>JAIXND010000798.1:1664242-3099242 GCA_023646645.1 Varanus salvator macromaculatus
TCACTCTGTAAACCCTGCTTCTTAATTTTAAGTGCGTGGGGAGGGGGAATCTTCAGTTTCTTGGTGGTGAGAGACCATATGCAGGGCTGCATATGTTCAAGGCGGTCTCCTTGTTATAACTCGAGTGTTATTTCTGCTCAAGAATTCTGTGCTGTTGATTCATTGTCTGATCTTGGGCTAACATTCATTGCTGTGCTTTGCTGTTCCTTAGCTAGAAAATGAGCCTGATACCCTTTTAATTGGCAAAAATGCAAGAAAGTGCATACCTGTATATTATATGTCTGTGAGAGTGCTTAGTTCCCTGGATATTGGAAATGATTTGCCATGGTTCCTACTGTCCTGTTCCATCAGGGTGTGAAGAATGCAGAAGTGGTTAGGTTGGGCCATCTCCTTTGGGAAGGTTGTTTTGCTGCCATTGGAGGAATCCTTTTCAGAGGACAAGCAAGATCTTGTGAAGATTAAATACCCTGTGGTGTAACTCATGCCAGTAGAAGAGGAGGCAGAGCTGGGAGATCTTGCACCCTTAGGGGAGACATTCATGGGTCTATCCTTTCATGAGGAGGTGGGTTCTGCCTCCAGAATGGACACTGAGCAACCCTCAAGTCCCTGAGAGCAGAGAGGTCTCAAGGGCTAGGCCAGAACAATCACTGTCCAAGGGGGTGCTCAGGTGGAGAGGAAAGCCCCATAAGAGTAAAGAGCTCCTTGTAAGCAGGACCTTCCTCACAAGGAGAGCTTTTTCCAGACACTTCTGGTGTTCTGCTGCTGAACCTTGGCTGGGACACTGGCAGTTTCAGTTTATGGGTCTTGGTTTTTAGTAGAAGGGGCTGCTCAAATGATGCCTTTACATCAGCTCCAATTTCATCCTTTCTTAATTTCCTGTGAGAAGACCCTAGATTGCTTAGAGACTTCACCTTTGGACTCTTCCTTACCTGGCACCAGTCTCTTTCCTTAAACCTCCCTCACCTAGAGCTTGGATTGCTCTGTGACTTTGCATTTGGACCCATCCTTATCTGGTGCCGTGCTTCTGGTGTGAATGCTCTTGGTTTGATCCCTGAGATGCTGCTGACTCTACCTAAGGACCTTTTTGAGTCTTGATTCTCACCTGGAAAGCAAAGAAGAGAGCAAGTCCAGTAGTGTCAGGCAAAGGCAGATCAAGCCAGGACACATGGCTTTGATTAGAAAGATCAGGACCATGGACAGATTCCACCCCCATCAGCAGATTGGCGCTCTGCTTCCTATTGCAACTATAGGTGGTTGTTAAGAGTGCTGAATCCTTATGTTGGTCTCTGCTATAGTTGCCACTGACACTTCCTGAAGAAGGCAACTGTAGAGTTTAGACAGTACTTGCTTGATTTTGAACTGATCAACTCCTGCAAAGTTGGGAAGATGGAGATGTTCTTGGGCGCTCATCTTCTCAGGATGATGGCAAAGCCCAGCATAAAGTGCATAGAAGAAAAGTTCTGAAAGCTCTTTCTTTGGTGGAACATCTGGTACCTCATCGCATCTGACTCTTGGAGTATTGTGGCGCTCTGGTGGGGGCCATGGCTATTGGGACACATCCAGCTCTGGACTGTGTTGCCTTGCAAGTGTCCATTGGGCCATGCCACAAGGCTGCTCAGCTCCAGTCTCATGTACAAGAGGGGCCCTATTTTCATCTATGAAATAGGAAGTTCCCTTATACTGAAACAGAGTGCTGGTCCATTGAGTTCTGTGATGCCTGCACTGACTGGGGTGGCTGTCCAGGGTTTCAGACAGGATCTTTCCTAGGTCTGATCTGATCCAGCTAAATTTCTCCTCATTTAACTGGGTCAGGAACATCTGTATGTGAACATTGGCCTGCAATTTGGCAGCAGACTTTTGGAAGCAGGAGTCCTTATACTTTTAATTATGAAGTGCTCCATGCGCTTTTGTTTTGTTTGTTTTTTCTCCTCCTCCTCCTCCTCCTCTTTTTAACATTTAAAAGGAATGCCATCAGTGGCTCAGAGAGCATCTGGCAGCACAGCTGCTGGGCACTTTGAAAATGGGGTCACTAATGCCTTGGAGAGATGACACTCTTTGCTGATGCAACATTGCTAGAATGGGCCTTGAATGGGCCATTTTCTTCTTCCCATCAAACAAGGCCCAGTGTAATGATGTTACTTCAGCAGAATGCCCTTTCCCAGGGGCATTTGTGGCATTTCCCAGAAGCATTTACTCTCCAGAGAAAGAATAAGGGAGAAGGAAAGGGAAAAGGAAAGGGAAAAGGAAAAGGAAAGAAGCCCTTGGATCACATTATAATTAATGATACCTCCTCCACATGAGTGCCATTTAGCATTTGCCTTCTTCTCCTCTAAGTGCCCTGCAACCCAACTTCCTTGGGGAAAAAATTTCCCTAATCCTACCTGGAGATGCTGAGGACCGAATCCGGCATCTTTGGCATGTGCAGCATTCTGCTGCTGAGCTGCAGCTCTTCCCCAGATGTTGGAGAATATTTACAACAGGCCTAGAGCCCTCATTGAAGACTAAAACCCCAATGCAGTGAGTTTCCCATACAAATACACACCATTTATTATCTAAGTTAGTCTTGGAAGTCGAATAGCAAGCTGGAGCACAATCAAATAATCTAATACTGTGTCAGGACCAGGGCCTGCTGGCCATGCAAATGCCTGCAGAACCAAGAATCAGGGAATAGCGGAGAGACCCTGCAACCAGCCTAAAGGGTCTCCCTGCACTCTTGCTCTCTGCTGCAGCAATGCAAGTTGTCTCTGGACTCTCTTGCACTCTGGCCTTTGCCTCTCTGTGTGTTGCTCCAGTTGTTCTTGCCTTGTTCTGCTTGGTCCGTGCCTTGTTTCAGTTTCTCTCCGCCTTCCTTCCACCATACTCCAGCCTGTTCCTATCTGTCCCTGTGGTCTCCTCACTCAAGCTCCTATTACAGGACTGCTGCCCCAGTATATGCCCCTGAACTGTGCTCTCTCTTGCTGAAACTATACCAGCCTGCCTGCTGCCTTGTTTCTGATCCTGGCCGTTGACCACGCTGCCAGCCTTTGGCCCTGTGGACCTAGGGAGCACTGCTGCACACCAGCACCCTAGTCCCTGCATTTTGCCTGCCTCTGGCAGCTACCTGTATCCTGGTCTTCATATACTGGGCATTATCCAGATGCAATCACATGCTGCTGTAAGTGGCCAGTTTCCCTGTGATGGTGCACCCTGATCCTGGCCTCCCCCCCTCCTCTAAACCTCTGCCCATGGCATTGACTGGACTCTGAGCTTGGGCACAAGGGTCTTTTGTGGCCAATTCTGTACCTGCCTCTAGAGCAATGTCAGGATGCATTTAGTCCAGCAGTTTGCATCCTCTCCCTCCAGGCACTTGTTTTCCTGTTTCGTTAAGATACATGTATTGCCTTCTTCTGTTTTCTTTCCTTCTCTTTCCTCATGATTCTCCTGAATCTAAAATTACATTCCCAGTGTTGCCTTGAGCAAGCAAAGCAAAGGAAGAACTCTGGTACAGCCTTCCTTTTCTTCCTTAAGCCAGTCTCAGGCAGCATGTAAAATGTTTCTGCTCATCAAGACACCTGAAAGAAAGAGAATAACTGTGAATGCATTGGATGCCATCAGGTGTGATGCCAAGAGGCTATACGAAATGTAAGCATTGTTCTTGCTGAATTTTGTCAACTCGTGTCAGGGCTGTACCACTTCAGACTGCAAATCGAGGTGTGCATGGTTTCATTGTTTCATGCATGTTTGTCTATGCATAAGTAAAGAAACAAATCCATTTACACAGAAAACAGGACATTAGAAGGAAGCATTCCAGCTGAACCTTCTCACCAATGTGGGCTTTCCTCAATGTAGGAATCCTTCTTGGGAAGAACATTCTACCTGCAGGGATACATCCCAGGTACCAGTTTATCACCTCTGTGAGAGTTAGGTCTTAGCAGCAACCAAAGCTATGTCCTAGGCTATTCAGGGGGACGGAGGAGCAAGAGGAGTGTATGTGAGATTGTGGAGTGGGGAGCCTTCCCTTTTAAAATGATCCTCACTGGAGTTTCTCCCTTTTCAGCATTTATTTATTTCTATACCATGCAACAGTTGATGCTCTCTGGGCAGTTCACAGCGATTCATTAAAAAAAAGCCACAAATAAAATACAAACAGCACAGAATTCCAATATGCGACATTTAAAACAGAATTCAAAACATGTTGAGCAGCTTAAAATATTTTCCTTGCAACCAAACTGACATACACCAACCTCTACTATTACTATTGTTACATTATTATTCCATGGCATGCATATCCCAGCTTTTGTCCTCTTGTGAGGAAAGGTGGCTTATGTCGATCAGTTTTACCTCCTCAACAACCCTGTGAGGTAGGTTAGGCTCAGAGTGAGGGGCTGGCCCAAAGTTACCCAAAGAACTTCATGGCTGAGTGGGGACTAGAACCTGGATTTCTTGAGTTGCAGTCCAGCCCTTGGACCACCACACCACACTGCCCCCCTCATCAATGTATTATATGCCAAAGAATGCATCAACAAACAGGGAGCATTCCATTACGGGGTGGGGGGCATCACTGGGTAGGACTTCTCCCTTCTGGGCCCTTCTGAGCCTGGGCAGACTAAAAATATGACATACAGTATGGTACGGGCATGAGTACAAGTATGGGTACAGAGACAGAGACAAACTGGGGCAGGGGAGGAAGCAGCTTGCTCTTCTGTCACTCTTCTGCTGATCTGGTCATACCTTCCTTCCCCTCCCCAAGCCCTACTGTTTCATCCTTGTTTCCCTGCCATGTCCCTTTCCTCACTGTCCAAATGGAGGTCTTGACTCCTGGCAGCTTTGGGTGTTTTCTGTATACCCTCCTTTCCCTTAAAATATCGATGACCAAATAAACAGACATGCCAAATATTTTTAACCCCCTGCCTATGCTTTTTTAAAGGACTGTGGGTATCTCTTTATTATATTTCTATATATAAATGTATAATGCACAATACATTTTTGGCCCAGTAGCCAAAGCTTATGACTCACATTGGCATCTCCTGTTGGTTTGAATGTATATGCTGCCTCGCAAGAGCTCTTGACTCTGTGTTCACTAAGTAGCATACTGCTGAGCAGCAGGTGGCAACATCTCCATGAAGTACCTGCAGACCATGGACTGACTTTTCCTACCCAGGTTGGCATCTCAGACCAGAGGAAGAATATGAGTTTCCAGCTTCACTTGAGTCTTGTTGGAGCAAGATGTTCTTCTGAGCTCTGGGATGTTGCTCTGTCCTTTGTTATTCTTCACCCTGATTTCTGGTTTGCTGTACAGTCCTGGCTCCTACCTTGTTCCCCGGCTGCTGGCCCCACTGGAGGTGCTTCTCCTCTTCATCATTGCAACTTCCTTGTTCAGTAGTTTCTGCTCTGGCTGAAGCCATGGTGTTGGTGTGAAGGGTGTCCTCACGGGCACTCTGCCTATCAAACAAGTAAGCTACTTTCATGATGATGATGTGGAAGAGGAGGAGGAGTACCACTTGGTGGCCCTGGCAGTGAGGAGGGACCCATTGCCAAAGGTCCTCAAAACCCTGGAGCAGATGCTGGCTCCTCTCTCATTTCAGGAGCTAGCCATGGCCTCAAGGCAATTTGCATAAAAGATTTCAGTTTAAAGAAAATGCTGCTGCCCATCAAGTGAAGGAAACAGATAGATGAGGATTGGAGTATTGTTTCTGTATTTATAATGTAAAGCTAAGAGGGGAATTGAAAGCTGTTTCCCACCTTCCACCCCCATTGTGATTACACTGAGTATAATGCAG
This sequence comes from Varanus salvator macromaculatus, assembly GCA_023646645.1. Classification (NCBI taxonomy): domain Eukaryota; kingdom Metazoa; phylum Chordata; class Lepidosauria; order Squamata; family Varanidae; genus Varanus; species Varanus salvator. The sequence continues at coordinate 1,670,002 of JAIXND010000798.1, forward strand.
CAATGTGTTGAATTAAGTGTCCAGATGAGTTGAAATAAACAGAGCAGGCACATCAAGAAAGCTTCAGAGCACCCAGCAGGCATGAAAGAGAGACACCAATGTGTTGGCGGCTGAGAGAGTGATCTCTCAGGCTTAGCAACACGAGACATTTTGCAGAGTTTTGGATGCTGAGTGGATCATAAAGGAGTTGAAAGAAAGGCAGTGAAATTTATACAGGATGGAAGATGTTGGCTTGTCAGATGAATTGGCCTCCAATAGGCATCTATCCAACCAGCTTCAGGAAACTTTATAGTGTGTGGTTGCTGCTGTTGCTTTTGCCACAAAACTTTACTATGTAGTAGCATAATCCAGACTGTGTTCCTGTGGATTCCAGCAAATGTGCATCCATATTTGCCAGCCATCATCGTTAAATATCAGTGTGGGGTCTAGAGTTGACCTGACCATCTGCGGATTCCACAAGCTAGTTAAGTGTTGCATGATTCATTGTTGCAAGAGTACAGGCACACGGTGTGAGGAAACAGAAGTGAAAAAATGCCAGCAAGCACTCATATGAATGAGCAGGAGACATCAGTGTTACAGCTCACATTCGGAAGGTGTTGATCTTAAATACTGGGGCCTTATTCAATCAGAATGCTCCCATGCAGTCAGGAACCAAAGGCATCCACGGCAAAGACAAAAGCCTGGAAAAGAAACACACACACTCCCATTTACCGTATTTTTCACTCTATAAGATGCACCTGCCCATAAGATGCACCTAGTTTTTAGAGGAGGAAAACAAGAAAAAAAATATTCTGAATCAAATGGGCACATAATCACAGGCACATTCCCCATCACTTCCCCATGGGCTGCACATCTGACAGACTTACTGCACACACATATTCACTCTATAAGATGCACAGACATTTCCCCTTACTTTTGAGGGGGAAAAAAGTGAGTTTTATAGAGCAAAAAATACGGTACTTTATAACTGCCATTCCCAACTTGGATGAAACACCATCCTTTCAAGCCAGAAGGACCATTTAGTTTAGGTGGATGTAATTGCCTGTTATTTTCATTTCCTAGTGTTCTTGCAGTTAATTTTTCCCTTCACCCTCCATTCTTCACAATGGGAAGTATCTAACACTGCCAGTTCTCTTACATAGTTGGTGTACTTCTAGTGTGAATGACTTCTGGTGGAACACCATTAGTGCAAGCTGGTGTGATGACTTTTCTAGGCAAACCTGTTGTGGCAGCTGATGCTATTAGTATACCACAAGTCACACATCAATAGCATATTCCAACCAGCAACCCCAGCACTGTTTAAAATGCTGCCTTCCAAAAAATGGAATTTGCCTTTGGCTTAACTTGGGGCCATGTCTTTTATCTCCCAGCTAAATGCATAACCATACTCCCTAGCACAGCAAATTGGCTGGATGAGTAAGTTCCATGGGTTAAAGGAGTAGGTAGGCAGGGAAGGAAGATATCAAGTTGCTAGCAGTAGTGAGGAGCAGCTGAGTCGCTCCCCTCTCTGTCACTGGGCAGGCACAGCCTGTGATATCACACCCGCAGATTTGGATACACATCTGAATGCGCATCGCTGCTTACATGTGCTTACCACCAAGAACTGGATGCACACCTCCCAGAATCATTCACAGCAACTTCCGTGTTGCTTCTCCAGTTGTGGGTTGCTCAACATCGGAACAGTAGGCAAAGAGGGAAAGGGAATCTCTTTGTGTTGAGGCTGCAGCAAGTCCACTGAGCTGGACTCTTGTGCCAACCAGAGAATTCTGCAAGGTGGGAAAAGGTCCCTTTGGCTATACAAAAGCATATCTTTCATTGATCATCAGCTCTGTAGCAAAGGGCTGCCTCAACTGCCCATGTTAATGATGTAAATGCATTGAAAGCAGACATACCAGAGCTAGTCCCTTCCTAAAGTCTTTGCTTTCAGTAAGAGGCTGTCTCTGGGCTCTGTGGTCCCCATTTATTTATTTATTACCTTATTTGTACCTCACCTTTCTACCCCAAAATGGCACACAAAGTGGCTTTTGCATTTGCCAATCCTGGCATTAAGGGATTCAATTACCTGCTTTTTTCATGTAGAATTTGCAGATCCTGCAATGGAGAAAGCCACAAGTGTTTATGAACAGGCAAACAGTAGTAGTGCACAATGAATGCACAGGTTGCGTGTCCCTTCCTGGAGTTTGACTGCCTGGCGACAGTGACACATGCGTTGGTGACTTCCTGGTAAGATTTCTGTAATGCGCTCTACGTGGGGCTACCCTTGAAGACGGTCCGGATACTTCAATTGGTGCAAAATAGAGCTGCCAGGGTGCTGACAGGGACTGGGCATGGTTCTCATATCACCCCAGTTCTCCGTCAACTACACTGTCTTCCCATTCAAGTCCGGGCCCAATTCAAGGTGTTGGTTCTTACCTATAAAGCCCTTAACGGCTTGGGCCCTGGCTACCTAAAGGAGCGCCTGCAACCATATATGCCCTCCCGCCCCCTACGATCGGCAGCTGATGCTCTCCTCCGGGAACCCTCCATGAGAGAAGTGAGGAGGGTGAGTACCCGGAGGAGGGCTTTCTCTATGGTGGCGCCCCACCTATGGAATGCGCTCTCCAGAGAGGCTCGCCTGGCACCATCATTATTTGCTTTTCGGCGCCAGGCAAAGACCTTTTTATTTAAGAAATATTTTAACTGCTAATTTATTAATTCTTATTGTAAATTTTAAATTATCATGTATATTGTTTATTGTTTATAATTTTGTGACTATGAGATGGGCCAGTTTTAGATTGTGTATTGTTTTATACTGTTTCTTTATATGTTGTTAGCTGCCCCGAGGCTAGTTTGCAAGGGGGTGGCATAAAAATCTGTAAAATAAAATATAAATAAATAAATAAATATCCATTTTTTGCAGCAGCCTTGCTAGCCACAGGGAACACTGCAGGATTTTACAGATAAACATGGATGGTGGAAGAAAATGCAAAGAAACATCCATCCTGCAAGAATTTGCAAGGGGAAAAAAACCTACCCACATTGTGAACATGGAAAGGTGGGCCAAAACCAACAAAAGATGCTCCTCAAAGTTCTTCCAAGTTTCATTGTTAAAGGGCATGTCTTTAAAGTAGGAAAACCAAGGTTCCCTCATACAGATGTTAGAGAGAGCCCAACTCAACAGAAGCAGGCAAGTGTGGCAGAGTCTGCAAAACTGGGGTAGAAAAAAATGGAGTCATGTATCTGCTTGTGTGTAAGCACATGCCCATGCATGGGCATAAGGGTGGCGTCCCCACTTTGAAGTGCACAAGACAATGTGCCGCTTGATGCATGCAATCTATTTGTGTGAGAAGCCATCACATTCACACACATGTGAAAGAGAATGCATGTTTCTGAATGCCTCTTTTAGAGACTGAGCTTGGGTGAATACTTGAGTGCTTTTGTGGCCAATATGAACACTGTCTAGACATGGTTATCCTAAAAGGGTTATCCTGAATTGTGTCAGATGGTGCATATTCATCAATATTATCCAAAAAATTATATTTGAAAAAGCACGATTGAGCACCATCAATATTTGTACTAGCAGATATTCATATTCACTCCCATAAAGCTATAGTACATTGTACTCCCTCTGCAGATAGTATTGTATACATGGTGGGTTCCATATTACAAATAGATTAAATATGCTAAATCTCTCACTATGAGGATGGCCACTGTGGGGTTAAGAAGTTACTTGAAGCTTGATGGCAGCAACCTGTATCAGTAGATGGCACACTGAGAAAGCCAGTGTGGTGTTGCAGTGGTTAGGAGCTCAGGACTGGGATTCAGGAGATCTGGGTTCTAGTCCCTGCTCAGCCATGGAGCCAACTAGGTGACTTTGGGCCAGTCACTGACTCTCAGCCCAAGTTACCTCCAGGGTTGTTGTTGTGGGGGTGTTTGAGAGCAGCAGCAGGAGAATGATGTAAGCTTCTTTGAGTTCATTGAGAAAAAGCATGATATAAATCTAATATAAATAAATTTGATCCTTCTGATGTGGCACATTAAAACCCACAAGTGCCTTTCCCTAGAAGTAAAACACCATAGTAACAAATCAATGTAGCACTTGGCACTTTCCTTTTATTAAACCCCAGATCATATGCCCGAGGCATCCACCTCACTCTGGCCAAAGCAGGGTGCGAGATGTCAGCCTTCAGGCCAAAACTGGCCTACCTGGAGTCCTGCAATGGGTGCCCAGGCTTCCTAGATGGCCTCAGTTTTCCGTTGAACACTGATTGTTCGATGGATTCTTGGCTTTTGTACAATCTTTCTGCCATTCTAAAAGGCTGAAAGCCTTTTCCCAAGGGCTAGTTGCCGGAAGCATGAGCTTTCAGTGAAAACATCCTGGGGTTTCTGCCCTACCCCTTTTGCTGCTGGCCCAGCCCATACCTGGACGGCAGCCCCCGAGGGTTTCTGTGAAGTGGAATGTGGCCCTCAGAGTGAAAGGGGTTCAAGATACTGCTGGTCAACTGCCCTCCCCAAGTGAGAGTGGAATGGCAGGAGCAAGGAGCAGAGGTGCCCACCTCCACTTCCCTTGCATTCTTCCTCTGGGTGGGAGGGCTGTAGGTTGGGACTAGAGGGCAAGTCTTGCAAAGGACAGGCAGGACCAGTGTCCAAGAGGAGGCAGGGCTACAGAAAGAGTGAGCCTCTGGTGGTCACCTTGCCCAGTGGCTTCTGAAAACTGGAAGCCAACACTGCCTCATCCCAGTGATGCTCTTCTCCCCCTGAAGTCAAGCCTTTGGGGTGGCAGGAAGACTGTATTTATGCCTGTGCCCCTGTGTGGAGGCAAGTAGGGATGCTCCGTGGTCCTTCTCCCTTCCCTCTTTGTCATCCGAGTCCGAGAGGAGAGGAGAGGAGAGGAGAGGAGAGGAGAGGAGAGGAGAGGAGAGGAGAGGAGAAGAACCTCCCCAGAGAGGTTCACCTGGCACCATCGTTATTTGTTTTAAGGCGCCAGGTGAAGACCTTTTTATTCAAATTGCATTTTAATTGTTAATCTGTTCATTTGGTTTATGGTTATAGTTATGTATTTATGTAGTTTATGTAGTGTTCAGTTAATGGTTATTATTTATACTTTAATTGTGCTTTATTTATTTATATGGTTTGGTTTATTGTTATTGTATATTTAATTTGGGCTTGCCGAGATGCACCGGGGTGGGGGGAGGGGAGATAGATTAATTTTAATTGTATTATTGTATTTTATCTATGTTGTAAGCCGCCCCGAGGCTTTGTTGCGATGGGGCGGCATATAAGTGTTTTAATAAATAAGTAAGTAAGTAAGTACTGGCCTTCAGATTTATGAGCTTTCTTGCATTCCACTGAGGGCTGAGTGACGGCCTGCAAGAAATAATGGAAGCTGCACATCCAATGGCTGGAAGGTATACATGGCTTTCCTGCAGACTCCCAGCATCACATGGACATGGGCAACTGATGGAGAAGCCAAAACTGATGACCTTCTCTGGAAGGCCTGCTCAAGACTTTTTGTTTGCTTTAAACAGCCTAAGTTGTTGGTTGTATGCAGAGACCTGGCACCAGAAGTACTGAGAAATATCAGCCTTTCAGCCAGAGGATGAAGGAGACGTGCAGACAGTGGTGTGGAGCCAGGGCCACAGGGATGCCAACCCAGCAGTGGGGCTGCTGATACCATGGAGCTGAGCTGCAGTCCCCACAGTGGCAGCAGTCACACATCGTTCCACAATGTCATGCAAAGTATTTGGGGATGTGGTTCAATCCTGGATGGGAAACTAAGTTCCGTTAGCTTTAGAAAAAACCTGCTCCTGGTTGGGCTGGGACTGCTGGAAGTGATGTGCTGATAGGGATCAATGCAGCTGCCTTAAGATTGCGTCCCCCCTTAAAGATGTGGTTATGGGGACTGCCCTGATTTTGTTACCTGAATGGAAGTCCATTTGTACAATGTTAGATGCAACCCCGGGTTCAAATGGCACCAGTGTCATGAACTCATTACAGGGGTTTAGGTAAGCTACTTCCTCTTACCTTAAGTATTCTTGGCTAAGGAAGCTTCAAAGAAGACAAGATATAATGGATAGGAAACTAGAACTGAATTGTGAGGCTGAGTATAAAATATCACTGAAGCAAAAAATTACTAATATTAAAACTTCAGCAAGTTTGCCTCATTTAATAACTGTTACTTTTGGATGAAATTCACTGGAATGGACCTGAAAGCTGTGAAATCTAGATTGAAAGTGCAAAACTTAGCTTCAGGAATACCAAGTGTGTGTGTGTGTGTGAGAGAGAGAGAGACAGAAAGAGAGAGAGAGAGAGAGCAGAGAGGGGAAGAGAGAGCAAGAGTGAGCGTGTGAGCGAGTGAGCGAGCTAGGATTTGTGAGGAGCTTTTGCAGTGTTAATGAAAATGCAATCATTTGTGATTTGTGTGTTTTATCAGCATGATGGGGAATATTTTTTTTCCTAGTCGGCATCAGCTCTAATCAAGATCACATATAAAACCAACCATGGGAAGGAAGGGGGGAAGCTTGGATTTGATGTGTAAAATAATATCTGGGAAGTAAATACATGTTTGTAATGGCCCTCTGAGAACTGTTGTTGCCATGGACACACAACTAATATTAATGTGTAATTCTTAACAGACAGGGTAGTGCAAGAGTATATACAGCAGCACATAAGTGAGTGGCAGAGTGGAAGATGCAATTAAGAACAATCCCGATGGCTAAATCTCTGCTTGTCACATATCACAGGGGCAAAAACACAGGGATGCTGTTTCCTACCTCATGTCCCCTGCTGCTGATATGACTTGCCTTCATTTTTGCCAAGCGACTTTCATTTAAGTAGCAAGTATAACACTGTGAACATTACAGGGTATTTTGCCCAGGAGGTCAGGCATGCCCGGTGAATAAAACATCAGACTTAGCCTTCCGAGTCTTGGGTATGAATCAGAGGTCTGCTGCAAACTCTTTAGGAAACACTTGCTCTGCAGCTTCCATCTGGAAAATGGGAACGGTTATGAGCTACTTCTCAATGTGGTTGGGACACAAACATCGAGTTTGTTTTACTCATAAACATATTTAGAGTATATGTTCCCATGTGATGTCATTTTATGGCTTTTGCAAACCACCCAGGCAACTTTGGCCATTGGATGGCATAGAAATTTGATAAATAATGAGTAATTATTGGTAAGGAAGGCATCGTGTATAATAATTGCTCATATATATCCTAGATCAGGGGTCTCAAACTCGCGGCCCATGGGCCACGAGACGATATTTTGTGGCCCCCACTTGATATCAAAGTTTAGTGATAGTGTGCCGGCGGCGCCAGGGCCGGCCTCTGGGAGCGATGCGGGATGAGCAGCCCACCACCACTGCAGTGGAATACTTGATGCGGCCCAGACTCTACTTCCAGCGGCCCCCAGGTAAGTTGAGTTTGAGACCCCTGTCCTAGATACAGGATTGATTAAAAAGGGCACAGCTGCCTTTAATTTCTGAAATGTATGATGAACAGTTCGAAGACATAAGTCAGGAAGGGAACTGGGGCTGGGTGAAGCACAGCTAGGCAACAGAGGGCTCTCTCCAGTTCATCAAACCATGCCACTCTGATGCAAGAGCCTCATCAGTCCCTGGATGAATGAAGGATATGCTCTTTCATGCATCTAGATATGGCAGAATTTGACAAGAATGGAGACTGCAGTCTGAAGGCAGGAGCGACTGCAGAAGGGGAAAGTGCAAAGCCTTCTGCAGCATTTCAGAGGGAAACAGGAAGATTACAGGCCACACACACTTCTGTCCAAGCAACTGGGCTTTCCCTTCCTCTCCTCTGGCCTTGCACATCCAGCCACCCCCATGTGGCCCTTGTGGGTCCCTCAGTCCTCTTAAGCAGATCTGGGATCACATATGACTCTGCAGAGGGAGGGGAAATGTTTCTTCAGCAGTTGTTGTTCTGCTGATGGACATAAAAGGATGCAATCCTGAATAGAACAGTGTGAAAGGGAAATGCCCTGGGAAAGAGTTGCTGGACTGGATGATCTATAAATAGGTATCTATATCTACATCTCTTTTCAACATAAGGCATTTATCATGCACTTGTCATTTCCTCCTCATGGCTCTTTATGGGTGCATGACCTTCCAGTTTCACTTGTGTATCAACAATACTCCTTCATCCTTTGGACTGTCTCTTGCCATTTAATAAGAAAGAAATAACTTCTGAAAATAAATCCAAAGGAAAAGACAATTTTGGAGAAATTCTGATGGGCTGGCTGTGGCTTTCCTGTGTCTACTGTACCTAGCAGGGAACTGTGGATCAGACACCCAAAGCCATCTTTTTCATTAACCTGCCATCTCTCCAGCAGCCCGCAGCCTCCTTGGCTTCCACACCTCCAGTAAGGCACTTGGGAAGTCATCATGCCATGACTCCTCCCATTTGGCTTTTTTACATCAGGCAGCGCAGGCAGCCTGGGAAGCTGCTGAGCAAGAGAAAGGAAACTCTTGCATTGTTCTCAGCTGCCTCCAAGTGATTAGGTGAGGTCACCACTGCCACAAACATAAATATGAAAACATCCTGAGGATGAGTCAGGGCAAAGGAAACCTCTTTTGTGGAGGCAGAAAACGGTCCGGAGAACAGATTTCACCTCAGCACAAGCTCTCTGGAGCAGGACACCCCCACCAGATGTGGCGATGTGGATTGAGAACTGGGCTGCCAGCAAAAATGGGCGCCGTTGCCACTTTCACAAGCAGAACTCCCCCCCCCCCCAAAAAAAAGTCCTCATGAAAATTACAAAAAGTTGCGCTGCAACAAGCCCCTTCCAAGGATGAGCTTTTTCTGCGAGGGAATGCTGGGAATTTGTCTATCCCCGGAGAAACCTGATGAAATTGTCCCTGCATCTTCTTTGTGCACAGATCTGGAGAAGAATTTTAAGAGGCAATTGGCATATAGCTCAAATTATTATACACTGCAGAACAGTCTTCTCTGCTGGTTGATTGTTTGCTGTGTAATTTGGGCTGTACCAGAACAAAGCAAAACAAGACACCCTCTTCCACATTCCTTGACTTCTCATTCAGTTTGCTGCAAAATGCATGGCTTCCATTTGCAGCAAAAGCAGAAAGAGATCTCTGGGGAAATTCTCATGAGCAGAGGGGTGTCCGTCCGTATTCTTGTGCTTCCTTTAGCTGGGAGGTGCCAAGCATGCACGTGCACACGTGTGTGCAAATGTCCTCTCTTTTCTTGCACAATCTTCTTTCCATCTCCTTCCTGGAATCCTGCGCTCCAGTGAAAGCCCAGGGGAAGCTGTCCAGGGCAACTCGCTTTCCACAGGTCTTTTTCCGACCAGGCAGTCTGGGAGGTTGCGAGGTGCTGGAGAAACGGCACAGAAAGAGCGTGTGGATGGGTGAGGGAACTGCACCTTCAGCCTTCTCTCAGCAATACCGTCAGCTGCAAAATGCCACCAAAGGGAATGCAAAATGAGGCAGGAAAACAGAGGAACAAAACCTTTGGGAAACTGAAGGACAGATTGCGGCATATTTGCAATAGCTGGCTCTGAGCTGCCTTCTGCAGCAGAGAATCTGCTTCTCTAGGGAGGGGGGAAATGTCAGATGGGGAAGGAAAGGCAAAAGCCGCGTGTTTGTGTCCAGCATTAAGCTCACGATACCATGATAAAAGAGAGTTTGAGAGCTGCTGAAAGAACGTTAGTTGATTCCTGTGTGTTGGCTGGTGTGTGTGCTTACATGCATATGCACGCAGCATTTCTTCTTTTTAAAATCCCTAACATCTCCCCATAGGGGTAACAGAAAACAGGTGTTGGAGGACCTGCAGATGTTTTGGGGATTGTGGGCTGCATCTAAAGTGAATTAGTTGCACTTTGTTTCTGCTGAAATTAGGGTGGAAGAGAAGCAGTGATTCAACCCCAAATTTGCAAAATGAACACAGGCATTTAAAGAGAAGTTGTTTTGCGAAAGGGCCCCTCCCCTTACATGGTTTCTCAGAAAAATTTCACCAAGCTTTCTGCAGGTTCACTTTGGATTAAGTCCCACTGAAGTTGGGGAGTTTCTTTTCTGATTAAACATGCAGAGTGAAGCTCTGTTCCTGCCCTTTCCACCCTAAGAATCCTCACGGGACACCTTTCAAACTTTTGGGTCTGCTTTTGAATAAAGCACATCTGGTGAGGTTTTGTTTTGCAAGACATCATATTTACACACACACACACACACACACACATACACAGAGAGGGGCAGGTCAAGCATAAAGCATAAACCCACATTGGGTGGCAAAGGAGAGGGGCACTTTTTACAAAGGGTGGCAGCCAGTTGGGATTTTCTAAAATTCAAAACCCACCTCAGAACAAGGGAATAAGAAAATGGAGGCGAATCCATTTCTCTTCCACCTAAAGGGAATTCCAACCTGCCAAAATATAGCCAAAAGAAAACAGGTGATTTTGAGGAGAATGGGACAGCCAAGAAAATGCCCTTGTCAATTTGGCCCTAACTGAAATCAGTGAGATTTTTTCAGATCTTGCATAACATTCCACAGTGGCTAAATTTTTGCACTAATTTCATTGGGATGGGACTGCAGCTAATTTTGCCTAGCCACAATCCTATAGGTTTTCTGTGTGAGGTATTCATCATGTCATCCCTTACTCAGTTATCAGCAGCACCTTTAGATGATGTTGTGACTCTCCCATTTCCTTTCTGTATCCATTGAGATGTTTTGGCCAATATTTTTCAAGTCAGAAGAAATGTGGCATTTGAGTATAAAAAGGAAAGAAACTGATTTTTTCACTTGTGTATTTGTGATATTCCACTATGCTACAGTGCAACCCAGAGACCATGTTGTGTAAAAGCAGAAAAGGCAACATTGTAATGCTCAGATGTCAATTCTGCAATGAAATCCAACTTAGACACAGTGGATTAACAGATAATTGACTGTCACATGTTGCAAAGCTCTGTGTGCTTGGTCCCTTTAGGGAGCTGCATTGATGGGTAGGAGGCCTGTGCTAAGCCTTGCTCTCCACATGTTCCTTCTTATTCAGCTGAATTGCCCACAATTGCCCCTGCTGCCACACCAGGAGATGCATGAAAAGAAGCTCTTGAGACTGTGGTTCAAGCTTTGAAAAGCTAGTGCTACAAAGCCTTGGACCCTGGGAGCCCCAGTTTTCAAAACCTGAGACAGGGTTTGGAAAGGAGGTGCGAACTGGTTTAGTGGTTAAGAGTGTGGGACTGGGACTTGGGAGATCCGGGTTCTAGTCCCCACCCAGCCATAGAGCTTCCTGGGTCATGGACTCTTAGCCCAGCTAACCTCCCAGGGCTGTTGTTGTGAAGATAAGATGGAGAGGAGGAGGAGGATAATTATGTAAGCCACCTTGAGTTCCTGGAAAGGAAAAAAGATGGGATATAAATATGATAAATAAATAAATACTTGCACATGTACAATATCTATTCTGCAGCCTCAGCTTGTCACACACAATGCAGTGTTACTTTGTAGGAGCAATGGCTATTGGGCAGTATAGAAACAACAACAACAACCATCTGTGAATGGGCAACCTACTCTCATAACCTAACATAACCTTAAATGGTGTACGCTCCGTGAATACAATGAAGAGGGTATCCTATGCAAACAAACAAAAGAGAAGGCACATAGGAAACTGTTGTATACAGCAGGAGTGGTGCTTGAGCCATCTGGTGCCGTTTGCCGCCGCTGCAGCCCCAACCATCTCTTACCATTGGCCATGCTAGGAAGGCCTGAGAGAGGTGGCTGTGCAATGAAGCTGGCTGGGGTGGCTTTCTAGGCAGGGCCCTTTTTGCTCAGCCCCTCCCAGAGCTGCCGGAGAGGGAGTCTGGGCCCCTTTGGAGGCAATGCCAATGAGTTACAGCCCTTCCCCTCAAGGGGACTCCCCAAGTCAGGTTGGAGAATGGGGGTCAACAACTGGATGATCACACATTCCCCCAAGGGCAGGGTGGGCAACTTGTGGCCCTCCATTTTGGGCCCTTTAGAACTCTCATCAGCCATAGACAGCACAACTGGAGGTGAGGGATGCTGGGAGTTGGAGGCCAGATCTGCTGGGCCACCCTTGCCTTAAAAAGATGTCCCATGGTGGGCAGCGGTGGTTTCTGTTGAATTGCATCAATCCAGCCCCTCCAGAAGCACGGCTGCTGGCATTTTCACAATTGCACAGGCATGCCGTATGTGTGCATCTATGCGTGTGAGCAGGAGCTGCAGTCAGTGCCAGGTGCTGGTCTTGAAGGACAGCACCCTCAGCGTCCCCTGCTCAAAGAGCCTGCCTTCTCACTGCCATGATCCCCAGCTGCTCTGGCTCCTCACTCCCTCTCTCCTCACAGCCCCACGTGCTCACTTGAGAGCCGGGGGCAAGCAGGCTGGGCAACGCCTGCGCCTCCTCCTTGCCACCACCACCATCCAGGCTAGAGAGGCGGGCGAATCAGCAGGTTGCCATGGCAATGTGGAGGAGCCACTCCTTTTTTGTGGGCTCCCCTGGGGGCAGGCCCTGGGCATGTGCTGACCATGCCCACCCTTGACGCCGGTTCGACCTTTGCTTCTGGTGGCAGAATGAATGGGCAGTGGAGGGTACCCTGCAGGGAGGAGCAGTGCCTGCCAGCTTCACTTCCCTTCCTGGACATCCCTCGGGGCCATTGGGATGGCTCAACTGCACAAGGAACTGTGTGGGTGGCCCTGTGTCTTGCCTCTCCCTGGCTGATGCCCTCCTGGCCAGCCACCTTTCTCCAGACAGATTTCTCTGGCTTCCCAGCTAGGAAGGTTCTTGCCTGGCCTCCATTTGCTCTCTCCTCCATGAGCCTCTCCTTTCCCCTTTCAGCCCATGCTCCCAGCCCTTCGAGCTACAAGCAAATTGAGGCTGCTACGTGGAGATCTTGTTCCTGGTGACATCTTGAAATGAGCGGCAAGGTTCAGATACAAATAAATTATAGGTTGGAGGTGAATGGGCCAAAGGTGCTGTCTTTCCTCTTCGACTTCAACAAAGGGGTGCGGGCAAAGCTGCAAGGGAGCTATTGTTAAATAAGTGCAGTTAAGGGAAATGGAAGCAGGGCACTGAAGGGGAAGGAATGAGGTTGAAAGATCCAGGGCAAACTCAGTCTGAACTGATTCTACAGCAATGGTAGGTGTTTGCCATTCAGTCATGGAAATATCAAAAGCATATTTCTCCTCCAGCCCTCTGCCGTGCTGGTGCAAGCCACGTTTGCCCTGGGCTGTCCCTCCGTTCTGCTCCTGGGCTCATTTCATCTGTGCAGAACCATTCTGTTCCTGGTTAGTTGTCTGCATGTGGGTCACCATACCACCCTCAGTTGGAAAGGGTGTGTTTAATGGGTCAGCACTCAGATCCAGCCCAAGATGTTTTGCAGCCTGAGCCAAAAGTCGAAAGGGCCTCCTCTTCTGTTTCTCTGCCTCTTCTTCATTACTAGTTGCTGCAGTGTGGTTCTTTCTCTTGTACCTGGTGCTGTGGTGTTTTCTGTAGTGTTGGCATGCTTATTAATTTTATATGGTTGATTTTATTGAGGTGTTATCCTTATGATGGCGGTGGTGATATCTGAAGTGGTCAAATACCCCCCCAAAAGGTATGGGGTGCTATCTTATGGCCAGGAGAAGCTGGGGGTGCTGGTGTCAGCACAGCTCCCCACCCCTTGCAGGTTTTCTTTTAAGCTTCAAGGGAGCTCTCCATGGTTCTGAAAGAGCTTCCATTGAGAGCTCCTAGAGGCTGAAAAGGAAAACTGCACTGGTGTGATGGCAAGACACCCTTCTGAGCTAGGCATCACCATCCTCCCCTGCCTCTGGCTACCTGACTTTGCTGGTCAGGGGTGGTGGGCAGCATGGGACTGCTCAAAGGCCTCTGGCTTTGGATGCAGAGCTTCTGCACTGTCCCCCTTATGCTGAAAGAACCATGCTGGCCTCATCCCCAAGGCTGGAGGAGGCTAAAGGGGGGTGCTGGGCAAGGGGAATGGGAGAAGGCTAGGAGCAGTGGCTTGCACCAAAGCCATTAGTGCCTCAGCTGCTTTCTCTCTCCCTGTATCATCTTTCATCTAGACAGCTGAAAATGGCTCCTGTCCTCTTGATCCCCAGGGGGTAAAGCCAGTGGAACTGGCAACCCCATTCTCTCCACCCAAAGGCAAACCAGTCCAATCCAGTCCCAAGTGGGCTTTCCCAAGAGAGCTCTGTTGAAGACTGTGTGATTTAATTCTGTGTAAGGTCACTGCAGATAATCCAATTTACTATCCAATGAGTGGACACACATTTCAGTGAATTGTTTCTTGGGCAAGAGGACAGAGGAGACAACTGGGGGGAGTTGGAAAAACACTGCAAACTTTATTTTTCAGAGTGGAGGGGAGAGGAAATCTGCAAGTCAGAGAAAGAGAGAAGCTGAAGGAGGCAGAAAAGCAACGGTTACTAAAATGTTGCCAAAGGCTGAACAGGGCATTTTTCTTCATTGCCTCCAGAGTCATTGGTTCACTGAAACCACAATGCCTGGCCCCAGAACAGTACCGCAGCCTTAGCCCATATCGATAGTTACACTGGGAGAAAACCACAACATATAAAAACCCCTCTGTGAAATAACAGGTCTGAAAAAAACTGGGTTATATTGGCAGAACTAACATGAGCAGGACAAGTTGAGGTGAGTGTTATGGGCTACCCCAATGAGTTGGGCATCGCAATATGGATAGAAATGCTTAGTGTGGATTCCCTCCCCACCCTCCTCCCACAAGTCCTGGCACCTCTCCTTCCCAATTTCACAGAATTCTGGAAACACCAGAAGAAAGCAAGGATGCAGGCTGGAGAAGAGCAGTGGGATGAGCTTGTTGGCCTCATGTCCTGCTCCTGGACTTCTCAAAGGCATCTGCTTGGAATACAATATTGGTCTATCAATCCATTACCATGCAGTAATCTTCATTCTGGTTCCATTATTTTTAAGGACAACCGTCTCGTAGCTTTTGTTTTCAAGGATCTTTTTTCCCTTGGCGCTTCTGCTAACCTCACAGCTCCCCCAAACATACTGATATCTCCTGGTTCCTCAATGGTTCCACTTTGGGTCCATTTCTGTTGGCACTCATTCCCTGTGCTTGCTATTAGGGGGAGAGCTTATACTGACCATACACATGGCATGAAGGCTTCTGAGGACACCAAGCTGAGAAGGATGAGGTCCAGCAGTGCTCTTCTTGTTCTCTTCACCCCCTCTAAAGAGAAAAATCTGCTCTTCCCTGAAGTTTGATCTACTGAATGTGGGAAAGTGGGATGGCCCCATGGGAAGTGTTGAATATTCACCAGAAAGTCAATGAGTTAAATAGACATGACATGATGGTGGAGAAAGAAATGACAGGCTGAGCCCACCTGATTCCAGGAAAAAACAAACAAAGACTGAAAACCTCTTCCCTTGAGAGCTTAGTACTTTCCACAGAAGAAAATGAAAAAGAAATCCCATGCTTCCACTGTGTGATGTGTTAGGCTGAGTATCTCCCAAAGGCAGGCAGCCAACAGCAAAATGCATGCCAGGAAGCAAAGGAATATACAAAGTCAAAGTGCTTGGAGTACAAGTGAGTCATAAATAAAATCTAAAGGCAGGAATGGGGCATAGGCATAGCCATCAGTTTGAGCAGCCTGGTGGTAGCTGTCTCCATGGTGGGTGGCTGCTGTGGGGAACAGCTGCTTCCCTTCCTGCTGCTGAGATTATGCTTGTCAAGTGCCCCATCTGAGAGGCTCAGGGTACTCCATGCACAACTCCAGCACTTCTGGGCAGCAGCGTGAGGCAGATTCAATACCCCAGGTGTGCCTCTTGTACGGAGCGCCCTGCGCAGCCTGGATGCTTTATGCCCTGACTTCATCCTCCTCTTGCTAGGATGGGCCCTGGACATCCTGTGCTGATCAAGAAAGCTCTTTTGTGTGCATTTATGTTGGATTTATTTTCATTGAAAGCTGTGGATAAATTAAAAAATCTGGAGACAGTTTTATGGTAGTATTTTCTTCCTTCCATTCCCCCAGCCTCACAGGACGGAATTAGTTGGAGCGGCCTACCATGTCTCCATCAAGCAAGGTTTGTTGGTACAGCATATCACTTTTGTGCTTGAGTAAACTTATCCAAATTCCTGTGCCTGGGTTAATTCTTCCAACAGTTTTTCTCTCTGTCTCTCTTCATACACACAAAACTGCCATTTTTCCTAGCCTGGTGCTCTCAAAAATAATTGAGTTAGAACTCCACGAAAGTCCTAATCCAGCTTTGTGGGGCAAGCATAAGTCTGATTTACATACCTTGGCTCCATCATCAGCTCAAAGGGAGCCTGCAACCAAGAAATCCAAAGAAGACTGAGACTTGGAAGGGCAGCAATAAAGGAGCTACAGAAGATAATCAAGTGCAGGGACACATTTCATTGTCAACCAAGGGCAAGAATATCCTGATTACTATGTATGGATGTGAAAGGTGGACAGTGAAGAAAGCTGACTGGAAGAAGATTGATGCATTTGAAACATGGTATTGGAGAAGAGCTTTGTAAATACCCTGGGCAACAGGAAGATGAGCAAGAGGTTCCTAGGTCAAAGCAAGCCAGAGCTTTCCTCAGAAACAAAAACAGGCACATCATGAGAAGGCAAAACTCTCTGGAAAAGGCAGGCATGCTAGGGAAAGTGGAAGGCAGAAGAAAAGGAAGACCAAATATGAGATGGATTGACTCCATCAGGAAGGCAACAGCCTTGAATTTGGAAGAGCTGAGCAGGGCTGTCATGGACAGGACAGTATGGAGGGCTTTCATTCATAGGCTGCCATAAGTTAGAGGCAACTTAATGGCACATAAAAACAACAACATGAGCCTGATCTATAGGCAGCATGCCAAAAGTGCTGGCTCTGAAATACTCAGAGACATCTGGTGATGGTATGTTTTCTGAGCTGCATCCCATTAAATCAGTTTGTGTCTATCACAGCATCTGTAGCACCCACTAGACCAGGAGTGATGTTTGGACCACAATACCATGCTGGCTTGGGATTACAGGAGCAGGGAAGCAGGCTCCCTAACCTCCAAGCTACACTTTTCAGAGCAGCCTTCCTGAAGCTGCTTCCCTTCAGTTGCTCGGGGCAGCCCCTTCCAGCACTGGCCACGTTGGCTTGGCCTGATGGGAATCAACATTGGGAGGGTGTCAGTTTGGGGAACAGTGTGGAAGAGCATCGTCGGAGTACCACACTCTCCATACCATGCGAGGATGAGAAAGAAGGGGTGCATGCAGCATGAGCAGGGAAAGGGGGATGACTGGCAGGGCATGTGGTGTTGGGCCTCGTGCCCCATTAGAGCAGAGCGCTATGGCTCAGCTGGCTGCCAACCAGCCGGCAGCAGGAGAAGCACTGTTCATTCCTTCCAAAGGTACGGAACGAAGGTCAATAATACAGCTGAGTGCTCGCATCTGTCTTCATGCCAACTCCTCTAGGGTCCGCTTCCTTCACTTCTAAGAGAACATTCACCATATCTGTAGGGACACAGTTGCCCTTTTTTTGTGGCAGTCAGTCACACATCATTTAGGATTACATTCAGAAGCTTTCTCCAGCCCAATTCATCAGGCTCTGCAACTTGTACTAAGCTCCATGCTTGTCTTTATTTCCTCTCTCTCTCTCAAATAGGAATAGAAATAGGAATATTTTCCTGCCAATCTTCTTTCTTGATTATTAGAAAAGCATCTGACTTGGTACTGTGCCACAGCCTTCCCCAACCTCATACCCTTCAGATGTTTTGGAATACAACTCAGCATTCCAGCTGGCTAGGGTTGATGGGAGTTGATGTCAAAAGCACCCAGAAGGCACCAGGTTAGGGAAGGCTCAATCTGGAAGAGGATGGCATCCCTCTATTTATCTTAAGATATCTGGGAGAGAAACTGAAAGTCCTCAAGGTTTTGTTGACTGGCACATTTTCCAGCTGGGAGAAATAACCAGGTTTCACTCCCAGGCCTGTTTCATTCAATAATTTCATAAATCACCTGGGAGGGAGATTGAGATTGCTATTGAGACCGACAGTGGATGAGGAAGCACTGGGCATATGAAGAAGGATGAGGAATGCCAGTAGGACGATTTGGATGATCTCCAGACATGGATTAATTAGAAAGTGAATGGCATCACACAGTGGAATGCCATGTTGATGACAAAAATATGCATTTTTAAAAAAATCAACTGGGGCCTTCACAGCTGGAAAAAGCAGAGGAGTAAAGAAATCTCAGGATATTTGTTGTAAACAAGATGAATTGGAGCTGACAACCTGATGCATCTGCAAAGAGGTCAAACACAATTCTCCAGTGAATTAAGAGAGGCACTCCTGGTAAACCAGTTTTAGTCTTTCAGACTGAAGATGGACGGATTCAGGCGAGGATGGGTGCCAAAAAAACAGTGGAATGGCTGCAAGGCTGGTGAACTGAGGTCAGGAAATAAGCTGGGGTGAGTTAGCCCATGTAGCTTAGAAAAAAATGGGCTGGGAGGAAAGGTATGCCAGCATTTGTGGTACATGAATCAAAGCTGACAATTTGGCCATTTGAGTAATTTCTGTAGCACTTCAAGGTGCATAGAGATGCGCCATAAATTAAACTCACAACAGGTGTACACTGAGAGGATCCTCAGCTATGTTCTCAGCAGTTGTACATTTTTCTTTCCAGGAGAGTGCTAAGAGAAAACTGGTTTGTTATTTATTTATCTTATTATAGTAGCATCCCATCTTTTTGCCTGCAAGGAACTCAAGTCAACTTATATGGTCCTTCCCTTCCTTGTCATTTTATCCTCACAACAACCCTGTGAGGTAGGTTGGGCCGAGAAGGAGTGATGGTCTCAAAGTCACCAAGTGAGTTTCACAGCTGTGTGGGAATGAATGCTAGATCTTCTGAGCCTGAGGCCAACTTTCTAACCATGACGACATGCTGTCGTGCAGGAGAGCACGACAGTAGCTCCTCCTCACGAGGAGGAGGTAACCGTGATTACTAGGATCAGGAAAGAGCAGACACTTCCAGAAGGAGAAGCAAATCAGTTGACCCCTGAGACGGTTCACAGGCTGCTTTACAGGAGGCTAGCCCTTTAAATCGAACAGACTGTGAAGGAGAAAGGGGGAGGCAAAATACTTTTCCGGAGGAAGAGGAGGAGGAGAGCAGCGGACCAGAAGGGGATGGGCAGCTCGGGGGCATTGACTTGATTGACGCTAACCAACGACAAATGATGTGCTCTTACCAGCTTTGCGAAGAACCGAGAAGAAAGAAACAGGAAGAGGGGGAGGGATAAGGTCATTGTCAGGGGAACATCGTTCCTTCGCATACATGCCTTGCCATTAGAATAGTTGTTTAACCGTAAATCTTGTAGATAATGAGCAATAAACCAATTTAGAACCTCAGCTCTTGTTTAAAGAGTTTATTGCAGCTAAAGCACCTCACTACACATGCCAGTTCTGTTGGTTTGGAGCAGAATTTAGCTGTTCCCAGCACAGTGTAGTGGCTGTGAGGTCAACAGCTCTTTCTCATCTTTGGAACAATTTTGAAAACCTCCCTTTTCTTTTAATGCTGCTCTGTGTACGTTGAATTGATTAAAGGTACATGCAATGCTTTCGATTTCACTTTTAAGCTCTGTTTTAGAAAGTGAACATCGAATGGAGCAAGACTCATCTCACAGGAGAAAAAAAGCAACACAGAAGCAGCTGCTGTTTCAAAGTTTGTACGTAGCCCAAGATTAAAGGTTAGCCTTCGTAAGGTTGTTAATTATGAGCATACAGCGCCAGAATAATTTCCCACAAATAGCTATGGGAGTAATTAACCTTACAGTGTTTGATTTTTTTAAGTGGGTAAATGTACAAAGAATGGGTTTTGATAGATAGTGCCAGATACACCCTCCCGCTTGCCCTTAATGTGCGCCCATGTGGTGTGAATGCTAACTGGCTAGAGTGCTGGGCAATTGGTTACCACACGGCAGCCTCACCACAGTGGCCTTTTGGCGAGCCCCTTTGGCAGAGGCCCCCAAAGGAAACCTAACTGGGGAGGGGATTAAAAAAGCCTCTTTTTTATTCCATAAAACTGTGCAGGTAGAGTGCCTGTTAATAAGGAGCCCTTTCTCACAGGAAACACTCTTAGTGAATTGTGATTATTGATGCAATCCTATGCCCCTTCAACAGCTTTGCAGGGTACAGGATAGTGTGGATTCTCAGCTCTGAGCTCAGAAGCAGAATTCCAGCCTCAGAGCTGGGATCTTCCACCTGGTCTCCCTCTCCCCCTTGCATGCCAGCGGCTTCCCCGAGGTTGGGAAACCATCCTCAGCAATTGGGTTAAGGGCGCATTCCAGGAGGCAGAAAGGGGAGGCCACTGGGCCACGAGCGTGTCCTGCCAGCACGCCAGGCTCCTTTCTCCCCCTTCAAAGGGCCTCCACGGGGTGGTTGAGAATGGACAACTAGCCAAACTGCAGAGCACGAGGTGTGTGTGCGGAGGGAAGGGAGCAAAGGTTGCCTTTGCCACACTTCCCACTCTGGACTAGGTGCCCCCAAGTCTCTGTGTCTGAAGGGGAAGACCAGTGTTAGTCCAGCTGGAGGTGATCCATGGAGACAGACGGGACTTCCGTCAGACTAACATCAGATACATCCCTGCTTATTCACATGTGCTGATTTTTTAAAATCCTAATTGACATTTCGGCATGTGAGTTAAGTCATGGTGGTATATTTTCTGCCTCATTTATTGTAATTTTAATGTAAAAAACAAAAAGGAAAGAATATCTCTTTGGGAGAGATTTCATTTCAATGACATGTTAACCACCCACAGAGATTGGAAAGGCGGTTGTTTTGCATGTTTTCTGCTTATCCCACAGGCCACCCTCTGGAGCATCCAAGGCTACCAGGGGCTTCTTTTCAAGACTGGAAGGTGGCAAGGAGATGGGGCACCCGAGTCCTTTCAGGCTGGGGGTGGCGAGGCAGCAAGGCCTTTGTTTACTCTGATCCAGTGCTCTGAAGGCTCTGGCTAATACAAGCAGCATCTCTGTTAGAACAGTGTGGGGACGTAAAAAAGCCCTTGTTTCAAAGTTGCTTTTCTTTGCCACTAAGGAGAAAAGGCAAAAAGTCTTTAATGATTACCAAGCAGTAAGCATTTTTACTTTTTTCAACACATCACAATGAGGACTACCAACTTGATTTTTAAAAAGAGACACCTCAGAAACTGCCAGGTGATGCAAACCAATGCAATGAAAATCCCAACAGTTTGCATTTCTGGCCTTCTCATTGCAAAATTTAGGCTTAAATTGAAGAAAGCAGAGAAAAGCACTAAGCCACTCAGGTATGACCTAAATCATATCCCTGATGAATATACAGTAGAGGTGACAAATAGATTTAAGGAGTGCCTGAAGAACTATGGACGGAGGTTCGCAACATTGTACAAGAGACAGCAACTAAAACCATCCCAAAGAAAAAGAAATGCAAGAAAGCAAAATGGCTGACTGAGGAAGCTTTACAAATAGCTGAGGAAAGAAGGGAAGCAAAAAGCAAGGGAGAAAGAGAAAGATACACCCAACTGAATGCAGAATTCCAAAGAATAGCTAGAAGAGATAAGAATGCCTTCTTAAATGAACAGTGCAAAGAAATAGAAGAAAAATAGAAGAAAAGAATAGAAGAATAGGGAGGACGAGAGATCTCTTCAAGAAAATTGGTGATATGAAGGGAACATTTCATGCAAAGATGGGCATGATAAAGGACCAAAATGGCAGGGACCTAACAGAGGCAGAAGAGATTAAGAAGAGGTGGCAAGATTACACAGAAGAACTATACAAGAAAGAGCTGAACCTCCCTGATAACCACGATGGGCTGGTCACTGACCTTGAGCCACACATCCTGGAATGTGAAGTCAACTGGGTCTTAGAAAGTCTGAGCAACAACAAAGCTAGTGGAGGTGACAGTATTCCAGCTGAGCTATTCAACATCTTAAAAGACGATGCAGTAAAAGTGCTACACTCAATATGCCAGCAAATTTGGGAAACTCAGCAGTGGCCACAGGATTGGAAAAGGTCAGTTTACATTCCGATCCCAAAGAAGGGCAATGCCAAAGAATGTTCAAACTACCGCACCATTGCACTCATTTCACGTGCCAGCAAAGTGATGCTCAAAATCCTACAAGCTAGGCTCCAGCAGTATGTGGACCGAGAACTACCAGAAGTACAGGCAGGATTTCGAAGAGGGAGAGGAACTAGAGATCAAATTGCCAACATACGCTGGATCATGGAGAAAGCTAGGGAGTTCCAGAAAAACATCTACTTCTGCTTCATTGACTATGCTAAAGCCTTTGATTGTGTGGATCACAACAAATTGTGGCAAGTTCTTAAAGAGATGGGAATACCTGTCCATCTTATTTGTCTCTTGAGAAACCTATATGTGAGTCAAGAAGCAACAGTGAGAACTGGACACGGAACCACTGATTGGTTCAAAATTGAGAAAGGAGTTCGGCAAAGCTGTATACTGTCGCCCTGCCTATTTAACTTGTATGCAGAGCACATCAGGAGAAAGGCGGGGCTGGACGAATCACCAGTTGGAATTAAGATTTCTGGGAGAAATATCAACAACCTCAGATATGCAGATGATACCACTCTCATGGCAGAAAGTGAAGAGGAACTAAAGAGCCTCTTGATGCGGGTGAAGGAGGAGAGTGCAAAAGTTGGCCTGAAACTCAACATTAAGAAAACTAAGATCATGGCATCCAGTCCTCTCACTTCCTGGCAAATAGATGGGGAAGAAATGGAGGTAGTGACTGATTTTATTTTCCTGGGCTCCAAGATCACCGCAGATGGGGACTGTAGCCAAGAAATTAAAAGACGCTTGCTCCTGGGGAGGAGAGCTATGGCAAATCTAGACAGTATACTAAAAAGCAGAGACATCACCCTGCCAATAAAAGTGCGTATAGTCAAGGCTATGGTTTTCCCAGTTGCAATGTATGGCTGTGAAAGCTGGACCATAAGGAAGGCTGAGCACCGAAGGATTGAGGCCTTTGAGTTGTGGTGCTGGAGGAGACCCTTGCGAGTCCCTTGGACCGCAAGGCGATCAAACCGTTCAGTCCTAGAGGAGATCAACCCTGACTGCTCTTTAGAAGGCCATATCCTGAAGATGAAACTCAAATACTTTGGCCACCTAATGAGAAGGAAGGTCTCCCTGGAGAAGAGTCTAATGCTGGGAACAATAGATGGCAAAAGAAGAAGGGGACGGCAGAGGATGAGGTGGCTGGATGGAGTCACTGAGGCGGTTGGTGTGAGCGTGAGTGGACTGTGGGGGATGGTGGAGGACAGGAAGACCTGGAGGAATGTTGTCCATGGGGTCGCGATGGGTCGGACATGACTTCGCGACTAACAACAACAAAGCTTGGAGGAGGGTTGCCATACGCCTTCCCTCCCTGAGCACCTTCTGAAACCATAAAATAGATCATACCCACATGAACACCAGAAATTCAGAGCAGAAAGGACCCTGTTCTTTATGAAAAGTGGGGATACCAGCCTGCACACAGAGGTTACTGATTCTCTGATGGCCCTTCACCAAATGTAATGAAAGGTTAGTGGTTCAAGGTTATCACTCATTTTGCCAGTAGCTTTAAGAAACACAAATAATAGTCCATTGTACAACACACATATCACAAAAACCAAACATAGCCAACAGTACAAATTGCATCTCTCACTTCAAAGGCAAGGTGTCTCAAATCATAACACTCTAGCAGCAAATAATATTTGATTTTGCAAGATCTGACTTAGCTTGTGGTGGCATACTTCCTTTAACCATTGCTGTGCCTTCCACACACAGTTATCTACCACGTCTCCCCCACATACCTTTTCTTTTTTAGTATACAGCCCAAACTAAAATTTTATTTATGAAAGGAAATAATACCCTCTTCTTCCAATTTGTCTGCAGTGGACATGGTAGTACACCAGACTTCTGCAACTTGGTCTGCTGGTGCTGTTGACCATGTAAGGTAGGGATGCTGGGAGCTGTAGTCCAACACATCTGAAGAACACAATATTAAGAAAGGTTGGGCAATGATTAAGAGTTTTTACCTCTTGATTCCTTCAAATGCTGAACTGTCTTCATCTAATTTGTTCTGCTGCTATCATAAGGAAATGCACAGCTGGAAAGGTGCTCCATATTTATTTATTGTATTTAGAACAATTTTTAGAGAGTCTTTAATGGTAGCACCATGGGATCATTTCCCCCTTTTTTATGAGAATGATGAAGCCAGGAGAAAAGTCTCAGAGCAGACGCTGCTGCCAAATCCATTTGCACATTGACATAATTGATCCTATTTCTAGTCTGCATCTTGGCTCTGTAGCTCCAACTGCTCCTCAAAAGCATCCAGAAAGCCATGTTGATTAATTATTTCAATTAGGCTGACATACCAACAGCCCTTACCAGAACTGCGGATCTCTTGAGTTTAACTGAACAAATGAGTGCATCTCGATTCTTGATCAATTCTCCTCCACCTAATCGCCAGAAGTAATTGTTCTTGGCTGTAAAAGAGCAGAAGGGGATCCAAGCCATTGAATAAATCTGAAGGGCCTTCATGCCTGGCAGACTGCCCCCCTCCTCTTGCCTGCCATTCCACGAAGGGCCCAACCAGACGGTGCTTGAATGATGCTGCTGTTTTGCTCTCTTCATTTTTTTACTCCAGGGTAGGTACAGGTGGGCAGCAAAAGGAGAAGGGGATGGCAGAGGATGAGGTGGCTAGATGTAGTCCCTGAGGCAGTGGGTGTGAGCTTGGGTGGACTCTGAGGAATGGTGGAGAACAGGAAGACCTGGAGGAATGTTGTCTGTGGAGTCGTGATGGGTCAGACATGACTTTGCGACTAACAACAACAATGTACAGGTGGCCAAATCTCGATCAGGACCCTAGGATGGAGGGGTATTGAGGAAAAAACCCTTCCCTTCCTCAAACCCCCACCCCCCAACATGCTTATGAGCCCAATCCAGAGCAGGGCCTCCACACTTGCATTCTCAGTTTTAAAATAGTGATTATAATCAGGATCCATTTGCACCAAGAGGTGCAGTTGCAGTGGGGTCTGGAGTACTTCTGCCTTCTTAGCCGTGGAGCATCTGGCCTTTGCTGACAAAGCTGCCTTGATGGGCACCTTCCCAAGTACACGGGAGGCACAGCTTCTTGCCATTGGGGTCAGGTGTGTGCATTCAAATGGTGCTGTTAGGACAAGATGCTCCAGATGTGTTTCTGTTGTGGCATTGGCCATGGCAGGAGAGTGTGGCCAGTGGGCTCCCTGAAGCGGCTGCCCCCCTCAGGTGCAGCATAAGGGGCAGCAGGTATGTGGCTGTGCTCATGCGGGGCACATGTGTGATCCTCTGCCTTCCTGCTCCACCCTATGAGATGGGATTTGCCCAGCCTTATGGAGGTGTGGGTCCTTGCCTTGATAGCTCATGACATGAGGCTGTTAGAGGGCTGTGTGTATGCATCCTATCATCTGAGTTGTGGTCTCCTTCTTTGGGGCTTACATACCCTGTGTGGTGGTTTTCAGTCTCCCCTCCGATTGAGGTCAATGTGCTTTTGGGGTGGAACATTCTTGGTGTAATGCTTGAGAATGGTGTGAAGCTGCACCATCATGAGAAGAATGAAAGAGCCCTGCTGGATGAGCCCATCTGGTCCAGCCTTCTGTCCCTACACTGGCCAGTTTGCTGCCTTTGGAAACACTCAAGGAGAACATGAGTGGAACAGCTCCCCTGCCCATGTTCCCCAGCAACTGGTGCACACAGACCTACTCCTTCTCATACTGAAGGTACCATATAGCCCAGACTGGTAGCCATGGATAGGCTTCTCCTCCATGACTTTAACTCATTCTCTTTTAAAGCCCTCCAAGTTGGTGGACATCATTCCACCCTGTGGAAGCGAATTCCATAATTTCACCATGTGCTGCATGAGGATGAACTTTCTTTTGCCCCTCCTGAATCTCACACCAGCCAGCTTCTTCCCTCTCCATCTTCTCCTCACCATGCATCATTCCATAAACCTCCATCACATCTCCCATTACCTGCCTTTCTCCTAAGGGAAGCAACCTCAGATGTTGTAACCTTTCCACAGAGCAGAGCTACCGCAGCTCCTTGATCATTTTCTCTTTCCAACATGGCAGTATCCGTTTTAGGTGTAGAGAGCAGAACTATTCATGGTATGCTAAGTGAGGTCTAAGTGCACAGCTGTGCATTGAAGAGTCATACGAGGATACAGCACCATTGTGTGTGCTCTTCAGTGTACCAATAATGGCTTGCCTTTCACCTCATCCCCTTTTAGCCAATGCACCAGCCTATGCAGAGTGTTCTGCTGGCATATGTTTTGTTGCAGCAGCACATCTTCCATGCTGCTGTACAGCCCAGGGGTGTCAAACTTCATTAATCCTGAAGGCTGAATTTAATTTCAGCAAACCTCTTCAGGGCTGCATTCCAGTAGCAGGCTGGGGAGAAGGAAAAAGGGTAATTTCCCAAATATCAACATTATTTAGCTTTTATTACCAGCAGCTAAGCCTGAACAGAGGCATTTCAATCTTTCAGAAGGGGGAAAAAGTTGGGAAAGGATGTGGTCTCCTAGGAACCCATTCAGAATCCTTCTGGGTCCGCATATGAGCTGGCTTTCACTCATAGGACATTGCTCCCACATCCCTGTTACAATCTCTCCTCCAGTGGATCTTGGAGGCAAGAGTGCATCCTTAAAGGGTTATCTTTAAAGTGGATTGTTTGTGAATATGTGTGTGCTTTATTAAAAAGGCAGTATGTTTTGCTTATTTGTTGGTTTCATAGATCTGTTCTTTTGGAAAGCAAAGCATAGTTTTGTGTTTTAATTTTTCTGAACACAGAGATAGACTGGACCTAATTGCTATAATTTCTCTTTGTTCGCATTAGGGAGATATGAATGCTGTAAAATCCATCCTGCCTATGCTTCATAGATTTTGTTCCATCTTTGGCTCATTTACAAAACCAGATTTTATAGAAATGTATTCTTAGGCTTTCTTGAAAATGTGCAGATACTTCCAAAATATGCAGCCCTCCCCATCTGTGCTTTTGCACTTTAGCCTGCAGCAAAATACACATTTGGGGTTACCGTTTAAAAAAATTGTTCTTATTTTTATGTGACTAAGCTTGCATAAAGCTTTGGAAAATTAAAAATGGCCTGCAAAACTGCAGGGTCTCTGCAACTTGGGAAAAGCTGGTCTGCTGCAGAATCCAGGGGTGGGCCTTCAAAAGTCAAACTCCATGGCAGATTTCTTTGGCATCCATAGTTGCCTGGCTCAGTCCTAGAATCTGTCTTCAGCACCAGGGATGCTTAATAAGAGGAACCCTTCTGTGTATTCTCCTCACGATTAAAAAAAGCCAGCTTATCCCTGCACTTTTAAGACTCAGTGCTCACAGAACAGATGTCATGGCGTGTGGTTTTGTCAGTTGCAAACAGTTCTTTATATATATATTCCAGCAAATATAAGAAAAGCATTGTTATTATTGCTATGATGCGGAGGGAAAATATATGGGAGATATGGTTTGGATAAAATAAATGGTTTGCCAAAAGGCTCTTAAGTTGAAAGTGTTGTATACAAGATAATAAAAATGAAATGGAAAACACACACACACACACACACACATGGGTTCTTTCCTCTTTCACTATACAACAGGAAGAAGGAGTATTGCCTACTATTAAAAATACTATTTTTAGATCAGTTTGTGGAAATCAAGTTCTAGGGTAGAAAAAGAGACTGGACTGGAGCTGAAATGAAATTTCACACCAGTGGGAAACACTTTGCCCAACTTTCAGAGCTCACCTGAATATTAAGGTTTCATTTTGTTTTTTCACATGGCACATTTCAAAAGGCTGCTCTGCACACATAAAACTTAAGCCTTGATGATGAAGGTAATATCGTTGAGCTCTGGCTCATTTAATCATCATACTATTGCTGTTAGAATCCCTAAATCCAGCACACATAATCTGGCATGTGGGTGGGTGGGGGGCACACACCACTAAATCAGGGTTCTCCCTCAAGCTGCCTTTCATTTCAGCTCTAGGTTTGGCTTTTGGGGTGTGGTCAGGTGGGAGACTTTGAAAGGCAAGTGTGCCTCTTGCCAGAGGCTGACTGACACCTGGCCAGTAGGTAGACTCTGTCTTCCTTGGTTACCAGCTTGGCATTGACCTGTTATCCCTTGACTACTAAGTTCTCAAAACTACAGTTCTCCATTGTCCCATCATTCCCTTTGCTTCCTAACAGCAATCAGTGCTGTCCTGTGGCTCATGAAAGGAATTGGCTCGGTAATTGGCTCTGTATCAGAGCAGGACAAACAGTTCTTATGGAACATGAGGCGAACCGCTGGTCCATGGACTTGATGCAGCCCTTGGGGCCTCTCCCTCTTACCCCCAGCCCCACCCTCTCCTTGCCTAACTGCCAGATGAGGATACTTGTGGGGGGATGCTGGAGAGGAAGGGGTATTCCTTTCCTCCATATGGGGTGCAACCCTCCCCCAGAATTGCTGCCATACAGCAGCTCGGCTTTTGAGAAGATTCCATCAGTACCAATGGAACTCCTGCATAGAGGGGGTCACAGGTGGGGAAAGACACCCCCAGAATAGGTGGTGAGGTGACAGGCTTTATGTCAGGGACTTGGACATGGTGACTCTAGATGTTAAAATAAAAGTTCCAAAAGTTGCTCATTTATCCAGCCATCAAATTGGAATTCATGAACAAATTTGACATGCTATCTGCTCATCACAAGAGCGATCCCAGATCACTAGATAGAGTCATTGTCCTTTTAAGGTGTTTATTTATACCACCCTTCCCCAACCTGGTGCCTTCCAGATGTCTTGGATCACAGCTCATGTGGAGAATGGAGTTGTCCAGCACCTGCAACATACCAGGGTGGAGAAGATGCACTTAGATGATTGATCTGGCTCTGCTTCTCCATCATTTCCAGTCAGGAGTGGGTCATACCCTCAGTGATTACATCTTGTATTCCTTTAGCGTGATTGATCACTAGATTGATTTGTGCTCCAGACAATATGGTGACATACCTACAGCTATTTGTGGCTTGATGCTTTGACTTCATTTTGTTAAAGATAAATCTTTCCCTCTCTACTCAAGGCACATATAACTATGCCCAGAAGTAATCACATTACCCATTTGTTGATGAAGCACACTCTAGCTCAGGAAAGCATTTGCTGTGATAAATTTGTTCATCTTCCAGTGCTGCAAGACTCTTCCGTCTTTGAGGCAATGGACTCACATGGCCACCTCTTCCACATGACTTCCTCTCTAGTGAGTGTATTAAGAGTGCTCCTAATAAACTCCTTGAGAACTCCTTTTGAACTACAAAGGTCAGTGGGAAAATGAGCTGCATGACAAACATGTTGATTGGTGCTTATTGTGGGGAAGACCTGGGACAACTCGAAGATTTTCTGTTTGTTTCGAGACTCCCTTGGCAGCTTGCGTATTTCCTTGGGTGCCCAAATGCTTTTTGAAAAGCAGCTGGTGAGTCCAAGGTTAACTTCTCTGGACACATCAGTTACCCTACAGTTTGCAAAGGAAACCAAAGGCCAGTGCAGGCAGGGAACAAAACTGATGCTGTTACAGGCAACCAAACGGGGACATGGATGCTCTGTGCAGGTAGATAATTTTCAGGCAGTCTTCCCCAATGTGTTGCCCTCCAGATGTTTTGGACTACAGCTCCCATCAGCCCCAGTCAGCCTGGCTACTAGGGAATGGTGAAGGGGGCAGTGCAGCAAGTTATAGTCTAAAATTTCTGGAGGATACTAGAGTAGAGAAGGCTGTTTTAGGTCCTGGAGGAACTGTTTCAGTTTGTCCTCAACCCAGCTCATAGAGTGGGGCTACCCTTGATTCGGCCTCTGCCAAATCTGGGTGTGAAGGGGCTGGTCTGGATAAGGGGGACAGAAGTCATCCTGTTTTCATGGCCAGATCACTTCATAATGGAATCTGCTCTCAGTAATCCAGCTCCAGGGATTCGTTCAGTGGTAACCCCATGATACAACTTCTGCAGTGCACTCCATGTGGGACTGCTCTTGGGCCTGGCTTGGGACTGCAGCTAGTGCAGAGTATTTGCTGAGACACGCCACTGTGCCCCCATAAGACCTGTATAAAAGAAGGGTGCCAGTGGTCCATTAGCCACCAAGTCATGTTGAGGGCTGTCATACAAAGCCTGAAACAATTTAGGGCCAGGGTATACCTAGCAGGCCGCCTTGCTTGGACATATTCCCAACCGGCAAGTAAGATCATAGGAGAAGGCCTTGCCAGCCATTTCAAGATGACCAGAATAGTGCCATGTAATATCTCAGTGGCAGACCTTCTCGGTGGTGGTGCCCATCCTGTGGAAAACTCCTTTCATGCCATTTGAGAAGCAAAAAATCTGATACCTGTCAAATACCTGCTGAAAATGCACCTGTTCACTCAGGCTTTCTCTGGCTTGTAATTAAATTAATCATGTTGTTCTATTTTCCTGTTTTATCATCATCATGTTGCATTGTTTAAACATATTTTAAATGTTATTTAATTAGCATGATTCAGCAATCATCTCTAATATTGTGGGGGGTGGGGTGGATGGTGGCCCTCAAAAATTTTGGCTGGGAGAACTGTGCATGCACTTTCCTTCCTGTTACATTTCTTTGCCATTGCTCTGCAGCTTCCCAGGCTGCCTGCACTTCCTGATCGGAGAAAGCCTCATGGCAGGAATTACCTCATGATGCCTTCGTGGGCAGAAGTGTGGGAAGACAAGGAGACTGCAGACAGTCACAGATATGCCTCACTCACTTTGTAGCACAAGAACCGTGAACCAAAGGTTTGAAAATACTTCCAAAAACTCTCCTGCTTTGCCTTGCAGAGGGCCATGTTGAAAGCAATTTCTTTTCTATCAAATCTAACCAGAATGGTCCAAAAATATGTGGGAGGTATTTTCAGCATGGCACTACAAAAAACAAAGGCCTCTTTGACTTGACTTTTAATTGTGCACAGTAACCAGGGAAGTCTAGGTCAACAAAATTTGAGTTTGTCAAGATTCTCTGATTTCCTAATTGAAGTATTTTCCATCTTGGGCCCATATGATATCAGTTTGTGAACTTCCCCCATTTTTGCATGAAATTTTGTGCATGTTTTCCCAAATGTATGCATCAATTTTGCACATTTTTGAAACATTTTCCTAACCCTTTTGGCTCTGGCCTCTTGGCAGAGCTGCAGAGCAGCAGAGGCACAGGCTGGGAGAGAGGGCTGAGTGGCCAGGGGACTGGTGAAGGCAAGGTAGGAGCTGGGCAGGGGAGCAGAGGCCCAGGAGCAGCAGAGGAAGGGGGCGGGGCCAGAGAGGCTAGAGGGGCCAGGAGGAAGCAGGTAGGCGGGGCCACTGGCCGGAGGGACTGATAAGACCACGCTCAGCCACTGCAAGACCTGTTGGCTCTGGCCTCTTGGAGTCGTCCCTTGTCTGCGTCCCTTAGCTGCAGCCCGGCTGTCCAGGGACTCCCTTCCCTGGGACACAGAGGGTTTTTTTTGTTTTTGTTTTGGCTTTGTTTTCCTTCCTTCCTTCCTTCCTTCCTTCCTTCCTTCCTTTGTTGGTTTGTTTGTTTGTTTTTGTTTGTTTGTTTTGGTGCCGTGCTGTGCTTTGTTTTTCCTCCAATTTAAATTTAAGTTTATTTTATAAATTTAAGTTTATTTTATCCTTGTGTGTGTGTGCAAGTGGGTTTTGTCTGGGAGAACTGGGCAAGTGATCGGAACTGCAGGACAGACAAGGCAGGGGACAAGGTAAGGTCTCAGAAGGGATCCCAATGGCAGACCAGGAGATGGCCTTGGCAGGAGTCATGGGTGTTGCTGTCCGCTGTGACAGCTGCAACATGTTCGCCCTTCTCCCCCAGGAGAGGCAGGGATACACTTGCCCTCGGTGCAAGCTGGTGACCCTTCTGGAAGAGGAGGTGAGGTGCCTGAGGGCCGAGAGAGCTCTCCAGGCCCCCCAGGAGCAGCCCCCCTCTGGACAGAGGGTTGAGGGAGGGGCCATGGGTGGAGCATCCGGGGAGCCATGGAGGCATGTCATCCACAGGAGGGGGAGGCCAGCACAGCCTCCTCCTCCTCCTGGCACCAATCTGGAGCTGGGAAACAGGTTCTCTCCACTTGGGGAGGCTGGGACTGATGAGGCCTCGGGGGACCAGCAGGACCCCCAGCCTGGGACATCAGGCGGCAAGGGGGCCGCTGCAGGAGAGGCGAGGGCCAGGGCACAGCTACCCACTACCACCAGGAAGACACGGCGGCAGGTAATTGTTTCTGAGGACTCCCTGCTGAGCGGCACTGAGGCAGCAGTGTGCCGCCCCAGCCTGGAGACAAGGGAGGTTTGCTGCCTGCTGGGCACACACATGTGAAGGACAGAGTGGAGTGTCTTGTTCGCTCTGGGGTCACCAGCCGCTCCTGGTGATCCATGTGGGCACAAACGACGTGGCCAGGCAGGGTGTGGTCGGGATCACCAGGGACTTTTTGGCCTTGGGGAAGAAACTCAGGGAGCTAAAGGTCCAAGTGTCCTTCTTGTCGATCTTACTGGTCCGGGGATTTGGGCCAGGAAGGGGCAGGAGGATCTCTGAGGTGAACGACTGGCTTAGGGTGTGGTGCCAGAAGGAACGCTTCGGGTTCCTCGACCACGGCACTCGGTTTCTTGCCAATGGACTTCTGGCAAGGGACGGGTTGCACCTCACGAGGATGGGGAAAAGGTCCTTTGGAGATGCCCTAGCGAGCTTTGTCTGGAAGACTTTAAACTGAGCTGGGGGGTGGGTTCAGGCCCCCCAGTAACGTGTCTGCACTGGACAAGTGTGGGGAGAGGATCAGGGCTCTGGGAGCAGGGTTTTAGAGGTACTGCAGGGACTGACAGGACTCCAACAGAGAGGGGTCAGGTATCAGGGAGGATGGGAGGAAGGAGGAGGCTGGGAACTCCAAGGAAAGGAAGTGGTGGGAAGGAGTTGAGGTGCATGTACACCAATGGTAGGAGCATGGGTAATAAGCAGGAAGAGCTTGAAGCTCTCCTGAGAATAGGAGTGTATGACCTGGTGGGAATCACAGAAACTTGGTGGAATGAAAGGCAAGTCTGGGATGTGAACACAGAAGGGTGTCACCTTTTTAGAAAGGACAGGAAGAGAAAGAGAGGTGGGGGCGTGGCTTTATACGTCAGGGAAGGGATAGGATGCAGTGAGATAGAATGCAGCACAGATGGGGATTTGGTAGAGGCAGTCTGGGTGAAACTTAGGGGTTTGACAGGGAAAGAGACCTGACAATGGGGGTATGTTATCGCCCTCTAGGTCAACTCAGGGGAGAGACACAGTAATTATGGGAGATTTCAGTCTCCCGGATATTACTTGGGAGACTCACTCGGCAGTGACAGCCAGGTCACGTCGCTTCCTAGAAGCTATAGAGGGAGGATTTTCACACAGAGGGTCCGGGAGGCGACGAGAGGGGGGGAAACATCCTTGACTTGGTGTTGACCAATAGGGAGGAGCTGATAGGCGGATAGTACAGATTAGGGGAGCTCTGGATGCGAGTGATCACTCAAAAGGGAGGTTTTGCAGGCGCAAGCCCTGACAATACCTCTAGTCAGTAAGGTGGGGAGGCGGAGGAGAGTGCCGCCATGGATGTGAAAGGAGGTGGTTAGAGGGATTAGACGAAAGAGGAACCTCCGTAGGTAATGGGTACTGGGGCAAATAGACCAAAGGGTATACCGGGAGGAGGAGGCCTGTTGCAGAAGGATTCTTCGCAAGGCTAAGGCTGATATGAGCTGAGACTTACCAAGAATATCAAGAGCAACAAAAAGGGCTTCTTTCAGCATGTAAAGAGGAAGAGGAAGGGGAGACAAGTGGTGGGACCACTAAATAAGGAGATCCAGTGACTGATATGAGGGAACAGGCACCGATGCTAAATGACTATTTTCCCTCTGTCTTCTCCCCAAAGCAGGACGGGGGATATCTGCTTATGAGATTAGAAACTGGGGACTTAGGGGCACAGATTAGAGTCACCCCCCTTGAAGTCGAGGGGCTCCTCAGGGCATTGGACATTACAAAGGCGCCAGGCCCTGACGGGTTACACCCAAGAGTGCTTAGAGAGTTGGCAGGGGTTCTCTCACGCCCGCTGGCCTCCATTTTTGAGACCTCGTGGAGAACGGGTGAAGTTCCAGAGGACTGGAGGGTGGCATCGGTGGTCCCAATTTTCAAAAAGGGTAGTAGGAAGGACATGGGGAATTATAGACTGGTTAGCCTTACGTCCATTGTAGGAAAAACAATGGAAAGGCTCATAATAGAGAGAGATCTAGTGATGCTAGATAGGGAAGGGAGGCTTAAGCCACACAACACGGCTTCCGCAAAAACAGGTCCTGCCAGACAAACCTTGTGGAATTCTATGACAAGGTTTCGAGATGGCTAGATGGAGGGGATGCAGTGGATGTGGTATACCTGGATTTCAGCAAGGCCTTTGACAAAGTGCCCCATGATATGCTGGTGGAGAAACTGAGGAGTTTTGGGATACACCAAAGCACTGTCCGATGGATTAGGGCATGGTTGACTGACCGAAAGCAGAAGGTAACCATTAGCGGGGAATCGTCGGGATGGCAGCCAGTGACAAGCGGGGTCCCCCAGGGCTCTGTCCTGGGGCCGATCCTGTTTAATCTTTTCATTAACGACATGGAAGAAGGGGTGAACAGTCTGCTGATCAAATTTGCAGACAACACTAAAACTGGAGCAGTGGCCACAACTGAGGAGCAGATACACCAGATCCAAAAGGATCTGGACAGACTATGGAAGTGGGCAGGAGACAACAGGATGGCATTCAATGTGGATAAGTGCAAGGTCTTGCACTTGGGGCATAAGAATAGCTGTCATAAGTACAGGTTAGGTGACAAATGGCTGGAGAGCAGCACTTGTGAAAGGGACCTCGGGGTACTGGTTGACCGCAGGCTAAACATGAGTCAGCAGTGTGATGCGGTGGTCAAGAGGGCGAATGCTACCCTTGGTTGCATAGCCAGAAGTGTAGCTTCTAGATCAAAGGAGGTATTACTACCACTCTACATGACTCTGGTGCACCCGCAACTGGAGTATTGTGTTCAGTTTTGGGCCCCTCATTACAGAAAGGATATAGCCAGGTTGGAGTCAGTGCAGCGTAGGGCCACAAGGATGGTGGCTGGTTTGCAGGGGATGCCGTATGAGGCGAGACTGAGGGAACTGGGTCTCTTCAGCTTGGAGAAGAGGAGACTCAGAGGGGACATGTTGGCAACATACAGGTATGTGAGGGGGTGTCACATGGGGAGAGGCCTGTTCTCCCCTGCAGAGGAAGGCAGGACGCGCTCCAATGGAGCAAAGCTCAGGGAGCCAAGGTTCAATTTGGATGCCAGGAAGCACTTCCTGACAGTCAGGACCCCGAGGGTGTGGAATGGGCTTCCACGAGAGGTTGTTGAGGCCCCATCGGTGCGGGTGTTCAAGGATAGGCTGGAGGTCCACATGGTGGGCATGTCGTGAGCAGAGCCGGCTGGTGCCAGAGGTCAGACTAGATGGCCCGGGAGGTCCCTTCTGACTCACTCTGTGTCTATGTTTCTCCTGTTTACTAATGTGCTGTGTCTATTTTTGCAATGTACTCATATGTCAAACACTTACTCCTTTGTGGTCGTGTGAATCACATTGGCAACACATTTGAAGGTACAGACTTCAGACCAGGCTCGTGTTTGGCTCCATGATTGGTTCCAGGTGGTGCAAATTGCACATGTTCTGGTCATAAAGAAACTGAAATGAATTTCTCCCCCATAACTGCTTGGGGTAGCCACTTTCCTATCCGTGTCAGTTCTCATTTCAGACTGTGGAATTCACACACCGTTTTGGCATCCACTTGATAAACGTTCATAGAGATTAATGTTATCAGTCTTTCCCGGATAAAAGCAGCATGAATAGTGGCTTTTAATTACTCTCTCCCCCTCCTTAATGAGATTACATCCTCTCTCTTGTGCTCTTTCATTCTTTGTGCACTGGCTGCAAGGAAGGCTTGAAGACATGGGGATGTGTTTTTGTCAGGCTGTATCTGGTATCCCTTCCGGATATGAGGAAGGAAGCCTGGGCTTCACAGAAGGCTTTCTGAAGCATGCAAGCGGCTTCAGAGAGATTATATCTTTTCATTGAATCACCCAGTAGTTAAAATAAGTTGCAGCCTTTCGAGGTCTATTGAGCTGCTCAGTAGGCAAGCTGAACATAAAAAGATGACAAACACTATATCACAAGGTAGCACCGCATGGCCACAACACTCAACAGATGGCCAAGGCTTCAGGAAGCCTTCCGCAGCCAGTCCCCTTCAGATGCATTGGTTTATAACGCCCATCACCCTCAGCCAGTCCAGAAGTGTAGACCAGTGCATCTGGGTGCCCTAGGTTGGGGAAAGCTGCCTTAAGCCATGCCTCCTACTCAGTGGGCATTTGGGTGCCAACTCTGCAATGCGGGGCATCTTGGTTTTCCTGCAATTTATCACAGAAGAATCAGAGTGGGAGGGACCCACTGCTTAGAGAGGCAGCACCTGCTTTGCCTGCAGAAGGTTAGATGCTGGTCTCAGCATCTGATGGCTGGTCTAGGAAGGAATCCAGGTTAAAAACTCAGGGGGCCACTGAATGTCGAAAGCACTAGTCTAGATGGACCAGTGGCCTGGCACAGGGAAAGCAGCTTTCTTTGGTTCAGTGGTGGCGGCAGCTAGAGTGACTTCAAGCTCAAATCCTGCTCAGCCATTATGCTTCACAGAGTGATCTTCAGCCAGCCACTGTAACACATCTCACAGGGTTGTTCTGCATTAAACTAAATTACTTTTGATTTTTGCGGGTCGTTTTGAGAATACACGTCCCATCTGCACTGCCTACCATTTGAGTTCCTTTGGTGAACAGTGGGGGGCATCTGTAACAATTACATATATTGTGAAATATCTGGATTGTGCTCCTCAGGGTAAAACCAGAAAGAAATTAGAAACACACACACAGCAGTGGGGCAGTGGGGAGGGCGCATTTCCTGCCATTGGTAGCCCCTACCACCTTTTTCCTGTTTGCTTCCTCCCCAGGCCTATATCTTTACTTTTGGGTGAAAGCTTTATTCTGTAATCACCCTGGCTCATTCAGGGCAGGGGTCCAGATGACATTGTCTTTTTCTTGTAGCCCTCCTAAGTTTTCCCACTGCTTCTTTCATCTTTTGCCATATCAGAAAAAAATGTTAAGGAGATGACAGAATACCTGGATGCTGCCTCCTGGGTAGAACCAGGGCACCCTCTGACCATGTGGCTCTTACAACTGCTGCATTCACAGTCCCTTATTTCGGATTTATCCTTTGTTCCTTTTTCTGTTCTTTGCTTAAGATAAGAATACTATCCAGGCTTTGCTTGTAACCTGCCCTCCTCTCTCTCTCCCTCTCCCTCTCCCTCTCCCTCTCCCTCTCTCTCTCTCTCTCTCTCTCTCTCACACACACACACACACACACACACACCAGTTGCACTGCCCCTTCACCACTCCCTGTGCAGGATTATGCAACAATTAAGAGAATTGCTTTGCTGTAAGCCTGGTGACAAAGAACATTCTTAATTTTGCTCACATGCTGTGATCATGCTAATCAATTCATGGAATTTCCAGCCATGCGAGTTTGCTACACAAGCTGATCCAGTTTCAGGGGGAGTGTGTAAAATTAAACATTGTAACAAGAATATGGTAATAACAGAAATTGTTAAAGGAGAAGAGGGGGTTTAGTAGACCTCAGAGCACAAGGGCACCCTCTCCCCCTCCCATGTTGGTTGAACCTCACCTTGAATGTTGGGACACCACTCATTAAGAGAGATTCAGAGAAACTGGCAACAAAATTCAGAGAAAGGCAACCAAGATGATCAGGGCACTAGAATCCCAGGGCTTCTCTTTACAATGCTTTTAACATGCTGCTTGACAGATGCTTATTTGTGGGATTAAGACTGGCTCCTTTAGATTTGTTTTTGTTTTGTTTTTTTCTTCAAGGATTTTTTCTTTCTCTATTCTTATAGTTTCCATCACACCACCACAGGGTGACACTGCAGTGTAGTGGAACTGTGACAATACATGAGCTTCTCAGCCCAGTTCAGTCCACCAGTTCTAAAGACTCTACCCCACTTTCCTTGCTCTAAAAAAATAAGTTACAGGAATGCTTGGGAAGCACAGAAGAGATTGCAAAGCAGAATGCTGAAAACCAGTGCAAGTGAACAAGGAATCACAAACACATGACAAGTGCCTTGTGTGCAGAAGCCCCAAGTCCTACTAAGACTGAGGGAAGGGACTTGTTAAGCCTAGAAGAGAAGACCAAGAAGAGATCTGATGTCCCTTTGCAAAGAGTTGGCACGCAGAAGAAGGCCGCAACCTGTTCTCTATCATCCAAGACTGTAGAACATGAAATAACAGGCTTCTGTTCCAGGAAAGCAGATTTTGAATAAACCTCAGGAAAAGCTCCCTAACAGAGTAGTCAAACCATGGAGTCAACTGCCCAAGGAAGTGGAGAGCTCTCCATTGCTGGACTACTCAAGCTGAGACCAGGCAGCTGTTGGTCTCGGATGCTCTAAACTGGTTTCTTGCACTGAATTTGCTTCTGCCAAGGCAGCCCTGGCTTTGCTCTTGGCTGCCTTTCACTTGGTCTCTTGACTCCATTTCTATGCCACAGCAACAAAGAGAGGTAAATTCCACCCAGTTAATAGATCACATTTGGATGCATCTACATCATTGCAGGTCATTTTGTTTTTCACCATTGAATGAATCTAGTCCTGCACAGGTTGGAATAGCTCTTGGTTTGATATGATGAAGACTTCCTGATCAGCATGCTAGTTAGTGGTTTTATTTCTCATTTCCAACAGAATTTATTTATTTATTAATTTATTAAAACATTTCTATGCCGCCCCATTGCAACAAAGCCTCGGGGTGGCTCACAACATATAAAAATACAATAATCAATTTAAAACCTATCTATCCCCCCCCCCCCCCGGTGCATCTCGGCAAACCCAAAAAACAGTCCAAATTAAATATACACAAAATGTAGATGATAACCCCACCATTAAATAAACACAATTAAACTATAAACAAATAGTAAC
Organism: Varanus salvator macromaculatus; assembly: GCA_023646645.1. Classification (NCBI taxonomy): domain Eukaryota; kingdom Metazoa; phylum Chordata; class Lepidosauria; order Squamata; family Varanidae; genus Varanus; species Varanus salvator. Next base: position 1,709,038 of record JAIXND010000798.1, read on the forward strand.
CACTAACTAAACAATAAATAAATACATGAATACATAACAATGGACTAAAAACAAATAGACAATTTAACAATTAAAATACGATTTGAATAAAAAGGTATTCGCCTGGCGCTGAAAAACAACGACGGCGCCAGGCGGACCTCTCTGGGGAGCGCATTCCACAATTGGGGCGCCACCGCCGAGAAAGCCCTCCTCTGGGTACTCACCCTCTTAATCTCATTCACTGAAGGTTCCCGGAGGAGGGCCTCTGTTGTGGATCTCAGAGGGTTGGAGGGCATATAAGGGCGTAAGCGTTCCGTTAGGTATCCAGATCCCAAGCTGTTTAGGGCTTTATAGGTCAAAACCAACACCTTGAATTGGGCCAGGACTTCAATCAGGAGCCAGTGGAGCTGACGGAGAACTGGGGTTATATGAGAATAACACCCAGTCCCAGTCAGCAACCTGGCAGCTCTATTTTGCACTAATTGAAGTATCCGGACCGCCTTCAAGGCAGCCCCACGTAGAGTGCTTTGCAGAAGTCTAATCGGGAAGTCACCAGCGCGTGTGTCACTGTCGCCAGGCAGTCATGGTCCAAGGAAGGGATGCAGCTGATGTACCAGTCGAAGCTGTAAGAAAGCACTCCTCGCCGCTGCCATCGCCTGGGCCTGTAACAGTTCTGGGTCGAGGAGTATTCCCAAGCTGCGGACCTTGTCCTTTAGAGGGAGTGCAACCCCATCCAGGACAAGGCCCAAGTCCCCCATTCCAAGGTCTGAACTGCCCACCAACAGGACCTCCATCTTGTCTGGATTGAGCTTCAGTTTGTTGGCCCTCATCCAGCTCATTACCTCAGCCAGGCACCGGTTCAGCACAGCCACTGCCTCACCTGGATCGGTAGAAAACGAGAGGTAGAGCTGGGTATCATCAGCGTACTGATGATTCTGCAGCCCATACCTCCTGATGACCTCCCCCTGTGGTTTCATGTAGATGTTAAATAGCAAAGGGGACAAAATGGATCCCTGCGGTACTCCATGGCATAGCTGCCATGGCTCAGAGCCATAGTCCCCCAGCACCACCTTCTGAAATCGGTTGTTGAGATAGGAGCGGAACCACCGCCAAGCGGTGCCTCCAACTCCCTATCCCGCAAGCCTATCCAGAAGGATACTATGGTCGATGGTATCAAAAGCCGCTGAGAGGTCCAGGAGAACCAACAGGGATGCACTCCCCCTGTCTCTCTCCCTGCACAGGTCATCGTACAGGGCGACCAAGGCAGATTCAGTGCCGTACCCGGGTCTGAAGCCGGACTGAAATGGGTCCAGATAATCCGTCTCATCCAAGAGTGCTTGGAGTTGTCCCGCCACCACCTGCTCTAGTACCTTGCTCAGGAACGGGATGTTGGCCACCGGTCTATAATTGGCGGCCACCTCTGGATCCAGGGATGCCTTCTTTAGGACTGGCCAGACTACCGCCTCCTTTAGGAGTGCAGGCACCCGGCCGTCTCTTAAAGAGGCGTTGACCACCTCCCGGATCCAGGGCCCAATCCCGTCCTTGGCTGTCTTAAGTAGCCAGGAAGGGCATGGGTCTAGTAAGCAAGTGGTAGGGCGTATTCATCCAAGCACCTTGTCCACATCATCAGGCCGCAAAAACTGAAATTCATTCATTAAGTGTGGACCAGACGGCGTCGATGGCAACTCCCCACCAGAATCTGATTCCAAAGTAGAGTCGAGCTCGCAGCGTATCTGAATAATTTTCTCCTGAAAATGCTTGTAAAACTCGTCACAGCGGGCCTTCGAGGGCGGCACCAGATCTTTCTTAGGCCCTGGATGTACTAGGCCCTGCACCACTCGAAAGAGCTCCGCCAGACGGCATTGTGAGGAGGCAATGGAAACGAAGAAGAATTTCTTCTTCACCATCCTCACCGCCACAGCATAGGCACGATAATGAGCACACAAGTGTGTTCGGTCAGATACCCGTCGTGATCTCCTCCACCTGCCCTCTAGACATCTCCCAACCTGCTTCATCGCCTGTAATTCGATCGTATACCACGGAGATGAACGGGCTCCGCCAGAGCATTCAAGAGACCTTCAGGATCCATCCTGCTCCGGGGGTGAACCCACACAATCAGGTCTGCACCCTTACAGAGGGAGAGGTCACTCTCAAGCTCAAACCTTATGAGGAAGTGATCTGACCATGACAAGGGCATCAAGCTTAAATTCCTCACCCTCAGATCACCCTCTTCCTGTCCCATCGAGAAAACCAGGTCCAGAGTGTGTCCACATTCATGGGTCAGGCCGATGACATGTTGAGACAGCCCCATGGCCGTCATGGAGGCCATGAAGTCCTGAGCTGCCCCGGTAAAAGCCGCCTCGGCATGGAGATTGAAGTCCCCCAGGACCACCATCCTGGGAGTCTTCAACACCAGGTCCAAGACGACTTCCGTCAGCTCAGGCAGGGAGTCTGTTGGGCAGAAGGGTGCACGGTACACCAACAGAACCCCAATCTGTCTCGGTCGCCCAACACCAAGTGGAGGCACTCCAGCCCCAGCCTCGAGAGAACAGGAAGCCCCACAAGGGAAATTGAAGCCCGATAAACCAGAGCAACCCCCCCTCCCCTCCCCTCCAGGCGTGGGCGGTGCTGAACCAGGTACCCGGGTGGGCACAGCTGTGAGAGGGAGACATCCCCCCACTCACCCGCCCTGGTCTTGGTAATACAAGCCAGGTCGGCCCCCTCATCCACAATCAAGTCGTGGATGAGGACAGATTTATTGTGGACCGACCTGGCATTGAGCAGCAGCACCGACAGGCCCGGGGGTCAGTTGACAAGACTGTCAGGAACCCGCCGGCTGGGAGAATAACCAGAACGAGGGACAGGTGTTACCCATCTGTCCCTCCTCCTTCTATGCGGACACATTAGACTCCCACCACTGTAATGCCCCCTGCCCATCACCACCCCTATGGCGGTGCCCATGCGCTCCCCAGGCAACAACATAACACAAAAACACACAATCAGCCGAGATGCACCAAACTAAAATTAATAATCTAAAAAAACCCCATTTAAAACACCTTTAAAGCATCCTACCTGCTGATTTTCCCCGGTCAATTTCTCTGTCCTCCATGGGCCAGAGCCCCTGGCCAGCCCAGCCCCCGCTCGGCCCCCCAAACGGCGTCCCAAATGGTGACTGCCCTTAGGCCATCACCCTTCGGCTGCCGGCCCCCAGCGGCGGAGGAGCTTTGTGGGGCTGCAGGGCTCCTCCCCTTGCTCGCCCCGCCTGGCACACCTCTCACATGTGCCGGGGATGCAGGCCGGGCCGGGCGGCGGTGGTCCTGGCGCTCGCAGCGGGGAGACAGCTCGGAGACAGCTCGGCAGAGCGGCAGCGGCAGCAGCAGCGGGTGCCCACGGGCACTGTGCAGCAGCATGAGTGGGCCCGGTCCAGCAGCACAGGTGGAGGTGGTCCGCGGCGCTGGTCCCTCCCGGCGGCGGCGGCAGCACTTTGTGGGGCCGCGGGGCTCCTCCCCTTGCTCGCCCTGCCCGGCACGCCTCTCACACGTGCCGGGGAGACAGGCCAGGGACAAGTCCCGGGTCGGTGGTGGTCCTGGCGCTCGCAGCAGGGAGACGGCTCGGCGACAGCTCGGCGGAGCGGCAGCAGGTGCCTGCGGGTGCCGTGCAGTGGCACGGGTGGGCCCGGTCCGGCAGCGTAGGTGGAGGTGGTCCGCAGAGCTGGTCCCTCCCGGCAGCGGCTGGCGGCGCTTTGTGGGGCTGCGGGGCTCCTTCCCTTGCTCACCCTGCCCGGCACAACTCACACGTGCCGGCTGTGGTCCTGGCACTCGCAGCGGGGAGACGGCTCGGTGATGGCTCAGCAGAGCAGCAGCAGCAGCGGGTGCCCGCGGGCACCGTGCCGCGGCACCGGGGGGCCTGGTCCGGCAGCGCAGGTGGAGGTGGTCTGCAGGCGCTGGTGGTTATTAGCATATTAGAATCCATGCTAATAACCATGCAGCCAGCTGGGTGACTTTGGACCGGTCACACACCCTCAGCCCAACCTACCTCACAGGGTTGTTGTGGGGATAGGACTGTGTGCAGGAGGAGGAAAACAATGTAAGCCACTTTGAGTTCATTGTAAGAAGTAAGCAGGATATAAATCTAATGAATGGAACAATAATCAAATAGGCGGTAGCACCTATCCTGTGCTGCCACCTTTAGCTTGCTTGTCTCATTTGAAGAAATCAGTGTTGGGGACACAAGTCAAGCGACTCACTCCCAAGTCTGACACAAGCTGGGTCAGCAACTCAGACTTGACTCAGGAGCAATGAGCCAGTGCCTGGACTCAACTGGAGATTTCTGCATTTTTTATGACTGAGTTGCTCCAGGGTCAGGCTATCCTGGAAGGCAGGGCTGAGCACAGCAGAGGTGGAGGGAGGGAGGGAATTTCAAGGGAGGGGAGCAGGAAAGCAAGGAGGTGGCTGCGAGATGGTGAAGGAAAAGAAAGGCTTCAGCTCCTCTTTTGGCACAAGGGGGGAGTGGGAGGGAGGGATTTCAAGGGGGCGGGGCAGGAGGAGGGGAGACTTGAGACTAGACTCAAAAATGTCTTGCAATGACTTGGCATTCGCCTTGGACTTGAAAGTAAAGACTTGAGACTTGATGTGAGACTCGGAGTACAGGACTTGAACACATCACTGGAAGAAATCTGTCCTCTCCCTAGCATCCAAAACATGCCCTGGTTTCTGTGGACAGATCTGCAGAACAGATCATGTGTGCAGACCTGTGCTTGCTGCACAGAAGGAGAGGACTGCCTTCTTTAAAGAAACTTGTTGCAACATGTATACCCCTTTTCCTCAGGGAAGACAAATAAGCCTGGTGAAGGGAGTAAATGCATTGCAGACTCAGGAAAAAGAGGGAGAAAGAGGCAGAATGGATTGTGGGAACAACAGAGTGGAATATTGCACGAATTTTTCCATCAAAATGAGTACAAGGGGGTCATGCTCCCCCCTTACATTTAGAAATGGCAGAACAAGCAGGAATTCACTGGGTGCAGCTTTCCTCTCACTATTGCAACTATTGAGTTGCTGCCTCATAGCCAGATCTTAAAGGGTTAGATCTCAGATGGGGAAGAGAGAGGGGAACTTTCCCCCATAGCAACAGTGATGTTTGTGTTTGATCCAACTTCCTTTTTGTACCTATCCAACCTGGACTTCTACATTCTCCCTGCCTTCCTGACCCCCCACACCCGCTGTGTTCCTTAAATCTGCTCCAGGACATTGGGGGTCCACTGGCAGATATTTAGAAGGTCTCTGCCAGCAATATGGATTCCCCAGTGACAGCTGGAGAGCAGGATGCATCCCTGTGTGACTCAAAATGAAAAGGGCCACACCTGCCTCCATCTTGGCCTGGAGCTATCAGAAAGATCCAATGCCTAGGTATAACAATGGTTTCTACATCTGCAACGACATATATAAATAAGCATATGCAAAACCCTCTTTTGTCCTCTGCTTTGGCAATTCATCAGTGGCCTCCTATTCCCTCACCTCCATTCATGTTCACAGCATGCCCAGCAATCATGTGGAAGTTGCTGGAGTCCCAAAGGCAACAATGTGCCTCCGATGCAGGCAACAATTCTTTGGCAATGCTCACCTTTGAAAACATGATTCACACTCATAACACCACGGTAAAAGCTTCCCATGCAAAAAGGCAACCCCAAGGCAACACATGAAGGTTAAAATACAAATAGTGTCAAATACAATTTGCAGCAAATTAATGGGAAAACAATAGTATCTCAATAGCAACTGGAATCAAGGGTATGCATTTTGAGGAAAAGATCCAGTCTTCCCTTGCTAGAGACTTCTTAGTTATAGCCTTTCGGTCTTAGCATGACATCACCAAGTACACTCAGTGTAGTCCTCACTGCTGTAGCAAGAAGCTGGAGAGAAACAGCCACATCTGCCAGTCTGCAAGGTGGACAGAAAGTAGTGCACCAGATGTTTCAGCAGGGGAGGCTGGAGACCTCCATTCCTGAAGGAGGGTCACCACCACTGGCTGCATGGATAGCTGCTCTGAAACAGAGGATAAAACCTATATGGATAAGGAACTCCACTCACACAGGACTCTGCTTTGGGCTTGAACTCCCAGCAATTGGGACCATCAGCCATGCTGGGAGGGGCTGCTGGGAGTTGGTCCCAAACTTCACGAGATCAACCTTGTGCCCTTCCTTGAGCTAAGAGGTGCTGTGCTGAGGCTGCTTCAGAGAACTGGGCAGAGCTGTCTCTTCCCCAGGCATGTGCACAGAGTCCTGGACAGTACCGCCTTTCCAGCAGAAAATTCTGTGCCGGGATAATATTCTCTGGAAAAGATCCCTGAAAATGGAAGTTATGAGAGAGAAGGCAGAATTGTTTTGACATGAAAGGGCTGAAAATTGTGCCATGAGCCTATGGCTGGGTGAAATTCCTAAACACCAAATGGCCAAACTCCTGGCTTTCTGGGTGCACCAGGTAGAAATGGGAACAATTTGGTTGCTGCTGAAGGCTAAATTCAAAAAGGCTCTCCTAGATGAGTGCAAGAGGTTGCATGAGCAGTGGGCTGAATTCACATAACCTGAGTCACGAGTCTTGAGCAATTCGCTGTGTGGCAGGGGAGATCCATCTTATGAGCCATCAGGATGACAGCAGTATTTTCAGGAGTGTCTCCCCCTTCCCCACAACATCCTGGCCTTGGCTGCATCCCCAAAGAGAAGCAAGCGCAGTGGGTGCCTCCCATCCATTGCACTGTTCATCCGGACAGTGAACACGTCTCTGTGTGTTCGCTGGCAGGGTGTTGGGGTCAGAATGTCAGACTGTTGTGAGAGAACCAGTTCCTCTTGGCCATGAAGCTAGCTGGCTCTCAGTCTAACCTACCTCACAGAGCTGTTTTGAGAATAAAAATGGAGGGAGAGGAACCATGGAATAGTGTCATGCATGAGACCACGACAGGAGCTACTACTCGCGAGGAGGACCTGATCTTGACAGCCGAAGTTCAAGAGACCTCGCCATGGCTCGACATAAACACAAACCAGCCTGTTGCTGAGAGCTCCTCTGGTCTACAACCCACTGAACAGACCCCTGGCCCTTTAAGTCAGCCAGACCGCGAGAAGGAGGGGGCTGCCAGAAAAAACAAGATGCCTCCTCCTCTTCTGAAGCAGAGATGACAGGACCAGAAGCTGAAGGGATCATGGAATATGTGGATTTTAAAATCATAAAAAACAGAAGGATTCTGAAAGCCTATGAGGTGAAGACAAAAAGAGAACAAGAAAGGAGGGAGGAACGAATGATGGGGGAAGATATGACATAGAGGGGAGAGGCTATCGCCATTCAGAGGCAAACATCTGTTCATCAAAGACTATCATTAAGAAGCTCGTCAGTAGAACTGTAAATCTTGTAGATAACTAGCAATAAATAGATTTAGTTTTATTGCTCTTGCAAGTGTGGTTAATTATGACCAGAGCGACCGGGCCTCTGGCCCCTTGACAAATAGTAGAGATGGAAGGGGCCAAGAAGGCCTACAGGTCCAATTCCCAATTTACACCATCCCACTTAGATGGCTGTCCAGTTTCACGTTGAATGTCTGCAGTGTGAAAGAGCCCACCACCTCTCTTGGCAGCTGGTTCTACTGTCATACTATTCACTGTCAGGAAATTCTTCCTGCACCTGGTCTACTGTAGTTTAAGTTCATTGTTTTATGTGCTACAATCTGGGATGAGTGAGAAAAGGTCTTTTCCTTCTCCTTTGTGACAGCCGTTGAAGTACCTGTAGAGTGTTATCATGTGACCTTGTAGTCTTCTTTTCTCAAGGCTGAACAGTTATGTAAGCTTGAGTTCTTGCAAAGGGGAAAAGGTGGGATATGCATGTAATAATGAATATATTATAGCCTGTGGTGTGTGATCCTGCCTAATCTTGGAAGCTAAATGCGGTCATGCCTAGTTAAAATCTGGTTGGGCGACTTAAAATGTTGTGAACTACCCAGAGAGCTTTGGCTACAGGCGGTATAGAAAGGTGATGATGACGACGATGAGAGCAACAGCAACTTCATGTTCATTCAAAGCCTAATGGAATCTCAGCTTCTCTAGGACTTTCTCAGGCATTGCCACCTGCCATTAGCCAGATATAATCCTTCAAAAAGAAGGACTGGAATTTCCTTTCTGAGCAGAATTAGGATCCTGATGTCTGCAGCTAGAAGCATTTCATCAATACAAAGAAACCATTTATTATCTTCTTTTCTTTTGAAAAATCATTCTGGTAGCAAATGGGTATCTATCATTTAGCAACAAAATACAGGACATGAAAATTCAGATTGGTATAAAAGTTAAATATGTGTTGGTATTTTTTCCTTTTGTGGAACTAGACATACCCATTTTTGGATCTTTTCTAAAGGACAGTCAATCAATCTCATGGCACAGGTTCAAAAATGAAAAAAGACAGTGAAGAAGCCTGTAAATATAGATTGATGGAGAAAATTATAGAAGAAACTTGAATTAGAAAACATGCAGAGGTATGTGGATTTTAACTACAGTTTGTTCCATACTGTAAGCTGCTAACTGCAGATGTTCATAGCAGAGGCAGGTAAATCTTAGTTTCATGTCCCCCCCCCCCACACACACCTTTACATTTTTTAAAAACTCAAGTTTTATTCTTTCTTAGCAATGAAGAACTTTGTGAAATTTGGCAAATTCCAGTAGAAAATGCACTGCGACTAAATCCTCTCCCATCTGCACTGCCTCAACTCAGTAGGCACAGCTAGTCCCAGCATGGCAATAGACTCTGCTGTAGCTGTGAAAGATGACGCACCCATCTGATAAAAAGAGGTGACAACCCTAATTCACTGCTAATGTGGTTGAATGACCAGGTATTCAAACACAAACTTTTAGGAGATAAACACTGAGACCAGATAGATAAATCTGCCAGGGCTGGTTTTTCCCACATTCATTTTTTTTAAAAGCCCATTGTCCCAAATGTGGAGAACTGAATACATCTTGGTAAATTGTAATCAAAAGGACCCAGAACAAAATTCTCACCCTTCCCTGGTCCATAATAGAGAACGCAAAAGTAATCTTGAGGATCCTTGAGAAGAAACAGATTTGTTGTGGCAGAGATTTGGATGGGCAAGTAGAGTCCACTGCCAGATGTGTGTCCTGTTGAGAGATATATGAATTGAGTGTGGAGCCAAAAGGTCTTGGAATGCAAACATTTTGGCCTTCTGGTCCTGTTGCAGGACATGCAGGGACTTTCCCAAAGTTGCCTGGGCATGCTTGTTCTCTAGAACAAAGGAATTATTACCTCATACCAGTGACATCTGTATTTACACCTTGTTTTTATCACTAATAGCATCTTCAGGCTGAAAAAGCAAATTGCTTTAAACTCTGGAATAACTTACATGTCTGCTGAACAGCTGCCAGTGTGGGATAAAGCTACATGCATTTGGCAGCAGGAACAAGGACGGGCAATGATAGGCAAAGCAATTTCCTTACAGTACATGTTAGCTTTGCATATATTCCACTCTGTCTCTTCATCAGTCTGCAACTTCTACTTTTTCATCTGCATGAAAAGTCATATTTAAATCATGTCATGGATTTGTGTGGTTTGGACAGGCATAGGTTACGAGGGTCAGAATGACTACAAATCTTTCTTTGCTGTCAATGCCAAAGTTGCCAGGCACGTCTTCTATTAGAAAAATGACAGATAAATGTTGCAAGGCTAAATTATATACATCCAGACACACACAAACACTTGTTTAATATGTGGTTTTAAATTTTGTATGATAATTCTCTCTCTCTCTGTCTCTGTCTCTCTCTCTCTCTCACACACACACACACACACAATCTTTTACTGATTTTTTAAAAAATGTACTTTGTGAACTACCCAAAGATCTCCAGCTTTCGGCAGGTATATAAATTAAATAAAGACATAAAGAAATGATGCATATTTAAATTGACAGAAAGACAGACAGACAATGTTTTCTCTCAAAAACACACACTTTAAGTGAATTCTTTAAGCCAAGAACTGAGTTGGCACATTCAGGAACAGCAAAGACTGGTGAATAACCAAGTTCTGATACACTTTTGTCCAAGAAGTAAAGACTGGGTCAGTTTGTATCAGCATTCTTATAGAATTCCTCAAGCATATATGGAAGGTGGGTTCTAGCCAAGCAACATTAATTGCACCACAAAACTGTTAGGTCCTGAAGGTGTCAGACATGCTTCTCTCAACCACTCTGGAAGCTGAAAGGGATTTTGGAAATGAGAAGAATTTTTGCTTTCAATATCATTTCTTGAAAATCAAATGATTTGTATCTTGTGTTAATCCTACTTAGAGCAGATACTTTAACAGAATGGGAAAATTTTGATTAACATTAAATAATGCCCAACGTTGCCTATTGTTTTTCTCTCTGTATGTAAATCTCAGGGGAAGCAATTGTCTCCTGTATTAGTGAGGCTCTTCAGCCTTGGCAACGCCTCTTTTGAGCATCATGGGAGCTGTCCATGGTGCTGAAACCCATCATCAAACTAGATTTACCACTATGGACAGCTGAAAAGCTGAAAAGAACAGCTGTAGTGGATGAGAAGCCCTGCTGATTTAGGAATTACCAGCCTCCCTTGCAAAGCCTTGGAATTCAAACATGCCATGCATGATGTCAATACTGAGCTGCATTCACAACTCAACACCCATCTACCTTTTCTCCCTCCCCCTCCCCATAGACAGAGATGGAAGAGCAGGGAGAAAGAAAGGAGAGAAATGGTCAATATGTGTGTGGGATTTCTCTGTCCCCCACCACCCAAGCAAATAATATTTATATTGCTATAATTTATAACATGATGATAGATTTGCATTTTAGGGCTGAATGTGTGGATGATTATAGATTAGACCTAGGCTTAATTATCCTTATAGCAGACCTATTTAAGTATATGGGACAAGCTCATGACTAAAGCTATTCATTGATTTCAATAAGTCTACACTAAGTATGATTAAGTTTGACTCCAGTTCCATGGTTTTCTATTGACATTATTTTTGAAGGCAGTTAATTGCACTGGGTATTGCTTTTCAGCAAAAGCTGATTTATTTACGGAAAAGGGTTTCCCTTGAGAAAGAAACATTTTCAAACAAGTGCTGGGAACGTCTGCAGAACCGACTTGTAGACTCCCGAGGAGAGTGAGCTTGTGATCATACCTTTAGGCCATAATGCTGTACTAGCACACCCCTTTCGGTTCAACTGGCTTACATCTGCATTGTCCTGAGTTGAGTTGAAGAGGCTTTTCCTGCTGATTTCCAAACACCTTATAATATTTTGTGCATGAACAAGACTTCACGGTTCCAGCTATTTTCTTTTCTTTTCCTGGCTGCTTGGCTGGCTTACATGGGATTCAGAAAGATGTGTGGAACAGCAGTAGCACATGACCGCTGCAATCAGTGCTGGCCACCTCAGTTTATCAGTCTCCTCTTCTCTTCAAAGGACCAGCATGACTTACAGGTTACTTTGTCTGCCATTCAGGCAAAATTCCTCAGAAAACGCAGACTAAAGAACATTTATATAGGTCAAATCAATTAAAAAACCACTTCTTCCTCTCTTCGGTTAATTTAAGCAGCCATTTAATTGGAGACCCCAATGTGCCTACTGCAAATGCATGGTTGGTTTTATTGAGGCACCTGTAGACTTAGAGCTTGATTTATTCTTCTTCCTTCCTTCCTCACTGCATTGACTTTCCTGCTTCCTGCTGATGCTATCTTTCTCCATGATCACCGAGTTCAATCTCCCCCTTGTCCTAATTACCAGGGCCTCCACACAAAGCAAAAAGGGAGAAAATCCTTTGGTCTATTTTAAGGTGCAACAGAGACGAAGGTGGTGAATCCACAGGAAGTCGTGACAGCTCACAAAGCGCTGCCTCCCTTTGCAGTTGCTTATTTGATGCGAGTTCTTTGTCTATGGCACACATTTGGAAGGAGGCTCCTTGGAGCTCTTCAGAAGCTCACATCCCTTTGAGAACAATCTGAGACCTTCTTGACCTTGGGCAAAAACACAGTATCATTCATCTGTATGAAAAAAGCTTTTGTTTCTAAATTTGCTAAATGTAGACACCAATGTCTTCTGCTCTCAGTAGCTGAGAGATGTTTTCCTGGTGTCTGTCCTTTGTTATCTAGTGCTGTTATTCCATGACTTTGGAGCCACCAGCCTCCTTTGGTTCCACCTGAACACATTCTCCAGCAGGGCTGACCCAGGTTTAGAAATAAATAAACCAAAAGTTGGCAACCACACTTTCTATTTTCTACAGAGTTGGTTTTATTATTAAAAATTTGCAGAAAATGCTAGTGGTTATTCATGCCCAGTCTACACAAAGATCTCAGTTACTGTTTGGCCAGGTTAAAACTGGCCTACTTGGACTTTTTACAAGAACAGGTTTTGAATAAAATTAAATTTCTTTGGGTCATCTTGCACAGTAGCCATCACTGTGATAGTGCAGAGTATCTAACTTGAGGATTGACTTTGCTGGGTCAGCTCAGATAATTCCTGAAAAAGCTATATCTGGAGGCAAACCTCAGCTCCATATGTAGAGAGATGCTATTACACTACACTTAACTGACTGTATAATACAATGTAAATTTAATCTAGGTGAGTGTGTGTATGGAAAGAAACATTATGTGAGGAGCTGAGTTGTCCTGCTCTTGTGGTAATATTGTGGAAAATAATTCTGGGCTGACTTAGATTGGCAATTCTGAGCAAAAAAATGGGGCTGCTCAGAAAAGGTTGTTTTGAGCTCTAAATTCACTTCTAATGGCCACCTCCTGGGACATGGTAAATCCCTTCCTGCTTTAGTCTATAAAACACCATGCCTGGTTTCCCCTTCTCTGTCTCCATCTCCTTTTTGACCAATGCAGCAGCCAGGAGAGAGGGTCTCTCCCTCCCTCCTTTCGCCTTCTCCTCCCCTCCCCTCTCATCTTTTTCCTCTTGCTGTTACAGTTAGCATCCCAGATACCTGGAACTATAGGAAATTCAATTCTCCCAGGGCATGGATGGCTATATTAATAATTGGTGCTCTAATAAAACCAGAGATTTTTCTGCATGGGCAGGTGGAGTTTTAGATTAATCTTTGGAGGGGGCAGGTAATATTAAAGAACATATAGGTGTGTGTGTGAGGGAGGAAGACGCTGGGCTGGGCTTATTTTTTAAAATGAAGTGGCTGAGCTCTGTTCATCTTTCTGTCTGTCTGTCTTTCAAGGGCAAAAGAGTCTCTGCTAGTGCTTCAAGCATGGATTTCGTTGTCTGCAGCAACCTAAAAGCACTTCTTTTGCAAGCAAGGACAATGGATGCTTGCAAAACCTCTTCTTTTTGCCTTCGATAGCATGAAACTCTGGAGAATCTTGACCACTTTTTTTTCTTCTAAAGGTAAGGCCACCCCACACTGAAAGTGCTTTGACCTTACCTGTGCCAGCATTTTCCCTTTCCCACTTTTCTTAGAAACTTGCAGTCCTATGTGAGGAGGTGGGTTATCTGAGCAAGAAGAAAATAAAATGACCCCCATGTTAGCATCAGGCACTTCGGGGACATCCAGGGGAGGCAAGTGCCTCCTGGGTCTGTGGATTCCTCATCCATGGCAACAGTTCTTTTGAGCTTTTTAGGAGCTGGTCTGGTGCTGAAACCCAAGCTTAAAATAGGTTCCCCTCCATGGAACTTCCTGGAGCACTGAACATGCAGCCCCTTGCAGTGTGGCTCAAGGACATTGCCCTTGACTGGACACGCTCCATGTGCGTGTGAGCGTCTGAAATGCAGGCCATTTGGGGCAATGGGCAGGGGATGCTGATATCCATTCTCACATAGATGTGCAACAGAATGGTTTCCTGCATAACTTCCAGCTATGCTTGTATCTTGCTTGTCTGTTATATTACCCTTCCTCCTTTTTTTAACTGCTAGAAAGTGATCTTGCTCTGAGGGGGCAGAAAAGTAAAAACAACCCAAACTGAAGAATGTTGACAAATTAAATATTGATCTAGTTCTGCATGCCGGGAGGGGGGAAATGCAAAAAACCTGAACTAAACCCAAAAGCAAAAACAAACAAAAAAGACAGCAGTGATTCATTTGCCTGTGCTCTGGAGGAGATGCCAGAAGCATTAATGGGTTTAACTCTTTCAGCAGCCAGCTCTGGAGGCTGCATGGAAAGTGACTGAAGATGCTTAGGAGAGATGCCAATTTCCTGAGCGTTGACACTGAAGCACAACCTCCTTTAAGCATCTTAGCATTCAGAGTCAGCATTCAGAGTCACAAGGCTGTATGAGTGTTGTGTGTGTGTGTGGGATGGGGAGGAGAAAGGGGTTTGCTGGTCATGTGTGTATGGAACGGATGCCTCATTCCCCCTGAACAGGAACTTTGCCAGATTATCCTGTTAAATCTCCACAAACCATGATCTATAAGAACACTAACTCCCAAGAAAGGTGATTTAGTTGTGCAATTTATGAGTTGCCCTCTTGAGCCAAAGCTCTCAGGGACAATGGACATGTAAAATAACACAATCAAGGCCAATAAAGGCTGCACAGAGCAGCACAATCACAATATATGATAGTGGAGACCTAAGAGATTTAAATATCTACAGAGGTACACACACGCACGCGCGCGCGCACACACACACACACACAGATTGAGATTGAGATGAGAGAAAGAATTTATATGAAATTTAAAGGCCTAGCAGAATAACAGCATGTCTGTCCAGTACTGAAAGGTCAACAACTCTTTAGAGAGGGCATTCTATAATTGGGGGCCACCCCAGAAAAGGCCTGGTCACAAAGTGCTGAACAGTTGGACCAGAAGGACTGACAACAATCTTAGAGAATGGGCAGGAACATGGGCAGGGTCTCATGGGTAAAAATCAGTGCTTCAAAATGAACTGAGAGCTGGGGAAGGGGATATAAACTTTGATAGGATCATAACATGCAGTTCTGGTTAATACTCTTGCTGCTCTATTTTGTATTGGCTGAAGTTTCCAGACTGTCAGCACCATGTACAATGCAATAATTTTAAAGTATCTTAATGCAGCAATTTAAAAAGGAGGGGATGAATCCCTGCACTCAGCCTATCAGCTTCCAGGGAAAGATGTGCAAGCATCCTCTGAGACGTAGAGTGCCTCTGTCTACTTTAGAGTTGTATGTGCTGGCATAAGAAGGGAAACAACAACCTGAACCTCAGAAGAACAGATGGCACCACACACGCCCACCTCCAGATCACAGACCTGATCCTTTAGGGCTGCCTTCCCCTACCTGGCACCCTTCCTATGTTTTGGACTGCAACCCACATCATCTCCATTGGATTGGGGATGATGGGAGATGTTGTCTGAACCATCCAGTGGGTTGGTTGGGAAAGGATCCCTAAGAAGTACAACCCCAGAACAGGTTGAAAACTACCATGCTGGATAGATGGATGAGCCAGTCTACCAAAGGAAGCTCCATCTTATTCACGAATCAACTGCCTTTCTCTACTCCCCAATAGCCAAAGCTCTCTGGGTAGTTCACTAATATTAAAGCCATAAAATATAAGATGGTAAAAAACAACCTAGCAATTAAAAATTTAAAACTATAGTAAAATTACCAAAATAGAACCTAGCTGCAGTTCAATGATTTAAAATACAATTTCAGATTTAAAATGGAACTGAAAAATAGTTCCTGGGAAAATAAAAAAGGCCTTCACTTGATAAAGAATAAGAAGGTCTTCACCCTGATGCCAAAAACAGCACAATGCAGGCATCAGGTGAGCATCTCTGGAAGTGCATTCCACAACTGGGGTACCACTACAAGAAGGTCCTCTTTTAGGAAACTACTTACAGCACCTCGCTTCCTTTGGCAGCATCTCCTGGAGAACGACTACTGAAGATGATCTTAGGGCAGGTATGCACAGGAGGCAATGAGTCTTCAGGTAAGCCGCCACTTTGAATTGGGCCTGGAAATGGCCTGGTAGTCAGTATTGATGGAAAAGTACTGGCATAACATGATGGTGTTGGCCAGTACCTGTTATTTGTCTTGCTGCCCTATACTCGGACATCTTATCTGGTCTGAGCTTCTGTTTATTGGTCCTTATTTAGTCCATTGCTGCATCCTGAGCATGGTGGAGGACTGGATGAGCTGTACCAGCAGGAGGAGAACCAGAGCAGGAATAAGGAGATGGTTCCTAGTGTCAGAAAGTCCCGGAATTTCAATTCATGAGGAGGAAATAAAACTTGGGTTCATGGGAAAGATCAATCGTCCAGACCATCTGTGGCTTTATTGTTTGACCCAGGTTCCTGCAGTAGACTCACGATAATGCATTACCGGGCAGGCAGAGGTAGGTAAACTTGCTGCAAAGTTTCAATACAACTACAGGGTATTTTATACCCTCCTGGTCATGTACACAGGTACAGAGCAATTGATGACAGAATGCAGGCATTACAATAAGATTCTGAGGTCATCACATACAGAGCAGATAAAGGAATGTCAGTCAATCATACAGTGACAATGAGATTACAATATTTCTAATTGCAGTGTATTGACACTTTAGTTGAGTAACTTGACCCCATCTCCAGGTCTGCTTAGACATGTAAATTCAAGCTACTGAGAAACTATTCATGAACTCACAAGCTCATCTAGACTCAGACCCTAAGTAATGCATTCGCACTGTTCTGAATGGCCAGGGCACATGGAGTCCTCTGGGCTAGCAAAAGATACTTCCTGGTAAACTGTGAATTCCAACGAGGATTATTTAATAATTGTGAAGGTATACAATGTATATTTGGACTAAATGGCCTGTCTACTGTAGCCCACAGCTAAAGGTGAGAGAAAGGAGCGGGGGAGGAATGCCATTTTAAACAGTGACTTAGCTTGGTTTGAGAAGGAGCACAGGATTGATTCCACAATGCAAAAGCACACAGAAGCAATGTTTTTCTGACAGGATTTATCCAAATTTTCCCAACACTAGCAGACCTTTGGCATATGAGGCAGCTCAGCCTTAGCATCCTAGTCTCCCCCTCTCTCTTTGTGGTGGGGGCATCAATACTATTCCAATTCCCACATCCCTGAAGAGTGGAGTGTTCCAGTTGTGGCACCAGTGGGATTTATTTTCTGCAAATATGAAAACAAAGACTTATGGAGTCTTAGTAATGTCGGCTTTCCTTGCAGATACACAATCAGAGCCTGATGGAATCAAGCAGGGGCTTCTGCGGCCGGCAGCAGACCCGCTCATCCTGCATCAGCAGCATTGCCCCTTCAGCAGCTCAGAGCATTCTGCTCCTCTGGCTGTCTCTGCCTTGCCGAAAGCAGCCACAGCTGCTCCTTTGCTCACACATACGCAGCAGAGCACTTGTTTTGGCTCCCCCCTCCCCACCTTTGCAGGTACATTGCCAATTCAGGGGAAAAACCACCACCTGCCCATTAGCTCACACTGATGAAACATCAATGAGCCATTTTGGCCGATTAGAAAATGTCAGGAGCTGGAAAAGTCTGGAGAAAAAGAAGGGAAGGCAGGAACCATCAATGACATTTTCATGCCTGAAGTGGAAAGGCAAGATGCCTTTTTCTTCAAGGTCCCCTTTTGTTTTTCTTCTTCTGAAGAAACAGCCCCCGTCTGAGGCTGGAACTGGCATAATGTTTCTCCACTGAATTTACACTTTTGTGTGTGCCACATGGCCCTGATGCAGAAGGTCAGTGAAGCATCCGGTTGTTCCCCAAATGCAGCCTCCCACTCCTCTCGAACACGCTCATCTCGTCAAATGTTGCTGAAATAAAAGAGTTGCTGATTGTCTGGACAGCAGGGCAATGACACAGCATGGGGAGCCTGTCAGTTCGTTCACAGAGCATTTGTTATCTAAGTTTGCTTGCCAGCACCTCTCCAAACATGGAGAGAATCTCAATGCTGTATTCTAGCGATTTCCTCCTTCCCTCCCTCCCTCCCTTTCATGGGGAACACAATGAATTGGGCATGTCCTGTTTGTTGTCTCCTGCACGTATCCTCTACAATGGGATCTACTGTGAAGGTGGGAAACCTCTGGCCTGGGAGCCCAAAATGGCCCTCTAGAGGTCTTCTGATGGCCACCCCTCCTCTCCTGTTAGCCTCAGTCACTGACAGTAAGAGCTTTCGGTAGCAACATGCTGGGGGTGGGGGGGGGTATTTTCACCCTGACCCCTTTTCTTTGGCTGCCATCCCCACTGCAGTGCAGCCCCCGAGAGCATGTTTAGAGGTTCCCCATGCTGACCGAAGTTCTCCACTCCTGGTCTCCTGGAATCCATGAGATCTCTATCAGTGTCCTTATGCATGAGTTCTGTCAAGGGGCATAGAAAGGAGATGCCACACTAGGGTGCCATCAGATACAGTAAGATCTTTAGCCCAGCTGACTTCCCGAAAACACAGAGAAATCAGTTTCATTAATGTGTGAGCCAGTGTGGTGTGGTGGTGAAAGTCTTGGACTAGGACTTGAGA
The DNA here is from genome assembly GCA_023646645.1 of Varanus salvator macromaculatus. Classification (NCBI taxonomy): domain Eukaryota; kingdom Metazoa; phylum Chordata; class Lepidosauria; order Squamata; family Varanidae; genus Varanus; species Varanus salvator. The sequence goes on from JAIXND010000798.1 coordinate 1,727,452, forward strand.
GATCCAGTTCTAGTTCCCACTCAGCCATGAAGCTCACTGGGTGACTTTGGGCCAGCCACTGACTCTTGGTCTCATGGAGAAGAGGAGGAGCAGGTAAGTCTTGCTGGAAAAAAGGCAGGATATAATGGATTAATGAAATAATAAATGCATCACTGCAAGGCTGCCCATGTTGTTGTGATGCAGATTTGGCATGTTGTGCTTAAGTGTGGGGTAGTGCAGTTCAGTTTGTGAAGTTTGGTCCATGGAGGATGACGCAGCCAGCCTTTGACAAGACCACAGTCTCCTATTCTGAACATGATGGTGGAACTGTATCCTCACATCCTCCCAAGTGGACACCATGGGAAGGATGCGCCAGATTAATACATAATTGTGCTAATAGTGGGATGATTCATGAACTCTCAACAATCCCAGTGTTAGGAACCAAGGAGAAATCCTCCCCTGCCCCACCTCACAGACCCCCAAGTGAACAAATCCCTAGCACTAATCTTGGCTACCACACCTGCACCAAGCATATCTGGACTAAGTAGGTAGACCGTGCCTGAGAGAGTCAGTGTGGAACACAGTAGCTACAGCATCCTTCCACAACCTGGTGCCTTCCAGAGGCATTGGGCTTCCAATCCCAGAATCTCCCAGACAATTGGATGAGGGATTCTGGGAACTGAACACAGCTGGAGAGCACCCATTTGGGAAAGGCTACACTGACATGTTGGATTAGGGAGAAGTGGGGGACCCAGATTCCACTCCACACTTGACCTTGTGCATGACCTTGGGCCAGTAATCTCAGCCCAAACCTAGCAGACTGTTGTTTGGGTACCACAAAAAGGAGAGGATCTATGTTGCCTTATTACTTTCCACAAATCACCTTCATAAAGACAAACACTTCCGCTGCGGTGTCCTCAGTGACCTTGGGAGGTGATGCATTCTCTATTTTCCTAGTACAGTTGGTATTTTATCCTATGCTTTTCTGTTTCAGGGTTTATTTTTAATTTTTAATTATTAAATTTCTTGCTTAATGCTTGAGTGCCTTTGGAATTAGTTTATTCATTGAGAACAAAGCCTGTCTTGCTTGAAATATCTGTTCAAAATTGTTTTGGAAACAGCTGCCTTAAAGGCCAGCCTCAATTAGGTGTTACATTTTTCTTTATTTCTTAATAATAGTCGAACTAACTAACTCTGGTTTCACTGAGTATGGGTGAGAAGACTGGTCAGTGAAGAAAGCTGTCAGGAAGAGTGGGGTGGTGCTGGAGGAGGGCTTCCTGTGAGCACCCTGGACTGTCAGGAAGATGGGCACAAGGGTTTGAGATCAAATCAAGTCAGAACATTTCCTGTAAGCAAAAATGCTTACAGGAACCGAAGCTGTCATACTTCAGGTTCATCATGAGAAGGCTGGATTCCCTGGAGAAGATCATAATGGTAGGGCAAGAAGAAGAGGAAGGCCAACTCGAGATGGATCGATTCCATAACAAAACCATGGCCTTGAGCTGTGAAGGGCTAAGCAGGACAGGTGAAGAACAGAACATTTTGGAGAGCGTTCATTCATAGAAACATAGAAAAAGAGCGAGTCAGAAGGGACCTCCCGGGCCATCTCGTCTGACCTCCGGCACCAGCCGGCTCCGCTCATGACATGCCCACCATGTGCATGTCCAGCCTGTCTTTGAACACCCTCACCGATGGGGCCTCAACGACCTCCCGTGGAAGCCCATTCCACGCCCTCGGGGTCCTAACTGTCAGGAAGTGCTTCCTGGCATCCAAATGGAACCATGGCTCCCTGAGCTTTGCTCCATTGCAGCGCGTCCTGCCTTCCTCTGCAGGGGAGAATAGGCCTCTCCCCATCTCCATGTGACACCCCCTCACATATCTGTATGTTGCCAACATATCCCCTCTGAGTCTCCTCTTCTCCAAGCTGAAGAGACCCAGTTCCCTCAGTCTCGCCTCATACGGCATCCCCTGCAAACCAGCCACCATCCTTGTGGCCCTACGCTGCACTGACTCCAACCTGGCTATATCCTTTCTGTAATGAGGGGCCCAAAACTGAACACAATACTCCAGTTGCGGGCGCACCAGAGTCGTGTAGAGTGGTAGTAATACCTCCTTTGATCTAAAAGCTACACTTCTGGCTATGCAACCAAGGGTGGCATTCGCCCTCTTGACTACCGCATCACACTGCTGACTCATGTTTAGCCTGCGGTCAACCAGTACCCCGAGGTCCCTTTCACAAGTGCTGCTCTCCAGCCACTTGTCACCTAACCTGTACTTATGACAGCTATTCTTATGCCTCAAGTGCAAGACCTTGCACTTATCCACATTGAACACCATCCTGTTGTCTCCTGCCCACTTCCATAGTCTGTCCAGATCCTTTTGGATCTGGTGTATCTGCTCCTCAGTTGTGGCCACTGCTCCAGTTTTAGTGTCGTCTGTGAATTTGATCAGCAGACTGTTCACCCCTTCTTCCATGTCGTTAATGAAAAGATTAAACAGGATCGGCCCCAGGACAGAGCCCTGGGGGACCCCGCTTGTCACTGGCTGCCATCCCGACGATTCCCCGCTAATGGTTACCTTCTGCTTTCGGTCAGTCAACCATGCCCTAATCCACCGGACAGTGCTTTGGTGTATCCCAAAACTCCTCAGTTTCTCCACCATGATATCATGGGGCACTTTGTCAAAGGTCTTGCTGAAATCCAGGTATACCACATCCACTGCATCCCCTCCATCTAGCCATCTTGAAACCTTGTCATAGAATTCCACAAGGTTTGTCTGGCAGGACCTGTTTTTGCGGAAGCCGTGTTGTGTGGCTGTCAGCCTCCCTTCCCTATCGAGCATCACTAGATCTCTCTCTATTATGAGCCTTTCCATTGTTTTTCCTACAATGGACGTAAGGCTAACCGGTCTATAATTCCCCATGTCCTTCCTACTACCCTTTTTGAAAATTGGGACCACCGATGCCACCCTCCAGTCCTCTGGAACTTCACCCGTTCTCCACGAGGCCTCAAAAATGGAGGCCAGCGGGCGTGAGAGAACCCCTGCCAACTCTCTAAGCACTCTTGGGTGTAACCCGTCAGGGCCTGGAGCCTTTGTAATGTCCAATGCCCTGAGGAGCCCCTCGACTTCAAGGGGGGTGACTCTAATCTGTGCCCCTAAGTCCCCAGCCTCATCTAATCTCCTATACAGATATCCTCCGTCCTGCTTTGGGGAGAACACAGAGGCAAAATAGTCATTTAGCATCTGTGCCTGTTCCCTCATGTCAGTCACTGGATCTCCTTCCTCCTTATTTAGTGGTCCCACCACTTGTCTCCCCTTCCTCTTCCTCTTTACATGCTGAAAGAAGCCCTTTTTGTTGCTCTTGATATTCTTGGTAAGTCTCAGCTCATAATCAGCCTTAGCCTTGTGAAGAATCCTTCTGCAACGGGCCTCCTCCTCCTGGTATACCCTTTGGTCTATTTTCCCCAGTACCCATTTCCTATGGAGGCTCCTCTTTTGTCTAATCCCCCTAACCACCTCCTTTCGCATCCATGGCAGCACTCTCCTCCGCCTCCCCACCTTACTGACTAGCGGTATCGTCAAGGCTTGTGCCTGCAAAACCTCCCTTTTGAGTGCCATCCACCCCTCAACTCGCTTACCTTCCAGTAACCTATCCCAGGAGACTTTCCCCAGTCTGGCCTTCAGTTGGCCAAAGTTGGCCCTCTTGAAGTCCCAGCTTCTAGTGCTCGCCCTGCTGCACGGCCCCAGTCCCCTGATCTCAAAGCAAAGGATGGAGTGATCACTCGCATCCAGAGCTCCCCTAATCTGTACTTCATCTATCAGCTCCTTCCTATTGGTCAAGACCAAGTCCAGGATGTTTCCCCCCCGTCATTGCCTCTCGGACCCTCTGTGTGAAAAACCCACCCTCTAGAGCTTCTAGGAAGCGACGTGACCTGGCTGTCACCGCCGAGTGAGTCTCCCAAGTAATATCCGGGAGATTGAAATCCCCCATAATTACTGTGTCTCTTCCCCGAGATATCCTTAGAATCTGGCCTGTCAGGACATCATCCAGGGTCTCAAGTTGACCTGGAGGGCGATAACATACCCCCACTGTCAGGTCTCTTTCCCTGTCAAAACCCCTAAGTTTCACCCAGACTGCCTCTACAGAATCCCCATCTATGCTGCATTGTATCTCACTGCATCCTATCCCTTTCCTGATGTATAAAGCCACGCCCCCACCTCTCTTTCCCTTCCTGTCCTTTCTAAAAAGGTGATACCCTTCTATGTTCACATTCCAGACTTGCCTTTCATCCCACCAAGTTTCTGTGATTCCCACCAGATCGTATCCTCCTATTCCCAGGAGAGCTTCAAGCTCTTCCTGCTTATTACCCATGCTCCTAGCATTGGTGTACATGCACCTCAACTCCTTCCCACTGCTTCCTTTCTTTGCAGTGCCCAGCATCTTCCTTCCTCCCATCCTCCCTGGTACCTGGCCCCTCTCTGCAGAAGTCCTGTCAGTCCCTGCAGTATCTCTAAAGCCCTGCTCCCAGAGCCCCGATCCTCCCCGCACACTTGTCCAGTGCAGACACGTTACTAGGGGGCCTGAACACCCCCCCCCCACTGGCTCAGTTTAAAGTCTTCCGGATGAAGCTCGCTAGAGCATCTCCAAAGGATCTTTTCCCCATCCTCGTGAGGTGTAACCCATCCCTTGCTAGAAGTCCATTGGCAAGAATAAGAGTGCCGTGGTCGAGGAACCCGAAGCGTTCCTTCTGGCACCACACCCTAAGCCAGTCGTTCACCTCGGAGGCCCTCCTGTCCCTTCCTGGCCCAAATCCCCGGACAGGTAAGATTGACGAGAAGGCCACTTGGGCCTTCAGCTCCCTGAGTTTCTTCCCCAAGGCCAAAAAGTCCCTGGTGATCCCGACCACACCCTGCCTGGCCACGTCGTTTGTGCCCACATGGATCACCAGGAGCGGCTGGTGACCCCAGAGTGAACAAGACACTCCACTCTGTCCTTCACATGCCGGATGCATGCGCCCGGCAGGCAGCAAACCTCCCTTGTCTCCAGGCTGGGGCGGCACACCGCCGCCTCAGTGCCCCTCAGCAGGGAGTCCCCAACAACAATCGCCTGCTGCCGTGCCTTCCCAGTGCTGGTGGGCAGCCGTGCCCTGGCCCTCGCCTCTCCTGCAACGGCCCCCTTGCCACCTGATGTCCCAAGCTGGGGGTCCTGCTGGTCCCCCGAGGCCTCATCAGCCCCAGCCTCCCCAAGTGGAGAGAACCTGTTTCCCAGCTCCAGATAGGTGCCAGGAGAAGGAGGAGGCCATGCTGGCCTCTTCCTCCTGTGGGTGACATACCTCCATGTCTCCGCAGCTGCTCCTCCCGTGGTCTCTCCCTCAGCCCTCTGTCCAGAGTGGGGCTGCTCTGGGGGGGCCCGGAGAGCTCTCTCAGCCCTCAGGCACCTCACCTCCTCTTCTAGCAGGGCCACCATCTTGTACCGAGGGCAAGTGTAGCCCTGCCTCTCCTGGAGGAGAAGGGCGAACATGTCGCAGCTCTCGCAGCGGACAGCAACACCCGTGACTCCCGCCAAGGCCATCTCCTGGTCTGCCATCTGTAACCCTTCCGAGACCTTACCTTGGTCCCCTGCCTTGTCTGTCCTGCAGTTCCTCTCACTCGCCCAGTTCTCCCAGACAAAAACCCACTTGCACACACACACAAGGATAAAATAAACTTAAATTTAAATTGGAAGAAAAACAAAGCACAACAAAGCAAAGCAAAGCGCAAACAAAACAAAACAAAAACACACAAACAAAACAAAAAACAAACAATCAAACAAACAAACAACCCTCTGTGTCTCAGGGAAGGGAGTCTCTGGACCATCTGGACCGCAGCTCAGGGATGCAGACAAGGGACGACGCCCTTGACGCGCTGCACCCGAGCTCGGCCTTCTCAGTCCCTCAGGCCAGTGGCCCCACCCCCTGCTTCCTCCTGGCCCCTCTGGCCCTGCCCCCTCCCTCTCTGCTGCTCCTGGGCCTCTGCTCCCCTGCCCAGCTCCTACCTTGCCTTCGCCAGTCCCCTGGCCACTCAGCCCTCTCTCCCAGCCTGTGCCTCTGCTGCTCTGCCGCTCTGCCAAGAGGCCAGAGCCATAAGGTTGCCATAACTTATGAGAGCCAGTTGAGAGCCAGTGTGGTGTAGTGGTTAAGAGCATGGGACTGGGACTCAGGCGATCTGGGTTCTAGTCCCCGCTCGGGCATGGAGCCAACTATGTGACTTTGGGCCAGTCACAGACTCTCAGCCCAACCTACCTCACAGGGTTGTTGTTGTGGGGATAAGATGGAGGAGGAGAATGATGTTAGCTGCCTTGAGCCCTTTGTAGGAAAAAGGCAGGATATAAATCGAAAAATAAATAAATAAATAAATAAACTTGGAGATGACCTGGAGGCATATAGCAGCAGAATAAATTCAGCTCCATTAGGTCTGGAGAGGTCCTGGGAAAGTGTAATACGTGTGAGAGGCGTGCCAGGCGGGGCGAGCAAGGGGAGGAGCCCCGCGGCCCCACAAAGTGCCAGCCGCCACCGCCAGGAGGGACCAGCGCCGGATAGACGGATGGCCCTACCTCCACCTGCGCACCGGACCGGACCCCGACTGCACCGCTGCCCACTGCCACCACCAGGAGGGACCGCGAGGGTCAGCAACACAGGCCCGGGACTCATCTCTGGCCTGTCTCCCCTGGCATGTGTGAGAGGTGTGCTGGGTGGGGTGAGCAAGGGGAGGAGCCCCACAGCCCCACAAAACGCCGGCCACCGCTGGGGGCCAGCAGCTTTGGGCCAGTGGCTGAAGGGCGACGGCCTAAGGGCTGTCACCGTTTGGGATGCCGTTCAGGGGACCATTCGGGGGGGCTGGGCTGGCCAGGGGTTCTGGCCCTCGGCTGGCCAAACTTGGAGAAATGTCGGTAGGTAGGATGTTTTTAAAGGGGGTTTTAATTATAGATTTTTAGATTATTTAGTTTTAAATTGGTGCATCTCGGCTGATTATGTCATTACCTGGGGAGCGTGGGGGCACCTCCATAGGGGTGGTAATGGGCAGAGGGCATTATGGCATTGGGAGTCTAACAGGTCAACATAGAAGAAGGAGGGACAGATGGTTACCACCTGTCCCTCTTTCTGGTTATTCTCCCAGCTGGCAGGTTCCCGATAGACTTGTCAACTGACCCCCAGGCCTATCGGTGCTGTTGCTCAATGCCAGGTCGGTCCATAATAAATCTGCCCTCATTCACGACTTGATTGTGGATGAGGGGGCTGACCTGGCTTATATTACTGAGACCGGGGTGCGTGAGGGGGGGATGTTTCCCTCTCACAGCTGTGCCCGCTCGGGTACCTGATCCAGCACCGCCCACTCCTGGAGGGGAGGGGAGGGGGGTCACTCTGGTTTATCGGGCTTCTATTCCCCTTGTGGGGCTTCCTGTTCTCTTGAAGCCGGGGCTGGAGTGCCTCCACTTGGTGTTGGGTGACCGAGACAGATTGGGGATTCTGTTGGTATACTGTGCACCCTTCTGCCCAACAGACTCCCTGCCTGAGCTGACGGAAGTCATCTTGGACCTGGTGTAGAGGACTCCCAGGATGGTGGTCCTGGGGGACTTCAATCTCCATGCCGAGACTGATCTATTCGGGGTGGCTCAGGACTTCATGGCCTCCATGACGGCCATGGGGCTGTCTCAACACATCATCGGCCTGACCCATGAATGTGGACACACTCTGGACCTGGTTTTCTCGACGGGACAGGAAGAGGGTGATCTGAGGGTGAGGAATTTAAGCTTGACGCCCTTGTCATGGTCAGATCATTTCCTCATAAGGTTTGAGCTTGAGAGTGACCTCTCCCTCTGTAAGGGTGCAGACCCGATTGTGTGGGTCCGCCCCCGGAGCAGGATGGATCCTGAAGGATTCCTGAATGCTCTGGGGGATTTTCCGGTTGACAAGGCTGGTGATCCTGTTGATGCCTTGGTTGAACTATGGAATGGGGAGATGACCAGGGCTATTGACACGATTGCTTCCAAGCATCCTCTCCCACCTGGTAGAGCCTGTTCATCTCCTTGGTACACATATGAATTACGGGCGATGAAGCAGGTTGGGAGATGGCTAGAGTGTAGGTGGAGGAGATCACGACACGTATCTGACCAAACACACTTAAGTGCACATTATCGTGCCTATGCTGTGGCTGTGAGGATGGTGAAGAAGAAATTCTTCTCCGTTTCCATTGCCCCCTCACAATGCCGTCTGGCGGAGCTCTTTCGAGTGGTGCAGGGCCTAGTACATCCAGGCCCAAAGAAAGATCTGGTGCCGCTCTCAAAGGCCCGCTGTGATGAGTTTTCCAAGCATTTCTGGGAGAAAATCATTCAGATACGCCACGAGTTCGACTCTACGTTGGAATCAGATTCTGGTGGGGAGTTGCCATCGACGCCGTCTGGTCTACAATTAATGGATGAATTTCAGTTTTTGCGCCCTTATGATGTGGACAAGGTGCTTGGACAGGTACGCCCTACCACTTGTATGCCCACTTAGTAGACCCATGCCCTTCTTGGCTACTTAAGACAGCCAAGGACGGGATTGGAACCTGGATCCTGAAGGTGGTCAACCCCTCTTTAAGAGATGGCCGGGTGCCTGCACTCCTAAAGGAGGCGGTAGTCCGGCCAGTCCTAAAGAAGGCATCCCTGGATCCAGAGGTGGCCACCAATTATAGACTGGTGGCCAACATCCTGTTCCTGGGCAAGGTACTAGAGCTGGTGGTGGCGGGACAACTCCAAGCACTCTTGGATGAGATGGATTATCTGGACCCATTTCAGTTCAGCTTCAGACCCGGGTACGGCACTGAATCTGCCTTGGTCGCCCTGTACGATGACCTGTGCAGGGAGAGAGACAGGGGGAGTGCATCCCTGTTGGTTCTCCTGGACCTCTCAGCGGCTTTCGATAACATCGACCGTGGTATCCTTCTGGATAGGCTAGCGGGATTGGAAGTTGGAGGCACTGCTTAGCGGTGGTTCTGCTCCTATCTCAATGGCCGATTTCAGAAGATGGTGCTGGGGGACTACGGCTCTCTGCCATGTCAGCTATGCCATGGAGTACCGCAGGGGTCCATTTTGTCCCCTTTGCTATTTAACATCTACATGAAACTGCTGGGAGAGGTCATCAGGAGGTATGGGCTGCAGAATCATCAGTACGCTGATGATACCCAGCTCTACCTCTCGTTTTCTACCGATCCAGGTGAGGCGGTGGCTGTGCTGAACCAGTGCCTGGCCGAGGTAATGGGCTGGATGAGGGCCAATAAACTGAAGCTCAATCCAGACAAGACGGAGGTCCTGTTGGTGGGTGGTTCGGGCTTTGGAATGGGGGACTTGGGCCTTGTCCTGGATGGGGTTGCACTCCCTCTAAAGGACAAGGTCTGCAGCTTGGGAGTGCTCCTCGACCCGGAGCTGTCATTACAAGCCCAGGTGGTGGCAACAACGAGGAGTGCCTTCCTACAGCTTCGGCTGATACATCAGCTGCATCCCTTTCTAGACTACTACTGCCTTGCGACAGTGACACACGCGTTGGTGACTTCCTGATTAGATTTTTGTAACACGCTCTATGTGGGGCTGCCCTTGAAGACGGTCCAGATACTTCAATTGATGCAGAATAGGTTGCTGACGAGGACTGGGCGTTATTCTCATATAACCCCAGTTCTCCGTCAGCTCCACTGGCTCCCGATTGAAATCCTGGCCCAATTCAAGGTGTTGGTTTTGACCTATAAAGCCCTAAACGGCTTGAGACCTGGATACCTAATGGAGTGCCTATGCCCATATATGCCCTTTCGCCCCCTGAGATCAGCAACAGAGGCCCTCCTCCGGGAACCCTCAGTGAATGAGATTAAGAGGGTGAGTACCCGGAGGAGGGCTTTCTCAGCGGTGGTGCCCCAATTATGGAATGCGCTCCCCAGAGAGGTCCACCTGGCGCCATCGTTATTTGTTTTTTGGTGCCAGGCAAAGACCTTTTTATTTAAATCGTATTTTAACTGTTAATTTGTTTATTGCTAATATATTGTCAATTTGGATTGTATTTTAAAGGATTTTTGCCAAGGTGCACCGGGGGGGTGGGAAGGTTTTTTAAAATGAATTTATATGTTTTAATTTATTGTTGTACACTGCCCCGAGGCTTTATTGCGATGGGGCGGCATAGAAATGTTTTAATAAATAAATAAATCATTGTGTTGAGCATTTGAATCTTCTTGGAAGAGCATATTTCATTTCTCTTGACAGCTGAAAGCTCCTCTGTTTGTAGTGGTCTCTTATGCATTGCCCAGAAAGGGGAAATGCATCACCACAAAAATGGACAGACTTGCATAAAATGTGTGTGTTGTAGCTTTAAAACCATCTCTGTCAATGTAATAAAAGCCATGGCAAGGGAGACGGTATCCATGCCACTTGTGCATTTGCTCAACCTGTGATCCACATCCTGTTGATGGGAGACTTCAAGGCCCAGCTCTCCCTTCTGACCATGTTTTTTCTTTAAATTGGACTCAGACTGGACAACTCTTCGAGTAAAGGACTATGTGTGGGCACATTTGGCAATCTGAGAATTGTCCAAGGAGTGGGTATGCTGCAGATAGCAAGCACTGGTCTGCAGCCACCTGCCACTTTGATTTCCTAGGAAATGTGTCTTCACCCCACATGTGGTCTAGAGGCATTCATCCAGAAGAACAGAAGATGGGAAGTCTGCCCTTTGCTTTGGAGTGGTCTCAGCTGCTAGGTTTTCCCCCCAATACAGAATAGGAGGAGCAGAGGGACTCAGTGGCCACCAAGGAATGTGCCCAAAAGTTCATTGCTGTCCCACATTGCCTGTCTTTGAGTTAGAACAACATACCCTTTATAGGCCAATGGACCACTCTTCTACTGCTACTGATATGCTTGGTTTCTTTGGATGGCCCCAAGATCAGCAAGCCCCACCCACAGGATTCTTCCTCTGAGTCTCCAACGTATTTCCAGCACAACTCCCCCTTTCCATTAAATTCTGTTCCAGTCCTTTTGCTGCTGCCCTTATCCAAGAAAAGGGCAGATAGCTGTGCATGCTTGCTAAGTGGATCTGTCAAGTGAAGGCCTCACAGATTGCCTTAGAGATGGGATGCAGGAACTTGCTGAGGGTCAGGCACAATTTCACAATAGCCTCCTTCGTCTGGAATTATTTGAGGTCAGTTAGGCTAGGAGGCCCAAAGTCACGCGGTAATTAGATGGCCGCTGGAGCTTTGCCCTCAAAGAGGAAATGCATCACCAAAAATGAGGACAAAAGAGGATATTCACATATGCATATGTATGCTATTTATTCACATTTAGAAATATTAACTATAATTGAAAAAGAAGCAAAAGGATTCTCACCCTAGTGATGTGGACCACGACTGGGTGACATCCTGTGCTTACTTGGCATGCTGCCCAGGTGCTCCTTTTGAAGGGCAAGTTCAAGACCTTGCTTGCTCTTCCCTTCCAAAGGTTTTTCAACATTAAACTGGATTTGGTCTGGTCAGCTTGTGACATAGAAGACTCCATCAAATTGAGGACTGTCTTTTGCAAAGTAGGATTCTGGGCTACCCTAGCCAGTGAGGATGGATTAGAACCAAGCCCTGACCATTACTCCTCCACTTGCAGAGTGAAAAAAAGTGCTGTGTTTTGGTTCTGGCCTGGGTCATAGAGGAGCAGGAAAAGATTAACGCTGCCTGCCCAGGACCAACATCCTGGTCCTGACTGCCCAGGCATCTGCTACATGCTTGTGTGACGTTTAAGTTCATGCCATGTGTAGTCTGGGCCTAAGATATCCCAACATGGGTTTCACAGCATCTCTCAATTATGTGGCAGCTGGCACCTTCTGCGGATGTCACTTTGACACCCTTCTGGCTTTTCTTCACTCCTTGCTTTGTACCAAGTGGCCACCCTGTAGTCCTGTGGGAATGCTTTAGCATCCACTCAATCAGAGATGACACCACACACCTCATCTATTCAGAACAGGCATGCACCATTCTGCAGGGAGCAAAAAGGGGACTGTGGCAGCATGGCTAGCTCCTAGAGCCTCTGGTTTCAGAGAAACCTGCATTTCCCTCTTGGGAGTCTAAGCACTGGTTTTGTCCTGGCTTGCCACTTCCATGGCCCATACTAGGTACGCATCATCCGCCTTAGCTGCTTGCTTCCAGTCTGATAGGCTCCGTTGGTCAGGTAGCTGGACAGCATATAATTTTCAGTGAGTTCAACTCTGACTTCTGTCAGGGGCATACAGTGATTTTGCAGCAGAAAGTATCCATTGCCAAGCACAAAATCTCCTCCTAAGGCCTCGCAAACACAGGAGGAGGGAAATTGGTTAGGGTCATATTTGTGATCCCTGCCCTGATGGGTGCTGCCCCTCCTCCTCAAGCCCCCAGCTTGCAAGGCCTGCAAGGGTGTTCTCGCTGCGTCCTTTAAACACAAGTAAATGCTTGGCATGACCAGGCACTAGAGAGACCTCTCCTGAATTTCCAGATAAGAGGACACGTGCCACCAAAGCAGACGAGAGCTACTTGCACAAAAATTGCACCTGCTAATTTAAAGGTGCAGATTCAAATTTAGAAGGGATTCTTATAATTTAGCAAAGAGAAATACAGTGCAAGTCACATCGTGTAGAAGACAGTGACAAGGTGACTGGTTTGCCTGCCTGTTCACCTGCTGTCCAGGGGCTACTGATAGGTGACTTCAGGGCCCAGCTCTTTCTGCTGATGGTTCTTCATCTTTAAACCAGACTTGGACTGGACAATCCTTCAGACAGAGGACAGATTCAGAACAGAAGAGGAACCTCTGGCAGTCCTTCAAACAGAGGAGTGTCTTCTTAAAAGAGAAGCCAGAGCCGTCCTGTGCTGGAAATGCTGTCAAAGCATGTTTGGGTCTGAGGTGTTGTGAGGCTGAGCCTGCATAACCCTGTCCCCAGCTCATGTATTTGTGCTGCACCAGCTTGATATGGGTAAACGTTTTAAAAATGCAGGGAAGCAGTTGAAACTCTGATTGCAGCTCTGCTCGCCCAGATGATTACACTGTGCATGTGCACCAAATTTTCTCTGTGTACCTCGTTTAATGAAGGCAAGTCAGTCTGGCAGGAAAGTGGAAGGACTGTACAATCTTGCCCTGCTGTGTGGGACTGAGCCCCCTGGGAAAGAGCCCTTGCACTGCAGCCCTGTATGTGCCCACTCATGTGGAGTCCAGGAGTCCAGGAGACTTCCTGGGAGGCGAGTGGGCACAGGACTGCAGCCTGCTAACAATGCAACCAGTGCTACCCAGGCTTGCACGTGGTGCTAAAAACAACACGGAGCTCTCACCTGGCTGAGTTCAGATCAAGGCAAGGAGCAAAGAACAAAGATGAGGGACATCTGCTCAGGAGGGGTAGAGCCTGCAGGCTGGCTTTTAGCTGAGGCCACGATCCAGATGGGAGCATTCGTGGGCTCCCCCACTGCCTCAGAAAGGGCTCATTTTGAGCTGAATCGCTACTGAAGAGATGGCTCTCCTGCAGTCCCAGTGCAAAGCCCTCATGAGCCAAGCAAGCGGGCACCCCCAGCTTTTGCCCACAAGCATTCCTCCTTTTAGAAAACAGGGGAAAGGCAGATGTGGAACTTTCCTGGGGTGGATGTGCTCCCTGCTTTCCCACCCACACGCAGTCCTTGTTCTGCAATCCGCTTGTCCGCCTCCAAGCCCTGGTCACTGGCTTGGGAGGCTGAGTTGGTTCCTTTTTTGGCAAAATGAACAATGGTTAGCAGAGCTGCTGAAACGGTACATTTGAAAGTGCCTGTGTGTCCTTGTGACACAGCTGCTCGTTATGCAGCCTCCAAATAGCCACTTCAGGGGGGAGGCATTTGGCAGGGTGAGTCATCCAGTGCCTCCAACCACTCAGAAAGCCTCTGACATGGCATTTTGAAATTTTAGGACACTGGAAGACAATAAGTAGCTGCTGCACAAGGCCTCCTACACTGGTCCCTGAGGTGGGTGTTACCCTGTGACAGCTATTTCAATCAGGGCACAGTTCAATCTATGCAAAATGTGAAGCTGCTATCAAGCAAGAGACCTTTTATATCCTTGATCTGGAAGGGCTTGCTGAGCACTATAGAAAATTATGCCTTGTATCTCTCCTCAGTGGCTGAAATCAGCCATCCTCTGTGACATATGCCAAAGTATACTATTGCTCAGCATAAATGATACTAAACTTGCTCTGCAGTCTATGACCAAGCACGGGTGCTGGTGCATCTTGATTCTCCTTTGCTCCGCTTTTAGCCGGTGCTGGCTCCAGGGCTCTGAGGCGCAAAGACCCTGCAACCCTCTCACAGCCAATGCTGCCAGCTGCTCATGCACCGCCTCTTCTTTCTCGTCATTGCTACCGCTTGTGTGCTTGATGGGCAGGGAGGCAGGGGGCCATGGCATCAGCTGCTCCCCCTGTTCACCATCACCATTGTCTGGGCCAAGCCAAGAAGCGAGTGAGCAAGCAGGTTGCTGTGGACTAGAGGAGGAGCAAGTTCAGAAGACTGTTGTTGGTAGGCCCCCTGATGAGGTGCAGCCTTTGGAAAGTGCCTATCCATGCCTTCCTTTGAAGCAGCCATGCATCTAGCAGAAGTCTTAGCTTGTGCTCAGGTTAATGGGTAAAGCATTGTTTGGAGGGGGTGATGGTGGTGGTGATGCTTATAATTGTTGTTCCTAAGTTTACAGTTCAAATAATAGTATTTTGTAGCTTAGAAACAACATTGCTTCCAGAAGCAGTGTAGCCTTTCTTGGGGCCTAGATTTCCCCATGCTTCTCCCATCATCCACTCATGGAAAAGACAATGCAGTGACTGGGGGCACCAAGAAACCCTTGGATAGCTCCCTTGGTCTCCACTGAGGTTCTCTACTCTTCCTCTTCTTTATTTTTTATTATTTTATGAAGAGAACATTTCTTACTGGCATCTGGGAGTGCTTCAAAGCAAGATGAGGGCCTCCATCCTCATGTTCCACCAATGGACCACAAATAAGCGGGCCACAAGTGTTGCTCAGAGACATCCCTTGGAAATGAAGGTGGCAGGTGGCTCCAGGTTGATACTTCCTTCTGCAGTGTTCCACATTTTGTGGTGGCACCCAGGAGAATATCTCAAATGCCAGTTTTCTGCTAGGCCCACAAAGATTCTCTCCCCTGTTCTAGTAGTATGAACCCAGCTCATGGTCAGGAATCCAACAGCCTACTCCCACTGCACCATTCCTCTCAATTCCCCTTCCTAAACTGCAGCCTGAAAATGGAGTCGCTTTGCCATTGTTAATTGCGATTGGGCAGGAGTGTGGGGTCAAGCACGGCCTCTGTCCAGCTGCCAGCAATGCCATCCCAGTTTTTCTGCCATGTTTAATGAATGCCAGGGACATGAGTCCCAGCTAGGGGACAGCCCTAAAAATGCAACAGTGCAGACTTATGTTTCATGTGCTTTAGTCAATAAAATAGTTATTGTTAATATACTGTAGTCTTTGACACTCACTAAACAGATCTTTTCCATAGGTCCAAAATGGAACCATGCCAAACATAGCCAAGTTCCCTCCACCAGCGATTTTGATTTCTGGAGTCCTACTAGATGACCAGATGGAGAGAAGAGTGTTTCTCAGTACAGAGCTGCCATGAAAAATATGAGATCCAGGTATGTTTCCTAATCTATGCCACACAGGGATGGAGAAATCCACAACAGACTCAAATGATCTTCCTGAATCATGCAGCTTACATGAATTTGCAGATTTTAAAAAAAATCTTTTTCCATAGTTTTAAGCAAAAGCAGTTCTAGAAAAAGACAATACCAACCCCACCAGCCCAAAATACCAATTTCCCCCATAGGCTAAAGAGCGAAAATCTGCATTTGGGAGAGGATTTTTGCATTTTGGTGAGTTCTCTGTATTTTGAGGGCACGTACATTTGTGCGAGTGTGACTTGGTATTTGCACAAAATCCGATTCTGTCAAAAAGCAAATAATGGAACAAAAGTGTTGAATAATCCACAAAACACACGAAATGGATTTTTAACATTTGCACATGAATGCCATGACACCATGAGCAGAGTAGATATTTAACTCTCTCACTTTGGGATTCACTTTTCCAATAGGGCCTTGCCTCTCAATCTCTACTGAAAATCACATTCCAGGATAGGAATGGGTGGGGGGATGTGATTTGGGGCCATGATTTTCCATGGGAGCCATTGGAATGCAGATGAAAAGCCCCAGTTTCGAAAGAATTTAGGCATGAAGCAGGACTTGTTCTCAGACCGCTTGTGTTTCATTCCCACTTCCCATGTACACTCTGCCCACATACACAGCAGCACTTCGTACTGTAAAGGTGAGCGCCACATGTGCAAGCATCTTTTGAGCTCTCCAGAAAGTCTTGCACTGCTGAGGAGGCCCACTTGTGTCATTGGTACTTATCAGCATCTGCTTCTTGCCAGGATGAAGCAAGCAGGTGGTCTTTGCTTTGCTCTGCTGTTTGGCAGTGACATCTGTGCTAATGTTGTTGACTCTACTGGAGAAACCTGAGATTTACTAACACCACTGTGTCACCGACACTGGTTTTTGGCTGGCTGGCTTTAATTATAATGCCTATGCTTTTCTCAGCTGACTTTACATCCCCTCTAAGCTTCACATTATGTTCTTCTAGTAATTGCAGTTTTTCTCTACTCCCTTTGGCTTTAATTTGCAACCCATCAAAATGTTAACCAACATTTTGTGCATTATTCCATGAGGTCATTACTTTCTTGAGCGTCTCTTCCTCCTGGAATTTCTCCTGAAGCTTGACATAATCGTAACACCCTTCTCTGTGATCAGTACTTTCTTCTGCTGTGTTTGATTGAGAAAAGGGGTGTCTCTTTTATGGAGCAGAAATGCTCTGAAAGAAAGTACATTTCCTAGCCAATTCACACATCCAGAAAGGATATGTATGTCTTCAGCTGCTTCACAATTACTTTGATGGATACTACAGATGGGCCTAATCTGTAATAGGCATTGCACATGATTGCAGCCAACTCTAGAAGAACATGAGCCTGTGGTGAAGATCAGAGAAGCTGCAAAGATGAGGGTCAGCTCAAAATGGTTGGCTTAAAATAATGGCATCCCAAACAACAGAAGATGCCAGAATGAAAGTCTCTTACATGCCTATGTGCCCTTCAGATCAGGGATGTGCACTTGGCTGGCTTTGGTTCTTTCCTCACAAATGTTTGCCAGTGCAAGTAAGTAAATTATGGGGTAGATTTTAGAGCTGGTAAATCATCTGACATTTCCTTCGGAGGAGAATGGAAGCTCTGTTTCTAGCAGTCATGGGATACAACAGCAGCACAGAGTCCTGTGGGACCACATCAAAGGCATCTCTAGGCCAATCAGGAAGTCCACAAGCAGAACATGAAAGGCACAACACCCTCTAACTCATGCTACTCAGCAACTGCAGTTGAGAGGAATGCTGCCACTGATAACTGGAAGTACAGAGCCATCATGAGCTGTAGCAGCCATAGGTGGCATTCCTGCCCCCCATTAATTTGTGAAATCACCCTTTAAAGCCATCTGAGTTGGTGGCCATCTTCTTGAGGTCTTGTGGAAGTGAATTCCATTGTTTAAGAAGCACATCCTTTCATCCATCCTGAATCTCCCAGAATTCAGTTTCGTTGCAATCTAATATAATGAGAGGCTTCATATTCACCATTTTTCCAAGTTAAAGTGTCCTAGGCATTGTAAACTTTCCTGACAGGGGATTTGTCTCAGCCCCTTGATCATCTTGGTTTTCTGTTGCCTCTCTTTCAGCTTGACAATATCCTTCTGAGGTAACGTGTCCATGACTGTATTTGGTATTTGAACAGTGACTGCACCATAGGTGTGTATAAGGTGTTAGGAGACAGGCAGTTTTATTGTGGATTTGTTTCCTTTCCTAATTAAGCCTTATATGGAATTTGTGCTTCTCACAGCAGCTCCACAATAGGTTAATGTTTTCCTTGCGCTATCCACCATAATCCTAACATGCTTTTCTTATTCATTTACCTCCAGGTCAGAGCCTATCAGCATGTATATGAAGATAGGATATGTTGCCCCAGTAAGGATCAGATTACATTTTTTTTACACTAAAACATATTTGCCAATGTAATATCCATTGCCCCAGTTTGGAGACATTCTTTCTGAGCACTTTGATATGCCTTTTTGTTTAATCACCCTGAATAAAGTTAGGCTGCCAACAAATTTCCCCACTCCTCTGCTCACAGATAATTTATGAACCATTTAAAAAAGCACCAGTTGCAATACACATCCTTGCGGGACCCCAGAGTTTACACCATCCACTGCAAAGACGGTCAATTTATTCCTACTCTGTGCTGCCTGTTCTTTAGTGAGTTTCTTCTCTTGATGAAGAGCCATGTCCCAGGACTGCTGAGCTTGTTCAAGGGTCTTTGGAGAGGGATTATGGCAAACATCTTTTGCAAGTCCAAGCAAGCAGTGTCTGCTGCCTCACCCCAAGCCACTCGCTGGGTGACACATTGTAAGAGGCAGGGCTTGCCTTGCAGGAGCCAGGATGATTCTTCTTCAGCAAACTTGTCCTTCTGAGTGCTTGGTAATTGTATATTGAATAATGCTTCCTGTCCATTTACCTGAAACAGACATTGACCTAATTGACCTGTCATTTCCTGGATTCATTTTAATGAAATTGAGTTATGCTATTTCCAGTCTGCTGGTAAGGAAGCTTATCTCTGGAACTTCTCTCTCTCTCTCTCTCTCTCTCTCTCTCTCTCTCTCTCTCTCTCTCTCTCTCTCTCTCTCTCTCTCTTTCTTTCCTTCTTCTTCTGTCCACCCTTCCTTCCTTTTAAGACCATCAATTTCACTTTTAAGTTCTTTAAGAATTCTTGGATTGACCTGCTTGACTGGACCTGGTGATTTGTATGTTTTCAGTTTATCAGTATGGTCTTGTCACCGCAATTTGCCATAGTTCCTTCCTTAAAATGTAGTTCAGGCACCGGTATCCACACATCCACATCCACATTTTCTACAGTGAAGATAGATGTGAAGAATTGTTAAACTGTCCTGAGACTTCAGTAAGGGGCTGACTAAAACAGTTTCAAATAAATAAATAAATAAATAAATAAGAATTAATGAACCCCTTCTGCAATCTCTTTATCCTTCTCCAATGTTCCTTTATCTCACTTGTCATTCAGTGGTAACAATATGACTACTGCCATTAACTGGGACAATGGTTATTAAAAGAAGCATCACTATGTTGTCTCTTTGTTATGGATGTTAAGCTGGATCTTCCTCCCAGTCTACGTGCAGTCTCGGGGGCCCTTAAAAAGCTCCCATGCTGTCCAGTGCTGTGCATTTGTGTATCTGAAAATAAGTTCAATGGTGCCTATTGCCAGGAAAAGGATCCTTGAACTGCAACTTTGTTGTTAGTCGCGAAGTCGAGTCCGACCCATCGCGACCCCATGGACAACATTCCTCCAGGCCCTCCTGTCCTCCACCATCCCCCAGAGTCCACTCAAGCTCACACCAACCACCTCAGTGACTCCATCCAGCCACCTCATCCTCTGCCGTCCCCTTCTTCTTTTGCCTTCTATTGTTCCCAGCATTAGACTCTTCTCCAGGGAGTCCTTCCTTCTCATTAGGTGGCCAAAGTATTTGAGTTTCATCTTCAGGATCTGGCCTTCTAAAGAGCAGTCAGGGTTGATCTCCTCTAGGACTGACTGGTTTGATCGCCTTGCGGTCCAAGGGACTCGCAGGAGTCTTCTCCAGCACCACAACTCAAAGGCCTCAATCCTTTTGCGCTCAGCCTTCCTTATGTCCAGCTTTCACAGCCATACATTGCAACTGGGAAAACCATAGCCTTGACTATACGCACTTTTGTTGGCAGGGTGATGTCTCTGCTTTTTAGTATGCTATCTAGATTTACCATAGCTTTCCTCCCCAGAAGCAAGCGTCTTTTAATTTCTTGGCTGCAGTCCCCGTCTGCAGTGATCTTGGAGCCCAGGAAAATAAAATCTGTCACTACCTCCATTTCTTCCCCATTATTTGCCAGGAAGTGAGAGGACCAGATGCCATGATCTTAGTTTTCTTAATGTTGAGTTTCAAGCCAACTTTTGCGCTCTCCCCCTTTACCCGCATCAAGAGGCTCTTTAGTTCCTCTTGACTTTCTGCCATGAGAGTGGTATCATCTGCATACCTGAGGTTGTTGATATTTCTCCCAGCAATCTTGATTCCAACTGGTGATTCATCTAGCCCTGCCTTTCTCATGATGTGCTCTGCATATAAGTTAAATAGGCAGGGTGACAGTATACAGCCTTGCCAAACTCCTTTCTCAATTTTGAACCAATCAGTGGTTCCGTGTCCGGTTCTCACTGTTGCTTCTTGACCTGCATATAGGTTTCTCAAGAGACAAATAAGATGGCCTGGTACTCCCATCTCTTTAAGAACTTGCCACAATTTGTTGTGATCCACACAATCAAAGGCTTTAGCGTAGTCAATGAAGCAGAAGTAGATCTTTTTCTGGAACTCCCTGGCTTTCTCCATGATCCAGCGTATGTTGGCAATTTGATCTCTAGTTCCTCTCCCTCTTCGAAATCCTGCCTGTACTTCTGGTAGTTCTCGGTCCACATACTGCTGGAGCCTAGCTTGTAGGATTTTGAGCATCACTTTGCTAGCATGTGAAATTAGTGCAATGGTGCGGTCGTTTGAACATTCTTTGACATTGCCCTTCTTGGGGATCGGAATGTAAACTGACCTTTTCCAATCCTGTGGCCACTGTTGAGTTTTCCAAATTTGTTGGCATATTGAGTGTAACACTTTAACTGCATCGTCTTTCAGGATTTTGAATAGCTCAGCTGGAATGCTGTCACCTCCACTAGCTTTGTTGTTGCTCAGACTTCCTAAGGCCCATTTGACTTCACATTCCAGGATGTCTGGCTCGAGGTCAGTGACCACCCCATCGTGGTTATCAGGGAGGTTCAGCTCTTTCTTGTATAGTTCTTCTGTGTAATCTTGCCACCTCTTCTTAATCTCTTCTGCCTCTGTTAGGTCCCTGCCATTTTGGTCCTTTATTATGCCCATCTTTGCATGAAATGTTCCCTTCATATCTCTAATTTTCTTGAAGAGATCTCTGGTCCTCCCTATTCTATTGTTTTCTTCTATTTCTTTGCACTGTTCATTTAGGAAGGCATTCTTATCTCTTCTAGCTGTTCTCTGGAATTCTGCATTCAATTGGGTGTATCTTTCTCTTTCTCCCTTGCCTTTTGCTTCCCTTCTTTCCTCAGCTATTTGTAAAGCTTCCTCAGACAGCCATTTTGCTTTCTTGCATTTCTTTTTCTTTGGGATGGTTTTAGTTGCTGCCTCTTGTACAATGTTGCGAACCTCCGTCCATAGTTCTTCAGGCACTCTGTCTATCAGATTTAATTCCTTAAATCTATTTGTCACCTCTACTGTATATTCATCAGGGATATGATTTAGGTCATACCTGAGTGGCCTAGTGCTTTTCCCTACTTTCTTCAACTTAAGCCTAAATTTTGCCACCAGAAGCTCATGATCGGAGCCAGTCAGCTCCTGGTCTAGTTTTTACTGACTGTATAGAGCTTCTCCATCTTTGGCTGCAGAGCACATAGTCAATCTGATTTCTGTGTTGACCGTCTGGTGATGTCCATGTGTAGAGACGTCTCTTACTGGACTTTATTTCAATACTTGGTTAGAAACACAAAGAATTCAGCAGTGCGGTCTCGTGCCTGTCTACTTGGCAGTAAGAACCACAGGATCCAGTGGGGCTTGCTTCCAGGTGCACAGCATGGCCACCCAAGTGCCTTCCTTCAAGCCAATTTGTAAAATGGTGTGGCGCAGACTCTCTTGGTGTAAGACAGAAGTTATGGCGCGTAGTCTGATGTCACATCAGGGTGATATAAGATACGGCCAGTGCCAGGAAAATGTGATAGAGCTTTTCATTTCTACTGCCCTTCAGTGTGCAACAAGGACAGTTTGGTGTAATATAGAATTATGGTGGCACAACAAAGCCGTACTATATATATAAAGAGTTTTCACTCTGACATTATGCTTATAAATCACTTTTCAATACTGAGTGCTACTTGTAAATGTTGAGACTCTGGAGCTCATGTTGGTATCTAGACATCCCAGGTGGATAATAACAGAGGACATGGCCTTCTCCAATTAATTTGTGACCAACTGCCCATAATTTAGGGAGAAAAACAAAACTACTTATCCAGACATTTTATTAAAAGGACTTTTATTATCCCAAATGTGATCTGCTTTGCCTCAGTGTTTTCCCCCACCCAAGAGCTCTAGTTCAGCTTCCTCTTCTTCCTGTTGGAGATGTGCAGGACAGAAAATCAAATTTGGAGCTAATAGTCTGTCTTTGCCCCGCATCCCACCCCTCCAAGCTTTAGGGTGACTGCCTTTTGAAAAAAGCCTTTTACCATTCTTGGTGTTTTGGCTCTCTCTGTGCTCTTTCTATAAGCCCACAATCAACTTGGTTAAAGTGCGCAGCTGCACTGGGAAGCAGGGATGCCTCTGAGCATGTGACACTGCTTAGTCCAACCCAAGCGCTTGTGTGGGCAGCTTCTGCTGCAAACAAGACCAATTGGTTTTCTCTGGGGCCAGTCCTGATGAGAAGCCCGCAGCCTCCCTCAGACATGATGTAGGGGTTTAAATACCTGAGTGTGGCAGGTGTGGGGACTGGCACTGTGGCAGCCAGTGTGTGTTTTGCTGCTCTGTCCATGCACACAGACCTTCTTGTGAGTACAATTGTACATGCTGGAGATGTGCAGTGGGAAAAAAAACACGGACAGTCTCCCAGCTTTGGAAATATATTGCTACTTAAATTAATTAGTAAATAATCAATGAGTGAGTTACAGGTCAATCTGCGAAACTGAAATGGATACAATACTACTTGACTCAAAAATCAAAGTTGTAATTAATCTCTTTAGGTGTACTAGCCCCAAGATGCCTTTTATTTATGACTGCACAAATCTCCGGATATGTTGAAAATAGTATTTTCACAGTGCCTTCATTTCCCTGCCACCCTTTGAGATGTACCGTATTTTTCGCTCAATAAGACGCGCCTGACCATAAGACGCGCCTGGTTTCTAGAGGAGGAAAACAAGAAAAAAAGTATTCTGAATCAAATGGGCACATAATCACAGGCACTTTCCCCATCACTTCCCCATGGGCTGCACATCCGACAGACTTACTGCGCACACACATTCGCTCTATAAGGCACACAGACATTTCCCCTGACTTTTGAGGGGGGGAAAAGTGAGTCTTATAGAGCAAAAAATACGGTATATCATGTAAGGGATGTGTATGCTATTAGTTGCCATGTCTCCAAATACGGGCAAGCCTGTGAATCAAAATAAGTTCCAAGTCAAGTTTTAAACCACGTTAATTTGATTTTATTTCTGCTTCATTTTCAAGTACAATTTCAGTTATTGGAAAAAATTTTCAGCAAGTCAAATAAGCACGATGTTCTCCCCGCACCCCCAAATACAATTCATATAAATAAGCTAAATTTGCTCTCCATCAATTCAGGCCTTTCCCAGTTCTGGAGTCCTCCCAAATCCAGGGCTGGACATCTCCCATCTCCCATATCTTCTCAGACAGCATAGCTGGTTGGGGGGATTATAAAAGATGCAGTCCAATCCATCCGGATGTCCAAAGCTGGGAAAGTCTGATTTCAGCCAAAGTATTTTCCCACACCATCTGTGGATTCACAACTTTCCAGAAGAGTCACCTCACTGGTGGACCCTGGCCGCCACGTCTTTCTCACAGTGACAGTCCCAAGACAAAATAAAATCTGCCACCTCACCCTTTGGCAGCTGATAGATGAAGTACAGATTAGGGGAGCTCTGGATGCGATGGTTCACTCCATCCTTTGCTTTGAGATCAGGGGACTGGGGATGTGCAGCACGGCGAGCACTAGAAGCTGGGACTTCAAGAGGGTCAACTTTGGCCAACTGAAGGCCAGACTGGGGAAAGTCTCCTGGGATAGGTTACTGGAAGGTAAGAGAGTTGAGGAGGGGTGGATGGCACTCAAAAGGGAGGTTTTGGAGGCGCAAGCCTTGACAATACCTCTAGTCAGTAAGGTGGGGAGGCAGAGGAGAGTGCCACTGTGGATGTGAAAGGAGGTGGTTAGAGGGATTAGACAAAAGAGGAGCCTCCATAGGAAATGGGTACTGGGGGAAATAGACAAAAGGGTATACCGGGAGGAGGAGGCCCGTTGCAGAAGGATTCTTCGCAAGGCTAAGACTGATTATGAGCTGAGACTTGCCAAGAATATCAAGAGCAACAAAAAGGGCTTCTTTCAGCATGTAAATAGGAAAAGGAAGGGGAGACAAGTGGTGGGACCACTAAATAAGGAGGAAGGAGATCCAGTGACTGATATGAGGGAACAGGCACAGATGCTAAATGACTATTTTGCCTCTGTGTTTTCCCCAAAGCAGGATGGGGGATATCTGTATAGGAGATTAGATGAGGCTGGGGACTTAGGGGCACAGATTAGAGTCACCCCCCTTGAAGTCGAGGGGCTCCTCAGGGCATTGGACATTACAAAGGCGCCAGGCCCTGACGGGTTGCACCCGAGAGTACTTAGAGAGTTGGCATGGGTTCTCTCACGTCCGCTGGCCTCCATTTTTGAGACCTCATGGAGAACGGGTGAAGTTCCAGAGGACTGGAGGGTGGCATCGGTGGTCCCAATTTTCAAAAAAGGTAGTAGGAAGGACATGGGGAATTATAGACCGGTTAGCCTTACATCCATTGTAGGAAAAACAATGGAAAGGCTCATAATAGGGAGAGATCTAGTGATGCTAGATAGGGAAGGGAGGCTGACAGCCACACAACACGGCTTCCGCAAAAACAGGTCCTGCCAGACAAACCTTGTGGAATTCTATGACAAGGTTTCAAGATGGCTAGATGGAGGGGATGCAGTGGATGAGGTATACCTGGATTTCAGCAAGGCCTTTTCATTAACGACATGGAAGAAGGGGTGAACAGTCTGCTGATCAAATTCGCAGACGACACTAAAACTGGAGCAGTGGCCACAGCTGAGGAGCAGGTACTCCAGATCCAAAAGGATCTGGACAGACTATGGAAGTGGGCAGGAGACAACAGGATGGCATTCAATGTGGCTAAGTGCAAGGTCTTGCACTTGGGGCATAGGAATAGCTGTCACAAGTACAGGTTAGGTGACAAGTGGCTGGAGAGTAGCACTTGTGAAAGGGACCTCAGGGTGCTGGTTGACTGCAGGCTAAACATGAGTCAGCAGTGTGATGCGGTGGTCAACAGGGCGAATGCCACCCTTGGTTGCATAGCCAGAAGTGTGGCTTCAAGATCGAGAGAGGTATTACTACCACTCTACACGACTCTGGTGCGCCCGCAACTGGAGTATTGTGTTCAGTTTTGGGCCCCTCATTACAGAAAGGATATAGCCAGGTTGGAGACAGTGCAGCGTAGGGCCACAAGGATGGTGAGTGGTTTGCAGGGGATGCCATATGAGGCAAGACTGAGGGAACTGGGTCTCTTCAGCTTGGAGAAGAGGAGAGTCAGAGGGGATATGCTGGCGACATACAGGTATGTGAGGGGATGTCACACGGAGACGGGTAGAGACCTGTTCTCCCCTGCAGAGGAAGGCAGGACGCGATCCAATGGAGCAAAGCTCAGGGAGCCAAGGTTCCATTTGGATGCCAGGAAGTACTTCCTGACAGTCAGGACCCCGAGGGCGTGGAATGGGCTTCCAGAGAGGTCGTTGAGGCCCCATCAGTGCGAGTGTTCAAAGACAGGCTGGATATGCACATGGTGGGAATGTCGTGAGCGGAGCCGGCTGGTGCCGGAGGTCAGACTAGATGGCCCAGGAGGCCCCTTCTGACTCGCTCTGTTTCTATGTTTCTATTTTGGGAGCTTCACTGCCTGTTGTTGAGACTGGATGGGAAAGATGAGAACCTGAACAAGATCAGTCCTGACAAATTTGCTCATCAGCTGGTAGAAGGTGCTCCGAGCCCCCTGAGCCTCAAGGAACAAAAGAAGGATCAAGGTATACCCCCAAGCTACAATCCTTCTCCTTCAGGGGGAAGGCAACCCCATCTAGAGCAGGTTGAACACCCTGCAACTGCTCAAATGAATCACCCACCAACAGCATCTCAGTCTTGTCTGAATTGAGTTTCAGTTTGTTAGCCCTCATCCAGCCCATTATCCTAGCCAGACACCAGTTTAGCACATCCACAGCCTCACCTGCCAATGATGACAAAGAGAAACAGCATGGTGATGGCAGTGTACTCCACACTTCTGAATGACCCCAGCTAGTGTTTTCTTGTAGATGTTAAATAACATGGGGGACAGAGCAGACCCCTGAGAAGGCCATGCTGGAGAATTCATGAGGCCAAACCATATTCCCCAAGCACCACCTTCTGGAGACGGCCCTCCAAGTGGGAGTGGAACCACTGCCATTCAGTGTCCCCTCCACTCCCAGCTCAGACAGTCGACTCAGAACGAAACCCTGGTTGATGGTCTTGCCAACCACTGAGAAGTCCAGCAGTACCAATGGGGCCACACTCCCCCTGTCCTCCAGGTACTGCCCTCCTGTGTTTTCCCCTTGATCCTCCCATCTGTTCTCACACTATTTATTGTTTATTGTAGTGTGTAATCCCTGCAAGTGATCACCGATGCCGTCTCCTCCGCAGGGATGCTCTTAGCCTCCAGATTCCTCCTTTCTAAGCAGTGTGGTTTTGACATGAGCAGTGAAGTGACATTTTGGGAGACGGAGCTCCAACACCGTAATTCTTCACTTTCCCAGAGCGCACCTTTGCTACTACATTTTCTTCCATTGGCAACACCTTAAAAAATAATTTGTGATCATGCACCTAGTATGTTTCAAAGAAAAAAATCAATTCTCATGCATGCTATTACACTAGGATGAAATCACACAAATTAAAAAAATGGATCATGGAAAGCAATTGAAGGGCAGAGAGAAATCTAATAACATCAGAGGGGGCATAGAAGAACCAAACAATTTATTAAGGCATCAGTTCAAGGGGCTGCCTCGTGGCGTGTTACACTGGCAGTAACGACCATCTGGGAAACAAATGGGGAGCCTCCCCTTATCTTGCAGTCCTTGGACTGGCTTGAGGAGGAGCAATGGCAGCTTCATGACTTGCTTTTGCTCTTGCGGTAACTTTATTATCTGTGCAGCCCCTCCTTTTAGTCCCTTTGTGCAGATGAGAAGGAAGCAGGAGGAACATGGGAAAGCAAGGAACAGCTCCCTGAAAGAGAAAGACTGGCCCATGTAGGTAGGCCCTGACTCCTCTCCCTCTAACCTCATATCTTGGTTTTCAAAAGATTGTAGCAAATTGCACCCCATTTGGCTTAATCACTCTTATTCCAGCCTCCTCCTCTTCTGTAAAAGGGGCTCCCTGTCAAAGGAAGGAAGGAAGGAAGGAAGGAAGGAAGGAAGGAAGGAAGGAAGGAAAGAAGGAAGGAAGGAAGGAAGGAAGGACATCCCATTCAATATCAGCCGATATCCCTTCATTTGGTTATTCAACACTACCCACCTGGCTGATTGCCTTGCCATCAACAGCCAAAATAATAAACACAGCAATAAAAATATCAAAATATTTAAACACTGGGAACTTTCAAGAGCCAGCGGTAAAGTTACCGGGGAAGAGCAACAGCCTAAAATTTCAATTCCTGCTGGAAGAAAATGAATCATTGGAGGTGCCAGGTGAGTCTCCCTGGAATGGGTATTCACCAGGCACACCGGCCTCCCCCTGCTGCAGTCATGTTTACAATGAGAGTGTGAATGGGAGAAGCTCCAGCACACGTGGTCAAGGGAAAGAGGAGGGCCCAGTGGGGAGGATGCAGCCATGTCAGGAAGCTGGAGGGCTGGGTTTGGCCCCCAGGCCTTCAGTTCTGCAGTCTTGGTTTAGATCAGCCAAGCATCCCCCTTGCGGCATGCTAAGGCTCAGTTGCCTGGTCTGAACTGCCTGAGCAGGCGAAGTCAAGCCCTTGTTTCGGGCCATGTCCACTGCAGCAGACCCACTCACCAGGCCTAGAGAGAGTGCACAGTGCATGCCTTGTACCCTTCAACCAGGAATCATGTCGAACGGGATGTCCCAGCAAGGACAGTCAGAAACCTTATCCACAGGAGCTAATCACTGCAGTGCTTTGCACGCCGGCTGCAGATTTGCCTGACTGCTGACTGCCGACAGCCTGAAGTCTCCTCCTCTCGATACAGCACCCTTCTCCCTTCTCCTCTCTTCTCCTGGAGAACCATCTTGATACTGAAACCAGACTATTATTACCTGTTTGTGCAGAGAATTTCCTATTGAATGCCACTCAAGCCATTCTCCAAAGATCATTTCCTGTACTGTCTCTTAGCAGCTCCCAGTATTAATAATCACAGTTCTCTTTCATGTCTGGGGCCCGGGCACCTTTGCTGCAAGCAAACAACAGCTCCGCGGATGTTCTCTTGGTCTCCTTGAGTCTCACAGCACTGTCTCTCCTCATTTGGAATTCATTCTCTCTATTTTTATTTCCTTTTATCTCGAATTCCCCCTTCCCCCCACACCAGGAATGATACTGCCAGAGGGTGAGTTGGCTGGTAATATTGCTTCTTGTTTCAGACTTTTCAAGGACTAATGAACTTCGCTAGATTATACTGAACTTAATACTCAATGCTGTTGACCTGCTTTCTAAAGAACTTGAATTGTTATTTGGATCAAAGCGATCAAGAAAGAGTTTTTAATATTTTTAATATCCCTCTCCCTCCCCAACAAAGAATATTAACCCTCTGTGCTCTGTTTTTATATCTTAAACTTTGATTTTTAGGGTAACACGTGAAACCTCAATACTTTGTCAAGCTGAAATGCATAATCAAAGGTGAACCTCAGTTTGATGAGCATCCTGAAATTCAGCCAGTGCAGATCTTGGGTTATCATTAGCTACTCAACAGGTCCTACTCACACTTTTGTGTGGAAAGGCTGAAAGCAGATGGTTAACTATATTCTGTGGATCTGGAAGAGCTCAGATAAGTATATAGCACATGGGAGAAAGAGTTGCTGCTTTCTAACCATACAGTTAGATTTTTAATTATATGTCACCACCCATAATACTCCTTCCTTGAATAACCAGCTGCTATTCACTTTTATTAGCATTTTAGTTTAAAACAAAACAGATCGCAGAACAAAATCCCTTTTATATGAGGCTGCATTATTTTCATCTTTTATTGCTCACTCTGGGATCTGTTTAGATGTGGAACCATATGAAAATACTGTCAACATACAAACCTTTTTCTAATCCTAAACCTGGAAAAAGAAGTTTCTCTCTGTCCAAACTGTTCTGGAAGCAGCCCTGCCTGGCTCTGACTTTGCCACTCCCTTCCCCCTTGACTATGGAAAGCCTGTTTCCTGGTCTCCCCCTTTAGAAGTTGATGGGTAGGGGTACTTTCAAAGGATGCACAGTGCTCTCCTCCTCTCTTGGTCGGGTGTTGCTCCCACTGACCAATGAAAGACTCCAGGGGCATCCCTGACAAACATTTGAATGTTCCAGGCAATGGCCTCACTTGTTATGGAACACCAGTATAGCAGGGACAGAACTGGGACCTGTGGTGGGAACTGTGGGGCAGCTGCAGAGGACCTGTGCCCCCTTCAGCTAGCTTGCGAAGACGAGATGCTGGCACTCAGAGGGAGGGCAGCCCCTTTCTGCCAGATGCTGCTGTTCACTGCTGACATCATCTATGGGGTGCAGGAAAGCAGCAGGCTTGGAAGAAGTTGGCCAGGGGGTAGGGAAGGAGAAGTGACTGCAGCTCCCAGAAGCACTTCCAAAGAGCAGTGGCCAAGTGCAAGAGGCTCAGAGGAGGCAAAGTGCCAGACTGGCGGAGAGAAGCAATGCCATTTTGCTCCTCTGGGCTGTGAGAGGATGCTTGATGAAGAGGGAATAAACCCAAGGGAGGCTGGTGACTCCTTTGCCAGTGGGACTTCTTGCCTACTGCAACCTTTCTTTTGAGCTATGTAGGAGCTATCCATAGTACTTCATGGTCATGAACCAATTTCGGGGAGCTAATTCAGCACCACAGACAGCTCTGCAAAACAGAATGCAGCCCTCTGACATAGCACTTGCCTGCTTCCTGTGGCTAAGCCTGTTGCTCCAGCCCTCAAAGGGCATTTGGGTCCTGCCTGGTGCTTCCATCAAGTCTTCAGTGAACTCCTTTGGGGACTTTCACAACAGGGTGCAGCTGCACGACTGAAGGAGCCAAGGGGAGAAGAGAACAACCCCCAGATACAAAATGCAGGTGACCCATCTCATTGTCCAAAGGGTGCTTCTTCATCACACTGAGAAGCCATTTTTCAAGTCACACCAAGCAAAAGTGAGAGCTGTCCTTAGAAGTACATGCAGAAATCGAATATTCTAAATGGCCTTCTCAAAGGAAACCTCTCAAAGAGAGGAGTTTCTATGCATTCTGAAAATGCTTTGTTTCTGTCAACATTGAAAAACAGTCCTGCCACTGCAAATTCCAAGGTAAACTAGGTTCATGATCTGCATGTTGCAGGCTGGAAAGGGCTGCAGCTGCAAGAGAGGGATGGAGAGCATGGCTTACAGCAAGTCA
Source organism: Varanus salvator macromaculatus (assembly GCA_023646645.1). NCBI lineage: Eukaryota > Metazoa > Chordata > Lepidosauria > Squamata > Varanidae > Varanus > Varanus salvator. The sequence continues at coordinate 1,758,040 of JAIXND010000798.1, forward strand.
GTATGGAGGGCTGTGCTGCTATAATTAACAGCAGTCCTGGAGTGCAGTCTCCAATTAAGCCTGATGGTCAAAGCTCAGGCTGAAGCTGGGTGGGATCCCCAGAAAAAGAAATAAAAATAGCCCCATACCAAACATCTCTCCGGTTGGAGCAAATCTCAGTCTCCTGAAACTGGATTGTCTCTCAGGCCAAAGTACTGTATTTTTTGCTCTATAAGACTCACTTTTTTCCCCTTCAAAAGTAAGGGGAAATGTCTGTGCGTCTTATAGAGCGAATATGTGTGTGCAGTAAGTCTGTCAGATGTGCAGCCCATGGGGAAGTGATGGGGAATGTGCCTGTGATTATGTGCCCATTTGATTCAGAATATTTTTTTCTTGTTTTCCTCCTCTAAAAACTAGGTGCGTCTTATGGTCAGGTGCGTCTTATAGAGCGAAAAATACGGTAAGTGCTCAAATCTATGCAAGCCACCACAGGCTCCAATAACTTGCATGTGGACAGGTTGTATTTAAAATGCTCAAGTTAAATGTTGCACACTGAGAAAGGCCTGAGTTTGTGCTGAAAAGAGCAAGAAATCTTGCCTTTGCTGCTTCCCTGGGTGGGCATCTGCTGCCCAGTCACTAATACAGTGAAAGCTTGGCTTTCTTCCCTGCTTTCTAAGCTCTTGCTTTCAGCCGATGCGGAGATTGTAGAGGCCTTTTGAAATCAGAAATTCAAGCCATGTGTTGCATCTTTGCTCTTTATGTCTTGATGTTAGAAAGAAAAGCAGGTGGAAAGGGTGGAAAAAGGATGTAGAGGACTGTTACAGAGAGCAGAAAAGCAGGAAGTGGAGATGGGGTGGGAGAAGAAAGCAGGGGACAACAGGGAGGAGAAAATAGCTGGAATGCTTCATTTCCAGTGTATAGAGTGAAGCCATTCAGTTCTTTATGAAAACTGATTTGCACCAGGCAAACATTTGCAGAAACATTAGGAAAAATGCCTAAGAGATGAAGAAAGCTGCTGAAGGCCATTTTAACTGTGCAATGGTCATTCGTTATTATCTGCCTTCAAGTCATCTCTGACTTACAGTGGCCCTATAAATGAAAGCCCTCCAAAATATGCTATCCACAACAGCCCTGCTCAGCTTTTGTGCATTCGGGGCTGTGGCTGTCTTTATGGAGTCAATCAATCTTGTATTTGGTCTTCCTCTTCTTCTGGCTTCAATTTCCCCTAGCAAAATAGTCTTCAGGGAGTTTTGCCCTCTCATGAAGTGCCCCAAGTATGACATCTTCAGTTTTGTCATTTTTGCTTCTAGGGAAAGCTCTGACTTGATTTGATCTAGGATCCACTTGTTTGACTTTCTGTCATCCAGTGTATTCCCAAAACTCTCCTCCAGCAAAATGGTTACTTAACGGAGCTTAAATGCTCTGATACATACAATGCAATCTTTTGCATGTTTACTCAGAAGCAGCCAGGACTGTGTTCAGTGTGGAGTCTGTTCCCCAAAATGTTTGTTCAGGATTGCAGCATCAGCTGCAATGCTATACCCACCCATTTAACTCAATGGAGCTTACGTCTGAGTAGACACATAGAGGATTCCACTGTGGATCTAGGGAAGCTTGCACAAATAAAATTAAAGGAAACTGCTGCGGTTTAGTAGTTAAGAGTATTGGACTGGGGACCTGGGAGATCTGGGTTATGGTCCCCACTCATCCATGAAACTTACTTGGTGGCTCTGCGTCACTCACAGGGTCTCAGTCTAACCTACTTCAGGTTGTTGTGAGAAGTACTTGGTAAGCTGCCTTGGATTCCTTGCAAGAGGAAAAAGGGTTAGATATAAAGGTAATGTAGTGATAATTATAGTCAGTGCAAAGACACAGGAGCATCCCTGTGCACTGACTATATTGCACTGACTATAATTATCACTACATTACTTTTATACCCCACCCTTGACCAGCAAGGAGCTGGACCAGCAAGTCTTTTATCACATGTTTCGGTAGTAAAGTGTACTATTGCTGCATTGTGCAATACACACTGCATATTGCTTCAACTCCTTTTAATATTTATAAGAATCAGAAGGGGCCCCCAGTGCTGCTCTGCTGGCCAAGGGCCAGAACCAACCCCTTTCACAGAGATCTTCATCCTGGTATGTCCCTGAATCCGGCATCTACTGGTGCTGGTGGCTTAATGGTAGGTGGAGCCAGGGAGCACAGTGGGCAGAGCCAAGGAACTATGCATGGCACAGGAAAGGGAAACCGAGGCAAAGGAACTCTGACGTCATGCTTGTAAAGCAGGCCATTTGGAGGATGGGGGGGGGGGCCATCTGTGCAGCCACACACACACGCTGCTGCTTGAACCCACAGCAGCAGCCCATAGCTAGGGGGAAAACCAAGGAATGTTAACACAAAGTTAAGCCAGAACCAAGGAGGAAAAACAGAGAATGTGTCCATGAGCTGCACATGTGCAAAGTACTCAGTCTGATCCAATACTGAGGCAGTGGAGGAGCCAACTAGTTGGTCAGGATCGAGGCAGGGGTGGGATAGGTCTGTCCAGGAACTGGGGAGAATGGGGGGCTCTGCCCAGCTTGCTCACAGGGGCAGCTTGCCTCTGCTGAGCTCCTAGCTTTCCCCGCACTGGCTTGGATGCAGAGGAGGTCTTCAAAGCTATGATTCCTCCACCTGCATTCTGAGAACAGCCCCACATACTGCTCAAAAGGTATACAAAGCTCTTAGCGAGTTCTCCCATATTACTGAGAGCTGCTGACGGTTCCTCATTTCAGAGGGAACCTTTTTGTGCATTTCTAAGGGTGCCACGTGTTCCCAAGGTTGGCCTCAAGAGTACTTGCTCTGCCACATGTAATGTTGCAGTGCCTGAGCTCCAGAATGCTTTATCAATTGACTTTAGGCAGGCCCCCACCATCCTGACACTTAGATGCTTCTCAAAACCCATCTTTTCATGTGGGCTTCCCTTGAAGTGTAACCCAGCCACCTATAGTTAGCAGCACACAGCAGAGCCTGTGGTTTCACTATAGATTCATTTTTCATCGTGTATCTTATTGCTATATGGCCGTTCTGATTCCTGCCATTCTGCATTTACCACTTTGATACCTCTGCACATACATTTGAGTAATGATGATCTGTGTTACCCAAACAAGAGCAATGCTGTCCCGATGAGCACTGTAGTGTCCATGCTGTCAGTGGGGTCACAATGATGAAACTTTGGGGCAGGCCAAAGAATGATCCAGAACATCTCTCAGGTCAGATCATGAGACTAGGAAGCCTGGGAAAGGCATGCGGTTCAGATACAGTCCTTCTGTACTAGGGCTCTTCCCTCCCTTCCACCAGCCCACACTCACACACACCAAAGTGGAAATGGCTTTGGTGAGCATTTGCAATAGAAGTTTTGAGTACTAGCAGCTTTCAGCCCAGGCACTGGCTGTTTTGGGGTGATGCAACTGCTCAGAGATCTTCGGCTGTGGGTTGGTGCAGAAATGAAATACCGTATTTTTCGCTCTATAAGACGCACTTTTTCCCCCCTCAAAAGTAAGGGGAAATGTCTGTGCGTCTTATAGAGCGAATGTGCCTGACACCCGGGACGCTGCCCGCCCGCCCGCCGGCACCACCAGGCCAGCATGTGCTCTGCGTGCCCTGCTCCACCTCGAACTCCGCGAACTGATCACCCCCACCGGGAAGCTCCGTGCCGCCGTCGCCCCACCGCCCCGCGCCATTGCTCTGCGCCGCCACGCACCGCACTGTCCCGTGCCACCGCCGCCGCGCACCACCGCACGCGGCCGCCCCACGCCGCTGCCGCGCACCACTGTGCCGCCCCATGCCGCCGCTGCGCACCGTCACTCTGCGCCACCGCCGCTCAAGCACTGCCATCCCGCGCCGATCCACCGCCCCCCCCCATGCCATTGCCGCGGCAGGCGCAGAAAATCCTTCTAAAGCCTCCGCCGCTCGCACTGTCATCCCGCGCCGATCCGCCACCTCCCCCCCCACGCCACTGCCGTGGCAGGCGCAGATGACGCTTTAGAAGCACAATCCTTCTAAAGCCTCCTCCACCCGCACTGTCATCCCGCACTGCCATCCCGCGCCGATCCCCCACCTCCCCCCACACCACAGGGGGCAGGCACAGATGACGCTTTGCTTTAGAACCACAATCCTTTTATTAAAGTTTAACAGGTTAAGAAACAGTATACATTGAAGCAGCGTTCTCTTTGAGATGTGAGAGAAGCAATTGACAATGTAAAGAGCTGGACACATGGACTGAGCAGTCAAATAGACATTGTTTCTTCCAAAAGCCTTTTGATAAAATCCATCAACAGACTCTTGAGAAAACCTGGCAGTGATGGAATAAGGGCTGTGTGTGCACACACATGTTGTCCTATGGATCAGTAACTGATTACAGAATTGAAAGCCAACATTGAGAATGCATGGTATTCTCACAAGATTCTGCATTAGGATCAGTGCTTTTCAACCTGTTCATAAATGATCTGGAATCTGGAAGTGAGCAATAAAGTAGCCAAGTTTGCTGATGATACTAAAATAAAACATTTAAAAGGGATTGTGAGGAATTCCAGTGGGATCTCTCTGAGCTGGGAAAAAGGGCATCAGAACGGCAAATGCTTTCAGTGTAAGCAAGTGTAAAGTTAGCATGCTGGGGGGAAAGAATCTCATCTTCAAGTATAAGCTGATGGAATCTGAACTAGTGCTGACAGACCAAGAAAGGGTCTTGAGAATGTGGGGGACAGCTTGATGAAAATGTCAAATGTTAGGAGGAAATGCCATAATTAGGAAAGGAATTGAAAATCAAATTTCCAAGATCATATTCCTCTTACACAAATCTTTAATATGACCATACTTAAAGTATTGTGTACAGTGCTGGCCACCACACCTGAAAAATGACATTGTTGGGAAAAGTGCAAAGAAGGGCAACTAAAACAATCAAGGGATTGGAGCAGCTCCCCTATCAGACTTTGTTACAACAACCAGGATTGCTTCTCTTAGGAAAATGATGAGTAATGGGAAGCATGGCAAAGATGTTCAAAATTATGCATGGTGTGAAAAAGTGGAAAGTGGGACATTTTCCTCCTCTCTGAAAAAAAAGGGTTAATCCCCATGAAAACACCCATCACTCCTTTGTTCTGGGAAAAAAAAAAAAAAGATTCAACAGCAGAAGTGTAGTGAGCTTGAAATACCTTTTGGGAATGGAAGGGAGGTTCCCCACAATTCAGCTTTGTCTTTCAAGGGTTGGGCCTTTTAATACCTCATGGATAATTAACTGGGACTTCTAAACGCTTAACAAAAACAATGTGGATATAAAGTTCCCTTCCCAATTGAGGATACAAGAAACACAATTATTATAGTGATCTCTGCAACTGTGCAAATGTTAGATTTTCATGCCCTTGGTCCAGAGGAAGAAATGACACACAAGAGACCACTGAGTGAACATTTCTCTCAACTCAAAAGGATGCGTAGATGCAGCCCGAGTTTCTTAAGCATCACTTTTAAATATGAAAAAAAAAGAGAGAGAAAAGTTGGAGGATTGAATTTAGGTCTCTCCTCATTGCTCACCTTCTCTGTCTAAGATAGAGGCAAGAAAAACCAGAGAGAGCAGGTATGCTGGGGGTGTGCAATCAAAAGAATTTTGTTGTTAGTTGCAAAGTCATGTCCGACCCATCGCGACCCCATGGACAACATTCCTCCAGGCCCTCCTGTCCTCCACCATCCCCGGAGTCCACTCAAGCTCACACCAACCGCCTCTGTGACTCCATCCAGCCACCTCATCCTCTGCCGTCCCCTTCTTCTTTTGCCATCTACTCTTCCCAGCATTAGGCTCTTCTCCAGGGAGTCCTTCCTTCTCATTAGGTGGCCAAAGTATTTGAGTTTCATCTTCAGGATCTGGCCTTCTAAAGAGCAGTCAGGGTTGATCTCCTCTAGGACTGACCGGTTTGATCGCCTTGCGGTCCAAGGGACTCGCAGGAGTCTTCTCCAGCACCACAACTCAAAGGCCTCAATCCTTTTGCGCTCGGCCTTCCTTATGGTCCAGCTTTCACAGCCATACATTGCAACTGGGAAAACCATAGCCTTGACTATACGCACTTTTGTTGGCAGGGTGATATCTCTGCTTTTTAGTATGCTGTCTAGATTTGCCATAGCTTTCCTCCCCAGGAGCAAGCATCTTTTAATTTCTTGGCTGCAGTCCCCATCTGCGGTGATCTTGGAGCCCAGGAAAATAAAATCTGTCACTACCTCCATTTCTTCCCCATCTATTTGCCAGGAAGTGAGAGGACCGGATGCCATGATCTTAGTTTTCTTAAAAATATTCAAAAGAATATTTACAGTTTATTCTGACCTACAGGAAATACATGTGGCATTGAAGGGACTGCAGAGATGGATTCTATACAAGATGTTTTCATCCCCTAACAGTTACATGCACAGTCTGTGGGGGATGGGGGGGTCATGCACACAGTATGCTAGAGGCACATGAGAGTAAAGCAACTGGGATTAAGAGATCCCAACACATCCCATAGTTTATTAAATAGTTCAGTAAACTATTTGATTCAGAATATTTTTTTTCTTGTTTTCCTCCTCTAAAAACTAGGTGCGTCTTATGGTCAGGTGCATCTTATAGAGCGAAAAATACGGTAAGCAATGACAATGAGATAATATCAACATCTCTTTGGTGCAAATACAGGAAATTTAGCATGAGAGACCATTTCTCTTAGCCTTGTTGCAAAACACTGTCCAGGAAGGGTGGAGGAAGACCTCTGTCAGAACCCATGGAACCACCATGTCTCATTGTACAGTCAGTACTGAGCCAGGCAGACCACTGGCCTGAGGAAGTACTAGCTAGCTTCCTATGCCCCTACCCTGGGGACAAGTCACACAGAATTCTGCCATGCTTCTCCATTTCTTGCGATGTCTTCAATGTTGATGGTAGAAATTCCTCATAGAAAGGCCCCATTCCATCCCAAAGCAGAATCAAGAGGCACGGGTGCTTCCAGAGTAGACTTTTATCCTTCATTGCCTTGCCTCATTGGCAGAACTGTGGGGCAGTGCCGGTTATTTCCTGATGTAGTTGTATTCTGGCTGTAACCATTCAGTGGTTTCCTATCACTTCTTTCATCTTTTATCTTGCAAGACAAAATCCATTAAGGAGGGGAAGATGGAACAGGTGCTGTACAAGGGCATTTGCTTGGTAGCATGAGAAGCCCTTTGCCCGGAAGCATGCAAGAGGGATTACAGATCATGCCCCACTGAACCCCCGGACCAAGATCCCCCTGCACCCCCGTGCACCTTCCAACAACAAGAGGGGGTGGCAACTGCAATGCGTGGCAAAAGATGAATGGGAGACGCCTCCTTCTTAGCACTATGGGTGTGTAGTCATAGTGGGAAATTCATACAGTGGGCAAGGGGAAGTGGGCAGACTGTGGATCAGGATATACTAGAAGATCACTGAGGAGTAGTTTGGTAAGGAGTAGTTTCCATTCCCTATTGCTTAACAACAGGAGCAATAAAAAGGTAGCCTTCTTTTTAAGTCAGACGGCTGAAATGGATAAAAGTTCAGCCTCCCCCAGTCTGGTGCCCTCTGAATGTTTTAGACTTCAATTCCCATCAGCCCCAGCCACCCTGCCCGATGGTCAAGAATGGTGGGAAGTGATGTCCAAAACTCCTGGAGAGCACCAAGCTGAGGCAGAGGAAAACCAAGAGTGTGATTATTTGTGCAAGGACTGCAAGCTGAGTTCTGGTACTTAAACAATTCTTGGGCCGAGGATGTACTCTGCTCATGCTCGGATGAACCCTGCACCTTATATTGTGTGTGCATGTGTAAGTGATCTTAGAAATCATGACCTACAGTCACTGTGTAAGCAAGTATTTTGATGCAGAGATGATTCCTAAGAACAACTATTGCAACTACCATTTGCCATTGTTTTGATCTGAAGACAGAGTTCCAGTCCAAGGCTTTCCAGTGGCCATTCAGTGGGAAAGGGTGCATTCCAGCGTCCATTTGAGATCCTTCATCTTGTTCATCCCTAGACCTAATCCCACACCAGCCCCTATTCTGCTATGGGGGACTTGGGCCTTCTCATTTTTGAAAAAAAATCTCTTAGGTCTAACAAGCCTGCAGTTTGTCCTGCTCTAGTTTTGCTCCCAGGTGGTGAGGCAACCTTGTCTTCTCCTTTGTGTGTTTTTAAACAAATAAGCAGTTTTCTGAATTGACAAGAGATTGTTTCAGGGGAAAGAGGAAGCTTTAATCTCCTTCAGCACATTTTCATTTGTTTTTCAAGAACTTCCTGAGCACTCATGAGTGACATCCAGCTCATGGTGATGTGCATATCCTGGAAAGAATTCAAAACAATTAAAGCAAAATAACCCCCTTTTAAAAGGCAGAAATCATACAAGCAGCACTAGGAGAGTGGGGAAACGTAGCCCTTCTCTGAGGCATTATCAGTACATGCTCTCGGTAGCTCTTGCTGGAGGGGAGTGTGATTTCAGAGACTTATTCCTCAGAAAGAATATACAGGATTGCAGACTGACTGCATGAGTCAGCCCCACTGGGTCCCAGGTAAGTCTGTTTCAAACTGCAGGAAATGATGAAAAGCGGTATCTTTGCCCTCTGGGGACCCTTCCTCCCTTTTCTACAAGAGGCACTGAGCCCTCACAGAAGCCTTACATAATATTGCCTTTCACTAAAGGCCTCTCCTCTGTGTTCTAGCCATTTTGCAGCCTTTTTTTAAGATAATGCAGTCTCTTCCTGAAAGGGACCATTATTAGCTGCACAACACTTGCTCAGTCCAAATGCTGCTGTATGCCACAGTGTCATTTTGTGCAGTGAAATGGAGTCTATTGGAACACACAGAAAGGCAGAGGAGAAAACCCATGAAGGGGGAAAGCTCACATAAAAGCGTGTTTTTCCTCCTGCAAAGAAAACAGAAGCAGCAGCCTGGATAAAGCAAGCAGATAAATGCCTCATGTGGAGAAGCCTTGATTGGTGGCTTAAATTTGAACTGCATGTCAAGGTTAGTTTCTGGGCTCTGATTCCTGTTCCCTTCCTTGGATTATATCTACTGAGAAAGATCATTTTGCAAAGCAGTCTGTAAGAAAGCAATTTTTTAATTAAATAATTACATATTATAGCAAAGGTGTGATGGACCCAGGGCTCACTCACAGGGTTAAAGTGCCAGGAATTTGATAAGCATTGGACAATGACAGCTTCAATTACTGGGCAGAACAGAAATAAAATAAAATACGACTAACCCCTCTGCATTCTTTCAGAGCTTAGCTGCAATCCTTACTGTAGCTGAAGGAGAAATGGCTTTTCCCAGCAACCATATATTGTTGTGAATGATCACTACTGCAACCCAAATACCGGGAGGAAATTAGTCATGATGGGCAATTAAGACCCAATCGCTTTATAAAAGATCTAGTCTTGCTCCTGGCCCTGCTGTCCAGGAGAGAACTACAAGCTAGTTTGGCGGGGAACATTTATACAACCGCCCAGATTTCTTACAGTCTGAGCAATCTCTGACAACAGAGAACCAGTCAGCCACCACTGGTTGATTTCCAGTGTTTTTCCTCACTCTCCAGGCATCTTCTCGCTAAGGGTAGTTTTCATATCTCTGAGCTTTAGCATTAGACATCAGATCACCCCAGGTGCTCATCAAACCTGGGGGCTAAGAGCCAGGCACTCCAGCTTGTCTGGATGCCACCCCCACAAACACAGTACGCTTTTCAGGCTGGGAGATGTACTTTCTAATCCATAAGGCAAGAGGGCTTGTCTTGCTGAGATGAGATTACACACAGACTACGAGGCCCACCTCTTACCCCTAGCTGTCTAGCGCAACCTGCCCGAAATATTTATAATTCTTTACACCCGTTGGCCAGAAGGGTCTGGGACACCCCAAACCCGCCACTGCTTCCTAATCCCATTACCAGGCTCTGTGCAAGCAGGAGATGGAGAATCTCACTTGTGGTCCCTTCATGCTGAATGTTAAGCATCCCCGCACCCCACAGGGCCTTCTCCTACTTCTTTTTGGCTAAGACATGGCGCCAGCTTGGGGCCAGGGTGGGAGGCTTTGTTTAAACATAGAAACAGAGAAACAGAGCAAGTCAGAAGGGGTCTCCCAGGCCATCTAGTCTGACCCCCGGCTCCGCTCATGACATGCCCACCATGTTTAGTTAGTTAACACATCTTGATAGCAGCTTTTGTGATATACCATATTTTTTGCTCTATAAGACGCACCTGACCATAAGACGCACCTAGTTTTTAGAGGAGGAAAACAAGAAAAAAAATATTCTGAATCAAATAGTTTACTGAACTATTTAATAAACTATGGGATGTGTTGGGATCTCTTAATCCCAGTTGCTTTACTCTCATGTGCCTCTAGCATACTGTGTGCATGACCCCCCCATCCCCCACAGACTGTGCATGTAACTGTTAGGGATGAAAACATCTTGTATAGAATCCATCTCTGCAGTCCCTTCAATGCCACATGTATTTCCTGTAGGTCAGAATAAACTGTAAATATTCTTTTGAATATTTTTAAGAAAACTAAGATCATGGCATCCGGTCCTCTCACTTCCTGGCAAATAGATGGGGAAGAAATGGAGGTAGTGACAGATTTTATTTTCCTGGGCTCCAAGATCACCGCAGATGGGGACTGCAGCCAAGAAATTAAAAGATGCTTGCTCCTGGGGAGGAAAGCTATGGCAAATCTAGACAGCATACTAAAAAGCAGAGATATCACCCTGCCAACAAAAGTGCGTATAGTCAAGGCTATGGTTTTCCCAGTTGCAATGTATGGCTGTGAAAGCTGGACCATAAGGAAGGCCGAGCGCAAAAGGATTGAGGCCTTTGAGTTGTGGTGCTGGAGAAGACTCCTGCGAGTCCCTTGGACCGCAAGGCGATCAAACCGGTCAGTCCTAGAGGAGATCAACCCTGACTGCTCTTTAGAAGGCCAGATCCTGAAGATGAAACTCAAATACTTTGGCCACCTAATGAGAAGGAAGGAGAAGAGCCTAATGCTGGGAAGAGTAGATGGCAAAAGAAGAAGGGGACGGCAGAGGATGAGGTGGCTGGATGGAGTCACAGAGGCGGTTGGTGTGAGCTTGAGTGGACTCCGGGGGATGGTGGAGGACAGGAGGGCCTGGAGGAATGTTGTCCATGGGGTCGCGATGGGTCGGACATGACTTTGCAACTAACAACAAAATTCTTTTGATTGCACACCCCCAGCATACCTGCTCTCTCTGGTTTTTCTTGCCTCTATCTTAGACAGAGAAGGTGAGCAATGAGGAGAGACCTAAATTCAATCCTCCAACTTTTCTCTCTCTTTTTTTTCATATTTAAAAGTGATGCTTAAGAAACTCGGGCTGCATCTACGCATCCTTTTGAGTTGAGAGAAATGTTCACTCAGTGGTCTCTTGTGTGTCATTTCTTCCTCTGGACCAAGGGCATGAAAATCTAACATTTGCACAGTTGCAGAGATCACTATAATAATTGTGTTTCTTGTATCCTCAATTGGGAAGGGAACTTTATATCCACATTGTTTTTGTTAAGCATTTAGAAGTCCCAGTTAATTATCCATGAGGTATTAAAAGGCCCAACCCTTGAAAGACAAAGCTGAATTGTGGGGAACTTCCCTTCCATTCCAAAAGGTATTTCAAGCTCACTACACTTCTGCTGTTGAATCTTTTTTTTTTTTCCCAGAACAAAGGAGTGATGGGTGTTTTCATGGGGATTAACCTTTTTTTTTCAGAGAGGAGGAAAATGTCCCACTTTCCACTTTTTCACACCATGCATAATGTTGAACATCTTTGCCATGCTTCCCATTACTCATCATTTTCCTAAGAGAAGCAATCCTGGTTGTTGTAACAAAGTCTGATAGGGGAGCTGCTCCAATCCCTTGATTGTTTTAGTTGCCCTTCTTTGCACTTTTCCCAACAATGTCATTTTTCAGGTGTGGTGGCCAGCACTGTACACAATACTTTAAGTATGGTCATATTAAAGATTTGTGTAAGAGGAATATGATCTTGGAAATTTGATTTTCAATTCCTTTCCTAATTATGGCATTTCCTCCTAACATTTGACATTTTCATCAAGCTGTCCCCCACATTCTCAAGACCCTTTCTTGGTCTGTCAGCACTAGTTCAGATTCCATCAGCTTATACTTGAAGATGAGATTCTTTCCCCCCAGCATGCTAACTTTACACTTGCTTACACTGAAAGCATTTGCCGTTCTGATGCCCTTTTTCCCAGCTCAGAGAGATCCCACTGGAATTCCTCACAATCCCTTTTAAATGTTTTATTTTAGTATCATCAGCAAACTTGGCTACTTTATTGCTCACTTCCAGATTCCAGATCATTTATGAACAGGTTGAAAAGCACTGATCCTAATGCAGAATCTTGTGAGAATACCATGCATTCTCAATGTTGGCTTTCAATTCTGTAATCAGTTACTGATCCATAGGACAACATGTGTGTGCACACACAGCCCTTATTCCATCACTGCCAGGTTTTCTCAAGAGTCTGTTGATGGATTTTATCAAAAGGCTTTTGGAAGAAACAATGTCTATTTGACTGCTCAGTCCATGTGTCCAGCTCTTTACATTGTCAATTGCTTCTCTCACATCTCAAAGAGAATGCTGCTTCAATGTATATTGTTTCTTAACCTGTTAAACTTTAATAAAAGTCATCTGTGCCTGCCCCCTGTGGTGTGGGGGGAGGTAGGGGATCGGCGCGGGATGGCAGTGCAGGATGACAGTGCGGGTGGAGGAGGCTTTAGAAGGATTGTGCTTCTAAAGCGTCATCTGCGCCTGCCACAGCAGTGGCGTGGGGGGGGGAGGTGGCAGATCGGCGCGGGATGACAGTGCGAGCGGCGGAGGCTTTAGAAGGATTGGTGGTGGGGGGGGGGAGTGCGGATCGGCGCGGGATGACAGTGCGAGCGGCGGAGGCTTTAGAAGGATTGGCGTGGGGGGGGAGGTGCGGATCGGCGCGGGATGACAGTGCGAGCGGCGGAGGCTTTAGAAGGATTGGCGTGGGGGGGAGGTGCGGATCGGCGCGGGATGACAGTGCGAGCGGCGGAGGCTTTAGAAGGATTGGTGTGGGGGGGGGAGGTGAGGTCCCCATCAGCACCCTGGCAGCTCTATTTTGTACCAATTGAAGTATCCGGACCGTCTTCAAGGGTAGACCCACGTAGAGCGCGTTACAGAAGTCTAATCAGGAAGTCACCAGTGTGTGTGTCACTGTTGCCAGGCAGTCGTACTCCAGGAAGGGATACAGCTGATGGATTAGCCGAAGCTGATGGAAAGTGCTCCTCGTCACTGCTGACACTTGAGATTCCAAAGTCAGCTCCGGGTCGAGGAGCACTCCCAGGCTGCAGACCCCATCTTTCAGAGGGAGTGCAACTCCATTTAAGACAAGGGTCAGGTCCCCCATTCCGAAGTCTGACCCACCCACCAACAGGACCTCTGTCTTGTCAGGATTGAGCTTCAGTTTATTGGCCCTCATCCAACCCATTACCTCGGCCAGGCACCGGCTCAGCACAGCCACTGCCTCACCTGGATCAGTGGAGAACGAGAGGTAGAGCTGGGTATCATCAGCGTACTGATGACTCCGCAGCCATCACCTCCTGATGACCTCTCCCATGGCATAGCTGCCATGGTGCAGAGCCATAGTTCCCCAGCACCACCTTCTGGAATCAGCCGTTGAGGTAGGAGTGGAACCACTGCAAAGCAGTGCCTCCAACTCCCAATCCCGCGAGCCTATCCAGGAGGATACCATGGTCGATGGTATCGAAAGCCACTGAGAGGTCCAGGAGAACCAACAGGGACGCACTCCCCCTGTCCCTCTCCCTGCACAGGTCATCATACAGGGCGACCAAGGCAGATTCAGTGCCATACCCGAGTCTGAAGCCGGACTGAAATGGGTCCAGATAATCAGTTTCATCCAAAAGTGCTTGGAGTTGTCCCGCCACCACCCACTCCAGCACCTTGCCCAAAAACGGGATGTTGGCCACCGGTCTATAATTGGCGACCACCTCTGGATCCAGGGATGCCTTCTTTAGGACTGGCTGAACTACCGCCTCCTTTAAAGGTGTAGGCACCTGGCCGTCTCTTAAAGAGAAGTTGACCACCTCCAGGATCCAGGACATAATCCCGTCCTTGGCACTCTTTAGTAGCTAAGATGGGCACAGGTCCAGTAAACAGGTGGTTCGGCGCACCAGTCCAACCACCTTGTCCACATCATCAGGCTGCAAAAACTGAAATTCATCCATCAATGGGGGACAGGACGGCGTCGTTGGCCCCTCCCCAGAAGAATCTGTATTAATAGCAGAGTCCAGCTCGTGACAAATCTGAGCAACTTTCTCCCTGAAATGCTTGGCAAAGTCGGCACAGCAGGCCTTCAAGGGTAGCACCAGATCTTTTTTGGGGCCAGGATTTATCAACCCCTGCACCACCTGAAAGAGCTTCGCCGGACGGCATTGTGAGGAGGCAATGGACGTGGAGAAGAACCTCTTCTTCACCGCCCTCACCGCCACAGCATAGGCCCAATAATGGGCTCTTAAGTGTGTTCAGTCAGATTCAACCCGTGATTTCCTCCACCTACACTCTAGTCGTCTCCCAACCCGCTTCATCACCCATAATTCAGGTGTGTAACACAGGGATGAATGGGCTCTGCCCGGTGGGAGAGGGTGCTTAGGAGCAATCGCGTCGATAGCCCTGATCATCTCCCCGTTCCACAATTCAACCAGGGTATCAACAGGAGCACCAGCCTTGTCAACCGGAAAATCCCCCAGAGCCCTCAGGAATCCATCCAGATCCATCCGACTCCGGGGGTGGACCATCACAATCGGGTTTGCACCCTTGCAGAGGGAGAGGCCACTTTCGAACCTCATGAGGAAGTGATCCGTCCATGACAAGGGCGTCAAGCATATATTCCTCACCCTCAGATCACCCTCTTCCCACCCCGTCGAGAAAACCAGGTCCAGAGTGTGTCCACGTTCATGGGTCGGGCCGCTGACATGTTGAGACAGCCCCATGGCCATCATGGAGGCCATGAAGTTCTGAGCTGCCCCGGATAGATCAGTCTCGGCATGGAGATTGAAGTCCCCCAGGACCAACATCCTGGGGGTCTTCATCACCAGGTCCGAGACGACCTCCGTCAGCTCAGGCTTGGAGTCTGTTGGGCAGAAGGGTGCGCAGTACACCAACAGAATCCCCCCTCTCCTGCCCAGGTTTCCGTGATGCAGGCCAGGTCGACCCTTCATCCACAATCAAATCGTGGATGAGGGTGGCCTTGTTTTGGACCGACCTGGCATTGAGCAGCAGCACCATCAGGCCCGGGGGGCAATTGACAAGGCTACCTGGAACCTGCTGGCTCGGGGAATAACCAGAAGGAGGGACAGGTGTTAACCATCTGTCCCACCTTTTTCTAGGCAGACCCATTAAACCCCCACCACCATAGCGACTATTGCCCAACACCACCCCTATGGTGGCCCCCACATGCTCCCCAGGTAACATATCTAAGCTAGACTCGAGATGGGCCCCTAAAACTGGCTAAAAAGATTAAAACAATTAAAATCCCACCCACCAGCTCCACTCCACAGTCCCAGCGGTCCTGGCCTTCCCAGGCACCACCGGCGCTTTCAAGGCCTCCGCCGGCCCTGCCCCCGCCCCACCCGACTCAGCGCGACTGCCACTCATGCCATAAAAGGGCGGGGCCAGAGCAGGAGCAGGGGCCTCAGTGCCGGCGCGGAGCGGTCCACGGCTGCTGGGCGCTGCGGGCGCGATAGATGGCACAGCCTCGGCAGGTGCGGGGCTCCGGCGTGGTGGTCGGTGCAGGGCTCAGGCGGGCTCAGGGCTCTGGTGCGGTGGGCGGCGGCAGTGGCGATGGTGGGCCGCTCCTGCCACACTCTCCCAGCGGTGAGAGTTACTCCATCCAGCCACCTCATTCTCTGCCGTCCCCTTCTTTTTTTGCCATCCATTGTTCCTAGCATTAGACTCTTCTCCAGGGAGACCTTCCTTCTCATTAGGTGGCCAAAGTATTTGAGTTTCATCTTCAGGATCTGGCCTTCTAAAGAGCAGTCAGGGTTGATCTCCTCTAGCACTGACTGGTTTGATCGCCTTGCGGTCCAAGGGACTTGCAGGAGTCTCCTCCAGCACCACAATTCAAAGGCCTCAGTCCTTTGGCACTCAGCCTTCCTTATGGTCCAGCTTTCACAGCCATACATTGCAACTGGGAAAACCATAGCCTTGACTATACACACTTTTGTTGGCAGGGTGATGTCTCTGCTTTTTAGTATGCTGTCTAGATTTGCCATAGCTTTCCTCCCCAGGAGCAAGCGTCTTTTAATTCCTTGGCCGCAGTCCTCGTCTGCGGTGATCTTGGAGCCCAGGAAAATAACATCTGTCACTATCTCCATTTCTTCCCCATCTATTTGCCAGGAAGCAAGAGGACCAGATGCCATTATCTTAGTTTTCTTAATGTTGAGTTTCAAGCCAACTTTTGCGCTCTCCTCCGTCACCCACATCAAGAGGCTCTTTAGTTCCTCTTCACTTTCTGCCATGAGAGCGGTATCATCTGCATATCTGAGATTGTTGATATTTCTCCCAGAAAACTTAATTCCAACTGGTGATTCATCTAGCTCTGCCTTTCTCATGATGTGCTCTGCATATAAGTTAAATAGACAGGGTGACAGTATACAGCCTTGCCGAACTCCTTTCTCAGTTTTGAACCAGTCTGTGATTCTGTGTCCGGTTCTCACTGTTGCTTCTTGGCCCCACATATAGCTTTCTCAAGAGACAAATAAGATAGTCTGGTACTCCCATCTCTTTACAAACTTGCCACAATTTGTTGTGATCCACACAATCAAAGGTTTTAGCATAGTCAATGAAGCAGAAGTAGATGAAACTCCTTAGCTTTCTCCATGATCCAGCGTATGCTGGCAATTTGATCTCTAGTTCCTCTCCCTCTTTGAAATCCTGCCTGTACTTCTGGTAGTTCTCAGTCCACATACTGCTGGAGCCTAGCTTGTAGGATTTTGAGCATCACTTTGCTGGCACGTGAAATGAGTGCAATGGTGCGGTAGTTTGAACATTCTTTGGCATTGCCCTTCTTTGGGATGAGAATGCAAACTGACCTGTTCCAATCCTGTGGCCACTGTTGAGTTTTCCAAATTTGCTGGCATATTGAGTGTAGCACTTTTACTGCATTGTCTTTTAAGATGTTGAATAGCTCAGCTGGAATATTGTCTCCTCCACTACCTTTGTTGTTGCTCAGACTTCCTAAGGCCCATTTGACTTCACATTCCAGGATGTCTGGCTCGAGGTTAGTGACCACCCCATCGTGGTTATCAGGGATGTTAAGCTCTTTCTTGTATAGTTCTTCTGTGTAATCTTGCCACCTCTTCTTAATCTCTTCTGCCTCTGTTAGGTCCCTGCCATTTTGGTCCTTTATCATGCCCATCTTTGCATGAAGCGTTCCCTTCATATCTTCAATTTGCTTGATGAGATCTCTGGTCCTCCCTATTCTATTGTTTTCTTCTATTTCTTTGCACTGTTCATTTAAGAAGGCATTCTTATCTCTTCTAGCTGTTCTCTGGAATTCTGCATTCAATTGGGTGTATCTTTCTCTTTCTCCCTTGCCTTTTGCTTCCCTTCTTTCTTCAGCTATTCGTAAACCTTCCCCAGACAGCCATTTTGCTTTCTTGTATTTCTTTTTCTTTGGGATGGTTTTAGTTGCCACCTTTTGTACAATGTTGCGAACCTTCATCCATAGTTCTTCAGGCAGTCTATCAGATCTAATTCCTTAAATCTATTTGTCACCTCTACTGTATATTCATCAGGGACATGATTTAGGTCATACCTGAGTGGTCTAGTGCTTTCCCCTACTTTCTTCAATTTAAGCCTAAATTTTGCAATGAGAAGCCCATGATCTGAGCCACAGTCAGCTCCTGGTCTAGTTTTAACTGACTGTATAGAGCTTCTCCATCTTTGGCTGCAGAGCACATAGTCAATCTGATTTCTGTGTTGACTGTCTGGTGATGTCCATGTGTAGAGTCGTCTCTTGGGCTGTTGGAAGAGAGTGTTTGCTATGACCATCATATTGTCTTGACAAAATTCTACCAGCCTGTGCCCTGCTTCATTTTGTACTCCAAGGTCAAACTTGCCTGTTATTCCAGTTATCTTTTGGCTTCCTACTTTAGCATTCCAATCCCTCATGATGATAAGGACATCATTTTTTGGCGGTAATTGTAGAAGGTGTTGTAGGCTTTCATAGAACCGGTCAACTTCAGCCTCTTCAGCACCAGTGGTTGGGGCATAGACTTGGACTATTGTGATGTTGAATGGTTTGCCTTGGATTCGAACTGAGATCATTCTGTCATTTTGGAGATTGTATCCCAGTACTGCTTTCCCTACTCTTTTATTGACTATGAAGGCTACTCCATTTCTTCTGAGGGATTCTTGTCTGCAGTAGTATACCTGATGGTCATCTGAATTAAATTCACTCATTCCTGTCCATTTTAGTTCACTGATTCCTAAGATGTCGATGTTCAGTCTTGTCATCTCTTGTTTGACCACATCCAGCTTGCCTTGATTCATGGATCTTACATTCCAGGTTCCTATGGAGTATAGATCTTTGCAGCATCGGACTCTCCTTTCACCACCAGATACATCAGCAACTGAGTCTCCTTTTGGCTTTGACCCACTCGCTTCATTCTTTCTGGTGCTACTAGTACTAGCCCTCCGCTCTTCCCCAGTAGCATATTGGACACCTTCTGACCTGAGGGGCTCATCTTCCGGCGTCATATCTTTTTGCCTTTTGGTACTGTCCATGGGGTTTTCATGGCAAAGATACTGGAGTGGGTAGCATTTCCTCCTCCAGTGGATCATGTTTTGTCAGAGCTCTCTGCTATGACCTGTCCATCTTGGGTGACCCTGCACGGCATAGCTCATAGCTTCATTGAGCTACGCAAGCCCCTTCGCCACGACAAGGCAGTGATCCATGAAGGAGGTCTTATTGATACATGAGCAATTACACCTCACCTATTACCTAAAGTTCTCAAGGTGGCTTACAATGTATTTAAAATACAATACAATAAATAGACAAGGATTACAAGGATGGGGCAAAGGTGTAGTCCTTGGCTGCAGACAGGTCTGGTCCTTGTGGTCAAAGTCTAGATCCCACAACCTGTGTGTGTGTGGGGGGGGGGGGGTTGCAAATACCAGAGAGTGGCTGGTGATAGTTAAATTTTGTTTTACTCCTGTGATGCTAAGGATTAGATGAGTTTAAAAGGACTCTTAAAAAAAAAAACCAGGATTGGCAAATGTGTTGTTCTAACATGACAGGAATGTAGTAGCAGCTGTGAAGTGTTTATTGATGGTAGGGAGAAGACAGATGGTACACCTCAAATGAAGCAACACAAAGGGCCATTTAAAGCATCCTTCCCTTCTCTCCAGAGGCAATGAAGTCCAAGATGAAAAATGGCCAAGCTGTACCGTGGGGTGGGGTGGGGTGGGGGGGCTGAAACAGCTGCTTGAAGTGGTCAGACACAAGGCCCTTGCAGGCAGGCCACACGGCTGCTGCTTCTGCTGTTTCTTACTGCTTCTGGCTCTGGGGCAGCAGCAGGAGGCACTGGGGGAGCAATGGGGTTAGAAGCCTTAGCGGACAGAACATCCTGTGCCTGATGCTCACATGATGTTACAGTAGGTTCCAGGCAGGTCTCTTCAGAGGAGGTGTTCTACAGCTGTGGGGCCACCACCAAAGCGGTTCTCTTGTTACTCTCCTCCATACTTCAGGTGCGGGGTACATATGAAGAAGAACTTCAGTTAATGTACTGGGACATGGATTTGGAAAAGACATCCTTCCATCTTTATATGCTATAAAGGTCTTTATGTGCAAAAATTGCATATAAAGACCTTTATAGCATATAAAGATTTGGTCTTTGAATTGGGTCTGCAAATGAACTGGAAGTCAGAGAAGGTAGGACAGGAGCCATCTTTTAACAATGCATGGGAAATCCTTGGTGGGGGGGGGGGGTTCTGATATTTTGAAGAGCGTTTAAAAAGAAGTCAGGGTGGTTTCTTAGAAGGGCAGTGAGTGGACTTCCTGTTCCTTTCTGAGTACTTGGTAAGCCAGAAGCTAATAAAACACCCTGGAAGAGCCTTAATATCAAAACAAAGAGAACAAGTGACCTTCCCTTTTTGTAATTATCTTTTCTCATAAGAGGCAGACACTGAATTTAATAAAATACATGATAAAAGAAAGTGATGTGTTGAGATAAAAAGGACCAAATGAAATACGAACTAGCCCAAACTGCAGTGGGTTGCTGGGTGAGACACTGGGTTTCTTTTGCAGTTTAAGAAGAAAACCAAACTGTGGACGTCTGGATAGCCCATTGTACAGCACTGGTATCACCTGCAGAGATGAAGGTGATAATAGTAATAATAGCTTGAAATACTTGATATTCGTAGAGCTCCCTGAGTCATCAAAGTACTTCATACAGATTGTAATAATCTGCCAAGGGAACCCCCACCCACAACCCGTTCCCACAGCCCTGGTGGGAAAAGACTTAAGCCCTCACTGGCCCCACATTCAGCCAAAGCACAGAAATTAGCACACCGGTCACTCAGTTTAGGGGATAAAAATCTGTTTGTTGAGGTAATAAAATAAAGGGGTGGAGGAAAGAATAAAAGAAGTAGGATTAAAACAAGTAAAGAAGGGAAGGATGAGGGATGGTAGATAGCAGCCACCAAAAACACAAGACAAAGCTGACCCCAATTCCCCTGAGAACGTTGAATCTTGTTGCACTGATAGGACAAGAAAATAGGCTAGCTAGCACAGCAAGACTCTATTTGTGCAAACTACCTTCAGGTCCATAGCAACCGCTGGCAGGGAAGCAACCGGTCTGGTCTTTGTTACAGGCAGGCAGCATCGCCAAGAGAGGAAGAAAGACCTTCTCTTGTTCTAACCCTCAACCCTTTATGCCCCCCCCTCATTCTAACAGATGACCAGTGGGATGATGGCCAATCTCCCAATCCCCCACATTCCATCTCCAGCTGCCTGCAGTAAATGATTTGGCCCTGCCCTCTCCTTGGGTCTTTGGTCCTGATATGGCTGAGATGTGAATTGCTCCCTTAGTCACTGGAATTTCTGAGTGTTCTGAACTCCCCTTTGATCAAGGCCACCTGGCTTGATTCTCCCCACCACCGCCCAAAGGATCTGAGCTCTTACATGACATTTGTACATGACATGATCCATAATCTATCCAAATCACCTATACAACAGCTTTGTAAATTAGGCCAGCCTAAAGCACCTGTTTGGTTTCTGGGGCTTTGGTGTTAACAGAAGTGGGGATTTATTTCTGCCATAAAAGTTTAGGTTATTCATCCTATCAGATGCATCGGACCACTATAAAGTGTGAAAGTGAGGGGCAGATCAGTGAGTGAGGAGCACTCAGTGGAAGACATATGCAGCTACAGCCAAAGGTTAGAGTCATCTTCTTCAACTGGTACAGGATGCCACTGCCAAGTTACTGGTAGTTACTATGTGGTTGGTTCACATGACTCCTAGAAAGCTGCAGATGTGCTGGCTAAGGAACAGCCATGTTCAAGCAAGACAGGGCCATCTTAACAGCATTATGGGCCACAGGCAAAGCAGTGTACTGGGGCCCCTAGGGCAACTACAACTACTGTTAATTTTGGAAGTTTTCCAATTTTCCAAGGGTTAACATACACAGAATAGTATGGGGCCCATGGGCAAGTGCCCATCAGACCCATGCGTTAAGATGGCCCTGAAGCAAGAACACCAGCAAGGGAAGGTCAGCCTGGCCTGACGTGCATAGAAATGTTTGCAGGTAGCTCATTAACTTGTTCTAGCCTTGACAATCTGCTCTCCTTCCTCATCCTCTTTTTCACAGCTCCCTTCCCTTGTGTGTCTTGTCATTTCACTTTGGAAGCTTGATGGGATGTTCTCTCTCTCTCTCTTTCACTTTCTTATGAATTTGAATGGCTTAGGAGACATTAGTTGCTTTAGGAGACTCAAAAGTGGGACCAAATCGTAGCAAATAAGTAATGACAAATAAGAATGGGATTTTTGCCCCCTCATTCCAAGACCAAATCCTAGCCTTATCAACAGATTCTCTGGCACATTAATAAACCCTCTCTCATATTAAGCCCCACTTAGCCCCTGGATAAAATGCCTCAAGTTAACCATCAAATGTGGTAACCTTAGGAAAACAAGAAAAGACAACAGCCTAGTTGGCAGTTTCCTGACTTTAAAGGCACCGTTTCTGCCAGGGCAGGCATGCCACTCGGTCTCCTGGTAGGCTTTGGCCTTTATTGGGCCTCCTGGATACACCCGAATGTTTGGAGATAGTGGAGGGTTTAGTTTGCCTTGGATGGTATTTTTAATCCTGCCTCCTACCCCCAGGTAGAATTTTGTGGAGGAAAAAGACTGGTGGGAGTGGTACATGAGTTTTTCTTTAAATAAACCCTTCTCATCCACTGCAGGCCCAACCTAAAGACACTCTCACAGAGGAAAAGAAAAAGAGTGTGCAGGGGTGTCCCATGCAGGACAGACAGTGTGCTTAGCTCGGCCCCGAGTATGTGCTCAGGTACGGAGATGTGGCATCAATGCTCGCTATGCACGTGGTTGTCATCCAAAGTTTTGAGCACTCATGGACAGCCCACACCCCAACAGGGGCCTGTCAACAAATGCCCCAAGACTTCTTCCTCCTGTTCATCTTCTGATCCATTTACTCATCTGCCTCTTACTTTGGCCCAGAGAATGGTGGTGGTGATGAGAAGGAGGGTCCATGGATGCCACTGTATGACTCACTCCCTGCTTATCAGGAAGGCAGGCAGTAGCAATCAGGAGAAACAGGATGAAGCACAGGTGGTGGGGTCTGAGAAGGGAGACCCAGAGAAGGAGGTGCCCACTGAGAGTGTCTTGCCCAAGGACCTCAAAGACTTGGACCTGGCCTGGCACTGATCATGTGGTGGCAGCATGGGAAAGGGGTGCTGGGAGCAGCGAATGATGAGAACACTCACCCAGAACTAGACTCTGGGCTGCTGCAAGGTGGATCGGAGTCCAGGGAGCTGAGCCCAGGGAACCTGGTGGATTCCTATTCCCAAACAAATCCCTAGATGCATCTATTAGGATGCCCTGCAGCAGGATCCAGAGTTGCACTTGGGTCCCTTGGAGTGCAGACCCTGAGACTCAGGGAGGCAGAGCCACGGTGATAATGGGTAAGAGGATGGAGCCTAGTGGAGTCCAGCAGGGCCCTCCCTCTGCAAGAACCACTCACAACTGGGCCTGTATCACTTGTACCTGTGTCTACTCAATGTTTCTGTGAACTGTTCGGGGGGAGGGGGGGTTCAATACTAGCATTTACTTGTTGCATTGGAGAAGGGCAGCTCTGCTTGATTAATGGCTAGCCTGGACTTTAGTGCGCTGCTGTGCTGCTATTGAAATGGTGTTTGCTTGTTTGTTGCATATTGTATTCATATTCAATTGTGTTGCATCGGCTTAATGTTTGCAAACTGCTTGGGCATAAAGCCTCTGTGTGTGTGTGTGTCTGCACGTGTGTATGAAATATAAATGTTATCCAGTCCTCTGCAAAGAAGCAGTAGTATCTGCATCTGAATCATGTCTTCTGAAGGCTTATTAAAGATAGAATATGCTTCAGCTTCTCCAAGCAACTTCAGGCAACAAGTCTAAATACTGAGAAGCCCCTTAATAGCTGGCAGCACAAAAGCAATGCCCATCTCTGCTGTTGTCAGGCCAAAGCAGAAACTGTCCTCTATCTTCTCCAAGTTGCTTTAGATAGCTGAAGCCTCTTCCCATTCTCTAGGCTTTGTGTGCTCCATTCCTTTAATCATTCTGCATTTGACATGCTTTGTAAAAGATTTACTGTTCCCTTGCATTCCTTCCAGTTTGTTGTTAAGTTTTTAAAAGTAGTGCACCAACTTGGGGCCTGTTTCTCCAGCGATGACATAACTATAGTTGAGAAAAGCAAGGCTATATCTTGGATATGAGCACTATGTTAATGCGTCCCAGTATAACATTGCGTTTTTATTGAGCACCTTGGGCTTTTAGCGCTCTTGTTAAAGCTTTCATTTGGAAGTCTTATAGTAAAAATGTTAACATGCTAACTTTGCTTTCTTTCTTTTAGAGAAGGAGCCAACCTTCAACAGGATCCAGTTGTCCTGCTAGCTGGAATTCAAGAGTATCTGCTTGGCTATTGCTGATTAAACAGGAGGACTGGCCTATGGAGCATTTGCATAGGTTGCCCAAAGATCAAGCTCAAGCTGGCAGAAGATGCATCCATACTTAGTGCTAATTTGGTAGGGCAAGAAGGCATATCTTCCAATAGTGTTGCACGGTCCATTTCAAGGGATTGGCCAATGAATTATATAAATTTATTTATTTATTTATTTTTCAATTTATATCCTGCCTTTTTCCTCAAAGGGCTCAAGGCAGCTAACATCATTCTCCTCCTCCATCTTATCCCCACAACAACCTTGTGAGGTAGGTGGGGCTGAGAGTCTGTGACTGGCCCAAAGTCACCCAGTTGGCTCCATGGCCGAACGGGGACTTGAACCCAGGTCGCCTGAGTCCCAGTCCCACGCTCTTAACCACTGCACCACACTGGCTCTAAATGTTACAGCATGCTCTAAAAGCTGCAGAAGTCAACATCAAATGGCCTTTTCCTTTAAATATATGAATTGTAAAAACAACACAGAGATTTGTGATTCTTCAAAGACTAATAGATTTATGATGGCAAAGGTTTTGTGGACTGGAGTCCAGGTCAGCAGATGCATGGAGTGTTACTCTCATTTGGCTCATATGTAGAGAGAGAAAGAGGGAGGGAGGGAAGGGCTGACTTTGTAAAACTTGGGGTCAAAGAGCAATAAAATGTCAGAAGAGCAAAACGTGCAGACTATGGCAATTCTATGAAAAGTCTACGATTTTTGGCAAAGTGGGCAGTCATCATGGCGATAATTTCAGTCACTCTTTTCATAACTTAGGCCTGATTTGTGATTATATGAGCATATATGAGGCCTAGGCAAGAAGAATGCTGCTACTGTTTATTTCATATAGTGTTGGTACAATTAGCCAGAAGGTCTTACGTGCTGATGCAGAGAAGCTTGGCTGCCTAAGATTGCTCTTCAGTTCATGCTCACATCCTATCCACGGTGCACCATGGGGCATGAGCCAGCTTTGCACACAAAGCAGCTAGCGTGGTCCACTGGAGTGTTGGCGTCCTCTGGTCTCTCTCCACTGCAGCAGCTGCTGCTGCAGGTTGAACATGGTAGGCCGGACACAGGGCTGGTCCTCACACTTCCACACAGGTCACTAGCTCCCCACTGAGTTGGGCACCCATTTATCTACTTGTGCTTTTACACACTTTCGAGCTGCTGGGTGGGTAGAAGCTGGGACAAGGCAACAGGGGATCCCCCTGCCTCATGGATTTGAACTGTCAGTTTTTGGATCAGCAAGTTCAGTTGTTCAGCGGTTTAGCCCACACCACCACCTCGTGTCCCTCTGGCACTGTTAATAAAACACTTCCAGTTAGCAAAGTGCTTCTTGGTTAGTTAGCAAACCTTGCTAGGCTCACCCAGCAACGATTCTACAAAACGTTCTTCTTTTACAGAAATAGAAATGACAGTAAAGATAATACTGAAAGTGGGGTACAGGAACCTTGCATTCCCTGGCCTGGAAAGAAATCCCCCAGAATGCAGCAATGTGGCTTCACACCACTTGCTGACCCTGCTGTAGCTGTTTTTGCCATGGGGCTGGTGGAGCTGGGCGGGTTGCACAGCTGTCACTTGGGCAGATGAGCTGGCAAGGGAGGCAAGGCCAAGACCCATGCCTAGAAAAGGAGACATCTGTTGGTCTGACCAGCCTCTGGAAGAGGCAAGGCCATGTTCCAGTCACCCAGGGCCAGAGAGAAGTCTGTTTGTTGCATTTCAGACCAGCTGATGTTTCGAGGCTGTTTTTAAAGGCAGCCTCACATAAAGGCCATTACAGTAATTTGTCCTGAAAAGAACTGTAGGTTGTCTAATTGACTGCAGAATTGTCCTCTTGAAGGCAGGCTGCAATGGATGAATCATCGCTCTGCCAGCAACCGCCACCTTCCGGGGAAGTGTTGCTTCCAGGGACATACCTGCATCCAGGGCAGGCTATATATCAGGGCAGGTGGGAATCCTCTTACAGATTACCAGACTCCATCACCAACCTTGTTCTTCAGCTTGTTTATCCTGCCCCGTCTTGAACAGATTCCAGGCACTGATTGTTTCCACTTCTCCCCAAACATCTGATGAAAGGAGAGATAGAGCCATGTGCCATCAATATCTTGACCATGTCATGCTTTGGGCCTGCAACCAATAATTGCTGATTCAAGGCTGTGATCCAAAAACTCTTTCAGGGAGAACTTTAGTGGGCTCAAGGCAATCTGGCATTCTGCTTTCTATAGTTCTCTACCAGCAGAATATCTGGATGTTGGATTGTTGAAAGGAAATCAGTTTTGCACAGCCTGTAAATTGACACCATTCATCTTCAGAGATGCAGCTGACTGATCTTTTGATGGACACATTCCATTAAATATAGAATAATGCAGGCACTTTGATGTTCAAGAAGTGACCACATTTGGGTTCACGCAGTTTTTGCAGATCACATGCATGGAAGTGGAACAGCACATTGCCTCAGGGGTTTGGTCTGACTTAAGTCACAGAGCCAATGTGATCAGCAGGGCCATTATCTTCATGATGTCGGTTATTTGCCCAATAGGAATGTGGTGTATCTGCGAGCTGAGTCCAGGACCACAAACTCCCATCTTCTAAGCAGTTCCTCCTTCCATCAGAAATTATGTATTAGCGCATGCATTATGAATGAACAAACCACATTTCTCTCTACAACATACAGCTCCCTGCTAGTTGTCATGGTTAATTTAAAAATCGTATGCCTACTTTCCTTGGTCCCTGTAAGGGACAGAAAGTGTCTGAAAATCTCCTGACATTTTGTGTTGGGATCCAAGCTTTCAAAAACCATTAAACCTCATGTAACTTTTATTCCAAACTAGCAATGGCATAAGTAAGGTGGCAGAGAGCGAGAAACTGGGACTGAACAAGGAGTCCAGGTAGCAACTGACATACTATGGAGGGGGCTGGGTTTCATTTTGGCTCTGGCCTCTTGGCAGAGCGGCAGAGCAGCAGAGGCACAGGCTGGGAGAGAGCGCTGAGTGGCCAGGGGACTGGCACAGGCAAGGTAGGAGCTGGGCAGGTGGGAGCAGAGGTCCAGGAGCAGCAGAGAGGGAGGGGGCGGGCCAGAGAGCGAGAGCAGCCAGGGGGAAGCAGGGGGCGGGGCCACTGGCCTGAGGGGCTGAGAGGGCCCAGCTCGGGCGGCGTCCCTCGTCTGCGTCCCTGAGCTGCGGTCCGGGCGGTCCAGGGACTCCCTTCCCTGAGACACAGAGGTTGTTTGTTTGATTGTTTGTTTGTTTTTTGTTTTGTTTGTGTGTTTTTGTTTTGTTTTGTTTTGTTTGCACTTTGCTTTGCTTTCTTGTGCTTTGTTTTGTTTTGTTTTTTTTTCCTTCCAATTTAAATTTAAGTTTATTTTCTCCTTGTGTGTGTGTGCAAGTGGGGTTTTTGCCTGGGAGAACTGGGAGAGTGAGAGGAACTGCAGGACTAACAAGACAGGGGACCAAGGTAAGGTCTCGGAAGGGTTACAGATGGCAGACCAGGAGATGGCCTTGGCGGGAGTCACGGGTGTTGCTGTCCGCTGCGAGAGCTGTGACATGTTCGCCCTTCTCCCCCAGGAGAGGCAGGGATACACTTGCCCTCGGTGCAAGATGGTGACCCTGCTAGAGGAGGAGGTGAGGTGCCTGAGGGCCGAGAGAGCTCTCCAGGCCCCCCCGCAGCAGCCCCCCTCTCGACAGAGGGCTGAGGGAGAGACCACGGGAGGAGCAGCTGCGGAGACATGGAGGTATGTCACCCACAGGAGGAGGAGGCCAGCACGGCCTCCTCCTTCTCCTGGCACCAATCTGGAGCTGGGAAACAGGTTCTCTCCACTTGGGGAGGCTGGGGCTGAGGAGGCCTCAGGGGACCAGCAGGACCCCCAGCCTGGGACATCAGGAGGCAAGGGAGCCACTGCAGGAGAGGCGAGGACCAGGGCACGGCTGCCCACCAGCACCGAGAAGGTACGGCGGCGGGTGATAGTTGTTGGGGACTCCCTGCTGAGGGGCACTGAGGCGGCGGTGTGCCGCCCAGCCTTCAGACAAGGGAGGTTTGCTGCCTGCCGGGCGCACGCATCCGGCACGTGAAGGACAGAGTGGAGCGTCTTGTTCGCTCCGGGGGTCACCAGCCACTCCTGGTGATCCATGTGGGCACAAACGACGTGGCCAGGCAGGGGTGGTCGGGATCACCAGGGACTTTTCGGCCTTGGGGAAGAAACTCAGGGAGCTGAAGGCCCAAGTGGCCTTCTCGTCAATCTTACCCGTCGGGGATTTGGGACAGGAAGGGACAGCAGGGCCTCTGAGGTGAACGACTGGCTTAGGGTGGTGCCAGAAGGAACGCTTCGGATTCCTCGACCACGGCACTCGTTTTCTTGCCAATGGACTTCTGGCAAGGGATGGGTTACACCTCACGAGGATGGGGAAAAGGTCCTTTGGAGATGCTCTAGCGAGCTTCATCCGGAAGACTTTAAACTGAGCCAGTGGGGGTGGGTTCAGGCCCCCCAGTAACATGTCTGCACTGGACAAGTGTGCAGGGAGGATCGGGCTCTGGGAGCAGGGTTTTAGAGATACTGCAGGGACTGACAGGACTTCTACAGAGAGGGGCCAGGTACCAGGGAGGATGGGAGGAAGGAGGATGCTGGGCACTCCAAGGAAAGGAAGCGGTGGGAAGGAGTTGAGGTGCATGTACACCAATGCTAGGAGCATGGGTAATAAGCAGGAAGAGCTTGAAGCTCTCCTGGGAATAGGAGGATACGATCTGGTGGGAATCACAGAAACTTGGTGGGATGAAAGGCAAGTCTGGAATGTGAACATAGAAGGGTATCACCTTTTAGAAAGGACAGGAAGGGAAAGAGAGGTGGGGGTGTGGCTTTATATGTCAGGGAAGGGATAGGATGCAGTGAGATAGAGTGCAGCACAGATGGGATTCGGTAGAGGCAGTCTGGGTGAAACTTAGGGGTTTTGACAGAGAAAGAGACCTGACAGTGGGGGTATGTTATCGCCCTCCAGGTCAACTTGAGACCCTGGATGATGTCCTGACAGGCCAGATTCTAAGGATATCTCGGGGGAGAGACACAGTAATTATGGGGGATTTCAATCTCCCGGATATTACTTGGGAGACTCACTCGGCGGTGACAGCCAGGTCACGTCGCTTCCTAGAAGCTCTAGAGGGTGGGTTTTTCACACAGAGGGTCCGAGAGGCGACGAGGGGGGGAAACATCCTGGACTTGGTCTTGACCAATAGGGAGGAGCTGATAGATGAAGTACAGATTAGGGGAGCTCTGGATGCGAGTGATCACTCCATCCTTTGCTTTGAGATCAGAGGACTGGGGCCGTGCAGCAGGGCGAGCACTAGAAGCTGGGACTTCAAGAGGGCCAACTTTGGCCAACTGAAGGCCGGACTGGGGAAAGTATCCTGGGATAGGTTACTGGAAGGTAAGCGAGTTGAGGAGGGGTGGATGGCACTCAAAAGGGAGGTTTTGCAGGCGCAAGCCCTGACAATACCTCTAGTCAATAAGGTGGGGAGGCGGAGGAGAGTGCCGCCATGGATGCGAAAGGAGGTGGTTAGGGGGATTAGACGAAAGAGGAGCCTCCATAGGAAATGGGTACTGGGGGAAATAGACA
Source organism: Varanus salvator macromaculatus (assembly GCA_023646645.1). Classification (NCBI taxonomy): domain Eukaryota; kingdom Metazoa; phylum Chordata; class Lepidosauria; order Squamata; family Varanidae; genus Varanus; species Varanus salvator. The sequence continues at coordinate 1,787,871 of JAIXND010000798.1, forward strand.
AAAGGGTATACCGGGAGGAGGAGGCCCGTTGCAGAAGGATTCTTCGCAAGGCTAAGGCTGATTATGAGCTGAGACTTGCCAAGAATATCAAGAGCAACAAAAAAGGGCTTCTTCCAGCATGTAAATGGGAAAAGGAAGGGGAGACAAGTGGTGGGACCACTAAATAAGGAGGAAGGAGATCCAGTGACTGACATGAGGGAACAGGCACAGATGCTAAATGACTATTTTGCCTCTGTGTTCTCCCCAAAGCAGGACGGGGGATATCCGTATAGGAGATTGGATGAGGCTGGGGACTTAGGGGCAGAGATTAGAGTCACCCCCCTTGAAGTCGAGGGGCTCCTCAGGGCATTGGACATTACAAAGGCGCCAGGCCCTGACGGGTTACACCCAAGAGTACTTAGAGAGTTGGCAGGGGTTCTCTCACGCCCGCTGGCCTCCATTTTTGAGGCCTCGTGGAGAACGGGTGAAGTTCCAGAGGACTGGAGGGTGGCATCGGTGGTCCCAATTTTCAAAAAGGGTAGTAGGAAGGACATGGGGAATTATAGACCGGTTAGCCTTACGTCCATTGTAGGAAAAACAATGGAAAGGCTCATAATAGAGAGAGATCTAGTGATGCTAGATAGGGAAGGGAGGCTGACAGCCACACAACATGGCTTCCGCAGAAACAGGTCCTGCCAGACAAACCTTGTGGAATTCTATGACAAGGTTTCAAGATGGCTAGATGGAGGGGATGCAGTGGATATGGTATACCTGGATTTCAGCAAGGCCTTTGACAAAGTGCCCCATGATATCCTGGTGGAGAAACTGAGGAGTTTTGGGATACACCAAAGCACTGTCCGGTGGATTAGGGCATGGCTGACTGACCGAAAGCAGAAGGTAACCATTAGCGGGGAATCGTCGGGATGGCAGCCAGTGACAAGCGGGGTCCCCCAGGGCTCTGTCCTGGGCCGATCCTGTTTAATCTTTTCATTAACGACATGGAAGAAGGGGGAACGTGAACAGCTGCTGATCAAATTCGCAGACGACACTAAAACTGGAGCAGTGGCCACAACTGAGAAGCAGGTACTCCAGATCCAAAAGGATCTGGACAGACTATGGAAGTGGGCAGGAGACAACAGGATGGCGTTCAATGTGGAGAAGTGCAAGGTCTTGCACTTGGGGCATAGGAATAGCTGTCATAAGTACAGGTTAGGGGACAAGTGGCTGGAGAGCAGCACTTGTGAAAGGGACCTCGGGGTACTGGTTGACCGCAGGCTAAACATGAGTCAGCAGTGTGATGCGGTGGTCAAGAGGGCGAATGCCACCCTTGGTTGCATAGCCAGAAGTGTGGCTTCTAGATCAAGAGAGGTATTACTTCCACTCTACATGACTCTGGTGCGCCCGCAACTGGAGTATTGTGTTCAGTTTTGGGCCCCTCATTACAGAAAGGATATAGCCAGGTTGGAGTCAGTGCAGCGTAGGGCCACAAGGATGGTGGCTGGTTTGCAGGGGATGGGGTATGAGGCGAGACTGAGGAAACTGGGTCTCTTCAGCCTGGAGAAGAGGAGACTCAGAGGGGATATGTTGGCAACATACAGGTATGTGAGGGGGTGTCACATGGAGATGGGGAGAGGCCTGTTCTCCCCTGCAGAGGAAGGCAGGACGCGCTGCAATGGAGCAAAGCTCAGGGAGCCAAGGTTCAATTTGGATGCCAGGAAGCACTTCCTGACAGTTAGGACCCCGAGGGTATGGAATGGGCTTCCACGGGAGGTCGTTGAGGCCCCATCGGTGAGGGTGTTCAAAGATAGGCTGGACATGCACATGGTGGGCATGTCGTGAGCGGAGCCGGCTGGTGCCGGAGGTCAGACTAGATGGCCCAGGAGGCCCCTTCTGACTCGCTCTGTTTCTATGTTTCTATGTTTCTATGTTTCATTTCCACCAAATTAGCCTCTTATTTTTCTCACCTAGTTTTCTCTGCTTCTGATTTACTCATCGGCAGATCTGTGAAGAAGGGCACATCCCAGGAAAGCAACTGGAGTGTCATTATGAATCATGCTCTGAAAAGATGAGATCAGTGTGCTGCACCTGTCAAAAAGGCAAGCAGCCTATTAAGGGCTGTTAGGGAACCAGATAGAAAAGGACAGACTGTCTTAACATGCTGCCTACGTGTTATTGTTGAAAGCAGGGCACTCAGGGGAGTTATAGAAACACTTTGGAGCCTTGCTGTTTGGGACCACCTCAGCATTATGGCAACACAATTTTTCCCATCGTACCAAATGCTCTCTTACTTCCTCTGGCCAGCATAACCAGTTGTTGGGAGATCTGGGAGCTGTACTCCAAAACACCTGGAAGGCACCAGGTTGGGGAAGGCTGGTAGAACTCCTTGGAGCATTCAGACCACTTATTTATTTATTTATTTATTTATTTGGAAATTTATAGGCCGCCCCTTGCCACAAGCCTCGGGGCGGCTCACAACAATTGCAATAACAATTTTAAACATTAAAATTTCCAAATCCTAAAAACAGGAACTTAACAACACAACATTAAAAACTGGCCCATCTCCAGGTCTAAATTAAAAACATCACAGTATAAATAAATAAATTAACATTTAAAATATTGTTTAAATAAAAAGGTCTTCACCTGGCGCCGAAAAGCAAATAAAGACGGCGCCAGGCGAGCCTCTCTGGGGAGCGCATTCCATAGATGGGGCGCCACCACAGAGAAAGCCCTCCTCCGGGTACTCACCCTCCTAATATCTCTCACAGAGGGTTCCCGGAGGAGGGCATCAGCAGCAGATCGTAAGGGGCGGGAGGGTGTATATGGTCGCAGTCGCTCCTTGAGGTAACCGGGACCCAAGCCGTTAAGGGCTTTATAGGTAAGAACCAACACCTTGAATTGGGCCCGGACTTCAATGGGGAGCCAGTGAAGCTGACGGAGAACTGGGGTGATATGAGAACCACGCCCAGTCCCCGTCAGCACCCTGGCAGCTCTATTCTGCACCAATTGAAGTATCCGGACCGTCTTCAAGGGTAGCCCCACGTAGAGCGCATTACAGTAGTCTAGCCGGGAAGTCACCAACGCGTGAGTCACCGTCGCCAAGCAGTCGAATTCCAGAAAGGGACGCAGCTGATGGATCAGCCGGAGCTGATGGAAGGCACTCCTCACCACTGCTGACACTTGGGCTACCAAGGTCAGCTCCGGGTCGAGGAGGACCCCCAAGCTGCAGACCCTGCCCTTCAGAGGGAGTGCAACCCCATTCAAGACTAGGGTCAGGTCCCCCATTCCGAAGCCCGGACCACCTACCAACAGGACCTCCGTCTTGTCAGGATTGAGCCTCAGTTTATTGGCCCTCATCCAGCCCATTACCTCGGCCAGGCACCGGTTCAGCACAGCCACCGCCTCACCTGGATCGGTGGAAAATGAGAGGTAGAGCTGGGTATCATCAGCATACTGATGATTCCGCAGCCCACACCTCCTGATGACCTCTCCCAGCGGTTTCATGTAGATGTTAAACAGCAAAGGGGACAAAATGGAACCCTGTGGAACTCCATGGCAAAGCTGCCATGGCGCAGAGCCATAGTCCCCCAGCGCCACCTTCTGGAATCGGCCATTAAGATAGGAGCGGAACCACTGCAAAGCAGTGCCTCCAACTCCCAATCCTGCCAGCCTATCCAGAAGGATACCATGGTCGATGGTATCGAAAGCCGCCGAGAGGTCCAGGAGAACCAACAGGGACGCACTCCCCCTGTCTCTCTCCCTGCATAGGTCATCATACAGGCGACCAAGGCAGATTCAGTGCCAAAACCGGGTCTGAAACCGGACTGAAATGGGTCCAGATAATCAGTTTCATCCAAGAGTGCTTGGAGTTGTCCCACCACCACCCGCTCCAGCACCTTGCCCAAAAACGGGATGTTGGCCACCGGTCTATAATTGGCGACCACCTCTGGATCCAGGGAAGCCTTCTTGAGGACTGGCCGGACTACCGCCTCCTTTAAAGGGGCAGGTACCCGGCCGTCTCTCAAGGAGGCATTTACCACCTCCAAGATCCAGGGCACAATCCCGACCTTGGCGCTCTTTAATAGCCAGGATGGGCACGGGTCCAGTAAACAGGTGGTTGAGCGTACCGATCCAAGCACCTTGTCCACATCATCAGGCCGCAACAACTGAAAATCATCCATTAACGAGGGACAAGCACGTGCGGTTGGTCCCTCCCCGAAAGAAACTGTATCAAGGGTGGAGTCCAGTTCGTGACGAATCAGAGCAACTTTCTCCCTAAAATGCGTGGCGAAATCGTCACAGCGGGCTTTCGAGGGTGGCACGAGATCTTTTTCAGGGCCAGATTTAGTCAGCCCCTGAACCACCCGAAAAATCTCCGCCGGACGGCACTTCGAGGAGGCAATGGATGCGGAGAAGAATCGCTTCTTCACCGCCCTCACCGCCACAGCATAGGCTCGATAGTGTGCTCTAAGATGTGTTCGGTCAGACTCGTCACGAGATTTCCTCCACTTACGCTCTAGCCGTTTCCCAACCCGCTTCATCACCCGTAACTCAGGAGTGTACCAGGGGGACGATCGGGCTCTGCCTGGTTGGAGAGGGCGCTTAGGAGCGATCGTGTCGATGGCCCTGGACATCTCCCCATTCCATATATCAACCAGGGCCTCAACAGGAGCGCCAGCCTTGTCAGCTGGAAAATCCCCCAGAGCCCTCAGGAATCCATCAGGATCCATCCGACTCCGGGGGCGGACCATTACAACCTGGTCCGCACCCTTACCTACTGAGATGCCACTCTCGAGCTCAAACCTCACGAGGAAGTGATCTGACCATGACAAGGGCGTCAAGCATAGATTCCTCACCCTCAGATCACCCTCTTCCTCCCCCGTCGAGAAAACCAGGTCCAGAGTGTGTCCACCTTCATGGGTTGGGCCAATGACGTGTTGAGACAGCCCCATGGCCGTCATGGAAGCCATGAAGTCCTGAGCCGCCCCGGACAAGTCCGTCTCGGCATGGAGATTGAAGTCCCCCAGGACCAACATCCTGGGGGTCTTCAACACCAGGTCCGAGACGACTTCCGTCAGCTCAGGCAGGGAGTCTGTTGGGCAGAAGGGTGCTCGGTACACCAACAGAATCCCCAATCTGTCTCGGTCGCCCAACACCAAGTGGAGGCACTCCAGCCCCGGCCTCGAAGGGACGGGAAGCCCCGTGAGGGAAAAAGAAGCCCGGTAAACTAAAGCGACCCCCCCTCCCCTCCCCTCCGGGCCTGGACGGTGCTGAACTAAGTACCCGGGCGGGCATAATTCCGAGAGGGCAACATCCCCCCCCTCTCCCGCCCAGGTCTCGGTGATACAAGCCAGGTCGGCCCTCTCATCCATGATCAGGTCATGGATGATGTTGGCTTTATTGCGGACTGACCTGGCATTAAGTAACAGCACCGTCAGTCCCGTGGGGCAGCTGACAAGACTTCCAGGCACCCGCCGGCTGGGGGAATAACCAGAAGAAGGAACAGGTGTTAACCATCTGTCCCGCCTTCTCCTAGGCAGGACTGTTAAACCCCCACTGCGACCATAGCGACCATTCCCCATCACCACCCCAATGGTGGCGCCCGCGCGCTCCCCAGGTAACATAATCAACCTGACCTGAGATGGGCCCTTAAAACACTTAAAAAATTAAAACTATAAAAAGTCCCTCGCCCCGGAAAGCCCAGCCACGGTCCAAAGAGTTCAAGTAGAGGCCCAACGACAAGGACCCTGGCCAGCCCAGCCCCCAAACGGCCCCAACGGCCCAAACGGCGGCAACCGCCCTTGGGCCATCGCCCTTCCACTTCCAACCGCCCTTGGGCCGTCGCCCTTCCACTTCCGGCGTGACTTCCGGCCACCGGCCACCGGCCCCGCCCCGCCCCGCCCTCCTCGGCGTGCCTGCCACTCTCGACACGAGGGCGGTGGGCTCGGAGCGGGGGCCTGGGTGCCGGCGGGTGCCGGAGGGTGCCGGTGGGAGCCGCCGCGGCCGCCCGGTGGGTCCGCGGCGCGGTGGGGGGGCGCGAGGGTACCGGCAGCCGTCCAGGGTGTAGTTCCGGCGCGGCGCGGCCTCCGGAGCTCCCGCGGCGATGTTGTGGCGCGGCTCCGGGCTCCGGCGTGGCGTGGCTCGGCCCCTCCGACGACGGTGGACGGCGTCGGGGCGGAGCAGCGGTGTCAGGGCTGCTCCGGCTCACACATTTTGCTGTCAGGGCTGCTCCGGCTGCTCCACTTCACACATTTTGACTTATGTCATCCTTACAACAGCTCTGGAAGACAGATTAGCATTAGTCCTGCAGTGCCATCAAGAGGGTGGGGCCGAGCGATAACATGCTTTGGTTGTGGCCACTTGGTCTACTTTATATATTTATTTAAAACATTTGTATACCGTCCCATCACTGACATCTTGGGACAGTTCACAATAACAGCAATAAATTAAGATAAACAATAAAGCAGCACAGCATCCAATAATAAATATAAACACCACAGATTAAGACAATTAGCAATTAAAATAGTTTATGTTTTTGTTTTCAGTTGTGTGGTCCTGAGGAGAAGATATTCAACTGTTCAGAAGCACTTACATATTAACCGTGCTAAAATGTAATTAACAAGGAGCTCAATGGAATTTTTAGGTAGCAGCTGGTAGTTCTACTTATACTGTGTTTAGTAGTCCCCTCAGTACATATACAGAAACCAAACAGTGTGTTTAGGATTAAAACTGTAACTGAGGGCCATATAAAAGTACCAGGTTCCCTAAAATTCAATACTTTCTGTCTTAGAAACATAGAAACAGAGCGAGTCAGAAGGGGCCTCCTGGGCCATCTAGTCTGACCTCCGGCACCAGCCGGCTCCGCTCACAACATGCCCACCATGTGCATGTCCAGCCTGTCTTTGAACACCCTCACCGATGGGGCCTCAACGACCTCCCGTGGAAGCCCATTCCACGCCCTCGGGGTCCTAACTGTCAGGAAGTCCTTCCTGGCATCCAAATTGAACCTTGGCTCCCTGAGCTTTGCTCCATTGGAGCGCGTCCTGCCTTCCTCTGCAGGGGAGAACAGGCCTCTCCCCATCTCCATGTGACACCCCCTCACATACCTGTATGTTGCCAACATATCCCCTCTGAGTCTCCTCTTCTCCAAGCTGAAGATACCCAGTTCCCTCAGTCTTGCCTCATACGGCATACTCCAGTTGCGGGCGCACCAGAGTCGTGTAGAGTGGTAGTAATACCTCTCTTGATCTTGAAGCCACACTTCTGGCTATGCAACCAAGGGTGGCATTCGCCCTGTTGACCACCGCATCACACTGCTGATTCATGTTTAGCCTGCAGTCAACCAGCACCCTGAGGTCCCTTTCACAAGTGCTACTCTCCAGCCACTTGTCACCTAACCTGTACTTGTGACAGCTATTCCTATGCCCCAAGTGCAAGACCTTGCACTTAGCCACATTGAACGCCATCCTGTTGTCTCCTGCCCACTTCCATAGTCTGTCCAGATCCTTTTGGATCTGGAGTACCTGCTCCTCAGCTGTGGCCACTGCTCCAGTTTTAGTGTCGTCTGCGAATTTGATCAGCAGACTGTTCACCCCTTCTTCCATGTCGTTAATGAAAAGGCCTCGCTGAAATCCAGGTATACCTCATCCACTGCATCCCCTCCATCTAGCCATCTTGAAACCTTGTCATAGAATTCCACAAGGTTTGTCTGGCAGGACCTGTTTTTGCGGAAGCCGTGTTGTGTGGCTGTCAGCCTCCCTTCCCTATCTAGCATCACTAGATCTCTCTCTATTATGAGCCTTTCCATTGTTTTTCCTACAATGGACGTAAGGCTAACCGGTCTATAATTCCCCATGTCCTTCCTACTACCCTTTTTGTAAATTGGGACCACTGATGCCACCCTCCAGTCCTCTGGAACTTCACCCGTTCTCCACGAGGTCTCAAAAATGGAGGCCAGCGGGCATGAGAGAACCCCTGCCAACTCTCTAAGTACTCTCGGGTGCAACCCGTCAGGGCCTGGCGCCTTTGTAATGTCCAATGCCCTGAGGAGCCCCTCGACTTCAAGGGGGGTGACTCTAATCTGTGCCCCTAAGTCCCCAGCCTCATCTAATCTCCTATACGGATATCCCCCGTCCTGCTTTGGGGAGAACACAGAGGCAAATTTGTCATACATTTGTCTAAACCAATATGAAATTGTATGTCAGTTGACATGAACTATAAAACTAGATTTTTCTTTGAAGAACTTACTCATCAGACAGGAATAAAGGATTGGGCAAAGATAAATGACAGGCAATGTGGAACTTCCAGGCATCATTGGACCATTGGCCATCAGAGTTGGAATCCAATGACAGTGACAGGGCAGCAGGTTTCCCAGCCATTCAGTTGGAAAGTCCATGGTGGAAGTTTGCTCCTGTCAAAGAAAGCATGAAGGATATCTGGGGTGTGATTCTATACATGTTTAGACAGGAAACGGTTCCACAACTTGCAGCATTCCTCAGCCAGCCATGCAGCCTTGCTTATGCAATCTCACCCACCACACAAGTGGTAGTAGGAAGAGCAAACTGTCCTTTCCAAAATGGTATCTATATACTTAATTAAAGGAAAGTTCTCCTGAAGTAATCTTTCAGCAGTCTCTATAAAAGTGCATCTGGTTTATAAGCAGGATAATTTGTCTTGTTGGAGGGATGTAAATGTAAATACTGTACATTTTATGTGTATCTGGTGTTTCTGCCCTATAATTAAAGTAGGGGAAAATCCACCATTACTTAAGTTTCTGCAGGGCATGAAATTCTGTCTACTGTTCCTTTATATGACTTACAAGGGAAGGTGGAGGATGGTGATATGGAATTTGTTAATAACTTGCTATTTGCAGGAAAGATAAATGTGGCTGTTGATTGGAAATGTGTCTTGGTTGCAAAAGTTCAGGATTACTTGCTTAACCATAATAGGGCAAGTATCAGAAATGATGAGGTCTACAAGTTAAATTAGAATTTTGAAGGATGTCAAGTGGCATAAATTCATAGACAATTGGTCTTTGTTTATGCAGTGTATGAGTGATAAGTATAATCATTGCCTATGCATGTATTTTTGTTGTTGTTGTAAGCACTGTTCCTTTCTCTTTCATTAGCACTGAATGCAAATTAATTGATATATAATTTTAAAAAACAAAAAGGTAAATAACCTCTGCTTGTTATTTGGTGTGTTGTGGGGTGGGGAACAAAAATCCAAGTTTTGGAACTCTCTTGTGTTGATGGCAAAACTTGTGGGCAGATATTTATCTGGTCCAAAAAGGTTAGCTCAGTTGACAAGTCAAATATTGATCAAATATGGTCAGGTTCGTTTATTTCTTTGTGGGACATTGCTAGTGTAATGAAAAAGATAGTGGCTTTTTTTTTTAACCAGCTATCCATTCTTCAGTGGCTCATGCATGGCGGCATCTCATGTGTTTTTACTTCAGCCAATATCATGGGTTCTCTGAACACCCACTCTTCACCAGAGCCCAAAGCTTGTTTTGCTTTATTTGTCCTTCTCTTGTAAGCTTTCCCAAGACATCAGTGGGGGATGGGTTAGAAAAGCTAAATAAATAAATATACCGAGGACCTTTTGGGAGCAGGCAGCCAGGTCAGAGAGGGGTTGGGGGACTCCCTGGTCTCTGCAGCAGGCAAGAGGGAGTCATGGGTGGCCTTTGGCCGTGGTCTTAGCTGCTCCAGCCTGCCTGGGTTTGTGACAGGAAGTGGACAACCCAAGGGAGCAGCTTGGCCATGTTGCCAGGTTTGCCCTTAGCCACTGCAGGGCTCGATCTCCAGCTGCTGCCCCTCCAGCCCTTGCTAACAGCAGCTACAATAACCAAATGCAAAAGATATGTCACTATGTAACTGTGGCACGTTCAGTAAAGTAGAATATTTTAGGACAGCCACACTATGCAGGCTGTTGACAGTGTTTTGATCAGTCTGCTGACCAGCACGCAAACATTTTCCTGCCCCAAACACTGGACAATGCCGCCTCTGCTGGGGGTGGGTGAGAGGGGGGAAGAGAGATGCGTGCCTTTGCCAAGGAGAAGAATTGGAGCCTTCACATCTCTCTCTCCCTCTCCCTCTCCCGGACTCATCATACTGATGAGCATCTTGATTGTTTCTCAATACTAAGCATAAGGGCTTGCTTGTTGAGGAAATAAACACAGATGTTACCAGCACTGCAAATTCTCCAAGAGGTGACAGATACTGTTCAAAAGCAAACAAAGCTGCACAAAGAGCCTTGAAGAAAGAGGAGTCTTTATTTTTCTCTATGTCTGTATAGAAGCATCAATATCCCACCCTTTTAATGCATTTGCATTCCTCAGGGTGGTTGGCAATAGTTAAGATTGCAGTGTTGTCACTGTACAGGCCTCATTCTCATGGAGATGGTAGACTCTTGGCTCAATGGGACCTCTTCAGACTCTGGGTGTGGGGCTTGTATGACCAAATACAGGAGGACCTGCGTAGTGGACACAGGAGGGGGATGGCTGGCGGGGATTCTGCTCCCTGACATTCCATGGAAAGTTCTCTGTGTGGGAAAGCTGAAGCCTGGGCACTAGCAGTGAAAAGAGAGCCATTCTCTTTCTTTCTTGGCCACCCCCTGCCATCAATGTATCTGCACCAGCAGTGAAAAGAGAGGCATCCTCTTTCTTTCTTGGCCACCCCCTGCCATCGATGCCCCCAACTTTCTCTTCTGTGTTCCTCTTTCCCTTTATTTCTGCACTGTCTGTAACGTTCTGCTCTCCTGGAACTCTTTTGTCTCTCCTGAAAAGTAAAGACAGAGAGAGAGAGACAGAGAGAGAGATATTCAGATTTAGTTCCTTTCCTGGACAAATCTTTCTCCATCTCTGGGCACCATTGTTATCTCAGGCAACAATCATTCATTGTTCCTTGAAGGCTAATAAACTAAATCAACATAGTACCTTTGGCCAAGAAAGGAACCAAGTGTGGATTTTCAGAGTTCTTGTCACAGTTGCTCAAAGATTGCAGCACTGCTCTGAATCGATATGTTTTCCCTCTATACAATGTTGGCCAAGAACACCACTATGATTTATGGAACATGAAGGTCTATTTGGCTCACTGTACTCACATTTGGAAGATTGGAGAGGGAAACTTTTGACCTGTTTCGAACATGGTGTAGGTTTTGGTTGAATGAGAGAGAGAGAGAGAGAGAGAGAGGGAGGGAGGGAGGGAGGGAGGGAGAAGGAGAACCAGCTTGAAATGGGACTGCCTGATAGCCTTTACTCAATGGCAAAATAAGACAAATGCCTCGGGATGTGGCTAGATGGACAATAACACCAGCCGTTATGATGATGGCTCGGGTGTTGGAACCTGGCATCTAGTTCATTGATGATGAATAAAGAGCCTGACTCCTGTTCATTTTTTATTTAAAGCTTTTCTACTGGCTAACCTGAAGTGCCATGTCTTCCCTGCTAATAAAAAAGAAAAAACTCTGACTGCCATGAATAGCCGAAATGCAACACTGGGGATCACGGAAGGTTAAGCACAGAATTTTCCTCCTGAATTAAGTAATTATGACACAAATGATTTGACTCTTTGAGCCAGCCTTACTCTGCACTTTTGTCTGCTTTGCTGCATTTGCCTAATCAGATAATTGGGTGGCATTTGTCACCACAGTGGCATGGTATTCCATGGAATGGCACAATGTCAGAGAAGGAGCTGTGATGATACGGTGGTGCTGATCAAGGAAGTCCTGGGAAGTAGCTTGGGGAACGGATCCCCCGTTGACTTTCACTTATTCTTCCCAGTGGGGTGAGTAGTTTGAAAAGGCAACTCATTTCCAGTCAGAAGTCCAAGTGGTTAATGACCTCACATCTGCAAAGGCCATTTTCTATGCAAGAGCAGCAAGTGCTGACAGTGTTCTACTATTTATTTATTGAAAACATTTCTAGGCCATTCTTTACTGTGGTCTCAGGACAGTTTAACAATGAGACAATATATAAAATAAAACACAGTGTCCTAATAAAATTTCCAGAGAGCAATAAAACCCCAATTAAAACAACCAAATCTTAAAACATCGGGAAAATAAAAATGGTTTAGCCTGATGCCAAAAAGAATAAAGCACTATTAGGGTTGTTACCTGTCCCAAAAGAAGAAAAATGGGTGAGCATTATACCAGTAAACATAGAAGTTCATGTATTTGCATTGATTATTTCCAATAAAAAGCCCCTTTCAAGGGGCTCCCTCATGTTTTACACCAAGGTCACCTTGGATCTTCCTTCCCTTGTCCCTCACTTGGATGGATGGATGATAAAGAGGCAGACAGACAGATATTGCGCACAGTCTTATGTGTGTCAGGATCCTTGTATGCAACATGCCTTCAGTCTCCTTGTTATCATTGTTTGGCCCATGTACACATATTCCGACATACCCCTCACTTTCCCACTTGGTGAGAAGTTTCAGAGGCAGATTGTCTTCCTGCCTTTGGTCTTCCTTGGAATATTGTCCCAGGAATTTATAGTATTTCATAATATTTATAATATTTATAGCATTTCATAATATGAGAGCCAGTGTGGTGTAGTGGTTAAGAGCATGGGACTGGGACTCAGACGACCTGGGTTCGAGTCCCAGCTCAGCCATGGAGCCAACTGGGTGACTTTGGGCCAGTCACAGACTCTCAGCCCCACCTACCTCACAGGGTGGTTGTTGTGGGGATAAGATGGAGGAGGAGATGTCAGCTGCCTTGAGCCCTTTGTAGGAAACAGGCAGGTTATAAATCGAAAAATAATTTTTTAAAATAAATAAATAAATATTTGTGCTCACTTACAAACATGTAGGTTGCACATAGATGGAGAGGCATGGCTTAATGCATCACACTCCCAAATCTGCTGACTCCACACCAGGTTTTCTGGGCAATAGCCAGCACCCTGGAGCAGCCTTGTGTCCTACCTTACAGAAGTCTGGCTCCTACGGAAGGCCTCAGCTAACTGAAGAGCCGCCCAGGCCATGTCTCTTTTGAGAAGAAAGCACCCCAGAGGAGGAGGTCCAGGGCCTCAGAGCATGGCTGAGCAAGACACACAGGCTTGCTGTGTTCAGCGCCATTGCAGGCCTCCCACCACCTGAGGTGGGGGGACCTGCCATTGCCCTTTCCACCCACAGCTGCCCTCATCCTTCTCCTCTCCCCTTCCAGCCCTGCCAGGGCAGGGTTTATTGCTTCACCTCCTTCCTCCTCTCCTGCCACCCTCCCCTCCGGATCCCCCTCTTGTTTCCCTCTGCCTGTGCCCCACTCTCCATGCCTTGCTGGGAGGGGTCCATCCTGCATGTAGGCAAACCCTATCCCATAAAATGATCTTCTTTTTAGGTCCAAGGCAGTTGGGGACCTTCTCTGAATCTGTCCCCACCCTTTGAGATTCACCTCTCCAAACCTCTTACCACTGTACTTCCTGGGAGGTGCAGATATATTATCATGAACTTAATCGGTTATAAGGCATAAAATCAGCCCTGCTGTAGTTGGAATCAGAGTCCCCGTAGGACATGACAAACTGTCAAAACCATGACGAAAGAAAAAAGGGCCATGATGCCTTTCTCCACCTGTCCTTTTTTTTTGGCTCACATTTGGCCTTCCCCAGGATGCTTTGGATGTTAAATCTGGAAGGAACAGATTGCAGAACTGTTTATAATGTGTCATTTCCACCTAATGATCTGACATTATTATTTGTTAAACTTTATTTTTCTACTGTAGAAATTTTCCAGGCAGCTTACAATGGCAGAGGATAGGTCCACTTAACAATACCAGCAAAAGGATCAGCTCCAAAACAACTGGAAACCAGCAACTTCCCGAGACAGCAGAAGAGAAGCAAAGAGAAGCAAGTAAGACAGAATTAAAATGGTGGTTGTGTTCTGCATGGGCCTGTGCTTGAAAATGGCCCAGAGGGGGCTGCTTTGAACAAAACATTGCAGCAAGAATTACAGCAGGGATCTGAGGGACTGAACATCCTGCATCTGTTCTGGCCCACTAGTTCTGCCTGCCTGCATGTTTCCAAACCCAGTTCAAGGTGCTGCTATCGATCTATAGGCCTTACAGAGCTTGGGACCTAAAAATCTGACTCAGTCTTCCTCCCAGTGGGCAATAATTATTGCCTAAGGCCCTCTTCCAGATGCCTCCTTGGAGGGAGGTTTGAAGGACGGCAACAAGGGATGGTGCCTCTGTCCAAATTAGAATGCTCTCCTCTGTGAGACCCCCCCAGAACCCTCATTGACATGCATTTGGGTTTGGGTTAAGACTTCCCTCTAATGTCCAGGTATTCCATGGCATGTGATAATTGGTCAAATTGGGATTGTTATTTGGTCTTGGGGTTTTTATTGTTGACTGCTTTAATTTTTTTGTACTTAAATGCTTTTTTGTTATTTTTATCTTGCATTCAAAATTTCCATCTTTTGCAATCTAGCCAGAGAATTCTGTCTTATTGGGCAGTATAGAGATGCAATAAATAAAGGAATGCATGATTTTGAGAAAGCTCATTGGAAAAAATGGCCTTTGCAGCTCGAATAAAAACAGGCAGTGCTGCAGACAGGCAGACCTCTCTCGAAAGGCCCTCCCTGATCTTGAGTGCCACAACTGGAAAGGTCCTGTTTTGGCATCCGCCCTCCATTCTACACCAGATGGACTGCAATGTATTTTCCTGTGGCCCATACAACACGGTAACTTTGGCCATCCTTTCAAGATCAATCTAACCTTGCATTACTACCTTGAACCATCTGCATTCATATTTAAGATCTATATTTAGTAGCATCTTTTTTTGGCTGACTGGAAGTGAGCACTGCACACCTGGGTCATGAAGACTGCTCTCTGCTTGTGTTATGTTGCAAATATAGAGATGTAATCTGATTTTAGTTTTTGGTTCTTGCCTCTCTCCTTGCCACCCAGTGAGTTATGGCTGTTGACGTATGTGTAGATTAAAAAGTGAGATGCCCACTGTCTTCAAAGAAGCAGCGTGGCAATGCTGATCTCTGTACAGGTGGCAGAGGACAGATAGGCTGCCCTGATTTTTTTTCAGTCCACTCCAATCTTCAGGTAAATGGCAGTAAATCCAGAAGATGAGCAGCCACACACCGGAGCAAAGCTCTTGAAGCTCAGTTGCAGAGCTGAAATGTTGCTGTAAATATTTTTAAAGGTGCTACAAAGACGTTTCACCTGTTATTATGTTGTTGCGGGCTGCCTCATTTGATCGTCTCCTGTTATTTCACTCCTCAGTGGTCTTCCAAAGTAGTTTTTGTTCATTTGTTTTAATTACGCTGCCTACTTACATTTTTGACACTAGGAAGCAAATGGCAACGAAAAGGACTCACTGCAGAGGGATGATGGCTGCATGCGTGCTTTCCGCTCGGGCAGCCGGACATCTTAGTCCTGGACTGTCCTCTGGTGGCAGCACTGAGAGAGAAGGACTCATGGTGTGGTTGCCATTGACACATTCCTGGGAAACATGGTGGGAGAAGATGTCCTTCACCTCCACGATGCTGGCAAATAAACAATCCAGGGCACAGAATAGCAGGATGGCCATGCCATGCTGGAAGGTCCTGGGACTCAGTGCTGGGACTCAGTGGCTCCCCTCCTTCTACTGGCCCTGGAGCAGATGTTGGAACTGAAGCTACATGGGCTGCAGTGTTGGGAAGAAGGAGCAACTGGTACCTTTTTCAAATGGTGCCCAGCTCATGGGTTGGAGCTGCTTTAATCCAGACCAGTCCTCCCTCACATGCAGATGTTTTGAATTCCCATCAGAAGCAGACAGTGTGGCCAATGGGCGGGGATTGTGGGTGTCATAGTACAGAACATCTGGGATGCATCACATTGAGGAAGGCTGAACTAGGCCTACCTTATTCCTTCCTGGTGCTGACACATTTCATTCATTCTCGTATCATGGGCCAGCAATGCCATGCACTGTGAAGGGAAGGCGAGAAAGCTAAAATTGTGTGCCCCTTTCCTTCTCACCCTCTTTTCTTGTGGCCCTTTTGGCTGCCATTTTCTGCAGCTGCCTTCATCAAACCAGCCTTCGGCCTCTCAGGTATCTGCTTTGGGTAGTGGACTAACTCCAATATCATTTAGAACTGAATGGATATGCACACAGCACGCAGCAAATCAGATGAGCACTATGGTGATAAAACAAGCAGGGATAAATGCAGGCTGTGCTCCGATTTTATCCTGGTCCCCTATTATTCAGGCAGTATCTGGCTTTCACAAGTTCAGCTATCTTTCAGTCCTTGAGCTGTAACAGCTTTGGCTGCTTCTGTTTTTGAGCTCTTCTTTGTCTTTCCCTGTCTGTGTCTTAAGCTTTTAATCTTTAAATTAATTATTTCCCTCCCAACTTCAACCAATCAAGAGAGTCCTTTCTTGTTCACTTTCCCCTTGAAATCCCTTTTCTAAGCTCTTCCTCTGACCTTCTGCTCAACCTCACACAAAGTCCTTCTCTTCCTCCTCCAGACACCCTGGCTCCTGTATCTAGTCCTGATTGACTGGAGCTGCTTGCTCATCTTTGGTTTCCTGGGCTAACATCCAGACTCCTATATTTTCTAACTAAACTTTTGTCCTTTTAGTTGAAAGCAATCATTACATGCACACGCACATGCACACGTCTGCACGTACACGCACGCACACACGCATGCACACATGCAGACACACATTTTATCCCATAATACCCCCAAAGCAAACTAAATGCACAGATGCAAGGCAGTTTTGTTCTTTCAGACACCCACAGTTTGAGATAAGATGGGGGCAAGAGCGACTCTTGATCTGTGAGTCAAACATCACAGAGCTTACCTGACATGGTTGCTTCCTGAATCCACATTTGCTCCTCCTATCTCCCAGTAACATTTTATATATTTATTGGAATGTATTTATAAATGACCCAATATACAGCCCGATAGCCAAAGATCTCTGGGTGGCTCGCAGCAGTTATTCAGCCAATGCATGGAAAAGCATCCTTGTGCCCAGCATTTCCTTACTGCTTTCAGGCAGCTGCCCAGGGAACAGAACTAGGAAAAACTGGAAGCACTGGAGTGGCATCATGCATCTGTTTTCATCTGGCATCACAGAAGAAGAATGGAGGAGGGTATATGGGTCAGGAGAGAGGGCCACACATTTAGAAAGGCCTTCAGCCAGCGCTAGGTGCATAAATGGAAGGACATCAAACTATTCACTCTGGCAGAGCCGTAACAATCAGCTGGTAAGAGACAAATAGTTGATGCATTGTATGAAGGGCAAAAATTAGCTAGCATTACCTTACACTTTTAGCACAATGAATTCTATCCAAATAAGTGAAAGAATGGGGGCACATGGAGAGGGGAACTTGTTCTGGCCTCTTGCATGGAGGTTAATTACAGTCAAGGAAGTCAATGCATGCGTCCTTCTAAATTACAGAGGAAGATCTCCGAGGCTGGGTTTCCTCCTCCTCGTTCTCCCCACTGCAAGGACCCTCTTCCTCCACGTGTTGCCATGACAGACTGCTATTCAGCTGGAAGAAGATGTGCCATGCCGAGGACGATGTGGGCTGTGAAAAGAAAAGCGCACCCTGAGCGAGGAGCCAAATGTTATCTTGTCACAGCAATAAAGGGGAAGAACACAACAGCATCCTCCATGAAGAGGAAAGTTGGCTGTTTCTAAAATATAAAAACATAGAAACATAGAAACAGAGCGAGTCAGAAGTGGCCTCTCGGGCCATCTAGTCTGACCTCCAGCACCAGCCGGCTCCGCTCACGACGTGCTCACCATGTGGACGTCCAGCCTATCCTTGAACACCCACACCGATGGGGCTTCAACGACCTCCCGTGGAAGCCCATTCCATACCCTCGGGGTCCTGACTGTCAGGAAGTGCTTCCTGGCATCCAAATGGAACCTCGGCTCCCTGAGCTTTGCTCTGTTGGAGGGTGTCCTGCCTTCCTCTGCAGGGGAGAACAGGTCTCTACCCGTCTCTGTGTGACTTCCCCTCACATACCTGTATGTCGCCAACATATCCCCTCTGAGTCTCCACTTCTCCAGACTGAAGAGACCCAGTTCCCTCAGTCTCGCCTCATACCCCATCCCCTGCAAACCGGCCACCATCCTTGTGGCCCTACGCTGCACTGACTCTAACCTGGCTATATTCTTTCTGTAATGAGGGGCCCAAAACTGAGCATAATACTCCAGTTGCGGGTGCACCACAGTCATATAGAGTGGTAGTAATACCACTCTTGATCTAGAAGCCACACTTCTGGCTATGCAACCAAGGGTGGCATTCGCTCTCTTGACCACTGCATCACCAGCATCATCGTCAACCAGCACCCCAAGGTCCCTTTCACAAGTGCTGCTCTCCAGCCACTTGTCACCTAACCTGTACTTGTGACAGCTATTCCTATGCCCCAAGTGCAAGACCTTGCACTTAGCCACATTGAACACCATCCTGTTGTCTCCTGCCCACTTCCATAGTCTGTCCAGATCCTTTTGGATATGGAGTACCTGCTCCTCAGTTGTGGCCACTGCTCCAGTTTTAGTGTCATCTGAGAATTTGATCAGCAGACTGTTCACCCCTTCTTCCATGTCGTTAATGAAAAGATTAAACAGGATCGGCCCCAGGACAGAGCCCTGGGGAACTCCGCTTGTCACTGGACACCATCCCGATGATTCCCCGCTAATGGTTACCTTCTGCTTTCGGTCAGTCAACCATGCCCTAATCCACCAGACAGTGCTTTGGTGTATCCCAAAACTCCTCAGTTTCTCCACCAGGATATCATGGGGCACTTTGTCAAAGGCCTTGCTGAAATCCAGGTATACCACATCCACTGCATCCCCTCCATCTAGCCATTTTGAAACCTTGTCATAGAATTCCACAAGGTTTGTCTGGCAGGACCTGTTTTTGCGGAAGCCATGTTGTGTGGCTGTCAGCCTCCCTTCCCTATCTAGCATCACTAGATCTCTCTCTATTATGAGCCTTTCCATTGTTTTTCCTACAATGGACGTAAGGCTAACCGGTCTATAATTCTCCATGTGCCTTCTAGTACCCTTTTTGAAAATTGGGACCACTGGTGCCACCCTCTAGTCCTCTGGAGTTTCACCCATTCTCCATGAGGTCTCAAAAATGGAGGCTAGAAGGCGTGAGAGAACCCCTGCCAACTCTCTTGGGAGTAACCTGTCAGGGCCTGGCACCTTTGTAATGTCCAATGCCCTGAGGAGCCCCTCAACTTCAAGGGGGTTGACTCTAATCTGTGCCCCTAAGTCCCCAGCCTCATGTAATCTCCTAAATTACATATTACTGAGAAAACTCTATTAAGAATTTAAAAGGTGAAAACCTTTCATCCAGCTGACTCTGGAGAGAAATTCCTCAGTAAAGAATGGATAAATAGCTATCCTAGCATGAAAGGGACGTCTTATGAATACTTAGCTGATTAATGAGACAGAGGACTCGTAAATATGTCAGGAAAATGAACACTGCTGGCAACGAAATAGGCGCCTCATTGGGATGCAAGCGGGTCTTCGTGAGGGCAGGAGCACTGCGGGAGGCGACTCCAGTGCTGTGGTGGCCTGCAATGGCAGCTTGTGTGCCCGTGGAATCAAAACTAAGGGGCAGGTTGAGTCTTGGTCCTCTTTAGTAGGTCAGTTGCTGCTCCATGGTGTCACATGGCAAGCTCAAGCACAGCCATCTGAGAAGGAACAAGACTCTGGACGGAAAGTGCCACCTCAGAAGAGGTTGCTGCAGTGCAATTGTTCGCATCATTTGTTACTTATGTCCTTGTTTGGCCTAAAATTTAGCTTGCCTATGTAAATGCTAGATCTCTGTAGGGTGAATGGTGGAAAACACCATAGCAGCTCAGCTCAGCTCAGCTCAACACGGCTCAAATGTTGGTATCAATCTACAAAGGCCTAAATGGCTTGGAGCCTGGTTACCTGGTGGATCATCTTCCTGGGACCTTCAAGGCCCTCGTCTGTCTGCCTCTGCCAAATTTGATGAGAT
Organism: Varanus salvator macromaculatus; assembly: GCA_023646645.1. Lineage (NCBI taxonomy): Eukaryota > Metazoa > Chordata > Lepidosauria > Squamata > Varanidae > Varanus > Varanus salvator. Next base: position 1,807,801 of record JAIXND010000798.1, read on the forward strand.
GGGTGGAAACTGGGGAGAGAGACTTTTCACTGGTGGCACCACTTTTTACTGACCTAGAAAGGCTTGCCTGGTGGCCACATTGTGCCCTATTCAGTGCCAGGTCAACAGCTTATATTTCTCCAGGCTTTTTAAAATGTTCTGTCTTTAAAACTGTGTCAGTGCAATTTTAGATCTTTGCACTGCAGTTCACTTTCATCTTGGTTCCTGCTTTGGTGTATTTTTTTTTTAATTGTGCTTTACTGCATTGTTCTATTTTATGAGGGGAGTTGTGAATCACCTGGAAAGCTTCAGGTAATAGATAGCATAGAAATCTAATCAATCAATCAACCAACCAACCAACCAACCAATCAAAGCAAGTCATTGAAAGGACTGATAAGCAGCATCTAGTGGTGGTAAGATGAACTGAGAGGAATTGAGCTTCTCCAGACTGCTACCGCATTCCAGTTGGGAAATCAGCAAAAATACACATTGAGGTTTCTCTCCATTCCTCGTGTGCCGATAGTAAGGGACAGTTCTGTGGCTTCCTGCTTTCTGTTGTCCCACCCCAAAGACCTCCAATCTTGGAACCAGGACTCTAAATGCTGAGCCTTTTCTCTCTCGTCCTGCCACCCCTTCTTGTCGCTCTCCTTCCTTCCCTCCTAGTAGGTTGTCAGAGAAGGGGCAGAGTGCTCCTGCCAGAGCCCTGGACACCTGCCGAGGGCTCTTGAGCTTAGGCTCAGGGCTGCATGACATTAGGCCAGGGGTCATATGTGACCTTAGGGCCACAGGTTGCCCACCTCTTCCCTAATGACCCATCAGCTCCAGAGGAAATCTGCAGGGGGCAGTAATGGCCCATTGCAATAGAGCTGTAAGGTGAACATTTTTCATATGATTGCATCATCAGCACAATTTGCAGTATTGTTCAGTATTATTATACTTGTATTTATATTCTCTCCTTTCAAGCCACAAGGACACAGTTCCCCATAAAAGCATATAACACTTTTAAAAACCCTTGTCTCTTCTCTTATCATAGATGTTACACTTCTGTCATGTCTCCTCTTTTTTTCCTAAGCTAAATAGCTCCAGATGTAACCTTTCCTCATAGGAAAGATGCTGCAGCCCCTCGATCTTTTCATTTGCCCTTTTCTGCACCTTTTCCCGCACTACAACATCTTTTCAGAGGTTTTCAGTAGTTGCAGCTGATTATGGAATGCTTTATGTTAGGGAAAATTACTTGCAGTGTGTCGTGCAGGAGAGCACGACAGTAGCTCCTCCTCGTGAGGAGGAGGTAACCGTGATTACTAGGATCAGGAAAGAACAGACATTTCCAGAAGGAGAAGCGAATCAGTTGACCCCTGAGACGGTTCACAGGCTGCTTCACAGGAGGCTAGCCCTTTAAACCGAACAGACTGTGAAGGAGAAAGGGGGGGGGGGCAAAATACTTTGCGGAGGAAGAGGAGGAGGAGAGCAGCAGGCCAGCTCGGGGGCATTGACTTGATTGATGCTAACCAACAATGAATGATGCGCTCTTATCAGCTTCGTGGAGAAGAAAGAAACAGGAAGAGGGAGAGGGATAAGGTCATTGTCAGGGGAACATCATACCTTCGCATACATGCCTTGCTGTTAGAATAGTTGTTTGTAAATCTTGTAGATAATGAGCAATAAACCAATTTAGAACCTCAGCTCTCCTTTAAAGAATTTATTGCAGCTAAAGCACCTCTAAGCGTGAGTGTGTTTTTACAACACCCTCACTACACAGTGATGCATGGATTTAGGAAAGATGTGTGCAAAAAAGTGAGAGAATGTTTGGCCAAACCCAAAAAAACCCCTCAAGCCAATAAGAAAACAAACATGAACCAAAAGCAAGAATGGAAAAAATAAGAAATTCAGATAAGCAAATACTGACAGATTCCAAGACTGAACTCCATATGCATCAAAATGATAATCATATTGAAAGGACAGGACTGGAAAAAAACTCAAGGAAAACAAAGACTGATGAGCAATGTAGAAATGCCAGATGAGACGTGAGCTTCAAATGTTGAACTTCTAATGTAGACAAATGTTTTCACTGTCCATTTGGCTATCTCACCTCTACAGAACCTTTTCAAAATTTATTAAGGTGGGATACAACATAAAGCTACCTTAAATCAGGTTCATCTAGCTCAGCTTGGGATCCTCCAGATTGTTGGGCTGCGATTCCTATAATTCTAGCAAGCATGACTAATAGCAAGAAAATAGCAGCTGTATTTAGCATCTATTACAGGGACTAGCTCATGATGAAATGAGTGACAGAGCAATTGGGACATATTAAAGCAGGGGTGCTGAACCCCTTCCAGCCAAAGGATGGAGTTCCCTGTCAGAGAAGCTCTTGGGGGGCACATCCTGGTACTGAGCATGCCAAAGGCAAAATGGATGGGCCAAAAATGCAAGCATGCTTTTGCTTAAAGCTCTTCCTGCCAATGTAAGCTTCAGGAGAGGCATCTCAACCTTTGAGAGTGGGGAAAAAGCTGCACAAAACAAAGAAACTACCGGATGGTTGGAAGTCAGGAAAAAGAGGTTGGGATCAGGGGAAGGGAGCATGTCATCTGGGAAACCTGGGCAGGCAGATTTGGTCCTAGAGAGATGGACTTGGCTCCCAGGCTTGAGTTCTGCATGAAAAGCCTTCAGTGTGTTGTGCACATGTGTCTGTGTATCTGAGTTAAGAAGGAAATGCAAAGCAGAAACAGCGAGAATGTTGAGGATCTTGTGGCTGGTGAAAATGGCTCCCCCGTGTAGGTGTTTAATAGGGCTATCATATCAAGTAACACTACATTAATCACCATGGTAACAAGGCAGGAATAAACTATCTGAAATTGTCCCAGTTGTCGCATGCGATAGGCTTTAATGAGAGTAGCTAACCACCACGTTGGCAAAACCTTCAGGCCAAACTCTGTGTGATGGAAACAGCCTGGTGTGTGAAAGCAATTTTGTCATCAAGGTAATATGCAGCCACACTGGGGTGGGTTCCCCACACAGCCCACATGGGGTATGGGGTGTGAGGAGTTGACACTTCCATTTGTTTATAGTAATGCTGCACTTCAGCTATTTTTCTTCTGGTGGGCATCCAAGATGAGAAGGGGCCCCCTTTGGAAAAAAAAAGCAAAAGCTGGGGCTCAGAGAAGCAAAGTGATTTCAGTTGGTTGGAAAAGTTGGGATGTTCTACCACCAGCCTAATTTGCACTTCCAGGAATAAAAAGCAAATTGTGAGGCAGATAGGCTTCAAACCACAGACCCCTCTAAATTTTGTGCTGCAAGTTTTGGCTGAAAAGACTGTGTACAAAAAAATTGTGTATTTTCTGGGCAAATGCCACAGAGTCATAGAATCACAGAACAGTTGGGTCAGGAGGGGCCATGGAGGCCATGGAGTCCAACCCCTGCTTAGTGAGGGACACCAGTTACACCATCCCAATCAAGTAAGTGTCCATTGCATCTTGAAAGACTCTTGTGTGGAGGAGCACACAACCTCTTCTGGCAGCTTGTTCCACTGTCCAAAATGCATATTGCATGATTAAATTTGTTTGATTTACATGTGGACTCACAGAAATCAAGACAGAACAGATTTATCTTTTATCACTTGCAAGATTGACAGGGACTGAAATAGGCATCCATCTGTAAATGTGAAGGGTGAGATGAACTGGCAAAGTCCAGGCCCCTGCTTCTGTCTGCCCATGCAGTGCTTTAAATCTCCTTTCTAAATATTGAACTGGCATGACCCAAACTGTGTCTCGCTACATCTCACCGTGCCTTTACTAAACATAAAAATGCAACATTGTCGTAATGATTAACATCTCTGCGCAACAGGAAAACTGACATACGTCAAAGAGAATCTGTCAAGAAAAGGACCATATAAAACTGGCATTCTGGACTAAAGCTGCCTTTAAAAATGTTAAATAAAATATAATAAATCTTTCCATCCAAATCCAAATTCAACATCTCAAGCATTTGCCTCTGATCAGGACTCACTTTGCATAGCCTGGTTTTCCAGCATGCTCCCTCAGTTGTCTACCTGTGACAGAGCAGCATGAGTGGGTACCCCTGTGCGTGCACATCTCCTCACTCTCCTTATGGATTTCTGCTGTACTTGGTGATGCAAAGAACATTTTGCACCTCTCACAAGAGCTCTGATTTCCATTTGTGATTTGAGAGCCTCCTGGCCAATCAGAACAGTGGAATTTCCCTTGGTCCAAATGCCCAAGCATCCTTGCACTGCGTGCAAATCAAGGGATGAAAGCTTTGGCACTCTCAGATGCAAATGGAGAAGCATCTGAGGTTGCTCTGGGTCAAATGGCACAGTATGTTAATTGCATACCCATTGGTTCCTTTACTTTATTTCTAGAGTAGTCACTCCCTACCCCAGTTTGGATCAGGACCAATGGTACTAACTGTTCCCCCCATTTTCTTCATGAATTTTTAAACTATTTTATGGGTTGTAAAATGGTTTTAATATATATTTCTATTTTTGGATTTCACTGTAAGCCATTTTGAGATTTTATAATAATCAGATGGTATATAAGAAAGTAAAAACATACAAACAAATAAAACACACACACAAACACACACACACACAACCTCTGTGGGGTTCTTTTCAACAGAAGGTCTCCATTGGAATCAATGGAGACATATTCCCTTTTTCAGATCCAGGTGCAGGGTGGTAATTTGGGGAAGCAAATAGGGGAAAGTTTAATTTTCTCCTCCTGATGCAAACTGTTCCCAATCTGAAGTAGACTGGGTAGTTATCCTATGCTATGTAAAGAAAGTAAAGAAGTATAATGGCTTGGCTACGTGCTGCTCAGTTCAGCGTGTACTCTTAATTCTTAGAGTAGTACAGCCATAACACCCGGGTGATCCAGAATATCACAGCATAGAAAGGGCAGGACAATTTCATGCAGACCCATTGCCTGGGCTGACAGGTTGATAGTGGGGTGTGGGTCCCAGATGTGGAGGATGTGGTTTCCTTGGGTCCAGGCTCTGGGAACACACACTCTGGAGACCCTGTCCCAGGTTCCTGGATGGGGTAAGGTAGGTGTCTCAGGGCATGGCCTGAAAGAGCACAAAGCAGCCATCTTGCGAAGCAAAGCAGGTCTGGCTCTGGTCAGTGTTTGGCAGGAAGACCACCTGGGAATCCCACGTAGCCATCTTGGATTGCATGATGGAAGAAAGGTGGGATATAGAGGTATAATACATGCATAAATATAAAATAAGTCAAGGAATGCCGATTTTTCAGCTCAGCCTTCGAAAGGATGCTTCAATGCAGGTCAGCTCCCAGAACCTCTGGCCAGCCTTAACAGAGTCAGAGTCAGCTGCAAGTCAGAATGGGGGTCCTGGCACCCTTTGCTTTCTGCCCCCTTTGCTGGGGTATGGATTGTCCTTGCAAACTGACACATTGTGGGGAACATTGCCAAATGGAGCATTGTTTGCATAGAATGACAATAAAATATTATCATATATTTATCAACACAAACTTACACATGAGTGCACACACTATACTTATGGCAGACAATTGACCAACATCAAATATACAACATATGCAAATATAGCATTGTATCCAAACAAAGAAACACAGAGCAATATAAAATATATGCATTACCTTTTCACTTAGAAAGCAACCTTTCTCTCTCTCTCTCTCTCTCTCTCACACACACACACACACACACATTGTCCAATCTATATCCTATCAATCTTTCTACAAGTGCCTGCTTTAATTTCTTCTACAATATTGCCTCTGTTCCTAAAAGAATACCATAAGCAAATACCCTTATTCATGACTGTAAGTCTAACTATAATCATTAAAATTCATTCCTCCATTGACATAAAAATCTAAAAGCCCTATTAGTGTCATTAAGAATGAAAAATAGTCATACATGTTCAGACTGTTCTCCTGCAACCACAGATCTCTATGTCCAATTGGTCCAGGAGCCACCATGGGTCTCCAGCGACTTTAATCCATCGGTTAAAAGTCAAATTAGAACAGCTCGAACTGAAAGCTAAATAAATGTGCCAATCTGGGACTAGACAAAATCATTTCCGTCAGTCCTGCTGCAACGTTGCCAGTGAAATCCCCCACTGAACTGTTGAAAATATTGCTCATTATGAAGCTGGGAGGAGGGCACAGCTGGAAGGTTCTCACTTCTTATATTATTAAACAGTTGGCACATGTGATATGGAAAGCGCTGTCCAGGCCCTGCCCTGGGAATCTTACTGCCCTAGGCAAAGTGGAGGTTGGGGGGATGCACCCTCCCCATTCTCCATCCATCTTACTTTTTTCAGACCATTTTTTATTTAGCATCACAGGAAGAAAGGCAGCTTGTCACTAACTACCCAGATGCCTAAGTGACTTCTGTGCCTCTCTCTGTACCCAGAGGCAAGTGGAGATGTGTAGATGGGCTCGGAAGCAACAGTGATCTCTGCCTGCTGCAGCAGGGCAAGGAGCAGCATACAAGCTTCATGAATGTTTTAAGGAGTGATGTCGTTTCTGGAAGATAAAGGATGGGTTCCAGCAGAAAAACCAAACATGCGACCAAATTTAATCTGTGGCTTCTCAGTTTAGCTGTTCCCTTGGCAAGTAGCTAACAATGTGGATAGACTGCGCCTACTCCCTTTCTCTTGACAAGGAAGGGTATGAGCTGTGAGCAATCAACTGGGTTAGTCTCGTTTTGTGGAGGAGTGAAACCATCAAGTTTACAGTTTCTGTTCATTAGGCCTGGCCTCCATATGTGTCCCCTCATGTTGAGAGGACTATGGAGGAGTTGTATGGTTGTGTGATTCAGGCAAAATGGGGCATGTGCTTATTGTCCTTTGGGCAACAGGCCACCCTCAGGTTCTGCCAGGTTGTCACTTTCTGTGCACTATAAAAAACTGAGGAAAAGGTTGTCATGCATCTTTACCTGTGCCAGGTAAATGGTGTTGGCTCTGTGAACCTCAGAAAAACCCTTGCTGAATCTGACCAAAGGTTTGTCCATTTCAACATCCAGTTTCCTAGCTGGCTAACCAGGTTCCTGAGCGACCATAACAGGAGAGTGGCCACTGACTTGCTCTAGTGCTGCTGAAGCAGAGGAAAAGAAACGAAATCACAGCAAGTAGTTTGGAGTACTCAGGAGGTGTCGTTTCACCTGGGTAAATTGGACCAGACGGGTGAGAGGAGCTGGATCAGAGGTGGGTATCCGGGGACCATTATGGCCCCATCCTTCCCATGCATACCATGTGCGCAGTCTTTTTGGGGAGGTGGAAAAATCAATACATTGTTCTTCCTTAAATTAAGACAAGGCATCCATCATGGCTGCGGAGCATTAACAGGGTCAAACTGCATGTGTAGCTGCAAGCTAATTTTGACCTCCTTTGGGGCTGTGAGGCCACTACACACACATTTTATGTGAGGAGAATCCCCTCTGATTTCAGGGAGCTACAGATAGTGCATGTTGCACATTGCCCATCCCTGAGCTAGGGGTGCACAACATCTTGCTGGAGCTCAGATAGTCAAAGCTGAGCTGGTATTTCAGTTTGCTGAGGCGAAACTGACAAGGACGTTCAAATACTTAATTTCACCAAGCCTGTCCAAACTGTACCTAGCAAGGGTAGGAAAAAGAGTGATTGGATAAAAAATATCTGAAATTGAGCCATTAATTCAGGGAGAAAGTGATTCACAAAATGCCCCCTCTTCTAACTTGTTTCTCCAAATCATTGGTCTGATGGTTCAGCACACCTCCTTGGTAATAGCTTCCATTGAAGTCAATGGGCTTTATTTCTGATTAAACTTGCGATGTGTTTCACTGTCACTTCCTTGTCCCCTCCCCTTCCTAGTGCAATTGCACAAAGTTATATAGGATTGCCAAAAATTGCCTTTTAAACCTTTGGTTCACCTTTGGAATAAAGTATCTTGTACAGTTTGCAAAACCATCTTGTTTTTTTAAAAAGGGAGAGAGAAATTCAGATGTAAGTCACCATTTCTCTAGTAGTTCAGTTTAAAACTAGGGTTGCCTGCATCAGCAGACTGTGACTTGAACAAGTCTTCTTCATTTACTGCAATTTCTATGGAGGGGTATTTAATTGCCCCCCAGATCTTGAAGAAAATGGGCTCCCAGAATAAGGAACTGTCCCCTCTGAAAAGGGTCCCCCTCCCTCTTGCAAGTATACAACTGCTGTCCCCAGTAATGGAGGCTCCCAGTGAGTGGTCAAAGGGGCAACCATTTTTATGATAGCAGCCATTTTGCATTTCCTGAAACTCAAATAGCATCTCAGATAAAAAGATGGCTATTCTGATTCTCTACCCTCTAAATAAGGACAGAAGAAATTCCCAAACACAACAGCTAATTTTGAGGTGTGTGAAATGGTTCTTGCTGATTTGGTACAGGTAGCAGCCTAGCATGCAACCTGGTGCCCAACTCGCATAACCCCTAACTACTGGTCACATTGGCTGGGGCTTATGGGAGATACAGGCAAACAGTTTGGAGGGCACTGGGTCTCCATCCTTTCTGCAGTCCGTCAGCAATCGCCTCCGTGGCAAAGTGACACCTGCCGAGATGGTGAGAGGGATGTGTGTCACCTCCATGTATGCTCTTGGCAGCCATCATATTCTCCTCTGCAAAGATGCTGCATATCCAGGCACATCCCTCGATCCATCCCTGGGCAGCCTGGGCAAGCCTTGGTGCACTCCTCTGCCAATAAGCTGCCTGCCCCCAGAGAAGTTACAGGCTCAGATGCAGGTAGGAGCCACACGGTGCAGCTCACAGGGCTGAAATGCAAGCAGCCTGTGATGAGCAGGGATGGCACCGCCTGCCCCCCACTGCCACTCTTCCCTCCCAGCTTAGCTGTCCCCAGGGCCGTCTTAACAGCATTATGGGCCCTGGGCAAAGCAGTGTACTGGGGCCCCTATGACAACTACTCACAGGAATAAAAATGTAAAAATGAAGGGTTAACATACACAGATTAGTATGGGGCCCACGCATTAAGATGGCCCTGGCTGTCCCCCTCACAGCAGCTATGCAGGAGTGCTTCCTCCATGCAACAGTATTATGTCAGCAGCCCCTGTTGCAATGCAAAATGTGTTGGGTGCTTTGGTGGGCACTTAGAACCCATTTGCCTTAACAAAGACCATTCAATGCCAGTGCACCTGCTTCCAGGGCTGGACTCTCCTGGGAGCATGGCTGGGGGGGCTGTCATGATGAGCACCCAGCCTTCAGCCTGGGCCACAGCACCACAGGGGCACAGTGGGGAAGCACAACACCCCCCTTTCAATGAAACCTGACAGGTGGCTGCAACATCCCTGGAAAACTTCTGGCCACTTTTCACTGTACCATTCAGTTGCGGGACTGAGAAGGGTTCTGGAGGGTAGATAATCACACAATCTGCTTTCCTGGAATCATGCGACAATGCCTTATTTTATTCTTACATTTATAGTCTGCCGTTTTTTCCTCCAAGGTACCCAAGGAGGAGAACATGGTCCCTCTGCTCCTCTCCTTTTACCGTCACAAAAACCCTGTAGGAGAGATTAGCCTGGAAGTCAGTGGCTCAGTGAAACGGGGACTAGAACCTAGATCTTCTGAGTCTTGGTTCAATGCTGTAGGACACATAAGGGCTCGGCCTAACTCCTCCTCGGTCCCATCAATGCTCAGGGGAGCGTTGAGGCCAAGGATATCTGAGACAAAACAGTAAACAGGACAGTTTCTTTCTCTTACAACACCACACCATCCCAGAACTGGCGAAACTTTGAAATTCACACATTCTGTCACCTGCCTGGAGTTTCTTCTGATTCAGGTTGAATGCAGATTTCATGATGCCTAGAGAGAATTCATTGAAATCAATGGGATTTAAATGAGCCATGACTAAGCTAAGTCCCATGGATTTCAGTCTACTGCCCCAAGTATGATTCAACCTGTATCCAACCCTATTCATTTTTTTTTTTTTATTTCACATCTAAAATGAATTTACACTATATAAGTGACTGGGTTTTGCTCTTCGATTTGGCAAAGATGGAAGTCCTGCTGTGAAAAACCAAATGGAAAGAACTTTGATCCATCTGCAGCCAGACTTCATAGCTGGGAAGCGAAATGTTCAAGTTGAGGTATATTTGCAGTGGAGCATGAGCTTCTGCTGTCAATATTTTTATATTTATATATTTAAGTGTGCTGCTTTCTTGTCGAGTCATTCTGCACATCTGTACACGTCAGATTTACTCAGGTTCAGGAAGTTCTTTCTCCCTCTGTTATTTAACTAAATGTTGCTTGCAACTTAAGCACATGACAAACCTTTTAGAAGGGTCACAATGCACCTGTGTGTCTGATAGGAGTGTAATAAAACGTCAGGTAAGGGGACAAACCCAATTCCATGCTAGCCTGTCTGGCTGCCATGCACTACATAGAGATAGAAAATGATCTCCCCCTGGTGTCTGTAAAGGGATCAGCAAACTTTCTTGATCAAATTTGAATCAAGACAGGCCTATCTGATACAGGAATGGGTGAAATGTTCATTTCTGTTCAGTTTGGATCAGAATGACCCCAAATGTACAAGCTTTTTCCATATCAGGAACATAAAGAAAACCTTGAGGTTTTAAAGCACTGAATGCAGGAGACATGGCAACTGAGATTTGCCCACCAGGCCTAGGCACTGAACTTTTTGCTCTTAAAAGTCTGGGTTTGCATTCCTGTGCATCCAGCTATGTTAGTAGTTCATCAGGGTTGCCACCTCCATTTTCTGGGAGGCTCCTCACCATTAATAGCTGCACAAAAGGCAGGCAGGTATGGCATGGTCCTTCTCTGGTTGGGAAAAGCTGGATCTATTGGCAATGGCTGAGAATTTTGTCTCAGTTCATTTTGCATAAAGATTTGATAACATTGGCAATGTGATTCATATCTGGGAGAGAAATAACTTGAGATTTTAAACATTTAAATGTGTGAGGGTGAAACTGATTGATTCAACCATGCCTCTGTCAGATTATTATTTGGTAATTTAAGGCTGAGCTTTAAGTTAGGATTGAAAGAGCGCAAAAAGTAGACTGGGGCTTGCTGGTGGCAGTGGTGGAGGTTTCAAACAGTGCAGTCCTATATATGTCTGTTTCAGTGGGGCTTACTCTGAAATATCTGGGTGTAGGATTGCCACCTCAATTTATTTATTGCTCTGGGTTTTGCTGCTGCTTGTCCTGGTAGCAGAGCTTTCTTCAATAAATGTGAGCCATATATATTTTTAAATTACAGTTATAGCCCACCCTTTTTCCTCCAGGTAGCCCATGGCCACATACCAGAGCCTCCTCTAATCCTTTCCCTTGCCTCATAACAATCCTGCGAAATTGGGCAGTGACTGGCCCAAAGTCAGCCAGGGAACTTCATGGGGACTAGAATCCTGGTATCCTGAGTCCCATCCCAGCATTACAAACCACTAGCCCACACTGGCTCTCACAAGTCAGTGAAAGCCCCACAGCATGAATGCTTCTTGACTATCCTGGCATAACATCACTGCAGGGTTAGTGTGGGTAGTGGACCTAGAAGAGCAAAACCTTCACTGCTGCAGCAAGTTTATCAAACCAGTACATTTTCATTCTCTGCAAATGGGCTGGTGAATTTGTGGTGGGGAGGGGGCATCTCTTCACAGCCCCAATGAATGAATAATGAAGATCACTTACCCACTTCTGCTCTTGGTTTGTGATGCATTTCTGCTTCTAGTATGCTGTGCATTTGGGTCACACGCACCATCAGAGGTGCCAGTATTCCCACGCAACGACTTGAGCAGATGCTTGAGAACAGCAGTGCCCAGAAGGAGACTGCGTCAGGAACGCAAGAGGAAGGCGAGGCCCTTTCTCCCTTCTTGTTTCTTTCAGACTGGCCTTCCTTGGCAGACGGCAAAGAAGCAGCTGCTACCAGAACACTAGTGACTGCCAGGATTTTCATCCAGGGGGAGGCTGGATGGCAGGCTGTGGATGTGGAAAGTCACCGCTTCATATCCATCATCGGGTTTATTCACACAGCCTGGAGCCTGGCTGCCTTTCCTATGAAATGCCTCTCTCGTGGGGTAAAATGTGTGAGTGTGTGATATATGTGGAATGGGGAGGCAATTATCCATTTGAACCCTTCTGCCTTTTCCTGTCACGATCACACATCATTTGACAGTTCCAAATGAGAGCCAAACCTCATGCATAGCAAAATCATGTGGCAAACTGAACCATTTCGGGCAGCAAAAGTTGACATGTGTTGGGAGGGGAGGGTTACATCTGAATGCTGTGCACAGAATCACACATTCCTTACCTATCAGTCTAGCAAGGCCTCTGTCTGATTGCCAGCTTTCTATGTGCAGGTACACTCACATTTCAACACACCCATGCTCCACGGCCTGCCATGCTGTTGTTCAAACATACTTCACCACGAGGCCCTTCTTGGCAGAGCAGCAGAGCAGCAGAGGCACAGGCTGGGAGAGAGGGCTGAGTGGCCAGGGGACTGGCGAAGGCAAGGCAGGAGCTGGGCAGGGGAGCAGAGGGCCAGGAGCAGCAGAGGAAGGGGGCGGGGCCAGAGAGGCTAGAGGGGCCGGAGGAAGCAGACAGGCGGGGCCACCGGCCTGAGGGACTGGTAAGGCTGCGCTCAGCCCTTGTCTGCGTCCCTTAGCTGCGGTCCAGGCTGTACAGAGACTCCCTTCTCTGAGACACAGAGGTTTGATTGCTTGTTTGTTTGTTTGTTTTGTTTGTGCTTTGCTGTGCTGTGCTTTGCTTTGTTTTTCTTCCAATTTAAATTTAAGTTTACTTTATCCTTGTGTGTGTGTGCGAGTGGGTTTTTGTCTGGGAGAACTGGGCAAGTGAGAGGAACTGCAGGACAAACAAGGCAGGGGACCAAGGTAAGGTCTCGGAAGGGTTACAGATGGCAGACCAGGAGATGGCCTTGGCGGGAGTCACGGGTGTTGCTGTCCGCTGCAAGAGGTGCGACATGTTCGCCCTTCTCCCCCAGGAGAGGCAGGGATACACTTGCCCTCGGTGCAAGATGGTGACCCTGCTGGAAGAGGAGGTGAGGTGCCTGAGGGCTGAGAGAGCTCTCCGGGCCCCCCCGGAGCAGCCCCACTCTGGACAGAGGGCTGAGGGAGAGACCACGGGAGGAGCAGCTGCGGAGACATGGAGGTATGTCACCACAGGAGGAGGAGGCCAGCACAGCTTCCTCCTTCTCCTGGCACCAATCTGGAGCTGGGAAACAGGTTCTCTCCACTTGGGGAGGCTGGGGCTGATGAGGCCTCGGGGGACCAGCAGGACCCCCAGCCTGGGACATCAGGCGGCAAGGGGGCTGCTGCAGGAGAGGCTAGGGCCAGGGCACAACTGCCCACCAGCACCGGGAAGGTACGGCGGCGGGTGATTGTTGTTGGGGACTCCCTGCTGAGGGGCACTGAGGTGGTGCTGTGCCACCCCAGCCTGGAGACAAGGGAGGTTTGCTGCCTGCTGGGCGCACGCATCCAGCATGTGAAGGACAGAGTGGAGCGTCTTGTTCGCTCTGGGGGTCACCAGCCGCTCCTGGTGATCCATGTGGGCAGAAACGACGTGGCCAGGCAGGGTGTGGTCGGGATCACCAGGGACTTTTTGGCCTTGGGGAAGAAACTCAGGGAGCTGAAGGCCCAAGTGGCCTTCTCGTCAATCTTACCTGTCCGGGGATTTGGGCCAGGAAGGGACAGGAGGGCCTCCGAGGTGAACGACTGGCTTAGGGTGTGGTGCCAGAAGGAACGCACTTGGGGCATAAGAATAGCTGTCATAAGTACAGGTTAGGTGACAAGTGGCTGGAGAGCAGCACTTGTGAAAGGGACCTCGGGGTACTGGTTGACCGCAGGCTAAACATGAGTCAGCAGTGTGATGCGGTGGTCAAGAGGGCGAATGCCACCCTTGGTTGCATAGCCAGAAGTGTGGCTTCTAGATCAAGAGAGGTATTACTACCACTCTACACGACTCTAGTGCTCCTGCAACTGGAGTATTGTGTTCAGTTTTGGGCCCCTCATTACAGAAAGGATATAGCCAGGTTGGAGTCAGTGCAGCGTAGGGCCACAAGGTTGATGGCCGGTTTGCAGCGGATGCTGTATGAGGCGAGACTGAGGGAACTGGGTCTCTTCAGCTTGGAGAAAAGGAGACTCAGAGGGGATGTGTTGGTGACATACAGGTATGTGAGGGGGTGTCACACAGAGACGGGTAGAGACCTGTTCTCCCCTGCAGAGGAAGGAAGGACGCGCTCCAACGGAGCAAAGCTCAGGGAGCCAAGGTTCAATTTGGATGCCAGGAAGCACTTCCTGACAGTTAGGACCCCGAGGGCGTGGAATGGGCTTCCACGGGAGGTCGTTGAGGCCCCATCGGTGCGGGTGTTCAAAGACAGGCTGGACATGCCCATGGTGGGCATGTCGTGAGCGGAGCCGGCTGGTGCCAGAGGTCAGACTAGATGGCCCAGGAGGCCCCTTCTGACTCGCTCTGTTTCTATGTTTCTATGTTTCTTGAACTGCACACTGTAATTGTGCCAAATGGGCTTGTTAGAGAGATGTGGCCTAGCATTTTATCAGGATAAAATGAGCACAAGGAACGCCATATGCTAAGGAACGCATCACATAAAATGACCAGGTAGGCTGAGTCAGGCTGCTTGCTGACCATATAAGGAAACTGGACCTATTGACTACTTTGAATAGGTTCACAATTAGAGGGTGGTAACTGGAGCCCATAGCAGGGGTATAAAAGTTTATTGAAATGCACCACAAATGTGTGAAGACCGCTTCATTTTTAAGGGGCTGCTCTATGTGGGGCTGACCTTGAAGACGGTCCGGATACTTCAATTGGTGCAAAATAGAGCTGCCAGGTTGCTGACGGGGACTGGGCGTTGTTCTCATATAATGGCTCCCCATTCTAGCCCAATTCAAGGTGTTGGTTATCACCTATAAAGCCCTCAATGGCTTGGGACCTGGTTATCTAAAGGAGTGCTTGTGTCCATATATGCCCTCCTGCCCCCTGAGATCGGCAGGGGAGGCCCTTCTCTGGGAGCCCTCTGTGAAGGATATTAGGAGGGTGAGTACCTGGAGGAGGGCCTTCTCTGCGGTGGCGCCCCACCTATGGAATGCGCTCCCCAGAGAGGTCCACCTGGCGCCGTTGTTATTTGTTTTTCGGCACCAGGCCAAGACCTTTTTATTTAAACAATATTTTAATTGTTAATTGGTTGTTTCATTTAGTGGTTTTAAATTATGGCCGAGATACTCCAAATTTTTAATATTATTCTATTCTTTGTTTATTTATTCTCTTTGTAAGCCGCCCCGAGGCTTCTGCGATGGATGTGGCATAAAAATGTTATAAATAAATAAATAAGGCAGTGTTTTCACCCTTTAGCTGAAGCCTGTTAATAAAAACTAGCTTTTAGCCTACACAGGGTCTTTGCTTCCCTCTGGAAACAACAAATCAGCAGAAGTCCTCTCAGGAGACGAATTACTGGGTGCGATTTACCCAACAGGCTGGTCTGTTCTTATTGGTGCTGGGAGGCTGCCATAGCAGGCATATGCCAAGAGGCAAAGCATCTGTATTCCGGAACGAAGAGTGACCATTCCGTTGAACAGGACTAGCAGCTTCTATAGCAGGAGTGATTTTGCTTCTCTAAATGGCCAATACCAAGCAGACTCCAAACCTTTGGCACATTGTAGATTTGTGGAGATTTATTTCACCCATGTTCAAAATGCTTTTCAACTGAGAACATTCCTGCCATATGCACCTTGAAATTAATGTAATGCCGAAAGTGTGGGCTGTGAAGTGGGTGGGTGAGACGCAGCCCATGCCTATTCTTTCTCCTTCTCAAAAGTATTGTCTGATGGTAAATAGTCACAACCATATTATCAGACATATACAACTCCCCTGCTTAGAATATTGATACATCTTGCGGGCCACGAGGGAATCGGTTTGTGAATAGGAAAAGCAATATCCTGTTAGAAATGAGAAACAGACTTATCAGCGCAGCAGGTCATCTGTTAAAGAACAGGGAGGAAGAGGGCTCTGCTCTCCCTGAGCAAGCTCTGCAGTGTGTTGCTATGGCAAGGTGGGCTTGAGGGAGCAGACTCAGTATGTGAATCAGTAGCAAATCTTGCTCACTCTTCTTTCAGCTGCAGGGAAAGCAAACCTGCACCAAACCCATCAGGCAGTAATTAAAATTGCTATGCCAGTTTTATCCTAATTTAGGGTGAAACAGGGTCAGCCTAGGAAGCTCTCCCTTACACCTCTCATCCCCAGTGAAAGGGAGCTTCCTGAGTTGACCCTGTTTTATTTATTTATTTAGCACACTTCTATGCTGCCCCATCGCTGAAGCCTCGGGGCGACTCAAATACATAAAAATATTTCAAAATTCACATTCAATATTAATAAATAAATCAATATTAAAAATATAACAATAATTTGAGTCGCTCTGGCCAGAAATTAAAACTAATAGATAATATTAACAATTAAAATAGCGTTTGAATAAAAAGGTCTTCGCCTGGCACCAAAAAACAAATAACGACGGCACCAGGCGGACCTCTCTGGGGAGCGTGTTCCATAGGTTGTTTTCTTGCCATGCACTCTGGAGTCATGCCAATTTGAACTTGTCAGAGGAGCCAGAGGGGGCCTGGGAATTTGGGGCTTTGGAGTTGGAGATGGGAGAAGCAGAGGGCACTCTTGCCAGGTGCCGAGATTGGCTCTGGGAAGAAGCAAGATGTAGGCCTGGAGAGTTCTCAGAGCTGCTACAACTCTTGAACCCATGATGTGGTGCTGGGAGAGGAGGGCTAGCCAACTAGGGTGGTGGAGTACAGAGAAAAGACATGCCACTTCTAAAAAGACCCTCCAAGAGGAATGGGGCTCAGGCATAATCAGAGGGAAGGTTCCCAGAAGTAGTTGCTAGATAGAGTTTTATTTATTTATCTATTTATTAAAACACTTATATGCCGCCCCATCGCAACAAAGCCTCGGGGCGGCTTACAACATTTAAAAATACAAACAATATATTAAAAACCTAACTATCTATTCCACCCCCCCCCCACCCCGGTGCATCTTGGCCAACCTAAAAAAAAATACAAAATACAAAATCATAAACAACAAACCACTAAATAAGTAAACACAATTCAACTATAACAGATAATAACCAATTAACTAAACAAAATAAATACATAAATACCAACAATAAACTAAAACCAAATAAACCATTTAACATTTAAAACAAGATTTAAATAAAAAGGTCTTTGCCTGGCACTGTCGTTATTTGTTTTTCAGCGCTAGGTGGGCCTCTCCGGGGAGCGCGTTCCACAATTGGGGAGCCACCGCCGAGAAAGCCCTCCTCCGGGTACTCACCCTCTTAATCTCCCTCACTGAGGGTTCCCGGAGGACCTGTGTTTCAGATCTCAGAGGGCGGGAGGGCATGTAAGGGCGTAAGCAGTCCGTTAAGTATCCAGGCCCCAAGCCGTTTAGGGCTTTATAAGTCAAAACTAGCACCTTGAATTGGGCTCGGACTTCAATTGGGAGCCAGTGGAGCTGACGGAGGACTGGGGTTATATGAGAATAATGCCCAGTCCCCGTCAGCAACCTGGCAGCTCTATTTTGCACCAACTGAAGTATCCGGACCATCTTCAAGGGCAGCCCCACGTAGAGGGCGTTGCAGAAATCTAGTCGAGAAGTCACCAACGCGTGTGTCACTGTCGCCAGGCAGTCATGGTCCAGGAAGGGACGCAGCTGATGTACCAGTCGAAGCTGTAGGAAAGCACTCCTCGCCACTGCCGTCACCTGGGCCTGTAATGACAGCTCTGGATCGCGGAGTACCCCCAAGCTGCGGACCTTGTCCTTTAGAGGCAGTGCAACCCCATCCAGGACAAGGCCCAAGTCCCCCACTCCAAGACCCGAACCCCCCACCAGCAGGACCTCCATCTTGTCTGGATTGAGCTTCAGTTTATTGGCCCTCATCCAGCCCATTACCTCGGCCAGGCACTGGTTCAGCACAGCCACCGCCTGACCTGGATCGGTAGAGAACGAGAGGTAGAGCTGGGTATCATCAGTGTACTGATGATTCCACAGCCCACACCTCCTGATGACCTCTCGGTTTCATGTAGATGTTAAAAAGACCCAGCGGTTTCATGTAGATGTTAAAAAGAAAGGGGGACCAAATGAAACCCTGTGGTACTCCATGGCATAGCTGCCATGGCGCAGAGCCATAGTCCCCCAGCACCACCTTCTGAAATCGGCCATTGAGATAGAAGCGGAACCACCGCTAAGCGGTGCCTCCAACTCCCCATCCCGCAAGCCTATCCAGGAGGATACCATGGTCGATTGTATCAAAAGCACCTGAGAAGTCCAGGAGGACCAACAGGGACGCACTCCCCCTGTCTCTCTCCCTGCATAGGTCATCGTACAGGGCGACCAAGGCAGATTCAGTGCCGTACCCGGGTCTGAAACCGGACTGAAATGGGTCCAGATAATCTGTCTCCTCCAAGAGTGCTTGGAGTTGTCCCGCCACCACCCGCTCTAGTACCTTGCCCAAAAGTTCAACAAACCATTTTCTTCATGTGCAGAGGTTCATCCTGTGGCCACTGAGTTTAATGGATGTACTTTGGTGAATAAAGAACTTTTACAAAGGGACGGTCTGTGGCCTTAAATGTGCAAAGGGAGGAAAACCCAGCTCTTATACTTTATTGGACTATGTTGACTATGATCTACCCTGTACAATCAGCCCACTGCCCCTTAGCCACAGTGGGAACTGGTGCTCAGGGTACCTGGGTGTTGATTCAGGGCACCCCTGGGACTGCTTGTGTCATCCAAACCTGATACGGGGTGGTGGTTGTTACCATGGTTAACAAACCATCCACAACCCTACAACAAGCCATGGATTCTGAGTGGTTTGTTAATCACCCCAACAAGCCAGTCTTTCTGGGTTCAGGCAGCATGAGAAGCCAGGTCTGGAGAGGTTAATTATGTAAATCAGGATGGCATGCAGCTGCCCCATTCAGGGCAGTTCACATGCCACTGTGGCTTATTAAGCTTGCTCATCTCCTACAAACCAGCCCACTGACTGGCCGTCTCTCTAGGTTATCAGACTGGAGTTTTTCCAGCCTCACCTGGAGATGGCACGAATTGAACCTGGGAACTTCTGCATGCAAGGCAGGTGCTCTGCCACTGAGCTATGGCTCCTTTCCTTAAAAGTAGCTTACAGAACCTGGCATCCCTGCCAGTCTGCAAAGTACTAAGCAACCCCACCCCTGTGTCATGTTCATGATCAGCTGGGATCCGGGTCTTTTGCGGAGCTGTTGCTGTAGGTTAGCCCCATGTCTGTCTGTCTGTCTGTGTGTGTGTGTGTGTGACAGAGAGAAAGAGAGAGCACTTACAAATCACATCAGAATGATGAATTATTCTATTAGCTTTATGAAAAGAACAATTGAGATAGAAGTTATATTAGGTATTGATTTATTGTCACTCTTGTTTGTTTCAGAAACCTTTATTGAATGAATTTGTTATTCAAATCCCTGCATTATTTTTCATTCATAATTTTATAATTATTCATTCATAATTATTCATTCAAATTCAAAATACATTTGCATTATTCAATAAAATAGTATTGTTGTTGTACGCAAAGCAGAAATGGATGAATCAATCTACTTTCAGTTGATATCACTTTTGCATGTGTTTATTCATATATCCATTCCACCCTGCTTCTGTATCTGTTATTTTTAAGCTGCACAAAAATTCACATTAAATATGTATGTAATTTAATTTTTATGCTTAATTTGAAAGTATTTTCATCCAAAATATGTATCCAACATGAATTTTTATTCTTTCTTTCTTTTCTTTTATCCAAGAACAGTTGGAACATTTGGGAAGTGCAAAAGTCAGTGGATAACTGAGTTCTGCTCATTCTGATTTTCAAAGCAAAATTCATAATTGCTCAAGCATCCCTAATGGTTTGTCACTGTGAAATGAATTATGATTGTGTTTGTTTGAATAAGTTCACTGTGTCTGTTACAGATCTTTGTTTTTATTTTGCTATTTTATTCATAGAACTGAATGCAGATTTATTGTGGAAATGCAATATATAAATACCTTTGAGGCTGGATAGTATAATATGATCACAGAGTTGTTATTTCCAGTGTTTTGACTCACACTCCCAGGATTCTTGACCAAAGACAATACTGACTGAGGCTCATGGGAACTGATGTCCAAAATATCTTGAGAGCACCAGGTCAGGAAAGGCTGCTTCTGACTATTCTGAACCTCACAGGATTAGCCATTGATCTGACTGTAGTTTTAATTGGCTGTTTTCTAAAGTTGGGATTTTAAGCCATGGTTAAATAAAGAGGTATGTGACCGTTGCTTTTGTCCAGTTTTGACTAGAATTTACCCAGTTTGCACCATCTCAACCTAAACATGAGTGCAAACACAATCTGTAGCTGAAGTCCATACACAAACAAAAATGTGCTTGAAATGTGTACATTTGAAAGATAGGCATGAAAAAATGCATCCTTTTAGGAAAGTGCATAACTGTGCATTAATCAATGGGAGAAAAATGTATCCAATTCTGAGACTGTATAATGGATGTGCGCATTTGGAAAAATGCACATGAGGGCTGAGGGGAAGGAGAATAAAATTTGCAATCTGATGTGGATGTAAGTTACAATGATGTCCGTACATTGTTCGAAGAGGGCATTGGAAAACCTCATGAAGCTCACATTTTCCAGAATGAAAAGTCCCTACTGTGACATAGCCCTTGTATGAAACCATCACCATTTCACAAACAGTGAAATAGAGGAACAGTCAATCATCTCGCTCTGTTCTCAGTTAAAGTTTTGTCCCAACAGCTTTCATGCCACAAGACTCAAACTATACATTGTGCAACTTTTCTTTTATTCTGGACCCACTTTGTTTATTACACAAGAGGTACTCCTGGAGTTAAGGCCGGAAGAGGGGCCAGGAACACAATGTTGGGGCCTACAGCACTATTCCTGGGAGCCCTTACCTCTGTGGGCAGTGTTGGGAAAATTTGGATAAATCCTATCTGAAAAGCATTACTTTTATGTGTGCTTTTGAATTGTGAGATAAAATCCTATCTTCCTTCTCAAAACCAAGCTGTCACTGTTTAAAATGGCATTCCCCCACGCCTTTCTCTCACCTTTAGCTGTGGGCTACAGTAGACAGGCCATTCAGTCCAAATATACATTGTAAATAGTCATTATTTGAATTCAGTTTACAAGGAGGTATCTTTTGATAGCCCAGAGGCTCCATGTGCCCTGGCCAATTCAGAATGTCTGGCCAGATAGTGAAGATGAAACTCAAATACTTTGGCCACCTAATGAGAAGGAAGGACTCCCTGGAGAAGAATCTAATGCTGGGAACAATAGATGGCAAAAGAAGAAGGGGACGGCCGAGGATGAGGTGGCTGGATGGAGTCACTGAGGTGGTTGGTGTGAGCTTGAGTGGACTCCGGGGGATGGTGGAGGACAGGAGGGCCTGGAGGAATGTTGTCCATGGGGTCGCGATGGGTCGGACACGACTTCGCGACTAACAACAACAACAACAACAGAGTCTAGATAAGAGTCTTGAGCTTATCATGCATAGTTTCTCAGTAGCTTGAATGTACATGTCTTAAGCAGACCTGGAGATGGGTTCAAGCTACTGAACTAAAGTGTCAATGCAGGCAATTAGAAATAATGTAATCTCATTGTTCCTGTATGATTGACTGACATTTCTTTATCTGTTCTGTATGTGATGACCTCAGAATCTTACTGTAATCTGCATTCTGTCATCAATTGCCCTGTACCTGTATGTAATTCGGAGTGTATAAAAACTCTCTAGTTGAGTTGAAGTTTGGCAGCAGAGTTCATCTCTGCCTGCCCAGTAATGCATGCATTATCGTGAGAGTACCGCGGGAACCTTGGGGTAAATACAATAAAGCCTCAGATGGTCTGGACGCTTGGTCTTTCCTATGAACCCGAGTTTTATTCCCTCTTCTCAAATTGAGATTCTGGGATTCTGACAGCTGCTGCCTCTCATGGCGGTCTTCCCAGCTGCAATCTGAAGCATCTTGTGGGACAGCGAGCTGTTCTCAGGCTCAAGAAAAGCACTTCCCGGCACAGGCTGGCCACTGAACCCTCCTAAACAGGCTTCCCTTTTAGGCTGGGACTTTGCTGAAGCAATGTCAGTTTTCACGACTCTGGGATGTTCAGCTGTGCCCCTCTGCACTGACTCCTGGCTTCATTTCACAGCCCCAACTTGCTCACCCAAGTCTTGCCTCCTGGCTCCTAGGTTCCTTCTGACTGTTGCCTGCAACTCAGCCTTGATCTTTGGGGAAGGCAATGGGGCAACACCAAGTGAAGAGTTCAGTGTCTGATTCTCTCAGGAAAACTCAGTAGGATGAATCAGTAGAATTTCACTTGTTAGTAGGAGTTGTAAAGATTTTCCTCTGGTTTGGGCTGCTGTGTCAAGTATAAAAATTAGAGCTTATCCCTGCTCAGCTTTCCTTAAGGCCTCTAATTAGCTGTGGAAACTGGGGACTGTTTTATATCTCTCGCACAGGCATTCATGTGTCAATCAGGCACACAGAAGAGGCTCTTCACTGAGGTCTCTTCCCTGCATGCGCCTACTGCTGTTCTCGGCTCGAATCTTCCTTTCTGAAAGGCTCATGAGAGCCCCTTCTGGGTTTTCTGAGGTTTGATTCTTGACAGGAAAAATGCGAGGGATGTGAGAAGCCCCGGGAACCCTCCACCTCACTGCCTCTTTCATGCCGTGTGTTGTGCGAGTGTGTACAGCACCCGGAAGTGGTGTGGCATCAGTTCCACTTCCAGCCCTTTGTGCTTCATGGAGCGATCCCAGCCTATCAGGGATTATGTGGTTCGTGTGATGATGTCAGTGTCATGTAGCCAATCAGCTCTGGGTATGCGATGACATCAGTAAAGGTGAATGAGGTCTGCTGTAGCATTCACTCTGAATAGATGGACAAGGGAAGGTTGGAGAGGCTGATGACTCCTATCTAAGTGGGGCTGCTTATCCATTGCAGCTTTTAGTCTGAGTTTATGGTGCTCTGTGCTGGTGAACCTCTTTTGTGGATGGGACTCAGCTCCTGTAAAGCTCAGAATGCTGCTTATACTCCTCCCTTTTACTCAGCAGGTGGCTGGTCAGGCATATATCTAACTCTAGATGCCCACTTCACTATTTTTACTTTTAAAGCGTGTTCTCTGTTTCAACACCAAACTGGCATTGGTTTAGTCTGATATAAATGTGATGAGCAGCAACACGCAGCAGAAGCAAACTCTGTTTTATTTCTGCAGTCATGACACTGTGAGGATTCAAAATGGAAAATGGCTCATGCTCAGCGTTTCTGATTTCAGTCTGGGTCAGCGAACAAGGGTCTGGATTTGCTTTTTGCTGTTACATATCAGGTGTACAGAAGCAGTTGTAAACTTGGAAAGGCAGTTGGTGGGAGAGAAAAAAGGAAATGTGGACTGGATGTTTCACCACTAAATTAAGCACATGTCCATCTAAAAGCGGGGAGGGAAAGGTCACTCAGTCTAGGGTCCCAAATTATGTTTAATGCAAAGCCTTCCCTGCATTAGGCATTTAGATCCCTTCTCACCAGCCACCCACACAGAGAGAGAGGATTGTGCAGTAGCCCATAAATCAAGCAGCAGTAACTTTCACTGTCTGCCATTCCAAGTGGAATTCAGAAAGGGAACGTATGCAGATGTGGGGGGTGGACTTGGAACCTGCTTCTTTCTGCCTTTGAGCATCGGCTTGATCCCTCCTGTCACTAGGAATGATTGACAACAGCAAGGAGGCTGCGTGCTTCAAGCTGTGCTGCCTGCCAAGGCAATTGAGCTCTCATTGCAAATGTGCACGCACCATGAGCATCTTTGCTGGCTCTCCAAAGACGTCGATGGCCACTGTGTTCTGTTCTGAGTGGGGACGTCATCTTCATGGTTCCTGGCAACACCTCAGCCCTGGGAGCCCTCCAGGTTTTGTTAATGAGCCATCTTGCCATGCATCTTTGGAGATATTTCTCACTTGCTCAGAACAGGGATTCCATTCCACACACCAACCAAGAGTCTTGCTTTTGCTCACTTTTGCAAGCAAGCAACTCCCAGACAAGTCTCTTAGAGCAGATCTGCCAGCAGCAAGCATCAACCTTTTCTCCCATCAATATTCATCAGGTGGCATGCCTTTACTTGGGCACACTGTGAATTTCCAGCAGCTGCAGCCCTTGCCCATAAAATGCAGGTCTCTATTCCAGGATGCTCTGTCGTCTGGAAGAGAAAGAAAATGGCCAGTCAGAGGTCATTGTTTCCTAGCCTCCCGAAATACCTTTCCTCTTCTCCTCCTGACACGAGTGTCCTCACCCACAAGCCAGGAAATCCTGAGCCACTGCAAGATGCTTGAAGTGCCTGTCACAGATCCAGGGAGCAGCTGCTGCCACCAAGCTTCTCTCACTAAAGCCTGGGATGACTTCAAAGGGGCTGAGCAACAGATCAGCTAAGCAGAAGTGAAAGCAGGTTCTTGCTGCCTTTGTGACTTTCATGCTGGATTCAGAACTGAGTCCAAAAGGGCAGCAGCCCCTGTTTGGGGCAGGAGTGCTGAACCTCTTCCAACCTGACAGCTGAGTTTAATTTGGAGACATTCTCAAGGGCCACATTCCAGGGATGGGCAGAGCTGAAAGCAAAGGGGCAGGGCCAAAAAGACCTTTTAGCTTGAACTCTTCCTGAGAGTGCCTACACCTTAGGGAAGACATTTTGAACTTTTAGAAAGGGAAATAATTGGTACAAAAGGTTGGACACCACCAAAAAGTGACTGTCAGGGGAGCAGGGAAAGGAGGCAGGATTAGGACCCCAGGTGGGCCAGGTGTGGCCTGCAAGCCTGAGAGATGACTCCCCTGGGCTAGAGAGAAGTGTTCCCAACACTTGGCTTTCTCACAGGCCCCAGGACCAGTCTAGAATTGCATGGGACATGGGCCCAAAGCAAGCTGGGATGTCCTGAGCCCTGCGGCACCCATTTACCGTACTGGCTGGAGGTCTTTGGCCTGTCAAGGGGTGACATGGTGCCCAAAGTGAATGAGAGCGTGTCTAGGAAAATTAGCTAAGCCAGGTCCATGTCAGAACTGGATCATGGATTCCGTACCAGAGGGCAGGCTTTGGAGAAGAATGTCAGGCTCCTACTTGCCTTTAGCTCTTGACACATCCTTAACCCCCAACTAGTTACAAATTGCCTGGAGTCCTCTGAAACAGTTGTGATGTCGGGGAATGTCATGCTGCCCACCACTGGATCAGATCCAATGTCATGCTGCCCACCACTGGCCATCTCCCCACCTCAACTGCCTGTGAACGCTCAGAATTTGCTCCAGAAGGCTTGCAACTCCCCAAAGTCAATTTTTGGATGGTGCAGAGGACTAGCTTCATCGGAAAAGGAGAGACAGAAAGTTCCATTCAGCTAGTATAACACCAGATTTAACTCTAAGTGTCTCCCTCCCTCCCTCTGTCTTAAACATACCACTAACTAACAATAAATTCCTGCATACATTGCATATATAAATTTCACATCTGATTCACATATTCACAGGAGAGCTATGCAGTTACTTAATATACATTTGTACTTCCAAATACAGTTAATACAACTTATATCCTGCCCTTTCTTCAATTACTCATCTTTAATTTTCTTAATACAATGATAAAACCCCAATAATAAATACAGATTAATGGACAGACATAAATATAGCTGTCAAAATTCATTCATCGATGTTAAAAATTAGAACTTACATGTAGTGATAGAGAACAATAGACATTAGTAATAATCACTAGTCACAAAGCAACAAAACCCCTTTATGTAATAATTCTGGGACCTTTCCATTGTCCACCTCCTAAGCAGTTGCATTCTGACTGCTGGGGATATTGCTGAGGTCCCCAGCAGTCTGCAACCTAGCCCACTCTCCAGGTGCTGGGCAGCCTGCTCCCATTCATTCATGGGGATTCCATGGAGCAAGGGTGGGTGAGAGGTGGGATACATGTCTCTCTGAATGCAGAGTTGCCATTCTCACTCTGGGCTCCCATCCCTCCCAGTGGTGTAGTGGCACAAAGACTCAAAGGGATGTGATGCTGGCACCTTTTCATTAGCAGGAATGCCTATGCCACCTCCCACCAGGATTCTCTGCATCCTTGGAGCTTAGCTGCAACCTTTGCAATAGCCAGGGGTTGCGGGCAGGATGCAACCTTATTAGTCCCCACTGTAATGCAACCCCCTTGGGCTGGGCTGGTCTTGAATGGCCAACTGAACTTGCTCCAGGTAGAGACAAAATGGGTTAAGCTGTGTAACTCTTGACCTGACATGACACTAGAGAGATACTTGGAACATTTTCCTGTGCCAGTGAACAAGGCCAGTTGCCTTCTGTCAAGTGAGATCATTGATGCAGCCTTGTCTGTCTGGCACCAGTTCCTTCAGAGTGCCAAATAGGATCCTTTCCCACCCCTACTTGGAAGGGTTGGGGATTGAGCTTGGGAAGACGTGCATCCAAAGAAAGGGCTCTCCCGCTGGCTATGACTCTTCTACTAGATTTGCAATTACAGAGCAACTAGAGTCCCACATTTCTCTAACCATATTTTCTGTGCTTTGCAAATGTTAGTTGGTAGTTGGGATTTTGCATTTTTAAAATCTTGTAAAATTTGTACATAAAGATGGACTATCTTAATTTGGGATTTTGAAGAAGATCGATGGGTTTTGGATCTGGAGTGATGCTCAGTCTGTAGCATCTACCATCCACTCCCTCCTCAACACACGCACCATTTTCTTTCACGTATGCATTTTTAAATATAGAATTTTAAATGGTTTAAGTTGATCTCTTTTTCTATCTTTATATACAAGATGCTGGCCTTACCTGAACACTTTGAGTGAGTGCTAAAATGCATTTCTCCTCTCCCCCACCACTCCCCCCCCCGCCATGTTCTTCCAAAGCTAGGTAAGATTTGGGCTTTGCTAGTTGTTATTACACACCTTGTCAACACTCTACATTTTCCGTGTAATCACTGCACTTTTGTTATGACAGTGGCCTGCTTTGAATCATTCTCCTTAAACTTCTACTTATGTAAGGAGTGAGATCACACCTTCCTGCCACACCTGTTCTGCCTCCAACGCCTTCCCCTATATGCATCCATGGGCTTGACATCTTAATGCAGTGCTCCTGTATTAAATACCATATACTTAGGGCTCCAACTGTACAGTTGTTTCCTGGATTTGGGATGATGGTCATAGAAATCTGCAATGCATAAGGAAGCTAGTTGTGACTCACCAAAAAGAAAAGGAAAAATAGAAACGTAGATTAGTAGAGCTGGAAGGGACCAGAGGGCCATCGGGTTCAACCCCCAAGCAACATGCTTCACCAAACAAAAGAATAGAATGGGACACTTTTTGCATAAAATGAGAGTGCGTTAATTTTATATATAGCTGTGCAATTAGACATAAGTCTACTTTAACAGAAATACGGTGCATCTCAAGATAGCATGACCTGGTGACCCACATGCCTTGCTCATTCTGATGAGTGATGCTTTTAATGGGCAACTTCGAGGGCCGGCTCTTCTTTCTGATGTTTCTTTCTCCTTATATTAGATGTGGATGGACAACCTTTCCAATGGAGGGCAGTCCTCTGGCAGCCCTTCAAACAGAGGACTGTTCTCTGTGGAAGAGAACATCCAACCACTTGGGTAAGCACTTCCTGCTGAAAGGTTGCATTCTTGCTGAGCTGTTCTGGGGCACCAAGGGTGGGAAGGACAGGAAGATGGTCTAGTGTACCTCCACACATAGGGAGACACCAAGGAAGATGGATCTTCCAAAGCAGGCCACTGGACTCCTTGACAGCATCTTCTGTGCTGCAACCAGGCAGGTTCCTGCCATTCAATCAATAAGTTACACATCCCTTTTAATATGCTTTCTAGCTGAATTTTTATACCCCGTTATTTGCTTTGAGTGCTTCCCATGTCAAAATCCAGTGCCATAAACTTCATTTCATTTGTTAGGGTGGAAAAATCCAGAGATTTCTGAAGGCATAAACAGGAATGAGGCTCATTTGAAATATCTGAGAAGCTGCCTCCATAATTTAGTGAGAAATTCATATATGCATCCAGAGCTCTTGCTCGGTTTGGGGTTTTTGCCTGTAAAAGAAAATCTACTGCATAATATTATGCTTCTGTCACCTAAGGAGGACTTCACACAACTGATGTTCAGAGCATAGCACCCCTTTGCCTTATTGGTGATGTATAGCTATAAAGGTGCTCTCCAAAAATGCTCAAATAGGCTTTGTGCTGTGCAGGCTACAGTAATAAAGGGTGGGAGAAATGTAATGCCAGGCATTTCAGTTCCCAGGGGAGGCCGCATCACTCAAAGCAAGACGCCTTGCAAATGTCTAAGAGAAATCTCATGAAAGGTCAGACACAACACCAGAAAAACTGAGCTTGAAGAGGAAGCTTGACTAATTGCTTTAGATTCTGCAGAGGTCAATATATAGGGTGCAAATACTTGTTACGAGGAAAACACCAGCACTGGAGGGATCCCAGCATTTTCCCTGTAAAATGAACTCAGAAGCTGGGCACCTGCAGGGGAGAATAAACAGGTAGGAAGGGAGTGTTTAACGTTTTGCTTGCCCAACATTTATCCTCCATTTCCTCCCCCCGCCCCCCGGCCCACCCTCCCAAAACCTTTTTAAATGTTTCTTAGTCACAGCCTAAGAACTGTGGCAGAGTATGGAGGCAGGCAGAGTGTACAGCACAGCTCCATACAACTAGGCAAGGTACAGAGTAAGTTAGGGCAGCTTAGAGCTCTACAGAAGATCTGGCCTACAAGCCCCATCAGCCCTAACTGGCATAGGCAGCAGAGAAGGATGGTGCATGTTATAGGCTAATATTCTAGGGGGACCAGGACAGATGAAAGGGACCATGGAGCCATGCTAAATTGTGTCATTCTCTGCCACGAGATGCAATCATGGACCCCAGTTTGGATGGCTGTAAAGGGGAGTGGGCAGAGGGCTACAGTGGCTGCTAGTCCAGGAGGATGCATCCGATGCCCAGTATTCAAGGCAGGTGTCCACGAGCACTGGCTGCTGGAGAAAATGAGCAGGAGGAGGGTGCTGCTTTTATGTCCTGCTCATGGCTTTCTCTCAGGCCATCTGGCTGAACACTGTGGGAATCAGAATGGGGCACTAGGTAGCCTTCTCTTTGCTCTTATTTCTTACATTTATATCCTGCCTTTTTCCACCCTGGAACTGGCCAGGGAGGCTTAGATAGGGTTCCCGGGTAGTCTGCCACCTAGGCACTGCCCATACCCAGGGCTGCTTTGCTTCAAGAGCAGTGCCCTGTTGGGTACACTGAAACCCTCTCCTGGCAGCAAGCCTGCTTCTGTCCCCAGCACTGACCACCAAGCCCCAGTCATCTCAATGTTTCCCTTGCAGGACTGGGATGCCCCTGAAAATTGCCAGCACTGAATTATCATGGCCCAGTTTCACACAGCCTGAGAATTGGATTTAGGGGTACAGTTCTATGCCTGTTAAGACAGCAAACAGACTACAACCCCAACCACAGCTGGCTGGGGAATGCTGGGAGTTGTCGGACTTTGTTGCTTGTTTCTTTGAACAGGCTAAGGATTTTGCCCCAGGTGCTGAATGAGAGCCAGGGGTGCTTTCACACAAGGCCTGCAGTGTGGAATTGCCATGCTTTGTTCACTCATTTTTATGGGGCATCCGCATGATGCTGCTATCCAAGCATCATCCAGTATTTTCTTTGTGGTTGTTCAGGGTGCTTTCAAACCATGCTTTTTTTCCATCATTGTCCCTGTCTCACTCAAGGAATTTTGGGGGTGTGGGGGTGGAATCTAGATTCCAGAAATCACTGGCTTTCGCTCATAATCCACTACATTTTCTGATCATTTTTTCACATCTTTTTGTCTTACTGTGGAGAATCCACTGTTAACTGACTTACGGGGTAGGAGCTGTCCATCTGGAAGCACCCTTGGACTGTAGAAAGTCAGACTATTTCTTCTGGAGAATAGGAGTGCCGCATTGACCAGAGAAAATGTCTTTAGCTTGTTTCTGCCATCTTTTTAAAGAGCAGGGCTTTGCCTTCAGCTGTGACACATTCATAAAATACACTCTGTGTCAGATTATAGTCATTGAGGTGGGTGTCATTTTTTAATTTTTTAATTTAAAAATCATTCTTTTAATTAGAGGCATCCTGTATATTTCTGTGCAAGTTCTAAAACTCACATGACAGGCCTACTCCGAATACTTCCACTCAGTAATGTCTGGTTACTCGGAGCAGGTATTTTCTGTAGTAACAATCCAGTTATATACTACCCTTCCCAGAGCGGCTCACCTGGCATCCACTATGTTACATTTTTGGTACCAGGCTAAGACCTTACTATTGTGTCAAAGTTTTTAAACCTCCATAAATTTCTGTTGCCATGTTGTGTTTTTAAAGTAATATTGTTGTCATTCTAAATTTAGATCCGTATGCATCGTTTATGCCAACCACTGCTCCTTTTAATTTCATTTTATTATTGTGCTGTTGATTTGATGTATATGGATTTTGGATTTCATTTATGTTTTATTGTATCTTTCCCTCAGAGTGTGAACTATATGGCAACTCATGGAGCTTGGATATAAACAAACAAACAAACTAGCACCATAATGCTATCCAGTTAATGATTTAAAAGGTTTAAAAAAAAAAAAAAAACCACTGCCCTTACCCATGTTGCTGAAATGATGTGATGAGAAATGTTTTTAGCATCATATTTTAAAAATTAGCTCTATTTATTATGGTGTTATAGTGGCAGAGCTGGAAAAGTGTTCCGGTGCCAGTTAAAAGACTGATTCAAGAACTAAGCAGGGTCATTAAATGTTGGCCACGTGGGCAGTAATGATCCGTCTGCATGCTTCCTGGTGATCTGTCTGCATGCTTGGACCCTGCATGAACAGGGCCCTGACTTAGGTGGTCTGATCCAGCTCACCTCTTCTTAAGCTTGCCAAATTTCAAAGGGCTCACCCACTGCAGGTACATCGTGCCCACTGGTATGGGCAGAACATCATGGGATGCACCCACAGAATGAGGGTCATCTTCCCATCTGTGTTGCCTTTCTACCTGTAGCCTTCAGCAGAAGAACAATGATTGGGCAGTGGCAGGAGCAGTCTACCTACAGCAAGTGCGCACCATGATGGATTCCCTCTGTGTAAGAGGCACATACATTAATGTGAAGGGACAATCGTAGAGGACAGCCAAAGAATGGAATTGTCTGGCATATTTCATAAAATGATGACCAAGCCTCCTAATAAGAAGCTGGAGGGACCAATAAAAGGTATTGCATGCAAATTAATTGAGTGAGGAATTCATAAAAGGAACAATGAGGGTTTTTTAAAGTGCAGTTCAAGAGAGGGGCTTCGAGCAGCACCCGGGCAGCAGATGGAAGAGCTGGCCGCACAGGCCATCTGTTCACAGTCGCCCACACCATGACAAGACATATTGTAGCTCTTTTTAAATGATCATCTATTTTTAAATGTGCATATCTGCATTAAAATATGCAAAATTTTATACAAATTAGCTCCCTCAATTTTCTGTTCTGCCTTCCGCCCAGGAAGCACTTCTGTGCGTTTCATGTTTCCCCATTGTTTTTTATTGTGCTTTGCATGTATTACATTTATACCCCACCTGTTCCCTCTAGAAAGGAGGGTCACAAAGTTCTCTTCTACATTTTATACTCACAACAATGACAACCCCGTAAGGCAGGTTAGCCAGGGAGTCCACCATTGGCCCCAAGTTGCCCAGTGAGCCCCATAGCCGAGTGGGAACAGAATCCAGACCTCCTGAGGCCCATTCCTGCACACTTAACCATTATGCCACATGGGCCCTTTTTGTATTTATTTTTGTTGCAGACCGTTGTGAGGGGCTTTTGCTTGTAAAGATGCAGGTAAGCTTCAATATAAAGTGACACCTTTCAAAATGATGTAACTAAGAATGTTCAGTTTAAGAACCTGATCTTTCATCTGGGCCAGTATGATTCCCTCTGGTGTAATATCAACCATATCTTTCTACTACAAATAGTAATGCTCTTATCTCAAGAGACATTTTATCCATTTATTATATATAAATCTTGCATTGGTGTAGTCAGTAGGGCTGAAGTGCAAAATTCTGGGACTTCAGGAGAGGTTAGACTAAGGAATCTTATTTGCACTGTATTCTTTCAAATGGGAGCTAAGCATAGAGTATTCATATCCCTAATACAGATTATTTCAGCATTCTTTGAATATTAATTCATTATTTCATGTAAGCCTGTCATGGGAACATCCTATGTGACTCATGTGACTTTCCATCCATCCATCCATCCAAAATGATGACCTCCAGTGAGTGGCAAAAGAGGCCCCCCCAAAAAAGGGGGGGGTGACAGCCATTTTGTATTTTCTAAAATCCAAACCCCACCCTCAAAACCCAACTTTTTGTGGAAAAAAGCAAAATGGTGGCTATTCCAGTTTCCTTGCACAAAGAATTTTGTCTCACATTCAAAATAAGCTGAAATGAAACAGCCAAGGTCAAAGTCTGTGAAAATGTTGAAAAATGGTTATCAGTCTGGTACAAGCATAGTCTCTTATCCATGTGCATACAACTGATGGTTTCATTATGACCATAAAGTAATATAATTGTACATTCAATCATCATATCTTTATTATTTTATCTCCATCTTTAGTAGTGTGTTAATTGTGTTACTGATCATTATTGTTGTAGTTTGGTTTTCCAATTAGAACATATGAATAAAACATGAAGGTTTTTGTTATTACGCTTATCTGTAATTAGCTTTACTCTTCAGTGTGTATTTATGTGGCGAGTTGGATTTGCCACCAGTTTTGTGCTTGTCTTCATTCCCTCCTCCATCCATACCCCTTTTCTGGGGAGGATTTTCCTGAATTTACTGGCCTTCCATTTCATTGGGGAACTCCAACTTCTAGTATAATGAGAATGGGAGAAAATTATTCCTGCTCACATCATGCATAATTTCATCAATCTCTATCTTGCCTCTCTCCGCTTTTGTTGCTCCTCTCCCTGCTGCAAATTAACATTGGAGGGCAACAGATCATGGGGGATCCTTTTTCAGAAATGCATCTTGAATGGAGGAGCTAGTGTAATTTGTTCATACAACTGCTCCCAAACCCCCACCCCCAATGCCAAGACTTAACTCTAAAAATAAAATACAGTGTGGCCCACACCTGGGAAGCTCTGTTAATGGATGTATGGGAACCCCTTGAGCAGGGCACACAAAACAGCTCCTTGCTTGAAATTGCTTCTAGCGCTGCTTCTTCCTGGATGGCACCGATGAAACTCCTGAGCGCCCGGAGGACTCCAGCAGAGCAGACGGCCCAGTCCAGAGTATCATACCTTTGCCCAGGGAATTGCCTGAGGCTGCTGGAAGCTGGCTGGCTTCTCTGGCATTGGGGTGGCCTGTGCCTTCTGGAGCCACAGACACATGAGTGCACCTGCTCTTGTCCGGCTTGACCAAAGCTTTCCCTCCTCCTGTTTAACAACAACACATATTGCTAGCCGAGACAGGCAGATCATGGGAAAGGTCGGAAGGTGTTTGGCTAAGGTTCGAAATAACTACCAGCATGCATACATAGATGGCAACCTGTTGTGCTAAGAAAGCTATGTGAAGGTTGTGTGGAGGCCCCACTAGCTTTGGGGGGGCCCCAGGAAATTGCATCTTTGGGGGCCTGCTGCTGCCACTCGGCCAGCCCGCCCTCCCTGAATTTTGGTTAACCTGGAAGCAGTGTGCCTTCCTCTTCCTCCTCCTAGCCTGGTGATAAAGTTGCCGGCATCCACATCACTCCTCTGCCTTTGCAGGATATGTCCACTCAAAGGCAGCATTTGACTGAATCAGATCTGCACTACTCCAAATTTAAGGGAAGAGTAGGAGCCAATGGCAAGCAGAACAGGGCTCAGCAGAACTGCTGTGAACCAAGAGAGGTGACTTTTGCCAGTTCCTGACCGGAGGCTATCAGAATGGCATTGCATTGCCACTAATCCTGTAATTTCATTGGAAGGGAAGAGCCAAAAGGCAGCAAAACTATTTATTTTCCAGATTGACAGACTGTTCTACATTTAAAAAAATATCTGGGTGGTGAAAGGGAAAAGTGGGAAGATAATCTTAAGCATCACTGGCCTTGGCTATTGAGCAGTATAAAAATGAAATAAACAGATAAATAAATGAGCAAAACTGAAACTGGAACTTAAAAACATTAAAATCAAATTGTGCCAATAATTCTATGATGGCTTCGTCAGGGAAGGGTGGTTTAAGTAGCAGTGCCTCCAGCAGGCACCGAACATAATAGCTGTAGGTGCTGAGCTGCCATCAGCAAATGAGCAGCTCGATCAAAATGGATCCAGTCAAGGCTTGATCTCAAGGGGAGTCCAGCAGGTGGGACCCCCAGGAGTGCCTCATCCGATGCTGTCAGTGATTGAGCCGGATGCTAAGGGAGAAGGTGCTCTCTCGGAGAGCCTGGGGCCAAGTGGTTAAGGAATGTATACTCAAAGCCTTAAGCTTAGGCCTGGCTCAAGAGTGCATCAGAATGCAGGGCAGTTCCCTCAGTCAAGGCGCACCAAACAGAAAAGGGACAGCTCCCAATGTGAAGGCACTCTAAGTTGCAGTGGCCACATGAGCTTCCAGGAGCAAAGATGGATCCAGGAATACCCAGTGAATAGGAAACAAATCTTTCAGTGGGAGTACAGCCCCAGCCAATACAGACAGTAGGCCTCTCTCCTGGACCCAGAAACCAGTCACTTGCAAGCACTCCATCTTCTCCATCTTGTTTCCATCTCAGTTCAGTGGCCTGCATCCAGCCCATCACTGAGCCCAGGCACAGATCCAGGACTTGCTCAGGAAGATGGAGCTTGTGTCATAAGCATACCAGTGGCCTTGTGCCCCAATCCATGAGTGACAGTCCCAATGTTAAAAAAACATCGGGAACAAGATGGTACTATGCAGAACATTGGGCCAGAGCCTGTAGGGAGGGACAGTTGAGGAAACTGATGGAGAGCAAGGTTGGAGGGGGCTGGCAGGATAATCTTTGAGCAGTTGCAGAGACAACTTCATGCCTGATCTTGGGGAGTTTTTATGCCGACCTGAAGAATGTTATAGTCATCTGACTTTCCCAAGAGCAGATACTGCAACAACAGAGGTTGCTAGGCAACACAACTCAGGGAAATATTATGTTTCTTGCTTCATTAATTTATAGTCTGGATGGTGAATCTTGTATTTGCTGAACTGTGAATACGGTCCCACCCCTTCATTGGATTATTATTCTTCCCATCAATATTTCAAGGCTCTGTGAATACAGTGTGTGCCTGCATGCTGGTGCTGGTGCGGAATGGGATGCAAATATTGGCACTCGCATTGGGTTGGAACCAGACTCTGTTAAAGGCATGGAGGTCCTGTTAGAACCGGTGGTACGTAAGCCACTGCGACCAAGTTGCTCCACTGACTCCAGGCTCCATTAAGTGAGTGTGCAAAACTGGGAAGAGGGAGAGGATGGGGACAGCCTGGCACTTTGCAACACCTCCCGGAGAATCCGTGAGGCTAAAGGAAGGTAGATAAATGAAGACGATGAGGAGGGGGAGGGTTGAACAGAAGGTAGGGCTGAGGATGGAAGCCGAGGCAGTCAGAGGGAGGAGGTAGCAGTGGCAACTGCAAAGCAAGTCTCCACACTGTAGTGCCCAGGCAACTGGGAGTTCTTTGCAGGAAAGGTGGCACCTTGGGGAGGGTTAGCTAAGGCATGGCAATGGCAAAACTGCTGCCAAGTCCTGAGAGACATCCTCCTTTCCTGCTCTCCAAGAACAGTGCAGAAGCACACTGTCCCACAGGAGCTGTTTTTCACCCACTGGCATGTGTCAGTCTGTTCAGCTGAAGTGCAGTCATCCTTGGAGGAAGTGAGGATCCTGCTGCCTTGGGCCACCCCACCCTGAGCTTTTGCTGCCACCCTCATACCACCAGCTGAAGCGTTACAGCCCTGTGCCCGCCACTGCCCAGTCACGCTGTTTTCAGGAGTGCCCTGAGTTTAAAAGAGGGCAAGAAAGAGCAATCTCATTGCCTGGCATATGATACACTGGATCGGGAGCATGGCTTTCCTAGAGGCCAGGTGTCCTCTGTCAGAGAGAGCAGTGCTCTGCTTGAAGGGCCTTCCTGCCCAATTCCAGTTCCAAGGTGAAGAACCCCAAATAAAAATAAGAACCCCACCTGTAAAAAGCCCCCAGCAGCCAACTGAACAGGTAGGCCCACAAATGCAGCTTTCAGCACTACGGTGAAATGGACTGTATTTCTATTTAAATGACCCTATGGGTTCTTCAATTTGCACCTGCCTATACATTTGCAAGCCAACTGCATGCCATAGCACGCCCCCTGTCTTCTCTTTTGTCACAATGCATGTCCTCTCTTTTAAGGATCCAGAAGTGGCCACCCTAGTGAAAAATATGGGGCTTCCCTGCCCTGGGGCACTTCCCATGGTGCTTCCCCGCCACACACACTCCTTTCCGGGAGAAACCAAGTCCCAGAAGAGAGTGAAATGAGAGAGCTGTGTGACATCTTGCTTTGTAAATGGCAAAGCAGTGTCTGCACATAACCCATTTTAAAGTTCAGCAGCAGGAGGGGGAAGGTTGACCTTTCATATTGTGCTCTGAGCAGGATAGAGAAGTGTGGCTACGGAGTCTCCCAATGCAACCTAATGACTGAACTCCACTGAGCCTGCAAGGAGTCCCTGTCTCTTGGCTCAGAGGACTCCCCAAGCACTGTCTCCCTCCGTGGGATGGGTGCAGCGAAGGCTGTTCCCCAAGCAGGCTGTGGAAGAGCCACTGGCCTTGGAGACTCTGCCTGCAGCCTTTGCTCATGACTGCCTCCCCTCCAGCATCTGTGACTGAGAGCCACCTCCCCCAGACCCTTTGGCACTGCTCTTTAGAGAACTCTCTTCTGGACTAGCTTGCTGCAGGGGGTGGGCAGGAGGCATCTGCTGCAGCTGTAATAATCATTTCCAGCTTTAACTGTTCAGAAACAAACAAAAATTGTACTCAATGCATGGTATCCAATTAAGTCTGGGTTGGGAAACTTCTTTCAGGCCAAGCACCAGATTCTGTTTGGGAGAAACTCTCAGCAGCTGCAGTCCAGTGGCATGTTGGAGCTGGGCTGAAGGCAGAGAGGTGAGGCCAAAGAGGTGAGGCCAGAAATACTCCCATCTGCCATCACTTAGGCCTCTTCTAGCAAGCAGCTTAGCCTTAGGAGAAGCATTTAGGCTTTCGGATGGGGGAAAACCTGCACAAAGCCCCCAAACTCCCTGCCTTCCCTGCATGCTTCAGCAGCTGCACCAGCTTTCTCCCCAATCCAGTGATTCATCAAGTGTCAGGAAAACCTCTGCTTCTTCCTTTACCCTCGATGGAGAAAGCTGTGCATGGCTGGCTCTCTTCCAGCCACACAACTTCAATGGACTCCAGGTGGTACCTGCAGGAACTGGCCAGCATGCCAAAGTACCAGATGTTTGGGGAGTACAATAAAACCCTTTTGTTGTTATAACTACTCTGGATTACTTTTAATCCTAAGGAGCCTCCTGACTCCTAACAGACCTCATGGTGAACAGGCCTGCAGTGGGGTGAGTCAGTAATAAGCTCCTGTCCTGCAGCACCATCACAAATCCAGTTTCCTGCTAATATCCTGCAGCACCATCACAAATGTGTTGTAGCTTCACAGGCATGCAAATTGATGACTCCTTCAGTTCTTTGTGCCATTCCTCAACCTGCTTTTAGGTATGTGGAAGTCTTTCCACTGGCTCTGGAAGATGATGCCTGCTCCCCTGCTGGCTGATGAGTTACATCCTTCAAACGTTCCTGATGATGCGTTGCATCCAAAGCCGTTTGGTCGCTGATGGAAGGAGCTGCATCTATGATAGTGGGAGGGGAATTCCTTCCTCACAGTTTCCTGGGCACCCTCAAAATCTCCTCTAGAGGGTTAGGAGACCTTCCAGAGTAGACTTTGGTGGTACACAGGGCTGCAGAAAGGAGTAGGAGAAAGGGAGAAAGTCCCATCATGCCATTTAGATTTGAACCCTTCAAGTGGCAAGCATAACATGCCTGTAACCAACAGACTGGCTGCTTGACCTGCCTTGCATGGCTGGCATAAGCAAAACACGCATTTTTTGATCACAGGATGCAAGGCTGCCGATATTCCCAGCTATTGTTCTACTCTCCAAAATTGGCCTGATAAGGAAGGGCTAGCATTGGCTGAGAGATTCGACCTCATTATCCTTCTATAAATCATAAACGTCAAGGGTTTTCCCCCTGGATGTTGCATTGTAAGGGATTTGGTATTCTTCTGCCAACCCTAGGAAAACATGTCCAGGGTCTGAGCTGGTGATCAAACAAAGAATTATGTCATACAAGAACATGCCATATTTGACTGCAATAACTTAATGCTCCAGGGGGATATTGCATTACAAAGTAGGTCTCTTGATGCCAGTGGCATTTCCACTTGTGTAAAAGTAGTTATATAATCAGATTAATGGTCTGATCCAGTGATCTAGGGCTTTTGCTGCCATTATCTCAGATTGGTTTTAAGAACTGTTATGCAAGGGTGTATTTGGTGACAGGAATAATGACAGTAATGGGGCCAGCATCCCCTGCACGTTCTGGAAGGCAAGTGCCACAGAGTGCATTGAGATTTTAAGGCCACAACTTTACTGAAAATAGGAGGGGTGTGTTGGCTCATTCATAGTTCAGCATGGGCAGAAAGCCTCTGTAGGCTGGGGCATGCTGCTTCTTCCCTTGCTAGTTACCCTCCTGGGAAATCCCATTCAGAGGTTCAGGAACAAACTATGTTTGATGAAGGAATTCTGTGGTTTTAGGTGGCCTTTAAAAAGAGAGATGGGGGAGAAGAGAGAAAGATTAATTGCTCCACAAAGTTTTCTCCATGGTGTCAAATTGTCTCCAATTTATTGTAGTTCCACAAATAAATGCCTACAAATTGTCCTTTCTATAAAGCATAGACTGACCTTCTGGATTTTTTTGGGGTGCTCCAATAGCCAACATATACTTGCAGTATGATCTCAAGTGCCTCTTCTTCAGACTCTAGCTTGAATGTCAGGCATTTGCTGTTCCATATACAGTAAAATCCTTTGTCATGACACTCTGAACATCACTTTGCTTGCATGGGAAATCAGCGCAATGCCCCTGTTGCTGCTGCTGTACTCTTTTGCGTCTCCTTTCTTGGGGATCGGAACAGAACTTTCCAGTCCATGGGCCATTGTGTTGTTTTCCATATTTGATGGCATATTCTTCTTAGGATTTGGACTGATTCAGTCCTTGCAGCTTGGAATGGCCCTATTGGTATTGTACCAGCTCTGGGTGCTTTCTTCCTGTCAAGGGTTTTCAGAGCAGCTCTCACTTTGCCTTTTACTGTAACAGGCCCTTCTTCACTCACAGGATTCCTCTTTGAAGGAGTCTGTCATCTTTTTATCTCTTCCATATATTTCTTCCATATATTCTTTCCACTTTCTCTTTATTTCATCCTGGTCAGATACTCTGCTTTCCTGTTTGTCTTCCAGCGTTCCTAATTTAAGTTTGAATTTCTCTTTGATTTCTTGGATCTTCTGGAAGAAGTTTCTGGTTCTTCCTCTTTTGCTGTTCTCCATTTCTTTGCACTGGTCATTGTAACAGTTCTTTTTGTCTCTGCTCGATAGACTCTGAAATGTTGCATTCAGGATTCTCAGCCTATATCTGTCACTTTTTGCTTTTGCCTCTTACATGTCCTTAGCAATTGTGAGTGCTTCTTCTGTTATCCATCTTGGCTTTTCTTTCCTGTTGCTACAGAAATTGTCTTTTATCATTCTTTCCTAATAATGTTTCCAGTTTTAGTCCTCAGTCCTTCTGGTTCGCAGTCAACTGATTTCAGTAATGCAAATAAAGACTTGAAATTCCTCAGGAATGTTTCTGAAGTATTTTGGCACTATGTCTCAGTTAGTGATTTTTTTCAGTTTTATTCTGATTTTTCAAGTTAAGAGTGCATGATCACTACTTCAATCAGCTCCTAGTCTTTTTTTCGACCATGAGAATACAGGTTCTTTATCTCTTCTTGTTACATAGCCAAACTGATTTTTTTGTATTGGCCTTTTGTTGATATCCATGGATATAGTTGTCTGATTGGTTGCCTGGAGTATGTATTTGCAAAAAACAGATTGCTGGACCCACTGAATTCTATGAGACAGTCTCCTACTTTGTTTCTTACCCTTAGGACAAACTCTCACACAACACTCACTGCCGCTTTGTTTCCCAGTTTTGCATTCTAGTCTCCTACAATGCTCAGCATGCCATGCTTTGGTGCATTTTCCATTTCCTCTTGAGCAGCTGTATAAAAGTTCTCAATGTGTTCACCCCCTCCCCTTGCACGTGCACCAGGGCATGGTGAGTTGGTTTGAGAGTGTCAGAGGAGCTGAAAGCAATGCATCTAGGAGGCCAGGCTCACTCACTCGCTGGTCTCCTAGCAGGGCCCCCCAGGGTGGAATGATCAAGGCAAAGACACCAGGTGGAGGTGCAGCCACCCTCTTCTGGAGTAACTGTCACATCACTAGAAGAGAAGGGATGTCACTAATGGTGATGGGGCAGAGAGGCTCCCGAAGGCAGCTATGGGGCAGCAGCAGAGGTTGAAGGCCACACTGGCAGAGGATCTTTCACAGACAACAGCAGTGACGCTCAAGCTAACTCTGGTTAGTACTGCATAGAAGAAAGCAGCTCCTGAGTTTTCTTACCTTGAAACTCCTAAGGTGAAACAGTCCAAAATGAAACGAGATCATGCCAGAAGATGAGACCGCCAGATTGGAAGGCACTCAAGAAGGTACCTGGGAAGAACAAAGGACACGTGCAAATAGCACTGTTGCTAATGACTCAACTAGATCAAAGCCAAGAGAAAATCTAGTGGCTGACATGCAAAGGCGTGAAAGCAAAGTCCAATGCTGCACAACACATAGAATTGAAACAAGGAATGGGGGAGTATGAATCAAGGAACTGCAAAGCAAGAAAGAACGATTACAGATTTCAGGACTTGGTGTGAATGAAGGAAAGGGGACTAGAATGGAGCACAAACACAACGTGATTGATGCTAGGAATGATAGGAAACAGAGTGGCTCCGAGGCAGAAGCAAGATATAGCACAGGCAGTAAGAGGCTGTAATGCAAAGTCCAACAGAATCATAGCAGTCAGAATTCTCCATAGTACACCAATAAAAATAATACTTAGTGGAGATAAAGTGAAAATGCTCCCCATCGCGGGAGGCTCCTGCTCTGTAGAGGCACCTTGGCCTTGGAAAGGAGGCAGGATGCATTCCCAGGCACTGTCCTCTGCAAATCAGCTCAAGAGAGCTGGTATCACAAGCACCAGGGGCTGCAAAGGTGGGGAAAAATCTCCTCACCCCCACCTTGCTTCCACTGGCAGGTTTGTTCTGAGTGCAGTTCCTCTTATTATCCCACTTGTGGCAAAGAAGCTGGATCCAACCCAATGGGTTGTCCACTAATACATCCTCCAGATGCCTGCAGCTACAATGGCAGTCTGCTCTGCTCCAGGTGACCTCCTTCCAGATCAGGGTGCAACAAGGTTCTGCTGCACTGGATGGTGGTCCAGATGGAAAGGGGCACTGTTATTTCTTGCATGCAAATTCAGATGAGCTCACTACTCCGCCAAGTAAGGGCAGGATGCAATCAGCCTTAATCACTGGCCCAGAGCATTAGACATGCTCCAAGGAACATATGGAGCTCCTATCTGCTTGGGCTTCCTCATAGGCTTCAGTAGAGAGGACAGCCCCTCACCTGCCAAAAACTTGCACAAACTGAGGGGACACTACCCAGATGTGCAGGAGTCCCCTATGCACTACAGAACCTCTGTGCCTGCAGCACATCCCTGGATCATGGTGCTTCTGCTCAGCTTGTCTTGCAGCCAGGCTATCGAAATGAATTACAGCAATCACTCAAACCAGTGGCTTTATAATTGATCTCATTTTGTCTGGAATACTGATATGTAGCAATTTCCATTTTGCAGACCTGCCGAGAGATGGATGGTGATTGCTTATTCAAGCCATGCCCACTCTGTGGCTGGCTGAGACAAGATGCTCATGGCTGCTCCTCCACATCTATCGCTTCCCCAACCCTTCCTTAATTCGTTAGCAAAGTTGTCCTTCCTGTTTGGTGCCAGGTGACTCTCAGCATGCGGTCTGTGGCAGAATTCCCTCAGCTGCCATTCCACAGCAATAATCATCAAGCAGATCATTTGAGAACACTTCCAAATTAGCACTTCCCAATAACTTGCCCATGATAACTGAACAGGGATTCTTTTGACCAGATATGAGTGAGCGATATTACAAAGAAGTGGAAAGAAAGGAAGCTACATCTTCCTTTCCTGCTCCCCTCCCGTGGTTAGTTACTGGGCTGAGCTTGCTGTCCTCCTCTCGCAGACGCATATAGTACCATCTGGGGTATTTATAGGATGGATTTGATTTTTCTGCTCCATTTCTTGATGCAGAAAAGAGACAGAAAGGATTCTGATTTTACATGGTGTAAGTGAGAGTTACCCAGGA
This sequence comes from Varanus salvator macromaculatus, assembly GCA_023646645.1. NCBI lineage: Eukaryota > Metazoa > Chordata > Lepidosauria > Squamata > Varanidae > Varanus > Varanus salvator. The sequence continues at coordinate 1,850,387 of JAIXND010000798.1, forward strand.
ACGTTTTGGATGAAAGCAGAAATTTAGATCCTGGTGCTTTGGGGGTTCCATGCAGGCAGCTGAACAGACAGTAAATGCAAGCTAAATGCCCAGTCTTGCGTGGTGAAGCCAGGAAAGAACGATTCAGTCCTGTGCTGACATTCTCCAGCTATGAACTCTGATTTGGGTCAAGAGGCAATTTGGAATTATGTATCAAGGTGGAAAAATAAGATCTATCTTACATTAGTTCTTACTGTTTGTTCATCTGGGCCAGTATTTTCTGCTCTGACTGGCAGCGGCCTTCCGGAGTCTTAGGCAGGAAACCTTTTCCAACACCTGCTGCCTGAACCATTCTATCTAGAGATGCCAAAGACTGAACCTGAGACCTTCTATCGAGTGCTGCGGCTATTGGGTGCTATAGAAACTAAAAATGAAATGAATATGCCAGTGATAGGGAATCATTTTGGGACATGAGCACATTGGGCAATTTGAGAAAGTGTTCCAGGCACCATCACAAAATGGCTGCCCTAGGAGGTGTGGCTAGTTGCAAAGGACAAGTCACCTGACCCGAAGACTGAGTACAAGGCAAAAGCGGGTGCTGAGCCCCGACATACTAAACGCCCCCTTTGAACCCCCAGTTTCCTGTGCCAGAAGAAACCTATTCCATAGAGCCAGCCCTCTTTCTTTTCCCCCTTCACTGCCAGTCAACCCAATTCCCCTTTTCTTTTTCTCCCACATTTTTGGTACACGACCCTTCTTATCTTTATCTCTTGCTTATGTGTATGCATATTAGTATGTGTGTGCGCGCGCACACACACGCACAGGATTTTTCTTCTACTATACACAATGCAATAAATCTACCTAGCCATTATCACATTAAAAAAAAAAAAAAAGCTGGAAAAGTGAAGGCCTAGGAAAAAATCAAGGAATTTTTGGAAAATTTTGGGGGGAAGTCTTTTTCTGATTTTTTTTTTTCCTGGGCAGCAGGGACAGCCTTCATGTTTCTAAAAGCAGCTATATGAGTGAATATATATTGTTTGCATATAACATGAATATAACACGTGCACTGAACAGAATGCATTCCTGCTTGTTTCTTTAAATAATTTACAAACCGTATCTCCATCCCAAAGCAGATTTCCAGTTTCGTTGTCCACAGTGCAGTGATAAAAACAACATAAATTATGGAACAGAAGCATAGTGGAATTGGAGAAAAACTGTTTAGTCATCTGATAATACAATAATTCAAAAAGCCTTGGCAAACCAAAATGCTGTGACCTTGTGCCGCTGCAAGAGACACAGTGCAGGCCCCAGGGGGACCAACTTCAGGAGGGCTTGCCAAAGTTAGGGAACTTCCACAAAGAAAGCCCTTTCTTTTTTTCCAAGCAGAACACACATCTCCTTTAGCTGGAACCCGATGCCTCCAATACACAGGCTTGATGGTAAGGCAGGAGGGCTCCTTCAGGGATTTCCGCACCTCCATAGCCTCATCAGTCTCTGATGACAATGGGAAGCAGAGCTGGGTGTCATCTATATACTGATGTGTTATCCCTGACCAAGGCCCCACCCAGGACATTTCTTTGGACGCAGACACTGGAGTGCCTAAAGACCTTGTGGAACCCCCTGGATGATGTACCTCTGGCAGCTGTACAGGAGGCCCTTCGACGATGGTGGAGCCCTCAGACAGGTCTCCTGAGGATGTTACCTCACCTGTGGAATTGGAAGAGGAGGTCAAAAATCTGTCCAGTCCCAGGGCAGCCATGTACACCTTGTGAGAACAGCAGTATCCAGGAAGAGGGCTTCTTCCAGAAGCCTCCCGTGAGAGTCCCCTGTGTCACTATGGAAACTCCAGCTGATGAGCTTTCAGTTCAGATGGACCACCTGCTGGAACAACACATTGCAGCCCTGGTCTTCCTTGGACTGCTAATGCATGATGAAGCCGGGCTCTTGGACTACCCTCTTCCAGAAGTGGCAGTTCTGTGTTCTTGACCTTTTGCTGCCTCCTGATTTATCCTGTTTAGAACTGCCCCTTTGCTCAATTGATTCAGCTGTGCTGTGACCCTTTGCTTTTTGACATTACCAAATGGATTGAGCCCCAACCAGCCATGGCAGGACAAGAAGGAGTCTTACTTCAGATTCCCAGATGACCTCCCCAAGTGGCTTCATGTAGCTGTTAGAAACATAGAAACATAGAAACAAAGCAAGTCAGAAGGGGTCTCCGGCTGGCTAGTCTGACCTCTGGCCGGCTCCACTCACAACATGCCCACCATGTCGTGAGTGGACCTTGTGGGATCCCACAGGCCAAATGCCATGGGCTTGAGCATAAGTTAGTTGACACTTCTTTTTGAAACTGACCCTGCAGTATGTTCAAGGCTCTTGAATATGCATTCCTTGTCTTCACTGAGCCTGCATGTTCAGATCAGGCCTGTTCCCAGGTACATATCAAATGAAGACTGCCCGGTTCTGAGAACAGAAGGAATGCATGGGCAGAGTGGCAGTTCTGCAACCTTTGCACAGGGCTGGTCTGACTGTGAGACGGGAGCCTCTGACAGAATCATCAAATCATAGAATAGCAGAGTTGGAAGGGGCCAAGAAGGCCATCAAGTCCAACCCTCTGCTGTTGCAGGACACCACGTTACACCATCCCACTCAGATGGCTGTCCAGTTTCCTTTTGAATACCCCTAGTGTGGGCGAGCCCACCACCTCTCTAGGGAGCTGGTTCCACTGTCATATTGCTCTGACAGTGAGGAAGCTTTTCCTGATGTCCAGCCTGAATCTGGGTGGTCACAACCTGAAATGATTATTCCATGTCCTACACTCTGACATCAGCAAGAAGAGATCTTGACCTTCCTTTTTGTAGCAGCCCTTGAGGTAGTTATAGAGCGATATCATGTCCCCCCTCAGTCTTCTCTTCTCAGGGCTGAACATGCCCAGTTCTCTGTCTCATCTCAGAAGATGGAGGTGGACAGGGAAAGTGGGCAAGTTATTTGGAGGGCAGAGCTTGCAATGAGTCCTGTGCTCTCTTAAGTGTTGTTCTACCACTGGCCATGGTAGAAATTCAGTTGCCAGTCCTGTTGGCTTCTGCATATGGAACTGAGGTTGGGATGCCACCTGGTATTTCTGCTTGTGCAGCAGAGGTATTGGGCCAGCCCTGCCTTCACACACACATTCTTAAAACTGGATGCACACACCCATATTATTTGTGATATAGGGCACACCTGAGGCACACTGGGATCTGCCTCTTGTCTGATGGCAGAAGCACACAAGCCAGGTACAAGCATCATAGCCTGTCGAGAACTCTGAACCCAGGCTGGGTGCCTGGGCCTGTGTACATGGCCTCAGCATTTACCTCTCCCGTGAGGCAGTCTATCTGTATCCAAGCAAACACAAGTGGAAGCCTGACCCAGACCTTGGCCACTCGGTGCAGCGAGAGCAGAAGATGTTGAGAATATGGCCAGCAGGTGCAGCCCCATGACCCCCACATGTCTGATCAGGGAGAGAGCCAAGCCAAGAATGTCTGGCGAGTCCTTTACATGTGTGGGGAGCAATGGAGTGGTGGCCAAGCTTGAAGCTCATCAGGATGCGTCCTTTCACGCCCTGCCCCAGAGAGCCCTCAGCTGCAGGCAGCTGCATCAACAAAGCCACTCTGATAGTTTCCCTTCCCGCCATGTACGAGCAAGCCTCCTCAAGATGCTCTGGACTGCAAGAGGGGAGAGCTTCCCAAACATGACATTGTTGCTGGGAAAATGTATTCCTCCCCCAGCAAATGTGCGGCTTGTAGCAAAGCTCAGCAGGAAGGTGAGTAAGGACAGATGACACCAGCGTTTCTGTTCTTCAGCAAGTCTTGGTGTGCTGACCACACACGGCCTGGCTCCACCACCATATCACTGCTGGAATGTCCCAGTAGAGTTGTAACGGAATATGGAAGGCAAGAACTGAACTTCTCCTTTTGATACACAGCCCCATATACCCAGGCTCCACCACAACCCTGAAAGAACGGGTCTAGCTTTTATTTTTTGAAAGGCAGCAACCTGGGGTTATTTTTTAAAAATGTAATCAAATGCAGGAAATTAGTTTGTAGTCAGCCTGTAGAGAGACAAAGCAAATGCTTCAGGGAGGCCAGCCGATTTTAGAAAGGTATTGATCAGAAATGCAAGGCACTCCCACAAAGAGGTGCGGGGGAGGGGAATGAGTGGTAGATAATTTATTCTGTTGCCACATAAGGAGCTGTATTATCAAAAGGGGGAAACCGTCACCAAACAGTGGTGTACAGGTGTCGGTCATACCTTGCTTAAAATGCCACCCAGTGGTGCCTGTCAAACTGGAGCATGAGCCTTCAGTGTAAACATCCGCTGTGCAACTACGCCAGAAAGGCAGCAAGCCTGCACTCGTAAATAATAAGACCATTCTGACCCTTGCCAGTAAATCTCAATGCCAACTCGACAAGTGCCTTTAGAAGACAGCTCGATTTCATCTCCATTTCCATGGTTTAACACTTCAAATTGGAAATGAGATCTCTGGATTAGAAAATCACACAGAATGGATCATGTGGGTGGAAGGGTCTGGAGCAAGCTCTAAAGTATGAGATTGCAAAGGGAACTGGAAAACAGGACATTCCCAGAAAGACCTGAACACAGTTAGAGGATTTTGGGAATTGCAAGAGAAATACGGAGATGATTTACCTGACAGGACCATCTTTGCATCGGGGATGGGACTGGTTGCAGGCCACCACATGCTCCCCTGGGAATGGGTGAGAGTTTCATTTCACTTTGCTTCTGAAAGGAATCTGCAGCTCTGCAGAGTCATTCAGGACAGTTCAGTACAAAAGGGATTTCAAATGAAATTCGAATGGGGGTAAAATTGTCCATCCTGGTCCAGGGCTCTGAGTACTCAGCTCTGAAAAGCCTTGCTTTGAATTTCTCTGTGTTCCTGCATGCTACTGCTTAGCTGGGGTCCCATCTCTTTTTCTGGAAGGGTGGTCTTCTGCAATGGCTCCATTCCTTTCCCATGCTGGGAAGAGCAGAACCCCCTGTGTTTGTTTGATGGAAAAGGCTGAAAGTTTCATTCCTTTTTGTTTTGGTGCTTCTTCACACAAGGCATTTATTGCTTGCGCATTATCCTTCACTCAGAGAAGTCCAGGACCTTTTCGCAACCTTACTGTCCACCAGGCCTACCCTGAATTTTCCAGCCTTTGGGTCTGTTTTGGTGAGTTTTAGGCTAAAGAAAATCTCTTACTGAAGTTTAAATCATCACTATACAGAACCAAAACCTTGTCAAAAGACAAAAACCCACTTTACTGCAGCCATCCCACAGTGGCACTGTTCTTGGTTTATAGAATAGATAGAAAGGCCAAGAAATGCAAGCCCTGGGGAAAAAAAGCCCTTTGTGAAGGATGCATTTTTCCCTCACACCAAAAATGGAAGAAATCTCCACATAGCTGTGGGTTAAACTCATGTTGAGAAGCCCAGGGAGAAGAACTTGCCAACACTTGCAAAGAGTTCTTCATATGTGGGAGAGAAAGAACTTGCGATTTTAAACATCCAAATGTAGGAGAAAGACAAACTGACACATCAGTATGCTCCCTTAGGCAATGCTTGTCATGCTTAAAGGGAGAAGAAAAGAGCACTGGCTGCCTGTGCAGGGATTAACTCTGTCACCTTTTCCTTGAAGGTAAGGCCCATGGATTTCAGTGAAGCTTGCTTCCCAGGGAGCTGCAGTGCCTGAGCTGAACTCTCAGGGCTGTCATTAACTCACCAGGGATGCAATTCTATGCAAGTTCAGGCAAAAAGAAAGGCTGTTTCTCTCTCTAAACATTTGTTTATATCCTGCCTTTTTTTTTCCTTTCAAGGAACTCAGAGGCAGCTTGCATAACCCTCCTCCTCTTCCCAACAACAACCTTATGAGTAGGTTGGATTGAGAGTATGTGACTGGTCCAAAATCATCCAGTGAGCTCCATGGCTGAGTGAGGACCAGAATCAGAAGCTCCCAGATGTCCTAGCCTAGCACACAAGCTGCTGTGCATAGGGTTGACCTCTGGGGGCCTCCCCATCTGAAACATATAGTAGGAAAATAAGTGGGACCATTCTTACTTGTCTTATTTGTCAAATAGTAATGGCTCTTCCCAATGCTGGGTGAGTGAGTGTTCTCAGGATGTAGAAGAAATCGTATCAAACCCCGTAGTTATATCTTTGGATATGGCAACTGTATATAAATCTATGAAACAAAATAAAGGAACAACTGCCTTCACGACAGGGTCCTTGTATGAATCCCAACAAGCGGAAATAAACTATGCACTTTGATCACTCTGTAAGTGCCATATAATAAAGTGCTAGCTATCAGCAGCAGCCCTGAGTGAATGTTTTCCAGATGCAGGGGAAAATATGTTAAATCGTTTATAAATGGAAATACTTTTGTTATGCCTAATGGCACTAGTAACTTGGTTTGGAGGGATGTCCACCCCCCTGCCTCCACTCAGATTGCATTATGGGGAACAGTTAGCCTCTATGCTTTCCTTATTAATTAAAGATTACATTAATGGCCATAATATTATCCAGAGGAAAGATGAAAAAGAACCTTATTTCTTCTCAAGCAGTATCAATTCCGCTTCATTTTCCTTTTTGTCAGTGTATCCCCTGGTCCAAACAGCCTCATAAAATATGGAATGGAAAGCAATAACCAGATCATTTACATTAGCGCAACAGCTGCATTTAATTTGGGCTTCCAATTCATATGCAGCTACAGAAGATGCCCTTCTATAGCCCCACCCCCACCCCCGTCACCACAGTCTTTCCTTGCACATCTTTAATTATGGTTCTAATTAATTTTAAATGAACAACCTACCATCAGTTCTCCATTATTTGTAACCTATCCTCTAGTGTATCACAAAGGGGGATGGGATTCTGTGCAGATGCTGTCTCTGGGCTGTCTTAATGAAACTGGTAGATTACTTAAAGAATTGGCACTTGTTGGGCTCATTCATGCAAAATGCCTGGTTTGCTGTCAAAGCACATTGTGTCTGCCCACTGATGGCTTACATCACACACCACTTTCATAAAAGAGGTCAGGTCTGCCTGGACTGAGATATCTGGATGTCTTGCCATTATGCCTCTTCTAGAGAGAGCCAAGATTATACTTAAGGCTCCACCCAACATGCCCATCTCCCTGGCCAGTTGGCTGAAGCCAAAGCCCTTGGACAAACCTTGGGATATAAGAGTTACCTGGCAGAATGAAATGGAGAGATCAATGAAACCAGGATGTGGCCCTCCAGGGTCATCTTTCTCAACTCCAGAGGAGGTACATAGGAAGAGAAGTTCACCTCCTGCATCTCTTGAGAGGGCCTCTTCTTGCTCAGGCTCCATTCTGCCTCTGCTTGGCCCTTCTGGCTGGACAGCTGTACTGGAGCCAAAGTGTGGACTCACATGGTGGAAACCCCAAGACTTACTGATCAGCAGGGGGGCAGGTACCATCTGTCACCTGCAAATGGCCCTGTTCCCTCTAAGCATAACTGCAATTCTCACAATAGCTGGGGTGGGGGAATGTTTGTAGTAACAGGACACTGGTCTCCATTGCAAAGCAAAGTATTTTGGGGTGGTTTGCTCTTTATTGAGCAATTAAAACACTATCTTTAAAAAAAATGCTCCTGATAGAGATAAAAACTGCAGGAACTGGTTTGTTGGCCTGGATTAACACAGCTGCTTGCATGTTTGGACTACCTCTGAGCCATGCACCTGTGGGTGTTGTCACAATGAGTATTTGCACTTACAATCTGAGTACTACATTATTGTCCAACTGTGCACCAAGTTTGCCTGCCTTATGGCAGCTTTCCTGACCTAGTGCCCACCAGATTTATGGCGTACAACCCCCAGCATTCCTGGCCATTAGATTTTCTGGTTGGGGATGATAGGAGTTGCAATCCAAAATGTCCAAAGGTCACCAACAGGTTGGGAAAGGCTGCCTTAATGTTTTTCTAGAACAAGGAGAGGCCACTTATGGATCAATACATCAGGGTGTGTGTGTGTCACAATGCCCAGCATCCCTCATCATTGCCTATGCTGGGTGGGGGCTGATAGGACTCGCAGGCTGAAACATCTGCAGGACCACAAATTGCCCACTCTGGTCTAGAATGTTCTCAGTTTCCAGAAAAACAGGAATCTGGGCCTTGGTCCAATTTAAAAGAAATGTGTGTTATAGAATGTTCTTTTTGATCCTGGCTTCATACAAGGCACCATCTGTGGATCTTGAGAGTTGAAACTTTATATATTAAAGTTGTGGTGGTCTCTAATCTCAACTGGTGTCTGGACTTGGTAATGGGTTGGATGAGGGCCAATAAACTCAAGCTCCATCCACTGTTGGTGAGTAAACCCCCATTCCAAGTGGGAGACTGTAAACCTGTCCTGGATGGGGTTGCACTCCCCCTAAAGGACAAGGTTCAAAGTTTGGGGATACTCCTGCACCCGGAGCTCTCCCTGGTCGCCCAGCTGGACCCAGTTGCCAGGAGTGCCTTTTATCAACCGGCTGATTTACCAACAATGCTCCTACTTGGATGAGGGTGGCCTTGTCATGGTCATTCATGCACTGGCAACCTCCAGGTTGGACTACTGCAAGGCACTATACTTGGGGCTTCCCTTGAAGATGGTCCAGATCCAGCAAATGATTCAGAACAGGGCAGCACAGCTGTTGATGAGGGTCTCTTCTTATGAACATATTACACCTGCCTTCTGTCAGCTGCACTGGCTCCCTGTTCCAGTCCAGGCTGAATTTATATGACATACAAAGCCCTGAACAGCTTGGCCTACGGTAACTTAGAGAATGCCTTTCTCCATATATTCCTGCCCATTGTCTCAGATCTTCAACTGGGGTCCTCCTATGAGTTCCTCTTCCCAAGGAGGTTAAGGAGGAGGGTGCAAGGAAGAGGGACTTTTCTGGGGTGGCACCCCAATTATGGATCACTCTACTGCTGGAGATTTGCCAGGCACCTACCTTATTGAGTTTCTGGCACCAGGCAAAAATGTTCCTTTTCCAAGGCGCTGCTGGCACCATCTAGCCTATTTATATCAGTGCAAGGTTTTTAAAATTATATTAATGTACATTTTTCTTTATTTAATTTCTATTGTGATTTATTTGTGCACTAATTATTTTGTTTTGATTATGACATTCTAATTGCATTACTTTCTTAATGCTATTTGTTGATTTTATATTGTAATAGTCACCCAGAGAGCATGTTGCTAACGGGCAGCTTTGAAATACATTTACTAAATAAATAAAGGGGGAGGCGGGCAGAGCAAGAGAGAGAGACGGTAAGAATAAAAGTGACTGGGAGACAGGAGAATGCATGGCATTCATAGCCCATAGATATTCTTTGGAGGCAGGTGAAACAAGCAGACTGGAGAGAGCAAACCTCAAGTGCAAAAGCAAGGACTTGGATGTTCACAGAATTGATACCTGAAAGGGCTGCAGCAAGAAGAGGATGACAAAGAAAACAGAGAAGAAAAGGAGGAGGAAGCAATGGCAGTCGTAACTGATTTGTAGAACGGGATATGTCAAGGACAGGGAATGTCACATGGGAGCCAAAACAAGGCCGTGGAATGAGCACAGCCCTCCTCGTCTACTCCTGACAGCAGGGCTAAGATGGATGGCATATTCTGCCATCAGGCCGGCAGCAGGGGGTGGGGGGAGTACTTGGGAATGCTTCTTGGGGTCCTGCGCTGGTCTGCCTGCCTTCCGTAGACCAGGCTAATTAAGCATTCCTTTAACAGGGTGAGGCTGTTCACAAGTGAACGGGGCGGGAGGGACTCAGCAACAAATGGCGCTCACTACCAGCCCTCTCGTTTTCCCAGAGATGAGTGGAACTTTTTGCTCCTTTTCCCTGTTGAAACGGTGGTGTGATTTTCTTTCTTTCTTTCTTTCTTTCTTTCTTTCTTTCTTTCTTTCTTTCTTTCTTTCTTTTTTATTGTAGGCCAATTTGTTTGGTCCCCAGCACATTATATAAATCAGCCTAGGAGACAAATGGAATGTTGCCGCTTCTGGGATGATGGGATGAACGCGATTGGCATACCGTGATTATGAACAGAGCTGATGATTGAGGCCAGCGCCTGGCTCTGCGATTCCCAGGAGGCCTCCTTCCTCAGCGAGTCGTCATCACCAGCTCTCCTTGCCCCCGGTCCTGCTTCTTGTTGCTGTGATCCCTTGCTCAACAGGCAGGTCAGGAGCAAGGAGGCTGCAGCATCCACGGCTCTTCCTTGTCTGCACCATTGCTGGATGAGAGGGTGAGGCCAGTGAACAAGCCATCCACACAAGCAATGAGGAGGACCAGTTCCAGTGGCCCCACAAGGGTGTGGGGCCTTGGCAGCCCCAGCCATGCCTTCACTTGGTGCCGGGGCTGCTGCTGAAGATTCACCACTGCTGCTGAATACGCCGCCTTTGGCAGCTCAGTCTGAGCTCCTTGAATTAATTGGAGAGAGGGGAAACTGAAGTTCATCCTGAAAGTTCATGATACATGTGGATGGGAACCATGGGAATGGGAATAAATTTATCCAAGTTTTTTACCTCATAGTTTTGAATCCTGCAGACTGCTGCCATTCTCCCAAGAGCCTGAATTTGAATCTCACCACTGTTCTATATTCTGTAGGTCAGCCTTCCACAACCAGGTGCCCTCCAGATACATTAGATTGCATCATTCCCCCAGGGGGTGATGAGAGTTGTAGTCCAACACATCTGGAGGGCAGGACTAGGTAGCACTCTTTGCCTTAAACTTCATATATGCCCCGTCCCACCCATTCAGCAGTACAGCCATAACCACACAGAGCTCCTTATTACAACAAGCTATACAAAGTATTTACAAAAATACTTCCAAGTAGTATATACATGCTAGGAGTAGTATTGTCATTGATCCCGCCTATGACCTTGGAGAGACTTTATTCCCATCTATACGGACTATTTGGTTGCCCAGGGATCTTTATGTATAACCAGAGATTGTTACGCAGTCAAATAAAGCTCCACACTTAGAGGGCAAAAAGAGAAAATTGCATGGGAGTAACTGACTGAGGATAGTTGTCATTTTTACCATAATTGCAGGGCTGAAGATTCAATTATCATTAGGTTGCCAAATAGAGGGAAAACTTATCAAGAAGGGAAGGAACGCATCACCATATGCAACATGATCTCCATGGAGAGGAACGGTGATTGGACATTCTTCTGTCTTTCATTTCTTTTAATCAGTAGAGATAGATCATGGTGTCCTGGTGCAAGTAACCACTTTGTCCAGATTGAATAGCAAGCAAGCAAGCAAGCAAGGAACAACCTCCACATCATTAGAGCACCTCTTGGTCTTGTGCACAGCTCTTTGACTTGGATGGTCTGGGAGTCTGGGATGACTTTAAAAGAGTGTTAGGAAAATGCAGCTTGCAGAGAGGTCTGTCAGGCATGTGGCTAGCTGTGGCACAGCATGGAACTTCAGGTTCAGAGGCAGTATATCTTGCAAGGCCAAATGAGGTGTGATGTTAAATGTGCATTTGCATTTTATGTGCATGTTTTAAAAATGTAAATTTCCACTGGGAGGAAAGCTCCTGTTATTTCCCAGAGAAAAGAGCAGCTTTGAAGGTGCAACTATTTCTCAGGAGTGCCGCAGGGAAGGAAGAAATTAAAATCCTCCCTCCAGCTACTGTGATCTCAATAACAATCACCACCACTGTGCGCTAGCTCCTTCCTGGATTTTTTTTAAAGAATATGCATGCTAAATGCAAATATGCTTTGCACATTATATCTGGTTTGGCCTTGAGTATCAGTGGGGACTGCAGGTGGCGCAGTGGTTTAAACCGCTGTGCTGCTGGCTGGTTGATCGAAAGGTCGCCGGTTCGAATCTGCACACGGGGTGAGCTCCCATGCTCCGTCCCAGCTCCTGCCAACCTTGCAGTTTGAAAGCATGCAAATGCAAGTAGATAAAAGGTACCACTTCGGTGGGCAGGTAACAGCGTTCCGTGCACTTCGAGTCATGCCGGCCACATGACCACGGAGACTGTCTGCGGACAAACGCTGGCTCCCTCGGCCAGGAAACGGAGATGAGCACCGCCCCCTAGAGTCAGGCATGACTGGACGTAACGTCAAGGGGAAACCTTTACCTTTACCTTTACCTTTATCAGTTATTGAAAAGCAAATGTTACCTTCCTGCTTTGCTTGTGGTCTTCCAAGATGAATCTGGCTGGCTCCTTTTGGAAATTGGGCACTGGCTTAGAAGGATGCCTGGTCTGGTCCAGCTGGGCTCCTCTTCTCATTGCATGGAAAGCTATTTGAGGATGTAGTGGACAGTAAGTTCCCCTGTGTCCCAAAAATACACCCAGCTTTTCCAAGGCCCACCAGATGTTTGGACCACAGCTCCTATCTGCCCCAGCCTGCATGCCAATTGTCAGAGATGATGGGAGCTGTGTTCCAAAATATTTGGAGCGCACCTGTTGCCTGCCCCTGGTGTAGGAAACCACATAGAAACATAGAAACATAGAAACAGAGCGAGTCAGAAGGGGCCTCCCGGGCCATCTAGTCTGACCTCCGGCACCAGCCGGCTCCGCTCATGACATGCCCACCATGTGCATGTCCAGCCTATCTTTGAACACCCTCACCGATGGGGCCTCAACGACCTCTCGTGGAAGCCCATTCCACGCCCTCGGGGTCCTAACTGTCAGGAAGTGCTTCCTGGCATCCAAATTGAACCTTGGCTCCCTGAGCTTTGCTCCATTGGAGCGTGTCCTGCCTTCCTCTGCAGGGGAGAACAGGCCTCTCCCCATCTCCATGTGACATCCCCTCACATACCTGTATGTTGCCAACATATCCCCTCTGAGTCTCCTCTTCTCCAAGCTGAAGAGACCCAGTTCCCTCAGTCTTGCCTCATACGGCATCCCCTGCAAACCAGCCACCATCCTTGTGGCCCTGCGCTGCACTGACTCCAACCTGGCTATATCCTTTCTGTAATGAGGGGCCCAAAACTGAACACAATACTCCAGTTGCGGGCGCACCAGAGTCGTGTAGAGTGGTAGTAATACCTCTCTTGATCTAGAAGCCACACTTCTGGCTATGCAACCAAGGGTGGCATTCGCCCTCTTGACCACCGCATCACACTGCTGACTCATGTTTAGCCTGCGGTCAACCAGTACCCCGAGGTCCCTTTCACAAGTGCTGCTCTCCAGCCACTTGTCACCTAACCTGTACTTATGACAGCTATTCTTATGCCCCAAGTGCAAGACCTTGCACTTATCCACATTGAACGCCATCCTGTTGTCTCCTGCCCACTTCCATAGTCTGTCCAGATCCTTTTGGATCTGGTGTATCTGCTCCTCAGTTGTGGCCACTGCTCCAGTTTTAGTGTCGTCTGCGAATTTGATCAGCAGACTGTTCACCCCTTATTCCATGTCGTTAATGAAAAGATTAAACAGGATCGGCCCCAGGACAGAGCCCTGGGGGACCCCGCTTGTCACTGGCTGCCATCCTGACAATTCCCCGCTAATGGTTACCTTCTGCTTTCGGTCAGACAACCATGCCCTAATCCACCGCACAGTGCTTTGGTGTATCCCCAAACTCCTCAGTTTCTCCACCAGGATATCATGGGGCACTTTGTCAAAGGCCTTGCTGAAATCCAGGTATACCACATCCACTGCATCCCCTCCATCTAGCCATCTTGAAACCTTGTCATAGAATTCCACAAGGTTTGTCTGGCAGGACCTGTTTCTGCGGAAGCCATGTTGTGTGGCTGTCAGCCTCCCTTCCCTATCTAGCATCACTAGATCTCTATTATGAGCCTTTCCATTGTTTTTCCTACAATGGACGTAAGGCTAATCGGTCTATAATTCCCCATGTCCTTCCTACTACCCTTTTTGAAAATTGGGACCACCGATGCCACCCTCTAGTCCTCTGGAACTTCACCCGTTCTCCACGAGGCCTCAAAAATGGAGGCCAGCGGGCGTGAGAGAACCCCTGCCAACTCTCTAAGTACTCTCGGGTGTAACCCGTCAGGGCCTGGCGCCTTTGTAATGTCCAACGCCCTGAGGAGCCCCTCGACTTCAAGGGGGGTGACTCTAATCTCTGCCCCTAAATCCCCAGCCTCATCTAATCTCCTATACAGATATCCCCCATCCTGCTTTGGGGAGAACACAGAGGCAAAATAGACATTTAGCATCTGTGCCTGTTCCCTCATGTCAGTCACTGGATCTCCTTCCTCCTTATTTAGTGGTCCCACCACTTGTATCCCCTTTCTTTTCCTATTTACATGCTGAAAGAAGCCCTTTTTGTTGCTCTTGATATTCGTGGCAAGTCTCAGCTCATAATCAGCCTTAGCCTTGCGAAGAATCCTTCTGCAACGGGCCTCCTCCTCCCGGTATACCCTTTTGTCTATTTCCCCCAGTACCCATTTCCTATGGAGGCTCCTCTTTCATCTAATCCCCCTAACCACCTCCTTTCGCATCCATGGCGGCACTCTCCTCCGCCTCCCCACCTTACTGACTAGAGGTATTGTCAGGGCTTGCGCCTGCAAAACCTCCCTTTTGAGTGCCATCCACCCCTCCTCAACTCGCTTACCTTCCAGTAACCTATCCCAGGAGACTTTCCCCAGCCTGGCCTTCAGTTGGCCAAAGTTGGCCCTCTTGAAGTCCCAGCTTCTAGTGCTCGCCCTGCTGCACGGCCCCAGTCCCCTGATCTCAAAGCAAAGGATGGAGTGATCACTCGCATCTAGAGCTCCCCTAATCTGTACTTCATCTATCAGCTCCTCCCTATTGGTCAAGACCAAGTCCAGGATGTTTCCCCCCCTCGTCACCTCTCGGACCCTCTGTGTGAAAAACCCACCCTCTAGAGCTTCTAGGAAGCGACGTGACCTGGCTGTCACCGCCGAGTGAGTCTCCCAAGTAATATCCGGGAGATTGAAATCTCCCATAATTACTGTGTCTCTCCCACAAGATATCCTTAGAATCTGGCCTGTCAGGACATCATCCAGGGTCTCAAGTTGACCTGGAGGGCGATAACATACCCCCACTGTCAGATCTCTTTCCCTGTCAAAACCCCTAAGTTTCACCCAGACTGCCTCTACCGAATCCCCATCTGTGCTGCATTCTATCTCACTGCATCCTATCCCTTCCCTGACATATAAAGCCACACCCCCACCTCTCTTTCCCTTCCTGTCCTTTCTAAAAAGGTGATACCCTTCTATGTTTACACGAGTGGAAGGGCCACTTCAGCCAGCCCAGCCCCTGTTCATCTCAGTTACAGCAAGCCAGGAAGGGCAACCGTCCACTTCCAGGCCTGAATTGCAGCCTCACTGTGAGGGCACAGCATCTTCCATACCCTCACTGCAAAGCCTATGATCTCCAAGAGAAGAGGAAATTCGTCTCACCAAGTCAAATATCTCCTTCAGCTGGAATTCTCTTCAGGCCTAATGCCGCTGCACAAAAAGCATTCTCACTTCAAAGGCTTATCCATTTATTAAATCCGTTTTAATCCATTTATTAAAATGCTCATAACTTTACAAAGATGGGTTTTGATGGGCAGATTTTCACCAGCAGACTGATATAAATTTATCTGGATTATTTTTGGATTCCTTCTTTTCCCAATGTTCATGTGAGGTAATATGCAATATGAATAATAAAATGCATATTTTTAAAATTCCCCCCCCCCCAAAAAAAGATATGGCATTTGTCACCTTTTTGGTATGACAGAGCTATATCATTGTGTCACCGCATGTGTGCATTTTAAGATATTTGTCCTATCACTGTCCTGGAAACTTTCTTGCACTCTATAGTTTCATATTTGATGAATCCGGCATGCTATCCATATCTTCTGTACTGATAACTATGCATAGTTTGCTGTTTAATTCTTTCAAAATATGTTAAGCAATTTTCCATAAAGGGCTGTACAATTTAAAAAAATCTTTCACCCAATGGCATTGTTTTGTGCCCACCTGCCATTGCTCTGACCATTCCATACAAAGGCATTCTACTTGTACAGATTACGTCTTCAAGAGGAAAGCAATGGAAATGTGAAGGCAGGGAATTGTGGTACAGCAATAATCTCTACTCTGGGGGGGTCACACTGCAGTGGTGGTAGGAGCTACACTTGAGGCCAATTGCCCCCACAAAACCAACATATTAGAGCTTAAAGCTCCTACTGCCAGTAAACTAAGCCTTAGGAGAGGCAATTCAGCCTCCTAGAATGGGGAGAAATGGTTTCAAACCAAAAAAACACTTTGTGATTGTGTTTGAGAAAATGAGGTAAGGCCAGCAGATGAGGGTAGGGCCTTCTGGGGATTCCCATTGTTTTCATCTTTTATTGCTACTGATTAATTTTTTTACACTGACTTATTTTTTCTTCCGGGTTGGGCCAGCTGGACTGACTCCTGCTGAATTTGTCAATCCAGCTTGGATGCAGCACAGTTTCAACTAAGGTGCACCATTTTAACATACAGATGCAATTTTCCTTTTGGCATCCTGGGCAGCCTTGCTGTGAGGAGTCCTTTCCATCATAAATCAATCTATGCAAGTAATTCACCAATTCAAACTGAGTGTTTCATTCCTGTTTCAATGAATCAAATAGTTCCAGGCCAGCTGGAAAATCTGCAAGCAAAATCCTGAAAATGTACTCCATTGGCTGAAGCAGCTTGTATCCTGGACTGGGACACTTTGGCCAGAGTTCCCTTGGACACAGATGGTTTTAAGGTTAAGTTGATTCCTCCACTCAGTTATTTCTTATTACACACACATTCTTCATTCTGAACCCTAATGACAAGTACAATAGCAATGAACCATCTTCCTTATAGACTGAATAATGGCCTTAAGAAGGGGTATGGATTTTTAATAGGATCGACTGTTTTTCTCTTTTGCAGAGTAACCATACTGGGCTTTTTCACCTTGCAGTTAATATTCATTCACACTTTCATGTAGGGACCTGGAGGAATTTCTTGTAGTCCACCTTTTGGGTTTTTGTTTTGTTTTCTTGTTTGGTCTAACCTAATTTGGATTTGCAGACTAACTTGCAGATTGGAACACAGACTTATCCAATTTTGTAGTTCATTCTTGGCTTACAGAATGTTTACAAAAATGTGTAAGCTGGAAAATGTTGCACATAAAGATGTGTATATTAGTGAAAGCTGCATGCAAACATTCCTGTCTTGAGAGAAATTGTGTACAGAATGTGTGCATTACAGAAAACTGTATATGAAAACAAATGCTAATTTTTATGTGTGAGCTTAACTTGCACAGATGCAAAATCTGGATAGAATGGACTTACACATATAAAACTGGCATGGAAAATAGTCCCATTGATTCATCTCTACTTTCAAGGTTTTTCATAGCTCTTGGAATACATACAGCCAATCTGCTAACCATTCCTGTTGTATCTCTTGTGTTGGTTGGTTGGAAGATCATGGGATAGAATTGGTTATTAGTCAAATTTAGTCAAATTGGGTTTTGGTCAAATTTAGTCAAATTGGGTTTTGGTCAAATTTAGTCAAATTGGGTTTTGCTCATCAGTGTTTCCATCAATTGAGTCAGTCATTTAATTCCTCATAGACCTACAATTAGGTTCATACAGATGTCCTAAAATCCATTTAGTTTACATTTCACAGATTGTCAGACAGTTTTCATTCTGTCATCACTCATTGACAGAACTGGATTTTATGAAAGGCATTTGTAATGCATTTGTGCAAATACACTGTTGCATAAATTGCACTCCTGAAGATATGTGAATCCTCCCAAAATGCACAGATCCCTTTTCTAGGCTTCATGCTTTGGGGGAAAATGTACATTTTTTCCTATGACTAAATGTGTGTGATTTTTAAAAATGGGCTGCAAGTCCACAGAATCTGCATGATTTGGGAAAAGCTGCTCCAATGAGAAATCTGTTGGGCAGATTCTTAGAAATTCATACACACTTGAGTCCATTGTAAATTTCTTCAACATCATGATCTTCAATCAGAGTTTGAAAATTAAGCAAGAACTTTGCAGGGCTATCAGCTGGTCATGAATTTTAACTCTCCCTTTATGCAAGGTTTTTATTGTGCAATCAATTGTTCTACTTCAGCCGCATAATCTTTCAGAGATCCAGGTGAGAGCTGCTTACATCCATAAACCTCCCCTGTTTTCTCACCATATCTTCCATATTTTTCCTAACTAAAGAAGCTCCTTTAAGGAGGAAAAGATGAAATAGCTGCATGGCAGCTTCCAACTGGTAATTCTACAGTTCCTCCACCTGGAAGCATCCTGAGGGCAGGGGGTACAAACAAAAACAAAAACGTGTGCAAGTAGATATAGTCCTTGGTGCATTTCAAGAAAACTTTTTATCAAGAGGTGTTTAATGTTTCATAATAAAAACCACTTGGGTCACATTTTCTGCTGCAGCTCACCTCCCTTTAGCATGCATCTGTTCAATCGCAAATGCTGTTCTTGGAATTATTTCTGTCATGTCTTCTCTGGATGTTGTTTTCATAAATCACGTTAAAAACACTTCTTGTTCTAGAATGTGTCACTTGTATGAATGCTCATGCAAGAATGAAAGTAGGCCAGATATATCTTCAAACTGATTGCATGTTCTAGTAAGTGTAGCTTTGTCAGTCTTTGGAGGATGAAAAGCTCAGTACACGCATCATTTGCAAATATGACCTTGGACTAAGCAATCTGCACCTGGCAATATCAGCAGCCTGATGGAAGAAAAGCACTGTGAGGTGAGATAAGGAGGTCAGATAAGGAAGGATTAAGTGCAGATGAACTCCCCATCATTGCTGGAGTCACCTTGGCACTGCCCAAGAGCAGTGAAGGGGCCAGTCATGCAGCCGCATATATCCTTGTATTCATCTCTTATCTTGAACTGCACACACTATACAACCTCTTTTGGTTTGTGGATCACAATTAAATTCTTCCCTTCCTCTCCAGGGCTGTTGAGCATCCTGTCCCCCTCCAAACAATTTAGTTGTTGCACTTAAAAAAAAATTCCTGTTGCACTTTGTCTCCAAATCTGTTTGTGAGTGGCTTGGCCTGTGGGATAATACTTTGCTCAAGAAAGTATTCCAGAAGGAAGCCATCAAATGTCCACAGGCACCAGTGCTCCTGCAAGGCACCCTTGCTCTTCTTATCCAGGTGCCTGACTCGTCCTACCTGTTGGCGTTGCTTAGTTGTTAAAAGGCATATTTTCTTACTGGCACCTGGGAAGGCTGTGAGAAACGGTTTGTGCCAGTGATGACAAACATTGTTTCAGATAAGTTGTTTAGTGTGTTTGGGGTCAAAGCCCACTTCTGCCTTGTCTTTGAAGACAAGGTGGCAGCAGTGGCAAGGAATGCTTTCCTTTAGCTTCAGCTGATCCACCAACTGTGTCCTTACCTGGATGAGCACTGCCTGGCAACAGTGACCCACGCTCTGGTAACTTGCCGGTTGGATTACTGTAATGTGCTCTATGTGGGGCTGCCCTTGAAGATGGTCCAGATATTTCAATTGGTTCAGAATAGAGCTGCCAGGATGTTAATGGGGACAGGCTGGTTTTCATATAACACCAGTCCTCTACCAATTGAAGTCCAAGCCCAATTTAAGGTGCTGGTTATGACCTATAAAGCCCTAAATGGCTTGGGTCTGGGATACCTGAAGGAGCGCCTTCTTCCCTATGTGCCCTCCCACCCCTTGAGATCTGAGGCAGAGGCCCTGCTCTGGGAGCCCTCCTTGAAGGAGACTAGGAGGGAGAGTACCCAGAGGAGGGCCTTCTCTGTGGTGGCGCCCAAACTATGTTCCCCAGAGAGGTTCCCCTGGTGCCTATGTTATATTCTTTTTGGCATCAGGCAAAACCCTTTTCATTTTCTTGTTATTTTAATGTTTAATTGATTTTAACTGGGTTTTTAGTATATTAATGGCCAGATGCTGTGTGGTTTGTTTTATTCTACTTATTTATTGTAAGCCATCCTGAGACATTCTGTAGAGGACAGGATAGAAAAGCTTTTAATAAATAAAGATATACATTCTTTGCCACACCTCCCATGGCAGCCATTTTGTGGTAGTGCCCAGTACGATTTCTCAAAATATGCCCACAGCCTTAAAATCTTGCCTACCACTGCCTTCCCATGGCAAAGGGGCTTGTGTAGTGCAATGAAGCTATGAGCTATGCCGTGCAGGGCCACCCAAGACGGGCAGGTCATAGCAGAGAGCTCTGACAAAACATGATCCACTGGAGAAGGAAATGGCCACCCACTCCAGTATCTTTGCCATGAAAACCCCATGGACAGTACCAAAAGATATGATGCCGGAAGATGAGCCCCTCAGGTCGGAAGGCGTCCAATGTACTACTGGGGAAGAGCAGAGGGCTAGTACTAGTAGCACCAGAAAGAATGAAATGACTGTGATAGGTGTGAAAGGATGATTTGAAACAAGGGAGTAAAGAGATTTAAAAGGGTAACAAAGAAAATTACTCAGCCCAAAGGAGGGGAGGGGCCAAAATCAGATAGCACAAGGCATGGGGAAACAGGCAAGTAGGCAGGAGGGCAAAATACTTCCTGATTGTTTATTGACAAGCTGGGCAGAACAAAATGAACCTATTGTAGCCCACAAGGGGCAGGGCTGGACTGGGAAGAAGGGCTGGTGTTGGGGCAGCGCGGAGTGGAAAGAATGTAACTCTCAGTACCCTATTAGCCAATTAGGGGAAAGAAGGAGGGAACAAGTGCTGGAGCAGGATTCAAAAGGGGTGTGTAAACATGTGCTCAGGTGAACAGAAGGATGGGAAGGAAACTGTTCTTCTCTGTTCCCTTCGTTGCAATACAGTTTTAAAAAACTCTCTGCATGCCTGGAATATTTTTCTCTTCCAACGGAAAGGAAAGAGTGTTCATAACAATATGGGGGCTCTGTCTGGGATATCTCCTAAATCTGTCGTCGGCTCGATTTGGTGAGTCTCTAGGAGGGTACCCTGCCGAGGCTATGGTAGTCCTACAAGTGACTCTCAGGCCAAAACGAGGACGATTGGAGACCCGAGACTGATTGAAAATCCAGCAGCAGGGACTTCTAGAACCTCAGGAGGGGTTCAAAATGGGGTTTACTCAGGTAGAGTAATCCTGATAAGATGCATCTAAGTTTAGGTAAGGAATTTTTATTTCTCACCCAAGGGAAAGGGAATGGGGAGTAAAGTATTCAGGGCTGGCGGGGTCAGGCTGGATGGCCCAGTAGGCCTATCCTGACCCGTTCTGTTTCTGTAGGGGTAAAGGGGCCAAGAAAAAAATGCTTTCCTTTTTAAGGTTTTTAAGGTTTAAATCCAGCCCATCAGATATTGCTGGAGTATCAGTTTGTGAAGGAAGGCATGGTAGGAAAGAAGGAAGAGGATTTGTTCAGGAGGAAACACGTGCAAAGGGAAAGCACTGTGTGGTGTGGTTGTAATTTCATGGTTTGGATTGGAATTTTGTAGATATAGCAAGTAGAAGGAGGCAAATGAGCAGATGGATTGTGGCAATGAAAGAAAAGGGAGGAGGAATCCTGCTTATCCTGAAGGGATTCCCAGAGAAAGAAAGAAAAGAGAAGAAGGAAAAGTGAAGCAAAGATGCAGAAGGGAAGGGTTTTCTTTATTGTGTTGAAGAGGTTTTTGAAAAAATAGCGGAAATTGGATGGTTGTGTTTACCAAGCAGCCTGAACAGTGAGTGGCAGGCTGGAGTTCAACAAGTGAAGATTTTGCACATGGAGGCAGCGAAAGGGGGGGAATGCAGGCCCTGTGGGCTTAGGCCTTGCAGTTTCCCTCACACATAAGGACTACTCTTGGAAGTCCACCTTGTCAGGCAGGTAGTAAATATGTTCTTGGTTTTCTCTGGGCCGATTTGGTTTCTCTACCTGTTGAACATGCAATTGTTTGGTATGTGGGGTGTAAAGGCAAAAGGAAAATTGTACTGGAGGCCATGTGAGGATGCAAGTATATGAGGTGATGTATTTTGCAGGAATTCCTTGCTTTAAGGGGGGCATGGAGCGTGGTGTGTGAGTGGGCTTTTTAAGAGTTTTGGATAAATGGTGGTTGAGTGTTTTGGTACAAAATGGGAAAAACGTGTAAAGAATGAAACTGCTAAAGTTTTTCATGGAAGCACAAAATGGAGGATCTGGGAGGGGCCACAAAGGCCATCGAGTTCAAACCCCTGCTGTTGCAGGGCACCATGGTACACACTTTTCATTTGGGTAAAGAAAAGAAGAAAAAAGCAAAAAGAAGAAGAAGAGGGTTGGTGCACCTCATTTGCTGAAGAGCACTCCATTATTTAAGGGACAGCAACTGCAGCTTTTTCTGGATTTGGTCTGGCCAACTGAATTCAGGGAAATGTGTGCTGGAAACTATGGACTTCTTGACTGTGGGATCCACACAGCCAAGAAAGGGGAATGCTCTGGCAGAAGGTACCACCATTTTGTGAGTGCTGCAGAGGGAGCGCACACACAAGAGTCTCTGAGCATGTGCAGAGTTCAAAGTGCTTTGGGAAGTTGGGGCAGTGCTGCTTCCAGCCATGAGTTGGGGGCAGGCTTGCACTGGTTTTCTGGCTGGAATCTGGAGTGTCTAGAAAACTCTAAAAGAAAATGTTGGGGTGTTTAAATCTTGAAGGGAGGGGGACAATAAGGTATTGCAACTGAGGTGAGACATTGGAGGTTCTTTGAGTGTTCAAAGCCTGTATTGCCTCAGGAAAAATTCTGCATGGGAAGGGACTGAGTTGAAACAAAGGATCCTTGAGCACTTTCAATGGGGAGGCTGAGGGGAATTTTTTTAAGGGAAGGAAACCTAGAAGCAGTATTGTGGGAATGCATTAATTGTTTGTGTTGACTACCAGGAGTTTTGTGTGGAAGTGGGAGGGGATATGTTCTGAATTCTAGGCATAACATCTTGTGGCTGTGCCACAACACAAAGAGTGGAGGAAGGGGAGTAATGGGTGGAACTGGGGCTGTTTGGTTGGGTGTGTGCATGTGCACATGGGTGCACAGTGGGAGAGTTTTGGGTTTTTTTTCAAAAACCCCAAGGAGACTACTTTTCCCTGTGGTTTCAACAAGAGGTTTGTTCCCTTTTCCTTTTTGCAATGTTGCCAAATATTTTGATCAGGCTCCAAATTTTACAAGGAAGGATAGCTATGGAGAGTGTTTTGTACAAGAAAGGAATATTGATGGTACTAAAGAGAGTTTTCCTTACAGTAACCTAATGTTTGCGGCGGCGGCGGCGGGAGGGGGGGAACCTATTTGCTAGCCTCAGGAAATGGCAAGGTTTTTAAAATTTTTCTTGCTGTGAACATAAGCAGCCATGCTCATCAAGATGAACAAGCATTGATTGTTTGATTGTGAAGGGTGCTAGTTCAAATTGCATGTATACGTAATGGATTTGGAACATTTTTATATATGTGGGGGAGGGGGTACCATCTCTGAAAGAATTTGTGTGATACCATGTTCTCACTGGACAAATGCCATCAGAAGGCACATTTTGCTTTAACCAAGGTAAGCAATGTGTTTGTAAAGCACACAAGTTCAACAAGGGGTTTCTCTTGTGTGCACTTTTGGCATGGGTTGGATTTGATTTCAACATCTCAGACATTTTTCTTGAGACTGTGCTGAACAGACTTGCGGGGGACCAGGCTTGAAAAGGGACAAAGATTTCCCAACTTTCTCTCCAAGCTAACATGGTTAACCAGTGTCTGTGAAGAAATGTAAAAGTTTTTTTCTAATCCACCAGTTTTGTGAGCTGTACTTTCCAGACACCAGAGGAACTGGAACTGCAAAGACTGTGATTCCTGTGTTCTGCCTTGCTCTTTGTATTATCCACGAGGAAGCAAAGGACTAACCAGGCAAACCGTGAGAGGCAAGTCCTACAGCCAAGTGTACAGCGGAGTCCAGAAGTTGAGTGAAGCCTAGACAACGAAATCTCGAAGAATCGCCTCAAAGGGCAAAGCAGATAATTGAACTGGACATTAGGCCATTGCCTCATCTCACACTGGCCTCATCTCACACTGCTCCCACCTTGCAAAGCAGGCTAACCCAGGTCTGTTGACCAACAGGGATGGTGGCCTTAGACAGGGTATTCATCATCATGGGGGTCTCAGCCCCAATGAGGATGATATCATTAGGACAATGGGTCAAAAGGATGGGCCTAGGGAGCAAAGGAACCAGGCCTCAAAATAGATTGGGTAACAGTGCTGCAAAAGTGCAGGGGAGCAGGTTAAAGGTGAGAGCAGGCTGGCACTGAGTTTATTTATTTATCTACACATTTATATGCCGCCCCCTTGCCAAGAAGCCTTGGGGCGGCTAACAGCAGTAAATAAATACCTTAAAAAACAGCAATTACACTACTTAACTGGCCCATCTCAAGATCGAACTATTAAAAATACAATAACTATAATAAATATAACAGAAATAAATTAATAATTAACAATTAAAATAACTCTTAAATAAAAAGGTCTTCACCTGGCGCCGAAAAACAAATGATGACGGTGCCAGGCGAGCCTCTCTGGGGAGCGCATTCCATAGGTGGGGCTCCACCACAGAGAAAGCCCTCCTCTGGGTACTCACTCTCCTTATTTCCCTCACAGAGGGCTCCCGGAGGAGGGCATCATCTGCAGATCGTAGGGGGCGGGAGGGCCTATATGGTTGCAGAAGCTCCTTTAGGTAGCCAGGACCCAAGCTGTTGAGGGCTTTATAGGTAAGAACCAACACCTTGAATTGGGCCCGGACTTCAATAGGGAGCCAGTGTAGCTGATGGAGAACTGGGGTGATATGAAAACCACGCCCAGTCCCCGTCAGCAACCTGACAGCTCTATTTTGTACCAATTGAAGTATCTGGACTGTCTTCAAGGGTAGCCACACGTAGAGCACATTACAGAAATCTAAACAGGAAGTCACCAAACAGGGTCACTGTCGCCAGGCTGTCGAACTCCAGGAAGGGACGCAGCTGATGGATCAGCCGAAGCTGATGGAAAGCGCTCCTTGCCACCACTGACACTTGAGCTACCAAGGTCAGCTCCGGGTCGAGGAGCACTCCCAGGCTGCAGACCCTGTCTCTCAGAGGGAGTGCAACTCCATTTAAGACAAGGGTCAGGTCCCCCACTCCGAAGCCCAAACCACCCACCAACAGGACCTCCGTCTTGTCAGGATTGAGCTTCAGTTTAATGGCCCTCATCCAGCCCATTACCTCTGCCAGGCACCGGTTCAACACAGTCACTGCCTCACCTGGATCGGTAGAGAATGAGAGGTAGAGCTGGGTATCATCAGCGTACTGATGATTCCGCAGCCCACACCTCCTGATGACCTCTCCCAGCGGTTTCATGTAGATGTTAAAAAGCAAGGGGGACAAAATGGAACCCTGCGGAACTCCATGGCATAGCTGCCATGGTGCAGAGCCATAGTCCCCCAGCACCACCGTCTGGAATCGGCCGTTGAGGTAGGAGTGGAACCACTGCAGAGCAGTGCCACCAACTCCTAATCCCGCCAGCCTATCCAGAAGGATACCATGGTCGATGGTATCGAAAGCCGCTGAGAGGTCCAAGAGAACCAACAGGGACGCACTCCCCCTGTCCCTCTCCCTGCACAGGTCATCGTACAGGGTGACAGTGCCGTACCCGGGTCTGAAACCGGACTGAAATGGGTCTAGATAATCAGTTTCATCCAAGAGTGCTTGGAGTTGTTCTGCCACCTCCCGCTCCAGCACCTTGCCCAGAAACGGGATGTTGGCCACCGGTCTATAATTGGCGACCACCTCTGGATCCAGGAATGCCTTCTTTAGGACTGGTTGGACTACCACCTCCTTTAAAGGTGCAGGCACTCGTCCATCTCTTAAAGAGGCGTTGACCACCTCCAAGATCCAGGTTCCAATCCCATCCTTGGCGCTCTTTAATAGCCAAGAAGGGCACGGGTCCAGTAAACAGGTGGTTGAGCGTACCGATCCAAGCACCTTGTCCACATCATCAGGCCGCAAAAACTGAAATTCATCCATCAATGGGGGACAAGATGGCACAGTTGGCCCCTCCCCAAGAGAATCTGTATCAACAATAGTGTCCAGTTCGTGACGAATCTGAGCGACTTTCTCCCTGAAATGCATGGCAAAGTCATCACAGCGGGCTTTCGAGGGTGGCATCAGATCTTTTTTGGGGCCAGGACTTATCAGCCCCTGCACCACCTGAAAGAGTTCCGTCAGATGGCATCGTGAGGAGGCAATGGACACGGAGAAGAATTTCTTCTTCGCCGCCCTCACCGCCATGGCATAGGCCCGATAGTGGGCTCTAAGACATGTTCGGTCAGATTCATCCCGTGATTTCCTCCACCTATGCTCTAGCTGTCTACCAACCCGCTTCATTGCCCGTAGTTCAGGTGTATACCACGGGGATGAACGGGCTCTGCCAGGTTGTAGAGGGCGCTTAGGAGTGATCGTGTCAATAGCCCTGGTCATCTCCCCGTTCCATATATCAACCAGGGCATCAACAGGAGCACCAGCTTTGTCAACCAGAAAATCCCCCAGAGCCCTCAGGAATCCATCCAGATCCATCCGACTCTGGGGGCAGAGCAGCACAATTGGGTCTGCACCCTTACAGAGAGAGAGGCCACTTTCGAGCTCAAACCTCATGAGGAAGTGATCCGACCATGACAAGTGCATCAGGCATAGATTCTTCACCCTCTGATCACCCTCTTCCCGCCCCGTCGAGAAAACCAGGTCCAGAGTGTGTCCACGTTCATTGGTCGGGCTGCTGACATGTTGAGACAGCCCCATGGCCGTCATGGAAGCCATGAAGTCCTGAGCCGCCCTGGAAAGATCAGTCTCGGCGTAGAGATTGAAGTCCCCCAGGACCAACATCCTGGGGATCTTCATCACCAGGTCCGAGACGACCTCTGTCAGCTCAGGCAGGGAGTCTGTTGGGCAGAAGGGTGCACAGTACACCAACAGAATCCCCAATCTGTCTCAGTCGCCCAACGCCAAGTGGAGACACTCCAGCCCCTGTCTTGAGGGGACAGGAAGCCCCATGAGGGAAAAAGGCTTGATAAACCAAAGCGACCCCCACTCCGCTCCCCTCCGGGCATGGACGGTACTGGATTAGGTACCCGGGCGGGCACAGTTCCGAGAAGGCCACATCTGCCCCCTCCCCCACCCAGGTCTCGGTGATACAGGCCAGGTTGGCCCTCTCATCCACAATCAGGTTGTGGATGAGAGTAGCTTTATTGTGGACGTACCTGGCATTGAGCAACAGCACCGTCAGGCCCGTGGGGCAGTTGACAAGGCTACCTGGCACCCGCCGGCTGGGGGAATAACCAGAAGGAGGGACAGGTGTTAACCATCTGTCCCGCCTTCTTCTAGGCGGAACCGTTAAACCCCCACCGCCGTAGCAACCATTGCCCATCACCACCCCTATGGTGGCCCCTGCGCGCTCTTCTGGGAACATTCCTACGCTAACTTGAGACGGGCCCCTAAAAACTAGCTAAAAATTTTAAAACAACTAAAAGCCCCACCCACCATCAATACCCAGCGGCTGGTCTGCAGAGCCTCGGCCAGAGCCCAGCCCAGCCAAGTGGCACCAATGGCCCTAACCACGACTGCCCTTAGGCTGTTGCCCTTTGGCCATCAGCCCTTTGGTCGCCAGCCCCAGACGCAGCCGGCGCTTTGAGGGCTCCGTGGCGTCCTCTTCCAGCCTCCTCTGGCCTCGGCCTCGCCCCGCCCCGCCCTCCTCGGCGCGCCTGCCACTCCCGGTTCGAGGGGGCGGGCGCGGAGCAGGGGCCTCGGCGGCCGGTGGGTGCCACAGGAGCCGCCCAGGTCTCCAGTGCGATGGGGTGGCGGTCCGGTCTCCGGTGCGGTCTCTGGCGTGGCACGGCGGTAGGATGGCGCGGAGTTCCTTGCAGCCAAAGGAGGGGGCAAAGAGATCAAGGGGTTTGACTAAGACAATCCCCATCTGAGCTGCATGGATAGAAGCTGCTTCCCGAGAAAGAGGAAACCTGAACTGGCTGATTTGTTTGGTTGCTCACAAAAGGGGGAACTGTTGGAGAAATATGAAAATCCTAGCAGAGGGGGTTGCTTGTATGCACCTCTGGGCTAAGGTCAGATCACTGTCGGCACTGACAGTTGGTTCAAAAGGATGGGAACTGGTGGCTTGTATAGGGGCTGCTGGGGCCATTGTTTTGCTGATCAGGTAGGGCAGATAACGCTGCCAGATAGACAGCATTGCAATTGCCTTCATTTGCATGCCAAAACAGGTTGTGATCCCTGTGCATCAGTGGCAATTTTACAGCTGGGTTACAGTGGAAGCAGGGATAGAGCAAGTGTGGGTGGCTAATCCAGGGTGGAGAGCCGTGCAGCAAGACATCAAGGATGCCCACTGATGCTTGTTGGCAAAGGGAAATAAGGGGGAATTCACTTTTGGACATCAAAGATAATTAAGATAATTTAGGGGAATTTTGGATGAGTGAGCAAGAAATTGGGGAATGAACCAGGAGATGAGGACTGCTCCAGGCAGTCAAAAGTGGCTTGGATAGAGAACCTCTTTTCAAAGGTTAGAGGATCTATGGTGAGAGGGGGGCATTTTGGAAGAAGGAAGCTAAATGTGTAAAATGGGGGTGCACCAGGGACTGTTACAGGTGGACCATAAAGGTGAATGAGTGTGTGCTCAGGACTCTAGTTTGGGGAGAATGGAGTCCTTTACTGGTAACATGACTGGATGGAAGTGTGATATATCTGAGATCACAAGAAGGGGCGCAGTGGATACTGGAAAGCAGTCATGCTACACTGGGTTGGCACCTATGTATGTGAGGATGGGTGTGTAACCCTTCCTGCATATTTTTTCTTGAAAATGGGGGTGTGAGGAGATTCTTCAGTTATCATAAGGAAGGTGCAGGAGTGGCAGTAGGAATAATAAAGTAGGGGATGTACCCTGCCAGGATCATTATTCATGAAGACATGCTAGAGACAAACCAGTAACGGAGGAGTACTGCGCACGAAAGGAGCTGACAATTCCAACAAGAGGAGAGGTGATAGGGATTGGAATAGTCTCCTTTGCAGTGTCTACCCATGTATATTTAGCACATCTTCAGGAGCAAATGGCTTGTGCAATAGTGGTTCTTGGAAATGCTACTATGCACGCACTAGGAAAGCTGGCTGGAGAGATGCAACAAATAGAGGTATATACACCACAAAATAGGGTGGCTCTGAATCATGTTTCGGTACCAAAGGAGGCCTGTGGGGTGATTGGACACACCTGCAAGATGGATTTAGATAAACAGATGTCAATGAAGACTTAAGAGCAATCCAACAGGTAATACAAGGGATCAAAATAAGGCAGGAGTCAGGAATAGGAGAATGGCTGACATAATGTCTCCCCAACTTTATGCAGTTGGAACACCTGTTTTCATATTGGGGATGATAGCCATATGCATAATCTGCTGCATTAGCTTACAATGTATACTGGTCTGCACCCCATGTAATAAGGGGATGCGTTTGGGGAAAATGCACAGGCAAGGAGGAAATGATTAGGACAATGGTATCAGAGTTTAAGAACTGGGAATTGTTTCAAATCAGGGTGAAGGAAAGAAAAGGGAGGAATTGATAGGTGTGAAACGATGATTTGAAACAAGGGAGTAAAGAGATTTAAAAGGGTAACAAAGAAAATTACTTAGCCCAAAGGAGGGGAGGGGCCAAAATCAGATAGCACAAGGCATGGGAAACAGGCACGTAGGCAGGAGGGCCAAATAATTCCTGATTGTTTATTGACAAGTTGGGCAGAACAAAATGAGCCTATTGTAGCCCACCAGGGGCAGGGCTGGATTGAGAAGAAGGGCTGGTGTTGGGGCAGCACATAGTAGATGGGCGGAAAGAGTGTAAACTCTCAGTACCCTAGCCAATAAGGGGAAAGGAGGAGGGAAGAAGCGGCCAGGAGCAGGGTTCAAAAGGGGTGTGTGAACATGTACTCAGGTGAACAGAAAAATGGGAAGGGAACCATTCCTTTCTGTTCCCTTCATTGCAATAAAGTTTTATTGCAATAAAACTCTGCATGCCTGGAATATTTTTCTCTTCTGACGAAAAGGAAAGAGTGTTTATAACAACTGGGTCAAAGCCAAAAGGACACTCAGTTGTGGATGTATCTGGTAGTGAAGGGAAAGTCTGATGCTGTAAAGATATATACTCCATAGGAACCTGGAATGTAAGAACTTTGAATCCAGGTAAGCTGGAAGTGCTCCAACAGGAGATGAGAAAACTGAACATCGACAACTTGGGAATCAGTAAACTAAAATGGACAGGCATGGTTCAGATGACCATCAGGTATACTACTGCAGGCAAAAATCCCTCAGAAGAAATGGAGTAGCCTTCATAGTCAATAAAAGTAGGAAAAGCAGTACTGGGATACAATCTCCAAAATGACAGAATGATCTCACTTTGAATCCAAGGAAAACCATTCAACATCACAGTAGTCCAAGTCTATGCTCCAACTACTGGTGCTGAAGAGGCTAAAGTTGACCGGTTCTATGAAAGCCTACAACACCTTCTAGAAATAACACCAAAAAATGATGTCCTTATCATCATGGGGGATTGGAATGCTAAAGTAGGAAGCCAAAAGATAACTGGAATAACAGGCAAGTTTGACCTTGGAGTACAAAATGAAGCAGGGCACAGGCTGGTAGAATTTTGTCAAGAGAATACGATGGTCATAGCAAACACTCTTTTCCAACAACCCCAGAGACGACTCTACACATGGACATCACCAGATGGTCAACACAGAAATCAGATTGACTATGTGCTCTGCAGCCAAAGATGGAGAAGCTCTATAGAATCAGTAAAAACTAGACCAGGAGCTGACTGTGGCTCCGATCATGAGCTTCTGGTTGCAAAATTTAGGCTTAAGTTGAAGAAAGTAGGGAAAAGCACTAGGCCACTCAGGTATGACCTAAATCATATCCCTGATGAATATACAGTAGAGGTGACAAATAGATGGAATGCGGAATTCCAGAGAATAGCTCAAAGAGATAAGAATGCCCTCTTAAATGAACAGTGCAAAGAAATAGAAGAAAACAATAGAATAGGGAGGACCAGAGATCTCTTCAAGAAAATTGGAGATATGAAGGGAACGTTTCATGCAAAGATGGGTATGATAAAGGACAAAAATGGTAGTGATCTAACAGAGGCAGAAGAGCTTAAGAAGAGGTGGAAAGATTACACAGAAGTATACAAGAAAGATCTTAACGTCCCTGATAACCACCATGGGGCAGTCACTGACCTTGAGCCAGACATCCTGGAATGTAAAGGCAAGTAGGACTTAGGAAGTCTGAGCAACATCAAAGCTAGTGGAGGAGACAATATTCAGCTGAGCTATTCAAAATCCTAAAAGACGATGCAGTTAAAATTCTACACACAATATGCCAGCAAATTTGGAAAATTCAACAGTGGCCACAGGATTGGAAAAGGTCAGTTTACATTCCCATCCCAAAGAAGGTCAATGCCAAAGAATGTTCAAACTACCGCACCATTGCACTCATTTCACATGCTAGCAAAGTGATGCTCAAAATCTTACAAGCTAGGCTCCAGCAGTATGTGGACCGAGAACTACCAGAAGTACAGGCAGGATTTCGAAGAGGGAGAGGAACTAGAGATCAAATTGCCAACATACGCTGGATCATGGAGAAAGCCAGGGAGTTCCAGAAAAACATCTACTTCTGCTTCATTTACTATGCTAAAACCTTTGATTGTGTGGATCACAACAAATTGTGGCAAGTTTTTAAAGAGATAGGAGTGCCAGACCATCTTATTTGTCTCTTTGGAAACCTGTATGCAGGTCAAGAAGCAACAGTGAGAACCGGACATGGAACCAATGATTGGTTCAAAATTGAGAAAGGAGTTTGGCAAGGTTGTGTACTGTCACTCTGCCTATTTAACTTATATGCAGAGCACATCATGAGAAAGGAGGGGCTAGATGAATCACCAGTTGGAATTAAGATTGCTGGGAGAAATATCAACAACCTCAGGTATGCAGATGATATCACTCCAATGGCAGAAAGTGAAGAGGAACTAAAGAGCCTCTTGATGTGGGTGAAGGAAGAGAGTGCAAAAGTTGGCTTGAAGCTCAACATTAAGAAAACTAAGATCATGGCATCCGGTCTTCTCACTTCCTGGCAAATAGATGGGGAAGAAATGGAGGTAGTGACTGATTTTATTTTCCTGGGCTCCAAGATCACCACAGACTGGGACTGCAGCCAAGAAATTAAAAGACGCCTGCTCCTGGGGAGGAAAGCTATGGCAAATCTAGACAGCATACTAAAAAGCAGAGACATCACCCTGCCAAGAAAAGTGTGTATAGTCAAGGCTATGGTTTTCCCAGTTGCAATGTATGGCTGTGAAAGTTGGACCATAAGGAAGGCTGAGCGCCGAAGAATTGAGGCCTTTGAGTTGTGGTGCTGGAGGAGATTCCTGCGAGTCCCTTGGACTGCAAGGCAGTCAGTCCTAGAGGAGATCAACCCTGACTGCTCTTTAGAAGGCCATATCCTGAAGATGATACTCAAATACTTTGGCCACCTAATGAGAAGGAAGGACTCCCTGGAGAAGAGCCTAATGCTGGAAACAATTGACAGCAAAAGAAGAAGGGGACAGCAGAGGATGAGGTGGCTAGATGGAGTCACTGAAGCAGTCAGTGTGAGCTTAGGTGGACTCTGGGGGATGGTGGAGGACAGGAGAGCCTGGAGGAATGTTGTCCATTGGGTCACAATGGGCCGGGCACAACTTCACTAAACAACAACAACCACCCTATCCAAGGCTCTTGTGTCTTGGGCAAACTAGATGAGATGTCATTCACACAACTAGCAATCAATGTAAACAGCAGGCATGGGAGCTCAATCCATGCAGGGACTCTGTGGGGAGGTAGTCATGCACGTGTCTCCTCATGAATACCCTACCCAAGTGAATCTGTTTATTGTCATTGTTGTGCCTGAAAATGGAACAGTGAGAGAACAGCTTATTGAATGTCTTCTCCGTTTCTTAGATAACCATGGAGGACACGCTACAGCTGACACTCATGTCCTCCTTCCCAGTTTGTCCTGTTTTCATGGATCAGTGCTGTTCATTGAGATTTGAGCCATTAGTTTTGAGTTAGATCCATTCACACACTGAGTGGTAAAGGTCAGACAGGAGAAATGTTCATCTCTGTCAGTAATGCTGTAGAACAGGAAATCCAAGCAAAACTAATGCAGAGATGCAGAGGGCCAAATTCAATTTTGAATAAGCTTGGGAGGGGGGCTTCAGGGGGGGGAGCAAAGGAAAAAGGGGTGGGGACAAAATGCCAGCATCCTTTAGCTTAAAGCTCTTACTGCCTGTAATTAGGTCTTAGAAGAAGGATTTACAGCTCTTGGAAATCAAGAAAGCTGCACACAATCTAGGAAGCACCAGCTGATCTGGGGAAAAGGTGGTAAGGCAAGGCAAAGCGATGTAGTCCTCTGTGAAAAACTGGAGGGACAGACCAAGACCCTAGGAGGGCCCAGAAAGTACATTTTCCTGCTGAACATGCATACTTACAACTAAGTCCCATTGAACTGAGTGAGATGTAGTTGAAAGAGAAACACAAGGGCCCCACTTATTGAATGAGCTCCCCAGAGAGGTCCGCCTGGAGCCATTGTTATTTGTTTTTCGGCACCAGGCCAAGACCTTTTTATTTAAACATTATTTTAATTGTTGAATTTATTTATTGATTTTATATTTATGCCGGGATGTCTCCAGATGTTTATGTATTTGTATAGCTATTATTTGTATTGGAAGCCGCCCCGAGGCTTTTGCGAATGGGGCGGCATATAAATGTTCCAAATCAATCAATCAATCTGACATCCAAATTCATTACAAAAATGCCAGTTTCAAATGCTGATAGATCTCAGTTCTAGCCTACCACTCCCATCCACCCCAAACACATCCAATTCCCTTTTCAGGAGTGGCAGCACCACCCAAGGAATGATTTGCTCCAGTTGATCTCCCTGATGGAAAGTGGAAGAGGGGATTTCCTTCCGTTTCCTCAGTCCCCCCCCACCCTGCACAGCCCCCTCGGTCATCTTTCTGTGGGACACCCAATGCTATGGATCAGTTCTTAAGGGGGCATGGGACGATGGAAGGGGAGGGTTGGACTGGTGAGGGAGACTGGTGGGAGATTCAGGACTGATCAAAGGAAATGCTTCTTCACATGGCACATAATGTGGAAGACACTTCCACAAGATACAGTGATGGGCAACCACCATTTTGGGGTTTGAAAACATAGATTAATGGAGGGGAAAGCTGCCAATGGCTTCAAGTCCTGGTGACTACATCCTGCCTCCAGTGTCAGAGGCATGTGTAGACCTGTTGCCCAGGAGCTTGGGCAGGTGGGGTCTTGCTTTTACAGTTCCTGGAGGCAGCTGTGTGAACAGAACGCAAGACCAGCTGGACCTTGCTCTGATCCAGCAGGGCTCTTATGTTCTTATGAAGCTGCTGGAGAGCCAGTGTGGTGTAGTGGTTAAGAGCTGGGACTGGGACTCAGACGACCTGGGTTCGAGTCCCCGCTCGGCCATGGAGCCAACTGGGTGGCTTTGGGCCAGTCACAGACTCTCAGCCCAGCCTACCTCACAGGACTGTTGTTGTGGGGATAAGATGGAGGAGGAGAATGATGTAAGCTGCCTTGAGCCCTTTGTAGGAAAAAGGCAGGATATAAATCCAAAAATAAATAAATAAATATAAATAAATGCCTCGGAAAGCCAAACTAGAAGTGATTGCAGTAGATCACATGTAAAATCCGTCAGTTTAATTTGGGGGAGAAGTGAGTCTTGTTTTGCCATCATATTTTAATCAGTAAGCTTAAAGTCTGATGTTAAGACATGCAAAGGTTCAATGAGGGACAGACCCACCCTCCATGCACATTACCCCACCAGCCCTGCTGGTCCCAGCTGGGCCTCCTGTAAAATGAAGGTCATGTGACACAGATACTTATCCCTAGTGCTATTGATTATCTTGGCATAAATGCAAGTGGAATTTCATTCTGGGAATCCTAAAAGAGCAGGCGATTTTATGACCTGGGGAAACATTTTGTGAAAATGAGCCCTAGCATGCATATAAGGTGTATGTTGATGAAAACATCCTTCCCTGTGTTGCATGCCAATTTTTATGTGAATCATGAATGATAAGGTAATTTTCTTAAATCTCACCAATTAGCATTCTGCTACAGCCACAGTTTCATAAAATCCTCCCAACATCAGATAAAAAGTAATAAAACTGACTTCCATTATTTATTACAAGCCTTTATATCTTTCACATTTATTTTTAAAAGCCTTTCTCTCTTTCCCCATGTTTTTCTGAGGCTCTTTTATGAACAAGGGCATGATTCTGTCTTAGCAACTCGCTTCTTTCAATTCTGAACTCTAAAGATGATGAGTTTCTGTGTTTCCCCAGGCCTTCTGAGCTGGGGCAGTTGAAGATACAGGAACAGGCCTAATTACCATGTGTGGATTTCAGATGTAGAAATGAACTGATCATGTTCCCCTCCCACTTAGCTTTGATGGCTCTCCCTGAATATTAAGAACAGAAGCATGGTAGGACGAAGATGACATCTAGTAAGAGAAAAACAAAAATCCCACTCCTTTACTAATGGAGTTCTGGAGTCACTTTCCACATATGCTCCAGGATTTGACTGAGCCATGCACTCAGGCATGGCCATCTTGGCTAAACATGGTGGCAGCTGTAGACCAATTCTTCTGAAGGGCACCAAGTTGGGAAAGGCTGTAGTTGCAGGGTGGCAAGTATCCCACTGGGGAAAACGGGCCAATGGTTCTGTTGTGTCGTTTCACAATGTAATCGGTGAACCCTTTGCTAGATCCATGTTACCTACAGAGAATGAAACTCACGGGGGTCTAGCGGTCAGAGAGTCAAACTGGGTTCAAATTTGCATCGGAAAGTCGCCGGTTCGAATCTGCACACGGGGTGAGCTCCGGTGCGCCATCCCAGCTCCTGCCAACCTAGCAGTTCAAAAGCATGCAAATGCAAGTACATGAAAAGGTACCACTTCGGTGGGTAGGTAACAGCATTCCGTGCACTTCGGTGTTTAGTCATGCCGGCCACATGACCATGGAGACTGTCTGCGGACAAACGCTGGCTCCCTTGGATAGGAAACAGAGATGAGCACCGCCCCCTAGAGTCAGGCATGACTGGACGTAACGTCAAGGGGAAACCTTTACCTTTACCTTTATGCATGGATAGCCTTGGACTGACCACACACGCCCTTTCAGCCTGAACTACCTCACAGGGCTTATTGTGAGGACAAAATGAGGTGGAAGAGCCATGTGAGCTCCTTTGAGGACAGACATCTTTTACAAGAAAAAGCTATTATGGCTGTCATCCACCTGCTGAGTTTTGTTGAGCTGACTAATCATCTGCTTTTAAAATGATGCTTAAACCGCCAAACTTTTAGCATCAATGCATTTTGGAACCCACTGCAAGCAGTGCCAGTAACATGGGTGGTATAAAACTGAAGCTCATGCATGTTACTAGAAAAACAAATCTAGTTGCTTCCATGTTATGTTACATTAATGGACAATGACCAAAAGGGTTCCAAGAAATACAGATCACCGGTTAATCCACAAAAGTGCATAGCTTTGAGAAGGCCTTTCTCCAGAGCCACCAGCAAGGGAAGCTTGGAAGGTGGCAACAAGAGAGAGGGCCTTCTCAATGGTAGCTCTGACTTATTATAGAATGATTTCCCTCTGATGCCTGGTTGTGGTTGTGGCTGTGGCTGTGCTTGTGCTTATTACACTTGTTTCAGAGCTGCCCATTGGTATCATGCTCTCTGGTGGTTAAGACTGCTCTCTTCTCCCAAATATTTAGTGTCGCCCTGCCTATTTAACTTACATGCAGAGCACATCATGAGAAAGGCGGGGCTAGATGAATCACCAGTTGGAATTAAGATTGCTGGGAGAAATATCAACAACCTCAGATATGCAGATGATACCACTCTAATGGCAGAAAGTGAAGAGGAACTAAAGAGCCTCTTGATGCGGGTGAAGGAGGAGAGCGCAAAAGTTGGCTTGAAACTCAACATTAAGAAAACTAAGATCATGGCATCCGGTCCTCTCACTTCCTGGCAAATAGATGGAGAAGAAATTGAGGTAGTAACAGATTTTATTTTCCTGGGCTCCAAGATCACCGCAGACGGAGACTGCAGCCAAGAAATTAAAAGACGCTTGCTCCTGGGGAGGAAAGCTATGGCAAATCTAGACAGCATACTAAAAAGCAGAGACATCACCCTGCCAACAAAAGTGCATATAGTCAAGGCTATGGTTTTCCCAGTTGCAATGTATGGCTGTGAAAGCTGAACCATAAGGAAGGCTAAGCGCCGAAGGATTGAGGCCTTTGAGTTGTGGTGCTGGAGGAGATCCCTGCGAGTTCCTTGGACCACAAGGCGATCAAACCGGTCAGTCCTAGAGGAGATCAACCCTGACTGCTCTTTAGAAGGCCATATCCTGAAGATGAAACTCAAATACTTTGGCCACCTAATGAGAAGGAAGGACTCCCTGGAGAAGAGTCTAATGCTGGGAACAATAGATGGCAAAAGAAGAAGGGGACAGCAGAGGATGAGGTGGCTGGATGGAGTCACTGAGGCGGTTGGTGTGAGCTTGAGTGGACTCCGGGAGATGGTGGAGGACAGGAAGGCCTGGAGGAATATTGTCCATGGGGTTACAATGGGTCGGACACGACTTCGCGACTAACAACAAAAATGGCTCAGCAGGGCATTTCAGTCTGCTGTGCTAAACATGTCTGGTGTGTACTGAAATTGATTCAGCTTTTCCTCTTGTTTTTACATTTTGTACATTGCAAAATTATTCTGTGTTTAATTTTTTTGTAGCCTCTTCTTTTATAAATTGTTGTGAACCACCCAGAGAGCTTCCGTTACTGCGTAGGACAGAAGTGAAATAAATCATTATCGGAATCACCATCTTTCATCTTCTTTGGTCCCTAAAGAGAAGCTAAGAGAATCAGAGGCAGGAGGCCCCGCAGGAGGCCACCTCAAGCTGAGTGGGCCCCTTGGATCATGCAGCCTAGAGTTGCTAAAAGTGCCTGGCAGCAGCTCTCTGGGCTTTCGGGCCGGATTCCTTCTGAGACCTCCCTGGAGATGCTGAGGATTGAGCCTGGGGACGTCTGCATGCAAGGCAGGGGCTCTGCCACTGAGCCACAAATGGTGCTATTACCATTATTATGGTCCCTAAATGGTGCTATTACCATGCTGACTATTACCATGCTGACTATTACAATGATGATGATGATGATGATGACGACGACGACATTGTATTTATATCCCACCTTTGCTTCTCTTGTGATGGCTTATATAACTGCATAAGGTGGGTTCCACTCCATTTGATCCTCACAACAACAACCACAACCCTGTGAAGTGGGTTTGGCCAAGAGTGAGTGACTGGCCCAAAGTCACTCAGTGAACTTCAGGGTCAAACAAGGACCAGAACCCAGATCTCCCAGGTCCCAGCCCAACACTCCCTGCCACACCACAGCTGGCCCACACCACACCATTCAGCCAGCTGGACTGGCCATTGAAAGGCCCTTCAAGATAGTTGCCCGGACCCTCACGCAACACTCCAGGAGGTGCAGGACAGGCTGTGTGGCATACTAAGACTGAACAGTCAGGGGCCTAGGAGACGTGCCTGCCGTTGCTGCCCTCCCTCACATCTCCTGCCTGAGGCAGCTACCTCTCCCTGCTTCATGGTAGAGCTGTCCCTGCTTGAGATGATAATAGCAGTCTTAGAAACATACCCCAATTTTCATCTAGAAACCTCTGGAGGATGTGAGGAAGGACCCACCATGATCGACCACATAGACCCACTTTGGATACTAATCTAAATGAAACTTGAATAAAGCAGAAACATCTCTGAAAAATGTCATAGCTCAGTTCCAGCTAGCTAAGATGGCTTCCTCCAGGCATTGCCAGGATGCAGGCTGATTAGTAAATGGGCCAAACACCTTTCAGGTAAACACCTCTACTATGCTGTGCCTGAAGAGAAATGGGGAATGAGAAATTTGGATTAGAGGGTGAAAAGGAAAGAGAGGTAGAAGGAGATGCTTCAGCTGTTGTCAAGAGAATCACATCCCAAACTGAGATACCAGGAACTGTTTCCCTCACAGGAGTTACAGTTGTGCTTCTCAATGTTTTGGATTTTAAACATTTTTCAAAGTTTCCAAAGGAACACATGAAATTGCAGGCATAGAACCAGAAGCAATGGAGAGGTATTTTTCCTACAAAGCTCTCACCCCCACTTTTTTTCCAAAAATTACAAAATTTAAACCACCACCACCCTCTTTTCCAGCTTGTTTTTACAGTCTTACCTCTTTCTCTTTCTACAGGAGAGGGTGGCCAAGACATCGGCAAAGGCCTGGTATATCTTGAAACACATGAGAAAGGCAACAATAATTATGCCCTGAAGGAAGTGTGTCCTAGATTAATTTTTTTAATAATCTCTTTTTAAAAATAACCGATGCAAAAGGCACTGCCTTGGGGTCCCCAGACTCTGTCCTTCAGAAAGCTTGGCAACACCCTCCACAGTTCAAGGTTTCTTTCCATAGATTTGACTTTAAAAACTTAGGCTATATGGCTGACTGGGAATTGTTAGGACTATAGGACTTCTTTCTGCCCAAATGTGCCTACTCTTGTGTCCTTAATAATCTTGCTTCCAGGCTCTGCATGATGTTTTAGGGTTTCCAAAGGCTGGAATGTAGGAAAGGTAAGAAGTAAATTTGCCTCTCTGGTGGCAGAAAAGTATTTTTCAGAGTGAAAGGAAGTGGAGTTTCTAAAGAGGTGGTTCTTCCCACTTTTTCAATGCATGTCTGTTAGCTTCCTCTTTGACCTTTTTCTCAGCGCCTGCCAGCCCCCAGAGAGAGAATGGTACACTTCCTCCTTAGAGACTGTCTTCACCATTGGCTCCAGCATAAATTGGAATTGGGGCTGGGTGGGAGAGAAAGATCACCCTAGAGCAAACTGTGATCCATGCTCCAAGATAACAACCCCACCTGCTGAATTCATGAGCCTGTCGCAACTGGACTCATGACTGATTCCTCCTCCCCTCCTGCAATCGCCACTGAGACTTGAAGAGGAGAGATAGAAACGAGCCCAAATCAAAGCTCAGACCTAGCAGCACAATACTCACCTGGCAGCACAAGGCATCCCACCTCAGAGTCCAACACAGGCCTTACCTTATGATCAGGGTCAGGATCTCACTAGTTCACCAGGAGGGCTGATGACTTCACCTTCCTATATGGAAGTTGCTGCTGTGAGAGTTCCATTGACCAGCTTCTGGTTGCAGCTGCCTTCTAAACAGCGGTGGAGCTTGTAAGGGTGGTGCTATACTCTAACCCTCTGACGTTGTCTGGTGATGCTGGACAGCTCCTGAGTAGCTCATCAGCACTTGGTCAGTTCAACTTGCTGACCCTGCTGGACTGTTCCCATTTGGGCAATGCCCTACTGCTTCACAAAATGTCCATAAGGTCATGCACTGCTCTTTGTCTCAGGACAGAGCCCTTTCGGGGGCACAGGCATGGCCTTGGAAGCAGGTGTGATGGCCCCTGCAGGCCCCCAGAGTGCTGAATTGCCTCCCTCAGCCCACTTGGCATACCCATGAAAGTGACGACTTCAAGGGCTACAAGAAACACTCAGAATTACATATGAGGGCCAAAGCAGGCCTTACATTAAATTTGTATTTAGCAGCTCTATCTTTTTTTAAAACTCTAGAACAGGCACTTATGCTAGATTAAAAATGCAAAACAGATGTAGCTATTAGATATGCATTCAAAGCAAGATCCATCTTGGCTCTCACAATAGCTTTCTTAGTTGTGCCTGCTTTAAGACTGGGTTAAAGTTCA
The DNA here is from genome assembly GCA_023646645.1 of Varanus salvator macromaculatus. Classification (NCBI taxonomy): domain Eukaryota; kingdom Metazoa; phylum Chordata; class Lepidosauria; order Squamata; family Varanidae; genus Varanus; species Varanus salvator. The sequence goes on from JAIXND010000798.1 coordinate 1,891,182, forward strand.
CCCCCACCATTTAAATCTTCCAGGATTCTAATTCATGCAGACAGCATCTACAACAAGATTGCAGGACCTGAGGCCTACAGGTCAAACCCAATCCCAAAACAGCCTTCTGGAGCTTGCCTGAGCCCAGTCGTCTTCCTCCAGACATATATATAACCCAGACGTATATCATTTGGTGATATACTGAGTTTTGTGCAGTTTTTCTCCATTCTAAAGGTTAATATGCCTTACTAAGGCTTAAGAGGTAGTAAGAGGCTTAAGGTGAAACATGCTGGTATTTAGGGCCTTCCCCTTTTTCCTTCAGCCTCATACACCACTGTGTGTTGCCAGGGAGCAAGCAATTCTTTTGAATTTCAGAAGCAGTGAACACAACAGTGTAGAAAGAAAAGGGGATTTATTAAATACAACAACAAAAAACAGAGAATGTGCTACAGTAGCCTATACTACTTGCCCTTTTGCTCCCCGGAACCCCAACCAGTCATGGACAGACTGTTGGTCAGTTCACTCAGGGTTCCTCTGATGTCCAGCCTGAGCTGAAGTTCTCTCTCAACAATGGCATCCCCACAACTTACAAGGGTATGACACCGAGGTTACACCTGGTGTTAATTGTGGGGTGACAGTGGGATGAATCATCAGGTGCTTGTACAAGGTCAGATAATTGGTGCTTGTATAAGGTCAGATGGCTGATGCCTGCACAAGGTCAGGTACAATCTGACACTTGTCACCCTCCCCGATCTCTCCTCTTGTGCTGGTGCCTGATTTAAAGCAACACTCCTGAAGTAACACGAGTTCAGCTTTTTCCTGATGCTGGGCATGGGATGGAGAAACTGTGGCTCCATCACCATTGTGTGTCTCCTCACAGTTACAATGGTCTTCTGCAAGTGTTCCACCACACACGGGGACATCACTGCTGAGAGCTCAGCACACAGACTCTCAGTCCAACCTACCTCACAGGGTTGTTGTAGGTATAAGACTGAGAGCAGGAGGAAGAGAATGATGTAAGCTGCTTTGAGTTCTTAAAAAAAAGGAAAAAGGCTAGATAGAAATCTAATAAATAAGTAAATGAAACCCACTGCTCTTCTAAATCATGTATGCTAAAACTGAGGTGCAATTCTGTGGCAACATGGCCTAAGTTGCCCTCTGGAGGATCGATAGTCTTGCAGGAGGCCTCCTTGCCTCACCCTCTGTTCCTGTCATCAGCTGATTTACAAATATAACCCTGATGGCACCGTTATCCTCCAGTGCTCTTTTTCTGTCTCTTCCAAAAGAAAACAAACCAAGTAGCACTGCTTGGGAAACAACTTATTGCTTGTGGACATAGGGAATTTTGTGACAAACTTGAAAAGCTGCTAAAAAGCTGTTGAAGATGACCCTCCCTCACCAAACGCACCTTTCAAAAGCTATGCAAACATAAGAGAAAGTGGAACAGGGGAGAAAGACATGTTTCCCCCCAAAGCATGAGCTGACTGAGCTTCTGCTTCTGGAGAGCAGCTGCCCTTCTTCATCCTGAATGCATTGGAGGATAATGGAGGCAGAGCAGATAACTTTCAAAGTTCATGTTTTTCAATATTTGCCACCCTTGTTGTGCTGTCTGAACCCAGTCATGGCATTTCACCATAGTATGTCTGAGTTTTAGAAACTATGATAAGAAACAATGGCTTGTTCTGTGGGTGTTCTGTGCTGCATGGCTTGTCATTTATTTATTTTGTTTGCATACTGCCCAATAGCCAAAGCTCTCTGAGCAGTTCACAACAATTAATAATCTGTCTTGTTGTCTGATCAGTGGTTCCTATGATCCTGGTATATACTACCACAGAGTCCCCTAGAAAGAGTGGCAACTGTAGGAGCTACTCCAGCCATCCAGACTCTATGTGTGAGCCAATGAAGAAGAGGCAGGTGACATGAGCAAGGAATGATCCAGCTTGGGATTCAAATTAGACTCAGTGGTTGATGGGATGCATGCCGGTGGGAGTGGGGGAGATGGAAATCATAATAAAGTAGACATTACTTGAATGTCTGTCAGGTAAATCATGGCACAAACCTTTGAACCATGGTAACCATGCAGGATTGCTCCCCATGTTGTGTGAACACAGCCACTGTTTAGAGATAGATGTATAGAACTGTTGGAACAGTTCATTTAGCCAAGTGGCAGCTCTATATTATTCCCTGCATAATTGGCTTTTCTTTTTCTTCTTGCTTGTTGGTTTAAAAATTAAAAAACAAAATAAATCAATAATGTATTATATTCTGGTGTATGTGTTTTAATCTTTTTTTTTTCATTTAAACAAATGCATCTTTCAGAAGAAACCCCTCTGCATCAGGGCTGCTGCTCATGCTTCAATGAAGCATATGCTTCCATCCTGAAAGACTTGCTGGATTGCCAGTTCTGAATGTGTTAAGGATGTGAAATACACTTTCAGGACACTGCCCTCCCCCCACCTCAAAAAAAATCAAGCATGCAAATCAGCTATGATTAGCACCTTGCAACAGAGTTCTTCTTTGCAAAGGAAATAAAACTTATATCTGCTCTTCAGCCTTATTTTAACACCTTTGCAATTAGTAAACATACTGTTAGGAACATCTAACATCTCATCTAAATGAGCACAAGCACTGAAATATCTTTTCTTGGCTTTACTTTGATAATATGCGAAATGGTAGGAAGAAGTGTTGAAGAATACTACGAGATAAAATCTAATGAGATCTCCCTCTTTTGTCCTTCAATACTTTGTAGGTGTATGCACAGCTTGGATCTTTTTGTCTTTCTTTGCTGTACTTTTAAACCATCCAATAACTGACATTCCCTGGGCAGTGTACAGTACACTAAAAATAAAGTACAAACATTAAAATGACAAATAAGAACAGCGAAAAAAATGAAGGGCCTGTTTCCCCTGCCCGGGGAGCTAAGTAACATCAACTCCCCGGTGGGAAAGGAGATGTATGGGAGACAGGAGCAGGGGAAGGGGCTTCAAATGTGTCCCCATTTGACAGTCCCCTCACGCCAGGAGATAGGAAGCAAAGTAGGGTCATTCCATGAAGGCTCCCCTGTTCCACCCCCATTTCCTTGTGCACCATGTCTTTTTAGATTAAAAGCCTACAGGCAAGGTCTCTCTTATTTTACTGATTAATTTTAGTCTACTCTGGCAGTCTTAGGGGGTAGTGGTGAGGACCGAAAAGAAACTTTGAAATAAAGAAAGCTAAGACCAGCAGCAAAGAAGGAAGCCTTTACATTATCAAAAAATCAATTTAAAACCAGGAGCAGAATAACACACTAAAAGTGGCTCTTGAAATGCCTGCGGAATAAAAAGGTCTTCACCTCATAGCAGCAGTAATGGAGGTGCCAGGTGAAGCTCTCCGGGAGGGTACCCCAAAGCAGGATGTGGCTACAGGAAAGGTGCTCTGTCTTGCAGCCACCTACCTTGCCCCATTTGGCAGGGCACCTGGAGGAGAACTCAGATGATGATCCTAAGGTCTGGGTATGCAAATATGCACAGAGGCATTCCTTCAGGTAACCTGGCCCCAAAGCGTTAGAGCTTCAAGGGTTAACTCTAGCACTTTAGATTGGTTTCTAAAAAGGACTGGCAGCCAAGGCAGATGCTGAAGTATTGGTATAATATGATCCCAGTTACCACTCTTGCCACCATATCCTAGACTAATTGAGGTTTCCCAACTGTTCTGAAAGGTAGGCCCACATATAATGCTTTGAAATCTGGACAGACTATGGAAGTGGGCAGGAGACAACAGGATGGCGTTCAATGTGGATAAGTGCAAGGTCTTGCACTTGGGGCATAGGAATGGGTGTCATAAGTACAGGTTAGGGGACAAGTGGCTGGAGAGCAGCACGTGTGAAAGGGACCTCGGGGTACTGGTTGACTGCAGGCTAAACATGAGTCAGCAGTGTGATGCGGTGGTCAAGAGGGTGAATGCCACCCTTGGTTGCATAGCCAGAAGTGTGGCTTCTAGATCAAGAGAGGTATTACTACCACTCTACACGACTCTAGTGCGCCTGCAACTGGAGTATTGTGTTCAGTTTTGGGCCCCTCATTACAGAAAGGATATAGCCAGGTTGGAGTCAGTGCAGCGTAGGGCCACAAGGATGCTGGCTGGTTTGCAGGGGATGCCGTATGAGGCAAGACTGAAGGAACTTGGTCTCTTCAGCTTGGAGAAGAGGAGACTCAGAGGGGATATGTTGGCAACATACAGGTATGTGAGGGGGTGTCACATGGAGATGGGGAGAGGCCTGTTCTCCCCTGCAGAGGAAGGCAGGACGCGCTCCAATGGAGCAAAGCTCAGGGAGCCAAGGTTCCATTTGGATGCCAGGAAGCACTTCCTGACAGTCAGGACCCCGAGGGTGTGGAATGGGCTTCCATGAGAGGTCGTTGAGGCCCCATCGGTGAGGATGTTCAAAGACAGGCTGGACATGCACATGGTGGGCATGTCGTGAGCAGAGCCGGCTGGTGTCGGAGGTCAGACTAGATGGCCCAGGAGGCCCCTTCTGACTCGCTCTGTTTCTATGTTTCACTGAAATAATTTCAGTGAAGGTCACCAGAGCATAATGGCTGAGGCAGGAGTATCTGTCCAGATAGGGTCCGAGTTGGGATATCAGCCTATGAAATACCAAGCCCCCAAAGCCTCTAGAGACATGGCTGGATGTGAGAGACTTTCCACATGATGACTATGGTCTGCCTATTCCAGTTTTCCCCAACCTGGTGCCCTCCAGATGTTCTGGATGACAACCCCCATAGTTCCTGGATACAGGTCATACTGGCTGGGGCAGATGGGAATTGCCGTCTGGAACAGCTGGATGGCACTAGGAAGGGGAGGCTGGCCTTTTTCCATCTTAAATTTTCAAGCAGCTTCGAAGATGCAGGATGTTGCCTTCCCTGTGCTATTTACTTCAACTGAGATCCCAGTCTAGTTTGTACAAGTAAATAGGCAAATCAAATGGTGGTCTGGAATCAGTCAGAAACCATCAGTGAGATTTTGCCTCATGGGTTTAGCCTGTCTTTAACTATTACCATGTGAGAAAGATCCTAGAGTTACTGTAGTTAGCACGTTGGAAATGCCAGCTTAATATGCTGCAGCCACCAAAAGAAAAAACAAAAGGTGTGTTTTGTATAGAGGAAAAGAGCAGATCTCCTCTGAGTATCAAGCACCTGACTGAGGGTAATTTTGGAAACGCTTCTGTCAAGGAAAATAATGCAATTAAACCAGGAAAGGTCCCAGAAAAGATCAAAGTGCCAAATAAAAAATAGAGGTTTGGATTTATTCTTTTTAAGGTTTTCCTTATGAATTCAGGTACCTCTGCTTCAACAAATGGAGATTTGGATGTCACTTCTTTTAGAGCAGGACCAAGTTTACTTCTCCTTTCGTGGGACCACTTGTCCCCTCTTCACTGATGTAAGTGACAATCTACAGCTGCTTTCAGAGATTGGGTAAACTTTATGGACATAGAGAGGTGCCATCATACCTTCCTTTAGGCAAGTGACTGAATCCAGATTTACTCTAGTTCAACTGCACTGATGCAAGGGGACTTCCTTGCAACAGTCCCTTCAGCCCCCTGAAATGCTACACAGAGGGTTACGAGTCCCCGCTACATGGGCTGAGCTGTTGGTGGGGTGGGCAACAAGAAAGCCCTGCTGCTGAAGGCCCCCCATGGAGGTGGGGCTGTGTAGCCACAGCAAGTTGTGGCTTCACAGTGGAAAGCGGGCTTTTAAAAAGTTTCAGACAGGAAAACAACAATACTTGGCCACCTTAGCCCCCCCCCCAAATCCCGCCTAATTACAGAGAAGTTCTCCCACTCCTCCAAATCTTCACCTGCATCTTTTTCTACCATCACCACCACCTAATTTTCTGAGCAGAGCTAGGCCCAAAAGTTTGGACCCTGCACTAAATTGTTCATCATTTTAACTCTTGTCTCTGAACAGAAATAGTGCTTGAGGCAACTTGCAGTGTGTGTGTGTGTGTGAAAGAGAGAGAGAGAGCTGACTGAAGTGAGAGTCATGAACAGTTTAAAAATGAACAGCTGAGAGCTGGCATAGTCCAGCAGGAAAACTACCGAGCTATGGAGTGCTAGGTTCAGATCCCAGCTCAGTCCTTTTTAAATTTCCAGTCTCACTATTCTATTGACAGACAGGCAGGCAGGCAGGCAGACTCATTAACTGATTTGATCTATAGTCTCACTTTCCACCAGCAAAATGGGTGCTCAAGATACCCACCAATAATAACCACCAATAACCACCAAATGAAAAATTAGTTAAAATAATCATAAAGCAAAAACATAAAAAGCAATTTTAAAATGCAACAATAAAAGGGTAAAAATGCACCTGACCCAACAGATATGCCAAAGGCTTGCTTGAATATAAATGACTTGATCTGCTGACAGAAGGACAGTAAAAGTGGTAGAGGTCTAAATGCTGAAGTGTGGGCGCCTTAATTCAATTACAATGGAACTGCCACCATTGCTGCATGACTCTGAGAGGGACTCCTGAATGTCAGGAGGCCACTTTGCCCCAAACCCCTTCAGAGCTGGAGCCAGCCCTGCAAAGGAGGCATAGTGCAACCCCCCTCTGTGTCCACATCTGTGTGAGAGAACAAGCTTTGGAATTGAAAGCCTGTCAGAACTTCCAAGGAGTTTGTAAAATAAAACGCAATCCTTGCAGGTGTTGTCCTTTTTACATCACACATAAATAACAGAGGTGCTGCTGCTTGGTATGTAAAAGTGGTATTTGAGAGGAAGAGGCGGGCAACTTCACAGGCAACAGAGGACTTCACAGGTAATGAACTTCACAGGCAGAAACAACCACTGAGGCCATGGCCCCCAAGGTCTCCCCGTGTTGCCAGAAGGGCATGGGATTATCCCGCTCTGAATCCCTGTGGCTGTGGAGCTGGGACTCTGAAGGCCAAGCCCCTGTCCCCTCCCCATCCCATAGCCATCACAGAAAGAACTATGCTGGCATCTTCTCCAAAGAAGCAACTGGGTGTTGAGAGGAGCAAAGGGGGCATACTGGCAGGGGGGGGGGGGAGACGGGCTGGGGCAGATGGCTTGTGTTGCTTCCTATCAGCCTTGCAGCTTCATTCTCTCCTCCCTGGTCCTTCATCCAGATGACTGAGTTCAGAGGCTTACATACCATATTTTTCGCTCTATAAGATGCACTCCCCCCTCCCTCAAAAGTAGGGGGAAATGTCTGTGCATCTTATAGAGCAAATGTGTGTGTGCCCGACGCCCAGGACGCTGCCGGCCCGCCTGCACCATGTGGCACCACCTGGCTGGAACACGCTCAGCGCATGCTGCTCTGCCACCCGCCCCAGCGCAAGTGAGAGCTGTGCCACTCAGGGGGAGCAGTGCGGAGGAGGAGGAGCCGCAGGCTTTAACCTGCTGACCGCACGGAGAGACCGGACTGCTCACCTCCACCGCCCTGGAAGACCTGTCGCCAGCACGCTGCCGGCCTGGCTGTACCACGTGGCACCACCTAGCCGGCACGCGCGCGGCATGCCCTGCTCCTCCCCCCCCCCGCAGCACAGGTGAGAGCTGTGCCACTCAGGGGGAGCGGTGCAGAGGAGGAGCTGTGGGCTTTAACCCTCTGGCCGCGCAGAGAGACGGACTGCTCACCCCCACTGCCCAGGAAGACCTGCCACCGCTGCGCCGCCTGGAAGACCACCGCCGGCACACTGCCAGCCCGGCTTCACCACACCTGGCTGGCACGTGCTCGGCGTGCCCTGCTCCGCCCCCCTCCTCCAGCGCAGGTGAGAGCTGTTAATCACAGGTCGGTGTGTGTTTTCAAATGGCAACCCATCTTTTAATGAAACCCATGGGGAAGTGATGGGGAATGTGCCTGTGATTATTAGGAAGCTTTCCATGGATCCCTCCTCTAAAAACTAGGTGCGTCTTATGGTCAGGTGTGTCTTATGGAGCGAAAAATACAGTACCTCTGCAGTGGAAGGCACTGGATTGTGCTTTTTAGCACTGAAAAGTAAGTCCATACCACCACATCGTGGCAGGATCCAGATTGTCATGCTTAGAGGAGACCCACTGAAATCAGTGGGACTTAGGTCATCCATGGCTAACTTTGGTCCCATTGAATTCTACAGATCTGCTCTAAGTATGATGAAATCTAGAGCCAGTTCAGTTTGTTTCATTCCTATGCTTCAAGCTGCTGGATAATTCCTGGATGAATTGTCATTTCTGTTCTGGGCGCTTCCAGATTGAGGGCTCCTCCTACCATTACAAATAAGAGAGTGGTGTGCCACTATTCCATCTTTTCTTGATGACTCAATTCTGAAAAGACATGAAAGGTGTTGGGAATATCAGGGGTGGGGTACAAGTCAGAAATACCATCTGAACCCCCCCCCCCCCCATGAAAGTCCATGGATGAGACAGGGCAATGGCAGCATAGCAGCTTCATTGGTGAGTATCCCCAGTGACCACCAATTCAAAAGGCAGTATCTGGATTCTTAGTTTGGTCCTTTAGGCTGTTTTGGAATATATGTTTTTCACAGAGGCTCTTGGTGGAGATCCAACATTATATGTAGTTTGGGTGTATTGGAATTTCCAGGTGTGCCTCAATTTTCCTAGATTTTCCTATCAATTCTTCTAACAAAGAAAAAATGGTTAATTCTCTGGATAGGTTCCTGCCACAAGGAGCATTACGTGTGGTAGGCAACGTTTGCCAATGGGGCATAAACATGTGACTGAAGCTTTTTCAGGACTAAAACTGGTATAATAAAGAGGATGGGAAAGCAAAGGCTGTCTCTGTAACTTGTTTAAAGACTACTCCGTATTTCAGGCTGGTTGTGCAGCCGTTTGCTCCTTGAATGAAACACACTGATTTGCGTTAACGTGAAAAGATGCATAAAGCGGCATAGTCAAGGTGCTGGGTAGGTCTTTTTTAGAGTGCCAAATTACTGGCATTGCACTAAAGGTTGATGTCTTTGATGAGATCATTTCTGTTGTGCCATCTGGAATACAGATGGCTGTTATTTGTTGTGAATGTGTGCAAGGAATGATAAAGCAGCTGCAAACCAAAAAGAAACTAATGGCCTTTCCAGAAAATATTATATAGTGCTCCCCTGTCACTCTTCCCACCCCAGTGCAAACTGTTGTGATCCCTTTTGAGAAAGTCTCGTGAAAATCCTGCACAATCACAATCTACTAGGTTGCAAATTAGTGGACCTTTTGTGGAGGCTGATCTTTCCCCATTGTTTTTATTAAAGGTCATGAAAGGTGTTTTAGAGTATGGAAGTGCTGCAGTTCACCTAACCCATACGGCTTCACTGCAGTATCTTGATCCCATCCCTTCTAGGATTCCGAAAAGAAATGGCTGTCCCTGTTTGCTGATGAAGTTGAGGCAGATAATTAATTCGAGTAGCATCTTATACATTGCCAAAAAGAGAGAAAATTAATCACTGAAAAAGAGGGCAAAAGGAATGTATATTTGTATGACATTTGCATATTCTAATTTAGATAGAGATATGCTAATTTGGAAATAACCTCAGAGCTTCTGCTTTCCTTTTCAAGAGTTCTTTATACTTGGACATGACAGCCCTTCAAACACAATACACCTCCAAAGAAAGGACTGTCTTCAATAAAAGAAGATACCTAACCATCCTTGTGCTGGAGGATTTTCTTCAACTCGCATTTTGAAGCATACCGACCTGATTTGTATTTTCCATACTAATACATGGGTTGGAACAGTTATTCTTAGGCTTACATACTTCTACAAATGTTGGAATATAGTTTCTGACTCAGAAACAAAACAAAACAGCATTTCAAAGGACATTCTAAAAACACATATTTTCAATTAAGTGGCATCCGAAAATGCATATTTTTGGGATTTTTCACCTAGGTTTTTAAAAAGATATTTTGAATTGATTTGGAAACAGGACAGAATAGACTGACAGATGAACATGTGCAAAACAGATATGGCCTGGAAATAGACCAAATCATGTGGTCAACTTTTCTGCATTTTAGTCCTTCCTTCAGTAGGAATTCTATTCCTTGGCTATGCCAGGAGTCCTGCTTTGCCATTCCTCCCAAGTGAGTTGAATTTTTAAATTAATTGCAGCATTGCAGCACAGTCTGGCACAATTTCTGTCCTCCGGTTCATGCGCATTTCTCACCCACCCCTCCTACATTACCAAGGAGCAGGGCTGCTGCCAGGGCATTCAGGCAGTGTTGACTGTACTACTGTCTGCCACTGGTTCAACTTCTCCAGCAGGTGAAGAACTACTTGAAGTACTTTGCTGAAGGAGCTACCACCATTGCAGAGAGGGCTGGGAAGCAGCTGCTCCAGTGGTGTTCACTTGCCCGCTCACATAGTAAGGTGACTAGGAGCCATTGCTTGCTTCTGTGAGAGCCACTGAGGTGTGTGTTTGTGTGGAGGGAGGATCTGCTGAGACTGCAGTCTCCTACATTGGCAGCAACCAGTTTAGAGATTCACCAGAAGGCGTCTGGCTGAGCCCCCCCACCCCCAATCCCCTAGAGCAGCCCCTGTGCTAAGAAGCCACTGCAAAAGTGTGACCTTGCTATAAACTAACCTTCCAGATTCTTATTTATCAATGAGAAGAGTTAACTCTTACTTACACATGCTTCTGAATATTGAAAAGGCACCACCCAGAAAGAATTGGGATGGCTCTTTAGCCCTTACATTCAACATAACATAAAGTAGCAGTGAGATTTGGCTAGATGAGGAATGCTGAAGCCAACTCAGAGTGAGAGCAATGCTTTCGGCCCTCACTCTGCTTCTTGAATGGAAAGTGAATCTGCTGCTGCCACAGGGGCCATAAACAGGAAGCAAAATGAGATGAAAAAGGTGACCATGGAGACCATTGATGGGGCCTTTCCCTTCAGCCACGTTTTCAAGACCAAAAATATAAACCTTTAGCTCAACCCTCATTTTAATTTTAAAAAGAAAAATAAATTGCTGAGCAGGTTCTTGGAAAGCAAGCAAAGGCCCAGTGGGCAATCTTCCTGGAACACTGACGGAGGGCTTAAGCTGTGCTCCATTGAGAGCCAGGACTGGACTCATCCTTTGAGAGGAGGCCAAAGGCTGCAGAGCTTCCCCTACTTCCCTTACTGCACAAAGTCTCTTACTGCTCCGGGATCCATGTTAGAGGTTACTAGGAAAGGGATCATAAACACAACCACTGATCTCATAAAACCTCAATGCAATTCTATATTGCAACCAAAGTTGCAATACTCACTACAGTTCTGAGCACTGTTCTGAGCACTGCACCTTAAAAAGGATACAATAATTCCATTTATCGAACTATTGTTTCAATAAGTTTTATTTATTATAGTTAACTGCCTTGAGTGTTCTTGCTTTTCTTAGTAGATAGGTGGGGATTGAATCAATTCAACCAATTATCAAATTATCTCAGGCATGCCTCCCTCCTGCTCTCAGCCTCCATGTCTGCCTTAAAGGAATAAATATAGTGACCTACTTTGTGAGGTTGTGATAAGAATTGCAATAATGTTTGGGACTTCAGAAATGCAGCCAGCAGAACCAATGTTCAGGAATGCTGGGAGCTGATGGTCAAAGTATCTGGAGATCTATCTACAGCCATCCCTACTCTAAGACACTATATTTAAGGGGTAAATGTTTTCATGTGAAAAACCTTATGCTAAGGCTTTTCAAGATGCATCCAAATAGGTGGCTGTAAAAGGGGACTTGGCTTTTTGGAAAAACCAATATTTATTCACTGCTCCAAGACTTCTGCTATCCTTTAATGTTTTCATACCAAAAAAGATCATCTGCAAGAGCACATACAATCACTGTTGCTAAGAATGAAATAAAATCAGTACCTTCCATATGCACTGATTCAAGAAGGATTAACAGAAGTAGAAAAACCTGTAATTACAGAGTAGAAGAAATGCTGTTTTATGTAGGATATTGTATGCCTGAAACAAGTTTTTCCTTTTAAGTTAAAAATGATGATGTTTCTCTCTCCTTCTCTCTACTCCCACCCCATTTTTCCCTTTGGCATTAGTGTGCAGCACATAATCCTGGATCTGGCAATGCGTTATTCTGAGCCTGTTCTGTAACTCAGATTGTTTTGGCTTAAAATGCTAGTTCCCTTGGGCATCCTCTTCTGCAGCATATATACTAATGCCAGCTGAACAGTATCCAAGCAAGAGTGATATCTCTCTCTCTTTCTCTTCATATCTATGTATCTGTATTTGGCAACTGAATTCTGCAACTTGCATTATTTCAGGAAAGTAAGGCGCAGAACACCAAGACTACAGGCACTGGAATCATTCACTCCCAGACATTTCCTAAAGCAACTCTAGGAGTTCTCAGAAGGTTCCAATTAGTTGCCTTACTCAACTAATCAGAGTTAAAATTAATAAGAACATCAGAAGGGCTCTGCTGGACCCTAAACCAGAGGCTTACTCAGTCCACTGTTCTATTTCCCACAGTGGCCAGCCAGGTACTTCTGGGAAGCCAACAAGCAGCATATGAGAGCAAGTGCATTGTTTGCAATCTCATGTGGTCTCAGTCAACCTGTGTATAAACTGGCATGCATTCCAACAAGACGGGCTAGCAAGGAGCCTAGCGATTTCAGTGGACCTTTTGCACAGAGCTTTCCTTTCTTGTGAGGAGAGACTTCAGCAGCATGACCCTGTGCCTCTGGAAAGAGAGTGCAGGAAGCTCACACTTTGCCCAAACCTGAGGGCAATTATGAAGTTCAGAGAAAGTTTGTGACAACTTGGATGAGCCAGGCAACACTCACAAGCACTGGAAAAGGTGACGCCTGTGAAGGAATGAAGACAAAGCCAGCTGTTCTTTCTGTATAACAAAAGAAGGTGCTTGGTGATAATGGCTGTACTTGCTGGAAACAAGGGTCCTATTAGATCTCTCTTTTAGTCTTCATTCAGTTTACCAAGGAGGACCTGAAGGACAGGTGTCAAGGCTGGAGTGCAGCAATAGGAGCACATCTTAGGTTGACCAGATATTGCTTTTACCAGATATTGTGCATGCAACCCAACACCTTATGTTTTGCTCAGTTTTCACTCCCCACACTTGCCTTTATCTATTGGAAACTGAATGGCCTGATCTAGTCTTACATGATGACTCTTAACCCCATTCCAGTGCTTTCCTTCCAAAGCTGAGCTTGAAGAAGCCTGGCTTGTTGCCATTGTCTCAGAATGGAGTCAGTACTGTTCATGCAATGAAAATATGTCACATCACCCCCCGCCCCCGGCTCATGTTCCCCAGTGACTGGTGTACAGGTCTAGTGGACAACAAATATTCAAGGCCTGAAAATCTCCTACTTCTATCTCTACCCCTACCTCCTTTTCTCCTGAGCACTGATCATTGGACACCCAGTTTTGGCCATTCCCTTCCCTCACCATTCTAAAAGGCTGAACTATCTTAGTTCCTGGAAGCAAAAGCTTTACGCTGAGGTGTGCTGGTATTTGGCCCCACCCTTTTGGTCTCTGGTCCCACCCACCACTTGTATGCAGCCCCTGAGGGCTTCTTTGAAATGGAATTTGGCCCTTGGGCAGAAAGGGCTTGACTGCCCCACACTACCACAGAGCTGGGATAAGAAGGTCTTTGACTGAAAGGGAAGCAAATGGGGAAAGGTTGCTAGGTCCAGATCAGGAAAATGTTCCTGTGCCTTTCAGGAAAAGGAGTAAAATTCTGTTTCATGTGGCCATTTGCATAAAAGCAACTATTCTGTAGGAGGTTGGGAAAATCGCCTCCTTGGGATGGCAAGGATGAGCAGACTGCTATTTTGTGCTAGAATACTGAAGTCCAGCATTGTTGCCCCTATACACAAAAAATGAGATATTTTAGACCCGTAAAACTATAGACCCGTAAGTTTACTAGACATGGTAGCAAAACTGTACAGCAAATATGTGCAGTTCAACCGGAAGATTGGATGGCTGAAGAACAAATTCTGCACCCTGCTCAAGTCGGATTCCAGAAACGCCTTGGAAGCAGCCATTGGTCACTGCCAAGCATTCTACCAGTTGGCATACCCTGGTATAAACGAGCCAACAAAGGCACTTTATGTTGCATTTGTAGTTCTATCTGTTGCATTTGATTCCATTAACCTTGGGATGAAGTAGCTGAAATGAATATTGATAAATGTTGCTATTCCTACTTCAGGAGCTGCATAGCGACACATTTGCTCAAATTAGAGTGGGAACTCCTGGCTCACTAGCTAGCAGAACCCTATCAGTAAAACAGTGAAACACGGTTCTGTGTTGATCCCTTCTTTATTCAATCTGTATATTCATGATATAACAACAGTTTTGTCAGGCTTCCAATTCTTTCTACCTTGGTTGGGCCAAGAGAAAATTTCTATCCTGCCTCACACAGATGATATGATTTTATTTTCTCTGGCTAAAATTGGCCTGAGTAAACTCTTACATCAATCAAGGTGATACTAACAAAGAAGCTCTTAATATAAACTATGCAAAGACAAAAGTATGGTTATGGAGAAAGCCAAATTATCTTACTGGAGTTTCCTTGGCAATACAATCAAACAATGCTGCTCCTTTAAGTATCTTGGAGTAAATTTTACTGAGACTCTGAATTGGAAAACTCACCTTGCAACAATTAAATTCTCAGCATTAAGGATGGTTGGGTCAATTTTACACTTTTTCTATACAAAGGGCAGATGTTTGATTGACCCAGCACTGAAATTGTTTATAAGCAATGTTGTCCCTCATCTCCTATATTGGAGAGATTGAGTCTGAGATTGGAGCAGAAATATTCTGGCTAATCTAGAGGTAGCTCAAAACCAATTTTTAAGGCAAATTCTTGCCCTTCCTGCAGTTCTTTGGCTTCCCTGATAAAAGCTGAAGTGGGGCTTTCCTCTCTTAGGGCTTGGGTACACTTGGTGGCCATAAAATGTAGGAAAAAATTTAATCAAGTGCCAATTTTACAAGTTACCAAACAGACAGCTCTCAATTCTCTAAAGACCCTAGGCATTCTGATTTTTTCTATGCATCCTCCAAAGATACACTATTCCAGATGATCTTTTAGGGGTCTCATCTAATAATGCTCAACCTAGGGAATGGATCTACAATTCAGATGCATTGCTAAATCAATATTTTATTTTAAAATCTGAAGCAGCTCCTTGGTATAAATTGCAGCCACCCAGGATTCCCCACTCCCGTGGCCAACTGGGTTCCAATCTCCACTCAGTTCTGGTCCCAGAACCCTATACCAGACACTGGATTCAGCACACAAGAACCTAAGCATTGGGGGAAAATGGACCTATTAAAAGACTAAAAGATAGGGGTGGAGAGTACTAAAACAGCTAAAACAGTAGGGTAGGGAATACACAAAAAGGCAGGGAGGAAAGCCAACCAAAGCCTCCTAAGCCCCAATCCTTGTTGATCACCTCGGACCCAAAATAACAAAGCTCAACCTAGCCTTATCTACACAGATATGCTATCAGCCATGGACACCAGAAGCACAGGGTAGCACAGAGTTCTTCAGCAAAGAGTCTGGCAGTGAGATCAGAACCTCTCCTCAAAGTGGTACCCCAAGCTACTTCAGGCTCTCCTCTTTTATTTCCTCCACCCAGGTCAGAGGACTCATGTGATGACAACTTGTGATGGATCCCGGGTGAGGAGCATTTGCCCTTACTGCTGCAATTTCTTCTCCTGTCCTTGGGTTTGAATTCTCCTGTCCTCATGTATGATTTACATTACCTCTCCCTTCTGCTTACCAAGAGCCTATCCGCTCCTCCCATGACCTTGGATGCCAGTGTCCCACAGAGTACACACCTGGCAATTGTAACAGGAGAAATAACAGGTGGCCCTGGTATAAGTCAGGGCCTCTGAGCATACAAAGTATCCAGTTTCAGTTGATGGCGCAAAGTGTCACCCCATGATGTCCACCCCTTGGTCAGGTCCCAGAATGTGCAAAATTTTGAAACTCAGCAGAGTGGTTCGAAACTTGCCCAGTATGGCAAACAAGGCCCCATAAGACCCGTTTGTTGTCTGCCAAATGTGATGTAAGCTCTGCTGGTTGAGACCTGAGAAAATTACTCCATAGTGTCCACTCACAAGTCAGGGCCCCATAATTAGAAAAATTATGAAGCACTGGTGAGTGAAACTCACAGCATTTGGCAAGAAAGGCCCCACAACACGGTTGTATGTCAGGGTGCCTGAAATATGCGATGTCGGTTGAAGGCTGAGCATATTGCCCTAAAACGCTGACAGGGCTCAGGGTCCCAGAGCAGTCAACAATTTCCAAGTCAGCACAGGGCTACAAAATTTGTCCCATTTGTTTGGGGAGGCTTCATGACGCCTGATATAAGTCAGGGCTTCCAAAGGTGTGAGGGAGTGTCAGTTGAGGGCTGAGGAAATCACCCCACAACACCCAACCATAGGTCAGGGCTCCATAGTGAGAAACATTTTGAAAGTCAGTGAAGGGGTTACAAACTCACACCATGGAGCAGGGAAGGTTGCATGGCACCATATGTAAGTCAGGGTCTCTAATCATGCAGTGTCATTTTGAAGGCTGAGAAAATCACTCCACAACGGGGGCTACCGTTATCACGCCGGTATTGGTTTGATAGTGAGCCGTGAGGCTCATCCAAGTCCTGTCGGGGCAGGGATTAGTTTGCCCGAGCATTCTTCTAATTGGTGCGGGGCAGCAGCTTCGCATTTACTGGGAGAAATTCGGGCTTATCTCAATCAAACAACACAGAGGAGAGAGCAGCTCCCTGCAAGCCAGAGACCGGATATAATAGCATTAGAATAATATCTAGAAGTTCATCAGACCTGCTGGGTGAGCATTTCTATTTATTTTTTTTTTTCCCTCTCAATATTACCCATGAAAGTACTGCAGCAGTTGGCTTAAAGAAGAAAGATAAGCCCTTTGACGGAGGGAGGAATTCTTCCTTCCCCCATGGAGTTTCAAGTGGCGACTGATCTTGGGGAGAGGAACTGAGGCTCTTTGGGAAAGTTTGAGGCTAGAGAGAAAGACCTCCTTTTACTAACCTCCCCAAGGGCGAAGAATCAGAATAAATAATTACTGTGGAATGAGTGATAGAAGATAAAGCTTCCTTTGATCGGCCATTTCTGGACCCTTCTTCAAAATAATTCTCATGCCAAGTATTTGTGACATAATTTAAAGACAAAAATAGCTGCTTGCTGCCACCCTGTGGTTATTGGATTTATAACTAGTCTCTACTTTTTCTTTTTTTTCCTTTTTTCTCTTCTCCATTTCTCTGTTGTTGTCTTGTAATTTCTGGCAAAAAAAACCCCCTATTATCATCATGAAAAAAATACATTCTTCCTCCTCTTTGGCTCCTACATCAGCTGCTCAGAGTCCTACTCATCAGCCTAAAGCGGCAGATGTTGAAAAATATTGAAAAGAGCTACAAATGACACTTTCGGCAACACAGACATCCTTAACAGCTTTGCAAGTATCCCAAGAGGCGATGTCAACACGACAGGAAAGCATTTCAACTGAACAAAGAGAATGTCTTGACAAACTGGATAATTTCTATTATCTCCAGAGAGGTCCGCCTGGCGCCGTCGTTATTTGTTTTTCGGAGCCAGGCCAAGACCTTTTTATTTAAAACTTATTTTAATTGTTAAATTAGTTGTCTTTATTGGATTTTAAATTTTTTAGCCAAGATGCACTGGGGGGGGGGGTTAAGAAAAAATTTTTTTTAATTGTTCTATTGTTGTTTATTTATTTGTATATTTGTATATTTTGCTTTGTTGTAAGCCGCCCCGAAGGCTTTGTTGCGATGGGGTGGCATAAAAATGTTTTAAATAAATAAATATTAAGGAGGTATCAACCCAATTGGTGGACGTTCGACTTAAAACTGAACAGAATGCGCAAAAAATACAACAAGTGCATGAGAAACTTGAAACTTTAGATAAAGAGACACAATAAAGCAAACAAACAAGTCACTATGGGATTCGCTTGTTATACTAGAGATGAAGAAGGTACCTAACTATTTGAGAGAGATTATGCTTAGGTGGCGAATGACAGAAGGAATATTTTTCACCTGGAACTTTACAAGATATAAATTGGACTCAACTTTTAAGGCACAAGAGTTTTATGAAAAATTTAGAAGAATGCTTGAAGAGGAAGAACAGGGTGCCTCAAAAGAAGGAGGGATAGACGTTGAACCAACGGAACTAACAACATATCATTCTGACTTACAACAAGAAGTACAGACACTGGAAGTGGATACTGATTTACAACAAGAAGTACAGATACTGAAAACAGAGGAAGAGAGAAGAGGTAGAGGTGGAAAGAAGAAATAAGAGAATTTTGTATTTTAAAGGGAATGATTTGCAAATGGGCTGGCACGCTTACATGTTGTATGAGAAGGCTAAGTCACATGGTTCTTTTTTAAGTCACTATATTAGAAAATCATTAATGTCAGTGGGGGGGAAATTAAAGATAAAATTGTATAAACTTGTTAGGAAAATGGAAGATGAATAGATTAAGGAAATTATGATAACATGGGCACAAAATTTTGGATATAATATTGAATTAGAAAAGTGGTAAAAGCTGTAGGAGAGAAATATCAAGGTAATATTAGCAACTTTGTATAAAGAAAACTTGTACAAAATGTTTTATAGATGGTATCTGTCGCCAAATAGATTAGCTAAGATGTTTCCAAATATGTCAAATGGATGTTGGAAGTGTAAACATAAATTGGGTACATTTACTATATGTGGTGGACTTCTGATAATGTGAAAAAGTATTGGATTAAAATACATAAATGGCCTGTGGAAATGTTATAAAAATCTTTAGCTTTTAAACTTGAAGTTTTTTTTTTATTAGGCACTATACCGGAGGATATTAGTAAACAAGAAATGTGTTCAATTTTACATGTAATCACTGTGGTGATGATTGCATTTGCTCAATACTGGGAAAGTGAAGAACTACCCATTGATGAATTGATTCTAAAAAAAAAAAAAATCCTGGACTGTGCAGACATAGACAGATTGACTTTATCATTGAAGGAGAAGGAAGATACTGACTTCTATCAAACTTGGGACTCTTTTTATTATTGGCTAGAGAAACAGGACTTTGCATAGACTTAAATATGTTTTTAAAGTTATTATAAATGGAAAAAGAAGGGTGTGGGGGCTGACCCAGCAGGCTTGATGTTTTGATGATGGATGTTGTGTAGTTTGTTGTTTTTTAGGATTATAATTCAAATAAAACTTATTTAAAAAAAAAAAGAAAATCACTCCACAAACCCCAAATAAGCAAAATTTTGAAAGTCAGCCGAGGAGTTCATAACTCAGACAGTTTGTCCAGGCAGGCCCCATGAGACTCATTGTAAGTCAGGGCTTCTGAGTATGTGAATTATGCAGTGTCAGTTGAGGGCTGAGAAAATGGCCCCAAGACAAGCAAGATTTTGAAAGTCAGCACACAGCTCTGAAAAGTCACCCCATGTGTATAGAGTTTCCACAATGCCCATTGTAAGAGTCCAATTGTGCAAAAGATATCTTGT
This sequence comes from Varanus salvator macromaculatus, assembly GCA_023646645.1. NCBI lineage: Eukaryota > Metazoa > Chordata > Lepidosauria > Squamata > Varanidae > Varanus > Varanus salvator. The sequence continues at coordinate 1,910,631 of JAIXND010000798.1, forward strand.
TGACCAACAGTTTTGAAAATCACCCAGCAACACCCACCCATGTGTCAGGACCCCAGAGCCAGCAAAATCTTCCAAGTCACTGCAGGGTTCTGAAGTAGTCCACATTCAGAACAAAAAGAATATGTTTTTTGTAAGGAACTGAACATGGAGGAAATAAATTTCTGAAATTTGGCCCAGGGCTTTAAATGATCAACTCTTAGTAGTCCAGTTTCTTAGTAGTCCAATTTCTCTGCATGTTCAGCCATGTTTATGAAATGGAAATACCATGGAATCCCCTGGCAAGAGCAGCCATAGAAGTAGCCGCTTCTAACCTTTGATCCCTACTGCCCTCAGCTCTGTAGCAATTGACATGTCCTTGCTTGCTTAATTCCCTTTGCCCAAGCAATGTGCCTGTCTTCCTATTTACCTATGGAAAAGGAAGTAGCACAAAATTACATGGAGAGAGTGGGAAGGAATTGCAGTGGAAGTGATAATTTTCATTTAATAATAATGTCTCTGGGATCTGGGAAGAGCCAGAGCCATGTGGGTCCACTTGGGAGTAGGAAGTACGGAGGCTTGGTGAGGCTAGGAGGATGGAGTGGGAGAGTAGCAGCTGCATTGCCCGGGTAAATGGCAGGCTTGCTTGCCATGTTGCCTGAATCCTGGCAGTGTTTTCATTTAGGCACATTCAAAAATTTATCAACAGCTCAATATCCATTTTACTGAACAAAGTATTGTTTTACCAAACAAAATCTTAGGGGACATAGTTCAGTGCTGTTGATCCTCTCCAGAAGAGGGTTTGCAAAGGGGCCTCACTTGCTTCAGCCCCACCACCCTTCGGTTGTGCACTGCTTTTCAGACTGCATGGAAAAAGGCAAACAATGGAGTGGGGGAGGGGGTCACTAGGAGAATCCCCATCCTGTACCCAGCCCCATATCCTGGCTAGCTCCAGGGAGATACCCTGGTGCATGATGCATCAACACTTTTGTGTAGTGGTTTGGTATTCAAGGGTTTTTTCCTCAGCGTAACAGCCAAGCTGCCTCACCACATCCCACCCTGCATGTGGGTTTGAAGCTATGTGGCTGTTTTTATTCCATCTAATATGTGGGGGTGGGGCAGCCAATCTGTTTTATACATAGCCACAAATAAATTCCTTGTTAACTTTTACAACCATCTGGAGGGAGAATAATTCCTCTTATCATGGCAGACCCTAATAAAGCTACTGCAGTTCCCATTTAGATGCAGCAAAGGCACTATTTTGTCAAGGAGTGAAAAGTTCATAATGTTGCTCCAAAGAGGCTTTTAGCTACCCATGGTTGGAATGGAGTCTGCCTCCTTTGTCAGGGTATGTCATCCACAGATGAGGGGCACAAATTCATCTGGGCACAATGGCTTTTTTGTGTGCAGTGGGGAGGCCTAGCCCACCCTTCTGCTGCAGCAACAGGATGCTAGGAAATATTTTGCTCTTCCCTCTGAAAATGGTTCATAGATCTTGCAATCACACCTGAGTTTTAAAAAGGGCCCTTCTCCCTGTTAGCAGCACCAAAGCCAGGAAAAGATGCTTTCTTCATGAATGTTTGGAATCTGACTTTTTCAGTCAGTCCCTAATTGACACACTGCTCATGTCTCATCCTGATTACTGTAAAGTTCCCTCTCCTTGGCCTTCCCTCCCACTGAAGCTCATTCCTCCAATCAATTCAGAACTCCCGATACACATTTCGTTCTCCCTTGTTGGCTAAGAACAGGCTGCCCCTTCCCTTAAACCCTGATATTTTTCATCAAATTCAATCTGCTCTTCTGTGCTGGGAAGACCCTCCCTCCCTGTTCATTGCACCATTTCCTCCAAATGCTTCTTAGAAAAGCCAACCCTGTCTTTGCCTCAACATCATCTTTCTGCCTCCAATGTTATCTGCCACCTCCGCTCTATAATGCTCCAGTGTTCATCCACTTTTCCATATGGAAGCTGTCATGGTAGGCGGTGCAGAGCCCACCTTTGTGATTTGAATGAGTTGGAGTTGCTAATCAGTTCCAGGCTCTGGAGGAACCCTACCCAGCATGCAGCAGCAGGATGGCATGAGAACATCAGAAGAGCCCTGCTGAATCAGCCCAGAGGCCTGTCTGGTTCAGCATTCTATGCACAGTGGCCAGCTAGGTGCCTGCAGGAAGGCCACAGGCAGGGCATGAGTGCAACAGCACCTTCCTACCCACCTTCTCCAGAAGCAGCTCTACTGATTCAGGCTGCCTCCAATAAGCATGCAAAGCTACCCCCAGAGGAGCCCCTGGAAGGGACTCTCACTTGGTCATGAAGCACCTGCACTGCCTACGGAACCCCTGCAGTTCCAGGTAGGTCAGGAAAGATTTCTGCCTGCAGGGCCTCACCAAATGTGGAGAACTCCTTGCAGAGGGGCAACTTCCATCTCGGAGAGGGTTGCATTCTGGCAGTGGGTGAGGCCAAAGGCAAAGGAGAGGGAGGGTGAAGACAAAAGGTGTAGGGCCAAAGACACCAGCATGCTGTGCTGAAAGCTCTTACTACTGCTGTGGAACACTTGGGAGATGCATTTTAGCCTTTTAGGATGGGGATAATAGCTGCACAAAAGCTGGGAAACTACCCAGTAATCAGTGAGTGGGAAAGAGGAAGAGGGCATGGCCATCTGGGGATCATTCATCTCAAAGCAGGCCCTTCCACTCTGCCCCAGAGAGGGGCTCTCCAGGTTCTGCTTTTCCTGGAAGCAGAGGCATTGCTAGTCATTGAACAGTTTCTGGCCAAAGGCCCAGAGGACACAACTCTGCATACAACTTTACCTATGCTAATTCACATGCAAATGTAATCCTAATTACTAGAATCAATCATGATTTCACAGAAGGCAAAGCCAGGCTATTTATTCCCCATTCAAATCAACCAAATAAAATAAATTCTTTAAATAATTTGCACCTGCCTCCAGATCATCCTAAATGAATAGTTCCTGCTCGATTACAACTAATTTGTAATACCTATAAACAGGTGTTGTGAAATGCATTACATTAATTGCTGGTATATATGTATGTGTGTATCTTTGCACCAGACATGCTCCCATGTAATTAGGGTGAAAAAGCTTCCAATAGCACTAATGGAAGCTTAAGCATTGAGGAAGGTTCAGTTGTTTTGAGGGGAGTGTTGTGGAGAAGGGAAAGTTAACCCAGCTGGGATCCTCCTTAAAAATTGTGCCCCGCATGTCCACTAAACAGAGGAAAAGGACTTTCATTGGCACTAAAGTGCACTTGGCGCTGTGGGGGAATGAATGGGTTCCCTGGCAAATAGGTGCAGGCCAGGGTTGTGTGGGCCAAGGCCTAGTAACACCCTGCCTGGAAGTAGGCTTATGTGCTGCCTCCTGGAATCATGCTCCACACAAGCATTGCCAGGCTAGTGGTTTTGTTAAGCGGGGTCATACAGTAGCTCCTGGGAAGGGCTCTGAACCCACAGCTGCAGCAAGGTTTTTCCTAGTCCAAGGGTGGGCAACCCCTGGCCCTTCCAGTGTTTTGGCCTATAACTTTCATCAGCCTTCGCCATTAGCTGTGCTGGTCAGGGCTGATGGGAACTGTAGACAAAGCATCAGCAAGGTCACCTGTTGCCCCCACCTGTCCTTGGCTGAAGGAACAGGCAAGAGGTAGGAAGGCTGAGAGCACACACTTAATTTACTGTGGCTGAGTACAATAATATACTGGAGGTCAAGAAAGAACCAGTGGATGCTTGTCAGGCAGGGACAGAAAGTTCCAGAAAAATGGCCAAGCTGCAGCCTACCACAGAGGTCGCCCAGAAGGGGAGGGTTGCTCAGACCCCTATGGGGTGGATCCTGCCCTCTGCTAAACTATATATTCAGGCTATCACACTCCCTTTGCTATTTGTCATCCAGAATGCAGAAACATAAAATGCATGTCCATCTGCTCAGAGCTTTTAGAAGAATAACAAGTTGCAACAGCAGAAGTGATGGACAACACATCATCAGATGTTAGGCAGAACACTGTCAGCTTGGCCTGCAGCCGAGTGTGAATCACAGCTTTTCTCAAATAGAAGCAAGCTGCACAGCCTCCAACTTGTACCCTGCGACTTCCATTGCAATCAGGAATACGTATGAATGAGTGGATTTGTGTGTGTGAGCGCATGTGCGTATGTCTGCATGCCAACAATTTCACCAAGCAGATGTGCGTGGGACTTCGACTTTGTTTCATCGACTGTCTTCACATCTTGTGATTCTGTCAGTGAAAATAAGAGGGGCCATGCATGCTTTGTGCATGAAAACGGCAGATCCTAGGGGAGTCTGTCACTCCTGCAGCAGTATCATGCCACATGGGAACAGAGCATCTGCTTTGCAGGACTAACACCAGAGAGTTAATCAGCAAGACAAGAGGCCGGTTTAAATCAACTTTCCCAGAGATTCTTCTTCATGTGTCTCCTAAGCAATGGTGCACATCTGTTTGAGGATAGATCAGAGCCCTCTGTCCTCCTCAGCCCTGTGGGTTAGAGACAGGCAGGATGGGAGGAATCACAGGGGCTTACCCACTGCCTGTTTCTCCCACATTGCATTTAAAATTAGATGGAGCTGTGGGGCCAGAGCTCACCCCGGTCACTCACACTCCTTCTCACTGGGCTCTGACTGGGTCTTATGGGACTTCAGCCAAACTCTCATGGGATTTGAGGCGAGCTTCCTGCAGCCAGGCAGTGATGGCTGCTCTTGCTAGGGCAGCAAGAGAAGTTCAGTCAGGCCTGATTGCAGAGGATTCCATGGGGGCTAGAAGGGGAGTTCCAAACCTCCGAGACTGGGCCTGTCCCTCTACCCTTGGAGGAGGGAATTCAGTCTGTGATCTGGTCCCCAGGGTGCCCTTCCAGTATCATAAGTATGGAAATACAGGGCTCCTGTGTGCTAAACACAAATGAAATTGCTGCTGTTGTTGTTGTTGTTAGTCACGAAGTCATGTCCAGCTCATTGCGACCCCATGGACAACATTCCTCCAGGCCTTCCTGTCCTCCATCATCCCCCGGAGTCCTCTCAAGCTCACACCAACTGCCTCAGTGACTCCATCTAGCCACCTCATCCTTTGCCATCCCCTTCTTCTTTTGCCATCAATTGTTCCCAGCATTAGGCTCTTCTCCAGGGAGTCCTTCCTTCTCATTAGGTGGCCGAAGTATTTGAGTTTCATCTTCAGGATCTGGCCTTCTAAAGAGCAATCAGGGTTGATCTCCTCTAGGACTGACCGGTTTGATCGCCTTGCTGTCCAAGGGACTCGCAGGAATCTCCTCCAGCACCACAATTCAAAGGCCTCAATCCTTTGGTGCTCAGCCTTATTATGGTCCAGCTTTCACAGCCATACATTGCAACTGGGAAAACCATAGCCTTGACTATACGCACTTTTGTTGGCAGGGTGATGTCTCTGCTTTTTAGTATGCTGTCTGGATTTGCCATAGCTTTCCTCCCCAGGAGCAAGTGTCTTTTAATTTCTTTGCTGCAGTCCCCGTCTGTGGTGATCTTGGAGCCCAGGAAAATAAAATCAGTCACTACCTCCATTTCTTCCCCATCTATTTGCCAGGAAGCGCCCACGGACCCACCTTCAACTGCGCTGCCGGACCAGGCCCTCCCGTGCTGCTGCGCGGTGCTTGCGGGCGCCTGCTGCTGCTGCCAACGCTGCTGACGCCCCGCTGCGAGCACCAGGACCACCGCCGGCCCGGGACTCGTCCCCGGCCTGCCTCCCCGGCACGTGTGAGAGGCGTGCCAGGTGGGGCAAGCAAGGGGAGGAGCCCCGCGGCCCCACAAAGCGCCGCCGCCGGGAGGGACCAGCGCCCACGGACCCACCTCTGAATGAGATTAAGAGGGTGAGTACCCGGAGGAGGGCTTTCTCGGCGGTGGCGCCCCAATTATGGAATGCGCTCCCCAGAGAGGTCCACCTGGCGCCATCGTTATTTATTTTTCGGCGCCAGGTGAAGACCTTTTTATTTAAATCATATTTTAATTGTTAATTTTGTTAATTGGTTTATGGTTTAATTGTATGTATTTATTTAATTGTCTAGTTATTGTTTAGAATTTGTTTATAGTTTATTGTTTGTATTCATTATTGTTTAATTAATTGTTTATAATTTGTTTAGCTTTAATTTAGGATTGTATTTTATAGGGTTTGCCAAGATGCACCGAGGGGGTGGGGTGAAAAGGTTTTAAAGGCATTGTTATAGTTTTACTGTTGTAAGCCACCCTGAGGCTTTGTTGCGATGGGGCGACATAGAAATTTTTTAATAAATAAATCATAAATAAAAGTGAGAGGACTGGATGCCATGATCTTAGTTTTCTTAATGTTGAGTTTCAAGCCAACTTTTGCGCTCTCCTCCTTCACCCGCATCAAGAGGCTCTTTAGTTCCTCTTCACTTTCTGCCATGAGAGTGGTATCATCTGCATATCTGAGGTTGTTGATATTTCTCCCAGCAATCTTGATTCTAACTGGTGATTCATCTAGCCCTGCCTTTCTCATGATGTGCTCCGCATATCAGTTAAATAGGCAGGGTGACAAATGAAATATGCATGACTAATAGTTACTGTGCTGAAGGACACAAGGGGGCCAGACCTGGCAGCTTTGCCAATTAAGCAGGGCAAGAGGGGGCAAACCTTTATTTTATTCTCAAGAATGAGTTCAATTACAGCAAAATGGCAATTGACCCTGAAAGCATGGTGAAGTCACTTTTTATGCCTCTGCTAACCAGGCAGTGATGACAGCTGCCTATCAGGTGAAAATTCCATCCATGAGCACAGATTGGTATATTTGAATACAGGTTGCCTAGGAAGCTGGGATACCTGGAGGTTGGGCTGGGAGCTTTGATGGGAGATTGCTCAATCTCTGGCCATGTGTAATGCTTCAATTTAGGTTGAGGCTGCTTGGGGACATGACCAGCCAGCCTGGGCTTAATGGCGGCCGGCCAGATATGTCCTACAGCTCAGACTAGAGTTATTTATGTTCATGAAGTGAAAAGGAAATTACTATTTTGTTCAGTACAATTCTGATAAATGAATGGATTAATTCTTCTTTAGAGGTGTGTGTGTGATGGGGAGGGAATGGCTGGACTCCTATATATGCCTGTTAGGGAGTAAGATCCACTGAACAGAGTGAACTTACTTCCATATAAACCTCACAAGATTGTCCTGCTGACTTGGTGTCTTCTGCAAAGGCTTTGATTCATGGAGGAGCCACCTTCACTAACCTGGTGCCCTCCAAGTGTTTTGGACTACAACATTCCTGACTATTGGCCATGCTGCCTGGGGCTAATGGGAGCTGAAGTACAAAATATCTGGAGGGCACCTGGCTAGGGAAGACTGGTGTAGAGATTAGGTTTTGGGCAAGCATGATTACATCTAAATGGTTTACTATCCACATAGATATTATTTAAGAGAAACATAGCATAGTGTGAGTCATTTCTTGGTCACTGTCATCCACAGCAGACTTAAGTTCCAGAAATAATCTTTATTAAAAAGTTTAATCTTTATTTAAAAAAATGAAAAAGCTTGTTTAAGGAGCAGTCCTCTGTATGTTTGGAGAGGAAAAGGACTTATAATTTTCAGCATGTTGGCTGAGGCAGGCTGGGAGTAGTCAGCCTTCTTCCAGACCAGACAGGTACAGGAATGCCTCCTTAATCTTTTATTCCAGTTTTTAAAATCTTTAATAAATTCATTTTTAACCACCTGCTCTGAAATCCTGAAAAATTTCTGCAAGTCAGAGTACACTGTGCTGCGTGAGATGGACCAAGGATCTGAGGGGAGCTTGAGCATCCCCTGTGAAGTGGATGGTAAGAAATGGTGCATCTGAAGGATAGATGGCAAAGGGAGCTTGAAGGAGTGCTGGCATATCTGTCTGCATGAGCTCATATCCCTGGCGGATATCTGAATTTGCTGCATTGATGGTTTGCTAGAGTGAGAATTCGGCCTGTGGAGTATACAGCCAGTCTGTATAAAATGTAATTCATTACAACTCCTGCTGATGAAGAAGAACAGATGAAACGGCATTCAGACAAACAATGCTGAAGGAGCCTGATTAGCTTAACTAATGTTATTTGCTTTTAGCTTAACTTATGCTATTTGCTTTTGTAAAGAGCCGCTTGCATAGGAACTTGGTTAGCCTAACAAACGCCATTTGCTTTCTGTATTTCTGCTTGCTTTGGAGAGGAAAAAGGGAAGGCAAAAGAAGGTTGATAAAGAGGCAGTGAGTGAGACCCCCCAGGCAAGGACTGGCACGCAGTGATCACGCTCCACCTGGATGCAGATAAGCCCAGGCATGCAGTGGACATGCAGACCCCGCAAGGGGATTGGGTAAAGGGTCAGGCAGACCCTGAGAGGGGATTGGGTGAGGGAACAATGGGGGCGAGATTGTGTGGAAAAAGAGAGGAAAAGCAGGAATGTGTGGGTGTTGCTGCCTGCCTGGGTATAGGGAGCGGACACCCGGTGGCTTTGCGCAGCTGAAAAAAGAAAACGGAATGAATCTCCGCCTGACTGAACCTCATTGGCACTTGGTTTAGTGGGTCTGTAAGTCACCTGGCTAGCAGGGACATCAACAATGCAACTTTATTTTCTTTCTTTATAAAAATGGTGTGTTCTCCTTCCTTAATTTATACATGTTTGCATATCTTTCCAGAAAAAAGAGGGGAGCAGCAAATTATGCCTTACTAATTCAGGCTGTGCTACTCTATTTGTTAATAAAGAAATCAAATAATTACTGGCATTAACAAAAAAATAATCCCATGGCTGATTAGAGAAGAGAGGCCAGGGATGGGAGAAAGAGATATGAATACACCACTTTAAACAAATTGGGCATAATAACAATGTTGTTGGTAGCCAGCCATGCTGAGATCTGTCACAAAGTCTTATTTATAAGCGGCTCAGAAAAACCTAAGGAGAAGACGAATTTATAATACAAAAGAAATAAATTCTATCTTGGATGCCATATACATACTTAATCACTGGGCTTCAGATAAAGTAGAATGTATAATGTCATCTGCTGGCAATAAGGCCTAATCTGTGCAAAGTTTTCCTTTCAGATTGTGTTCCCAAACACTTTGTAGGTCTATAGTTAAGAATTAGGTGAGGATTTAGGGCATTGCTGGTGTGGGAGGTTCATCTTGTGCCCAAAAAAAGATCTTGTGCCACCCTCGACGGCCCACTGTGACAACTTTGCCAAGCATTTTAGGGAGAAAATCGCTCAGATTCGTCACGAGCTGGACTCCACTAGTGACTCAGAGCCTTTAGGGGAGGTGCCAATGTTGCCGTCTGGACCACAATTGATGGATGAATTTCAGTTGCTGTGGCCTGATGATGTGGACAAGGTGCTTGGACAAGTATGTCCTACCACCTGCTTACTGGGCCCTTGCCCATCTTGGCTACTCAAGAAAACCAAGGATGGGATAGGGACCTGGATCCTGGAGGTTGTCAACACCTCTCTAAGGGACGGCCGGGTACCTGCCCCTTTAAAGGAGGCAGTAGTCCGGCCAGTCCTAAAGAAGGCATCCCTGGATCCAGAGATGGCCGCCAATTATAGACCGGTGGCCAACATCCTGTTCTTGGGCAAGGTATTAGAGTGGGTGGCAGCGGGACAACTTCAAGTACTCTTGGATGAAACTGATTATCTGGACCCATTTCAGTCCGGCTTCAGACCCGGGTATGGTACTGAATCTGCCTTGGTCACCCTGTATGATGACCTGTGCAGGGAGAGAGACAGGGGGAGTGCATCCCTGTTGGTTCTCCTGGACCTCTCAGCGGCTTTCGATACCATCAACCATGGTATCCTTCTGGATAGGCTAGCGGGATTGGGAACTGGAGGCACGGCTCTGCGGTGGTTCTGCTCCTATCTCAATGGCCAACTCCAGAAGGTGGTGCTAGGGGACTGTGGCTCTGTGCCATGGCAGTTATGCCGTGGAGTTCTGCAGGGGTCCATTTTGTCCCCCTTGCTATTCAACATCTACATGAAACTGCTGGGAGAGGTCATCAGGAGGTATGGGCTGCGGAATCATCAGTACGCTGATGATACCCAGCTCTACCTCTCATTTTCCACCAATCCAGGTGAGGCAGTGGCTGTGCTGAACCGGTGCCTGGCTGAGGTAATGGGCTGGATGAGGGCCAATAAACTGAAGCTCAATCCAGACAAGATGGAGGTCCTTTTGGTAGGTGGTTTGGGCTTCAGGGTGGGGGACCTGGACCTTGTCCTGAATGGGGTTGCACTCCCTCTTAGGGACAAGGTTCGCAGCTTGGGAGTGCGCCTCGGCCCTGAGCTTTCATTAGAAGCTCAGGTTACGGCGGTGGTGAGGAGCGCTTTCCTTCAGCTTCGGCTGATCCATCAGCTGCGTCCCTACCTGGAGAATGATTGCCTGATGACAGTGACACATGCACTGGTAACTTCCCGATTAGACTTCTGTAACGTGCTCTACGTGGGGCTACCCTTGAAGATGGTCCAGTTACTTCAATTGGTGCAAAACAGAGCTGCCAGGCTGCTGACGGGGACTGGGCATTGTTCTCATATAACCCCAGTTCTCCGTCAGCTTCACTGGCTTCCCATTGAAGTCCGGGCCCAATTCAAGGTGTTGGTTATCACCTATAAAGCCCTTAATGGCTTGGGACCTGGTTATCTAAAGGAATGCTTGCGTCCATATATGCCCTCCTGCCTCTTGAGATTGGCAGCAGAGGCCCTTCTCCGGGAACCCTCCGTGAAAGGTATTAGGAGGGTGAGTACCTGGAGGAGGGCCTTCACTGCGGTGGCGCCCCACCTATGGAATGTGCTCCCCAGAGAGGTCTGCCTGGCACCATCGTTATTTGTTTTTTGGCGCCAGGCCAAGCCCTTTTTAGTTAAAAGCTATTTTAATTGTTAACATATGAATTGTATCTATGGGATTTTTAGATATATGCGGAGATTTTTTAACTCTAATTGTACAAATTGTTTATTTATGTTTATTTATTATTGTTGTAAGCTGCCCCGAGGCTTTTTGCGAATGTGGCGGCATAAAAATGGTTTAAATAAATAAATAAATAAAATATAATCCTCCTTGTCCCCTCTGGGCCTTGTGGGAACTGACCACAGACAGTACTGGGCCCACACCTGGACAGGCTTCCAGCTAGGTTCTTGTGGCTCTAATGTGTCTTTGCCACTGCCCTGTCTCTGGATCCCCTTCCTCAGACAAAGGGTCATTTCCTCATGCAAGGCTTCAATCTGTAATGTGGCTGTGGCATACACGCACCCTTATTGCATGTATGTCTCTCCATCTAACAGAACTCACAACCTCTTGGAAATGGCATGGAGGGATGCAGACACCTCAAGGGAGCGGGGGAAGATGCCCCCCCGATAAAAGGCTCACTTTCTCCCCCAACCGGGTTTAGGATGAGACTGTTAATATGTCTATGGGATGTATTCTTTTCCTTCTCAGAAATCTAGCATGGCACAAAGCACAGAATCCCACCCCTACCAGGCACTTAGTCTCTTCTGTGTTTCCCTGCAATATCTTATTCTGCTGCTGCTGCTGTGTGTGTGTTGCGGGGGGAGCTGGCCTGCCCTGAGCCAGGTCAGTGGTTTGGAAGATGCTTGTAAGTATTTTGTCTTTAAGGTCTTAAGAAGACATCCTATGATCACAGGCAATCCATGTCATATTGAGCTTGACCTCGGACCTGGATCTTTCTATAGAGCAAGAGTGGGCAACATGGGCCTGCAGCTTCCATACATGCCTCCTCCCTCAGATGCATTCCACACATACCTGTTTGCCGGCAGAATTGCTGCTTCTGCAGAGATACAGGTGGTATGAGGATCACTGGCCCTGTTTTTCTGCAGATTTGCGCGCGCGCGCTCTCTCTCTGGCTGTTGGATAAAATGGGAAGGGGAGTACAATTCCGCCAGGATACAAGGTGCTCCCTTCCCATGCAGTTATTTCCAGATGTTATAGGTTCAGTCTGTATTTCGCAGATTCCTCCTGAATCCATCTTGAAAAAAATGCTTTTGTTGGCTACCCTCCAATCCTCATTTTAATTATAATGTATGTATACATGCATGCACGTGCACACACTTGAAAAAAAGTTTTGCATTTTTAAAGAAACTTTGCATCAATGCCATCTGGCCCTGGTTACTTGTTAATTTTAATTTAACTGGTTACTTTTAAAAATTTTGGTGACTTCTCTTTGCCAGGCTCAGATGTCTTCCACAGAAACAATATTTCAGCAGCTTGCATTCCTCCAGCATCTTCTACAGTGAAGACTGATGCAAAGAACTTGTTTAACAGCTCTGCAATTTTCCCGACTTCCTTCAGTACTTCCCCCTGCCCCACCTTCTCATCTAAGGTCTTACCACCACCCTTGCCATTTTCCTGCTTCTGTGTATTAAAGAAATACTATTGGTAGTTGAATAATTTGCTCCCCAAATGCCTGCTTCCTTGCCACATCAACTTACAGTTTTGTGCTCCTTCTCCTTAATTAGGTAAAGTATTCACTGCTTAAAGAAGAGGTGGACTCCTTGTGGTCCTCTGGGTCTTTTGGCCTGCCATTATTTATGTAGATAATGGATACTGTAGGCTGAAACATTTGGTGGGTCACAAGTTACCTCCCCTGGCGTAAAAGAAACCTCCTTGCTTCTTGTGGTAGCCTTCATGCTTTAATCACAAGGGCATCCCCAGACTTGTTCACACCTTTTCTAACCATGGTGCACCTTTTATCTGTGTCTCTGTTACAGTAGTTTTAAAACAGCATCCTGAAGTGAACTGGCTGCCCTCTTCAACCTCTCCTTACCTAATTGCCTCATATACGAATTCCCCTTCTTTCAAAATTAAATGTGACTATCAGCCTTTTCTTATATAGACTGAATTTCATCATTTTGTGGTCACTGTTGACAAGTGGTTTGGCAAAACTCTCCCTCTCATACTTCATTTCTAAAGATTTATAGACATTTCTAACTGGATCCTGGGCACCGCTCAGTGTTAAGTCAAATTTCCCCTCCCTGTTTTTCCCTGGTACATGACTAACTGCCCTAAATTACATGTGTTTAGCTTACCTAGCAGTGTTGTCTCTTTGTCATGTGATCTGAATGTAGATTTATTACCCAACCAGTGTGAGGCCATTCATTACCACAATGTTGCCTCTCTTGGCTACCTCTCTGATTCCCCCCAACCCCATTTCAGGGTCATAGGTGCTTTGGTTTATGGTGTGGCAATACTATATCGCCAGTATTACCTTGATATTGATTCTGTGTCTGAACATGTTTCTCCAAAAGACTTCTCATTTACTGCATCCTCTGCCCTCTTCAACACACAGAGCAAAACCACCACCAGTTTGTCCTGCAGGGTTAGGCTGTAATTCTGTGCTCATTTATCTGGAGCTAAAGCCAAATAAAGCCAGCAGGGTTTACTTGTAAGTAAACATGCACAGGATCGTACTGCTTATATTGATAAGAAATCAAGGCCTTTACATGACAGTAAATGTCTCCTGTAGAGAAGCCCGTAGTCCCATGGTTGTGATTTCTCACTACCAGCAGGACAGAAAGGTTACAATGGGGCCATATCAGAATGAGAGAAATGCAGTTTGTGAACTCAACTAAATTCTCCAAAAATATTTTGAAGTTCATTTTGACATGCTCCCATTTTTGCTTTTACGATGGGATTCTGTTTTGTTTTGGCATTGCTTGTTCAAACAGGGAAAATGTACGTGTCTGTGCAAATATTTTGAAAGGGCACCCTTCCCCCCATTAACTGAAGCATAAAAATATATGAAGGACACAGGGGACACAGCCTTGGTGCACACACCCAATTAAGCATAACAAGCAGTGAGAGGGGAAAAATGGATGTTTATTCTTGAGAATAAGTTCAATGATAGCAGAAGGCCAAGCAACCCAGGAAGCATGGCATAGTTCCCTTTTATACCTCTGATGACCTGGTTGCAATGACAGACACTCATTGGATTGAAATTCCTGCCTGGAATGCTGATTGGTACATTTGAATTCCTGCTCTTTCCTGGGAGACTGGGGCTTGGAGCAGCAAGGGATGTCGCAGCTTCCACCACTGCGACTCACCTCCGATTTCTTCAGCATTGCCAGAGATGTGACTAGCCCGATATATTCAGTAGCAGCCAAGCCACATATGTCCTACATGCAAACATTTGTTCTTTAAATGCACATTTCAATGTGTATATTAAAAATACACATTTTGAACATGATCACAGCTTTGGGAATTTCTTGGAAAAAAGCACTCCTGCTCACATTTGCATTTGGAATTGTGAAAACGACATTGATCAATCGATTGATCAGTTGATTTTATATACTGTTCAACAGCCAGACGTGACACATAATTGTCAAGCAAAAATAAAATTTTTGTACATCCCTGGTGCCAGACAGGATTTTCTTGCTGGTGGGGGTCCCCTCACCCCTGTGTCACTTGTAAGGAGAGGAAGGTTTTGGCTCTGGCCTCTTGGCAGAGCAGCAGAGGCACAGGCTGGGAGAGAGGGCTGAGTGGCCAGGGGACTGGCGAAGGCAAGGCAGGAGCTGGGCAGGGGAGCAGAGGGCCAGGAGCAGCAGAGGAAGGGGGCGGGGCCAGAGAGGCTAGAGGGGCCAGGAGGAAGCCGACAGGCGGGGCCACCGGCCTGAGGGATTGGTAAGGCCGTGCTCAGCCCTTGTCTGTGTCCCGGGCTATACAGAGACTCCCTTATGGGAGGTCGTTGAGGCCCCATCGGTGAGGGTGTTCAAAGATAGGCTGGACATGCACATGGTGGGCATGTCATGAGCGGAGCCGGCTGGTGCCGGAGGTCAGACTAGATGGCCCAGGAGGCCCCTTCTGACTCGCTCTGTTTCTATGTTTCTATGTTTCCCTGAGACACAGAGGTTTGTTTGTTTTGTTTGTGCTTTGCTGTGCTGTGCTTTGCTTTGTTTTTCTTCCAATTTAAATTTAAGTTTACTTTATCCTTGTGTGTGTGTGTGAGTGGGTTTTTGTCTGGGAGAACTGGGCGAGTGAGAGGAACTGCAGGACAAACAAGGCAGGGGACCAAGGTAAGGTCTCGGAAGGGATCCCAGTGGCAGACCAGGAGATGGCCTTGGCGGGAGTCATGGGTGTTGCTGTCCGCTGCGAGAGGTGCGACATGTTCGCCCTTCTCCCCCAGGAGAGGCAGGGATACACTTGCCCTCGGTGCAAGATGGGGACCCTGCTGGAAGAGGAGGTGAGGTGCCTGAGGGCCGAGAGAGCTCTCCAGGCCCCCCCCCCCAGAGCAGCCCCACTCTGGACAGAGGGCTGAGGGAGAGACCACGGGAGGAGCAGCTGCGGAGACATGGAGGTATGTCACCCACAGGAGGAGGAGGCCAGCACGGCCTCCTCCTTCTCCTGGCACCAATCTGGAGCTGGGAAACAGGTTCTCTCCACTTGGGGAGGCTGGGGCTGATGAGGCCTCGGGGGACCAGCAGGACCCCCAGCCTGGGACATCAGGTGGCAAGGGGGCCGCTGCAGGAGAGGCTAGGGCCAGGGCATGGCCTCTCACCACCACCAGGAAGACCCAGCAGCGGGTGATTGTTGTTGGGGACTCCCTGCTGAGGGGCACTGAGGCGGCGGTGTGCCGCCCCAGCCTGGAGACAAGGGAGGTTTGCTGCCTGCTGGGTGCACACATCCAGCATGTGAAGGACAGAATGGAGCGTCTTGTTCGCTCTGGGGGTCACCAGCCGCTCCTGGTGATCCATGTGGGCACAAACAACGTGGCCATGCAGGGTGTGGTCGGGATCACCAGGGACTTGGAGGCCTTGGGGAAGAAATTCAGGGAGCTGAAGGCCCAAGTGGCCTTCTCGTCAATCTTACCTGTCCAGGGGTTTGGGCCAGGCAGGGACAGGAGGGCCTCCGAGGTGAACGACTGGCTTAGGGTGTGGTGCCAGAAGGAACGCTTCGGGTTCCTCGACCACGGCACTCATTTTCTTGCCAGTGGACTTCTGGCAAGGGACGGGTTACACGTCACGAGGATGGGGAAAAGGTCCTTTGGAGATGTTCTAGCGAGCTTCGTCCGGAAGACTTTAAACTGAGCCGGGGCGGGGGAGGTTCAGGGCCCCCAGTAACATGTCTGCACTGGACAACTGTGTGGGGAGGATCAGGGCTCTGGGAGCAGAGCTTTAGAGATACTGCAGGGACTGACAGGATTCCTACAGAGAGGGGCCAGGTATCAGGAGGATGGGAGGAAGGAGGATGCTGGGCACTCCAAGGAAAGGAAGCAGTGGGAGTTGAGGTGCATGTACACCACTGCTAGAAGCATGAGTAATAACCAGGAAGAGCTTGAAGCTCTCCTGGGTATAGGAGGGTATAATCTGGTGGGAATCACAGAAACTTGGTGGGATGAAAGGCAAGTCTGGAATGTGAACATAGAAGGGTATCACCTTTTTAGAAAGGACAGGAAGGGAAAGAGGCAGGGGTGTGGCTTTATACGTCAGGGAAGGGATAGGATGCAGTGAGATAGAATGCAGCACAGATGGGGATTCGGTAGAGGCAGTCTGGGTGAAACTTAGGGGTTTTGACAGGGAAAGAGACCTGACAGTGGGGGTATGTTATCGCCCCCCACGTCACCTTGAGACCCTGGATGTTGTCCTGACAGGCCAGATTCTAAGGATATCTTGGGGGAGAGACACAGTAATTATGGGAGATTTCAATCTCCTGGATATTACTTGGGAGACTCACTCGGTGGTGACAGCCAGGTCACATCGCTTCCTAGAAGCTCTAGAGGGTGGGTTTTTCACACAGAGGGTCCGAGAGGCGACGAGGGGGGGAAACATCCTTGACTTGGTCTTGACCAATAGGGAGGAGCTGATAGATGAAGTACAGATTAGGGGAGCTCTGGGTGCGAGTGATCACTCCATCCTTTGCTTTGAGATCAGGGGACTGGGGACATGCAGCAGGGCGAGCACTAGAAGCTGGGACTTCAAGAGGGCCAACTTTGGCCAACTGAAGGCCAGACTGGGGAAAGTCTCCTGGGATAGGTTACTGGAAGGTAAGCGAGTTGAGGAGGGGTGGATGGCACTCAAAAGGGAGGTTTTGGAGGCGCAAGCCTTGACAATACCTCTAGTCAGTAAGGTGGGGAGGCGGAGGAGAGTGCCGCCATGGATGCGAAAGGAGGTAGTTAGAGGGATTAGACGAAAGAGGAACCTCCACAGGAAATGGTTAATGGGGGAAATACACCAAAGGGTATACCGGGAGGAGGAGGCTCGTTGCAGAAGGATTCTTCGCAAGGCTAAGGCTGATTACGAGCTGAGACTTGCCAAGAATATCAAGAGCAACAAAATGGGCTTCTTTCAGCATGTAAATGGGAAAAGGAAGGGGATACAAGTGGTGGGACCACTAAATAAGGAGGAAGGAGATCCAGTGACTGATATGAGGGAAGAGGCACAGATGCTAAATGACTATTTTGCCTCTGTGTTCTCCTCAAAGCAGGACGGGGGATATCCGTATAGGAGATTAGATGAGGCTGGGGACTTAGGGGCAGAGATTAGAGTCACCCCCCCTTGAAGTCGAGGGGCTCCTCAGGGCATTGGACATTACAAAGGCGCCAGGCCCTGACGGGTTACACCCGAGATTACTTAGGGAGTTGGCAGGTGTTCTCTCACGCCCTCTGGCCTCCATTTTTGAGACCTCGTGGAGAACGGGTGAAGTTCCAGAGGACTGGAGGGTGGCATCAGTGGTCCCAATTTTCAAAAAGGGTAGTAGGAAGGACATGGGGAATTATAGACCAGTTAGCCTTATGTCCATTGTAGGAAAAACAATGGAAAGGTTCCTAATAGAGAGAGATCTAGTGATGCTAGATAGGGAAGGAAGGCTGAGAGCCACACAACACGGCTTCTGCAAAAACAGGTCCTGCCAGACAAACCTTGTGGAATTCTATGACAAGGTTTCAAGATGGCTAGATGGAGGGGATGCAGTGGATGTGGTATACCTGGATTTCAGCAAGGCCTTTGACAAAGTGCCCCATGATATCCTGGTGGAGAAACTGAGGAGTTTTGGGATACACCAAAGCACTGTCCGGTGGATTAGGGCATGGTTGACTGACCGAAAGCAGAAGGCAACCATTAGCGGGGAATCGTCGGGATGGCAGCCAGTGACAAGTGGGGTCCCCCAGGGCTCTGTCCTGGGGCCGATCCTGTTTAATCTTATCATTAATGACATGGAAGAAGGGGTGAACAGTCTGCTGATCAAATTTGCAGACAACACTAAAACTGGAGCAGTGGCCACAACTGAGGAGCAGGTACTCCAGATCCAAAAGGATCTGGACAGACTATGGAAGTGGGCAAGAGACAACAGGATGACGTTCAATGTGGATAAGTGCAAGGTCTTGCACTTGGGGCATAGGAATAGCTGTCATAAGTACAGGTTAGGTGACAAGTGGCTGGAGAGCAGCGCTTGTGAAAGAGACCTCGGGGTGCTGGTCGACTGCAGGCTGAACATGAGCCAGCAGTGTAATGCGGTGGTCAAGAGGGCGAATGCTACCCTTGGTTGCATAGCCAGAAGTGTGGCTTCTAGGTCGAGAGAGGTATTACTACCACTCTACACGACTCTGATGTGCCCGCAACTGGAGTATTGTGTTCAGTTTTGGGCCCCTCATTACAGAAAGGATATAGCCAGGTTGGAGTCAGTGCAGCGTAGGGCCACAAGGTTGATGGCCGGTTTGCAGCGGATGCTGTATGAGGCGAGACTGAGGGAACTGGGTCTCTTCAGCTTGGAGAAAAGGAGACTCAGAGGGGATATGTTGGCGACATACAGGTCTGTGAGGGGGTGTCACATGGAGATGGGTAGAGACCTGTTCTCCCCTGCAGAGGAAGGCAGAATGTGCTCCAATGGAGCAAAGCTCAGGGAGTCAAGGTTCCATTTGGATGCCAGGAAGCACTTCCTGACAGTCAGGACCCCGAGGGCGTGGAATGGGCTTCCACGGGAGGTCGTTGAGGCCCCAACAGTGAGGGTGTTCAAAGACAGGCTGGACATGCACATGGTGTCGTGAGCGGAGCCGGCTGGTGTCGGAGGTCAGACTAGATGGCCCAGGAGGCCCCTTCTGACTCACTCTGTTTCTATTTTTCTATGAAGGTAAAGCTGGGGTGAGCACAGTGCTGTCTCAAAGCAATGGACATCAAAGGAGGATTAGGGAAGAGAACTGGATTGGATGAGGCAGGGAAGACAGTATCACAGTAGAAACCAGCATGCAGCAACTAATAATCCCAAATGTTAGATTAAGGGTTAAATCCCTACTGCCCTAGATTAGGATTGATACAATCCTTATCTGTGGCAGGGGAAGATGGCATACGTAGTCCACTACATCTAGAGAACACTAGGTTGAGAAATGCGCAAGGCCAGTGGCTACTTGCCTTGCTTGCTAAAGATGGTTTTGTTTTCTGTAGCTGGCAATATTGGAGCACTCACTAGAAGGTAGCAGGTGCTGGGGAAATGGCTGGCGCATTGTTTTGTTTTTACAGGTTGTTCTGCTGTGGTCTCTCGCATGGAGGGAAAAGACACATTTAGTCTGATTTTGCCTTCAAGCTTTATTGCTTAGTTCCTTAAGCCCACAGCTCCACTCTGCAGATAGTCAAAGTTTACTTGGACTGTATCACTTCAGACTAAAAGTGGGAGCTCTCACAATGGATTGTTCCTCCATGCATACCTCCAGCAAAGATTGGAACACCAATGAATGCATAAAGAGGTAACTGACCAGTCATGGTGGTTAATGCCCTTCCTCCCACCCGTCAATCCTCCTATGGCTTAAAGGGACACTGACTGATTTTTCAACCCCTGGTTCTGGTGGCCTTGAAACTGTGGTGACCTTGGCTGAGTTATGCATTCTGGAAAGGGCTCTCAGCATCAGGGCATGATGACCATTGTGGTGGGTCTGGATTGTTTTGTTTTCTGGTGCTGGGGTTTCTGATGGAAGAAGGGGTGCCTTTTGGGACTGGTAGTGAGAGAAATTCTCTCACGCCAAGTTACCTGCTTCACCTTTCGATCATGGGCAGTGGGTGGGAGAGAGTTCAAACCTGGTTGTCAAGACCAGGCTCCAAAGGGTTAGGCCTTTTCATTTTTGTCCTCAAACCTTAGCATGAGTTTATGGTTGTTTCAGAGGAGAGGCTTCTGTCCCATCCAACCCCATCCAGCCACTTCGTTCCAGTACCTGCTTTTTATTCACACATATGGGGAAGGCATGTCCTGGACAGATAACTAGCTTTGGGCTCTCCCTACACAGGATTAGGAGAAAAAGCGTGTGTGGCAGTGTGCTAGTCAGACAGCTATGTGCACTCAGGTCCACCCCAAAAGGCATGTGAGATATGGTGGAAGCATTCCATTCCGTCGGCCTCCAGTGATCTCCTTCTTGGGAAAATGCATCCAGAGTAAATGCTGCAACTATGGGAGCTTCTCATTTGTCAGAAGTGGGGTGCATGTGCATAACAACACTGTTCAAGGTGCTAGTCCCTGGCTTGATTTCCTGTCATGAGCTTCCAGCCCTGCCCACAAAACCTCCCAGAACAGAATCTCTAGCCAAGCTGATTCTTGTGTGTTGTTTTTCTAAATATCCAGAAGGAAAGAACACAAAACATCTGTGCAGCACCTGAGACTGAGAACAAGGCCAAGGATATTTTAGGAATTGGTTGATTTTATTACTCCAGGGGCCTCACAGGTAGGTGTTTGTAACAGTACTTGCAAAAGGGTCCTTTAAATATGGAAAAGTTTCTTGCAGGAGTGGGAATGATTGGTAGCTGAGAAGTTGCACAGCCAGGGGATGATTAACCCTTTTCTCACTCACTCACTCACTCACTCTGCTCTGCCAGTGGCTTTTCTTCCTGCAGGACTTTTTATTTAACATTTCTAAAAGCCCAGAAACATCTATGGTTTGAGCTTGATTTATGTGATGTCAGGAGAACTATGCTGTGGTCCAAAAAGAGATTGACCTCCTGGTCCAGATAACTCCCAAGGCTGCTGTTTTAGTTCTCCTGGGAGGATTTAAACAAGAGACCTTGCCAATTGCCTCTGTGGGTTTTTGGAACTGTCAGACTGACTGATGTAGCATTCTTCCTGTTGATGCAGCCAGACAAAGAAGGGTGCCAAGGAATGAAAGTTGTGTAAGACTAGCCCTGAATGGAGCAGGAAAGAAAGATGCAAGGCAAGAAAGCAGCACTTGTGGAAGACAGAATGATGGTTTGCAGTGTGCATGGTAGCAATTCTGTGTTCGATATTTGAAGAGTTGGTTACTCATTGAGCTGCAGTTTTCATGGTATAATCATAAGGGTGAAAATTCATTGGCACAGTCATATCTCCTACATGCATACTGTATATACTGGCATATAAGAATATTCTTGAAAGTGAAAATAGCAAAACAAAACTAATCCACCCAGCATATTTAAACAGCTCAAAATACTGACCTGGTCTTATATGCAAGTAATCTGATGCACTGATATATACAGGTATTTTTCTGAAACATACTTCCTGGTCACTTGTTCCACACATTATTGCTGTATATATCAGTGTATAAGATGATCCTTGAAATGGAAAATAGCAAAATAAAAACTGAGGCTCGCCTTATATGCTTGACATATGACAAACGCCAGAAAAATAGCCCAGAATATTGATCTCATCTTATACATGAATTGACTTATACATCAGTATATATGGTACTCAACTTTTTGGCACTAGAGGAATGGGGATCGAGAAGGAGCAGGGGAGCAAAACTCGGGTACCACTTCTTAGTTTCAACATCTTTCCAGATAGAGGTTCCTTCTGTCAAGTCCTTTGAAGTTATTCCTTCACTGGCTAAGCCATGGGGCTCAGTTGGACTTCCCTGCACCTGCTGCCTTGATGCTCTTCCTTGAAGGCAGGGTATGCAGCCTGGTCCTTGGTTCCTTTGACAGCTTCTTTCAATTGAAAGGTGGTAACTTGTTTGAAAAAGGTCAGAAGTTGGGTAGAATATGCAATTATTAGAAGGCAAAATGAAATGAGAGTTGGGAGCTTGTGGTCACAGCCAACAGCTACTCACTGAGTCTTCCATATTCAAGAGATTTAAACTACCTTTGGAACTCTTTCCTGTGGTGTGGGTGTGTGTGTGTGACAGACAGGAATGCAGCTTTAAATAATCTTGGATCGATCTATTAATGAAACATGGTTATGCAAAAAGGTAGATTTACAAATTCATTTCAGTCCTCCTGGAGTTTTTGTGTTGAATAGATCTCAAGCATATGTTTAGTCCTCTGCACATTAGTTCCCCCTATAATTTGCATGCAATTTGCATGCTTTCGGTTCTCTTTGGCTGTTACTAATGAGCCTGACTCCCTTGCTGGATTTCTCCCCCTTTTCCAAGACAGTGGACCACATGACTCTGGCATGACCATTTCCTTCAATACCCCAACAATCCTGTTATCCCCATTGAAACAGACAAGATCAGTAGAACACCTCAGTGCCATTGGTATGTTCCATGCACACACCACAAAAGGGCATATGTGTTTACTAATTCTTACCCATATAGTTATACTTCAGTAAAAGTTTGCTGGGGCATTGATGAAAGAGACATAGCTAACCCCAACCATGTCAGCTTCCTGTGACTCCAGAAAAGATGAAAAGTGAAGGAAATTGTCATTAATGAAATTGGTAAGCTGCCCAACCCCACCGAACCTTGTCACTTTCACCAGTGAGCAGGACCCATGAAGGAAATGGGAGTGTGACATGCAGCCAATTTAAAAGTGAGCTGGGGTTACATGCTGCCAGAGTGTTGGCAATCAGATCATGGGCTCGCATCCAAATCTAGTCTCAAGCAATATGGGCCAATATCTAGGCCCATGCTAGCTTTGCTAACCTCACTAGTTAGAGGCCGTGCAGTGACTGTTGAAGTGAGTACAGTGTAACAGGCATTGCACGTTACCCTGACGAACAGAGAGATGAGATTCTGAGTGATTGCAAAGGGCTGTCAATGAGCATGCGATTTCAGGTGTCAAGAGGAATCTACAGGAGCAGCCAGGAAATTGATTTGTGCCCGGGGTAAAAAAACTTAAACAAGCTAGAGAAGCCAGTACAGATTAGCTTTCCAGAATATCCCTTTAAATAATGACCCACACTGAAACTGTTGGCACAAAAGCTGCCAACAGGAAATCCACATTCAAGGTATATACTTGCAGGAGTATATCCTGATGCTTTGAATAACCGGCTGTATGTGTCTACTACATATAGTAACCTGGTGCCCACAGTAAACCTGGATGAGTGCACAAGATCTGGTGCATTCACCCCCTTGCTGGCAAGACCCTCAAGGTATTTTTGGAGGGATTCCTGTGTCATATGGGTTCCTTCATTTTTGCACTTGTTCTTGTGTTTCTACTACCCCAGGAACCTGTGAGAGTGCAACCTGCTACTCCCATTGCTGCAGTCTTTGACAGCTCCCAAAGATTAAGCTCAGTTTTTCAAGTGGGATTTACAAAGGGTTTACTATATGGCAGAAAGGGGTACAGCTATACAGACTCAGTACACCTGTATACTCTCCTCCCTCCACCATTTCTAACAACTGATTTTCTTGGTCTTCAGGAAAGTTCCAAGTGGAAAAAAGCTGTGGGGAGCCAGAAAGTGTTTGCGATTTCAGTGGGGAGGGGAGGAAGCCAGTGCCAGTTGTTCCGAAGTGTTTGGGATCAGTTTGGGTTTACATGAGACAAAACCACCAATAGGTTGACATGTCAGGCAAACTGGGGTGAAGAAGACCACAGCCCTTGTCTTTATGAGGACAGGTGTGGTACCCTATGTTACCTAATGCTGATTTTTGGACTTTCTGTATTTTGTCTCTCATAGTTATTTTATTTCCCATCAAGAAGGAATTTCTTTTCGCATAACATAATTTCTTTTGTTGTTGTTAGTCGCGAAGTCGAGTCTGACCCATTGCGACCCCATGGACAACATTCCTCCAGGCTCTCCTGTCCTCCACCAACCCCAGGAGTCCACTCAAGCTCACACCAACTGCTTCAGTGACTCCATCCAGCCACCTCATCCTCTGCCATCCCCTTCTTCTTTTGCCATCTATTGTTCCCAGCATTAGACTCTTCTCTAGGGAGTCCTTCCTTCTCATTAGGTGGCCAAAGTATTTGAGTTTCATCTTCACTATCTGGCCTTCTAAAGAGCAGTCAGGGTTGATCTCCTCTAGGACTGACCGGTTTGATCGCCTTGCGGTCCAAGGGACTCGCAGGAGTCTCCTCCAGCACCACAACTCAAAGGCCTCAATCCTTTTGCGCTCAGCCTTCCTTATTGTCCAGCTTTCACAGCCATACATTGCAACTGGGAAAACCATAGCCTTGACTATACGCACTTTTGTTGGCAGAGTGATGTCTCTGCTTTTTAGTATGCTATCTAGATTTGCCATAGCTTTCCTCCCCAGAAGCAAGCGTCTTTTAATTTCTTGGCTGCAGTCCCCGTCTGCGGTGATCTTGGAGCCCAGGAAAATAAAATCTGTCACTACCTCCATTTCTTCCCCATCTATTTGCCAGGAAGTGAGAGGACCAGATGCCATGATCTTAGTTTTCTTAATGTTGAGTTTCAAGCCAACTTTTGCGCTCTCCCCCTTCACCCGCATCAAGAGGCTCTTTAGTTCCTCTTCACTTTCTGCCATGAGAGTGGTATCATCTGCATATCTGAGGTTGTTGATATTTCTCCCAGCAATCTTGATTCCAACTGGTGATTCATCTAGCCCTGCCTTTCTCATGATGTGCTCTGCATATAAGTTAAATAGGCAGGGTGACAGTATACAGCCTTGCCGAACTCCTTTCTCAATTTTGAACCAATCAGTGGTTCCGTGTCCGGTTCTCACTGTTGCTTCTTGACCTGCATATAGGTTTCTCAAGAGACAAATAAGATGGTCTGGTACTCCCATCTCTTTAAGAACTTGCCACAATTTGTTGTGATCCACACAATCAAAGGCTTTAGCATAGTCAATGAAGCAGAAGTAGATCTTTTTCTGGAACTCCCTGGCTTTCTCCATGATCCAGCGTATGTTGGCAATTTGATCTCTAGTTCCTCTCCCTCTTCGAAATCCTGCCTGTACTTCTGGTAGTTCTCGGTTCACATACTGCTGGAGCCTAGCTTGTAGGATTTTGAGCATCACTTTGCTAGCATGTGAAATGAGTGCAATGGTGCGGTAGTTTGAACATTCTTTGGCATTGCCCTTCTTGGGGATCGGAATGTAAACTGACCTTTTCCAATCCTGTGGCCACTGTTGAGTTTTCCAAATTTGCTGGCATATTGAGTGTAGCACTTTAACTGCATCATCTTTCAGGATTTTGAATAGCTCAGCTGGAATGCTGTCACCTCCACTAGCTTTGTTGTTGCTCAGACTTCCTAAGGCCCATTTCACTTCACATTCCAGGATGTCTGGCTCGAGGTCAGTGACCACCCCATCGTGGTTATCAGGGATGTTAAGCTCTTTCTTGTATAGTTCTTCTGTGTAATCTTGCCACCTCTTCTTAATCTCTTCTGCCTCTGTTAGGTCCCTGCCATTTTGGTCCTTTATTATGCCCATTTTCGCATGAAATGTTCCCTTCATATCTCTAATTTTCTTGAAGAGATCTCTGGTCCTCCCTATTCTATTGTTTTCTTCTATTTCTTTGCACTGTTCATTTAGGAAGGCATTCTTATCTCTTCTAGCTGTTCTCTGGAATTCTGCATTCAATTGTTTGTATCTTTCTCTTTCTCCCTTGCCTTTCGCTTCCCTTCTTTCCTCAGCTATTTGTAAAGCTTCCTCAGACAGCCATTTTGCTTTCTTGCCTTTCTTTTTCTTTGGGATGGTTTTAGTTGCTGCCTCTTGTACAATGTTGCGAACCTCCGTCCATAGTTCTTCAGGCACTCTGTCTATCAGATCTAATTCCTTAAATCTATTTGTCACCTCTACTGTATATTCAATAATTTCTTTAACAAACACTTATTAGTTCTGGCTTGGGAAGTTATTTTTAATTTCATTTCTTGTCTGAGCCACACCTCCCTAACAGTATGAGGAAAACACTCCCCTCATTTCGGACTCAAGTTGGGACTTGAGTCCCTGGTTAGTTATGAGTAACAAGTGTCATCCCTGGCAGTCAGTCTGCTAAGTGACACTAACATTGGATACAGTCTAGCACCTTAGAATTGATAGTGCTACAAGCTGTCTGCCTTGAAGATGTCAGGGAGGTGGTTTCTAGCATGGCTTTTTCCCTGACATGCTGGTTTTCTATGCACAGGAAAGTATTTGTCATGGGAAAGCATTCAGTCAACTGAGCCCTCACCCCACCTGGAGTCTGAAGGGATACAGAAATAATGCCAAATTATTGAGTGCTACCAGAATGAGCTTGAAAGGATGGCAGGTTTGTGAATATCCTCTTCTCATCCTCTTGAACCATCAGGGCAATTAGTCCCTTCTTGTTCTTCAGCAGACCACAGTTTGCATTTGTATCTGAACTGGCAAATAATGGTTTGTGCTCGCCCTGCAAACCAGGATCAAATCCTGCAATTGCAAAGCATATTTTGCCAGTTCAGATGTAACAGCAAACTATGGTTTGCCAAAACAAAAAAACAGGATTTAATTCACTGAGCAGTATCCAACGGAGTACATGTGTTTCTATTGATTTTTTGGCAGCCTGCTGATTTCCTTCTACTAGCAGTAGGTGCCACCAATTGCATTGTGTAAGCAGGACTCACCAGGTGTGCAATGGACATTTCACACTCCCTAAAGAAAACCCTGAAATGAACTTAAACACTTTTTTGTTGAGATAGTCAGCAGAGCTCTTCTATAAAAGCTACACTGACCTGCCTCATTCCAAGAATATGCAAAATAAATTCACATTGCCCTTGGATTACTCTTGTAAGTTACAAATCAGCTTTCTCCAACCTGGAACCCTCCAGCTGTTTGAGAATGAACTCCCATCAGCCAGTGCCACCATAGGCAAAGGTGAGGAAGGATGGGAGCCACGGTGTAATACTTCTAGAGGGGAAGACAATCATAGCTGGATTAGCATTTTCTAGTGCTTCCTGAGACATTTGCCTTAATAATAGTAGCATATTATCTTATTGAACTGTCATTAATTCTATCGCTCTGTTCTGTCTTTCTGAACCTTGGTGAAGTAGACTAGGTCAGGGAACAGGCCTGCTCCCTATACATGCTTCCAGTTTTATTTTCCATCATGGAAACATACTCATCCTGTTTGCTCCATAATTAGTCAAATTGTGCTAATAACATGGAAGTGCTGATAAATACACATGCACACACACAGTGCTGAAGCTCTAGTCAGTCTGTGTCCTGCTGTGAGGTTATTCCCCAAATGGCTCCATTCATAAACCTCGTATGGGCTGGAGTGTCCTTGCATTAAAGGCTCCTGGGTCATCACAGTCTGTTTCTGAACAACTGCTAAATGGCAGAGAAAAGTCTGAAGTAGAATCCACAGTTTGCCTCAAATAGCTCTTTTTAGGACTATGGGGGCCATCTGAAGATCACAATAATCTTTTCTGAATCTCTCTGAATCTGGCAGAAGCAGCTGTCTACCAAGTCCCTGGGGCTGTGTTCACTCCTGTGGCAATTCTGTTCAGCTGCAGACAGATGCTATTCTTGCTACAGTTTTGCTTCCATGATGAGCCATTTTCTGCAGCCCTACCACAGTCACCCCCGCCCCCCAAATTCCAGGGCAGGGGCAAAGCTTTTTTAGCTCCATGTGAGCTAAGGATGCTGGTGAATGATCAAGGCTGCCCTCACCCATAATGAAGATTTAAAATCAGGAGGAACAGCCTTAAGGACTCATGGAATGGTGGGTCTTAAGCCACACACATGTGCATGCACACACACACACAACAGTGATCCTGGTTTAGTTCTCTCCTTCCTTACTGTTGGCATTGGTGGGGAAAGAGTGATCTATCTGAAAACACTGGAGGGGTGGAGTGGAGAAACAAGTTGGGAGGGATTCTGCGGAGAAGGAAAGAGGTGCTCAAGCTTGTGGAAAGGTGGAGTAAAGTTATTGAGCATCACAGGCTGTTCACTCCTGGTTTAAATACAGAGAAATGTTCATGTACTAAAAATTCTTCCCTTGACAGGGCACCCATGTTGTTCGCAGGCATTCTCCAGACACTGCTCTCTGAAGGACAGAAATTGTTCCATCGATGGGGTTTCCAAAGAGCGTTGGCTGTTGGGTAGTATAGAAATTAAGTAAATAAATAAATTTATGACCCAGGGCTTAGATGGCAAAAAGTGGGCTTCCTTATTCAGAAAAAAGTGGGGTTCCATTCACTCTGTGGAAGGGCAAATATAAGCTTAGAACTAGCATATCCCGTTTTGAACTATTTCACAGAATATCTGCTTAGTAAACCCTCCCTGGGTTATAGAGGAGCTGGTAGTAGTTAGCAATGGGTGAGAATTCGTGGTTTCACTGAGAATTTATGAAAATTGCAGAGTTTGGACAAAAAGAATCTGAGATTGAAAAAAAAAATCAGCTAAGAAACTGAAATTAACAGATCTGGCCATTCAGGCCCAGGGGATTGAGGGCTTTGGTTTGGTTTGAATACCTGTGTGTTTAACCCTGTTAGTGCTTAACTAGGATTGCCATCTCTTTCAGCCTCACAGGGCCCTTATCTTTAATAGGTATTGCATGGTCTTTTCCATGCTTGGAATAGCTGTGCTTAAGAAATTTCACTGGTGCAGGTGGGTAAAAATTCTGTTTGAGTTCATCGTAATGATTAGCATTTGCCAAATCTTGTAATGTTCTTTATATTTAGAAGAGAAAGAAACTGAGGTTTTTTAAAAGTTTAGGAGAAAATGAAACTGGCAGATTTTCCTGTTCCCTACTGGAAGCCAGTGTGGATAGCATGCTTAAGATGGAACCATTTGCACAACAGGTGAGCTGTCCCTGATGGTTATTAGTTCATCCATTAGTTTGACTATTGCATCAAACTAGCTATTAAAAATCAAAAGAAAAATGCTTGGCGGAGATGAAAAAACCCAAACCTCCTTTACTGCACTTCACAAAGACATGTTCTTCTTGACTTTGTTTCCATTTCTGCTTAGTCTTAAGTGGGAAACTGTCAGATTATTCCTCTGCATGCCTTGATATAAATCCATTTTGACAGCTGGCAAGCCACTGTGGGATTGCTGTACCCATTGCATGGAGCTCTGCCCCACGATCTAGACAGACTGAAGCTTTAGGGATTGCAAGCTAAATAGAGAAGCGGGTTGGGAGCTAGCAATTTGTGCTTGGGTGAACTGCAGCCATCAAACTACCAATGCAACGGTCAAGTTACCAATGCTCCTATATTGAAGCTGAGGGAAACAGGAGATGATATAAAACAGCCATTGATATGCTAAGTCAGTGATTGCAATAATGTGGAAAGATACATTTACCAAGTTCTCCCTATCTTGAGGTGGCACACTGTGAAACAGGTGAGATTAGGCACCATAATCATCCAGAGGCTCTTTCCCTTGTTTTCAAGATATTCTGTTTCATACCCTGATTTACAAGAAGCTTTTAGAATCCTTTGGGTTTTTTAATCATAAAAGTAGGAGCAAAAGATGCTGCAGTAATAGCCTGGAGGGTTAGAGTTTCTAAGACTCAACACTGGACTGGATGCACTGATTGGGAGAGAATCTTAGATAGAATATAGGTGTTGGGAAATTGAACTTTAAATTTATGGGACTTATCAGATGGTAAATATAAATAGTAGGACCCATTTCAACAGCTTTTAACAGGTAACTGCAAGTTGTGAATTACTCCAAAATGGGTGCAGATGCAGCCACTTCTGAAAGCCGAAAAGCCATAAAGGGGAGAGAGGAGAAAAAGAGAAATCAAAATCCAGTCCACCAATGTAAGATGACTGTAAACATGCATTGGCCCTCCTGCCAAAAGCTTTTAGATGTTCTGGGAAGAATGCCTGGAATTGTAGGCTAGATTTTTATTTTTTTTTTAAAGATTGTCCTGACCACTTGTTGTTGCCTGGGGAAATATCAGACTAGTGAACAATAAACTGAACATGCTCTGGAGTAGAGTACAGCAGGTAATAGAAGTTGATGGTGGAACTGTTGCGGGAACGTAAGTCGTCTGGCACAAAGCTCCAAACTCGCTTAGCTAAAGGAGAAGAGGGGTGCAGTGACTGCTGTCTCCCAGTGTCTAAGCCCAGAGACCCTCAAATCAGTCCCCTCTGGATGTGTTGGACTACATTGCCATCATTCTCCAGCCAGTGTAGGAGCTGTTATCCATTGCATATGGAGGACACCAAGTTGTAAAAGGCCCTTTGGGCTCTTTATACAATAGGACACAATGCCCAACAATATTTTTCCATTTTACCTATAATCAGATTTTAATACATAAAAATCCCCAAACCCAAAGGAACCCCACCCCATCCCCAGCATCAATCAGAGTATCATGCTCCATCTAGAGAAAAACATGGGTAATTGGAATGTGTACACTAACAACATGTGCACACATAAATGCATTCAATAGGTTTTCTTATGTAAAATCAATTCTATTCCTTCAAGATTTGCTCTACTCCACACAAGACACAGCAGGTTTTTTCTATATGCAGTCAGCCTTTGCTTATACAGCTGCAAGATACAAAATAGGACAAAGGTGCAATCTTTTAAGCAAGTGATTGCTCTCCAACTCCTCACAACCTTGTGAGTGCAAGATATATGTGACCTATGGAATAAAACTCTTTGTTTAAGAAGTGAGCCAATCTGCTAATGCACAGTATACACCTGTGTCTGTGCAGCCAGCCAACTGAACAGACAGTCCTGTGGTAATAGGACATGAATTTCCAAGTGATGCCGACATAGCTTTTGAAAATTCATGTTTCAGGATATGTAAGTGCATAAAAACAAGCAAACTTGGATGTGGTCCTAGATACAAACCAGGAACATGGTTTTTGCTGCTGAGAACCTCTTTTTTAACCCCTTCTTCCATCATTTCATACCTTTCCCATCTTCTGCTTGTTTCCTTGTGTCCATTTATGGTTGTAACTCTTAGAGACACTTGCCTGACAAAACTGTTCTTTATAAAATGCAGAGCTGGTCTCACCCCCTTTCCCCCAAGCACAGTATGTTGGGTGGTGACACCTCCATTAAGCTGGTTAGCTTTTGTTAGGAGGTGGGATGATACATGTTTTCCTGTACTGTAAATGCATTTGTGGAAATAATCATTTAGAGTCAGGTTGATACTTTACCATTCTCCTGCCAGTGGATTCTCCCTGGCAAATCCTCTCCTAGGCTGTTTTAAAGCAAGCACAGCCATAGGAAAACTGACCTAGGAAGGATTTGCAAGGGAAACCAGCAGATGTAATCAGGGTTAAGTATTATTACTTCCAACAAGTGGTCTTCCCCCACCTGCCCAGGGCCAGCCCTATTGTTAGGCAGAGTGAAGTAGACATCTCAGGCAGCAGGTACAGGAGGCTGCAGCAAGGAATTGGAGAAGTTAGCTATGTGTTGTGTGGTCCGCTTTGAGCCACTAAGCTAGCTTGCTCCCTTCAGGTCCAGTGCAGTATCAACAATACAGAAGTAACATTCATCTGCTAATCTGGACCACTTTTGTCCGTGGGCACTATCTTGTTTTCCACCTCAGGCAGAAAATGCCATGGGCAGCCCCACCATGTTTGTTAATGTTATCTCAGCAAACATGGGTTTGGGAACTTCTGTTTGATGAGATACTGTGCAGTTCCATCCCAGGAGTCCCAACTTTCTTAAATAGAAAGGGGCTAGTACTTATAACTACAGATGTAAACATGGGAAATGGTGCAGCATGTAGTGTAATCAGGCAGAGCAATTCAGCACCCCAAAGACAGAGTATCCAGCAATACTGCTCAGGAAAGCAAGTTTCTGGAAGACCCTGAGCTACAAAATGGGGAGGGGAACTTATGTAAGAGACCCTTCAGCTCAAAAATGGTTTCCACCATTCCCTACTACATATGGATGCTAGAAACTGCACTTGGGCTCTCCTGCATGAGAGATGGCCTTTCCCCAGAGGGAAGAGTGTGCCACATCTTTTGTGTGAAGAGCAGGCATTTCTCTCTATGCACTACAGGCTCAGCAGGAATCTCTACCAAGGACAGAAAATGTGTGATCTCCCTGTAGCTGTTACTGGACTCTGAACCCCATCATCTTTCTGACCATAGGACTTGGAGTCTAGTAAGTTCTAAAGAGCCACAGTTTCCTCCCTCCTCTTAGGCTACTGGGGTAATATTCTACAGCAATGACCTAGGGAGGTTGTGGGCTCTCCCACACTAGAGGCATTCAAGATCCAACTGGACAGACATCTGGGTGGGATCGTGTAACGTGATGTCTTGCACTAGCAGGGGGTTGAACCTGATGACCTTCTAGGCTCCTTCCAGTTCTTCTATTCTGTGATTCCATTTTGGAAAAGCTCTTCCACATTCCAGAGAGATGTGGAAAGGGCCAAAGACAAAAATTATACAGATAACATAATAGTATAATTTTGCTCAAAGCATTCAAAAATAGAATTCAACCTTTTAGAATGTAGATGCAGGACTCACCTGGCTGGCTAGCATTAAGCCTGGGCAGGCTGGTCATGTCTCAAGCACTGTCCTAGTAAATTGAAACATTACATGTGGCAAGAGATTGCGCAATCTCACACCAGAAGCTCCCAGCCCAACCTACAGGAAGCCCAGCCTCCCAAGTAAGCACAGGGACTACCTGAATTCGAATGTGCCAATCAGCAATCATGGCAGAAATTTCAACCCGATATGCAGCTGCCATTGCGAACAGGGCACCAAGGGTATAAAAGCAGACTGTGCCATGTGTTCGGGGTCAATTGCCAGTTTGCTATGACCAAATTTTATTCTTAAGAATAAAATGCCACTTTTCTACCTCTCTTTCTTGTTGTGGTTAATTGGGCTAAGTGTACCAGGGCCATATCCCTCGTGTCCAACATAAAGGAAACTGCCCCAACCACCAAATGGTTGGCTATCAAGGGGGCCCTGAAGCAGCACTCAAGAGACATGCACTGAAAACTTTAGGGAGAATTATTTTGGCCTCAGGTCCAAATTCCATTTTTGAGGTGCTTTTCAGGGCACATTCCAGTGGTGGGTGAGGCCAGAGGCAACAGGGCAGAGCCTAAAAATGCTGGCATATTTTATCTGGAAGCCCTTATTGTTAGGAAATGAAAGCATAGGAGAGGCATTTCAGTTGGTCAGAATGGACAGGGAAGGAACTGCTAGCATGTCTTCCATGCCCCTCAAGCTCCTTCTGTACAGTACATTCCATTTGTCCAATTCTGCTAAATAAATGTGTGTGTGTGTGTGTGTGTGTGAGAGAGAGAGAGAGAGAGAGAGAGAGAGAGAGAGAGAGAGAGTTTACCACTAAGACTTCAGTGGATCTTCAGTGGGTCTGTCTGTCTGCTTTAGACTAAGAAACCTGTGAAAGATTCTCTAATTTTGGGGCAAGACAGGCCCACTGTTAACTATTTCCTATTGCTTCAGGACACTTCTTTTACCATTCCTGGATGTTTTTACTATTGTTCATCAACAACTCCTCCTATTTCTTACAACTGTTTTGAGTAGATTCAGACTTCTCTAACCTCCCCGTTACCTATCCTTATAAATGCTGACCTAATGATGTCCTTTGTCTGGCAGATTACTAGTTAATGATTCTGTCACACTGATCCACAATTCAGAGGCTCGGAAATCAGTTTCTTGTCAGGGCAAATAGGTTTATTTACAATTGAATGCATGGATCCATGGGTGCCTAAGTAGGAACACCTCATGTTAATTTCCTTAGGGTTATATAGAATACACAAAAGGAGGAGTGAATACAATACACAGGAAGGTGACTGGATACTTTGATATGGATAGGAAAGTGATTGGATACACGTCACAACACCATAAAGAAAAGTTACATTTCACTCTAATTAGATGCCTTTGACAGACCTTCTAAACTAAAGTTACCTTGAACAGCCTGACCAAGTTAAGCAAACAAAAAGGTTACATGTGTGAACTTACAGGGTTAGGGAGGCACTTTAGCAAGCCTATAAAACACAGAGATTACACTAATGGAGTGGGGTCATCTGGTCTTCACCACCAGACACAGAGACATCTTTTGATGTGTTTATGGCAAGGCAGTGAGGTGGGATGGTAAGAATTGTTTTTCTGAGTACAGCTTTCCCCCCTTTTTACCATCCCGCCAAACTGCCAAGTGTAACATGACTCTGCATGTATTTGAGTCAACACAGTCAGGTAAAACCATGGCTCGGCCCACTGAAGGTGTCCCCACCTCTGGGGTGTTTTGACCACAGGGGTTGTCATCATATGAGTACTCTGTATACTACACAACTCATGACAACAGCATCTTTTTCCACCATGCCTTACCAAAAATGTTATCCTACCAGTGCATGTATATAACTGTGGTGTTTTTACTATGTGGCCTCCCTCTGGCCAACCATTCTTGAGGTATTTTGGGGTGCCGCAATTAGCAACAGCTTTTATCAAAAGACAGATTCCTCCTGACCAGGGAGACAGGCTGCCAAGCCCCTGCAGCTTCACCTTGAAGGTGCAGACTGCCTGTGAAGGTGAGGGCCATTTGGGTAGAGAAACACAGAAGCACAAAAGCAGAGCGATTCAGAAGGGACCTCCTGGGGCAACCAATCTGACCCCTGACTCCAGCCAGCTCTGTTCATGACATGCCTACCCTATGCATGTCTGAGAAATACTAGAATAATTGTTGGCAAGCTCTGCCAGTAACAGCCTGAGTTGGAGAACCAAGAAAGCAATCCTCCCATGCCACTTTTACCAAAATGAAATGTAAAGCAGCTTATAAAGCACTGAGCTTTTAAATATGATGCTCCAAAGAAACAGTTTTGTCTTCCACAAGTGTTGCAAACCCTGTCCTGGCTTGCCAGCAATGCAATGTCTAGCAACTTTGTATGGCAAGTTGCTGTAGTTGAGCTTTGTATGTCTGAAATGGCATCAGCTGTTTCACTACAAACATTGAATGAAGATACTAGCACTCTAACGTCATGGTGATTTGGGAAAACTCCAAAGGTGGAAGAATGGCACAGAGAAATGAATACCCTACCCTCCTTTTTGACAATGTCTTCCACCACTGTTTGAACTACTTCTCTGCAGTTAGGGCAAGCACCCCTGGGGAATTCTGTAATAATTCAGAGATTGGGGACAAGGTATCCAGTGCCCTATCCTTCTGTAGGGAAAGCCATGAAAGCCTTCTGGCTACGAACCCTATAAGTCCCATGAGTGATTTTCATGGTTAGAAGGCAAATCCATGTTGTGAAACTGAGTCCAGAGATCCCCTGTAGAGCTTTTCTCCTGTGGGGTTTTGTATTTGCCAGTGTGAGTCCTTCATTGCAATAAAGTTTTAAAAAGAACTATCTGCATGCCTGGAGTATTTTTCTCTTCCGACGGAAAGGAAAGAGTGATCATAACACTACTGAGGAATCTCTGAAAAGGAACTGAGTGACAGTAATCCTCTTCCCTCCTGGTGAGGCCTGAGACAGGCCTAGCCCTTTTCCCCATGCAGCATATCATTCTCTCCTGTAACATTTTACTTTTCTAACTCCCAAGTGACTTCAGTTCCAAATATCTCTATAGGCAGTTCCAAATATCTCTGCAGGCAGCCTGGGGTCAGACATCCCTGACCCCATCCTGGCTGACCCCATCCTGGCCGAACCCTGACCCCAGGCTGCCTGCACTGCCGCTCCTGAAGCCTCTCACACTGACATCGTGCTACTCGGCGCAAATCCGAGGCCCGCTGTTTCTCCAAAAATGCCTGCCCGTGTGCCCATCTGTTCCAGTGGCACCGTGCCTACTAGGGTATAATGCCAGCTTTAACATAGTTTAGGTGTTATGTCAACCTAGGCACTGCAAGGGGAACAGCCTGCTTAACAGAGTGGATGGCATTGCTCCCGCCAGAAGATCCTCCTGTTTGCAAACAGAGCCAACTTTGAGCACCACGCTTCATTACACCGGAATCCATCTGTAGCTGCTTGCAGGAACAGACAGCCCATGCTGGCTTTTCTCTGGCCTGGCATGCCTCCCTTTTCAAAAAATTCTGCATGCTGAACGAGGGCTGCAGGAGAAACCAAGTTCATTCTTCTTCGCGGGTCCAGAGTAAACAGTAAGCCATCTGTAGTTTGGTTGTTAGTTTGCAAAGGAAGCTGGCTGGGTGGCAAACAAGGTGGGAGTGTTGCCAGGACCCAAGAAGTCAACAATGACATGGCCCCCAAGGCCAAAGAATCAGTGGTGTCACTGGAAGGAAACCCCAGACTTGAGTTCCAGTGCAGAGGTGAGACCCTGGAGCTAGCAAAGGCCCCCAAGCCTAGCTCTGCTGTCTTCTGTAAGAGCCCCACTTTCCATGGAGTGGATACACCAATGCCAGTTGCATGCCTGACATGAGCTCCAGGAAAGATGGAGGAGCAGTACAGAGCAGAGGCCTGTCCCTTTAAGGCTTCCATTTTGTAGGAAAAAGCTTCAGATTAAAAGAATCCAGTTTCATCACTGAGCTTGCTGGATCAAGTTGCTCACTAGGAGCTCCCCTGTGTGCTGCAGCTTCTGCCCTGGCTCCTCTCCAGTCTTGTCTAATGTTGTAGCCTTGTGCTCAGCACCATGGGCTTCTCTTCAGACAGTTTTATCCAGCAGTGCAGTTCCTGTAGCAGATTGGAAGCCACTGGCAGAATGGATTTCCCCTCCCCATTGCAGCCCCCTATGAATCCCAAGCATGGGTGGGACAGGAGTCTAAGGCAGGAAGCAGAGGACATCTCCCAGTCTCCTGGCACTGATGTCATTCATGCCTCTACTTTTTCTTTGAATGAAACCACCTGAACAACTCAAAATCAGCCAAAGCTTTTATATAGTAAGAAGGGGACAACTTCTGTTCTACAAAGGATTTGCCTCTGCTCTCTCTCTCTCTCTCTCTCTCTCTCTCTCTCTCTCTCTCTCTCTCTCTCTCTCTCTCACACACACACACACACACACACACACACACACACACAGTCTTTGACAGCAGTAACACCAAAACCTTCTCCAGCAAACTTCTCTGGTTACCACCAGCTTTAACTGAATCCTTCATAATTTCCTAGTACCATTTCCCTCAATCCAGGCCCCTCCAAGATCTGTTTGGTTGCAACTCCCATCATCCCCAGCCAACTGTACTAAAGCACATACTGATGCCCCCTTCTAGTAAAGCATATGTCCATGCTGCCAAGGAGAGCTATATAAGCTGCTTATTCTCCATTCAAAGCCTTAGATTTTCCCTGTCTGCTACCTCTAGTTGGTTGACTCAGATGCATGTAAAGCACATGCGCATCTCCCCAGCAGACAGTACACTCTGGGGACATATTGATACTCATATATCAATCAATTGCTTTTGGTGCAGAGTGTTTCGCTCATTGTCACATCTGCGAATCCCTCCACAATGCCCTCGTTCTTTATGATCAGTCTGGAAGAATGGGGTGGCTGTGTAATAAGGAAATCAATCCAGCCAGGAACGAGATATGAATTCTGTTCGTTCTTTCCTTTCTTAAAGAATTCCTCCTTTACTGGCAGGCAGAGGTGGAATTTTAATGTGTTGATTCAAGCACTGGTTATCTTAGCAGGGAACTTAGGATCTGGAAGCATTTGGAAGCATTTGGCTGAACTAGTCTGAGCAGAGCCAGGGTGTTTTCTATTGCTGTAAATGAAAGACCCTTTGCAAATTGCTGGGCTAATGCAAGATGCTGTTGCTCGTCATTGCTAGCTTTCTGTTTGCTTCTTTCCCGATATCCCTCTTTGTACATTTCTTTAAAACATAGCTGCTGATACCTCACTCTTATTTACATGAACTGTGCCATTTTGGCCACATCCAAACTTTGAGAATGACTTAGCTATTAGTTTATAGCTGGGTGTGTGGGACTACAACCCCCATAATCTCTGACCATTGTTTATGCCAGATGGGACTGATGGAAATTATATACCAAACTTCTGGATGGCACCCGCTTGCCTAGCCCAGGCATATGGGATATATGCATCCATTTGTTAAGATGATAAATTTGAAAGTTACTTATGTAACATTTACATTATTATTTTTAAATATGCTCTTCTATGTCATGGGTCTCTAGGAGTCTTTCCTCATAGAAATGGGTGCTGAGTTGCTTTTTCCTTGAGGCAACTCATCAGAGGCAAAGGAGAACTGACAAGTGATCCCTTCCAAGCTTTGCCAAAGTACTGGTTGCTCCACAAATGTTGAGCTGCACCATGTTTGAAATGGCCTCAATCGTGACATGTTTTTCTCTACAGAAAAAGAGCTCCTTTTCTGTTGCAAGATTAGCTAAAATGCCTTGTTTGTTTGTTTAGTCAGATTTATTCCTGTATGGAGAATGCAAGGCAGCTTACACAATGTACAAATGCACCATGGAAATACATTTCCATAAATTATTCTTTTCTTTTCACCCAAACTGGCCTTTTATTGCATCTTACCTAAGGAAGAGCTCTGAAGGGTTTTTATTTTATTTTATTTTATTTGCAGAGAATTGGCAAAATAAAGATATTACAGCAGCACGGACAATAGAAACAGTTTTCTATTATTTTAATCAATACATAATGTAATGTAGCAAATAAAAATAGGTCCAATCAAACAGAGCAATGGCCAGTTAAGGCCAGTTTAGTTTGTTTTTGTGAGTAGATGTGTATACAGTACTCCAAATATACATAGCAAGCCACAAGCCTAGTGACAGTTTTATTTTTGAAACCTTCCTCCTGCATGGAATTTGCCTCTTGCACAACTGCTACACCATAGCATAGTAGGTTGACATTTTCATCAAGCTATCCAGCAGAACCCGGATTTTTTTTCCCAGGGTAATCCAAACTGGGCATTATCATGCTTGACTCACTGGCATGTCACAGAGCACCCCAACCCATCCTCCTTGTGCTATTTCTGCCCATATAGCCTGGGTTTCTTCAGACCTGTTCTATCACAGCATTTTTATATGTTGTGATTTCCTCCTGGGGTGTGTGTTCTGGGGCCATGAGTGGCATTAAGCAACCAGCCTGCAATTCTCTCAATACTACCTCCAGCACCCCAGTTCATAGAAACATAGAAACAGAGCAAGTCAGAAGGGGTCTCTCGGGCCATCTAGTCTGACCTCCGGTACCAGCCAGCTCCTCTCACGACATGCCCACCATGTGGACGTCCAGCCTATCCTTGAACACCTGCACCGATGGGGCCTCAACGACCTCTTGAGGAAGCCCATTCCACGTCCTTGAGGTCCTGACTGTCAGGAAGTGCTTCCTGGCATCCAAATGGAACCTTGGCTCCCTGAGCTTTGCTCCGTTGGAGGGTGTCCTGCCTTCCTCTGCAGGGGAGAACAGGACTCTACCCGTCTCCGTGTGACATCCCCTCACATACCTGTATGTCGCCAACATATCCCCTCTGAGTCTCCTCTTCTCCAAGCTGAAGAGACCCAGTTCCCTCAGTCTCGCCTCATACGGCATCCCCTGCAAACCAGCCACCAACCTTGTGGCCCTATGCTGCACTGACTCCAACCTGGCAATGTCCTTTCTGTAATGAGGGGCCCGAAAATGAACACAATACTCCAGTTGCGGGTGCACCAGAGTCGTGTAGAGTGGTAGTAATACCTCTCTTGATCTAGAAGCTACACTTCTGGCTATGCAACCAAGGGTGGCGTTCGCCCTCTAGACCACCGCATCACACTGCTGACTCATGTTTAGCCTGCAGTCAACCAGTACTCCGAGGTCCCTTTCACAAGTGCTGCTCTCCAGCCACTTGTCACCTAACCTGTACTTATGACAGCTATTCCTATGCCCCAAGTGCAAGACCTTGCACTTATCCACATTGAACGCCATCCTGTTGTCTCCTGACCACTTCCATAGTCTGTCCAGATCCTTTTGGATATGGAGTACCTGCTCCTCAGTTGTGGGCATTGCTCCAGTTTTAGTGTCGTCTGAGAATTTGATCAGCAGACGGTTCACCCCTTCTTCCATGTCATTAATGCAAAGATTAAACAGGATCGGCCCCAGGACAGAGCCCTGAGGAACCCCGCTTGTCACTGGCTGCCATCCCGACGATTCCCCGCTAATGGTTACCTTCTGCTTTCGGTCAGTCAACCATGCCCTAATCCACCGGACAGTGCTTTGGTGTATCCCAAAACTCCTCAGTTTCTCCACCAGGATATCATGGGGCACTTTGTCAAAGGCCTTGCTGAAATCCAGGTATACCACATCCACTGCATCCCCTCCATCTTGCCATTTTGAAACCTTGTCATAGAATTCCACAAGGTTTGTCTGGCAGGACCTGTTTTTGCAGAAGCCGTGTTGTGTGGCTCTCAGCCTCCCTTCCCTATCTAGCATCACTAGATCTCTCTCTATTATGAGCCTTTCCATTGTTTTTCCTACAATGGATGTAAGGCTAACCAGTCTATAATTCCCCATGTCCTTCCTACTACCCTTTTTGAAAATTGGGACCACTGATGCCACCCTCCAGTCCTCTGGAACTTCACCCGTTCTCCACGAGGTCTCAAAAATGGAGGCCAGAAGGCGTGAGAGAACCCCTGCCAACTCTCTAAGTACTCTCGGGTGTAACCCGTCAGGGCCTGGCGCCTTTGTAATATCCAATGCCCTGAGGAGCCCCTCGACTTCAAGGAGGTGACTCTAATCTGTGCCCCTAAGTCCCCAGTCTCATCTAATCTCCTATATGGATATCGCCCGTCCTGCTTTGGGGAGAACACAGAGGCAAAATAGTCATTTAGCATCTGTGACTGTTCCCTCATATCAGTCACTGGATCTCCTTCCTCCTTATTTAGTGGTCCCACCACTTGTATCCCCTTCCTTTTCCTATTTACATGCTGAAAGAAGCCCTTTTTGTTGCTCTTGATATTCTTGGCAAGTCTCAGCTCATAATCAGCCTTAGCCTTGCGAAGAATCCTTCTGCAACTGGCCTCCTCCTCCCGTTATACCCTTTGGTCTATTTCTCCCAGTACCCATTTCCTACGGTGGTTCCTCTTTCGTCTAATCCCTCTAACCACCTTCTTTCACATCCATGGCGGCACTCTCCTCCACCTCCCCACCTTACTGACTAGAGGTATCGTCAGGGCTTGTGCCTGCAAAACCTCCCTTTTGAGTGCCATCCACCCCTCCTCAACTCGCTTACCTTCCAGTAACCTATCCCAGGAGACTTTCCCCAGTCTGGCCTTCAGTTGGCCAAAGTTGGCCCTCTTGAAGTCCCAGCTTCTAGTGCTTGACCTGCTGCACGTCCTCAATCCCTTGATCTCAAAGCAAAGGATGGAGTGATCACTCGCATCCGGAGCTCCCCTAATCTGTACTTCAACTATCAGCTCCTCCCTATTCGTCAAGACCAAGTCAAGGATGTTCCCCCCTCCCCTCATCGCCTCTCGGACCCTCTGTGTGAAAAACCCACCCTCTAGAGCTTCTAGGAAGCGATGTGACCTGGCTGTCACTGCCGAGTGAGTCTCCCAAGTAATATCCGGGAGACTGAAATCTCCCATAATTACTGTGTCTCTCCCCCAAGATATCCTTAGAATCTGGCCTGTCAGGACATCATCCAGGGTCTCAAGGTGACGTGGAGGGCGATAACATACCCCCACTGTCAGGTCTCTTTCCCTGTCAAAACCCCTAAGTTTCACCCAGACTCCCTCTACCGAATCCTCTAAAACCCTGCTCCCAGAGCCCTGATCCTCCCCTCACAGATGTCCAGTGCAGACACGTTACTGGGGGGCCTGAACACCCCCCCCCCCCGGCTCAGTTTAAAGTCTTCCAGACAAAGCTTGCTAGAGCATCTCCAAAGGACCTTTTCCCCATCCTCGTGACGTGTAACCCGTCCCTTGCCAGAAGTCCATTGGCAAGAAAACAAGTGCCGTGGTTGAGGAACCCGAAGCGTTCCTTCTGGCACCACACCCTAAGCCAGTTGTTCACCTCGGAGGCCCTCCTGTCCCTTCCTGGCCCAAATCCCCAGACAGGTAAGATTGACGAGAAGGCCACTTGGGCCTTCAGCTCCCTGAATTTCTTCTCCAAGGCCTCCAAGTCCCTGGTGATCCCGACCACACCCTGCCTGGCCACATTGTTTGTGCCCACATGGATCACCAGGAGCGGCTGGTGACCCCCGGAGCGAACAAGACGCTCCACTTTGTCCTTCACATGCCGGATTCGTGCGCCCGGCAGGCAGCAAACCTCCCTTGTCTCCAGGCTGGGGCAGCACACCGCTGCCTCAGTGCCCCTCAGCAGGGAGTCCCCAACAACAATCACCCGCTGCCGTACCTTCCCGGTGCTGGTGGGCGGCCTTGCCCTGGTCCTCTCCTCTCCTGCAGTGGCCCCCTTGCTGCCTGATGTCTCAGTTTGGGGGTCCTGCTGGTCCTCTGAGGCCTCATCAGCCCCAGCCTCCCCAAGTGGAGAGAACCTGTTTCCCAGCTCCAGATTGGTGACAGGAGAAGGAGGAGGCCATGCTGGCCTCTTCCTCCTGTGGGTGACATACCGCCATGTCTCCGCAGCTGCTCCTCCCGTGGTCTCTCCCTCAGCCCTCTGTCCAGAGGGGGGCTGCTCCGGGGGGCCCTGGAGAGCTCTCTCAGCCCTCAGGCACCTCACCTCCTCTTCTAGCAGGGTCACCATCTTGCACCGAGGGCAAGTGTAGCCCTGCCTCTCCTGGGGGAGAAGGGCGAACATGTTGCAGCTCTCGCAGCGGACAGCAACACCCATGACTCCCGCCAAGGCCATCTCCTGGTCTGCCACTGGGATCCCTTCCGAGACCTTACCTTGGTCCCCTGCCTTGTTTGTCCTGCAGTTCCTCTCACTCGCCCAGTTCTCCCAGACAAAAACCCACTTGCGCGCGCACACACACACACACACACATACGGATAAAATAAACTTAAATTTAAATTGGAAGAAAAACAAAGCACAGCACAACACAAACAAAACAAAACAAACAATCAAACAAACCTCTGTGTCTCAGGGAAGGGAGTCTCCGGACAGCCCGGGCTGCAGCTAAGGGACGCAGACAAAGGACGACGCCCCACCCCTCTGTTTCCTCCTGGCTGCTCTAGCCTCTCTGGCCCCGCCCCCTTCCTCTGCTGCTCCTGGCCCTCTGCTCCCCTGCCCAGCTCCTGCCTTGCCTTCGCCAGTCCCCTGGCCACTCAGCCCTCTCTCTCAGCCTGTGCCTCTGCTAAGAGGCCAGAGCCAAAAGTTCTCTCTTTCATACTTGTCTGATTTCTACTTGTCTGATAAAGATGTTAACCTTAAGGGTGAGTTGCCTATTTCTCTTAAAAGAACATCAATTTTGCTTCTAATTTCCTTAAGAACCTCCAAGTGGGTATCATCTCGAGCTGGCAGTGTGTAATTTAATTTGTCAATAAGGCCTTAAAAAAATCTGTCCCCCTTATCTGCCTCAGTTCTTCAAAATACCTTCCTGAAAACATTGGTTCAGGTACTGGAAGCTGCCCAACTTGTTCCACAGTGAAAACAAATGTGAAGAGTTTATTCAGCTTGTCCATTGTTTCCTGAACTTTCCTTAGCCCCTCGTCCTCTCCCCAAATGACCTCTGCAGTGAAGAATACCTTCACTTCAATGGCTGTATCACAGCAACTGTATCTCTCTGTACAGTACTAGAATCCATGCCATTAAATTGAACTTGCTGAAGGAGCTCAGAGTAATGAGAAATTTTTAACAGCCTTCTTCTGATCACTGTGTGTGCTGAATGAACTCTTTTGGCCCACTTTAGCAGAGCAGCATTTGACTTGGACACACACACTAGTGTTTTCAGCAGGTCACCTTTGAAATATTTCTTTGTGGTTTATTCTTCTGATAAGGCTCATTCTGCAGACTGTTCTTGCAACATATGTAATCAAGAACTGCCCTGTGAAGTATTTGTCAGCTTTTTCAATGCAGAGGAGAACAGCCTGGGAGATTAATTCCCTTAGAGAAGTGTGTGGGAGGAACAGTCGTAGGGCCCCTGGTCATGGTCTTGGGGGATGTGGGCATAGGATGGATTGGTTTCCCAGCTCAGAGCTGGCAATCCAATCTTGGACCTGGGAATTGAAGCTCCAATCTCTTCTCTGCCATCTTGCAGCCAACATGGAAAAAGCCTCAGTGACTGCTCCTTGAGGTCAGAAAAGCAACCTTGCAGAGGAGTAGGGGGAGGAATTTTGGAACAACAGGGGGAAACGGGGGAGGCCAGCACACAGGGTATCTTAGGGCCTCTCTGGCTTCCCTTCCTTCCCCTCTAAAATGCCATGAAGAGTGAAAAGGCAGAGCAGGAGTAGCTCTTTATTACACATCAATAAAGACTCCAAATATGGGGACTTAGAAGCATCTGCGCAGGATTGTGCACTTGTCAACTGCATACAGACCAGCTGTATGTGCCAAGGACCACTCCTTTTTAAAATCCTTTTTGCTGATATGTTGCTGTCCTTGCTGCTGTTTGAGGGAAGCCCTGCAAGCCAAGCACTACCTCTTATCTGAAAGTCGCCATTGGTTAATACCAAAGGCAAGTGAAGCAGAAACAAGGTAAAAGTTAAACTTCCATTAACCTTATAGGGTTCAAGCCTATGGATTGGATGTCAGAAACTATGCTTAAGACTATTGTGCTGCGTACGTTTACTTCACAGCACAATAGGCTCCACTGAGCAAAGTGGGCGTTATTGCTGAGTAAAGAAGAAGAGAGATGTATAGCCAGATAACTACAGACAGTAGTCATGAAACAGACTGCAGAGGTGAATGCCAAGTCAATATTATTCCTTTGTGAAAAGAAA
Source organism: Varanus salvator macromaculatus (assembly GCA_023646645.1). Taxonomy (NCBI): domain Eukaryota; kingdom Metazoa; phylum Chordata; class Lepidosauria; order Squamata; family Varanidae; genus Varanus; species Varanus salvator. Next base: position 1,955,295 of record JAIXND010000798.1, read on the forward strand.
CGAAAAAATCTTACACTCGCACCCTTCTGTTTAAGACAAAGGTTGTCCATTTTATTTGCTGCTGACTACATTTGAAGATGTGAACTCTGATGGCCAGGTGTCAAACAAAGTTCGAAAACAGAGAAGAACTGAACATTTAATAGAAATGCCACTAATAAGAATCCACATCTTCAGTCTTCCGCTGACCTTAAATATTAGACTTCTGCACAGTTGTGGTGCACAACCATAAACGATGCATTCTGCTATGCCATCTCTTCCGGCTACAGCCAGAGCCAGAGGGCAGGCTTGATGGACCTTGGCTGTGATCTAACGTAAAGTCTGAAGTAGGTAAAGACCATTTGCAGTTGGAGATAAATCCAAGGTTTGCCAGTCTTTTTCTACTGTTGTCATTGCAAACATGACAGAGAATTCCTTTGTTTCACAGCATCTCTACGTCAGCAAAGGTTCGTGGGATGCAGTTTACCAAATGCAATGGTCCCCTTCCCTTCAAAATGTTACAGGTTGCATTTGTATAATTAGGTGCATTTAGCAAATTAAATAAACTAGAAAGAGAATTAATAATTAAAACCCCACGAGCTCCATTTAAATTCTCATAGCAGCCCATTTGGGTGACCAGTGTATGTCTGAGGAAATCATGTGTCATCACAATGCTGATGAGTGCACATGAGCAAGAATATGCCCTTTTGTTCAACCTTCCAATGACCATGTCACTAAGCAACCTTCAGGAAGGTCTCCCCTACTCCCTTCTTATTAGGCCTATCAAATCTGCTATTACCTTCCTATAACTCCTGGCACAACCATGTTTTATGAAATGGACCGATTTCTCCCACCCCTGTACTAAATAGAACTGTCAGGCAGAAGTGTTTCTCTTGCCTATGTCCTACTGTGAGCTGATATTGCTCAGCCTGGGTATCCAGAGTAATGTCAGAGACTAGAGTTTGCAGAATGACAGAACTTAACATAGCTTCATTTTTTCCTCCATTTTCTCATTTTTACTTTATTTTATTTTAGTCCTGAACAAACAGTGCAGAGGAAGGATTAAGCCCCACAAATGAGTAAAACCTATCAAACATGTTGGTTGCTTCCTGACTATCCCATGGTCAGATGCATGGCTGGCCCTACCAACAGTTGCTGCAGGCCACAAAAGCCAGGAAGTGGTGTTACGGAGTTACTATAACAACCAATGGCAATATCACATTGCTCTTACACTTCCTGTTCCTGTCCCCTGCCCTTTTACCTTTGACCCGGATGTAACAATACAGTGCTTCATGACTCCTCGGACTAACAGCTTGCAGTGTCCTTTCTGTACATGAAACATGGTGTCAGAAGTGACTTGAATCCGGATAAAGCCTCTAGTTTGGAGCGCAGCAGCCCCGGGACACAGTACTGATTCGTGAGTTACAGTTTGGGACTGTTCACTGTGCGTTTTCTGCCCCCGGAGGCCTGTGAGGCCTACCGACCGCATGGCTGCCATGAATTGCATACCTCCCCCAGAGGGGATGAGAATTGGTGGGGATTGTAGCAGCACCTGGGAAACTTTCAGAGCTAAATTTGAGGATTATTCCCTGGCTACAGGGCTGAATGCGAAACCTGCGGCAGTGCAGGCAGCCACTCTGAGAAGAGTCATGGACAGTGAATGCAGGCATGTGTATAAGCACAATCTGAACCTCTCAGCAGAGCAGCAAGAGAATGTTACAGCCATTCTGTATGCACTAGAAGCTTATTTCAAACCTGCTAAAAATGCCATTTATGAGAGATATGTGTTTGGATGCTGCAAACAAGAGGAGGGAGAATCTCTTGACAACTTTGTCACTCGCTTATGAGAAAAAGCAGCTACTTGTGAATATGGCACCCTGAAAGATGAACTAATAAGGGACAAAATTGTTCTGGGTATATCTAGCGAGAGCACACACAGGCGTCTTCTAAGAGAGCATGACTTAACACTAAACACAGCTATTGAAATGTGTTGTACAGCAGAGCTTACTGACAGACATCTGAAAGTGATGGAACAGGACAGACAGAGCGACAGCATAAACGTTGCAATGCAGCGACGGCGCATAAGCAAACCGCAAGGACAGCAACACACACTTATAGCAAATACTGCCAACTCTACAGCATGCAAATATTGTGGGACTGTGCATCAAAGAATTAGAGAGCAGTGTCCAGCATATGGGAAGTCCTGTAGGTCTTGTGGAAGAGCAAATCATTTTGCTAAAGTTTGCTTGTCAAGTAAAATGCAGGTGTCATCTGGGAAATTACATGCTATGGAGGATGCGCCTGCATATGAGGAGGAGCCACGCACCGCTGAAATGATATACAGCAGTGAATTAATTGGTGCTCTGCAATCCAGAGGAAAGAAATGGTTTGTCACTTTAATATTAAATAATAAGCCTCAATCCTGCCAGCTCGATTCGGGAGCAACATGTGATGTGATGTGCTTAAGAGACAAAATGATGTTAGCACCAGAAGTATCTCTACTGCCAAGTGACACCAAACTAAAGTTATACTCAGGCGAAATTATGAAATCTCTTGGACTGTTCAGGACAGAATGTGTCGTGCGTGGACTGACACACAAGCTAGAGTTTGAAATTGTGGAAGCTTCCCAAAAGCCACTGTTATCTGGCTCAACCTGTGAGCGTCTGGGGCTGATGCATTTCTCCATCCCTGCAGAGCTCAATGCAATGGACAATCAATTTAAACAGCCCTTGACAAAACAACTGTTATTACAGAAATTTGGTGATGTTTTTACAGGGCCTGTTGAATCTGTTCCGGGGGAAGTTCATTTTGACCTTGATGTGAGTGTCCTTCCAGTCCAATGTGCACTGCGCAATGTGCCAGTGGCTTTGAAGCAGGCAGTTAAGGCACAGCTTGACCGGTATGAAGCTGATGGTCATATCGCACCAGTTACCGAACCAACTGATTGGATTAGCAACATGGTGATTGTAAAGAAGCCTGATAAGCTAAGGATATGTATAGATCCCAAATTTTTGAACCAGGCCCTGAAACGATCTCATTACATAATGCCAACGCTTGAGGATGTTTTGTACAAGCTGCCTAAAGCACGTCTGGTCACACTTGTTGATGCCCGAGATGCATTTTTACAGTGTAAGTTGGATACTGCAAGTAGCTACATGACAACCTTCTGGACTCCCTGGGGCAGGAAAAGGTGGCTCAAACTGCCCTTTGGAGTCTCAGTTGTGCCAGAGGTGTATCAACATAAACAACATGAACTATTGGGCGGACTTACAGGAATTGAACCAATAGCAGATGACATACTTGTAGTTGGCTGTGGTGATACAGATGGAGAAGCAGAGCAAGATCATGATCGCAAACTACTGGACTTGATGAATCGTAGGCAAGTGAAACTGAGACTTGGCGTGAAAAAACTGCAGTTCAAGGTCAAAGAGGTCTGCTTTCATGGTCATATCCTTTCAGTGGAGGGTTTGAAGGCTGATCCAGAAAAAATCAGGGCCATACTGGATATGCCGCAGCCGGAAAATGTGAAATCTCTTGCAGCGCTTCATAGGATTTGTTACCTATTTGGCAAAATTCCTACCACGTCTTTCGGAGATTTGTGAGCCTTTGAGAAGACTTCTGGACAAGGACGCAGTTTGGCATTGGCTTCCTAAGCATGATAAGGCAGTGCAGGAAATCAAACGTTTGGTCACGGATACACCTGTCCTTAAATACTATGACGTTACAAGACCCATAACTATTCAAAGTGATGCAAGCAAAAATGGACTTGGGTGTTGCCTGCTGCAAGATGGACATCCTATCGCTTTTGCTTCAAGGGCACTGACCCCTACAGAGCAAAACTATGCACAAATAGAGAAGGAATGTTTGAGCATTGTGTTCACCTGCCAGCGCTTTCACCACTATCTTTATGGTCGTAACAAGATCACGGCAGAAACTGACTATAAGCCTTTGATATCTATTTTCAAGAAACCGCTTTTGTGTGCACCTAAGCACTTACAGAGCATGTTACTCACGTTACAAAACTATTGTCTCAATGTGGTTTATAAACCTGGACCTGAAATGTACATCAGTGACCTCTTAGCAGAGCTACTGCAGCAGGTGGTACATTTGAATGTACACAACAGACAGTTTGCAATGCCCAACAGGACCTGGATGCCCTGTCACAGATTAATCATTCGGACTATTTAAACGTCACAGACCAGCGACTGCATCAGATAAAACAGCACACAGAAATTGACGAAAGTTTGCGGGTACTTAAATCTGTTGTTCTGAATGGCTGGCCAGATTCAAAGGAAGAAGTGCCATTAATTGTGAGAGAATACTGGACTTTCAGAGATGAAATTGGCATTCAGGATGGCATACTATATAAGGGGCCAAGAGTCATCATCCCTAAATCATTGAGGTCGGAGATGTTGAAACGCATTCATGCCAGTCACATTGGTGGAGAAGCATGCTATAGGCAGGCACGAGATACCCTTTACTGGCCCAACATGCAGAATGAGATTAGAGACTTCGTTAGTCGTTGCTCAGCATGCAATGAGTGTGCACAAGCACAACAGAAAGAACCCATGATGTCACATGTGCTGCCCACCTGGCCTTGGCAAATTGTAAGTATGGATTTATTGAGTTATGCGGGGCAAGATTTTTTATTAATTGTTGATCACTATTCGGACTTTTGGGAAATTGAGCTCCTTCCTGACCTGTCTGCCGAAACTACAATCAGGCACTGTAAAGTACAATTCGCACGTCATGGCCTACCAGATAGGGTAATCTCGGATAATGGACCCCAATTTCCATGTGAGCAGTTCAGAAGGTTTTCTACAGAATGGGGATTTGTGCATGTTACCTCATCCCCACGGCACCCACATGCTAATGGCAAAGCAGAATCAGCTGTAAAGATAGTGAAGAACCTTTTCAAGAAGTCCAAGTATGATGGTAGGGATCCATGGAAGGCCGTTCTACACTGGAGGAACACCCCGACCGAAGGCATGGACAGTAGTCCTGCACAGCGTTTGATGTCAAGGAGACTGAAGACGTCATTGCCGGTGGCCAACAAACTGCTCGAACCTTGTGTGGTTACAGGTGTTCTGGAGAAATTGCGACGGAGGAAACAAATCTCCAAACTGACATACGACATGTCTGCCAAAGATTTACCAGAACTAAGCATTGGAGAGCCAATCCGTATGAAGCCACTTCCTGGTGACAGGACTGGTCGCTGGAGACTGGGTACCTGTGTTCAGAGGGTTGCTCCTCGCTCTTATGTTGTGGATGTGGATGGCAGTCTCTACCGTCGCAATCGAGTGGATCTGCGAGTGGCAGAACAACCCACCCCACAAACTTATGAGAGTCCTACACATGACTCTCCAGAGGTGTTCAATGCCCCCAGTCCTGCTGGACCAAGTAAGCAATATAGAGACAAGACTACTGACATATCTGAAGGAAACAATGAGGACGAAATAAGGCAACCGCACATACCAGTAAGTTCTTTTGTACCAAACACACCAGTCAGGAAACAAGACAGTCTCTTGTCAACACCTTCTGGAACTAAACAGCCTTCACCAGGCAAAATCCCTGTGGTCTTGTGAAGCGGCCGAGTTTCAAGACCTCCAGATAGACTTAATCTGTAGCCTATTTACTAATAGTACAATATGTCATGTTTAAGATTGTTTGGGATCTGTTTTGAGTCTACTTGTTTACACACTGTTGAACCATATGTAAAAAAGGGGAGATGTTATGGAGTTACTATAACAACCAATGGCAATATCACATTGCTCTTACACTTCCTGTTCCTGTCCCCTGCTCTTTTACCTTTGACCCAGATGTAACAATACAGTGCTTCATGACTCCTCGGACTAAGAGCTTGCAGCGTCCTTTCTGTACATGAAACAAGTGGCAGCAGAGGAGGGTGCTGTGTGCCTGCCCTGCTCAGGCTAGTGTGCTACCTTCAGGTGCAGTGGAGGCAGCTGCCCTGTACTCAGGCTTGAAGTACGATTCAGCAGCCAGTCCAGCTGGCTTCTGTGCAGGGAATAGAGAATGGCATGATCTCGTTCTTGGCTTCAAGCAGTAAAATGTCTTGGGCCGGCCCTGGTCACATAACAGGATGTCACAAAGCCGGTTGCCAAAAAAAAAACTAGCCAAGGCAAGAGAAGAATCAAATCAAAATGCCTTCCACTAAACTGCACCAGAAAAGCATTATCCCAATCATTCCTAGAACATGGGGTCGGGGGGGAGGGATGACATGGATTTGTCTTTCATACTTCAGGAGGAACAGCATCTATGTTGTCTGTTCAGCTTCTCCATCCATACATATAAAAGCCTCTCTCTTTTTCAATTTCTTCTGAAATTGGCCAATCATGTGTTTGTTCCAAGATATATGGAGCAAAGATGTGTAACAAATGGCATTCGGGTAATGATAGCTTGGAACCAAGTTTCACTTTATACTGTTGCCTTTTGTGTGAGGTCAGTGTGGTCACCATGGTAATAGGGATGTGGTTCTGAGCACATCCTGGTGGACAGGTTAGAAAGCACTGCAGAACAAAGTGGTAATTAACTGTTCATGGCACTGCATACAAAAATGGCAGCATTGGAAGGGAAGCCTTGCAAAACGATTCTGTGACATCCAAATCTGGCTGTTGCAGTCTTTATTTTATTTCTGTTCCACCCAATAACTGAAGTCCTCTGGGCTGTTTTTTGTTATTAAATGCAATGCAATATTGGTTTGGTGGGGGAATAATGGACTTCAGAGTTTATTAAGAATCATTCAAGAAAATGTATAGGACTGTACTGTAGATAGATACATGCAAATGTCACATTTACACATGGGAAGCAGAAACTGCATGCATGTGTGTGCACGTGTTTGTTTGGGGGATTAACTGTCAAAGAATTTGTGGTTCTAGAGAATAGCTATTGTCTACATGCAAATCCAGTACGTTTGTCTTTTAGATCAAATTGGTTCTCCTTGGAGCTTTCATAATATTAAATGATTTTAATAACACTGGAGAAATTTCAGAAGAATAAAGACTGAAGTGCCTATTGAAAGTCAATGTGAATAAGACCTTTTTCTTTATGCAGATCTTTGCAAATACCTCCCTTGCTTAATGGTTTAGTAGATACCTGCCTGAGGCTTCAAAGCCACATGAGATTTTTAAAAGAATGGTGGTCAGAGCTATATAATTAAATAGGTATCAAACTACTATGGGGACCCAGCCAACAATCCATTGTTGAAAAATTAACATTACAGTTCCCTAGCAGCCCAATGTAACAGGGATTAGGTTTTTGGAAAAGCTTTCTGAAGAAAGAAGGATAGAAAGCTAGGGTTCCCTCCAGCAACCATAACTGTAGCCTTGTTATATGCATACATATTAAAGAATAAATTTAACATTATGAAATTCAATACGAGACTGCGTCACTATGCAAAGGGGGAGAATTATTAAGTCTGACAGAACAGAAAAGATGAGACTCTTCCAAACATTGTAATCTTCAAAGTTTTGCATCAGAAAATGACATCTGTGTCTTTATGGCATGGAAATGCATGCATGGCTTTCAATTGTGCATTTGTGGTTGTGAACAAACACTGTGTCATAGTTGGGCTCTGTGTTGATGGCTGATACGGCACTCTGCTGTTCTGGCTAAATAGTTTAGGAAAGAGGTCAGCAACTGGAAAGGCCAAGGACAAACCTGGCCCTGCAAAGAGTACCAGCAGGCTCCATTTTTTAAAATCAAGATATCTCAATGGAAGAAGAAAGCAGGCTGTGAAGGATGACTGCACTGTAGACTGAACTGCCAACAAAGGCATGGAACAGGAGGAGAAATTATTAGAATAAAGGAAGGGACAGAGAGCTTTCTCCTTTTCTCTGCCCTGACCCTTATGTAAATCATTGAGGGTCTTCACCTGTTCACTGTATGATGAAAAACTGGCTGTCAGCTCTGGGTGATCTCCACCAATTGGCTGAGTTGCTGTGATGTAATAAAATTCTCGTGAATATTCATATGTGTTCCTCACTTCCCTGATCAGTGAGATACTCCAGAAGCAGCACTGCTTCCGTGTGAGGAAGCCAGGAGCCCTATGGGGTTCTTATAATGTTTGCTTTGTTTGCCAAAATACAAGCAGAGCCCCCTAAAATGCAACACCTGTAAGAGTTTTCCAGAGAGCAATTTGTGTGGGCCCTCAGCCCACCACAAAACTCAAAGATCCATGGTTCAATGGTTGGGCAAGCAATTCACCTGTATAGCAAAATCCAATGCTGTGGGTACACTGTATAGGAATGCAGACCCTGGACATATTCTTTGTGCAAGATGTGCTACTGACCAGAGTAAATAGAATGTTACAGTTGCAGTAGCTTCCTTCTCTCCCTCAGTCAAGCTCAAGCAGAGATCTATGCTGTGAAGTCTTCTCAATAGGAAAAAAGCAGGGGCAATAATATAGTAAGGAGTCCTTGTAGGGACAGCTCATCCCACCCATTAGGAAAACGCAGCTTACAAGGGCAGACGTGGCAAAGGCTAGATTTTGCTAGAAGTATGGAAGACGCTCCCATCCCTCTGCTAAACATTATGTATTCTGCTGCACTGCATAGCCTTTTTTCTTCCAGATTGCATTGCATTAGTAGCAGCTCATTTATAGGCGCAGGTAGGGCAGTGCCCATCTTGCTGGTTTAGCCCAGGCTTCAGCAACTGAAAAACAGGCAAAAAGCCCCACTACCCCATGGCCACCAGCCACTACTGTTCAAAGGCACCAGCTTGAGGAAAGATGCCATACAGATTGGGGTACTATACAAAGTACCATTCCTAAGATTCCCTGGGGAAGAGAGCAACAGTTAAGCTGATGTAAATGTGGAATGCAGATCTGCTTAGAGGACTTAAGCTAAATAAATCCCTTTCTGGTTGGATTGCTGCCCTTTTGTATCTGCTGAAGGTCACTAACTGAGGGTGAAGGTATTGGCACTCTCTTGGGTGTTGAGAGTGGCAGCAATCTTGAGCTCTGATATGAAATTGGAACAAGAAGAACAAGGTGGTTTGTTCAGTACAAATTGCAGGAGGGATAGTTTGTTATTCTTGCTTATTAGGCATGTTTCCCTTTTCAACCTGTCCCTCAATGAATATAGTTTTAGCACAATTAAACAGGTGCTGCAGAAGACAATCATCACTCATGCCCTGTAAAACAACACAACACAATAGACTAGCATTCCTCCTCCACAGTTGGGCAAGACCCATCTTTGCCTGAGATCTTTTAGAACTTGTGCTGAACCAGTGAGGCAGACTGGAAATTTCTCTCCATCTTTCTTTTTTCTACAGATAAAGTTTCCCCTTTCATCATTGAATGGTTTCATGCAATGTAAGTCGTAACATAATGAATTAAGACAATACAGGTCAGATTGAGCAATTGGAAGAGGAACAATATGAGTCTAATCTACAATTAAAGTTGTCATTAATTCTATTCTGATGACTCTCTGTAGAAAGCACAATATTTCAACTACTTTAGGATACCAGAAAATGCTTGGAGATTTTTTCTGAAGCATGTCAAGTTAATATTGTGTTAATAACATCATCTATGCAAAACTGTGGCACAGACCGCAGAATACAATTGTGGGGGCATGGAGCTAAGGAGTCTCATGGATGGGTGACAGGTGGGGCTGTCATTCGACTTATTTATTTAAATGCTTATGTTTTCAGTGAAAATTGGTGCTCAAAGCTGTTTATTTACACATGCACAGCCCAGCTACAAAGGGGCGGCATCTTGAAGATGCGGGACTGTGCATCTGGCAGTCTCTCCTGGGCCTTGTGTCCTCCCAGGCATGGGCCAGGCACCTTGCCTGGACGGAAGGGCACAAAGAGCTTCCTGGGGAGGGGCTGGTGGGGTGTGGCTGCGGACGGCTGGCGAAGATGCTGCCCACAAAAGCAGCCCTCCTGCAGCTCTGCAGCGTCTCCAAGTCACTGGCTTCAAGAGCTGCTTGGTAGGGAAAGTGCAATTTCCTGGGGCAAACTGAAGAAATCGAAGCAGGGAAGGTGGGGAGGGGGAGGTGTTTGGGGGCCGGCTGAGGCACCTCTCAGGAAAGGTTCACCGCCAGGCCCTGGTACCTCTGCCCCGCCTGCACTTGCTGCTGCACCTGTTCTCCTGCCTTCTGCAAGTAGTGAGTGGTGTGAGGACGAGCAGTGAGCTCCATCTACTCCAGGCACTGCTGGGGATCAGGCCCAGAGGGGAGGGCAAGCACATGGGCAGGGGGAGGAGATGGGTTAGGCAGGGGCAGCCAGAGGTGGGCACGTGGGGCCCCCACGGAGCCCAGGTGCTCCTGGCCACACTCTGCAACCCCGTCCCTGCAGCCATGCAGGCACCAAGACGAGCGAGGGAATGGAGCTGCAGACTGGGGCCCAGAGGGAGGCGGCAAGAGCGCCAGCTGCTTCCGCAGTGGTGAGGCCCATGGAGGACAGCCAGACTGAGGGCCCTGAAACCTGAACCTGGAAACAGAGGCCACTTCTGCCAACCTGCTTTCTCTCTGTGGTCCAGAAAAAAGCATGGTGGCAGATCCACCATGGATGCAAAACGGTATCCTGAGGCAATGTCCTGATGCAAGATTTCCAACAAAGCCAGATAACAAATTAGGAGCCATATCCTGTATCATAAGAACAGCCAAGAAATGAATCAGGTCACCTCCTTTTCCCCACAGCACAGCAGCACACAGTGCCATAGATGCACCTAACCCATAGCCCTTGAAAACTGTCTCCCCTCCACGCACAAAGGCCCTTTTATCTGGAGCCAAAACATTTGTCAATGCTCCATTTCTCCCTGAGTTCTTCCCATATAATCTAGCAATTTAGCTTTGGAAGCAGTCATGGCGCTCCTGACCATGGGTGTGTGATGTGCTCTGGGGTTACTTTGTGAATGGTTTTGTGCATGCATGCGTTTGAAAAGTATGTTTGTGCATATGTGTGTGTGTTTGTCTGTTCTTGTGTCCCCCGCACAGCCCAGTCCCCTGCTTTGCTCTCATGTTCTGTGCACCTCAGTCTACCCATTCTGTTCAACTGATGGTTGCTGTGGCAGACAAATGAAGGTTCAAAGGAGTGTTTACTGGTATAGCAGTAGTTAGGACCCAGAGGGAGAAGGAAAGTTTGTCAGCTGGTTTAATAGCGGTGAGGCTCACAGAGAGCAAGTAGTCTGAGGGGCCTCTCAAAACCTGAACCTGGAAATACGGTCCACTGAGAGCATCTTTTGCAAACCCCCTTCCTCCCTGGGTCACGAATTAATTGGATCCACAGTGGGTTTAAAGCACAGGAAAAATTCTGATTCAAAATTCACACAAAACCCACATAACAAATTAAAAGTAAAAATAGGCTTTCCATGAAAATGGGGAAAGCAATGAAAATAAATTGAGTAACCCCATGCTCCTCACAGTACAGGAGGAGACATTGCCACAAAAATGGAGCAAATCCAAAACTATTAAAAGTTTGTCATCCCATCAAAAAGACTTTGTGTCTCACACCTACATTTTTGCAACTACGATGCTTTTCCCTTCGGAATTGAAGGATTTTAGAAGCAGTCTTGGAGGTCATCTGGAGCTCCCTGCTCAGTTGAGGAATCCCCGATGTTTGCCTGATCCCAGTTTAAATACTGCCATTGAAGGAGAGCTTTCCAACTTGAAGCAACAGTGCTTCTGTCTAAGCTTCTGTTTAAGCACTGATGAGCTCTTATTGGTATGAAATTTCCCCTGAAGTGGAACCAAAATCTAATCCCCTGCCATTTCTATCATCACTTCTTGTCCTGCTTTTTGGAACAAGAGTTGAGGTATGATCCATCTTCTTTGTGCGAACCCTTTAGAGGTTTGCTGTCTTATCTTTCCTTTATCTTCCCTTGCCTGGGCACAATTTCATATGAGGGTGGAGGGTCAAAAGAAAGTTACAGCATTTCCAGGAGTGTGTGGTGTGTGTTTTGGGGTTGCTTTCTGATTGGTTTTGTGTGTACATCAGTTTGAAATGTGTCCATCTGTCCTTCCCTGCTTTTGTGGCGCTCCTCCTCCCAACCCCCCATTAGCACTCATGACCTTGAAGTTGCATGATTCAATGTGCCCTTTTTAATGAGTGTCTGCTGTAGCGGCAACTCAGTCAAGAACAGACACTCCCACACGTCCTTTGAACTCAGGATCTAGTTGGCTCCCACTTATCTCTGTGTACACTTTAAAGTAATATTATTTTGGTCCTATGAGCACCTGCTAAGCTATTATTACTATTATCATTCCATTCCATTTCTATACCACCCATAGCCAAGCCTTTCGGGGTGGTTCACAACTTTTAAGTCACCCATCCAGATTTCAACCAGGCCTGACCCTGCTTAGCTCCCAAGATTAGGCAGGAAGCAATCAATGGCTATGTGGAAGCCATATAGGTAAATATTCCCCTGCCCATCCTGGTTCCAAGGTTAGTGGGCCGCTGTAGCCACACATGGATAGAGTTTGCAGTTTTAAGTTGCTATCCATGGTGTTGATCCTCTCTGCAGGTGGGGAACAGTTCAGTACTAGGAGTGCCACTGACCATGATCTAGAATCTCTCTAACAAAGGAAGGCTGTCTAGTCACTGTAAAAAGTAATACATACGTGCGCGTGCACACACTTTTCATGATATTTGGGTTGCATCTGTTTGCATCAGGTTGGTAATTCCAAAAGCATATTTGCTAAGGAATTGACTTTGCTGTTTCTCATATAAGCACCATCGTTCACTGTGTCTTTCAAAGATGCAGGTGTGATTTCTTCCTCTCTCCCCCTTTTTAAAGAAACACATTATCCCAAAATAATGATACAGTGCGTATGAACTGAAAGAGCGGCTCTGAAAAATCCCCAGCTATAAGGTTGGAGCCTGTAGGGAAACCCTTTTTGCCACAGTAAGTGATGAAAAGGTAGGTAGGATTTAGGACTGCACTTGGGGAATCGTTTGGTATGTGTTAATTGCTTTGTACTTTAAAAACAGTGAACAGTGTAAAGGGAACTCCAATCTGGCAGAACAGCAATGGTGTTACAAGTTGGAGAGAAGCCTTCAAGGATAAATTAGCTGCCCTTGAAGACAAAGTTAAACAGCTGGAGCTGGGCGCACAAGACAAGACAACCCCATCTGTTTCCAACAAATTCTTTGAGAAAAAAATAGCCAATGAATTAATTTAAACATATTTTGAGGAGTTGAGCTGTTTTGCAGAACCAGCATAGTCATTACCATGGAGGTGGTTGAAAAGGCAGGGAGAGGAATGCAGCTCCTTGGAAATGATAAAGACTTTAACAACTGTCTTTTTATTCATTCCTGTTTATAAAACAGTTCACAATTTCAGTTTACAGCAATACAAAAAATGAACACAATGCATACTCCAGCAACCCAGAGTCATCTAAGTATGTTTGTGTTTAACCTCAACATCACAGAGGGGTCCACATGGCCCCCTTACCCCACATGTTCAAGGACAGAGCCTTTCAGCCATGCCCCAAGTAAGCTAATGCCATCTTGCCCCACCCTCTAACTATGTCCTCCATGTCTGTTTGAAGGAGCCATATACATGCACAGATAATGTACTGGTGGTACCACTCCACCATTGGGTTCAAGCTGCTTCCAGCAAACTAGCATCTTGTGTTGGGGCCCTAGGTGTCCATAGGCTTCATGCATGCCAGCAGGTCCCCCCTGCCCCTAAACAGCAGCAGCAAAGTCATCATGTGCAGCGGACAGCTGTGGTGCACCCATAATTCCTGCAATGCCCCAACAGAGCATCACTCCAGAGCATTGTGGAAAATTTAAAATGGCAAAAACAGAGCCTAATAGAATGGGAGAGGAGGTGATATGGTCCAAGCATCCATGCTCATGGGTCATTGACACACTGCCTGAGGATGCCACCCTGGTGAAATCCATGCTAAGGTCGTGTGCAATTCATACTTTCCATGTCAGCCCATTATTTTTTGCTCCTGTCTATGCAAAAGTGACAAGGCTCCTCAGCTGGACACCTCTTCCTCGGATGAAGTCCCTATGGACTCCCATTTTGGCTGGAGCTGGGCAAATGGCCAGCGGGGCCAGCTGTGTGGGACTGATGGGAGTTATAGTTCAAAAGCTCCTGGAGTGCCACATGTTGTCTGAACTAGATCTTAGTGGTGTGTGGATCGGGGTTGGGACACTGCATGAGGCAGAGTGGCAAATCCTGTGAACATGAACTAGTGCAGGTACGTACAAAAGAAAGCTGCTTGTGTGCTCAGGAACATGCCTGGCAATTCCCCGCTCACTTTCTGCATTACAGAACTCCTTTGCTGGCCTATTTGTATCTCAGCAGGAAGTGATTTATTTTTTGAGCCTTGACCAGGGATCAGCTGCTGCTGAGTGCCAAACAATGCTGTACTTAACAGTCAAAACAAGAAGAAAATTTCGTGTGCTTTGCCACTAATGAAGGCAATTTTCAGTGCCTGCTTTGGCAGGTATGATTTTATTTGATTTCCCCCTGATTGACCAGCATCTCTCCTCCACCCACAAATAACCTTGCCTACATGGGCAAACTTTCAACAGCATCAAATGGAATGAGCCATGTCTCTCTCGTAAAGAGCAGCATTCTCCACAATGGATACAGCCAGCAATACTTGCTGTATTCCCCAGTTTTGCTTTATAGTCTGGGCTCTGGATAATGCAAACAAGATCCATAAACTCTCATGCGTTGGCCATGTCACATTTTATGATGTGAATGAATTCCATGCCTATTCCCCTCGTCTAAGGCCGTGCTGCTCTGGGGTATAAATTTTGGTATAAGAAAAGCTGTTCTGTTATCTGAAAGTCATTTGCTGATCCTTCCAGCTATGGTCAGACCAGCAAACAGAGCAGTGTCAGGGTGGACTCTCTCTCTCTCTCTCTCTCACACACACACACACACACACACACACACACACGGAATTAGTGTGCATGGACATAGATGGTCAACCTTTATGGGAAGAAAATGAAAGATGTCCAGCAGCTTTGCCTGGTCAATGGTTGGCTTTTTTGTATTATTGCAACAACTTAGGGCTGGCATGATCTACAGTCCCTGAAAACATTGTTATGTTTTACACACATGATCATATTCAGGCCCCCTCAGCAACATGTTTCAAAAGGTTTGTATGAAGTACGCTGAAGGCTGGTTTATATCTACAGCAGAATCAGGTGCTCAAGCTTTCTTTGGATTGTACCACTTAAGGTGGAAGGTGGGAAATGACACTGAACACTCTGCCCCTCCAAAACTAACATGCTGAAGGGAAGGCTTAATTTCCCTGACATAAAATTGTCCCCTTGGGAGCATGTAAACACAGAACCCCATTTCCTGAGATGGTATAGTCCATGGAGATATTTACTGCTGGATTCTGCAGAGTTTGATCTGAGCCATACCATGTTCAAGCAGCACTGGAACACAAGACCAGATCTGAATCGTGTGGGAAGGAAGAGATGGAACTCCTTATTGGGGGCGGAAAGCTGCTCTTAGTGCCCTCTCCACCCACATGGCTAATCCTCCCTCTCACTCACCAGCACATGCATGCACTCCCTGCATTGATGCTGCTGCAGCCACCGACCTGCCCCATGTGCTCACTCACTCATGGAGTGACCAGGTGCACGGGCCCACGACATCATGCTCCCCTGGCCAGGCCATCCCGTGAGGAGTGGGGCAGCCAGTGGCTCCCTCCTCTTGATGTGCACCCATGGGCAGCTGTACTTAGTGGCTGCAGCATTTTACTAGAATGAGAGCGGCATGATGGCCCATGGCTGCCACTAGACAAAACTGCAGGCAAGGAGAGGCGTGGGCTAGTAGCCACAGCAGAGCTGCTGCCAGACCCCCGAGCGACCATGGGGTAGGTGGGGGAAGGCCCAGGTGCTGTGGAGGGCTCTGCCAGCCAGTGCCCCAAAACCCGGGAAGAAAGACCTCGAATCATATCCCATGGACTCTACTTTGGGAGCTCCTTGCAATCATTGCAATGTAGAGTCTCCTGACGAGTGTCTTGATTGGTTGTGTCGATGCGGGGGAAGATACAGCTCTTGTGCCAAACAGCAGCTAGCTACCCCCTTCCCAAGATGCTGTGCACAAGGCACTTTTTAATGGCTGTCAGCTTCTGTGGCATGTCAGGCTTCAGGGAGTGAAGGAGCCAGTGGTGGTATGGTTGGTTTGTTGATTACGAGCTCCTCAAAGCCACTGAGGTCTTAAGGATACAGCAAACCTCACATCCGAGTGTCATTTATTTATTTATTTCTACACCACCCAGCAGCTGAAATTCCCTCTCTGAGTGGTTCACAAAACAAAAGTGAAAACCATAAAATATAATAACATAGTAAAACAGAATATAAAACCCTTTGCATTTAAAACCAAATAACACCAAGATAAAACCAAGGTAAAACCTAGCAAGCAGTACAAAGTTCTAAGAATGCACAAATGTGGAATGAGAAAAAATGGCTCAGGAGATTGAAAAGGTCTTCCGCTGGCATGGGAAAGACCACCACATAAATCAAGTAAGCCTCTTCCTCCACAGCACATCAGGAGACCATGCCATAAAAATGAAGCCATTCCATTGCTCTTAAAAGCATTGCTCCCTTCCCATTAAAAACCTTTTATCTGTCACCAAAACATTAGTAACCACTGCACTTCTCCCTTCAGAATCAAAGGATTTTAGGAGCAGTCTTGGAGGTCATCTAGTCCTCCTCCCTGCTCAATTCAGGAAGCAGCTGCCGCATCCCAGATGGTTGTCTGGTCTCCGTTTAAATGCTGCCACTGAAGGAAAGCTCACCAACTTGAGGCTGTCTGTTCTAGTGTTGAAGAGCTCTTACTGTTATAAAATTTCTCCTGAAGTGAAACCAGATTTAATTGCCTGGCATTTCCATCATTGTTTCTGGTTCTGCTCTTTGGAACAACAGAAAATGTCTTCTTCATAGCATCCTTTTAGATATTTGGGGACTGCTGTCTCATTTCTCCCAAATTTTCCATTCTCTGGGCTAAAATTCTTGAGCCTTTTGGGGTAAATTTCATATAGAGGTGGAAGATAAAATGGAAGACATGGCATTTCCACTCTGAGTGCATGACATGTGTTTTGTGGTTACTTTTTTGAGTGGTTTTGTATGTGCCTTTGTTTGAAGTCTGTATTTGTGTGCACATGTGTCTGCCTGTCCCCTTGCTTTAGTGGATCTCCCCCACCTCCACTTGCCCTGCTACTTTGCACTCATGTTCCTGAAGCTGCATGCCTTTGTTTGCCCTTTCTGTTGAATGTAATGCTGCTAGCAGGCACATGTAGGTTCAAAGGAATACTTGGCTAGTGCAATGTGGGTCAGGGACCCCCCCCCCATCTGCTTTGGACTCATGAACTAGTTAGCTCCACCTACTGTGACCCACTCCCCCGCCACCCATGAACTTTTCCTCACTCTAGTTTTGCTGGTGGGGAAGGGAGGTGCAATGGAGGGTCCTGGAAAGGAGAAGGGGTATCTGGCTGGCACCCTGAACACCACACGGCAACGTATCACTAGAGTAGCATCCATTAAGCTAATATTCCCCAGCAACCCTGAACTATTTTGTGTAACCTCCTTAACAAATGAAGGTTGCTTAGTCATCGTGAAAACTGGTATTTACATAATACCGTTTAATGGTATTTGGGGCACACATTTACATTGGATTGGTAATTCCAAAGGCATATTTACTAAGGAATCGACTGTGCTACTTCTCATATCAGCACTACTCATATCAGACTGTCTTCACTGACAGTCATGATTTTATTCTCTTCGGAAATTCAGTGTCCCAAGGTAGTGATACAGTGCCTATTAACAGAAAAAGTGGCTCTGAAAAAACCGATTGATGCTGGAGCCTGTAAAGAGATTTTCTTTGTCACAGGAAGTGAGGAGAAGATACAAGGGCTTTCAGTTGGCACAAGAAAAAGCCAGGGTAAAACCCAGCAAGCAGATGCTGGGTGACAGCATTCCACAACTGGGGTTCAAGCACTGAAAAGGCCCTGTCTCAGCAGCCACCCCACTACCATCATTTGGTGGGGACAACCATATAAGGGCTTCTAAGGATGAATTTCATGTCCAAATAGGTGTATGGTAACCCTTTTTAAAGCTGTGATGTAGCAAAGTCCATAGCTCTGCAGCTACATGCTGTGAGGTCTAGCTAATGGTATATTATCTGACATACAAAAGTTATATTTTACTTTCAGGATCTCATATTAATGCTGAAAAAGAAAATAAACCTTAATTACAATTTCAAAACCATTCTCATTCTTTAACTAACACCAAAAGTCCTTTTACTGGCCAGTTTTCATACCACTTTTTAAAATGCACAAAGCATTTTTTGCTTTGCCCTGTCCCCATACTAGTCCTTAGGAATACTTGTGCTGATGCCATGTGAATTTCAAGAGACAACTAAAAAAATTTTATTAACCAGTAATCAGCCCTTTCTGTCCTGCTTCTTCCAACGCAGCATATCCAAAACACCCCATTATTACATAGCATACATTTTTACATCATATCCCTTGCCTTCTGCTTGTCTGTTTTTGTCCACTTTTGTTTGCACTTGTCCAGATGGCTTCAAGAAGCAACTCCTGTTTTCCAAGAACATGCTTTTCTTCTGAAATCCTGTGGCTGCGCACATTATGTACATCTGCCAATTTCTGCTTCACTGCAATGCCCTGACACTTGGCCACTGAGTTATTGTGCATGCCTGAGCACTTCCAGTTCTGCACATAGCTTGGCAGCCAGCAGCTAACTGATTATACAGTCTTTGTCGTCAAAGCTGCCATTCCATACAGCCCTATTTAAGAACAAGGGTGCTTCCTAATGAGGCTTTTAACATATTAGCATGTCCTGCCTAATTCACAGGATTGTCTGAGGTTCAGATGACATCCTCCACTGGAAGCCCTCCTCTGTATTCCCACTACTTCTTCTGCCTTTTGTTCTTGCTAGCTGGGGAAAATCCATTATGTAAGAAGGGATGAAACAGGTGCAGAAGGTTGTCACTGGGACCCTCCATTGGGAAACACTCCAATCCCATGGAACTCAATGGGAAGCTTTTTGAATAACATGTACAGGATGGTAGTATCTGTTCTGTAGTATCTGCAGTGATTCTGCAGAAAAGATTTCCTGCATCTAATCTATTTTTTGTTTCCTCCCCAATCTTGGAATAAAAGGACAGGAGCACCAATGTGCCCTTTTCATTACTCCCCTTCCAAGACATTCCTTCTCCCCTGTTCCATATGGACCAGACATCTTCAACCTAGTGCCATCCTGGTGTTGCACTCCCATTTTTTTCTGGATGTCTTTCTTTTCAGTGCTGAATTTATTCTTTCTCCTTAAAATAATTGTCTCCTCAAAGGATGGTAAAATTTGCTTGCTCTTCATCAAACAGAAAAATCAACTAGGAAGTTAACTGCCCTCTAAAAATGTATAAAGCCTGGCCAACATGGTATAATCTCTGACAGAATGGCCATTTCTAACCTATTTAACAACATCACCTTTCTTCTTATTGGTGATTAGGGCAGTAATCCTTGCTGTGTCTTCGTGGGCTGAGTCCAAATAAGCCTACATATTGCTGCTACATCCAAATTCTTTGTAGTTGAAACGTTCAGCACAAAACCTGGCATATTCTGCACAAATTCCATTGGGAATCCATGGGAATGGGCTCATTTTCTCTCCAAGTGTTGCAAATTCTGTCTTCTAGCTAATATCTGATCCTTCCTGTTCCCATATGCAACATTTTGCCTGACATAGACTAGCAATGTTTGTATCTTGTTCATTTTCAGCAACTGTTCTTTTTAATGAATGGTTGCAAGATGGTTGCTTTTTAAATTTGCTGGAGTTTGCTTTCAAAGCAGCTAACATGTCAATTCTACAAGCTCTGTTTGCCTCATTTCTCTTCAAGCTTGATTCAAAAAACAAAACTGAATTATAGGTGGGTGGATCCGTCTTTTTCCAGGCTGTGTAAATTTTGGACATATGCACACAAAACAGGAAAAAAAAATCTGCACAACATAGCCATTTTATTCATTCATTTCCCCTAAAATACAAACTTGTGTGTGTGTGTGTTGTGGCACAGCTCCAGCACCACAGTGGGCCTTAGCATGTGTAGTCAGAATCTGCTCAGGAGTAGTCCGAGAGGGTTTGGGCATATTCCGCCTGCGTGAGCCTGTCTCCATCAGTGTCTCAGGGGAAAGCAGGCAGGGATTAAGTTACTCTCGCCCAACTGCTAGCTTTGTCCTTGACAGGGAAGAAAGCAGGCAGCTTCTCTATGATAACCTGATATGAGAGGTGGGGTGTTTCAGAGGCCTTTGGGTTAAAGCATCAATGTAGGAAAGCAGAATGGAGACACCACATTTGGGCAGGAGCCTCCATGATGGGGTACAATTCCTTGTCAGTTAGCTGTTTGCAGAGGAAGACTGTGGCTGCTGCACCTTCACTTTTCAGGAGGTGCTCATGTTGGGAGCCTTTGCTAGGAATTGTTTTGTCTTTACTGCTCCAAATCCTCTCTGTTTGCACTTACTACAGTGTGAGCATCTTGAAGCCCTCTTTGCATGGAATTTCAATTTAGTTTGGACTACTGTCTCTTTGATCTTTGTGTTGTTAAGAAGTTGCCATGAAAAATATTGCTAGACTTTTTATAGAAGTTGATATTTTGTACCATTGCTGTTGATAACTCAGGGTTGCCAGATAATTTGGGCAGATCCTGGTTCTCAGATTTTTCTATGTCTGATCTGATGTAGCATGGAAATACCAAAATGGATGCTGTGGTTGTAAAAATCTCTGCATATGTGGGACTACCCTGGACTTATTCTTGTACCTGTTGTGAATCTTGGCTTAGACCCATTTCATGTTGTGATTCCAAAGATTTCAAGGTTGGATTAAACCGCTGCAGGTGTGGATTTAAGTCTTTTTAAAGGACCCTTGTCTTTGATTGCCTGGAATGGCTTACACAGCTAATTCTTTGAGGCCTGTCCCTGTATTCTGAACCAAGAAGATTGCAGTGGGGAAACCAACTCACCTGGATAGTTGTTAGTTCTGAATTGTCTTAGAATTACTTATAGCTCCTATTGCTATTCATCCTCAGCTACATGATTTCTGAAGAGTGAAACAATCTAACTTTTAGCAAGGCATTTGCTACAATAAGAGAGTCTCACTGATTTGTGGTGTCCTGTGTTAGATTGGCAGACTGTGTGCTTGAAGGATTCAGCCCATGGAATATGCATCAACATAAAATATGCATCTTGTACACATTTATTATAATATTTAGATATAATGCATGTTTGAATACGTTTTGGATCCAAGAACTTTTAGATAAGTGGAAAAACAAAAAGATTCACTGGATTCTTGCCCATCTGTTAGTCCAGGGAACTGTGAATCAGGTCAATTTGCTAAAACATACGGATTGAACAAAATCTTCACGAATTCCTTCTCTGGGTGACATTGGAAAGCATCACAGGTAATCTCTTCCTGCAATGTCCCTTGATCTTGCAGTCTTATTAAAATAGCAACAACACATCTAACAAAGGAAGATTTTCCCTGCATTTCCAGTTCCTGTTCTGCTTTACATCTTTTTTCACCATATGCTTGAGCATGTAATGGTTTGATCCAAGCATATCAAAGTTTTCTATGTCCAAAAGTACAAAATCCAGCAGCAGCTGGTGCCCACTGGGGCTGGTGGGGCAGGGTGAGGAAATTATGAGGATCACAATAGGAACCAATTAGAATTCAGAGCCAATGGTTGCAGGATGGTATATCTGACCTAGACTATACCAGTAAACACTCCTTTGAACCTTCATTTGTCTGCCACAGCAACCATCAGTTGAACAGAATGGGTAGACTGAGGTGCACAGAACATGAGAGCAAAGCAGGGGACTGGGCTGTGCGGGGGACACAAGAACAGACAAACACACACACATATGCACAAACATACTTTTCAAACGCATGCATGCACAAAACCATTCACAAAGTAACCCCAGAGCACATCACACACCCATGGTCAGGAGCGCCATGACTGCTTCCAAAGCTAAATTGCTAGGATTATATGGGAAGAACTCAGGGAGAAATGGAGCATTGACAAATGTTTTGGCTCCAGATAAAAGGGCCTTTGTGCGTGGAGGGGAGACAGTTTTCAAGGGCTATGGGTTAGGTGCATCTATGGCACTGTGTGCTGCTGTGCTGTGGGGAAAAGGAGGTGACCTGATTCATTTCTTGGCTGTTCTTATGATACAGGATATGGCTCCTAATTTGTTATCTGGCTTTGTTGGAAATCTTGCATCAGGACATTGCCTCAGGATACCGTTTTGCATCCATGGTGGATCTGCCACCGTGCTTTTTTCTGGACCACAGAGAGAAAGCAGGTTGGCAGAAGTGGCCTCTGTTTCCAGGTTCAGGTTTCAGGGCCCTCAGTCTGGCTGTCCTCCATGGGCCTCACCACTGCGGAAGCAGCTGGCGCTCTTGCCGCCTCCCTCTGGGCCCCAGTCTGCAGCTCCATTCCCTCGCTCGTCTCGGTGCCTGCATAGCTGCAGGGACGGGTTGCAGAGTGTGGCCAGGAGCACCTGGGCTCCGCGGGGGCCCCACGTGCCCACCTCTGGCTGCCCCTGCCTAACCCATCTCCTCCTCACCTCTCCTTCCCCTGCCCATGTGCTTGCCCTCCCCTCTGGGCCCAATCCCCAGCAGTGCCTGGAGTAGATGGAGCTCACCGCTCGTCCTCACACCACTCACTACTTGCGGAAGGCAGGAGAACAGGTGCAGCAGCAAGTGCAGGCGGGGCAGAGGTACCAGGGCCTGGCGGTGAACCTTTCCTGAGAGGTGCCTCAGCCGGCCCCCAAACACCTCCCCCTCCCCACCTTCCCTGCTTCGATTTCTTCAGTTTGCCCCAGGAAATTGCACTTTCCCTACCAAGCAGCTCTTGAAGCCAGTGACTTGGAGACGCTGCAGAGCTGCAGGAGGGCTGCTTTTGTGGGCAGCATCTTCGCCAGCCGTCCGCAGCCACACCCCACCAGCCCCTCCCCAGGAAGCTCTTTGTGCCCTTCCGTCCAGGCAAGGTGCCTGGCCCATGCCTGGGAGGACACAAGGCCCAGGAGAGACTGCCAGATGCACAGTCCCGCATCTTCAAGATGCCACCCCTTTGTAGCTGGGCTGTGCATGTGTAAATAAACAGCTTTGAGCACCAATTTTCACTGAAAAGCATGATAAAAATATAAATAAAATGCGGAAGTAAAATTAATATATCTTAATCTCAAAGCTCAAAAAAGCTGTGGTGGGCAGCCAAGCTGGTCACCCAGCCAAGCCCTGGCCAGGCTCACCCCTGCTTAGCTCCAGGTCCTACTTTGCTGCACTATTTTTGCATAGATGAAGCAGAGAATGCCAGATTCATTGGATATGATGCATAAAAAACCCCCCCAAAATATTTTCCAATACTGCAGAGTAGCTGAACTGAAATATTACTGGAATGGCTCAAGATATTTTAAGACATGATAATGTAATAGTGTATGGTTCCTTGATGTTGTTTAAATCTGGAGGAAAAAGTAATGAAAGCACTGAAAAATTGCATACTTATTCATTTTGGGTGCCTGAAGAGCTGTGAGCATATACAAAAGCTTTTCCCCCCCACAAATAATGATCAGGAAAGGATATATTTTCAAGTTTGGTTGCAAATTTGACTTGTTTTTTTTTCTCTTTCAGTTGATCATTGATCTGCGTGGCCTTAATTCATTCTGTTGCCAGTTACATGGCATAAACTATGTATTTCTCAAAGGGAACCTTTCTTGTCAATAAATAAATAAATGATGTGGAATATTTTCAGCCACAGTTCTACAGTCCCTCAGGAAACTTGCCCCAAAGTGACTGGGGTATGGGGGTGGGAGGAGAGATGTATCTTTGGGGACTTTTTTTAACAGAGCAATAGCTATAGCAAGGTATTCAAGAATGCTTGGGCAAGTGTGCCATTGTTTTATTCACGCACTGGGAAGTAAGGACTGCACCAAATCAAAGCAACCTATTTCTTCTGTTCTATTTTCTTGTCAGGATTCAAGACTGCTGTCATGCTGATCCCCAGAGAGATTTCCAATGTGTTCTTCTCCTTCATGATTGATTTTTGACAGCAACCAAAAGGACAGCAGTATAACTGGGAAGGAATTTGTTTAGCTTAACTTTGCTTGAGATTACCTGCACTCCTTTAAACCAGTTCCTTCCTTCTTCAGGCAACCCTGGGAATGGTACTTTGCATGGTTTCCCAAACTCTCCCGCATCTATCTTCAAATGGGTGCCTTTGGACTGTGGTGGCTGGTGGCCACCGGGACTCGCAGGGCTCCTACTCTGCCTCCTGCCCATTGCTCAAATGCTGAGGCCTGGACCGAACAGGCCAGAAAAATACCCCCATCTGCCCATTAAAATGCTGCTGTGTGATATTCTGCTCCAAAGCCAGGACACTAATACACACAGAGCTTCAGGGTAGCTGTGTGCTGAACCTTGGGATTACAAAAGGAGATGCTTCCCTTTGGAAAGATGAGCTACTAAAGGACCCCTCTCCCCACTGCGTAATTCCAACACTGCTATCTTTTCAGCACCAGGTTAGATGCTGAGGCATTGGAACAGGGGCCTACATTAGGTCAGCTGTTCCAACAGAACTAGCTATATCTCTCCTAGGTATTTTTGTTGTAAATTCACTTGTAAACCTCTAGTGACACTTTTGATATGTTTACTGTTATTTATACGCAATGTTGCCTTCTGTTATATTTTATTAATTGTTAGGAAAAGCTATCTATTGCCTAGAGAGCTTTGGCTAGTTGGGTGATACAGAAATAAAAATGAACAACTGGATTTTCTTGTAAATCTTTCTTGCTTGCTTTTTCCCTCCTGTGATTACCATCCCCTTCGTGAACTTTTAAGATGACCATCTGGCCCTTTCCCATCACCAGCCATCATCTCTCCAAACTCTGTTGCATCTCCTCATCCCCAGAGAGCATCTATAATTGCTCTGAGCTTGTACTACTCCACTCTTGAGGTCTCCTGTACCAGTTGTCCCTTGCTGTTGCAAAAACTTTGCCTGCTCAGTCAAATAAAGAAGAGGGCATAATACAGCCACTAGGTCTGGTCGGTAGATGCATGTTTGGGAATTAATTGCCAATGCAGGCATATATTTTCCATGTGGCCTTGTACAAGGCAAGCACTTTTGAAACAGCCCAAGGGAATATGTCGACTTTCAGTGGAAGATAAATTCCATAAACTGTCAGTCCCTTTTAAAGTTAAACTCCTTTTGCCTCCTTTATCTCTTAGGGCTTTCCTGCCTGACTCCTGAAAGTGTACCATGATATTATTTTAGTCATTAGGCAGTATTCCTTCCAGGGACTTTGCAGTGACAGGAGCACAATGTTCCTTCTCCGCATAAAGGATGGGGAAAGACATTGCTAGAGAGACACGAAGAATATGTAAGCTGCTGTCTTGGAGCTCCAAGAGAAAACAGTCCTCATGCAATTAAATAAGGACATAACCCTCAAACAACTGCCAATGCTAAATATAATAAGCTATACATTTTCTTTTAAGTTATTGTAATTTCCTGTATCTGTTTTAAAATTTATATGTTAAACTGTTTATGATGTTTCAATGTGATGCATGTATACTGCTTTTTAAATATGCTGTTGTAAACTGCTCACAGAAGCCTCTGCTATTGGGCAGCATGGAAAATGTTATGATCACTTTCCTTTCCATTGTAAGAGAAAATATTCCAAGCTTGCAGAGAGTTCTTTTTAAAACTTTATTGCAATGAAGGGAACAGAAAAACATGGTTTTCTTCCCATTTTTCTGTTCACCTGAGCACATGTTCACACCCCCCTTTTGAACCCTGCTCCCGCCGCTTGTTCCCTCCTCCTTTCCCCTAATTGGCTGATAGGGTACTGAGAGTTACACTCTTTCCGCCTGCCTACTCCGTGCTGCCCCAACACTGGCCTTTCTTCCCAATTCAGCCCCTGCCCCTTGTGGGCTACAATAGGTTCATTTTGTTCTGCCCAGCTTGTCAATAAACAATCAGGAAGTATTTGGCCCTCCTGCCTATGTGCCTGTTTCCCCAGACCTTGTGCTATCTGATTTTAACCCTTCCCCTTCTTTGGGCTAAGTAATTTTCTTTGTTACCCTTTAAACCTTTCTACTCCCTTGTTTCAAATCATCCTTTCACATCTATCAGAAAATAAGTAAATAAATCTATTATTATGATTATCAATATGATTCTCTTTTAAGGCATTTGTGTGCAGGCACTTATTGTTGCTGTTGCTGCTGCTGCTATTTTTATTATTTCATTTCTATACCACCCCGTAGCTGTAGATTTCTGGACAGTTTATAACAAGATATAAACAAACAATAAAATACAGTATAAATAACATAAAACAACAATGTTAAAATAGTTTACATTAATTTGAAACTTTACTGAGTTTCATACACAAAAGTAGACAGATCTGCCCTTACACTCTCACACAAGCGTGGAGGGAAAGGGAGGTCCGCTTGCCATGGGCAACACTTGCCAATACATGCTTGTGAGATTCACACAACCATATCCATAGATCAGCCCCATGTAGTAGTAGGAACACATCCTGTTTTTCAGAGTACAAAGAAAGGTGATTTCTTGGGTGCTCAGACCATACAATCTTTCTACAATAATGATGCTGCTGCACAGAGGAAGGTATGAAGAATATCGGCTATAGATGTCACTGGAGAAATAGCTCAGCATGCCTTTTACAGAGGGAAGATTATCATGGGAAAACTCTTTGCACCATTGTGTGCTCCCTACTTTTCCAAGCAGTGGGCAGTTTCACATGGCATGACCGTCTATTCTGCAAATAAGTTATTCAGGGTGGGATGTTCATGAAGCAACCCATGGCATGCCTGAGAGATGACCTGACTCTCCTGGGCTGTCCCACCCCTCCTCCCTTGGACTTCTGGGGGTATTTCAGGGACTTCACAGCAGGGCCTAATTGGTCTCCTCTCCCACTGTCAACTGCCTGCCCCATCTGTGCTTGTTGAGGTCATTCCCTCCGGCTTTCTTGTTTTAAAGTTCACTTTTTGTGATCTCTGAGCTGATGGTTAGTTACAGCTCCTTCAAAGGGCCCAAACTGCACAATGGAGGGGTTGTCACTGGTTCATTATGCACTTTTTAAAAAATGACCACAAGAAATTTGCACATTTTCCCATCATTTTTTTATTCTTTAGAGGTGTGCATTTGTGCATAAATGCCAGTGTACACTTATGTGGGGCTGAAATGGGATTTACTAAACAAAGGGATCCTCATCCATCAACTGTAACAGGATCTGTGCCCACCTCTATACAGCATTTTTATAGTCCAACCTTCCCTACCCTGTTGCCTCCAGATGAATCATAGAATAATAGAGTTGGAAGGGGCCATGAAGGCCATCAAGTCCAACCCTCTGCTGTTGCAGGACACCATGTTACACCATCCCACTCAGATGGCTGTCCAGTTTCCTTTTGAATGCCCCTAGTGTGGGCAAGCCCACCACCTCTCTAGGGAGCTGGTTCCACTGTCATATTGCTCTGACAGTGAGGAAATTTTTCCTGATGTCCAGCCTGAATCTGGGTTGTGGAAACTTGAATTGATTATTCCGTGTCCTACACTCTGGCATTAGCAAGAAGAGATCTTGAGCTTCCTCTTTGTGACAGCCTTTGAAGTACTTATACAGGGATATCATGTCCCCCCTCAGTCTTCTCAAGGCTGAACATGCCCAGTTCTCTGTCTTTCCTCATAGGGCAGTGTTTCCAAAACCTGGATCATTTTTGTCGCCCTCCACTGGACCCTTTCTAATTTACCTGCATCTTTCTTAAATCTTGGTGAATCAGACTCAACTTGTTTCATCCCTAACCAAGAATGGGAATGCTGGAAGTTCTTACTCTGGCACATCTGGAGGGCACTTCTGGAAGGGCAGGTGGGAAGATTCCTATAAAGATGGTATGTCACATGTTAACCCAGAATGTCACAGTGCTCACAAGCACCTCAAGTGGCAGGAACTATCATCTGGTGCCACATAAAATTGGACGATGGAGAACCCATATATTTGTATGCTGTGAAATTGGTAACTGCCCAGAAAAAAAAGTGACATTCTGTACACCAGTGCTAATCACAGCCCACAGCGCTGTTACTGGACTCAGCCAGTCAACAGCTGGGGCAAACCCGGGTGGACCCCAGACCTGAGCCAAACAGAGCCTGAGACAAGACTTAGAGCCAAAATCAGCTTTATTCTAGTGCACTATAGAATAAAGGGAGGCAAACGGGGACATTCAGCCCAAAGCAGTGTCTCCAAAGTTGCACCCCAGTACATGCATTTTATACCCTAGGTAACCAATTAGGTCACCACATCTAATACATCAATACATCAAAGTATGCACCCCCTTCCGTGCTGGAGAAAGAGTCCTTTCTTCTGTCAAGGACTGGACATTTCCCATGTCTATTTCTTATCTGCTCGAGATTCACACAGGCTTGCCATGTTCTTACTCCCTGCACATTTGCAACTTTCATGGCGGCCAGAACCAGTTTCCACTGTCCCTTTGATTACTGTATTCGAGGTCAGGCTAGCGTGTTAGCTGTGGGTTACACAAAGTTCGTTTTGTTCTTATCTGCCCTCCCTTCTGGGACAGTATAACTGTGGTGTTTTTACTATGTCGCCTTCCTCTGGCCAACTACTTTTGGGGCCTTTCTCTGGCCACTTACTTTTGGGGTGTTTTGGGGTGCTGCAATTGGCAACAGCTGCCAATTGGGCTGCCAATCGGTCATTCCCTCTTGCTCCCTTCCCCAATCTGGCATCCTTTTCCTCCAACAAACAAAGCATAAACGCTGGGTCTAACTCCCCAGGAAACCTGTCAAAGGAGAGACGCTACAAGGAAAACAACCCAACAGGTGCAGAAATGGACTAGGGTTGAGGGCTTATTGTTGAAGACCTTGAAGACGGCCCGGTTTTAATGACTGATATTGTCATCAGGCATGTCCTGGCACCCATTGCCAATTGGAGCTGCCAGAAATTGCTGCCAACCAGCATCAGCCATTGCACCTAATGGCCAGGGTAGCCAGTGCCCTTCTCCATCCTTTCCACTCTTCACATCTGAGCCAAATTGATGACAGCAGTGAGGAAGAAACTGAGCGAAACTGGATGAGCAGAACCCTGCTGGGTTATACCAAGCTCCATCTAATTCAGTATACTGCACACACAGCAGCCAACCAGCACCACTTTCGGAAGCCCACAAGCGGGACACAAGTGCAATAGCACCTACTTCCGATGTTCCCCAGCAATTGGGGCACACAGGCCCAGTGCCTCTGATACCAGAAGGAGCATATGTAGCCATCTGAGATGAGAGGTCATAGACAGCTTTATCTTCCAGGAGCCTGCTCTCCCAAAAGATGTTTTTGTTAGTCGTGAAGTCGTGTCCAACCCATCAAGACCCCATGGACAACATTTCTCCAGGCCTTCCTGTCCTCCACCATCTCCCGGAGTCCACTCAAGCTCACACCAACAGCCTCAGTGACTCCATCCAGCCACCTCATCCTCTGCTGTCCCCTTCTTCTTTTGCCATCTATTGTTCCCAGCATTAGACTCTTCTCCAGGGAGTCCTTCCTTCTCATTAGGTGGCCAAAGTATTTGAGTTTCATCTTCAGTATCTGTCCTTCTAAAAAGCAGTCACGGTTGATCTCCTCTAGGACTGACTGCCTTGCAGTCCAAGGGACTTGCAGGAGTCTCCTCCAGCACCACAATTCAAAGGCCTCAATTCTTCGGCGCTCAGCCTTCCTTATGGTCCAACGTTCACAGCCATACATTGCAACTGGGAAAACCATTGCCTTGACTATACGCACTTTTGTTGGCAGGGTGATGTCTCTGCTTTTTAGTATGCTGTCTAGATTTGCCATAGCTCTCCTCCCCAGGAGCAAGTGTCTTTTAATTTCTTGGCTGCAGTCCCCACCTGCGGTGATCTTGGAGCCCAGGAAAATAGCCCAGCCTTGCCGAACTCCTTTCTCAATTTTGAACCAATCAGTGGTTCTGTGTCCAGTTCTCACTGTTGCTTCTTGACCCGCATATAGGTTTCTCAAGAGACTAATAAGATGGTCTGGTACTCCCATCTCTTTAAGAACTTGCCACAATTTGTTGTGATCCACACAATCAATGGCTTTAGCATAGTCAATGAAGCAGAAATAGATGCTTTTCTGGAACTCCCTAGCTTTCTTCATGATCCAGTGTATGTTGGCAATTTGATCTCTAGTTCTTCTCCCTCTTCGAAATCCTGCCTGTACTTCTGGTAGTTCTCGGTCCACATACTGCTGGAGCCTAGCTTGTAGGATTTTGAGCATCACTTTGCTAGCATGTGAAATGAGTGCAATGGTACGGTAGTTTGAACATTCTTTGGCATTGCCCTTCTTTGGGATGGGAATGTAAACTGACCTTTTCCAATCCTGTGGCCACTGTTGAGTTTTCCAAATTTGCTGGCATATTGAGTGTAGCACTTTTACTGCATCGTCTTTTAGGATTTTGAATAGCTCAGCTGGAATACTGTCACCTCCACTAGCTTTGTTGTTGCTCAGACTTCCTAAGGCCCATTTGACTTCACAGTCGCTTCATTCTTTCTGGTACTACTAGCCCTCTGCTCTTCCCCAGTAGCATATTGGGCACCTTCCGACCTGAGGGGCTCATCTTCCGGTGTCATATCGTTTTGCCTTTTGGAGTACTGTCCATGGGGTTTTCATGGCAAAGGTACTGGAGTGGGTTGTCATTTCCTTCTCCAGTGGATCACGTTTTGTCAGAGCTCTCTGACAGAAAATAACATTATGCTAATAGGTGGCTTTTACACTAATTAATTAATTAACATATAAAATTAAATCACCTGGTTGGCTATAAAGAAGCAGCTCTGCTGCAGGGCTATCTTTTGGCCAAGAGTTCCTAAAATTCTGGAGCTGGCTTTGATCTTGAAGCCACAGCCTTCAAGTCACTTTCTGCAGAACAGTTCTACACACTTCAATGGTACATGTAAGTGGCTTAAATGAGACTGATCCTAGGATACCTGACTGATGGAGCTGTGCTTGTGCGTGTGTGTGTGTGTGTGTGTGTGTGTGAGAGAGAGAGAGAGAGAGAGAGAGGAATGATTGTACACCCAACATTATGTCCCTTACTATTATACTCAAGTTTTTAATCAAAGCAGATTAACTGTTAGATAATTTTCTTTCAGCAGGGGACATGAGCTGCTTTCCTGATAAAAGTAATATAGTTACTTTCTGGAACAAGAATTAGACTTATAAAACTAGAGAGATGATTTATTCTCTATTCGGCCATGACTAGTGCTTGTCACTTGGCGTAATTCAAAAATAAAAGTACATTTACATTATACATTTATATAAAATGACAATAAAAACATCACATTTTATTAGGATGAAATGCAATAAATTCTCTGTCAACATTTTTGGTGGTCAAAGATGAGAAGCTAGTGAGTTTATTTTTAAAACAACAACCGCAATCCTGATACCATGAGCTCAGAAGCACTGTTTTCAAATTTGGCAATATTTCAGGCATCCCATTCACATTTTGAAGAAATCTCATCAAAACATTTAAATGATCTGTAAAGGGTAAACTGTAAATCCCATTTTTCACTGTCTGCCATATGGACATTAAGGGCTGTGCTTCCATCCATGTGTTGCAGAACGGGGAGGAGAGCAGCCAGCCGAAATGCAGAGTTATAAACAATGCTGTTTCCTGACTCTTGGAGCTTATTTGTACAATGTCTCCAAAAATCCATGCAAAACAGTACTCCTTCATTCCTGTCAGGCATGTGAGAAATGAAATATTACTGTTAGCAAGTGGTAAGGTGAAAACCAAAGAAAGGGTGAAATACAGGGCTAGGGTAGGATCATTGAAGTCCCTTAAGGCCAAAAGGCCTGAGGATAGAACCATGTAAATAGTTGTACCAAAAGTAATAGTGTTTCTTACGTCAAAGTCCTGAAAAATACCAGAGAGGGTAAAAATTGGGAGAGCAGTGGTAAAACTGTCACCTTCGGTGGAAGAGAGCAGGAAACTGATTACCTTTTACAACTGGCAATAATGAGCCTGGAGGAAGGCCTGTTCTTCCTATCTCATCCTCCCACAAGATTTAAGAAGCAAGTTGGGTCAAGTAAGAATCTGCAAGGCCACTCTGACCTGTTGAACTTTTAGAAGGAACTGCGCATGCTTAATAGGTGCATGAATAGTAACTGACACACCTCTCATAGGTAATGGGCTCATTAGCATGAACATGGGATGTATGTGCGGGAGGGGGAGCATATCAAGGGGCAGTATGATGTAGGCAGATGGAGAAAATTGTAACTTCTTAGTAGCCCAGCCAATGGGAGAAAAGAAGAAGGGTCTGCGAGTTGGGAAAAGGGAATAAAAAGCAATGTCTTGTGTGTAACCGGCGCGCTACCTGTGTGGTGGGCGCCCACTCTTGCAAGAACGAATTAAACTGTACTGCTTGGTACTTTGCCTCCGTATTGTCACTACTGGGATTTACTCCTTACAGGCATGGCTCTACTTACAATTCCCATGAACCGTTTTTCCCCCTGTTGAAGTTGCAAGGTTCTCCCCCACCACCACCTCATCGAAGTTTTTACTCTAAAAATGTGATCCATTCCTGTGATTCACCAGTAACCTCTGAGCTCTCAGGACAGTGCTTGGTACAATCATGGAACTGGTTCTCCATGGTATCCAGGCTCCATTCTGAAAGTTTTCCAGTGGGCTGTTAAGAATATTTCCTTTTCTTGAGTTTTTGTTCTCAATTGACTTTTTTGTTCAGGCTTTCTATTGGATCCTTCATATTTGACAGAGTATTTCTTTGCACTATTGTGCTTGCCATTTTATACTTTGTGTGTCTGCTCAGAAGTAAGACCCATTGACTTCATTAGGACTTACATCCAGGCAAAATTCTACAGGATTGCAGCCTTATTGCTTGATTCATGTAAGAAGCATCACAATTAAAATAAGGCCTATCAATCCAGAAGCATCCAAAGTGTAGCAAGGCACTTATCCTCACTTGCAATAATATTGCTTGATTATATATTTTATTATGATTGTTAGGTCTGTGAGTCACTTTGAAGGGCTAAGTTCAGAGAAATAAGCAAAATGTTAGCATAAAAAAGCAAAAGAGGATGTCCTTTAACTAGGTTCCATGATGTCTTTTGAAATATTTGCGAGCCAGTAGCAGAGAAGCTCAATTATTTAATCAGATTTCCAAGGCAGCATTGTTTGATCATATAACCAAATGGCTCAAATGTTGCTGAATAAGTTGGGGAAGGGCATCACTATAGAAGGCATGAATTTTTCTCGGTACCAAGAATGGGATCTCTGAGGCAAACAGGCACCCTGGCTGATCTGCACAAAGCATTTTTACTGACATTGTAATGTCAGTAAAACACACTGGCACATCTCATGCCAGTCACCCCACACCTTCATCCTCAAGCAATTTCTGCTGTTCTCTTCCAGGTTTCTTCATACCTCTTATATCATGACTATATGTCATTTATATGTCATGCTCTTCCCACAGCATATATTCCATTGTGTGCTAAACTTGCGGTACTGATCTGTGGGGGGAAGGAGTGGTTTCAGTGGGTTAGGGGGCAGGGAGTGGTGCTGTAAGAACTTTCATGCACCCTTGACAGGGCAGCAATGGCTCTGAGAAGAGAAGGTAGGAGAAAGGAGGTCCACTCAATCTTCAGTTCTTTTCCTGCCTCCTTCACCTCCCTCCATGGCCTCTCTCTCTCTCTGCCTCTCTCTCACCCCTATTCTCACTGCTGCTTTCCCTCTTCCCTCCCCTCTCCTTAGGAAAATAAAAAAATAAAGTTTGTAATGTCTTCAAATGTCTTCTTTATCCTTTTGCCTCCAGGAACGATTATCTGGAAACACTCAGGATAGACATTGTATCTTGTATCTTCAATTGTGAGCTGCAAGGGAAGCTCTTTAAAGCTGGGTACTCTGGGTGGCGCTGCAGCCTGTTGTGAGGCAATATGTGATGCTGTGATTTCAGTCACGCATCCTGGATCCATTCAGCTCGCGCACCCCTAGTCCTGCCTACAAATAAGAAAGAAAGAGCCAGTTCAAGTCACTTGGGACAATGCAATTTCTGTAAACCACCCATGGGAGGAGGTGGCCCATATCTGGCACTTCCAGACTGCCAGCAGGGCATCCTCACATGCTGTTTTTCACATCATCAAACCCTGGGGTTACTGAAGCCAGGTACCAAGTTCTGATAGGACAGAAAAAGCTGTGGGGCTGGTGGCAGCAGCAGGCCCCACAAGGCCTTTCATGATCTGAGACCTGATGAAACTCTCATCTCTTGCAGTTCAGATGGCTAGAACCTTTCTTGCTTCTGTCTAATCTGACCCAGGAGCAGAGCAGAAGGTCATCAGCCCCAGCCTCCACAGAGAGGACCTCTCTGGCTCCAGTAGGTGATCCCTCCTCAGATGAGGACATGGAGGCCTCAGGAACTGACAATGCCCATGAAGGGCCTACACTAGCATTACAGGAGGAGCTTGACCCCTTGGCCAAGTCTACCCACCCACAAAAGACCCTGCTTCAGAAGCTGAGATGGAATGGCCACCCAGGTTCCCAGGAGTGGCAATGCTTGAAGAGGCAGTCAAGTTATTTCCTCAGAAGATGCAGAAATAACTCACTGTAAGTGAAGAACTGATTGTGCACAGGGCTTCTTCTCACAAGGAGGGCATCTTCCAGAATGAGCACAGCTGAATTTTGGGTGGGCTTCTGGCCGGCCACTCATGCAAAAAAGCCCCATTTCCAGGCTAGGAGAGCTGCTAGAGCAGAATCTTCCTACTAGCCTCCTGAATCCTTATTTTCCCGACCTTGTTCTGTGACTGAATGGCTGCGCTGCTGCTATTTGCCCTCCTGCTTGACTCTGCTTCTTGGACTGTGTTCCAGTTTGTCTGCTGACCTGTGTTTGGACCTTGGCAACATTTCCAGTCTGTGTCTTGGCACTCCCTTCCTTGAATGGTAAAATGGACCCTTCAGCCATTGCTTCGCTACTAAGTAGCCATGGGACTTGCCTCTTAATTTGTCCTAATGTCGAGTCTGATCCAGCTAAAGCAGATAGGACCCCCCCCCCACCCCACCCGCATTCATCGGTACCCTACAGAGCAGCCTTCTCCAACCTGGTGCCTTTCAGATCTATTGGGTTGAACTCCCATATGCCCAGCCAGCCGCAGAGCAACTTGTCAATTTTTGAGGAGCAAGCTTGCAGAAATGAACTTTAAGGTTTTGGGGCAGGTCCTTTTCCCAGTTCCACTGCCCTTGCTGGCATGTTGGGGGAGGGGGGGCGTGCAACAGCCTGCTTGGTGGCTGCTCCCAGCCTGAGGGAGGCTATGTTGAGTTGGGTTTCCACTTGCTTGTCCTTCTGTCAGAAGACACAAGGATACTTTTATGCACAATGGCCTTTGACTTGTAAGCTGCTTTGCTTTTGAAGCAAGTTTGGCTGGTTAGGTGCTGGCTACAGCTTTTGTTGTTGTTTTTAACTGTGATGTTTAATTTGTTTTTATGTTAGTTTTTTGCCGATATCTTGTTTTATTTTGCATTTTGTCATCATTTGCTACCTTGAGTGCCAGTTTTGGTAGAAAGGTGGAGATACACTTCATATTTGAATATAAGTAAGTAAGCTTCATTTGACTCCATCAATCCTGGGTTAATGTCTAAATTTCCAGCTTGCATCACTATCTAGCTTGATCCAACCTTGAAGAACTTCTAAAAGGACATGTAGAATTGGATTTGGATAGTGATGTAGATATAATCTGTAGCTTCCTGAAATGCTTTCTTTAAATTCCTCCTCTAAACCTGGTGTGCATCTTAATTTTCAAATGCTTAAGAATTCCTCACTGTCTCTGAAACAGTGGCTTTCTGCCTTGCATGCCACATTAAAGTTGACTTCAGATGTAATTTTATTTCTGGACTTGGAGTAGTTTGAAAGTTTCAGATGCTACAAACTCAGATGTCTTTAAAAATTGTTCATTTGTAGAACCAATCTTCTTATAAAGTAATAAACGAGAAGCTTTGGAGGGAAGAGAAGAGAAAAGGACCAGAACAGAAGGATTGTTAAAAGCCTTATCAAAGTGTTACAGATGGGCAAATATAAGCTCATACTAAGAGGGAGAACAAAATGTATTCTTGGTGATAGGAAATTAAACTAGGAAAAAAGCAAAGTCTTAGTCTTCTGGCAAAATGCTTTCTACCAAACAAATGAATGCCAGGAGAAATATGTTTCCCATGCCTTTAGGTCCACCTCAATTACTGGCATAATCTACCTTAGTAATCTTGCTGCCCAGTTCTGTGAAGACTTTCTTAGGAAGCTCCATGGAGTTCTATAGGACATACTCCATGTTTTGCTGATTACCAGAAAGGGTTCCTGTTTGGTTTTGGTTAAGCCAATGAAGTGGAGGTATTTTTTATTTTTGCTCAGGAAGAGTAATTTTTGCTCATGCTCTTCAAAATATTCGGTGAGCTTCACTATACAAGGCATTGATTACACACTCGTGGTTCCTTACTCATGATTGCTTAGAGGTTCTTATGGACATGTGATTTTCCAGTTTTGCATCTGTTTTTAAGAGCACTTTTCCAGGTGTTTTGTTTTGTTTAGAACGGGTGAAACAAATTATTCCTCCCAAGAGCAAAAGAAAAGGAATTCACCTACTTTTGTGATTGCAATATTCTACTATAGCACATTGCCACCTACAGGTTACATAGCAAAAAAGCTCTTTCTCAAGAATTTACGGTTTAGGTCCTAATAATGTGAATAAACTGGATATAGTGATTATGTAAATAGAGGGTTTCAGAAGTGTGACAAATTCAGCCCATATATAGCTAAAGCTTCTTTTTTTTCCTATTGTGGTGCTTTTTAGCTTCAGCTTGCATTATAATGTATGGCTCTTGAGGGCCAAACTAGTCATGTCAGACTCCCTTTTGCAGTCTCACAATCTAATCCTATTAGAACGTTGTCACCTGCATGGTAGTAAACAGTGTCCCCAAATTTCTTCCACCTGCCTTTTATATATTTTGTTCCATCATGCAAACATGTTTGGGACATTAAATATTCCAAAATTTGTATAACAGTGCTACAGAATTGCTTTTTTTACCCCAAACATATTAGAGTGTAAAATTGTCCATGCCCCTTTGAGGTTACTACAGGTCATTTTAATCTGTCTTGGGTGTCAGAAAGAGGAGAAAACTGCTTCCTCAGCCAAAAAATGAAGAACCTGAAACTTTTTAAACTTCTGAAATCCACCATTGTGCAGACCAGTAGCTGAAGAGGGAAATTATGATTATGCTGAGTAGAAAGATTCAGTCTCAGATAACTTGTACTAGCTGGAAGCTGAAACAGAAACATAGAAACAGAGTGAGTCAGAATGGGTCTCCTGGACCATCTAGTCTGACCCCCAGGTCCAACCAGCTCCCCTCGTGACATGCCTACCATGTGCATGTTTAGCCTATCCTTGAACACCCTCACCGATGGGGCCTCAACTACCTCTCATGGAAGCCCATTCCACACCCTCGGGGTCCTAACTGTCAGGAAGTACTTCTTCGCATCCAAATTGAACCTTGGTTCCCTGAGCTTTGCTCCATTGGAACATGTCCTGCCCTCCTCTGCAGGGGAAAACAGGTCTCTACCCACCTCCATGTGATACCCCCTCACGTACCTATACGTCACCAAGATATATAAATCCACTATACTGATTACAACCTGATATGAGGAAGTCTTTCATACAGACATTAGCCTCACCAAAGGCAGTTTTGTGTATGGAGTTCAAAATGTCCCCAAATGTCAGGATATATAATTCATTTCATATTATACTGGGGAATTATATCAACTGCTTTATGACTTAATTTATGTAAGATATTGTAGCTTTTAAACATGTGGTTTGAAATGTGGTTTTTACATTTTTTTGTTTTATTTTATAATGTTTGTATTATTGTTTTGTATTTTGCATTATATTTTTATTGTATTTTATCTGCTGCTATGACCCATCTGAAGAACTTCAGCTATTGGGTGGTATAGAAATATTAACAACAACAACAACATTCAAAATTACATTTATGTTTCTAATAGAAAATAAAAAAATTTATATCTGAAGATGCAGAAATGTTTGTTGGTTACTCTGTATATGCAGAAATGCAGGGTGAGTGTGTATTCGAATATTGCACCTAATGTTGCCTGTTTTCTTAATTTGGGTGTTCTGGTATTTTAAACACACTTCCCCATGATGAGAAAAAATACAATAGTATTTGGGAACTTTTTATATCCCACAAACATTCAGGTTTGTGCAATTCCTGACAGTTAAAAGCCCTAGGATATGGAATGGGCTTCCAAACGAGGTGGTTGAGGTTGGTGTTCAAGGAAAGACTGGACAACCACATGTTGGGAATTAATGAGCTGGAGCTGGGGGTCAGACTAGATGGCCTGGGAGGCCTCTGTCACATTGTTTCTGTGTTTATATGTTTCTAATTCAGGTTGTGGTTCAAAAAGCCCCCAAATGCAACATTTGTTAGGTTTTGCTAGATGCTAGATAAGGGACTAGGAATCCTGATTATGTCTGATTAGGATACTTTGGTGAGAAAGATTCTTTCAAAATGCCAGGTAACCAATGCTTCCACATACTTGCTGACATTTAAAAGGCTAGTGAGATGGGATGTATGTTAATGGAAGCCATGCTGACACTTCTTCAGCAAGACTTGTCCTTCTCTATGTTTCATAATTTTATCTTTAATGCATTGCAATTGGTGGGGGGGGGGCGGGGAGAATCTGAGTGCTGTTTTCCAACTTGAGCTCTTTTCTGAGAATATGAAGAATCTGTGGACCTGGACAATGTCTCTGGATCATAGGATTGCACTGCCAAGTGATTTATCTTATCATTTACAGCGTTTCCCTCTAGAGCTCTTCTTAAATAGTCCAGTCCCTTGGTCCAGAAGCTGACTTTAGGGATAAGTTGCTTATTTTTGTAAGAAAATCAGCAATTTCACATTTTAGTTTTTAAGATGGGTGGATACCATCTGGGTTTGGTCAGAAAGATCTAGAACTTCATCTCTTGTCACCAACTGATTTGCCTCAGTTCCTTAAACTCTCTTGAAAAAGTATCGGCCATATACCTGTGCTTGAACAGATGCCTTCTCCACTGAAGATGGATGCAAACAATTCATTCAGTTTTTAGGTAATCTCTGTATCTTCCTTTAGTACTCTTTTAAATTCCTTGTCATGAAACAGTCCAACCACTTCCCTAGCCAGCTTTCTGCTTGTGATTTATTTAGATTGTTACATTGTTAGTCTTAAAGTTATTAGTGACACATTTCTCAAAATCCTATTTTCTATTCTTTATTCTGTTCTTTATACTTTTTATTTCTGCCCTTATTTCATTTTAGTTCTTTAGTTTAAAATAACAAAAGACACTGAGAGCTATTTATAGCAAAACATAGATTACAATAAATACTTTATATATTCTCCTCAGCAGTGTCAATTTCAAAATCTATTTGGCTTAAATGTCTGCCAAATAGGTTTTCAAATGGACTTTATGGTATTTTCTATGTGTGTCTTCACAGAAAAAAAGGCCTCCAACTGCCAGCATACCCAAACAGCATAGCTGATAGTCCTTTTTTCCCGTGAAAATATCCAAAGGATTACATCCTTAGTTGAGCATGTGTAAGAGTAAATAATGTCTCCCCCTACCCCACTCCATGTTTATAATAAGATGATTATGGATTTTATATTTATTTTTATAATTTATGGATTATGGATATTGCTTGTTTTTTTTTTTACAGGAAACCATCTTTTTTACCACTTTCCTATTTTCTGTTTTCAGTGTGTAATATTCTTGTGTGTGCGCATTCACAAATACCCATGCAAGTGTTGGTAATTTTCGAGTCGTTTTAGCAAGGATTTAATATTCAGTATTTGACATTTAAGCTGTTCAGAATGGGTGTCAGTTTTTGTTCTGCTTTCTAGATGAAAATACCACCCCCAGATATGCATTCTGAGACCATTACCTCGACATATTTCTCCAGTGCACACTGGAAAATATCTCCCCTGAAGCTCCAATTTTAATGATTTATTTATTATCATTGAAAATAGCTCCTTGATCATCAGTACTGCCTGTCACCTTGATTCAACATGGATAAGGCTTTGAAGAGCTGTTTGTGTACAATTAAGGCTGCAATCCTGTACCTACTTAACCTGGATGCAAACACTGCAGAACCGAATGGGACTTATTGCTAAGTAGGTTTGCATAAGACTGTGCTGTAGGGCAGTTATTTAAGGTAGCAATCGGGGACATAACTGCAACATCTGTAAAAGCCTTTCTTTCGATAACAGAAAAGAGTCTAAATCTACCTTGCTATCATGAAGTCTTTCTTCAGATGACAGAAGAGAGACTAAA
Source organism: Varanus salvator macromaculatus (assembly GCA_023646645.1). Lineage (NCBI taxonomy): Eukaryota > Metazoa > Chordata > Lepidosauria > Squamata > Varanidae > Varanus > Varanus salvator. The sequence goes on from JAIXND010000798.1 coordinate 1,995,649, forward strand.
TCTAACTTGCTATCGTGAAGAATCATAAAGAAAAGACTCCTCTCTTATTATTCCTTGTCTGTTCCTCCTTATGTTAGCCTGTAAAGCAAAGGAGGAAAATATGTACGGTTGCAATCCTATGCACACTTACCTGGGAGTAAGTTTAATCGAATCCTTGCTAATTAAACTAGCCTTAAAAAGTAAGGGTAGTTTAATTGCTAGCCTTCCTTTTGAGTAGACAGACATAGCCTTGCACTGTAAATGTACAACTCTATTAACAACTAGATTTGAAGATGAAATGATTGTAGATTTTTGTTTCTTTATATGCTTGTCTTTGTATTTAGAAAACATTTCTTTAATTGCCTGCTGCACCTCTGAGCTATAAACTGTATATACAACTGCAGAGCAGGGAATTGTAACATAAACCTGAGTAGTCAGTACAGCTGCAAAGCAACCTGGTCAGAGGCAACCAAACAATCCCTCCATGTGTGACCAGTGAGGGCCACTGAGTCTAGGAGATAAGCGATTAGCACAAAACCAGCCACAGGAGAGGTTCTGTTCAACTTTCAGTTTTATTAACTCTTCTTAAACTCCTGGCAGCCAGAAACCCTTGCCAATCAAGGATGTTACTGAGCCATCCAGCAGTAGATCCCAATCTACCCTCTCCTAGTTCCATCCTAGACACCTGAATGCACTCAATTTAGTGCCCTCCACTTGGATCTTTATCTGCAGCTTTCCATGGGGGCTGGGCCCACACCTCAGCAGATGCAAAGAGTCCCAGGAAGAGGTGGAAGGGGAGGACTCTGCTGAGGCAAGATGGCAAAGGCACAGGAGCCGAAGGGAGGGAAGAGCTGTGGAGTGAGAGAGGAGGGCATCCAGCTGCTGCCTGGTCTCTTGGAGGGAGGCAGAGCAAAGCTCTTGGAAGTTTGGGAGTGCAGGCTCTCAAAAAAGAGGAAGGGGGTGCAAATGAGAGACCCAGCCTTATAGGTCAGATGAAATGGAAGGTGAAAACCAGAAACCCACAGCTAGAGGAGCTGTTTTGTTTCTTGTTTCCTGTAAGCTGTCCAGAGACTTTTAGTATTGGACAGTATATATGAACTTTAAATAAATAAATAAAATAAACACCCTGTGAAAGTGTCCTCCTTAGGGGCAGCATGAACTGGAAGGGTTCTAGCAATCAGAGTCAGTTTAGTATCCATTTTACATCATAAAACTTTAACTTTAGAAACCAAGGAGAAGCAGCATCCAGTGCCTTCTTCATTTATTCCAGGTGTGTTGAGCCCCTTTCATCCTGAGGGTCAAATTCATTTTCAGATGAGCTTTCAGGGGCCAAAGTTAAAGGAATGGAGCCAAAATTACATACACACCCTCAGCTATATTGTAGCTTGAAGCCAGTACAGCCAGTAACTAAGCCCTAGCAGCCAATGGCAATTGTTCATAATGGGGCAGGGGGACTGGATGAAAACTGGGAAGCATGCAGTGACAGGTGGTTAGGGGAAAGGGGCAGAGCTCGGAGAATGTAGTGTGGCCTTCTGGGAAAGCCTGGAAAGCTTGGGGCTTTTGCTCCCTGCTCCTAATTTATGCCAAGCTCAGGCCCTAGAAAATCAGCATGTTAGGCAGATCTCAGGACCAAGTGTATAGCACAAAGTAGAGTTTCTCTGTGGTCGTGCTAGAATCTGGCTGCTGAAGGCAAAGATACTTCTGATATGTCCCTCATGCACTGTGGATGTGGCATCGCTTGCTATTGGTGCTCAGAACAATGAAAATTCAATCAAGAAGCAAAATCCATCCAGAGACATGAAACATTTAATTAACGTCACCGATAGATAAATGTCAGTATGTCGAAAAATAAGTCCTCCACTTTTTATAATCACCTGTCTTGAGATTTATTGAGATACCCAAATCATATTAACAGAGCGTTACAAGGTTCATTGTATTATAGACCTACAGGTTAGAAATGTATTTTCTGATGGAATTTGGAGACTAAAAAAAAAAAAGCCGGGGAGTCATCAGTTACAGATTATTCTCCAGGCCAGAGGAGCTGCTCAAGAGGGAAGGAGAAGATGTAGGAAGAATGCAAATTATATATATATTAAAAACAATAAGCAAGGTTCATGTTTGTGTGCTAAGCAACCACCTTGAAATTGATCTGCCTTAGAAGTCCACCCAATTGCAGTCTACCTTAGCATGAATGATTTATGACACTCATGAACCTCGCAACTACATGTTCTCCCCCACCGCCCCAAGAAGTTGGCATGCAACACAACCTGCATATTAAGCAAAGATTTATGATGTATATAAACGCACACACCTCACCTCATTATGCAGAGGGGCATGAATTATCCAATGAATTCAGTAGATAACTCCACAGACAAATGAAAAGACAGCAATGTCACAGGGTTTATGTATTAATGCTGTTTGAAGTCTGCATGGTGGGTGGGAGGAGAATGAAATGTGATATTGGGCTTGAATCCGGTATCTCGCTGCTGGAAAAATCTGCCTGCATAACAGTTCTTCCTTCCTCTGAGTGTCCCCTGAACTCCTCCATGCTGTCCTGGAAGGATTCTCAGCCCTCCGAAGGAGACTTTGGGGGCACACAGGGGGCTGTGATATAACTGCTTCCATCAGTGGAATGTCATCCTTGCATTCAACCCCGTATTAGTAGTCCTTTGTAAGAAATCTTAAAATAACTCCTTACTTCAGTGCTAAATGTTTTCCAACCCTTGCCCTGAGTGGGATGCAGGAGTCAGGTTTAGAGGAAGAAGTATTGGTTACATTAGAAGTCTGCCTTGCAGAGGTGTGAGGTGCAGCCCTGAAAGTGGCAGGTGGCCACCAGGAGCATCTGGAGACCAAGGCCCCAAAGAGGAGCCTGTAGTGAACAGGACTCCACTGAGAAACTGAATTTGAACCTGCACTATCATGCCCCAGGGCCTGTTCACCAAGGTGGGCTGAATGCCAGGCAGGAAGTCCATGGAGCAGTTGCCTCCCAGGCCTGAGGGCTGTGCCTTTAAGGACCTTCACTTCCCAGCAGTGGGATGTCACCAGGGAGGGGCAGCCAGCGCTCCAGAGGGCTGCAAGGCATAGCTGGACCTGCCTGACTTGGGCATAAGTAGTTAGTGCTAAGTGTTTTGGTCAGGATCAAGGTCATGGAGCCTTGTGTCTGCCATTTGCAGAGTGTGGGCCATCACTTGCTCGCTGCAGACAGCTCAGTTGGCTTGCTGTCAGGTTCTGAGCAGGAGCAGGAGTGGGGCAGGGTGGTGTGTGTGAAGACTTTGAAGCTCCTTCTGGGCTGCATACCTAAGTTTCTCAGGCCAAGCGTGAGAATCAGCCCACTCTGGAAGGGGTGGAAGGGTTTTCAGGAGGGAAGGGGAGCAGGTGTGAGGCCCAGTCCTTGACCCAGTGAGGAGGGGAAACCAGTTGAGCAGTCAGAAGGGTTTCACCATTCAGGCTCTAATCAGAAGCATTGCTAAAAAGGAGTGACAGACAGGAAGCTTCCAGGTTGGATTCAGCTCTTTACAGGAGCAGATGCTTCTCCTTTAACTTTGGCAATTTAGAGTTCTGTTATCTATTGAGCTTCAGTAAAGGAGCTGCATTCCAAAGGACTTACTTAAGTTTTAGAACCAGAGGGAAGAAAGCAAGGGACCACCATCATTGTTTTCCAAACCTGGGACTGAGCATCTCTCCTGTGTGTGCCCCTGTCTGATATGCACAGTCTTCAGCACTGCTGCATCTGCTTTGTTTCTCACTAAAATCCCAAGATCCAGCAACCAGAGGCAGCCACACAATAGTGGCTCTGGAAGGTAGACATAGATTTGAAGAACAAGATGCATTTGCTCAGCCTAAAATGATCATGACCAGAACCAAGTTCAGAAATCCTTTCACATAATATAACAATCTATCCTGCCACCATCTGCCAGTGTTCTTCTCTAGCAATTCAGTTGTGGTTTCCTTTATTTTTATTTGGGGGGGGGGGGTTAGTCGTTGTTATTGGAAACCCTTGTGAAGTACACCAGATGATCTCCACCCAACTCTGCTCACCCTGCTTTAAGCTGCCTACAGCCTTTGGTTTCCAAGATGTTGAGTGTTAGAGTGCGCTGCATGGGTGCCAAACCTCTTTCAGCACAAAAGCCAAATTCAATTTTGGAGATGGCTCCAGGGGGCTGCATTCTGATTGTGGGCAGAATCAAAGGCAAAAGTGCTGGGGCCAAAACACCAAAAATGCCAGTGTATTTTATCTTGAAATTAGGAGAGGCCTTAGGAGAGGCATTTCAACCATTTGGACTGGAGCAAACAAATGCACACAACCAGAAACCACCAGGTAGCCAGGAGAAAGGCGATGCTGTCCAAGGAAATGGGGTGTGGAGGGGGGGGGGGCGGACCTTAGCAAACCCTGTATGGCAGAGGCAGTGCTAGGTCCTAGTGCAAGATCTGGGGCTCAGCCCCACTCCCCAAAAGCACAAACCTGTGTGTGTTAATATATCCTAAAGTCTGAAAGATCTTGTCTCCTAAGGACACTCCAAAAAAGGGAGGACAGAGGAGAGGAGGGTATTTGATTTCAGTGGGGACAAGAAACAAAAACCTTCAAGATTCAGGGAAGGCAGCAGGAGGAAAAGCATATGAGACTAGAAGCCAGCTAGCTAATCCAGGGGGATCAGATGAACAGACTTTTCCATGGCCCCAGTACCTTTATTTCAGCAAGTGCCTGTGGGCAGCATGAACAGGTGTTTTTCCAGAGATTTGGGTCTCCATATGACAGATTCAGGGTGCCACATTGAATATTTGGGGACCAGCCCTACTGGCCACCCCCTAACACCACCCCATCTGGAGGGCCATATTGAGATTGTAGGTGGGCCAGGTTTGCCTGGCAGGTCTAAGGTTCAACATTTGGATCGCCTGTCTGCCCAACTAGTTCTGGCTTGGCTTGGTCATCCCAGAATGCTGACTTGCCACCCTGGCTGCCTAGGGTGCCTGCCTCCTGAAGGACAGGACAATATGCTGGAATGGCTAAAACAGAATATTGACAAAATAAACAAGCTGGAAAAGCCAGACAAGGCTATTGCATTAGGATTACTTTAATGAGATCCAAAGGGAGGCAGCCAGATCAGTCTGCTTTTGCCATCTTTGAATTGACAGCCACCTGAATGAATTTTCAAATATGGTTAGCACTGGGTCAATCTAGACTTCTAATTTCCCTCTTGAGCTGTGTTCCTGCCTGCAGGCTCACAGATCGTAGGCACTGTGGAATGGAAAGGATGCTGTCTTCTCCCTGAGGTTCCACGCAGAGTGAACGCCAGTGTGGTGCGGTGGTTAGAACAGGGATGGGTAACTTCGGGAGGCCGGGGGTGATTTCCTCCATTTCCCACCCCACCTGAGTGCCACAAACAGAGGAGGGGAGCAAAAACCAAAAGGTGCCTGCAGCTGCTACAAAGTGCCTCAAAGGGTCCAAAGGAGCAAATGTTGGCTCTTTGGGCACTCCATAGCAGCTCCGGGCACCATTTTGTTTGCCAAAGCTTTTAAAATATATATTTGAATTTTGGGGATGGTGGCAGCTGTATGTTGTTTGCCACTGGTTGAGTGTTGGACTGGGAGCAGGGAAAGCTGGGATCAAGTCCCCATTCAGCCATAAAGCTCGTGGGATGACTTTGGGCAAGCCACTGACTCTCAGCCTAACCTCCCTCACAGGGTTGTTGTGAGGAAAAAATGGAGGAGGGGGATCATATAGGCTGCCTCGGTCTTCTTGGAGGAAAATCAGGATATAAATGCAGCAAATAAATAAATAACTTGGCCTGGTGCCTTTTGGAAACCGAATCAAGCTAGAGAAAGGAACTGCTCTGCTTGATGCATCAGTCAGCAGCAGAACACAAGTTTTTCACACAGAAAGCGCCAGGTGAAGTCCCTGCTTCTCCACTTAAAAGAATCAGAAAGCAGATGGAGAAATCTCCACCTGAGATCTTGAAGAGCAGCTTCCAGTCAGAGCTGATATTGCTGGACAGATGGACAGAGGGTCTCACAGATTAGCTGCCTCTGCCCCAGTGATCATCACCCCTGCAGGAGCTAAGCTAACCTCCCTCTCCTTGGTCCACTCGAGTTTTGGACTATGATCTCCAACACCCTGACCACTGGCTGTTTTGGCTCAGGCTGCTGTGAGTTGTTGTGATGACTGGTGGCCACTCTGATTGGTAGGGCAGAGGGCAGATTCAAACTGTCATGAGAGGATTACCTCTTCTTGCTCTGGCAGGGATGCAACATAGTAGTAAATGCAGTATACGAGATTTTAAATGGTTCCACCCACCTCTCCCAGATCAAGATGCAGTGTAATAGTACACTCCCCATACAGCTCTGAGGCTTAATAAAGCAATAGATGGGGTGTGGGGGGTGCTTTCTTCTTGTGCCTATCAGTCTGCCTCTAGCTCCTTCCCCATGCCTGAGAGAATACAGCCTAACACATACATAAATAATACAGAGGGAGAAAGTTGAAGTAGGATAGCTGGGCTATCCTTTGGCTCTCAGTCAAATCTAGCCCACTGCCTGTCCCCCAAAAGCTGTGCCTTTGCTTATTATTACTAGTTGTTTTTTTTAAAAGTAATAAAATAATTAAAAATAATCCAGATTCAGAGGAGTGAGCTCTCCTGGAAGGAAGCCATTTTCTTTTTTGACTGTGGTGGGGGTTCTTGTAGGCCCACACAATTAGCAGAAGTGGGTGGATGCAGCCAGCCAGTTGGATAGAAGAAGCCGACATGGTGCAGCTTTCCAAGACTTGCTTTTTAGAAAAAGATTTGCAGGGGGTGGGGGCAGTGGATTGACCAAGGCGAGGCACTGAACACATGCCCTCTGATTTGTACCATGACTGGGGAAGGCCACCAGGCTGGAGTAAGCTGTCCCTGTCTACCTTACTGAAGCCATTTTGGGTTCTGGTAGCAGAGGGTTCCACGGCACTTTGAGTTTCTTGAACCCAGTGCAATGCTTGTTGAATCCCCCTTAGTCTTGACTAAGCTTTCTCCTCCCTTGAAGACTCATGAAGCCCCAGAAGACAGAAATGCAGGCATTTGACCGGGAAAGAAAGCCAATGACAAGAAAGCAGCCGTTGCAAAGGCAATTTGCCACAGGTCGCTCCACAACCCTAAATCCCATTGGCCAACTTTTGAGGAAACTGGTTTCTTTTATAATGTTTGGAACAGGATATCTCCTTCTTAACATCCCATAATATACCTTTGCTGTACTGAGGGTGGGCATACAAACTAGTAAGACTGCAGGTGACTACTCAGATTAACTAGCCATGTCTGTGTCAGGAAATCCTGGATTAGCAGCCTGGGATAATGGACCCTCTGATCCACAGGAAGATGCTGTGGCCTCAAACCTCAGCAGTTCTATTGGTGAGGACAACCCAGGTAAACCTGTAGATGTCCCTGCTAGCCAGGTGACTTACAGACCCACTAAACCAAGTGCCAATGAGGTTCAGACAGGTGGAGATTCATTCCGTTTTCTTTATTCAGCTGCGCAAAGCCACCGGGTGTCCGCTCCCTATACCCAGGCAGGCAGCGACACCCACACATTCCTGCTTTTCCTCTCTTTTTCCACACAATCTCGCCCCCATTGTTCCCTCACCCCATCCCCTCTCAGGGTCTGCCTGACCCTTTACCCAATCCCCTTGCGGTGTCTGCATGTCCACTGCATGCCTGGCCTTATCTGCATCCAGGTGGAGCGTGATCACTGCGTGCCAGTCCTTGCCTGGGGGGGTCTCACTCACTGCCTCTTTATCAACCTTCTTTTGCCTTCCCTTTTTCCTCTCCAAAGCAAGCAGATATACAGAAAGCAAATGGCGTTTGTTAGGCTAACCAAGCTCCTATGTGAGCGGCTGTTTACAAAAGCAAATAGCATTAGTTAAGCTAATCAGGCTCCTTCAAACCCCTTTGCAGAGACCAAACTCACAATAGTGCTGCCGGGGAGAGGTACGCCCATCGACTACAAGCTCCCTGAGCACAGCCACAGTTTTTATAAGTTGTGAGTCACATACACAATTTCAAGGCAGTGATGAGATTCTGAATGGATGAGAAGGCAAGGACAATGGGGAATAATACAGAAACACTGAGAAATCATTATAGGCATCAGGAAAAACACAACCCATAAAAGGCTTTGGTGACAGATAAATAAAACAATTCAGGAGTTACAGAAATCTAACAGGTTTAAAATGTTGTGGTTTCTGCAATCAGAGATACAGAATTCCTTAAGGCAAAGGTGGCTAGGTAATTTTACATTGCAAAGGAAGCACAGTTTTCTGATGGCTTGTTTGATTCTGTGAGAAAATGCTTGAATAATGGAGCCCCTGGGGCTGCCTTCTTTTCCCAGCCCTGTGGAGTACCTTTGCATGGACAGGACTAAGGCACTGATACCAGATTTTATATTAAAGGACATGTGAAAGCATTTCCTTTTATGTGAGGTTTTATTTGGACTTTCCCAACATCTGTAGACATGCTTTTAACACTCTTTAACATCTGCTGATTCTCATCTATATCAGAAGACTGCCTAAAATTGGAGTATTTGACCTCTCCATCTGCAAGGCTTCTGAAAACAAGACTGCCCTGTGTCTGTGTGTGTGTGTGTGTGTGTGTGTGTGTGTGTGTGTGTGTGGGGGGGGGTATCAAAAACAAAAAAACCCAAACCCTACCTCTTAAACTGTATCTAAATTTAATTTCTTTGTGAATTATATATGCACCTGCGACATAGGGCTATTCTATCTATAAACATGCTTTAATTCTGAGAAATTGTTTACTCTTTGGATGCAATAAGTCATTCACAACTGACTCTATATATCGAAACAAGTGTCTCCAGATAGTGGTCAGCAAAGTGCAAATCATTAGAATGGCCACCACTAGTAGCCATTTCTGTTGGCTTAGTTTCCAGATTTTAACAAAAACAAAGATGATCACAATGTTCTTGGAATACTAGTCTCATATGGACTCCAAATTCATGCTAGAAAGAGCAGGGCTTTGCTAATAACACACTGCTGTCCCTGCTTGGAAATATAAACTCATTCTTTTCCTCAGCCGCACATTTGAGTGTGTGACTGCCTCTCACCAAGGGTTCTTCCTCAGGAAAGGTATCCTGGCTCTCCTGTATCCTTCATGAAATGTTATGGAGGGTCCAGATGTCATCTGTCCCTTCTAGCCCTCCCAGGCATTCTTACTACTTTCCCTGTCTTCACTAAAAAAACCTGTGGAGGCAGAAAAGGAGCAGATGTATAATGTGTTTTGATTGGTAACAGTCAGAACCATCAGCTTGGAAGCACTCTAGTACCAATACAGAATTTTATACTATTGTAAGACACAGAATTTAGAAGCGAACCATATATTTGGAACAGCAAAATTCATTCAAGCAGAAATTTAGGCAAAATTATGATGCAGCAGAATTGATGCATCATTTCAGCCTATCATTTTCCTCCTCCTCTCACCAGAGGAGCGACAGTGGGCTACAATTTCCTTCTTCTCAGCTCCAGTGATGGTTGTACCCTGTTGGAGAAAACTGAGAAAAAAATGCACCATTTTCTGGAGTGGCAAACCAGTTTCATTGCTCAGAGGATAATATAATAGTTATTAAATTATACTATAACCTTTCCCGTGGGAAGGGATCACTCTCTAAATGTTTTGGACTGCATCTCTCATCCATTTAGATTCTTACCCATGCTGGTTGGGGTTGATGGGAGTTCATTGGCCAAAAAGCCTGAAGGATGCCAGGCTGAAGAGCACCTGCTACAATTCATCCTGTGTTTTCTTCCAGAGAAAGCTCTTTCAATCAAACAGCTTTGCTGGTTTGATTTGAATAGAAGAAAATCTGTTTATGCAACACCCTTATTAACTGGTGTTATGTTGTCATGAATCCACCATCACCACCATCCATGAAATGTTTGCACATTTGTTTAAGGTGAAGAAAGGAAAGGAATTGCTTTATGGCACTTTTAAAATTATGAATCATAGAATCATAGAATAGTGAAGTTGGAAGGGGCCAAGAAGGCCATCAGGTCCAACCCCCTGCTGTTGCAGGACACCAATTTACACCATCCCACTCAGATGGCTATCTCTTTCTCTGTATTCCCCCAGTACCATTTTTATCCATTTGAAAAGAACATTATATATAGTGTGTGCATTTACTCCACATGCCTCTCCAGACCCAAAAGGGTACTTGCCTGAAACATGTAGTAAACAGGGCTGGCCCTACCTTATGGTAATATGGGGCTGCCACCTCTGGAGGCAGGTGCTGGGAAGCACCAGCAAAGTGTCAGATGGCAGTGTTGCTCTGCCAGTGCTCCCCAGTGAGCCTGCAATGCTCCGGTGTGGTGACAGGTGAGCAGTCCTATTGCCAGCACTGATGCAAGACTCAACACCAGTCCAGTGGATTTTGTACATGGGATGGGGGTGTGCCTAGGGAAGGATCAGGGGAACCCCACACGGCCACTAGAGAACAGCAGGTGAAGAGGGCACAAGGAAGGGCAGCAAAAGCAAGTGCCATTTTATTCCTGGAGTCATTATGGCACCATGATTTAAGTGAATTTAAAGTGCAAAAGTACTCAGAGTACGTCCTTGTGTACGTGGGTGTTTTGATCAGGGCTGGCAAATATTCTAACATATCAGGAATGCTAATACAAATGTAAAGCTTGGAATATTGTGGGGGAGGCATTGTTTCTGCCTTGTGACTGTCTAAAATAACTATTTAAAGTGCCCACACACATATAAGATCATTAAATCCAGGTTCTAAGACTGCTTAGCTACACCACTGCAGAGGCAGTAAATATCATGGGCCAGCCCTACTGCTAAACTAGCACTGGATTCACTGCTGTGTATGCCAGTCACGCATTTCTGAATCCAGGGAGAAGCTGGGGTCACTTGCGGATGAAGAACCCGCTGTGATGTCTCTTTTGATGTGGTCTTCACTCAGCTCTGTTGGTCTTTTCTGTTGTCTTTCTGTTTTGTTAGGCCATGGAAAAGCCTGTTAAGGTTGATGGGCCTCTTTAGATAAAAGGGCAGGTGTGGGGGGGAGGGTTCCCCGCTCTGTCCTACCTGGGGAAATGCATAGTGCAGGAAGGGTGCTGGAGAACACAAATTGGGAGCTCCCTCCAGGCTGGTATGTTTCAAAGTGAACAATTCTCCTTTCTGTTAATTGTCAGGGCCTGAATACAACCCAGTTTCTATTGGAAAGAGAATGGCTGCTACTCTCCTGGAATTTACCCTGCTGTGAAGGCAACTAGAACTAAAAATGAAGCAATTACAAGGGCAGCAGTAGTAAGTGGGAATCAAGCCCGCCCAAATGCGGCTGTTCGGCGAAGGAGAATGGATAAAAAGATCAAGCACTTTTTTCTTGTATTTATTATTATTATTATTATTATTATTATTATTATTACAGCCTCTCCTGAGAATGTGGAAATGGATTTTCTCCTGCTGGTCTGTTGATAGCAATCTTGGCTGTTAGTATGACTGAGCCAAGAATTAAAGCGTCGCTTTCTGAAAGATCTGACATCCATTCTTTCTCGCATTGACTCTGCAAATGGAATGACGGCAAAGGGGAGTTGTTATAAACAAAGCTTTGGGGATAGCTTCCCCCCTGAGCATGCTTTTGCCTTAATTACAGTCTGCCAATACTTGCATGCCATTTGTCAGTGATTTGGATTGAGCTGTCTTTCTGAGCCTTGCTTATTATTCACGGGTGCGGTCAGAAGGAAACTTGGTTTTTAACAGCTCTCTGCTGCCCCTTTCTGGTGCAAAAATATTTTGTTTTGGGTCTGTCTAGGCCAGCCTTCATGGATCACTGCCTTGTGGTGGCGAAGGGGCTTGCGTAGCTCAATGAAGCTATGAGCTATGCCGTGCAGGGTCACCCAAGACGGACAGGTCATAGCAGAGAGCTCTGACAAAACGTGATCCACTGGAGAAGGAAATGGCAACCCACTCCAGTATCTTTGCCATGAAAACCCCATGGACAGTACCAAAAGGCAAAACGATATGACACCGGAAGATGAGCCCCTCAGGTCGGAAGGTGTCCAATATGCTACTGGGGAAGAGCAAAGGGCTAGTACTAGTAGCGCCAGAAAGAATGAAGCGACTGGGTCAAAGCCGAAAGGACACTCAGTTGCCGATGTATCTGGAGGTGAAAGGAGAGTCCGATGCTGCAAAGAACTTTACTCCATAGGAACCTGGAATGTAAGATCCATGAATCAAGGCAAGTTGGATGTGGTCAAACAAGAGATGACAAGACTGAACATCGACATCTTAGGAATCAGTGAACTAAAATGGACAGGAATGGGTGAATTTAATTCAGATGATCATCAGGTATACTACTGCAGGCAAGAATCCCTCAGAAGAAATGGAGTAGCCTTCATAGTCAATTAAAGAGTAGGAAAAGCCGTACTGGCATACAATCTCCAAAATGACAGAATGATCTCAGTTCGAATCCAAGGCAAACCATTCAACATCACAATAGTCCAAGTCTATGCCCCAACCACTGGTGCTGAAGAGGCTGAAGTTGACCAGTTCTATGAAGGCCTACAACACCTTCTAGAATTAACTCCAAAAAATGATGTCCTTATCATCATAGGGGATTGGAATGCTAAAGTAGGAAGCCAAAAGATTACCGGAATAACAGGCAAGTTTGGCCTTGGAGTACAAAATGAAGCAGGACACAAGCTGGTGGAATTTTGTCAAGAGAACATGCTGGTCATAGCAAACACTCTTTTCCAACAACCCAAGAGACGACTCTACACATGGACATCACCAGATGGTCAACACAGAAATCAGATTGACTATGTGCTCTGCAGCCAAAGATGGAGAAGTTCTATACAGTCAGTAAAAACTAGACCAGGAGCTGACTGTGGCTCAGATCATGAGCTTCTGGTGGCAAAATTTAGGCTTAAGTTGAAGAAAGTAGGGAAAAGCACTAGGCCACTCAGGTATGACACAAATCATATCCCTGATGAATATACAGTAGAGGTGACAAATAGATTTAAGGAATTAGATCTGATAGACAGAGTGCCTGAAGAACTATGGACGGAGGTTCGCAACATTGTACAAGAGGCAGCAACTAAAACCATCCCAAAGAAAAAGAAATGCAAGAAAGCAAAATGGCTGTCTGAGGAAGCTTTACAAATAGCTGAGGAAAGAAGGGAAGCAAAAGGCAAGGGAGAAAGAGAAAGATACACCCAACTGAATGCAGAATTCCAGAGAACAGCTAGAAGAGATAAGAATGCCTTCCTAAATGAACAGTGCAAAGAAATAGAAGAAAACAATAGAATAGGGAGGACCAGAGATCTCTTCAAGAAAATTAGAGATATGAAGGGAACATTTCATGCAAAGATGGGCATAATAAAGGACCAAAATGGCAGGGACCTAACAGAGGCAGAAGAGATTAAGAAGAGGTGGCAAGATTACACAGAAGAACTATACAAGAAAGACTTTAACATCCCTGATAACCACGATGGGGTGGTCACTGACCTCGAGCCAGACATCCTGGAATGTGAAGTCAAATGGGCCTTAGGAAGTCTGAGCAACAACAAAGCTAGTGGAGGTGACAGCATTCCAGCTGAGCTATTCAAAATCCTGAAAGACGATGCAGTTAAAGTGCTACACTCAATATGCCAGCAAATTTGGAAAACTCAACAGTGGCCACAGGATTGGAAAAGGTCAGTTTACATTCCGATCCCCAAGAAGGGCAATGCCAAAGAATGTTCAAACTACCGCACCATTGCACTCATTTCACATGCTAGCAAAGTGATGCTCAAAATCCTACAAGCTAGGCTCCAGCAGTATGTGGACCGAGAACTGCCAGAAGTACAGGCAGGATTTCGAAGAGGGAGAGGAACTAGAGATCAAATTGCCAACATACGCTGGATCATGGAGAAAGCTAGGGAGTTCCAGAAAAAGATCTACTTCTGCTTCATTGACTACGCTAAAGCCTTTGATTGTGTGGATCACAACAAATTGTGGCAAGTTCTTACAGAGATGGGAGTACCAGACCATCTTATTTGTCTCTTGAGAAACCTATATGCAGGTCAAGAAGCAACAGTGAGAACTGGACACGGAACCACTGATTGGTTCAAAATTGAGAAAGGAGTTCGGCAAGGTTGTATACTGTCGCCCTGCCTATTTAACTTATATGCAGAGCACATCATGAGAAAGGCAGGGCTAGATGAATCACCAGTTGGAATCAAGATTGCTGGGAGAAATATCAACAACCTCAGATATGCAGATGATACCACTCTCATGGCAGAAAGTGAAGAGGCACTGAAGAGCCTCTTGATGCGGGTGAAGGAGGAGAGCGCAAAAGTTGGCTTGAAACTCAACATTAAGAAAACTAAGATCATGGCATCTGGTCCTCTCACTTCCTGGCAAATAGATGGGGAAGAAATGGAGGTAGTGACAGATTTTATTTTCCTGGGCTCCAAGATCACCGCAGACGGGGACTGCAGCCAAGAAATTAAAAGACGCTTGCTCCTGGGGAGGAAAGCTATGGCAAATCTAGACAGCATACTAAAAAGCAGGGACATCACCCTGCCAACAAAAGTGCGTATAGTCAAGGCTATGGATTTCCCAGTTGCAATGTATGGCTGTGAAAGCTGGACAATAAGGAAGGCTGAGTGCAAAAGGATTGAGGCCTTTGAGTTGTGGTGCTGGAGAAGACTCCTGCGAGTCCCTTGCACCGCAAGGCGATCAAACCGGTCAGTCCTGGAGGAGATCAACCCTGACTGCTCTTTAGAAGGCCAGATCCTGAAGATGAAACTCAAATAGTTTGGCCACCTAATGAGAAGGAAGGACTCCCTGGAGAAGAGCCTAATGCTGGGAATGATTGACGGCAAGAGAAGAAGGGGACGACAGAGGATGAGGTGGCTGGATGGAGTCACTGAGGCGGTTGGTGTGAGCTTGAGTGGACTCCGGGAGAAGGTGGAGGACAGGAGGGCCTGGAGGAATGTTGTCCATGGGGTCGCGATGGGTCGGACACGACTTCGCGACTAACAACAACAACAAGGCCAGCCTTCCCTCAGCCCGGTGCCCAGATGCATTGGATCAGAACTCCCACAGAGGCAGGGATAATGGGAGTTGTGATCCAAGCCATCTACAAGACAGCAGGTTTGGTGAGGGTGGTCTACCTGACACAGGATCTGAAATACTGACTCCTATTTGGCCTGCTGCATTTGTGCATTTAATTGTATTTATGTGAGTGCCATTCTACCGCAGAGGGACCTCTCACTTTAGTTGTGTGACATGAGGTGTGGAAGAACTCAAGTCATGCTCATTTACAAAAGTGGCAGCTGTGATACTAGGCTGGCTTGCCCCCGACGTGACACTGTTCATGTGAGTGCACCCCTCGCATCCGCTAGGAATGTTTATTAAACACCTATGGACATTTATTTTATGAGGTGATTGATACATGTAATAATAGATGAAATAAATAAATCCATGAATCGGTAACTAATGTTATCATACAAATTGTGCTAGGGCATAATAATCCGCATGCTTAGCTTGAAAAGTGCCCTCCAGCTCCCAGCATGCCCCAGGCATCATGGCTGGCTATGCCATGCCAGGGCTGTAGCACTTTTATTTGGTCTGAGCAAGGGCAGGATTGCAGACTCTGTCTGTTGTGGTAAGGAAAGCTTGCTGTGTTGAGCGTGTCTCTCCTCATTGCCCACGTGGTGAACTCATGTCTTGAGGGTAGCTAACCATTAAAACAACCACACAGATCATTGCACAAACGTCAGCAATAAAATTATTTGAGTACAAAAGTCATTTTGCTAGCCTAGGCTGGGGGTGACTTAGGCGTGCCTGAGGCCTCGCCCCAAGCATTGCCCTAAGCCCCTGCATCCAGAGGCTATGGGCATCCAATGCAGCAGGAAGAAAGGCAGATACTATCTTCACTTCCCTGTCCCCCTGCCCTGCAATTTCCACTAGTCAAACTTTTTCCTGCATCTAGCTGGAAAGTTTCAGAGGAGAAGGGATGGAGGCTGGAGAGGCTACAGGAGACCAGGTATCCAGGCCTCCTCCCGCCTTCACCCCCAAATTACCCCAAGGTGGCTTTCCTGACCTCACAGAGCAGCTGGCACAGTTCCTTCTGCACCAGCTGTGAAGGGATAGTGGGCAGAGCTCTGATTTCCTCCTCTGAAGCCAGAGGAATGCTATCTCTAACCCTGGATTTGGGGATCCACATTATCCTATGGTCCCTGATGCCAAGGGGCTTAGAGATGCCCGATTCTGCAAAGGCAGTAAGAGCAGCTCTTAAAATAATACCTCCATAGATATCTGAAACTGGATGACACGCCAAGCCAGTCAAGTCAAGAGAGTATAGAGCCTCTCAGCAAGGGTGGCAAAAAAGGATTGCTGCTCTGCCCAGGGGGCTCTAGCTGATGGCAGCCAGCAAAGTGTCCAAGCAGCACCTTGCATGGCTGGCATTGGCTTCCCCCTGCAATTCTTCTGAAGGCAGAATTACTTGTGAGAAATCCCACTCTCCCAGCATTGGCAGGAACATGGGGAAAGCCACCGGACTCTGCTGGGCTCCGCCACCTGCCACCAGCTCAGCCCCTGTTTGGAGGTTGGAGACCTGGCACAGGCAAGAGAAGGGGTTGCCTTTTCTTTCCCCCACACCCCCTCCCAAAAAGTCTACTGGCTCCTTCCTGCAAGGGCTGTGACTGCATGGGTGGGAAGGAGCCAGTGGACTTTTTTGCATCCTCAAGCAGCCTCTTCCCACTCCAGTTCACAACTTTTTGATGGTGGCAGGCAGAAAGGAGCTGAAGTGAAGCTGAGTGGCCCTTTCCCCTCCTGTATCCACAGTCATGGGGGAATCACAGCTGGGGCTGCTGTGTTCAGTCTGGCCACTTCCTGGGGAGACCTTGCTTGTAGCAACCCCTGCAAAGGCAGGGGGACAAGATGGGGTGGGCTTCTCCATGTCACTGTCATGCATGGTGCTGACCCAGAGGAGCACCTGCTCACCCTCCTCTTGGCAAGCACTCTGTCCCTCCCTGCTGCTCAGCTGTGGTGGCACCATAGCCAAGTAGCAAAGTCTGGCTCTTCATGCGAGGCAGTTCATGACCCCCCCCCCACCCCCATCCAGCTTCCTTGCCAGGTAACCTGACATTGACAGCAGTGCAGGGAAACAGATGACAGCTGTTGAAAGTGCTGGCAGCTGTTATCCCGTCGTGAACTACGTTGCCCCCTTTGCACTTCCAAAACAACAGACAGTTCTTGGGAAAACATTTTTTATTCTCTAATGTACTTCCAGTAAGCACCACCAGCAGAGTATGCACAGAGTTGTTCGTTGAACCTCTTCTATCAACTACTTCCCAAAATGATCCTTTTGAGTACCCTTGGGCACTCCTGCCCCCCTGCCAGAATGGCCCTTGGAGGTGGGCAAGCCTCTTCTCTGTCTGTCACTCCTCTAGCTGGCTGGCCTGTCTCTCCCAGTGTCACATCACAGAGTCAAGAGTCGTACCATGCTCAGCTGGCTAAAGGAGTTTTTCTCCCATGCCCTTCCCTGCAGCTGTAAATCCTATTTTCAACATCTGCCTGAACATCTGGGGAGGGCACCCTCCAGATGAGCCCCTCCACTTCTTTCAGTTTAATGACTGTGAACTTTCCTAGGGCCCCTTGTTATCTGACAAATCTATTTGACCTTCTGTGCCAAGCATAACTTCTCCCTTCATTCCCAACACTTCACCATTCCTATGGTTTTCAGGAGTCCCCCGGGCAACTTTAGCCCAGCATGCCTATTTATTTATCACATGTTTATACCACTATATTGTATCTAGCCACCCTGGGATCCATGTTCTCCAAACCTACTCAATGGTGAGAGACACACAGCAAGGCATGTGTTGCATGCACCTGCTCCCTGACTTATGGATGCTTGTGGGTGCTTTACACAGCATCATAAAAACAAAGCAAAACAAAGCAAAAACAAAACCATCCTATGCATATTTGCTCAAACATAGGTCCCCTTGTGTTCAATGGGTTTACTCCCAGGTTCTTTGTGTTGAGGATTTCATCCTTCAAGCCATTCTGGCTTAAGCACCAGCATCCTGAACTGAGAAAACTATATTCCTCCCCGTTGCCTATGACTGACTGAGCTTCCAGAAGCCACTGAAATTAAAAGCACAGGATGAAGATCCTTTTAACAGCCCCCACCCCCACCCACAGTCCCGTCCTGCTTTCAGTATCAACTGCATTCTCTGGGTATTTATCAAAGCAGCTCTGTGGAGAATGCCCCGCAATAGTCCTTGAGCTCATGAGGAAATGGATGTTTGCCACAGTCTTCATCTTTTGATAAGGCCATGGTCATTTGGCTCTGAAGCCTCCCACTTCCCTAAGTATGTGGGTTTGAACAGCACCCATCAAAACTGCTCCATAAACAGGATTAAACCTGAGAATTCAACTGTTTAATCCTTTATATAGAGTGGTAGTATTAGCACATTCTCTAGAACCATGGTGGAAAACAGTTTAATACTGTTTCCCAGAAAGATGATTCAGCTACTTGTTGAAGTTTATTCATGGTAAAACAACAAACTGATTTAGGAACTATTGTGGATATTTAGTATAAACAATGCTTGTAGGTCACCAATCATTTTGCTGCATGGCAAAAAGAATGCCTTCTAGAATTATAGGCCCAGAATTATAGAAGAAGTGGTTCTATTTCCTTTCAGCCATAGATGGCTAACACATTATGGGCAGTAACCAATGGGATACAACTGCTAACATAAATTGCATGGTTCTAGCATAAACTGCATTTTACACAATGCCAGTAGTGCTGGATGGCATGCTGAATTTTCTGGGCCAACACAGTATGACAGCTTATACAATTGGTGTTACACTAGATATGGTATAGGTTAGTGCAATGTCATTTATGTTAGCAGTTACACCACCCTGTCATAATACCTGCCTTCCGCTATTATGATTATATTGCATATATGCTGCCTTTCTTCCTCTTGCAAGGAACCCAAGAGGGCTTACAAGGTTCTCCTCCTCTCCATTTTATGCTCACAACCACCACCACCACCCTATAAAGTAGTTTAGGCTGAGAGTCTGTGACTGGCCCAAAGTCATTCAGTGGCTGGGTATAGACAACACAACAGCCTGGTGATTTTTTACCATTGCTGGTCTGTTGTGTTATCTGAACCCAGTCATGGTATTTTAACTATGGTAAGTTTGGTCTTTGGAAACCATGATAAGAAACCATGGTTTGTTCTGTTTTCTCTGTTCCACCATGGTTTGTTGTATTGTCTGAATCCAGGAGCATAGTTTACCACAGTCCTGGTATGCAACTAACACAGTGGACCCTGGGAAGAGCATGAGCTGCTCCAGTCACCCAGCCCCTATGTGTGAACGAATGAGAAAGAGGCAGGTGACATAAACAGGGAGTGATGCACCCTGGGATTGAATTTCAGCTGTGGAGCCTGATGGGATTCCTGCTACCACTGGGAGGAATGAAGGAGGAAGCCACATGATCATCTAGAAGCCTCAACCAAGTATCCACACTACATGGTTTAGCATTACATGTGAATGCAGCCTCTGTCAGGTAGAATGTGATTTTAAAAATGCCAGCTATAGTAACCATGCAGAGTTGCTTGTTTTGTTGTGTTGAACGCAGTCAGATCGTTTCATGGCTGAGTAGAGACCAGAACCCAGAACTACCAGATGCCAGTCCAGCATTCTTAACCACTATACCACATGGGATCTCATTCATGTGTAGGCAAATAGATTGCTTAGATTTTGGACTTATTTGCAAGGCTGGCAAACACTATCTCTTTGCTTGAAACTTAAGGACGATTACAGTGTAACATGGCTAGTTAGTATTTCCCACAGTAACCCTGTATACCATCAGCTAACTCTCTGCCAATGGATCCTTATGAAGCCAACGTGCTACAACTACCTGTTGTGGGGAGAAAAGAGCATTCTCTGTGAGCACAGAATGCTTGGTGCCTGTCTGGGGTGGGAACAAGAAAAAACTAGTGGGAGAACAATGGAATGGACTATGCAGAAGAAAGTGCATGGCTTGCTTGCTGAAATTCCAATTGGGAATACTTAATAGCACATTTTGTTGCAAGTCCCAGTTTCACAACAAATTCAACACAGTGGCCATGATCTAGTCAAAGCAAAACATCAGACCTATTGATTTCACTATGGTTAGGCAAATTAGGTTGGGATGAAAGTGTTTAACTTTGATTGGATTATGTTCTGTATATCGAAATTGAAAACTGAAAAATCACATGCAGAGGTGCAATTTCAATTTATCTGTTTTGCTCAATATAGACAACATAATTTATTTACAGAGGCTGTATCCCCTCCCAGCAATGGAAAGCTCTGCTCTTCAGTCAGCAACTGATCAGAGATGAGACTGCAGTCAGAAAGGGAGCCTTTGTGCAGTGGAGAGAAACTTAGCTCCAATCAGGTAATGAATGGAGAGAATATTTCCTGGAAGAACCAGCAGGACTGAATCACTCAGTGTATTTTTGAGGCTTGCCCTACTTGTGAGAAGATACGATGCTCTTGCTTGCTTTTGGGAACACATGCAAAGGTTTGGTACTTAGGAAGCTATTTGAAAGTGCTGTGGAGTGATGTAGTACTGCTTACTGGTAAGTAGACATGGAGAGGCTTATCCTACTTATTTGTAGTGTCAAGTGTGAAAAAAACATCCAGAGTCCACTGGATGTGCACAATCAAAAGAACATTTACAGTTTAATTTACAGTTTATTTAGGCATACAGGAAATGCATGTGGCATGCAGGCAGTCTCCAAAGAGACTACAATGATGGAGCCCCTACAAGATGCATTTATAACCAATTACATACACAGTTTGGAGGAGGGATTAGGGAAAAGGATGTGGATCAGGTACACAGGATAGTGGAGGTACATTCGAATAAAACAAAAGGGTTGGATGAGATTAGGACAACACTGAGAAGAACCTTGAGGAAACATATTAACATGTCTAACCCCCCCCCCCCACCGGCCAGGGAATACCTTTCAGGACAGGATCATTAGCATTTCAAGGCATACCTGGAAAGCAAAATTTGTAACATGATCAAATCAGGAATCCCATCTTAATTCTAAAACTGTTCTTAACAGTGTCAGGCTTTTACCAGCCATGTTATGGCAGAGCTTTCATTCATTTTGCCCTGACAGTAGGTAGACCTGCAGAGGTATTTGGGCAGTAAAGTACTATTGAGTGATTTAGTCCTGCTTGTTTTTGAGCAGACATGATGTCCATGCTTCTGAGCATAAATGCACCGCTCTGTTAACTTCAGAGCCATCTTTAAGCGCCAACCACTCTGCCACCCTTAAGCTTTCCCATGTTGGAATTTGGCTCTTAATCTGAAAAAGGTTTCCCACTCTGGTTTATGCCTTCTGATCCTGGCATTCATCCTCATTGCTCTGCTGATTATTATACTATCGTGCAGGTCAAATAAAGACAGTCAAGAAACATAGGAGAGATTTCATATCATTCAATGCTTTCGACCTCAGTGATTCACTCCCCATCAGAACCATTCCGCTTACGCGAGTTTATTACGCCCCTCCGTGGTCCACGTGACTTATTGCAGAGCATTGCAGGCTGTTTCATAAGGCACTCGTAATGCGCGCGCCGAGGCATTTCTCGAGACTTCCTAACAAAGCGCGCTTCTTCCTGCGCCTGCGCCAGGTTGGCTCCGTGAATCGTGGGAGGGGCGCCGCGCGCTCGAGCTATAACGCCCCGCCTTCCTGCTGATGCCACCCATCCATCATCCTCCACTCTTTGACCTTGGAGCGTGCGGTTGCTCTTCAAGGACCTAAAGGACTGTTCTGCAATTTGCCTGTTCATGAAGAACAGGGTCTGATTGCATTGTGGACAGTAAGAAGAAGGGGGGGAAATCTAAACAGGAACCTGAAACTGAGTATTTAGCACTGGAAACAAGTCATGAGGAATATTTTTCCCGAGATTGTTCTGACTAAGTTCAGGCACTTTATGAAAGCAGCTATAAAGCAAGTGAGGCCCCCTCGCTCACGCTGCGCCGTCGTACCCACGTGGGTTCGAGGCTTCCAGAAAGCAGCCGTCGCAGCCGCGCGCAGCCGCCTTCCTGCCCGCCTTCTTCCTTCTGCGGCCTTGTGCCTGCTGCCACCATGCTGAACGCCGCCCGCCTGCTCGTTCTGCGCCGCGGAGGGGCCGCCGGGCCTGCCCAGGTGCGACACGCGGGACGCGTGGGGGGAAGGGGGGCGCCTGGACGGAGAGAACTGTTCGTCCCTTTCCAGGCAGGGAGGGTCAAGAAAGCTGGGTGCCCCAGTTAAAAGGGCCCCGTTGCCGGGCTTTCACCCCGCGGCTCTTAGAGATAGGTTGTCTGCAAAGGTGGAGGGTCCGCCTACTTCGCAGGGCGAGCGGCTTCTGCTGCTGAAGATCGGAATGGGCCGTGACTTTGTCTTTTTCTTTTATAACGGAGACAAGCTGGTGCTTTCGCGCTCCGGATTTTTACTTCAGTTCCAATCAAACCCTGCGGCATGACCCATGGACGGGATCTGTAGTTCAACACATGTGGACGGCCCCACGTTTCCTATCCTGGTTATAGAAGAAGATTGGTAGAACTTATGCTTTCTGAGGCCTAAAAGCCCATCAAGTCCAGCATGCTGATTCCACCACTGGCCAAGCCACATTTTTTAAATCATTCCCAGCAGTAAAGCACGAAGGCAACAGTCCTTCTTTGCTGTTTGCCCTTTTTTCTGTCATTGATAATCCGATGCAACTGTCTTTGAACATGGAAGTTTCATTTTGTTAGTATGGTTAATAGGTGCGGGTGGGTTTGTTCCCATCAATTTGTCAAATTCTCCTTGAAAGCCATGTGCAAGGGCATGTGAAATGATGTTGATTTAAATCAAGGTTGTGTGTTTTTTCCTTATTGGTATCATTTGATACCTGAATTCTTTGGGCATGGGAGAAGAGTAGCAGCTCAGATGCACTCCAAATTAATTGAAGAGGACCAGTTATTTTTACTGGCTTGAGGCCTCAGACATGTCTAGTGACTTGCATGTTCTTGCACAGCTAGGCATTGTATGAGGAAGCACGTGCTTCTGCTGGTTGGAATTCCATTGCTTTTGTTTCCGTGAACTGCTAATTTGGCATGCCTATGAGGTAATGGTGGGACCTCTGGCTTAAATGAGGAGAAAGTTCTGTTCTGATCTTCATTTAATACATAGCAAAGACTTTTTTGTAGTTTTGTTAGCAAATATTAATTTTCAATCTACCAAAAAGAAAAAAAAGAGTTTAAAAATATGGTTACAGGTTTTTCAGAAAGTAGGAATGGTAAAGGTGGTCAGGTTAGAACAATTGAGACCTACAGGTTGTATGATGATGCAAAGTTCTGTAGATGTTGCACCTGTCTAGAAGACAGATGTTATCTAGAAGATAGGAGATCTTCTAGAACTAAAAAATAACCTGAATTATTTCTATGAGAACATTTTCTGTGCAGAAGAGGATACATAGTTCTGTACAGTTGTATCTCTAGAATGCAGAGCTGTTCAGCAGTGCTTCCTTGATATATCTCTAAGGCAGCCTTCATGTGAGGCCTTCCAGATACGTTAGACCACAGCCACCATTACCCACAGCCAGTGTCTGGTTGGGTTTAATGGCTGTGGTAGGCTAGCACATCTGGATCATACCAGCTTGGGAAAGGCTACTACAAGGATGAAATCCTATGTATTTTTACTTGGGAAAAAGTCCTGCTGAGCAAGTATACATATGGCCAAGATATAAATCTTTGTGCCCTGCCTGCTATAGCACTTCAGAATGCTTGCCAAGCAAAATTCCTTCAGTTGTTTTTATAGAAGGTCTTGATTTGAAGTGTAGAAGAATTAAGTGACAAAAGATGGTGACAAAAGATGGCTCATTTATTTTATTTATTTATTTATATTGCAATTTATATCCTGCCTTTTTCCGACAAAGGGCTCAAGGCAGCTTACATCTCCTCCTCCATCTTATCCCCACAACAGCAACCCTGTGAGGTAGGTTGGGCTGAGAGTCTGTGACTGGCAGGGAGTCACCCAGTTGGCTCCATGGCCAAGCAGGGACTAGAACCCAGGTCGTCTGAGTCCCAGTCTCGTGCTCTTAACCACTACACCACACTGGCTCTCCTCATCCTTATCACTGGCTCATCCTCATTGGAGATTGCAACTATTTTTTGCAATTGTATTTTGTTTGTTTTATAGGTTGCCTGGAATGCTTTGAGTCAAGATAGTCTCAGAAATGTAACAAGCAGGAAGTATGCGTAAGTAATATAGTTGAACAGACCTTCTGTTACTTTTCTTCTATTACTGAATTAGATTCTTTAGAGTTCTGAAAGTATATCTTCCACTGTGGATAAAGGGGTGACAGACAGTAAATTAAAGCAAATGGGGAGGTGTGAATCGGAAATTTGGGTGAAACTAATTTTTCTGTTGGAAAAGTACACCAAACATGGATTTCCATCTATACGAGTTATCTGTTATTTCAAGTGGGGAATATGCAGTCGTCATTATTGGGAAAAGCCTGTGCATACGTGCATGCACACACTTGCTCACTCACTATCAAGAAATGCCTCTGATCAAGATCATTTTAGTGCAGGTTGACTTTCACTTTTATGAAATTCACCAAGACTTGGCATGGAATTGGAAACTGTGGCTCTTTGGGGTATGGATTGTGACTAGAGGAAAAACTCCAAAGATACTAGTACGTTGTATATTTTTATAGTACCCTCTATACCATGGTGTTTTATGAAGCACAAGAGGGCAGATTGTTGCTTAAAATGTGTGACTCAACACAGAGGAGGCAAACAATGAAGGCATGGGAAATGAGAGCAAATATACATGGGAATAATAGTTGCTGTAGAGCATGGAAGTTGTGTCAAAGACTTCATTGAAAAGGGAGGCTTTTAAAAGGAATTTAACAGTGTAAGAGAAATGGGCATCATATAGATGTTGGGGAGAGATAATTTCATGTGTCAGGGACACCAGAAGAGAAGGTGAAGTATTTTGTAGGTATAGGAGACATTTGAATGATTGGGAATAGTAAGGCAGAACAAACAGTCAAAGACTTTTTTGTATTGGAATAAAAGGGGAGAGATGTGGGGTGGGGCGAGAGCCAGGATGGCTTTGACGTCCAGGAGCTTGTTTTGATCAGACAGCATGTAGGGGTTTAAGGTGGGATGCTGCTTAGTAAGAGCAAGTGAGGTGAGCGACCATAGAATGCTGGATACAGGTAAGGATACCAAAGTGAGATGACAGCCATATGAGAGGAGGCTGCAGTAATCAAGAAAAAGCAGCACATCAGCTGAGGGGGCAGAGAAGAGGCTGTGTTTTTGCTATTTAATTAATTAATTAAAGTTTTTCTATGCTGTCCCATTACTAAAAGTCTCTGAACAGCTTACAAGAAAACCATAACAACCACAATGTTGTAATAGACAATTTAAATAAGTGGTGGGCATTGAATAGCCATCATCTCTAGTCAGCAGGGAGGGATGATGAGAGTTGTAGGCCAAAACATGTGAAGGGCTGCAAGATGCCCTTTCTTGATTTGAAGGACATAGTGGTTATAGATGGTTCTTTTTGTATACAGTTACAAAAGCCTTCCCCAGTCAAGGGACTTCCAAATACCTATCAGCTTCAGTGAGCATGGGGTGTAACTAGAAATGTTACGTGCCATCAAGTTGTCTGTAACTTATGGCAACCCTATGAGTGAAAGCTTTCCAAAGTCCTTGACAGCTCTGCTCAGCTCTTGTAAGTTCAAGGCTGTGGCTTCCTTTATGGAGCCTGTCTGTCTCATATGTGGTTTCCTTTTCTTTGTCTGCCTTTGATTTTCCTAGTATGATTGTCTTCTCAAAGGCGTCTCTCCAAAATTTGACAGCTTTAGTTTTGTCATTTGGCTTGATTTGATCTGGGACCGATGCATTTGACTTTTTGCCACTCCAGGGTATTAAAAAGTTCTTCTGCAGCACCATGTTTCAAATGCATCACTTTTCTTCTGGACAGTTTCTTCAATGTCCAACTTTTCACACCCAGAAATACTAGAAATCAGAAACACTGGGAGTTATAGCCAGAAACATCTAGAGGGCACATGGTTGGAGAAGACAGAGTTACAACTGATACTTTTGGACATCCCAAATGTTTACAAATACCAAATGTTCCTCTTATAGTTAAAATATACATACACTAGGAGAAATGGGAACACAGAAAGTGCTCTGCTGCATAGCCCCAAATGCCATCTAGCTTGTATTCCTATCCATATTTCTAAAAGCAGTACATGAAGATAGTGTCACTGACCTGTTTTGTGGTGTTGGGAAGAACCTGTAATGAAATGTGGCAGTTTGGAATGTGCCTTCCAGGGTACCAGGTACATGATTACATTAGCTGGATGCTTGGGAAACAGGAAGATTATGCTGCTTGTTCAGCAAATGGAAACAGAAACAGAGCGAGTCAAAAGGGGCCTCCTGGGCCATCTAGTCTGACCCCCGGCTGTAGCCAGCTCCACTCACAATGTGCCTACCATGTGCAATAAGCATTAGCCTAGTTTCCAACCACCTTTTAAAGGCTTTTTTTAAAAAAATCTATCCTAAATATGTCTTTCAGATCTGAAGCAATCAAAGGTGCTGTTGTGGGTATTGATCTTGGCACAACCAACTCTTGTGTGGCAGTCATGGAAGGAAAGCAAGCCAAAGTGAGTAGAACCCATTGTCAGTGCAACATATATCTGCTGTTTGAACTGCTGCCCCCTTACTTGTTCTTTTTCTTGCATAGGTACTAGAAAACTCAGAAGGTGCCAGGACAACCCCTTCTGTTGTTGCATTTTCAGCTGATGGTGAGCGACTGGTTGGCATGCCAGCTAAACGACAGTCCGTAACTAATCCCCACAATACTTTCTATGCTACCAAGCGGCTAATTGGGCGGCGATATGATGATCCGGAAGTGCAGAAAGACATGTAAGGATTTTTAAAAAAAAATATTTTATTTATCATATGATCTGCAAACAAATGTATTTATGCTTGTTGAACTGTGTTAGCACTAGATTTGTATCATTCTGGAGGTGGTCTGAAGTCTAATTGAAATAGGTAAAAGCTGGTCTAGGTGCTGATTTGTGAGTGTAATTGAAAGTACACCTTGCACTTATTGCTAATGAGATGTGTAGAAGGTTCTGCCAGGTTTGGAAAGAACCATATACTTGCTCATTTGGGTTGAGATTAGAAATGGGTATGCAAGATGGTGGTTTGTGTGTAACCTCCATATTTGTAGAGGGGTTACCCCAACCTGGTGCCTTCCAAATTTGTTTGACCACAACTCGCATTTCCAGTCCCTACCACATCTGGAGGGCACCAGAGGGAAGGAGCTGCTTTAAATGCTGCCTGAGGGTATTTATGATCTCCTTTCTGAAGAATAAGAAGACTAAATTGGCCTTCTTTCCTGTCTTCTGTTAAGCAGGGCCTCCTCCTTAAACTTGCATGGGAGGGCTGTTTTCCGATTTCAGCACTAGAGGCTCCGCAGCTGGACAGGAGAAATGAGAACAGCTACGATTAATGTGGCACCACAGAAATATGGGGTAGTGTTGTAATGGCTGCTGCCCCTGCTTTCCCTAGTGAGGCTCCTTAATGCAAATTTTCAATACAAGGATTTGGGGATGGCTTTGTAATACTGGAATCTTCATGTGCTTGCTTTGCTACCTCATGTGAATGTTTAGACTGATGCTGGTGATGGAATGTGTTGCTTTGGATTCTAATATTTTGAAAACGTTTGCACTTTCAGCAAGAATGTTCCTTTTAAAATTGTCCGTTCCTCTAATGGCGACGCCTGGGTAGAATCTCATGGAAAGCTGTATTCCCCAAGTCAAATTGGTGCCTTCATATTAATGAAGATGAAAGAGACTGCAGGTTTGTAAAGCTAAATATTTGAGTGGACATTGGCCAATCGCAATTTCCCAGCCTAATGTTTGTCATAGGGTAGTTGTGTGGGGAGAAATGAGACAGTTTATTTTATGCCAACATAAACTACTTGAAAGAAGGACAAAGTACTTAGGTGCCTTAAATTTGATCCAGTTGGCTTGGTTATTCTATTGGATGATAGCTGAGGTCTGGTTAGGGGAATGCATTCCTCTTGGCATTTAGCAACATTTGGCACCCCATTCATGGAACCCTTCTTTCCCAACCATCTTGTCTGGACTTGGGGGGCCCAGTTTTATGGTGATTCTAGTCCTTCCTTGCTAACTGGTGCCAGAAAGTAGTGCTGAGTGACATCTGTTTTTTCCCATGGTCTTTTGGGATGCTACAGAGCACTGTTTTATCTGCCATGCTGTTTACTCCTGTATGAAGCTACTTGGGAGAAGTCACCTGGAGCTTAGGCCTTTAGTGACAGCAGTTTGCAGATTCTTATGCAGAGAAGAGGCAAAGCTAAGGAATACAGTGAAGCATTTGAGGAAATGTCTGAATGAGTTACTGGGATGGATAAGGGAGAACAAGCTGAAAGTCCAGCAATAGAAGTTCTGTGTATTAGGAAGCTGGTAGATCAGGATAGCAGGGTGATTCTTGTCCTAGATGGGGTTGCAGTCTTTGGTTAGCAGTGCTCATGGACTCATAGATAATAGCTGTAGCCTGGAATGCTCTTTCCATATGCCAGCTAGTACATCAGCTGTTGACACCTATTTTGGATAGCTGAAACTTGCCTCAGTATTCCATGCATTGCTTACTTCTAGACTGGGTTGCTGTAGTGCACTTGATGTGGGGCTGACTTTGAAGATGGTCTGGAAGCTGCAGCCCCTACAAAATGTGGGCACCTGACTGCAGCAACCAGGGAATCTGAAATCAGAGAACTCTTAATTATGTGCAAGCCGCATTGGCTGCCAGTAAGCTTCTAGTTCCACTTCCAAAAGTTGGTCCTCATCTTT
Source organism: Varanus salvator macromaculatus (assembly GCA_023646645.1). Lineage (NCBI taxonomy): Eukaryota > Metazoa > Chordata > Lepidosauria > Squamata > Varanidae > Varanus > Varanus salvator. The sequence goes on from JAIXND010000798.1 coordinate 2,024,505, forward strand.
GAATACCTAAAGTGTTCAGACTGTGTTATTTGAAGCTGTGCATGTCTTCATCTGTACAATCTTGCCTACATGTGAAGATCTTTGTGGGTCCTAGTTACGTGCCTGTTAAGATTATGGTCTCACAAAATGATGTACAACCAGTCTTAAACAATTAGAATAGTAAAAATGTAAGCTGCAACAGTATAAATAAATATTACTGCATAATAAAATACAAATAATTCCAGAACCAATCTGTTGAGCAACCTTTGTGTGGTCGGAAGTCCTACCCATATTTCAGAGTAGGAACTCAGTCAGATTGAAATCTGGTTTAAATTTTAATAGGCACTTTCTGCTTCCTTTCTAGAAAACTACTTGGGGCATCCAGCAAAAAATGCTGTTATCACAGTCCCTGCTTATTTCAATGATTCTCAACGGCAGGTAAGGTGGCTAACATCTAGTTTCTTTTATGGAGACATCATAGTTTATTGAATATGCATGACAAAAGTAACCCCAAGAGGAATTCTGTGGAGGAAAAAATACTGTATCAGATCTGGCCTTTTATGTGAACAAAGAGTGGTTACTATTTAGGTTTTTTTTTTTTTCTTCCAAGGCTACTAAAGATGCTGGACAGATTGCTGGATTGAATGTTTTGAGAGTGATCAATGAGCCCACAGCTGCGGCACTGGCCTATGGCTTAGACAAGGCTGAAGACAAAATGTAAGCAAACACCAGGCTTGTGCAATTTAACAACACTATTTTATATGTTCTAGAAGCTTGAACTCCATTACTTTATGCTTCCTCGTAGATCTAGGAGTAGATTTTATGTTATTGAATTTCTCAGGCTCTCAGTCCATAAGAAATATCTAAGCATTGAACAAAACAAATTCAGTGTACTACAGTATAGACAAGAAAATGCTTGCAACCATTCTTAAAATATTATGGTGCTCATATAAACTAGTTGCAGATCAGGGAGCATTTCCATGAACAGTATTTTGAGCAAAGAATGGAAACTCACCAGTGATGGTGCATGCTTGATGGAAGAGTTGCATTTTTTTAAAAATGGCTTGGGAGCCACTATCTGAGACTGCCCGGGTCCTAAGATGGTCAAGGGTGTCCTTCTTTCAAGATAGCTGCCTTTAGAGGCATGTTTGGTGGCTACTAATAAGAAGGCCCTTTCAGTGATTGTTTCCAGTCTATGGAATTTGCTCCCAGGAGAAGGCTCAGTTTGCTCCCTTCCTGCTGGCAGGAAAAGGTTGCTTTATTTAATAAGTAGTGGTAGCTTGCATGTTATTGTAATATTTCTATTCTGTTTTCATTGTACTTAAATGTCTTAACTAGCTTTTATTACTTCCATAAGCCACCTTAAGTTCCATTTTGTGTAGAAAGGTGAGGCACAAGTAAAGGCAGTTTTTGCAGCCATGTTAAATGCTCCTGCTGTTAGTAGCACAAGAGTAAAAGTGTATGACATAAATAAAAAATGGTCTTTATCTGGCAGCTTCTGAACAAAGCTGTTTGCTGAAATTATTTCAACATTAGGGCTGCTTCCTACAATTTTCAGATAGGTGATGGAATCAGAAGACTTTCAAGTAAAATTCAGATAAAGCACAGATAAAGTTTTCTGGACTTAACAACAAAGGATAATTTCTTGCCAGAAATACGGGAAAAATGCCAAATATGGCAAGTCTTTTTCCATGCACTGTGACAAGTGTTGATACTAAATACTTGGATCTTCCTATTAAAAATCCATTATTTCTACTACCTTTATATTACTTTTTTCCCAGTTTTGACCAGTTACTTATTAACGATTAAACAGATAATGTAGTCGTAATGGATTCACTCTGAATTTCTAAGATCAAAGGTAAGTATTCTCTTTTACTGTAACTTTGATTGCATATATTATTTTAAATAGTATACCCCCAAGAGAGCCCGTGGGCTATGGGGTGGTATAAAAATGAAATAAAGGTTATTGAAAGGAGCAATTAACACTTTTTAGCCCTTGATTAATATGAGAAATTGGAGATTCACAGAATGCTTAGTCTGAGTGCTGATACCTGCTTTTCTTTTCCTCTAGTATTGCAGTGTATGACTTGGGTGGTGGCACTTTTGATATTTCTATCCTGGAAATTCAGAAGGGAGTCTTTGAAGTCAAATCCACCAATGGTGACACATTCTTGGGTGGTGAAGATTTTGACCAGGCCTTATTGCGGCATATTGTAAAAGAGTTCAAGAGGGATGTAAGTAGTTTGTGTTTCATATTCTGGTCAAGGAGCAACTCCCAAGCAGCCCTTCAGTGTGTGAGTTTAATCTGAGTTGAACAAGAGACTACTGCACAGAGCTGCATTTGAGTTAAATAGCTGCACCCTTGGCTGATGTTCAGAACAGTCAGGGAGGGAGCAGTAAAGGGGATATTGCATATCCCTCCTCAGGGCAACGTATCTGCATCTCTTGAATGTAGGATGGAGAGGGTGGCATTAATGAAATTAGCTTGGAACGAGTGTTGGGCATGATTCAATTAGGTGAGGGCCAGTGCACATAGGAGTGTTTTATTGCATTCCTTGAAAAGTGCAGGGAAGAGGCTGAAGTGTCGCATGGACATGGCATGAATCTCAGTCGTGATATATGGAGGCAGATATACTTGACTTGATTGCCCAGGTTTTTGACTCTCCAGTGGATGTCATGCAGGGGTGAGCATTTAGGGAGCATGTAGTCCCTACCACCCTTGGTGCAGCTCCTGCCATTTTGTGAAATGTTGCATCATAGCAGCCACAAAGTGCCAAAACTGACAAATTTAGGTCACAGACTCATGTGACACTTAATACCAGTTGCTATGGAGCTGCTGGATTTTGGCAGCAAGTTGGCAATTTGTAAAAAATTGATCTCCCCCACCCCACCCCCATTGTGGCTTGTGGGGTATGATGCATGGGATGAAAATGGCCTTCAGACTTCCCACAGTTGCCCATTTCTGAAGCAGAGCAAAGGCATGCTGCCGAATACCCTGCTTGTGTGTAAGTATTCATGTGGAATAGTCCAGAGAGGTAGAGGGATGTCTTGACCCATTCAATGGACTGTCAGCCCCCAGTATGTTTTAGTCATGCTGGGAAAGATTTTACTGAGAAGCCAAATCCAAATTCATACAAATTACTTGATGGGACTATATATGTGTAAAGGTTGGGAATTCATTTTTTGGGATTTACAGTGAATGGATTGCGTGTTACATATATGTTGGCATTTTGCAGTAACACAGAAACTGTTGGACCTAAGGAAGGAGCAATGTAGGTGGGATGCAATTGGGTTGAGTCTGAAAATAGTTGCTTGGCAGCTCTGAAAAGGTGCTTATGTACCAAGATGGAACTGCAGTCTGGAATTTGTACTTCACTAGCTGGAGTGAAGTACAAATAATTTCCTGAAATATGCATTTTTTTGTTTTTGTTTTAAAGGCATTCCTAGCATGACATATAAAAGTTCCTGTAATATGCTGTGAATCAGTTATTTGTCTCAAGTTCTATAAAACATGTATTATACATCACATGAGATTTTGGATAGCCCTCTACTAAGTATTGATCTGTGCACGCATGTTGCTTATTACTATTAGTGCTGTAGTGCAGAGAAATCTGATCCTGATGGGCTGCTATGAATATTGAGTGTGTAGCGAGTTGTGGATTTTTCATACCAACTATTTACCCTACTTATAGAAGACAGTGAAATGTATAGACTAGTCCTTTTGTTTTTCAGACAGGTGTTGATTTAACTAAAGATAACATGGCTCTACAAAGAGTGAGGGAAGCTGCAGAAAAAGCAAAGTGTGAACTTTCTTCTTCAGTCCAGGTAAGATACCAGAAATAGTTCACATTATACACAGGTCATTGCCTGCTGCCAGCTCTTGTACTGTATTTATTAATTTGGTGACAGCTAAAGACATTGGGAAAAGCCCGTGCCATTCAGTTCAAGCTCGTTGCTGTTGTCTCTTGCTTTCTTTTTAATGTTTGATGTGATGTTTCTTGTCTTGCAGACAGACATTAACTTGCCATACCTTACAATGGATGCTTCAGGACCAAAGCACTTGAACATGAAGCTGTCTCGGTCTCAATTTGAGGGGATCGTGGCTGATCTGATCCGGAGGACAATAGCTCCTTGCCAGAAAGCCATGCAGGATGCTGAAGTCACCAAGAGTGACATTGGAGAAGTGCTCCTGGTCGGTGGCATGACCAGAATGCCCAAGGTAGAATAGATTCCTCGTGACCTGATAGACTTGGGCCCCATTGTCTTGGGACTGGCTGAGTGCTCTTTGGACCTTCCTCAGCTCTTCCTCAGCTCACTAACAGCAAAAGTTAGTGGATAGGTTAATCAGTGGGGAGGGTTACTGTGAAGTTAAACATTGTCCTTGAGACAGAGTTTTCTGCTGCCTTTGTAGCTCATAAACTATAAAGTTAAACTTTGCTAACTCTGAGGTCTGGATAGGTTGGGTGCTTTTCCAGATATAGAAGTTTTGAGGCCTTTCAGCAGTTCTCTTGCTTTCCTCACAGCTTGACAGTGCTTCTCTCAGTGAGAAAGTGCCCGAAAGCCTTCTCCATGATTGACGAAGGCTCTGGAGTAATCCCCTTTAGCAATGAGAGGGTGCTACAGTCTGAAGGGCAAGGATCTCTCTGCATTTAGAGGGGAGCAAGGAAGAGCAGTAATGCCAAGGCATACAAGATTTCTATTCAAGGAGCGGTTTCTTGGTCGCAGATTTTCCTGCATCTCCAGGTCTGCTGTTGTACCCCATGCTTGTGGATACATGCTTTAACTGGACTGCTGTTGCCACATGTCTGCTGCAAGAGCTTTGACTGTGGCAGTTTTCCAAGTGTGGTGATGATTCACACTGCAAGACCACATAAACATTCCATACATTTCTTATAGCTCTTTTGTAATACAGAGTGGTGATCTTGCTGTACAGCAAAGACTATGAATGACAGAGCTGCTGTTCCTTATTAGTGCAAGATGGCAGTGTATATGGTGGGCATGGTGGGCATGTCATGAGCGGTGGGCATGGTGGGCATGTCATGAGCGGAGCCGGCTGGTGCCGGAGGTCAGACTAGATGGCCCAGGAGGCCCCTTCTGACTCGCTCTGTTTCTATGTTTCTATTGTCTGCAACTACAGCTGGATAATTCTGGCAATCCCTCAGCTGAAGGATGCATTTTCACTCTAGTATGGGATGATAATTCTCCCTTGCGGCCATATGTCACACATGCATTTGTGTCCCTTCAGGTGCAACAGACCGTACAGGACATGTTTGGTCGGGCTCCTAGCAAAGCAGTTAATCCAGATGAGGCGGTTGCCATTGGCGCTGCCATTCAAGGAGGCGTGTTGGCTGGTGATGTAACTGATGTGCTGCTGCTGGATGTGACTCCCCTTTCCCTGGGAATTGAGACTCTCGGGGGAGTCTTCACTAAGCTCATCAACAGGAACACCACTATTCCAACTAAGAAAAGCCAGGTGAGAGAGGGCTGTAGGTGTTGCTTGATCTGAAATACTCTGTTTTGTGCCATTGTGCTGTTAAGTCCAAACAGGATTCCTTCTGTTAATCCTATTCCTCTGTCTTGTGACCAGACCATTGTTTGCTTTCTTAGTCATTTAAAACATTTTTGTTCCATTTCTCAGTACAAACCATCCAGACCCTGCCACAGCCTTACTTCCTAAAGGAAAGGACTCAAAAGGTCTGGAAAAAGGAATTCTGTACCAGTTCTTGAAGTTACAGAGTAGGACTTTTAATGGTTAGCTGGAAGCAGTTCAGGGAGAGGAGGCGCCTGATGAAGTTGGCGTTTCAGCAGAGGTGATGGGATGGCTGCCGCTTGGTGACAGGCACTTGCTCAGAGCCTGACACATTGGGACTTGCCTGGCTGAATGCACAAAATGCTAGGGGGTGGGCAGTTATCATTCATAAAATGACTGCCTTGGTGGGCATGGCTGGTCACAGAACACCCCCTTCCCAGGGAGGTGCTTCATTTTGCAGCGTGCCAGGTTCCCAGGCTATCTTTTTAAAGTTTAAAAACTCACTAAACAGGAAAATTGGAAGTGGCAGTGCAGAGGGCGGGCTCCAAGGACAGAGGCCTCAGTTTCAGCAAAATCTGAAAGGAGTAAGGATTCTCATTTTTTGTTTAAAGGCGCTATAGCCTGCCCCTGAGCCTGCATGGCTCCCGGGGCAGTTCCCATGCAATGCACCCAGTTGGACAGGACTGTTTGGAATCCTTTCAGCGTGCCCGGCTACACAGCGAAGTGGCTGCTCCACCATGGCAGCAGTGGCTCCTATCCATCATTACTGGGACATAGTGGAAAAACCATACACATAAATTGTGGGGTTGGGAATGTTGATTTATGCCTCTAAGAGTAGATGTGGTACTTTTTCTGGCACTCACTGTGAACGAGTGTGTTTTGCTTTCCAGAGCTAATAGGACAGGGAATGGGGCACTGCACCACCACAAGTAATCACTTTGTCTCTCTGGGCTTAGCTGCCTTGAGTCTTTTTCTTTCCTCACAGCTGCTGTTTAGTTCTCTAGCAAATCACTGCTCATCCCAAATTTAATTCCTGTCCACAGGTGTTCTCTACAGCAGCTGATGGACAAACTCAGGTGGAGATCAAAGTCCATCAGGGTGAGAGAGAAATGGCCAGTGACAATAAACTGCTCGGCCAGTTTACTTTGGTATGTTGGATGCCTGACTTGCATGTATTTTTACCTGTGGTAATAGCTGTGGGAAGCCATTCCACTCCGCATGTTAGCTTGAAAACTCGCATTTGGAAAATGAAGTATTTTAGTGCTATTTTTGCTAAATAATGTTGATCTTAAAAATTGCTCTAGATAATCTTACCACTGTTTTGTTTTTCTAATGCAAAGTATAGACTCTCTTTGCAAGCTCTGCATCTGTACAGGATCCACTATACTACATTTGTAGGGAGGAAGTGTGTAGTTGTAGTTCCTTATACTCTTGATCCAATCTAGGAGCTCTCCAGGGTTTCTTAGCGCTGTCTGTGGAATGTGAGAGATTGATTCTGGGATCTTCGGATGCAAAGCAGGTGCCCTGTCTTCAGTTTAGCAGCAATTTGTAAGTGGGGTTTTTGCCTCCGGTAATGGTGCTGGAGTTAATTTATCCCAGTTACCTATAGAGAAGCATCTTTTCCAAGCTTGTCTTCTAGAAATGTTTCATAATAGGTCAGCTGCCTTTGTGTGAGTTCAATCAGCTCTAGAATATGTTTTGTGCTGATGCTTAGTAGTAATCAGGGCATCCTCTGAGTGACAGCACTGCACTTTGTGATTCCAGGTTGGGATTCCACCAGCTCCAAGGGGAGTGCCCCAGATTGAGGTCACCTTTGACATTGATGCCAATGGAATTGTTCATGTGTCTGCCAAGGATAAAGGCACAGGACGGGAGCAACAGAGTAAGTACAGAAATAGCTGCTTCTTTAAAGGGAAGGGTAGACAGGATGTGCCAAATGGTTGCTGCAATCTGTGGTGTTTGGAAACAGTAAATAGATTCTGGAACACACTGCCTCAAAAGCCTTGGTAGGCTTTTTAAAAAAGTGACACAAGCACATAATTTCAATTAAGCTAGAATTACATAGCTCACTAAGCTTTAATTTTTTTCTGGAAGACCTCTGAGCTTGGGTTCTTTACCAGAACCAGACAGTGTATGCGAGGATGCAGTCATCAACACATCACTCTCAAAACATGTGGAAGATTTCTGTCTGAGCACAACACAGCTGAGAAGCTGGCCTCACCAGGCGTTGCAGTCTGTTGGGGGCATAGAATGTATTCCTGAAAATGGCAATAAAATGTTAGCAGTAATAGAAAATGTCAGGTATGGAGGAGTCATGCCGCTTTTTTAACAACTCTAAAAGGTGGGTTATAAATGTTCCAAGTAACACTGCATTAAAGGTCAAGCAGTCATACATTTTGTTCTGCTCCTTATTATCTTGTTAAACACTGCAGGATTAGTTGGAATGCTGTGGAACTGGACCTCAGCCAATCAGTATGTTGAAAATGTGTTGAAAAATAAGCCTTATCTGGTTAGATAACTTTAGATGAAAGTGGAAACTGCTGTTGATGAGTGCTGGTTTGTTAGTCTAGAGCAGACTTACCCTGGTGCCCTCCGTAGCTAGCAATCTAGTGGCTGATGGCTGGGGATGATGGAATCTCTAATTCATCACATCTGGAGGACATCAAGGAAAATAAAGCCATTCTGATAAACTTTATCAGAAGGGGCTAGTTGTGCCAATAAAATATGGTGTGTATTTGAACCACTAAGTTATCCTTTGCATGCAGTCTTGTATCCCTGATATCCCATAGCCCTGTAACCTGAATATCTTTTCACATTTATCTAGTCGTGATCCAGTCTTCTGGAGGTCTTAGCAAAGATGATATTGAGAATATGGTGAAGAATGCAGAGAAATATGCAGAAGAAGACAGGCGAAGAAAGGTACCATTGTGGTGACTGCTTCTTGCTGATCAGTTCAAAATCTTTATTCCCCACACAGCTATGCCTTCAGGGTTTTGGACCAGGTGTTTAGGGTACCAAGCAAAAATTGATCTATTTCTACAGCCACTTTGGGAGACTATTTGGAAAGGCCTTCCAAATGAACAGAGTGTTTGTACTAGAGCATAGAGCTTTTCCCCAACTGGGAACTTTTTAGAAGTAAATATGCATTCATTACTTCTGTCCTATCTCCATCATTTTTTGTATAACTACAGAAGCCTGACAAAGCCTATTTCCAAACTGTAGACTGTTAGCATTAATACACTTGCAGTTAATAGTTATAGCATCTCAGAACTTCACTATTGGTAACTGTGAGTTGAGTGAATGGGCAGAAACAAACTATGAATCACTACAGTTTCCTGTTTAACATGGTCACTGATTTTAAATTGGTGAAGAGCAGAACGGAATTGTAGGATAGACGAGTGGTTAGAGAAATTACTGCACATGTAGGTTTTAGCACACAATAGCTGAAGCTCCCTGGGCAGTTTGCATCACATAAAATACTGTAACAAAAGGACAAACAACAATCAAAACATAAAATTTAAAATCAAATTTTAAAACAAATGTTTAAAAGCTACAGTAATTTATACAAATTAAATCTTAATTGTTGTCAGAAAGAGACTAAAGTTAGCACTAGGTAGACCTCAGTAGGGAACTTGTTCCATAGGTTGGGGGGCCACCACTGAAAAGGCACTTCCCCTTGTTGCCACCATTCAAACCTCCTGTGAAGGTGGCAGTTGGAAGCACCAATTGGTGGTATTCACTGGCAAGATAGTTGCCCTTAGCAGCAACAAATATGTTTATAGGTTTGTGTTACTTATACCTTGTTCCAAGACAGGTTACGAAATTAGCTTGAGGCAATAAGGCATATTAAAAACAAAACAAAAATAAAGTATGTAACACAACAAAATAGCAAATAAGCAATAACATCAAAACTATTCCATGGTAATATGCTACATTAATAGCTATTGCCTGGGGAAACAGAAATACATTATCTTTTTTTCAAACTGGCCAAATGGCTAGAACAGTGAACTAATTATCTGAAGGCTGTCATTTGAGAATCTCATTACATGAACCTTCCACAACCCTAGCGCCTTCCAGGTTACCATTATCCTCAGCCAGCAGGGCTATTGGCTTTGTCAGGTAAGGATAATGGATTTGTAGTTCAGCACATTGAGGACAGGGGGAGACAAGATTGGAAAAGGCCAGTACAGATAACTGGCTATAAATGAATCTGGTAGCATGCAGACATCATTTGAAGTGGGAGGCATGCTTGCTTTTTTTTCTTTTTTCTTTTTTGGAAATTCATGGGAAATGAGTGTAGAATTCAGAGCTGTGAAAACATAAAATTGGAGCCTTTGTTTGCATCCAAACTGTGTTTGAAAGACTTTCCTAAGACTAGGTAGGAGTCACTGAGGCCATGTCTTCCTTTGACAAGCGAGTGATGCCAACTTCATTGTCATATTTGTGATCCTCATTGCCATGGGGGCTTTATAGGCACAAAGAGGGTTTCATATTCTGCCTGATCAACATTGTTTTTCCCAGGAACGTGTTGAAGCTGTAAACATGGCAGAAGGAATAATCCATGATACAGAATCCAAGATGGAAGAGTTTAAAGATCAGTTGCCTGCTGATGAGGTAGGTGCCCCCTGCTGTCCTGTAGTCTTCCTTTGTCTTAATCCAGTTAATGCATACAGATTTAACTGTGTATCTGGGTGTGTTCTGAACATGCTTGCCTTTTCAGTTAGTTCAGAACATACAAAACTAATTCCTCTTCACCTTTATAATCCTGCATAGCAATTTCCTGTTCGTGCTAATTTACAACTGAAGATATTAAGCAGATTACGATTATGTGAGGCTTTAAACAGTTCAATCCCAGAATGCCTTTAGTAGAGAAGATAAATGCTAGCTTCCTTTCAATGAACTAAAATGAAAATGAGCTTAAGATTTTTGATATATTGATAGTATTCCTTATATGCAGAAGTGCTATAAAAGCCACAATGGGGATGAACTCCAGAAAGCTCAAATTACTGGCCAGGGATGCTATTCTATTAGTAACTAGTGAAGCCAGTTATGTTCCCTTTCTTGAAATCATAAATCTTGATGAATTCTGCTTGCTTCCAACTATGGAATGGAAGAAATAACTATGCTGCTGGGATCTTACAGAGAAGATTAAAAAAGATCCCCCCATGGTCTCAAAATTTCCATAAATTTAACATCTGTAATCTTTTAGGAAGAGTTTTGAAAGAATAAAAATTGTGTAGCTGTCTGAGGACATCTCAAACAAAATATTTCACAATCCATCATCATTCTATGTTTCTGATGGGAGTGTTGGACTAACATTCTGCCCAAAGGCTCTACTGGCTGGGGCTTTCCTGGCTCCACTTGCCAACATCTTGCCTACAACAACCTTGCCTACTCCAACTACAAATTAAACCATCTAGTATCCATAACTGAATTGCCTTTCTGTTAACAATCTTCACAAACAGGCTTAAAATCCAATTTCCTACCTGCTGCTGCCTCTGCTGCTGCTCTGATGGTAAAAATTGTGGGGCAGGAAGGTTCCTTCCCCAACCCAAATGGCTGGCTCATCCATTACAGCAGCCCAGGCACTCTAGAAAACACCATTCCCAGTGCTCTTGCTTTCTCCTGCCACACCAGGATAGGAGGAGACCACCTTGCTGCCAGTAGAAGAGCAGCAGCAAAACAAGTGGGTAGCAGGAGGAATCCAACTGGACTGGGTGCCTGGTGATATCATTGGGGCATGGCAGAGTTTGGCTTGTATTTAAGCTTGGAAGAAAGTATGGTTGGCTTTGTGTAGGCTAAAGATGCAATATTTCCAGACATTTTGGTGGGGATTTCTGACTCTGGGGGTGGCTGCTTTAGATGTCACAACTTTGCAATGATGGCGTGCCTCAGTCTGCATGCTTCTGCTCTTCAAATAGACACCAAAGGCTTCTGTACCACTCTACTCTGTTTGGAACAGTGTGAACCCACCTCCCCACAATAGCCTCTTCTGCACAGTCCACTGTGGAATCTAGAAGTGGGGGGGTACTGACAGATGGTACAGAGGCTGATGCAGATCCATGTTCTTGTTGGCATCTCCACTCTCCCATGAGCAGTGAGGGGGTGCTATTTTGGAATAAATTTAGGCGTCAGCTATCAGCAGCAAGAACAGCTTATATCTGAACTGCGATTTAGTAGCCTTTTCCTGTTGGCACGAAAGAAGGTAGCTCAGTTTCAATCCCCAAGCTCCTTTTGGTGACGATGCTAGTAAAATCCAATGTCAGCAATATGGCCTGCTAATGTTTGAATCTGCCCAACAGGAGCTGGCCATGCCTTGCTAATTGGGTTTATTGAGGTTGAGGGAGACCACCTTTCAGCAAAAAGCTGAAATGATGATGGCCGTGTTTTTCTGCAATTGCTTTTTTAGTGCAACAAGCTGAGAGAAGAAATTGCGAAAATGCGTGAGCTGCTCGCTCGTAAAGATAGCGAAACAGGGGAGAACATCAGGCAGGCAGCCTCCACTCTACAGCAAGCATCCCTGAAACTTTTTGAAATGGCCTACAAAAAGGTAGGAAGAGGGGCAATGTGCTGAAGACTTGGGTTAGCAGGGAATCCTAGAAGTATGTGTGCTCCTGGTTTTAGCAAGCAATAGAAAAGTAACTCAGTACAACCATTGGGTGGAAAAAAAAAGTCAAGGCTACAGCTGAGCATTGCTTAACGCTTCTATGCATATATAAAAAGCGAGCATGGCTGATTTTGGGAATAAAAAGTGACTGTTACTGAATGTGGCCTTGGATTCATCAGCTCCAGATTGCTAGGTAACCACCTAGATATGTACCATATATTTAAATATTGGCAAGTTTCCTTTTTTTATCCTATGGAAAGCACGTCAAGCCAGGGCTGGGCAGTGTCAGGCCTGAGGATCAAATCTGGCCTTCTAGGATTCCCTAGAAGGCCATGTCACTTCCCCCTGGCCCAAACCCCTTTACTCTACCACCCATCAGTTGGTGGTTTCTCAATTTTTCAGCAGTTGTGTCCTGCCTCCCTTGCCTTACTCTGTTATAGAAGACTGAAACAGCCCCCTCCCCTTAAATATTACTTCACTGGTGGCAAAGGCTTTTAGGTAAAGTAATCTGGTATGTTCAGACCTAATCTCTTTTGCTTTGGATTCCACCTCCTTTGGTTCTACTCACCACTGGAATGCAGTTCTCAAGAGCTTCTCCAAAATGGAATTCAGCCCTTGAATTGAAAGAAGCTCCCCACCCATTCCTTAAATTTGTGTATTGCATGCTGGTTCAGGATTACAGGCTCCTCAGCTCCTTGACCCCACCCCCAAACACCTCTTTACACCTGAATGAACTGCTCATTCATTCCCTCACCAAACATCATCTTCCCTTTGTGTCAGCAAATGGCACAAATGCAAGTCTGTATGCTAGGTGTTTTTTTTTTTTTTAAGGGTGATATGCCCATTCTTCTTCAAGGGCCTGAATTTCTAGGAATATAGCATTCTTCCATGGTGGTATCTGTTGAATTGAGGATCCTCAAAATAGTACTAGGGGATCACAATTGAAATATTGGGAGTGATTTTCAGAAAGGAGCAGTCAACAGCTTTTGACATAGAGAGGAAAGCAAAACAAAAAAGATGGCAATAATGACCCCAAGTTCTAGCCAGAAAGAACTTGCTCGACCAAAGCAGTGTCGGGATTGCGCCTTGCTGAGCTAACACCGTGTGTTTCTTTTCAGATGGCATCAGAGCGGGAGAGTTCTGGGAGCTCCGGGGATCAAAAAGAAGAAAAGCAATAACTTCTATAGACTGCAGCAGGAAGAGGACAGTGTTCCAAAGCTTAGGAGGCAAAGGACCTTCCTGAGCAGCTGTGGGCAAATTTATTTCTTACTGTGTTTTTGCAGTATTCTATACATAATTTCCTGAATGTATACATTTAGTGATGGTGTCAACTAGTGAAACTACCTGATTTAAAAGAAAAAAAAATTAATGCAAGACAGCTCCCTGTGGTGAATGACATTTTCAGGTTCAGCCAAAAGATTCATGGAGCTCTTCTGAGTAGAAGGGGGGAAACAGTGTGGTAATTTCTGAAGGCTTAGAAACTATGGCACTAATGCAAGGTGAGGCAGCTAGGATTCCTGTTGCCAGGACTGCTTGAGTTTCACCCTTAATACTGGATGCTCCTTTTGGGAAGAGGTTTCTGCTTCAGTATGAGGGGATTTTAATAGGGCCTGGGTTTAGTTGAGGCTGGGCAATCTGCTCGGGTAGAGTGTGTGTAGCCCTGCACCTTAGGGCTTAGCATCATCGTCTCAAAGGAGGTGGATTGTTTTAATGTAGCTGTAACTATAAATAAGGCTAGTCTGAAGTGTCATGTACTCTGCTCTGCTCTGCCCAGTGTCATTTTCTCCTTGCAGAAAAACGGCTTCCCTTATTAAAAAATAAAATAATCTTTCTTGATGTAGCGTGTGTGTCTGTCAATAAAGGCTCAATTTCCATCCCTGTCTTCCTACCCCAACTTGTGATGCTACATAGTACCACCTCTTTGAGAAGCTGTACATACTAGAGACTTCACTGTCTAGTACCATGAAGATTTTTTTCACTGTGGTACAGTGCATACACTTTACCTCCCATCTTACTATACCACTTGAATTGGGTTGCTCCTGAGGAAATCAGGTGTATGTGATGCTGCTCATGTGCAGCAGGACTCCCTCCTGCCACAAGAAGCAAACACTTTCTGAAAGCAACCAGAAATGCGCCAGACACTTGTTCTGCAATGGAACCGGTCAGTGGAGCTAGCTAAACTCTCCCATTCTGCAGCTAGCAATTTGGCTCATTCTGGTATTGACCTAGAAAGTCCTCGTGTTTTGTTGTGCCAACAAGATGTGCCAGTGGTACATCAGCAGTGTTAGCTGCTGTCGTGTGCTTTCACATCTTAAGGTACTTGGGGGTTTTCTGTTTGTAAGTGTGCAGGTGATTCAGACCAAGTGGTTAGTAAGTGAATCTGCTCCTACAAGGTTTGGGTTCTCTGTTGCAGCAGAGCCATTCCAAATAATGTATTGAGTCAAATTCAACAAGTGAAAAAAGTATTGTTGATAGTTGGCTTTATTAACAGTAGCATATGTGTTACTTATGACAAAAGGTGCCTCCAGCTCACCTTAAAATCACAGAACTAAACTGCCCCATATCCCATCAAGTGAGACAATGAAATCCTAGATAATTTGTTTCCTGCTATACGGACATTTTTCTCATGCAAGTATTTTTCCTCACACAAATGCATGCAAATCTGAGCTATTAAAACTTGCATGAATGGCTAGGATTTTAGAAGTGTTTGCTTCCTGTTGTGCCAGGAGTGGGTCCTGCTGGCACATAGACACCATTAGGTATTTTATCACACAGTAGTAATGAGTAGATGCTAATTACATTTTATATCCTAACTTTGGAACCCAGGGTGGATGCATACAAGCACTAACTAGACCCAGACCTACTCAGCTTCAAAGGGTTGCCTCATGTGCTATTAGGAGACTTCCTGTCCCTCTTAGAAATCTCATTCCACCAGGCAGGTGCACCCTATTTTCCTATTCCATTTAAAATTACAACCACTGCAAAGCAGGAGCAAAAACAGGCAAGGGAATAGTCACAGAGAAATGAAGCTACCTGCCAATATTTTTTTGGGGAGGGGGGCAGCCATGCACCCTGGTCTTTTGCATGTTTTGCCAAAGTCAGGAACTTAAGCTAGGTAAGCCTACCTCTGCTAAAAAGTGCTGAGATAGAAACAATACATCTAACAACTTGCGAAATATCTAGCACTTGCTACAGTATCTAGCAACTGTAGAATGCACAACAAAAATCATTTCTAGTTCCTAAGCAAAGCAGAAGCCTAACCTGAAAAAGCAGGAAACTAGAACTCACATTTTACAGAATGTCTGTGGACTAAATATTTTGTGTCAGTAAGTAAATGAAATGTAATTGGCTTCCATGCTTCTTCCAAAAACTTAAAAGCACAATTCCACTACACGCTATCTCTTGGAAGAAAGTATCTGAAATTGAAGATTTGCCCCAGGCCAGTCAAAAACCTTGAAAGAACCCTGAGTTTTTGGCATCTATATCTCATAGCTGACTTGTTACACTGCATTGGTTCATAGCCAGCAACTGCTGCTAAATCATGCCTTCCTAATGTGACAGAGTCAGAGTGAATGTTGGTGTGTTTAACCAGCTCTCAAGATGTGCTCTAGGAGCTATTTTTCATGGGAATTAACAGGATTCCTACACAAAGTGAATCAGGCAAATAAGACACAGGTGTGACATACAGGTAGGTATACTGTGAATGGCACACATGATGAGGCTTTTAACTGATGAGGCCTATTGGGTGTCATCAGCAAACTGCTGGCACTGAACCCACAAACTCTGGTCAAACTATCCTTGTGATATTATGCAAGTATTAATAGCATCAGGGACAAAACGGAAGCCTGAGGGACACCATAGACCAACAACCACAGCATTGAACAAGAATCCCCTCACACCACTTTCTGGCATCGTTCCTTCAAGTCCCATGTCAGAGAGGTTGTAGAAAGATAGAGGTTGAATGCATCAAAAACCTCCAAGAGGTCAAACAAGCCAGTAACATACACTCCTTATGCAGTTTCCAGCATAAATTATTCTATGGTGGTTAAAGCAGTTTCGATCCCATAACATGACCTGAGGCCAGACGGAAATGGAACTAGATAATCCTCATCTAGAAATCCCCAGATCTGAGAACACACCGCATGTTTTAACACTCTGCCCAAGAATTGGAGATCAGTCAGAAACTCACCCAAATATGGTGGGTTCACGGAGAGTTTTAATAGCAAAGGTCTCACTTCTGTCACTCTCAGACAAGATGGAATCATATCTTGTGGCAAAGAGGTGCTAGCTGCTTTGAAAGCTAGGAAGGGTGAGGTTCCAGTACACAAGTGGTAGGCCTCACATTTCCAAGGATCTACACCCTCAGACTACAAACAAAGCATCCATTATGATAGATAGTATAGATTGTATAGTCAACAGACAAGACTGGCCACAGTTTCACTATGGCAATGCCCCAACAAATAAACACTTGTGAAAAGGCAGTGTTGTGTTTTTCCATTTCAGGAGGTGGGCTGTTTTGAACCAACACTGCCAAAATAGATATTGTAGATACTGTACAGCAAAGAGCAACCAAAATGATCACTGGACTAAAGCTATTCCCTTATGAAGAAAACATTTAGGGTTGCCTAGCTTAAAAAAAAGGCATGTAATAGAGGTGTATAAAGCATGAACAGGGTGGAGAAAGTGGATAGGGAGATTTACAGTTTCTGTACCATGTCATTTACTACCACAAGTTTTAGGGCATATTCAGGTGTTACCGGACTGAGCCAGTCAACAGCTGGGGCAAACCCAGGTGGACCCCAGACCCAAGCCAAACAGAGCCTGAGATGAGACTTAGTCAAAATCAGCTTTATTCTAGTGCACTATAGAATAAAGGGAGACAAAAGGGGACATTCAGCCCAAAGCAGTGTCTCAAAAGTTGCACCCCAGTACATGCGTTTTATACCCTAGGTAACCAGTTAGGTCACCTAATACACATCTAATACATCAATACATCAATGTATGCGCCCCCTTCCATGCTGGAGAAAGAGTCCTTTCTTCTGTCAAGGACCAGACATTTCCCATGTCTATTTCTTATCTGCTTGAGATTCACACAGGCTTGCCATGTTCTTACTCCTTGCACATTTGCAACTTTCATGGCTGCTAGAGCCAGTTTCCACTGTCCCTTTGATTACCGTATTCGAGGTCAGGCTAGCGTGTTAGCTGCGGGTTACACAAAGTTCATTTTGTTCTTATCTGCCCTCCCTTCTGGGACAGTATAACTGTGGTGTTTTTACTATGTGGCCTTCATTTGGCCAACTACTTTTGGGGCCTTTCTCCGGCCAATTACTCTTGGGGTGTTTTGGGGTGCTACAACTGGTAACACAGGGGAAGGTTATCTCTATGTTGTCCGGCTTGGGGGTTTCCCAAAAGCAACTGGCTGGACACTGATGGAAATGGGAGAATGACCTATGCAGGTACTTGAGCTGCTCCAGTAAGATATCCACAAGAAGTAGGAATGAAACCCCTATGGCTGGGGAAATGTCGGCCTTCCAGATGCTGGACTCCAATTTTTATCAGCCCGAACATGGGGATGATGGTGTTGCAAAAGCAAGTTCATCGAGGAGTTGTTACAACCTCTTGATTTAGCGAGAGAAATTTGAGGAAGTGCTCTAATTCCAGCTTCGTGTGCTACGTTGACATCGGACATTGGTTCCTGCAAACAAGCGCCCGACCCAGATTGCCAGTAGCGCCCCCGCCCTGCGCGACTCCCTTGACACATGGCTTCTCCACGCGTTCCCGAGAAAAGTGTGCGCGGCCCTTTAAAGAATTTGCACCCAATCGCGAATACCATCGTAGAGGCCGTCAACGCGAGATCGACACATCCGCCCTTGGTGACCCCTGCAGGAAACTACACTTCCCAGCATGCAAGGCGTCGTAAATGCAATGATGAGACATCCTAGCGTCGCTCGAAGAAGCCACCAAATGGAGAGAGAGAGCGAGAGAGAGACCGTAGCCAATGAGAAAAGGAGAAGTGGCGGAACGCTTAATCCATCGCCTCACTCAAACGCGGTGGTTTTTTTTTTTTTTTTGGTGGAGGACCGGAAATGAGGTCAGAGGCCCCATGTGAGGCGATTGCAACACATGCTGCGCGGAGGAGAAGAGAGAGGGAGGGGGGAAGAGCAGGAGAGGCGGAGGACGAAAGGAAAGGAAAGGAAGGAAGAAGCCGGTTAACGACGTCACAAGCGCCGTCGCGCGGAGCCCTTTGCTGTCGTCCGGAGAAGGAAGGGAGCGGAGAAGGAGGCGGCGGCGGCGAGGCCTGAGGTGAGCGCGCGTACATGCCAGCCCGTCCCGTCCGCTCGTCCGTCAGTCAGTGAGAGAGAGCGAGAGTGGAAGCGCCGAGGGAGGGCGGCTCTGGTGCTGCTTCTTACAGTCCCAGGGCGAGGGCATGAGGAAGACGGTGTGGGCCTGACCGGGATTAACGGCTTTACTTTCTCCCCTTCTCCCCCCACCCCGGTCCCTGTATCTTTTCGTGTGGCGGCCTTGCTTGCTGACTACAGCCGCAGGAGGGGCGGTGGAGGAGGAGGAGGAGGAGGGAGAAGATGGCGGACGATCCCAGCGCTGCCGACAGGAACGTGGAGATCTGGAAGATCAAGAAGCTCATCAAGAGCCTCGAGGCCGCGCGCGGGTGAGGAAAGCCCTCGAGGTGGCGGCGGGCACATAGCCTAGTTCTCCCGCGCGGGGGCTGGGAGGGAGCAGCCTTGCATATTGGGCTCTAAGTGGTGCTGGGGGTCGCTCTCCTTTCCACGTCCCTCCCTAATCCCTCGGCGTTGGAAACCAGAATATCAGGGCGGTGGCCACGCTGGAATCCCTCTCTCTCGACTCATTTTTCTGTATAGTGTGATGTGCCTGTAGAGAGGAGCTTTGAGCATGTGAGCCTCAACGCACGCGCACCTAAAATCCGAAATGATACGATCCATAATGAGGTGGGGGGCCCTTTGGTGAGAGCTCAGCTTTAGATCCTGTTAAGAGTTCTTTTGGGATCAATATGGAGTCATGGGTGCATAGAGTGCATCACAGAAAAGTCCATTTTATTCTCTCACGGTAGTTTTATATGTGCAAGAGTTTTTTTTTTTTTTTAGTATAGCAGAGCATTCCATATTGTAAACTCTCACCTACAGTATGAGGCAGTCCTCACTTCAAATACAAGTAGGACACTCAGTGTAAGCTAGACTGAGTTAGGTTCTCCTCATACCTGAAAGAAGCTTTTTTTTCTTGTTTCTTTCTCCCTTGGACACACAAATGTCAACCAATCCTGATTTCTTTTTCCTCCCATCATATTGGGTTACACACAGCCCACAGTTGAATACAAGTAATGTTTTAAAAGTGGTGAAAGACTAACTTCTAACTCAGTTAAAATGTTGTATTTTTTCCTTAATCTTTTGATAGCTAGCATTCATTTTCTTCCTAAATTTTCTACATATGAAGCAGGGATTTTAAAATGCATCCCTGTTGCCATGGTATATTTTTTACTCTCAATGCTTTAACAGTGTAGGGCATATAGGTGGGGCAGTCCTCTTTCATTTCCTTAGCCTTATGGGGTGTGTGGATGGTTTGTTCTGTCTTCACTGAATAACATGTTAGGACCTGTTTGGCAGTCATTCTTTTTGAAAGGGGCATGAGTTAAGAAAAAGTAATTTTTGTTAATATGTGTCCAAATATTAGCACCTGTGAATTATACCTGTGAATCTTTCTCCCTGGAGTTAGTTTTCTCAAATGAGCCCATTTTGTGTCCAAATCATAATCAAGCCAGTGGTATTTTTATCAGTGGATTCTTGAAGCACTACCGGAAGGCTAGCTGTCTTCAAATAAGATTGCCAGGTAACCACCTGGGAGTCATACCTTTGTGACAATCACCTGTCCCTGTTCTCCCAGTATCCCTCATCTTCACTTCCCAACTTTCTTCATGTGTTGAAGGAAGTAAGAAGGGTTGTCTTGTTTCCTCTTGCCTTGGAAAGACAGATCTTTCCTCTGTCCTCTTTGCATAGACCCACTCTTTCTGAGTGTCAACACACAAAGTTTGAAGTGAGAGTGACCCTTGCTTTTCCTGAATCCTATGTGTGTTCCAGAGGACTTGAAAAAGGTATAAATTAAATGATCAGAAATAATAGCTCCCCACAAATGCAAGCCAGAACTTGTGCACCCTGGTATAGAGACTACACATCTGTAAATTATCCCACTTCCAGACAGGCATGACAAGTTTTTTAACTGACCAGCTAGTGTCCTACATACATGTAGAAGCCTTATATTTGCCATTTTGTGAGTTAAATTATATATTAAAATCCAATTTGCTACTAATTTTGTTTGTTCCTTGTAGACTTGTTTGTAATGATCTCAAAGCAACTAATAATGGTAGGCAGCTTGGATTTAGGAAAAGTTATATGAAGTATGTGCTATGTGGTATTAAATTATTGCTCTCATCTTGGAATGATCTAAAGTTAATATCTGATATGTGACTGGCAGGATTTTTAGACAACCTAATAAAAGACCTGATTTGCCATATCAGAAACGTACTTAATTATACCAATTATTACATTATCCTTTGCCAACCTAGTATTCTGCAGGTATGTTGGACTGCAGCTCCCATCATCCCCAAGCTGGGAAAGAAGGGAGTTGCAGTCCTGCACCTCTGCAGAGCACCAAGTTGGTGAAGATTGAATTAGAGTTTCACAGTACAAGTTTTTCTTGGTGTTTATTTGGTGTGTGCCCAGCTTCATAGCTTCTGAAACTTGAGGCACTGGATTATTTTGCTTAGGGAGCTAAGAATTTTATGTTACTTGTTTCAAGTGTAGAGTTAAATCCCAGTGGTACATGTGATCCATTAGACCAATTCAGTGGCAACTCTGTATGTTTAATTAGAGCTTAATTGTGCTTCATTCAGTATACTAGTACTTATACCGCTTACAGAAAATGAGAGAGACAGCTTTTAGGCAATGCTTTCCCATACTGAAGGACAGCCAGCAACCCACATGTAGGAAAACCTTTTCCTAATTTCTGCTGGTATTTAATGTGCTGCACCTGAAAAATGGTTTGCTATTAAATATAGAGCAGAAGGATAAGAAATTTGAATTGGTTAGAAGCTTTGTGTATGCAGTGTAATAGAATGTAGAATGGAGGTTCTGTATTATTACAGTGGAAAAGGTCAGGATCCAAAGAGTCATGGGCAGTGTTTTGAATAGATTAGCTCAGCCTTCTAATGGCAGCCATCTAAAAGCTTTGCTGAAAGTATTTTCTGCATGCTTTCTTTGCTTTCTGGATCCCACCCACTTTGTGTCCTTGCTGATACGAGAATTAAGGCATGCCAGTAGTTAGGATACTCTTTCCAGATAAAAAAGTTTGATAGCAATCAAAAGCCAACAGAAGAGGTCTGCCTATGACTGTTACTAGTCACCATACCGTATTTTAGGCTGCTGAAGCTGCACATTAAGATTTCTGGAGAATGGGGTTAACAATCTCACAAGTAAATAAAATAGGATAGTAGGAATGTGTGCATGTGTTCAAAATGCAAGGTAGCTCTAAAAGAGTAATTTTGTCAAGAGGCAGCAGCTGGGGTGCTGTTTTTCAGTGGACTGTGACACTGAAAGATCTGAGATAGTGACAGCTTCCAAAATGCCCGGTGGGCATTTCATCTATGAATCCCATTCTTCTTGGGTATGGCATTACAAACTCCATTTGTCCCAGTTGCTTTGTGTCAAGCTCTAGATAAATGTCACATTCCAGTAATGTGCAGGGTTAGATCCTACCGTCAGTATAGGGAATAGGCAGAGGTAATACTTTAGAGTGAGGCCTGAGTCTTAAAGCATTATATTGAACTTTGGGGTCTGATACTCCTCTCTTGCAAACAATATGCAAAGTTGTTCCATCACATCATTAGCTATACCTTCATTACAACTATATCATGAATTGTTGTAAAAGTATAGATGAACTTGCCCATCTTTGGCTTGCTTTAAAAATAACCATTAGACAATAAACCTTTTGTCTCTGGCATTGCACTTTTTCAAAGAAAGGTATGTTCCTAAGAACATTTTGCAGATACTAATATTAACTTTTTCAACTTTGTGGTTTTTTAAAAGCTATGTGTAGCACAGCAAGGATAAATATATTTGTACTGCCAGAGATGACTCTGACAAACAACTGAGACCCACTTTGAGTTTGATGAACTATGCCTTATGGCCCTTGTTTTAGCCTTGTATTTGACTGTTAATAAGAGAGCCAGTGTGGTGTAGTGGTTAAGAGCATGGGACTGGGACTCAGGCAATCTGGGTTCTAGCCCCCGCTCAGCCATGGAGCCAACTGGGTGACTTTGGGCCAGTCACAGACTCTCAGCCCAACCTACTGTACAGGGTTGTTGTTGTGGGGATAAGATGGAGGAGGAGAATGATGTAAGCTGCCTTGAGCCCTTTGTAGGAAAAAGGCAGGATATAAATAAATTAAAAAAAAAAAACTTCCAAGTAAATGTATATCAGGATGGTACTGTTTAGCTAAGAACACACATTGTTGAGTGTGCTGTGGCTTGTGTTCTTTTCTCCAATTTTCTAATGCCTAGTAGCTTATGTTTAGGATACAGATTGCTGCAAAACCAAATGGTCTCAGAACATTTTTGAAAAAATGTAAATAGGAAATAGGTGAGTAGAGATTCCTGCTAATCTGCTTTATGAAGTTATCCACCCCAGGCAGCCCAAAACTATTCAGCATCATCAGGCTGTGCATGCAGTATTGGATAATTATCATACCATCCTGATGTGTTTTGACTTTTGTCAGCTAAACTGTTGCCTGAGCAGAATAGTACTGCAGATTTGCTTTAAAATAAGTATGTATGGTAACAAACAAGTAGAAATTCTTTTTTCCTGTCTTCTGGGGAAATTGGTGTATTTTTTAAGGCAAATGTGGAAGAATTGATGTGAACTCTTGCATTTAGAATGGGAAGGTGTGGAAAATGTATTATAGAAATGAGTGCTACGCTGCATTCAGGAACATCATAGGTTGAGGTCTTTGATTTTTGTTGATTCTCTCCCACAGCTGCAGTCCCTTATATATCATGTAGCATTTCTGAGGATCTCTGAACCCAAGCAACAGCTAGGTGCTGCAGGTGGAACTGCAGCTGTTTGGACAGTATCCAGTGCTGCTCATGTGCTAATAGAGCCTACCACTAGCACAACAGGAAGGTAGCAGTTCCTAAAACAATCAGAAACGAGCCAAAATACTCATTTCTAGGATAGGGAAGATCAGCAGAGCTTAGAGAAGTTTTGGTTCATTTCAGGCTTTAAGGTTGCTTTAAGGTATCAAGGCTTCCTGTTATACCAC
The DNA here is from genome assembly GCA_023646645.1 of Varanus salvator macromaculatus. Lineage (NCBI taxonomy): Eukaryota > Metazoa > Chordata > Lepidosauria > Squamata > Varanidae > Varanus > Varanus salvator. The sequence continues at coordinate 2,047,964 of JAIXND010000798.1, forward strand.
TAATGTTGTTGTTGTTACTTGCGAAGTCATGTCCGACCCATCGCGACCCCATGGACAACATTCCTCCAGGTCTTCCTGTCCTCCACCGTCTCCCGGAGTCCGCTTAAGCTCAGACCAACTGCTTCAGTGACTCCATCTAGCCACCTCATCCTCTGCCGTCCCCTTCTTCTTTTGCCATCTATTGTTCCCAGCATTAGACTCTTCTCCAGGGAGTCCTTCCTTCTCATTAGGTGGCCACAGTATTTGAGTTTCATCTTCAGGATCTGGCCTTCTAAAGAGCAGTCAGGGTTGATCTCCTCTAGGACTGACTGGTTTGATCGCCTTGCTGTCCAAGGGACTTGCAGGGGTCTCCTCCAGCACCACAGTTCAAAGGCCTCAATCCTTCGGTGCTCAGCCTTCCTTATGGTCCAGCTTTCACAGCCATACATTGCAACTGGGAAAACCATAGCCTTGACTATACGCACTTTTGTTGGTAGGGTGATGTCTCTGCTTTTTAGTATGCTGTCTAGATTTGCCATAGCTTTCCTCCCCAGGAGCAAGCATCTTTCAATTTCTTGGCTGCAGTCTCCGTCTGCGGTGATCTTGGAGCCCAGGAAAATAAAATCTGTCACTACCTCCATTTCTTCCCCATCTATTTGTCAGGAAGTGAGAGGACCGGATGCCATGATCTTAGTTTTCTTAACGTTGAGTTTCAAGCCAACTTTTGCACTCTCCTCCTTCACCCCCATCAAGAGGCTCTTTAGTTCCTCTTCACTTCTGCCATGAGAGTGGTATCATCTGCATATCTGAAGTTGTTGATATTTCTCCAAGCAATCTTAATTCCAAGTGGTGATTGATCTACCCCCTCCTTTCTCATGATGTGCTTTGCATATAAGTTAAATAGACAGGGCAACGTTATACAGCCTTGCCGAACTCCTTTCTCACTTTTGACCCAGTCTGTGATTCTGTGTCCGGTTCTCACTGTTGCTTCTTGATTCGCATATGGGTTTCTCAAAAGACAAATAAGATGGTCAGGTACTCCCATCTCTTTAAGAACTTGCCACAATTTGTTGTGATCCACACAATCAAAGGCTTTAGCATAGTCAATGAAGCAGAAGTAGATGTTTTTCTGGAACTCCCTAGCTTTCTTCATGATCCAGTGTATGTTGGCAATTTGATCTCTAGTTCCTCTCCCTCTTCAAAATCCCGCCTGTACTTCTGGTAGTTCTCGGTCCACATACTGCTGAAACCTAGCTTTTGAATTTTGAGTGTAACCTTGCTAGTGTGTGAAATGAGCACAGTTGTACAATAGGTTGAACATTCTTTGGCATTGCCCTTCTTGGGGATCGGAATGTAAACTGACCTTTTCCAATCCTGTGGCCACTGTTGAGTTTTCCAAATTTGCTGGCATATTGAGTGTAGCACTTTAACTGCATCGTCTTTTAGGATTTTGAATAGCTCAGCTGGAATACTTTCGCCTCCACTAGCTTTGTTGTTGCTCAGATTTCCTAAGGCCCATTTGACTTCACATTCCAGGATGTCTGGCTCGAGGTCAGTGACCAGCCCATCATGGTTATCAGGGATGTTAAGCTCTTTCTTGTATAGTTCTTCTGTGTAATCTTGCCACCTCTTCTTAATCTCTTCTGCCTCTGTTAGGTCTCTGCCCTTTTGGTCCTTTATCATGCCCATCTTTGCATGAAAGTTTCCCTTCATATCTCCAATTTTCTTGAAGAGATCGCTGGTCCACCTTATTCCATTGTTTTCTTCTATTTCTTTGCACTGTTCATTTGAGAAGGCATTTTTTTCTCTTCTAGCTATTCTCTGGAATTCTGCATTCAATTGGGTGTATCTTTCTCTTTCTCCCTTGCCTTTCACTTCCCTTCTTTCCTCAGCTATCTGTAAAGCTTCCCCAGACAGCCATTTTGCTTTCTTGCATTTCTTTTTCTTTGGGATGGTTTTAGTTGCTACCTCTTGTACAATGTTGCGAACCTCTGTCCATAGTTCTTCAGGCACTCTGTCTGTCAGATCTAATTCCTTAAATCTATTTATCACCTCTACTGTATATTCATCAGAGATATGATTTGTGTCATACCTGAGTGGCCTAGTGCTTTTCCCTGCTTTCTTCAACTTAAGCCTAAATTTTGCCACCAGAAGCTCATGATCTGAGCCACAGTCAGCTCCTGGTCTAGTTTTTCCTGACTCTGTAGAGCGTCTCCATCTTTGGCTGCAGAGCACATAGTCAATCTGATTTCTGTGTTGACCGTCTGGTGATGTCCATGTGTAGAGTCATCTCTTGGGTTGTTGGAAAAGAGTGTTTGCTATGACCATCGTATTCTCTTGACAAAATTCTACCAGCCTGTGCCCTGCTTCATTTTGTACTCCAAGGCCAAACCTGCCTGTTATTCCAGTTACCTTTTGGTTTCCTACTTTAGCATTCCAATCCCCCATGATGATAAGGACATCATTTTTTGGAGTTAATTCTAGCAGGTGTTGTAGGCCTTCATAGAACTGGTCAACTTCAGCCTCTTCAGCACCAGTGGTTGGGGCATAGACTTGGACTATTGTGATGTTGAATGGTTTGCCTTGGATTCAAAGTGAGATCATTCTGTCATTTTGGAGATTGTATCCCAGTACTGCTTTTCCTACTCCTTTATTTAGTATGAAGGCTACTCCATTTCTTCTGAGGGATTCTTGCCCGCAGTAGTACACCTGATGGTCATCTGAATTAAATTCACCCATTCCTGTCCATTTTAGTTCACTGATTCCTAAGATGTCGATGTTCAGTCTTGTCATCATTTGTTTGACCACATCCAGCTTGCCTTGTTTCATAGATCTTACATTCCAGGTTCCTATGGAGTGTAGATCTTTGCAGCATCAGACTCTCCTTTCACCACCAGATACATCAGCAACTGAGTGTCCTTTCGGCTTTGACCCAGTCGCTTCATTCTTTCTGGTGCTACTAGTTCTAGCCCTTTGCTCTTCCCCAGTAGCATATTGGACACATTTCGACCTGAGAGGCTCATCTTCCGGCGTCATATCTTTTTGCTTTTTGGTACTGTCCATAGGGTTTTCATGGCAAGGATACTGGAGTGGATTGCCATTTCCTTCTCCAGTGGATCACGTTTTGTCATAGCTCTCTTCTATGACCTGTCCGTCTTGGGTGACCCTGCACGGCATAGTTCATAGCTTTATTGAGCTATGCAAGCCCCTTTGCCACGACAAGGCAGTGATCCATGAAGCCCAGTTAATACAACCGAATGAATGGAGACACAGTGATGGTTTAGATACTGCCCTTTATAATCAAAGTTAGTTTTAAGAAAATGCATTGATTTTTCATTTACAGTTTAGATTATAGAAGCTTTCCTCCAGAAACATGATTTTATCCCTTTTAAAACCTACATTAGCTTTCACATGCTGGCTGGCACCAGAATACTAAAGAGGTTCCTTCTAGAAAAATGGGGGAAAGGAAATGTTCAGATTCTTTTTTCCTCCTTTCATTCCTCTCTGCCCCCTGAAAATCTCTAGAGGATTGTAGGACATTCCAACAGGGGAGGAGGCACCAAGGAATGGGGAACTCACAAAAATTCAGCTTCTGTTGCGTCGCAGTCCCTTCTGCAAATGAAAACAGTCTTTCCATTCACAGAAGTGGGCATCTTGGGAGCCAGCCCACTTATTTCGAAGCCCCAGTATTGGCCTATTCTGTCTTCTTAATAGAATATACATGGTTTCCATTTTCAGCATTTTTTTCCAAAAGAAAGCTAATGCCTACACACTTTATACCTAAAGCGATACAAGTTTTTCTGGAATTTTTGGATCTTAGCATGTTTTGAAGTATGTGCACGTTGGCCTTGTAATTTACCTTTCTGTTCTGTCCTCTCCACCATTTACAAATGAAGTGTGTGTGATAGAGGAAGGGGCTGGGAAAAATAGCTAATATGAAGCTAGTGATTGGTATCCATTTATTGTTTCATAAAGCAGTGCAGTATTAGGAATGAAAGCTTTTTCATTATGAAAAACTTTCCGCTCTGTATCAGTGGCTCAGGCTTCAAGCGCCAGGGAAACAAGTGTTATCAGATGTGAGTATACTTATTACTCAGACTTGGCTTTAGGGTCCCAATTAGTACCTTAGGGAACATCTCTGTCCAGAAGTAATAGAAGATGGTTTTGTGGCTGCCTAGCATTACCTACATAATTCTGCTTGCTTCTGCTTTCTTGAAACCATGGTAAACTGTTTTGGAGTGAAGTAGAGTGAAAATGGATAGAAAACTAGACTGCTATCCTTTAATCTTTGCTTTTTAAATGGTGGCAGAACAGGCATGGATTTTCTGAAAACAGCAACCTACTATGTGGTGGATTCTGCCTTCAGACCAGCAACTGCCAATCCCAGTTTTAGAGGTTTGACCTTGTTCTGCCAGCTCAGTATCCATATGGTAGGGCTGGATACTGCAGGGGTAGCTCCTGCACTAGCAGCTGTTTCTTTCCATTGCCCCATAGCACACTTGTGTTATGCAAGAACAGTTCATTCAGTTCTAGCATTGGAGGGAGCATTGCTTTGTATGTTCCCACCAGTCGTCTTGCCAGTACTCAGTTTTCCTGAGATATTTGAAGAGTTCTCACAGAACACAGTTGTAAAATTTATCAGGAATTAGCAAATATTGGAAGTCTTCCCCCTTGAAACTTACACATTCAATTTAAGAAAACCTGTAATATCTGTATTATAATTTTCAAAAACTAAACTTAGCTTTTGTAATGTGCATTGTTTACTTCCCTAAAATCTGTTCTATAGCAGGGATTATTTTATTTCCTGAACCTTAGGAACTTTAGGAAACAGCTAAACTCTTTCTTTCCTCTGTGTGTGTGTGTGTGGGGGGGGGGGTGTTGATGAGGCTCTTGATGTTCCGAAATCCAAATTGTAATCCTTGCCTCTCTTCTCTGAAACTCAGACAGCAGGTTTTGGGTATCTGGCTGAGGTGCTTTGGAGAGGACGCTGGAGTACCAGCCCAGGTTTCCTCCCTTGCTCAGAGTGACCCCTTTGCGGCCTCTTTAAGGTTGCTTTTCTGACACCAGATATGCAGCCAAGGAGTGTGGCTTTCCAGCTGCTAGGTCATAGCACTGTTTTTGATCTCATCTGAGAGCCCTCCTTTGAGACCCCTCCTTGAAGGAGATTAGGAGGGTGGCTACCCAGAGAAGGGGCTTCTCAGCAGTGGCACCCTAGTTGTGGAATGTGCTCCCCAGAAAGAGGTTTGCCTGGTGCTGACATGTTATACCTTTCAGCACCAGGCTAAAACCTTTTTATTTTTCCATTATTTTAAGGTTTGACCAGGCTTTAATGTGGGTTTATTTTATTGGAATTATTCAGATGCTGTACTTTATTTCATTTTATTCTGTTTTCATTGTTAAGACTGTCCCGAGACTTTAGTAGTTGGATGGTATTTAAAAGTTTTACATACATACTATCCTGTGGCTTGTTTGATGCTGTCTAGGTGCCATAGGATTGTTCTCTAAGATGTTTGGTTAGAATTGCCCCATTGACTTCAATGAAACCATCAACCCATGCTGGTTGAACTGATTTTAGGGGAAATACTCATTTATGTTCTTTCTTACTTCTCCAATGCAACTTGGATTCTTAAATTCACCAATTACAGATAAAATTCATTTATTTGCATTCCCAACAAACCAAAGCATTCATTTAAGTAAATGAAAGGGACAGTCTTTTGCATATATACCCTAATATGCTCAGCCTAGATTTGTTCTCATTCATTATTAGAATCTAACAAGCATATTAGTTCTACCTCCAATATACAGATCTTAAGAAAAAGGGAACACTGGATTTTTTACGGCTAAAATTTCTTCTATACCATTTTAAAATATACTGAAACTGATACAGTATTGAATATCTTATTTCTGATTGTCTTATAGTAGCCTTTTTGTGTAACTGGTCATTAGCAATACCAACTAGATTTCCACAGCATTGGATAAGAGGCATATAGGTCAATGAATTTATAGGCAAAATATATTATGTATATATTGGAGGTAGCAGTAAGCATTTCATAGTTGGATTTCTTTCCATGTAGACAAAGTTTCCTGATCAGCCAAAAACTTTAATACACTGTGTGTCACAATTGTGTATATGTTATTAAAATATTATAATGCCATTTCTATTTGAATAAAAGTTTTTTAAAAAATGAGGTGGAGTTTGAATATTTTTCCATAAGGATTTCCTTTTTAAATATTGACCTTCATAGAGATTTATGTTTGCACTGAATAAGGCAAACAAGCTGAAGAATAGGTGACTTTAAATCCCTGTAATCCCAGGGTACTTAGTAAATAAGATAGCTTGGAATGTGTGCCCATTCAACGTTTCACTTGCCTGGGCTTCATACTCCCCTGCCCACTTCTGTGCCTTGCTTGTGTGGCAAGAGGACAGATCTTATGACTCAGTGAAGATGCTGTGGATTGAATCTTGAACCATATGCATGCACAGCATATGCTCTACCACGGATTTGCCAATTCTTACCAAAGCTTAGGATCCAAAAACAACCCTGTATGAAAATTCTGTTCTTGTACAGATATACTACAGATACAGTCTTATACATTTTTAGACAGAAAAAGTTTCTGCAGCTCCCAGCATGCTGCTGAAGGCAGGATTTTTTTCTGTCCAATCAGGCAGATTCTTTGAGTCCAGTCTACTATAATCATTGATAATATTACTTAAACATCTAAAACCAAACAAATACTGCATGAATTTAAGGACATGATCACCTCTGATCCCCTATTTCAGTATTGTTCAACAAAGATACTTTCCCCAGGTTAAAAATCAAATTAACAAGGAAGCTCTAACAATGACTGATTTGTAATCCAGATAACCCAAATACAACTTTTTAGTGATCTATTCCTTTTGTTGATCTATTCCAACAATTTGGATGTCCCTAAACTTTACACTGAGAAATCACATGGATTCTTTTTATCAGCAGGCTTTCCAAATTTGGGGTTGGGATTGTGTTGGACATAGAATATAAAGCCACAATACATTGTACAGCTCACTATTTCCTGAAGCCTTCAGCAATTCTTGATTTCTGATCCTTTTCCACACACTTCAACTGAACCACAAGACATGTTTTATTGTGCTTGCTATTGCAAGTTTATGAAGTACAGGTATTCAGGATAAAATGAAATCTATTGTCTCTAGTTGGCAGCTAATGCAACAATTGTGCACTTATTTTCCAGACAACTTCAGTGGATAGTGCTAAGACGCTTCTGCTTAACCTCCTGGTATTTGTATAACTATTGAGCATATTGTTTTCTATGCTCAATAGTTATACAAAGCTCCTTGGAAAGACTGTCTAGATTTGGAATGTGGTGCCATCATTTTTTCCTAGTCCTGATAGATACTCCTGTGATTAGTGGACTGGAGTGGTGTGGTGTGGTTGGAAACTGGATGAGGTAGTTAAGGGCAAATTGAATCAAGAGAAGACTTAGGATGTCACTGGACTGTAGCTTTTCCTTTTCTGAATGGTGTTGCACTGCTCCTGGAGCATAACACAATGGTAGAATTTGTGGCTTAGGTTTACTTCTGGTCAATAAGCTGTATCTGTGGCCATGGTATCTTTTTCCAGCTTAGACTTTCATATCAACCATGCTTGCACCTGTAGGAGCAGAATCTAGTAGTTGTAATGCATGCTTTGGTAACTTGCCTGCATAATTACTGCTGTGTACTTTACATGGAGTTGCTTGTGAAAACTGTGGAAAGATAAAATGAACACACAATATGCTCCTGGGATTAGTTATAGAAGCACATCACACTGTTTCTAAAAAACCTGCTGGTTGGTGATTCACTCCTGGCCATAACTCAGAATGGTACTGATCTTTTAAAACAATGAGGAGATAGGCAACATGTATTTCAGTTATCCAACTGATATTTGGACCAGAAGTTGCAGGGCGGCTGAACAAGCTGGTATGTATGTACATGCTGCTCTGTTCTGTCCTTAGTAAGGTCACAAGCTTGTATACATTTTCTGCCTTTGAGATCCCAGCTTCAGCAACTGCTATGGTTGCTTCTTTACTTTTCCATAGAGATTCTTTGTTTATCTGTGGTTCTTTAGCCTTTTTGTCAATGCTGATGGTGGGGGGCTATCTGGCATCATGCTAAAAGAATGCATCTTCCGAAGGGATCCTTCACTAGCAGTTGCCTAACTGTTCTTCTGCTCCTTCTTGGATATATTCTTGAATGTGTTTCTATAAATGCTTTCTTCCATAATTTATTATTTAGTTCAATACATGTTTATACCACCTCATAGCCCAAAGGTGCCATGGGTGGTTAACAAAATAAAACCAACAGAATACAGCAAAATAGTAAAACCAGTAAAATCACCCCCCCAAAATACCACCCCCCCAGCAAGACCACCGTTTTCTTTAAAACACAGGTACACTAAAAGAATCTAACAAGGCCACTTCCATTCTAACCAATTTAGAAATACAGGCACTGTAATGATATAAAATAGAATATTAAAACTAAAGTTTTAACTATTAAAATATCAGGAGAATAAAAAAGTTTTCACTTGGCACTGGAATGAGAAAATGGTAGGCGCCAGGCATACCACTTTGGGGAGCTGATTCCATAAGTGAAGTGTCACAACTGAAAAGGCCCTCCTTCTGGTCACCACCCTTCTTCCCTTAGAGGGGGTTCCCTAAGAAGGACCTCAGAAGATGATCTTGAGGTCTGGGTAGGTACATATGGGATGAGGCATTCCTTCAGATAACCTTTACCCAAGTCATTTAGGACTTTAAAGGTCAGTAGAAGCATTTTGTATTGGGCCCAGACTTCACCAGTGCAACTGAGAGGACTGGTATAATGTGGTCTTATGGGCCAGTCCTCATTAACAGCTGCGTTCCCCTGATTTGCGTTTGATTTGAACTTGAAGTTTCCAGTCTGTTTGCAAAGGCAGTCCAATACAGAGCACATTACAATAGTCTAGATGAGAGGTTACCAGTGTGTGGATTACTGTAGCTATGTTCTTCCAGTCCAGATAGGGTCACAGTTCGTAAATCAGCCCAAGCTGCTAGAAGGTCCACCTGAGGCATGTGTGACAATCCACGAACACCTCCAAAGTACGAACCCTGTCCTTTAGAGAGAGTGCAGCCCCATCCAGAACAGGTTGAATATCTCCCAAATGGAGAGACAGCCCACCCACCTACAGCACCCTCTGTCTTGTCTGGATTGAGTTTCAGTTTGTTGGCCCTCATCCAGTATAGAACACTGATCCAGAAGGGGCATTGCCTCACTTGGGATCTGTGAAAGAGAGGTAGAGCTGAACATTATCTGATGACACTTCAGCTCATACTTCCTGATGACCTCTCTCAGTGACTTCATGTAGATGTTGAAGAGCATGCGGGATAAGAGAGAACCCTGCAGTATTCCATGACATAATTGCCATGGTGCAGAGCAATAATCACCCAGCACCACCTTCTGGAATCAGTTGGTCAGGGGCGGAACCACTGCAGTGCAGTACCTCTTTCTCTCAACACAGCCAGAGGGATCAAAAGCCACTGAGAGATCCAGGAGAATCAACAGGATTGCACGCCCCCTGCCCTTCTTCTGGCAAAGGTCATCCCACAGGGAATCCAAGGCAGTTTCTGTCCTAAAATCAGGCCTGAAACCCAATTGGAAAGGATCTTGAAAGTCAATATCATCCAAGAGTGCTTGGATATGCCTAGCCACCACCTGCTCAAACATCTTGCCCAGGAAGGGAATGTTGGCAAAAGCCCTATAGTTATTCCATTCTCTGTGTCCAACTTAGGCATTTTTGAGAGACTGGCATCAGTCCCTCTTTCAAGGAGGCATTTACAAGCTCCTGGATCCAGGTGCAAATTCCTTCTTTAGTTCTGACAATAAGCCATGATGGGCAAGGATCAAGCATGCAGGTGATAGGTCAAACCTGACCAAGCACTATGTCCATATCCTCAGGCCTCAATAACTGAAATGCATCCAACAAGACTGGGTCAGACAGTGCCCTGGACACCTCTGGTAAAGGGACTACGTTAAATGTGGCATCCAACTCATGGCAGATCCAAGCAAATTAGTCTTCAGAGTGCTGGGCAGATTAATCATGGCAAGCTACTGAGAGCTTGACAATTTCCCTCTCTGGCCCAGCTTGTAAAAGGCCCCAAACTGGGAATCACCCCTCCCATTTCACCCACCCAGGTCTTGGTAATATAGGCCAGGTTCGCTCCTCCATCCACAATCAAAGCATGTATGAGGAAGTTCTTATTTTGAACTGACCCGGCATTCAGCAACAGCACCACCAAGGCCAAGAGTAAAAAGGTCAATTCTTTTTGTTGGCTATATATATATATATTGTGTGTATGTGTGTTTCTGCTAGGTTGATCTTAGATTTCTAGTATAAAAGGGGCTTGGCATTCAGATCCTTGAGCCATATGACAAAACAGAGATCTCCTGTGCAGCACCTGTCCTTTCTCATCTTTGCTACGGGATACTGGTATCCTCAAGGGAGGGATTGAGAATACCGGATTACTTGATGCGTGCATGCTGGATTAGGAAAAGGTGGGTGCTACATTCCTTGAGTTGCCCAGAACTATGCAGATGCTCTGGGTGGTAGTTGCATGACTGGGAACTTCTTTCATATTTTGCTCAGAGACCATCTGACATCCTGAGCTTAACAGAGCTTTTCCCTTGGCTTGTGCATTCCTGGACTGCTACCCTGTGTAAGTTGGTCTCTGCTTTACTATCCTCCATGACACCCGATACATTTTTAGGAACATGTACACTTCAGAGCCACTTGAATTAAAGAACGCTATCTAAAGTTCTCTCCAGATTGCTTGTCCAGGCCTTTAAAGGAAATTCTGATGTACAAATTGACATGAATGAAAGGCAGCCTTGCAAATAAACCCCCAAATGTTACTGTATTTCCTTGCTGATAGTGGAGGAGAGAAAGCTCCCTTTTCTGTAGCCATAATGGAAATGCTAGCAGGCTGGTAAAATAGGTTGGTGGAAGTTGATTCTTCCATCCCTCCTAGTTTCTATGTTCCCATGGAAGAAGAATTTTCTGTGTGGCCATCATGGAGACCAACTGAACTAGCAGAGGATGGATATATCCCTGCCCATCAGCCTCTGTACTCGCCTATGTAGAATTCATTGTTAGTTTGTGCCTACCATATAAGTTTTTAAATATAAGACTGAAAAAAGTATAGAAAAAGTAATCATTTGATGTCCTTGTTCTCAAACATATTCTGACTCTGAGAGAGGAGATAAATGCCAGACTAAATTTTATCTTAGCCCAAGTGAGACCTCAGGTATGCAGATTTGATCCCATGTTAGTGAAAGATTGTCTACCTCTGGTCTAGAGTGGGATTTTCACTGTGGGTGTTGGATCTAAAGCATTCCTCACTTGAGATCTCCACCAGAAAGAAGATCATACAGGAAGGCTCTTGGATTTGGAACTAGTCCGAGTAAAATGTGTTGTCTGAATGACAGTCTCACTTTAAAAGTCCTATAAAACTTGGCTCTAGTTGTATAGAACTGTTCATTTTAAAATTAAAGACGTTGAAAGTGGTTGTTGCTCAGTTGCAAAGTTGTGCCTGACCCTTCCTGAGCCATGGACTACAGCACACCAGGCCCTCCTGTTCTCCACTGTTGCCCAGAGTTCACCCAAATTCATGCTCATTGCCTCAGTGACACACTCTAACCATCTCATCCTCTGCTGTCCCCTTCTTTTGCCTTCAATCTTTCCCAGCATCGGGGTCCTTAACAATGAGTCCTTATTATGTGGCCAAAGTATTTGAGCTTCAGCTTCAGTATCTGTCCTTCTAAAGAAAAGTCAGGGTTGATTTCCTTTAGGATTGACTGATTTGATTTCTTTGCAGTCTTCTCCAACACTGCAATTCAAAGGTGTCAATTTTCCAGCACTCAGTTTTCTTTATGGTCCAACTCTCACAGCCATGCATTACAACTGGGAAAACCATAGCTTTGACTATATGAATTTTGTTGGCAAGGTGGTGGCTCGGCTTTTTAGTATGCTGTCTAGATTTGCCATAGCTTTCCTCCCAAGGAGCAAGCGTCTTTTAATTTCATGGCTGCAGCCACCATCTGCAGTGATCTTGGAGCCCAAGAAAATATAACCTTTCACTACTTTCCTTTCTTCCCTTTCTATTTGCCAGGGAGTGATAGAGTTTCTATGCCATGATCTTAATTTTTTTAATGTTGAGTTTCAAGCCAGCATTTGCACTCTCTTCTTTCACCCTCAAGAAGCTCTTTAGTTCCTCTTCTCTTTCTGCCATTAGAATGGTATCATCTGCTGTCAAGGGCCGGGGGCCCGGTCGCTCTGGTCGTAATTAACCACACTTGCAAGAGCAATAAAACTAAATCTATTTATTGTTAGTTATCTACAAGATTTACGATTCTACAAACGAGCTCCTTAATGAAAGTCTTAGATGAACAGATGTTTGCCTCTGAATGGCGATGGTCTCTCCCCCTACGTCATATCCCCCCCCATAGTTCGCTCCTCCCTCTTTTCCTTTTCCTTTTCCCTTTTTGTCTTAACCTCAAAAGCTTTTAAAATCCTCCTGTTTCTGGTGGCTTTAAAGTCTACAAATCCCATGATGCCTTCAGCTTCCAGTCCTGTCAGCTCTGCTTCAGAAGAGGAGGAGGTATCCTGCTCGCTCGCTCGCGCCCTCTCCCTCTCCCTCTCCCTCTCCCTCTCCCTCTCCCTCTCCCTCCCTCTCCCTCTCCCTCTCCCTCTCCCTCTCCCTCTCCCTCTCCCTCTCCCTCTCCCTCTCCCTCTCCCTCTCCCTCTCCCTCTCTCTCTCTCTCTCTCTCTCTCTCTCTCTCTCTCTCTCTCTCTCTCTCTCTCTCTCTCGGTAGAACTAGCAGCCCCCTCCTTCTCGCGGTCTTCTGGCTGACTTAAAGGGCTAGGCGTCTGTTCAGTGGGTTGTAGATCAGAGGGGCTCTCAGCAACAGGCTGGGCTGCGTTTATGTTGAGTTGTGGCAAGGCCTCTTGAACTTCGGCTGTCAAGATCAGGTCTTCCCCGCGAGTTGCAGCCCCTGTCGTGGCTTCATGCACAACATCTGCATATCTGGCATTCTTGATACTTCTCCTGGCAATTTTAATTCCATCTTGTGATTCATCTAGCATCATTCAACTTTTGCATTATGTACTCTGCATATAGGTTAAATAAGCAGTGTGACAATATGCAGCCTTGTTGTGCTCCTTTTCCAATTTTGAACCAATCAGTTGTTCCATGTCCAGTTCTAATTGTCACTTCTTGACCCACATACAGGTTTCTCAAGAGACAAATAAGATGGTCTGGTACTCCCATCTCTTTAAGGACTTGCCACAATTTGTTGTGATCCACACAATCAAAGTCTTTAGGGTAGTCAATGAAGCAGAAGTAGATGTTTTTCTGGAACTCTCTAGCTTTCTCCATGATCCAGTGTATGTTGGCAATTTGATCTCTAGTTCCTCTCCCTCTTCGAAACCCTGCCTGCAATCCTGGGAGTTCTCGGTCCACATACTGCTGAAACCTAGCTTTTGAATTTTGAATGTAACCTTGCTAGTGTGTGAAATGAGCACAATTGTACAGTAGGTTGAACATTCTTTGGCCCTTCTTTGGAATTGGAACGTAAACTGGCCTTTTCCAATCCTGTGGCCACTGTTGAGTTTTCCAAATTTGCTGACATATTGAGTGTAGCACTTTAATGGCATCATTTTTTAGGATTTTGAGTACCTCAGTTGGAATACTGTCACCTCTGCTAGCTTTACTGTTGCTGAGACTTCCTAAGGCCCATTTGACTTCACACTCCATGTTGTCTGGCTTGATTATCAGGGACATTAAGCTCTTTCTTGTATAGTTCTTCTGTGTAATCTTGCCACCTCTTCTTAATCTCTTCTTCCTCTGTTAGGTCCCTGTCATTTTTCTCCTTTATCATGCCTAACTTTGCCTGAATCTTCATTTAGATACCTCCAATTTTCTTGAGATTTCTAGTCCTTCCCATTCTATTTTTTCCCTCTATTTCTTTGTACTGTTCATTTAAGGCCTTCTTATCTCTCCAAGCCATTCTCTGGAAATCAGCATTCAGTTGTATTTATCTTTCCCTTTCTCCCTTACCTTTCACTTCCCTTCTTTCCTCAGCTATTTGTAAAGCCTCCTCAGACAGCCACTTTGATTTCTTTGATTTCTTCTTCTTTGGGATGGTTTTAGTTGCTGCCTCCTGTACAATGTTACGAACCTCCATCCATAGTTCTTCATGCACTCTGTCTATCAGATCTAATTCCTTAAATCTATTTGTCACCCCCACTGTATAATCATCAGGGATATTAGGTCATACCTGAGTGGCCTAGTGCTTTTCCCTACTTTCTTCAACTTAAGCCTAAATTTTGCAATAAGCAGCTCATGATCTGAGCCACAGTCAGCTCCTGGTCTTGTTTTTACTGACTGTATAGAGCTTCTGGCTGCAAAGTATGCAATCAATCTGATTTTAGTGTTGACCATCTGGTGATGTCCATGTGTAATGTCACCGGCTATTCCAGTTATCGTTTGACTTCCTACTCTAGCATTCCAATCTCCCATGATGACAAGGACATCATTTTTGGTGTTCGTTCTAGAAGGTGTTGTAGGTCGTCTTAGAACTGGTCAAATTCAGCCTCTTCAGCATCAGTGGTTGGGGCATAGACTTGGACTACTGTGATGTTGAATGGTTTGCACTGAGATCATTCGGTTGTTTTGGAGATTGTACCCCTGTGCTGCTTTTTCCAGTCTTTTATTGGCTGTGAGGCCTACTGCATTTCTTCTGAGGGGTTCTTGCTCACAGTAGTATGTAAGATGGTCATCTGAATTAAAATCACCCATTCCTGTCCATTCTATTTCACTGATTCCCAAGATGTTGATGTTCAATCTTGCCATCTCATGTTTGACCACATCCAGTTTACCTTGATACATCAATCTTACAGGTTAATTCCAGGTTCCTGTGCAATATTGCTCTTTAAAGCATTGGACTTTCCTTTCACCACTAGATTAATCCACAACTGAATGTCCTTTGGGCTTTGGCTGTGTCGCTTCACTCTTTCTGGCACTAGTTGTACTTGACCTTCAGTCTTCCCCAGCAGCACACTTAGACACCTAACCTGAGCAGCTCATCTTCCAGTGTCATATCTTTTGGCCTTTTGGTCCATGGGGTTTTCATGGCAAGGATACTGGAGTGGGTTGCCATTTCCTTCTCCAGTGGGTCATATTTTGTCAGAGCTCTCTGGCATGACCTGTCCATCTTGGGTGCTCCTGCATGGCATAGTTCACAGCTTCGTTGCACTATGCAAACCACGGCAAGTCAGTGATCCAAGAAAGGGAGTTGACGGTTACTCCATGTTAGTTTAATGTTACCAAGTAATAGCTACTTTGGATGGATGGGATTCCTCCAACCCTGATCTTTCTCTTTTCCTGGAAGAGTCAGCTATGTCTGAATCATTGTATATCAGGAGAGGTGCTGGCACTAAAGCACATTTTTTTCATATGTATGGTGACCAGAAGTACCTTAAGTTCTTACTCCACACATTGCTTTTCTTACTACTGTCTGTGATAGATTATAGAATAGAGACCATTTCTAGCACTCACAATGCTTTGGCTTCTAGCTCCCATCATTCGTCACCATCAGCTATGGTGGGCAGAATGGGTAGCAGCTGTAGGTCAAAAACATCTGGACGGGCACAGATTGCTCATCCTCAATACAGTTACCATACAAATGACTCTTGTTTCTTTGTGGTACAATATAACAATACATGTTTCAATTACTGTATTTTTTGCTCTATAAGACTCACTTTTTCCCCCTCAAAAGTAAGGGAAATGTCTGTGCATCTTATAGAGCGAATATGTGTGTGCAGTAAGTCTGTCAGATGTGCAGCCCATGAGGAAGTGATGGGGAATGTGCCTGTGCTTATGTGCCCATTGGATTCAGAACATTCTTTTTCTTGTTTTCCTCCTCTAAAAACTAGGTGCGTCTTATGGTCAGGTGCGTCTTATAGAGCGAAAAATATGATATGTCACAGAATATTTAGGAATGAAAAGTATTTAGGATTCTGTTCCGCTGAAAGATTATACAATTAAAAAGCCAAGGGAAGCAATACATTCAGACTGGGGGCAAAACAAAGCATTCTCTGCTCTGTCATCTATATGGATGCATCCTTACTATAGATATGTAGACCAGGATGGGGCAACAGACTGCTGTGGAGGCAGATAAATTTTTAGGGAATTTTAGCATATCCTTGGTAGCCATTACTGCTAGAGTGTTGTTTTATTAATACTTACAAGGCACCATAAATGTGCTTAATATAAAGATGAAAATGAGCTAGTTCCTGCTTGTAGGGCAGACCTGGGCATTGTACGGCCTGCGGGCCACATCCGGCCCGATGACTGACCCTGACTGGCCTGCATGAGGTCACTGGCAAATTAGAAGTCAGTGCAAATATGCATCATCATAATATAGATGCAAGCAATACAACTGCACTGCTTTTATTTTGAAGGATCTGCTAAATTGAAGTGAATTTATTGCTTTTCATGTAATGTTAATGTTTTTGTGAATATTCATTAAATAGTGTTGTTCTGTGCTCCACATTTTCATTGTATCATTGTACTGTTTCATTTACTGTTTTTATAGAGATATATATTGAGCAGCTGTAAGTGTATTGGTCCGGCCCTTAACAACTGTCAAAGTTTCTCATGTGGCCCCATAGGAAAATTAATTGCCCACCCCTGTTGTAGGGT
Source organism: Varanus salvator macromaculatus (assembly GCA_023646645.1). Classification (NCBI taxonomy): domain Eukaryota; kingdom Metazoa; phylum Chordata; class Lepidosauria; order Squamata; family Varanidae; genus Varanus; species Varanus salvator. The sequence continues at coordinate 2,064,710 of JAIXND010000798.1, forward strand.
CACAATCTAATATATAAAATACAAAGTTAAAATGAATGAGGAGAAAAGCAAGGATTGGTATACTGTGCTTTCTGGCAGATAGGAATGATGAGCAGGATTAACACTGTATGAGTGAACATTTGCTCATTAAGTCTTTCTTCCAAAATACCTTCTCCTAAGGTCTCCCAGCCTTCAAGAAGACATTTGGACTGGAGTTTTGCATGGGGAATTGCCTCTATTACTAGTTCCACTGACAAATAGTTCTGGCAATTGAATTATATCACTAAATTTCACTATGCCAGAGTAATTGAAATAATTTCAATAAAATTGCAGTTTTTGTTGAAATAATTTACTTGCTGCTAAATCACTTTTCAGAGAATAGTTGTCAAAGTATACAGGCAATACCTGTCCCTGACCTACACTTATCCCTTAGCAAAGTTGATTTAGTGAAATACTGTTCTTTTATGTAAGAAAACTGAATGCAGCTACTTTATTGAAATATTAACATGCTGTGATGAAAGCGTTGGATTTGAAGGACACATAAGTTTAAATATCTCATGAAGCTCCTTAGGCAGTTGGAGGTAAGCGTAAGCATGCTGCCTCTGACAAGTCAGCAGGCCACAAGAAGGCCAAGAAAGACAAGGCCTCTAAGCCTCCGAAAGGATCGAAGGACTCGGAGTGCCCTCGACACCGGGACTAAGGTTCGACAGCTCACTCAGTGCCGGTTCCACCTACTGTACCGACACCGCCTGATCCGATGCTTCAGGAGGCCATGAGGGTCACCCCTCAAGGGTCCCCTCGCTGTGTGGCTGACCGTCCTTCCTAGCCTCTTCCACCCCTTCCGCGAGGCTCAATTTCTGATGGGGAAATCCAGGACTCTCCCCCTAGGGCTAGGTCACCTACGCCTATGCCCTAAGCCACTTTGGAGGCGGATGTTGACATCTCCTTGCCTCGGAGCCGACGGAGTCGCTCCATGGAGCAGCGTTCTGAGAGATGGCGTCATTCCTATTACCAACCTTGGGACAACCCACTTTCAGTTGGGTACTACCCTGCTCCCAGGAGTCGATCCTCGCCTCCTCGTGACCAGCTGCAGTCTTCAGGTCTGAAGCACGCTTCCCTGATGCCACCTCAGGATGGGAGTAGCCGTTCGTTCTCCCCAGCAGGGTCCTCTTCATCGGGTCTGCCCTACTATGGTGCCAATTCCGACGACCCAGAGGTCGACTCAACCTCTCCTGATGTTGTTGTGACCTCCCAGGGTCCTGCGTCGCCGGATGAGTCGCATGTACCATTTGCCGAACTGATGGCCAGGCTCGTCCAGTCGCTGAATATCGATGCTGTCCAACATCCCAGTCCTTCCACGGACAAATTTTATGATGTTGTCCGCAGAGAACAATCCACCTCCATCGTTCTGCCCCTGATAACCACCTTGAGGCAGGCGATGACTCAGCCCTGGGACCTAGCCTCTCACCCTCAGCCCACTTCTCGGAGGTATGAGTCGATGTACCAGGTTCGGGAGGAGGACATTCCCTTCCTTCTCCGCCACCCCAAGCCAAACTTGGTTGTCGTCAAGTCCTCCCAGGGTAGGGAGGCAAGAGGCCACACTGCACCGCACGACAAAGAGGGGCGGAAGATTGACTCCCTGGCCAGGAGAGTCTACGTGGCTTCAGGCTTGGGGCTGCATATTTCAAACTACGAGGTGATGTTGGTGAGGTACCAGTACTTCATCATGCAGCACCTCCACAACGTCACCTCCACCCTACCGGACCACCAGGGAGATCTGGCCAAGGTCCTTATAAAGGAAGCAATGCAGGTTGCTGTCCAGCAGTTGTCCACAGTCAGGCACTCTGTGGACATGGACTCGAGGGCCTTGGTTGGTGTCATCTCACTCCGGAGACACGCTTGGCTCTGAAATTGTAATTTTCCAGAGGAGACCAAGCGCAGAATCGAGGAGATGCCCTTCGATGGGTCCAGGCTCTTCAACTCCCGCACGAATCACAAGTTGAAGAAGCTTCATGAATCCCGGATGACGGCACACAGGATGGAGCTGCAAACACAGACGAGACGTAAGTGGCCGTGGACTCATCCATCCTACAGGCAGTCCTATCAGCCTAGACTAGCCCCAGCACCGCCAACAGCAGCGCCAACGTCAACCCCAGCAGCGATACCAACAGGGCCCTCGTCGTTTCGATGGAGACAGATGACAGCATTGATGGGACTGGCGAACCATTCCTCTTATCCCTTCCATACCCACCCCCCTCTCATCTGGGGACCAGCTGTGAAGCTGACTCCCCATTTGGGAGTCCATCACATCTGATCGGTGGGTATTGTTCATCATACAGCACAGCTATCGGATAGAATTCGACATCGTTCCTCCATCAAGTCCGATCCGGTTTATATCATGCTCGCGGGTACTGCTCAATGAGATACAACAACTTCTTCGTAAAGGAGCAATTCGTCAAATAACTCCATCTAACGGACTTCACGGATTCTACTCCAGATATTTTACGGTCCTGAAATGGGATGGTGGTCTACGTCCGATTTTGGACTTACGTAATTTGAATCGTTTTATCCTGACGAAAAAGTTTCGGATGACCACTCTTCAAAACATTTTGCCGCTGCTAAGGAAAGAGGATTGGTTCGCCTCATTGGACTTGAAGGACGCCTATTTCCACATTTCAATCCACTCGAGTTATAGGCGTTTCCTTCGCTTTGCTGTTGCATCCCATTTCTACGAGTTTACAGTTTTACCGTTTGGACTAGCCACCACTCCGAGGGTGTTTACCAAGTGTATGACCCTGGTCTGCACCTTCCTTTGCCTCCAAGGCATACAAATCTACCCATATCTTGATGATTGGCTGCTGGTGTCCCAATCTAGAGATGGACTCCTTGCATCTATCCATACAACCTGTGCCTTATTAGATGATCTGGGCCTACGCATTAATACAGAGAAATCTTATTTTCTTCCGACGCAGACACTTCCCTTCATTGGAGCCTGCTTGGATTCGACGATGGGAAAAGCCTTTCTTCCTCAGGACAGACAAAAGACTCTTGCTTGCCACATCCTTCGAATGCGACGAGACGGGACGGTTCCGGCAAAGTCCATCCAGAGGCTTCTGGGACATATGGCTTCCTCAGTTGCTGTGGTGTCACACGCCAGACTTCGACTCCATCCTCTACAACTTCTTTTCAACAAGCTGTTCCACCCACAGAGAGACCTGCCATTGAAATTAATTCGAATCCCATCCTCGGTGCTCCACTTTCTGCTTTGGTGGACGGTACTGGCCAATCTAACTACGGGAGTTCCCTTCAGGTCTTGGTCTCCGTCGGTAACCCTTGGTACCGACGCATCTCTCCTAGGATGGGGAGCGATATGCTCTGGCCTCCACACTCAGGGCACGTGGAATCGTCGAGAATCCACAAATCATATCAACTTCCTGGAACTATTAGCAGTACTCAAGGCCCTACGTTCCTTCGAGGATGTTCTCCAGCATCAAGTCATTCAGATAACTTCGGACAACATTGCGACTGTCTTTTATCTGAACAAACAAGGGGGAACGAAATCCCCGACCTTAGCCAGACTTTCAATGAAAATTTGGGACTGGTGTATTCCGAGAGGCATTACACTCATGGCAGTTCATCTGGCTGGTACAGACAATGTACAAGCAGACCTTCTCAGCAGACACATGTTCATCTCTCACGAATGGGAACTAGATCCTCAAATACGCAACCATCTTCATCGCTGGGGATTCCTGGACATGAATTTATTTGCCACCCAACAGAACAAGGTGTGCGATGCTTTCTGCTCGAGAGCGAGAATCGGGTTCGGATCCCTAGGGGACGCCTTTATGATTACATGGAACAACCAGAACTTTTACGCCTTCCTGCCGATTTCTCTTATAATGAGGATGATAGCGAAGATAGTGCACGATCGGGCCACAGGGATACTAATTACCCCTTGGTGGCTGCGCCAACCTTGGTTTGCTACACTTCTCGACATCTCTCGCGGGGAATACCTTCATCTTCCACTGCTCCCGTACCTCATAACCCAACAGGACGGTATGCTTCGACATCCAGATTTGCTATCTCTGAATCTAACAGCCTGGCGGATCCTATAGCTAACACTGTCCCATCTGTATCGATGGCAAATTCAACTGCTTTGAATCCTACCTTCGAATCCGCTGACTTAGGTACCTTTGAATCCGCTGGGCTTAGCGCTACTTCTTCATCTGTTCCTCCAGCACCATCGGATCCGAGCATTCATCTGTCGAATCCAACAGCGTTGCATCCGGACATCCAATACATCCTGGACTCTGCCTTAAAGCCGTCCATGCAGAAGTCCTATGTGGCTAAATGGAGATGATTTTCCAGCTTTGCTGAGTCTCGTTCGTTCTCTCCACTGACATCATCCATACCTCAAATTCTTTAGTTCCTATTAGAACTATACCACTCTGGACTGAAACCATCTTCGATTAAAGTGTATACGGCGGCAATTGCCTATCATCGCGGCATGGTGGACGGATTGTCCATCTTCGCTCAACCAACTATTAAGAGGTTTCTTAAAGGCCTCCACAACCTTAATCCAATAATACGACCAGTAATGCCTACCTGGAGTTTCTGTTGTTCTACAAGCACTTACAAAACCTCCCTTTGAACCATTGGCAACAGTCGATTTACGTCTTGTATCATGGAAGACAGCATTCCTCGTGGCGGTCACCTCAGCTTGAAGGGCCAGTGAGCTCTGCGCTCTCCATATAGACCCTCCTTACCTGAATTTTCACAAAGAAAAGGTTGTCTTGCAACTTGATCCTTCTTTTCTTCCTAAAGTGACTACATCCTTTCATTTGGGACAGGATATTATCTTACCTGCCTTTTTTCCATCCCCATCAACTCTTCTGGAAAGATCGTTACACTTACTTGACGTTCGGCGTTACTTGGCCTTCTACAGATCTAGGACTGAGTCTGTTAGGCGTTCAAATAGACTATTCGTTAAATATTCTACCAAAGATCAAGGCACTCCAGTCACTCTGCGGAGACTTTCTAAGTGGATAGTCCACACTATCACTTTATCTTATCAACTGGCCAAGCTCGAATTACCAACACCGCCTCAAAGCCATTCGACCTGGGCTATTGCTACCTCGTCTGCCTTCACATCGGGGGTCTCACTTGATGATGTTTGTCGAACTGCTACTTGGGCGAACCCTTGCACTTTCGCCAGACATTATCGTCTAGATGTTTGGGCTCGACAGGATTACTCTTTCGGTAGAGCTGTTCTCTCATCTGTTCTTCACTGAGGGCACCTTCCTCCTCCATGATAGTAAGCTTGTTAATCTACCCATATATGTGATTCACAGAGGCCACGATGAAGAAAAGCAGGTTGCTTACCTGTAACTGATGTTCTTCGAGTGGCCATCTGTGCAGTCACACAATCCACCCTCCTGCCCTGCTCGGTGTCAGTGAGTGGACACATTTGTCGGTACCAGTGTTTCTCCTTTCTTAGCGGTACCGATTTTCTCTCATCCAGTACTGACAGTTTGTCCACATGGGGGCGTACATTCGGTCATCAAAGACTGAACAAAATGACGGACGCTCCGCTCTTTATAGGCCATGGGGGAGGGGGAGCAGAGCTTTCCTGCCAAAACCTTAAGCTTGCAATCTTCCAGCCAAAGGCACTGCGCAGGCGCAGCACCCATATGTGTGACTGCACAGATGGCCACTCGAAGAACATCAGTTACAGGTAAGCAACCTGCTTTAACTCCACAGAGGGGTTTTTTAAAAATCCTTCATAATATTTCCCAGCCATATCTTGGTAATTCATAAATTAACCTTAAAATATGACCCTGTCCTGGTTCAAGTTTCTAGCCACACACTGTATCCTAAACTGCAAAGAAATATGTAGGTTTTAAAAAATCTACAGATCCATGTATTTTTTGCCTGAAAAGATTACTTTGGACCTAGATAAGTGAAATGTTCTTAGTTGTAGGTTCCATTTTTCCCCCCATTAGCCAGTGTTGCAGTTGCATGTCTCTTCATAACACGGCTATACTTGGAGAGCTGGAATTCTTGTTTTCATTCCATAGTATTTGATTAGTGAAGCCAACAAAGGATTCAGAATCTTCTGAATAATTGATACTATCCAGAGATCAGTTTCTAGAACAGTGAAACTACAGCATGCTGAAAGTTAAACTGAATCTTGATTGAACATAGAAAAATAGAAACATAGAAACAGAGCGAGTCAGAAGGGGTCTCCTGGGCCATCTAGTCTAACCTCCGGCACCAGCAGGCTCCGCTCATGACATGCCCACCATGTGCATGTCCAGCCTGTCTTTGAACACCCGCACCGATGGGGCCTCAACGACCTCCCGTGGAAGCCCATTCCATGCCCTCGGGGTCCTAACTGTCAGGAAGTGCTTCCTGGCATCCAAATTGAACCTTGGCTCCCTGAGCTTTGCTCCATTGGAGCGTGTCCTGCCTTCTTCTGCAGGGGAGAACAGGTCTCTACCCATCTGCATGTGACACCCCCTCACATACCTGTATGTCGCCAACATATCCCCTCTGAGTCTCCTCTTCTCCAAGCTGAAGAGACCCAGTTCCCTCAGTCTCGCCTCATATGGCATCCCCTGCAAACCAGCCACCATCCTTGTGGCCCTACGCTGCACTGACTCCAACCTGGCTATATCCTTTCTGTAATGAGGGGCCCAAAACGGAACACAATACTCCAGTTCCTGGCGCACCAGAATCGTGTAGAGTGGTAGTAATACCTCTCTTGATCTAGAAGCCACACTTCTGGCTATGCAACCAAGGGTGGCATTCGCCCTCTTGACCACTGCATCACACTGCTGACTCATGTTTAGCCTGCAGTCAACCAGTACCCCGAGGTCCCTTTCACAAGTGCTGCTCTCCAGCCACTTGTCACCTAACCTGTACTTATGACAGCTATTCTTATGCCCCAAGTGCAAGACCTTGCACTTATCCACATTGAACGCCATCCTGTTGTCTCCTGCCCACTTCCATAGTCTGTCCAGATACTTTTGGATCTGGAATACCTGCTCCTCAGTTGTGACCACTGCTCCAGTTTTAGTGTCGTCTGTGAATTTGATCAGCAGACTGTTCACCCCTTCTTCCATGTCGTTAATGAAAAGATTAAACAGGATCGGCCCCAGGACAGAGCCCTGGGGAACCCCGCTTGTCACTGGCTGCCATCCCGACGATTCCCCGCTAATGGTTACCTTCTGCTTTCGGTCAGTCAACCATGCCCTAATCCACCGCACAGTGCTTTGGTGTATCCCAAAACTCCTCAGTTTCTCCACCAGGATATCATGGGGCACTTTGTCAAAGGCCTTGCTGAAATCCAGGTATACCACATCCACTGCATCCCCTCCATCTAGCCATCTTGAAACCTTGTCATAGAATTCCACAAGGTTTGTCTGGCAGGACCTGTTTTTGCGGAAGCCGTGTTGTGTGGCTGTCAGCCTCCCTTCCCTATCTAGCATCTCTAGATCTCGCTCTATTATGAGCCTTTCCATTGTTTTTCCTACAATGGACGTAAGGCTAACTGGTCTATAATTCCCCATGTATTTCCTACTACCCTTTTTGAAAATTGGGACCACCGATGCCACCCTCCAGTCCTCTGGAACTTCACTCGTTCTCCATGAGATCTCAAAAATGGAGACCAGCGGGCGTGAGAAAATCCCTGTCAACTCTCTAAGTACTCTCGGGTGCAACCCGTCAGGGCCTGGTGCCTTTGTAATGTACAATGCCCTGAGGAGCCTCTCCACTTCAAGGGGGGTGACTCTAATCTGTGCCCCTAAGTCCCCAGCCTCATCTAATCTCCTATATGGATATCCCCCATCCTGCTTTGGGGAGAACACAGAGGCAAAATAGTCATTTAGCATCTGTGCCTGTTCCCTCATATCAGTCACTGGATCTCCTTCCTTCTTATTTAGTGGTCCCACCACTTGTCTCCCCTTCCTTTTCCTATTTACACGCTGAAAGAAGCCCTTTTTGTTGCTCTTGATATTCTTGGCAAGTCTCAGCTCGTAATCAGCCTTAGCCTTGCGAAGAATCCTTCTGCAATCGGCCTCCTCCTCCCAGTATACCCTTTGGTCTATTTCCCCCAGTACCCATTTCCTACGGAGGTTCCTCTTTCGTCTAATCCCTCTAACTACCTCCTTTCGCATCCATGGCGGCACTCTCCTCTGCCTCCCACCTTACTGACTAGAGGTATCGTCAAGGCTTGCGCCTCCAAAACCTCCCTTTTGAGTGCCATCCACCCCTCCTCAACTCGCTTCCCTTCCAGTAACCTATCCCAGGAGAGTTTCCCCAGTCTGGCCTTCAGTTGGCCAAAGTTGGCACTCTTGAAGTCCCAGCTTCTAGTGCTCGCCCTGCTGCGCGTCCCCAGTCCCCTGATCTCAAAGCAAAGGATGGAGTGATCACTCGCATCCAGAGCTCCCCTAATCTGTACTTCATCTATCAGCTCCTCCCTTTTGGTCAAGACCAAGTCAAGGATGTTTCCCCCTGTCGTCGCCTCTCGGACCCTCTGTGTGAAAAACCCTCCCTCTGTAGCTTCTAGGAAGCGACGTGACCTGGCTGTCACCGCCGAGTGAGTCTCCCAAGTAATATCCAGGAGATTGAAATCTCCCATAATTACTGTGTCTCTCCCCCGAGATACCCTTAGAATCTGGCCTGTCAGGACATCATCCAGGGTCTCAAGTTGACCTGGAGGGCGATAACATACCCCCACTGTCAGGTCTCTTTCTCTGTCAAAACCCCTAAGTTTCACCCAGACTGCCTCTACCGAATCCCCATCTGTGCTGCACTCTATCTCACTGCATCCTATCCCTTCCCTGACATATAAAGCCACACCCCCACCTCTCTTTCCCTTCCTGTCCTTTCTAAAAAGGTGATACCCTTCTATGTTCACATTCCAGACTTGCCTTTCATCCCACCAAGTTTCTGTGATTCCCACTAGATCATACCCTCCTATTCCCAGGAGAGCTTCAAGCTCTTCCTGCTTATTACCCATGCTCCTAGCATTGGTGTACATGCACTCAACTCCTTCCCACCACTTCCTTTCCTTGGAGTCCCCAGCCTCCTCCTTCCTCCCATCCTCCCTGGTACCTGGCCCCTCTCTGTAGAAGTCCTGTCAGTCCCTGCAGTATCTCTAAAGCCCTGCTCCCAGAGCCCCAATCCTCCCCCCACACTTGTCCAGTGCAGACACGTTACTGGGGGTCTGAACCCACCCCCCACTGGCTCAGTTTAAAATCTTCCAGACAAAGCTCGCTAGAGCATCTCCAAAGGACCTTTTCCCCATCCTCATGAGGTGTAACCCATCCCTTGCCGGAAGTCCATTGGCCGTGATTGAGGAACCCAAAGCGTTCCTTCTGGCACCACACCCTAAGCCAGTTGTTCACCTCGGAGGCCCTCCTGTCCCTTCCTGGCCCAAATCCCCGGACAGGTAAGATTGACGAGAAGGCCACTTGGGCCTTCAGCTCCCTGAGTTTCTTCTCCAAGGCCTCCAAGTCCCTGGTGATCCCGACCACACCCTGCCTGGCCACATTGTTTGTGCCCACATGGATCACCAGGAGCGGCTGGTGACCCCCGGAGCGAACAAGACGCTCCACTTTGTCCTTCACATGCCGGATTCGTGCGCCCGGCAGGCAGCAAACCTCCCTTGTCTCCAGGCTGGGGTGGCACACCGCCACCTCAGTGCCCCTGAGCAGGGAGTCCCCAACAACAATCACCCGCCGCCGTACCTTCCCGGTGCTGGTGGGCAGCCGTGCCCTGGCCCTCGCCTCTCCTGCAGCGGCCCCCTTGCCGCTTGATGTCCCAGGCTGGGGGTCCTGCTGGTCCCCCGAGGCCTCATCAGCCGCAGCCTCCCCAAGCGGAGAGAACCTGTTGCCCAGCTCCAGATGGGTGCCAGGAGAAGGAGGAGGCCGTGCTGGCCTCCTCCTCCTGTGGGTGACATACCTCCATGTCTCCGCAGCTGCTCCTCCCATGGCCTCTCCCTCAACCCTCTGTCCAGAGGGCGGCTGTTTTCTGGGGGCCTGGAGAGCTCTCTAGGCCCTCAGGCACCTCACCTCCTCTTCCAGCAGGGTCCCCATCTTGCACCGAGGGCAAGTGTATCCCTGCCTCTCCTGGGGGAGAAGGGAGAACATGTCGCAGCTCTCGCAGCGGACAGCAACACCTGTGACTCCCGCCAAGGCCATCTCCTGGTCTGCCATCGGTATCCCTTCCGAGACCTTACCTTGATCCCCTGCCTTGTTAGTCCTGCAGTTCCTCTCACTTGCCCTGTTCTCCCAGACAAAAACCCACTCGCACACACACACAAGGATAAAGTAAACTTAAATTTAAATTGGAAGTAAAACAAAGCAAAACAAAGCACAGCAAAGCACAAACAAAACAAACAGACAATCAAACCTCTGTGTCTCAGGGAAGGCAGTCTGTGTACAGCCCAGACCGCAGCTAAGGGATGCAGACAAGGGCTGAGCGAGGCCTTATCAGCCCCTCAGGCCGGTGGCCCCGCCTGTTGGCGTCCTCCTGGCCCCTCTAGCTTCTCTGGCCCCGCCCCCTTCCTCTGCTGCTCCTGGGCCTCTGCTCCCCTGCCTAGCTCCTACCTTGGCTTCGCCAGTCCCCTGGCCACTCAGCCCTCTCTCCCAGCCTGTGCCTCTGCTGCTCTGCTACTCTGCCAAGAGGCCAGAGCCAAAAGCCATTAAGGCAGTACAGATCTTATATCAGTCCTCTTGAATGCCATTTCTCCAGACTGCTTGCTTATTTAACCAGCAGGTGGCAACAGTATGCTTTCTACAAGTTGATAGTATTTTTAAAAAGAGGAATTGAGTGGACTGTCCTGTATAATCGCAGTTCCTTGTATTGCCCCCTTATGCTATTAGTGATGTGGAAATGGGATTATGTGTGAAGTAAGTGTAACTTGATGTAGTTAGTAAGGCATTTTATATCTGAGTAGAAATATGAATTGAATGTATGTAGGACTCTTTCCATTGAATTACACAGATAGGTTTGACATTTCTCAAGGTAAGCAAACTAAGTCCAAACATAAGGCAAAATTGTACAGAGAGAGAGAGAGAGAGAGAGAGAGAGAGAGAGAGAGAGAGAGAGAGAGAGAGAATGAATTAGCAGCCCAGAAGTCATTGAAGCCACTTCTTGGGGTCTGATCTAATTGGCACGAGTGATGCATTACCACTTAGTACATGATGTGTTCTATACATTATCTGAAATGCAAAACATCTTTTCACATGCTGCAGTATAAATCAATATTCAATTGTTTGTTATTGTAATCTAAAAAGTGCATACACTCCCTCATTCACATTTGCTTCTTCTCCATTCCACATGCTGCTACCAAGAATACTGGAACATTTTATGGTTGTCTCCTGTAGCTATCATGACCTAGGAAGGACAGTTGTATTGAGGTGATCATTCCTTGAGGTTGATGCAGTGCCAGAAACACTCTTGAGCCTTGAAAATCTGGTGAGGACTGTTGCCATTTCTATATCCTGAAATGAGGGATGTGGTTCTGCTGTGGCTTCCTGTGCTGCTCCTCTGAGCTTTATAAAAGTGTTGGAGGAGATGGTAGATGTAGCTGCAAAGTTTCTGCATGCCTTTTTCTTAGGCTTTGAAAGTACCATGTTATTTTTTTTGCAGCTGCAGGAGCTGGTGCTGCCAGTTTCTTGGAGACTCTTGTTCCCTGCCTGAGGTTACTAGCTAAATGCATAATTGTTAAGGATTTAGCAGATATAGAAGGGTGCTTTCACTGCTTTGGGAGGCACACAATTGTAGGTGGACTCCCTAATGAATTTCTATCAAGGCATGTTTCCACGTCGCTAGTCTTCTATAATAGTTTCCAGTAGAGAGGATTAGGACAGGAAAAATTGCTGATGTTTGGTTTCCTGGGCACCTAAAAATTTAATGCTGGCTCAGGGAATTTAAAGCATTTTAACAATGTGTACAAAGAACTCGCTGCTACAACTGTAGGCATGAGGAGATTGGCCACAGGCGGGAGGGAAGATGATGGCAGAATTCCATTCTTCTAAGTGTTTTGCATCCAGTACTAAAAATGCAGCTTTCATGTTGCAACCAAAAAGCCACACTCTTGGTTGTTTACTTTCTATTATAGAAGCAGAGTACTGAGATTTGATGGTATAATTAGTGAAATTCTTTTATTTCTTTAGCAATGTTATGTTACGTTTTTTTCTTGGTTGCCTAAGATGAAAACAAAATTTCATTATAGAAAGAGCACTGGGAATTTGACATATTAAAGCCACATTTTCTAAGCATAGATACTAACTTGGTTGCCAATCGAAAACCCCCGCTGCCCCAGTATGAGGATTACTAATCTGTATGATGTTCTCTGTTGTTCTGTGAGCTGATTAATGTGGTCCATCTCAAGCTGAGAAGGAGATGGGTGGGAGGCAGACTGGATTTTTCTCACTGAACTAAATAAAACTTTAAGGGCAGAACCCAAATAAAGCCATCTGTCAGTAGAATGGAGAGCAGGGCAATTTCACCCCACAGCAGATTATATGTGGAGTAATTTTGTCATTTCAGGACTTGAATTCCTTATTTTTACTGCCAATATTTCCCAGGTGCCAACATTCTCATGTGATTTGGACATGCCTTAATCTGTGCTGGAATGCAAACTGCTGTTATGTCGCAGGTTTCCTCTTGTGAATTTCAAGGAAGACAATTGTAAATATTCCAGTTTCAAATTTTTCTAGTGCTTAATGCTTAGGCTATGGGATAGTTCACATGTAAGGTAGGCCATCAGTTAAACCGCTGGGTTGTTAAGACCCTTAACAACCAATCAGCCCAGGTTTGCACATCATGTTCTGCAAGAGACAAATGAGCTGTTCATTGACTGTTGAGTAAAAACAGATGTACTCTCTTCTGCTTCTTTATATCAATTCATGGGTAATTTAAACAAATGAACCAAGTCTGTAGGTACCGTATTTTTTGCTCTATAAGACTCACTTTTTTCCCCCTCAAAAGTAAGGGGAAGTGTCTGTGCGTCTTATAGAGCGAATGTGTGTGTGCAGTAAGTCTGTCAGATGTGCAGCCCATGGGGAAATGATGGGGAATGTGCCTGTGCTTATGTGCCCATTTGATTCAGAATATTTTTTTCTTGTTTTCCTCCTCTAAAAACTGGGTGTGTCTTATGGTCAGGGGCGTCTTATAGAGCGAAAAATACGGTATATCAGATTTGACTATGGAAGTTCCATAGCAACATTGTTAGCTTTTCACTTAAAACAATTTACTCATTTATTTCATATCTGTGCCATCTCATAGCCAAAGTTATCTGGGAAATTTACAGTAGTGCATTAAAACAATGCAATAAAATACCATAAAATCTTAGCAAAAGAAACATAAATTAAAAACCACTGGGAAAAAATGCAGGGAAGAATGCCCTTTAAAAAAAATCAACACCTGGGATAGGTAATCCCCTTCAGTCCCTGGATAACCCAAGTTTATCTTTAAAAGTCTTTTAAATCTTGAGATCTTTCATAAAGGTCCATCAGGCCACAGTGGGGAGGACATTCCATAGATGGGGGTCCTCCCACTTGTTGCCATCCTCCAAGCCTCCCTTAGAGTTGACAGTAAGAGAAAGTTGAGTGAAGTGTCTGGGTAGATTGCAGTTGAAGGAAGCACTCTTGATAGGTCATGTAGTACTAGTTGTAATATAAATCCTTTCCCATGCACCTGAAAGCTTGCTAGTAATATGCTGCCTTCAAGGACTGAGTTGTCCACTCTCCTCTATCTCTTAATTTGAAAGGAACCAGCTAGGAATTTAAACTTTTAATGGCTCCTAAAGCATACATATTCCATTGAGGTAAATACTTGGTGGAAAAAATGAATTGGCTTTTGAATACCCTTTTAGAACAATAACTTACTGAGTCTTCTCAGTTGCTTCTGATAACATTTCAAAAGTAAATAGCACCAATAGTTTGAAAAGGTCTTGTTCTGTCAAAATGATTTTGAATAAAATGGTGGTGCTCTTATACATTCTGAAGTAGTGATGTAAGGTTATATATATTACTGCAATCAAAATATTATGGATTTACTAATAATTGACAGATAAATCTTACTAAAATAAAAAGTATTAAGGCAAACACAGACAATTTGGATCTCTTTATAAGAGCTAGATCAGGATGTTTCAAGAGGAACACTTGCTTCCCCTGCTTTGAATTCAAGGGCAGTGGGGACAAAAGCATAATATCTAAGCCACAAAGCAGGGCCTCTGGGCAATGGGCTAAATGCAGACCCCTGGACTCACCCAAGGCCATGCCCTCTTTGGCTGTGTTCCAGGCTTTTGATACTAATCAGGCCTGCTGTATAACCCAGCTACAAAGCTGATGGAGGGAACCTTGCACAACTTGGTAAAGGAAAATTCCTTGATGTAAGTGGTGTTTTTCCTATTGTGAACTGAAGGAAAGCAGGTATCACAACTATCATTCTGGCCATGTCTATAAAGGGAGCCAGAACAATTTGAACAAAATGTTTTCTCTAGCCAAAAAGTAATGACTTTTAAGTCCTATTGATTTCAGTGTTACTCTTAAGTTCAGCAGGTGTACATAGGATTGCTCTGTACTCTTGTAAATCTCTAAATAGTATGATTTTATATGGTAAGTTAAGTCATCGCTAAATAGTAAAATAACTTTGGGCTTCCATGTATTTCAAAATTTCCCTTTGCCATTTGTGCCTCAAATATGGTGCAAGTACAGGAAAGAGAATAACCAATGTGGAGGGAAGACCCCAACTTTTGTGGTTGGTTTTGAACATGTGTTTTCTCTTCCATACATGTCTTCCTAAACCTAGTTTCTCTCTCTCTCTCTCTCTCTCTCTCTCTCCTCTCTCTCTCTCTCTCTCTCTCTCTCAGCAATGGCACCAGCATGATATCATTGATCATTCCCCCCAAAGATCAGATTTCACGAGTGGCAAAAATGCTAGCTGATGAGTTTGGCACAGCATCAAATATTAAATCTCGAGTAAATCGTCTTTCAGTCCTTGGCGCCATTACATCTGTACAGCAACGACTAAAACTTTATAACAAAGGTAATAAGTTGTACTGGTTGTACCTTGAATGATTTAATACAGGCTTGGCTATCACCTAATGTTACTCCCTGTTTGCTTGGGTGTTTTCCAGTACCTCCAAATGGTCTGGTTGTTTACTGTGGAACAATTGTGACAGAAGAAGGAAAAGAGAAAAAAGTCAACATTGATTTTGAACCCTTCAAACCAATAAATACATCATTGTATTTGTGTGATAATAAGTTCCATACAGAGGTAAGCAGCATCCGCCCCACAATAGCATACCTGTCTCCCATGATGCATCCAGCTAGCATGTGTACATATTGGTTATTTAATCGGTTTACAGTGTTTTTCATGATTTCTTGGCTGTATTAATATAGGTAACTAAGTATTAATTATGTATACAATGCACTGTATTTTTTCAAATTTTGAATTCATTATTCTTTTCATTTACTGTAGTCCTGAACACAATCATGTACTTGTGCACCAGGTGTCCAGTACTTTCCAGAAACAAGGGCTAATAATGGGATCACAACTATGTTTTTTTCCCCCGGGATGAGAGCATGATGCTCATGGGCAGCTTTTATACAAATATAAATGAATATAATACAAATACAAATTAATATAATTAATTAATTTTTAAAAGGTAGACATCGGGCCATTTACTATATTGCGACAGGTCACAACAGGTTACTTAAGACTCAGAGCTCTGTGGTGAGTGCCTGCTACCATTTTGAATGCCCTCTCTCAAGGCAGCACTTGTCATGTAATGCAAACAAAAGTGGCAGGGGTTCTGTGAAGGTTAAGCAGTGCTTACAGTATCATACAGTGGACCGTAACGTATGCAGTGGTGGGTTAACTCTGGCATGGTTCCCCTGCCCAGGTTCATACAACATGGCAAGGCCACAGTAACAGCCTCCTTTGGCTTGCAGATGCAAAATGGCAGGTGGCACACAGTGCAGAATTCCCTAGAGCTAATTAACCCACCGTGGTTTGTCATTATCGGCGTGTGAACAGACTGGTTTATCCACTTTAATTCAGAAATAATGCTGGATATATTAAGTCTGTGATACCTTGATCATTTTACACTAGTATACCACTGTTGTTGGTGAGATGTGCACAAATGTGAAAATTAGTTCCCACTCTTTCTGCATACATTCCAAATTATGTGTAAGCCAGTATTCATGTGTTTGCTTTTTTATCCATTCCTGTTCAAATTGATAAGAGATGAATTTGTGTGTTTTCCCCATACTGAAACAAACAGTTGCCCATGTCCCTTTCATGGTATTTCTGACAGAATTATTTGCCAGGATTCTCAACTGCTACCGAGAATCCTTATAGTCATGGACAATTCATTTTATATAGTGTTCCACTTGGTGGATTTGTGAAGGCCTTTAAAAATTGCTTACATTATGTTACATTCTTGACAGTGTTTTTAGCCTAATGTCCCAAGTCAGCAAGCTGGGATGGCGATTGCTGCTTGGAGCCTGTTGCATCTGTGTGTATTGTTGTCCTGGCTTTGAAGGGTTTGATGCTACAACATGTTGCTGCTTACCTGCTTAAAGATAGATTTATCTTAGTTGAGTAATTGACACCAGAATACAAACCTCAGATATACTGCATCTTTATGAAAATGTCTTCCATTAGGCATTCTTTTGAGCATCATCACTTTAGCTGCTTCTTTTCCCCCATTTGCAAAATGATGCCTGCCTTTTACTTGTGCATCACTTGAGCTTGGGTAGGGATATTTTTTCTAGAGCGTGTCCTTTAATTTCTTAATCAAGTCAGCTTCTGATTATTCCTTCTTACCTAGCTTTTATGTGTCATTATACTCTGAACCAACTTGGCAACACTTCTAGCAAGTTTAAAAGAGCTAACTACACATGAAGAAGAATCTATTAACAGTAATTCTGGAAGACTGTAAAGGAACCTAATTAAATAGATGTTTAAATGAGTTTGCAATGAAACAAAATAGATTCCTGGAATTTATAGTTTGAAATGGATACACACGTTGGTTCTGGATAATTTTTTCCAGCTTGATCTGTAGTGTGCTCGTCTTAAATGTTAATATTATTTGTTGGCTTAACATCTACTTCTGCTGTGTTGATTTTCAGGCCCTTACAGCACTACTGTCAGATGACAGCAAATTTGGTTTCATTGTAATAGATGGTAGTGGTGCACTCTTTGGAACTCTTCAAGGAAACACCAGAGAGGTGCTGCACAAATTCACTGTGGATCTCCCTAAGAAACATGGTAATGTATAAAAATGTGAGGCAAACGTGACAGTTTGCCTCCAGAAAAGGCAATCTGAGGGAGTGAAGTTTATAAGCAGTTTTGTGATTTGTGGACTTTGAAGCTAAGTATCTACACTGTTGTGTCTATGTTATTTGGGTAACTTCAGTACAATAAGACATTGATGGGTGGCTTTTAGCCTTCTAGGTGTTTGTTGACTACAGCTCTCATCAAATCTAAGCAGCATAGCCAATAGTGAGTAAAGGTAGTAATTGTAGTCCAAGAACCTCTGGAGCGTTACATGTTACCCACCCATGAAGTAAGATGTTGGTTAATTTTTCATTGTTTAAAGAATCACAGTCATTAGGTTCAAATCATTAGTTTCTTTCCAAGAAGGCAACTGTGAAAGGTCTTAGGGCAGAATCCAATGGAGTACTTATGTCCTTCTGGTTTCCTTCCACCCTGCCAATACCCTCTCACCAATTATAGTGGGTTCTGCTGATTCCCTTGTGGAAAAGAGACCTACTATGTTTGTGAGAAAGACTGAACACTTCCTAGAGGAAATCCTAAAAAAGCATCAGCACTCATTTTGATGGAGCTCCCTTATGTTGGTGGAACTCCGTTTGTTTGAGGGCGTTCTAGAAGTGCTAAATCAATGTTGTACAAGTGGTTAGGGCCTCTTGTGAAATGAAATTGGGGCCTTAAGAGAATTCGTGAGGGTGTACTCACGGATTCTGTCTTAGGTTCCACTGAAAGCTCTGCTGTATGAGAACCTAACTTTTGACTTGTGCCAGTTCCTGTAGCAAGAGGTGTAATAAATGAGATTCAAACAGAATCTAAAAATGATTTTTAGAACATCTGGATTTTCAAAACATTCTACTTTTGCTAAAAGTGTTTTAAGCTGATATCAGTGCTATATGCTAGCATATGTAACTGTTTTTGGTTGCGTAGTATGCAGAATAATTACAAAGCTGGTAGCATTGCATTAATAAATCAGTGTACTAGAGCAAAAAGCAAGTTTGTAATAAAGCAAGTTAAGAAATGCAGTTCATATTCCTTGCAGCAAGATTAATAATAAATAGGCTTGGTTGCATAGAAAGAGCCCTCTTTGTCCTGGTTTCACCCAACAGTGCAGTTTAATAATTGCAGCCGAGTCACAAATCATAATCTGCATTGAACAAGTACCTTGGATTTTAATATGGGAGTTATTTTTGTGTGAACTTGTTTATGGTTTGACAAACATGGTTGAGGGTTGTAAAGGAAAGAAAAAGCTATTAAATATTCATTTAAATTAGTGTAAGTTTGGAAGATATATGAAGCCCCATATTCATGAATATCTCATCCATTAATACTGCATTTTTCCTCTTGTCTCGCAAAGGAAGAGGAGGTCAGTCAGCTTTACGTTTTGCCCGTTTGAGAATGGAGAAGCGGCACAACTATGTAAGAAAAGTAGCAGAAACGGCTGTACAGCTGTTCATTTCTGGAGACAAGGTGAACGTGGCTGGTCTAGTGTTAGCCGGGTCAGCTGACTTCAAAACTGAATTAAGTCAGTCAGATATGTTTGATCAGGTAAGTGGAAGTGATCTTATTAGCACTATGTGGTTACATAACACTTTATACCTAATGGTTCTACTGTAGTAAGTTGATGAAGGTGACTGTAATCCATAGATATTACAGTGGAAGAACAGTCACTCTGGAAGGAGGAAAGGATCTGTGCAGGCATTAAAGAATGAGCTGTTCATTACTTTGAATACTTTCCGCATCATTTCTTGGATGTTCACAAAATACTGTGCATATATTTGTATTCTTTATACGACAAAGTAGGTTACATTCATCCTGCTACGACATAGCTAGGAGTTGCCCTTGTTTGCATTTACCACTGACTTTCACAAAAAAGGGTCCATATGTACTGCCTTTATTTGTAACCAGACCTGGATTCAGCAGTAACATTTTTTTTCAGGCTTCTAGTCTAATATGTATGTATAACTACTCCTCTAACATCATATCTTTGTTTTATAGCGATTGCAGTCCAAAGTACTAAAGTTAGTTGACATCTCATATGGTGGCGAAAATGGATTCAATCAAGCAATTGAATTGTCCACTGAGGTCCTGTCTAATGTGAAATTTATTCAAGAAAAGAAACTAATAGGTATGAATTTTGAAAGATCCAACTGTTCTGTTCCACACACAAGAAATGTGTCCCTAAAATTTTGTGGAAGTATTGTTACTTCCACGAAAGAAAATGTTCTTTCACACTATTGCAGGATTTTTTTTTTTAAAAGGATTATTTAATGTTGTGCTTGTATTATTGGCCATCAATTACTGTAACCATAGACCTCATCTTAAAATGTTCATTAGATCTTATTTTTAACCAGTATACTGCATACTAGTTCACCAGCTAACATGTTCTTTAGAAATGAATTACATATGTGAAAATTCTTGCTGAAGAGAAACTCAGGACTGATCAGTACCAGTTTCAATTAGACTGGATACTTCTATTTTACATACAATCTGATATAAACTCAGATTTTATCAAATACTTTGCCTCTTCTGTCAATTCCTCTTGGTACCTTGAATGTATCCATGAAAAGTGTGATTGCCTCTGCTTTCATTGGTAACCACATCTTTTTAGAAGGAAAAAAAAATGCAGCTAGATTAAGTTAGTAATTAGAGAGAGCTTCATAGAGTGAGTTATTCTGAATCAGGTCCTACAAAGTGATAAAACCTACAAAAACACCAAGGCAGTAGACATGTAAGATATAGTTTTCCTGGGACTTACAATAGATGTGCAAGACAGTCTTTTTTGTATGGCGGAATATGGGTTATTTAATACAGGACAACTAGGTTGCATATGCAGCTGTCAATTGGGCTTTTCATGTCATGCAAATCTGGTGAGCGTGGGTTATGAAAGGTTCAAACAACCTCACATAACTTTAAAACAGGTCATAGATTGCATCAGACTTGTTTAATCGTCACATTAATCCATTCTTGCCTGATTCACATGACTTGACAATCTCACACAAGTGTTTTTGTTACGAATACTCTCCTTTCCTTTCTTGGATGTGGTCTCGGTGTCTGTCTGTGTGTCTGTCTGTCTGTCTCTGTGTGTGTGTGCGTGCGCCACTACCACTAGGAATTTTAATTCCAATCTTACTAATCAACCTTCCACAGTAATGTGCCCAAGCTGTAAAGCTTCTTCATTGGACTGTGTGGTCCTGTGGATGAGATGCTGGTATCCAAACAGCCTATGACTTTGAATTAACAATAAACAAAATAATTTATTTGTAAAATAAGTGTATTGGTTTCAAGGTGTTCAGTAACTTATTTTCTTAGAGCATGGAACAGTATGTATTAAGAACTTCTAACTGAAGTATTGCACTCTTTCCCTTCACAATCACCCTGCACTCTTCACACACAGATCCTCCTTTCTCTCCTGAATGCACTTTAACCAGTCCTGATTTTATTTATCTCAGTTTGATCTCTCCCTCTCTGCACTCAGGTTTCTGCCAGCTTCTATCTCACACACCCTTATAATACTTGACAATATTAGGTTTTGACTCTCCCTAGATGCTAATACACTTGTACGTCCACCAAGTATTCTGCTTCCTTCTTTATGATCTTAAGTGATTGTAATCTTAACAGCACTACGTAAGATTCTAGTGAGAAGGCTGCCTCTCCAGAGTCTGCAGACTGCTGGCAGACCACAACTCTGACTATTAATTGCTGACAGACCACGACTGACTGACTGACTGACTGATCTACTTCTCTCTCCTCACACACTTCCACCTAGACACTGTCAGTCACCAACCAGTCACCTCACTTATTCATCCCCCCCTTTTACCCCTCCTGTTCTAGTGAAACTTACTAACATTTAAAGGACCATGGTCTCTGTAAATCATTACAGTTTTATATTCAGAATAGTGGCCACATGTACTCCATATATCCCACAACCTCATAGTGGGCTGCCATGTAGTAAGGCTTTTTTGGGGGGTGGGGGGGCTGGGCTATCTGTTTAACATGGTCACTCAAAAGCACCAATGAAAATTGTTATCCATAACCACAATGCAGCTTGCAGAGTTGAGGTTTGTAGTTGCATTATTCCTGAATTAGGTACTATTGTGTTTGCTTCTGTTGAGCAGGCATGTTGGAAATAGTTTCTTAGGTGCCTGGTCACCTGTCTGCAACTTCCCTTCAAACATAGTTATCAAATCTGTGAACACTATGAGTGCATCACTGCCAGTGAGTCAGCAGTGCGCATCTTGCCAAGGTGATTAATCACCAATCTTTCTGAATGCCTCCCTCATGCCACAGTAACTAAATTAAGTTCTCTTTGTGATGCAGACAGCATTGTTTTAGAATATGCATGGCATGTTCATTTCCATCTCTGGTTTGCATTAAATCTAGGCCGATACTTTGATGAAATCAGCCAGGACACAGGGAAGTATTGTTTTGGTGTTGAAGACACTCTAAAAGCCTTAGAAATGGGAGCAGTAGAGATACTGATAGTTTATGAGAACCTGGATATAATGAGATATGTTCTCCATTGCCAAGGCACAGAAGGTATGTGGTTCCCTCTGACCAAATATTGGAATATGAGGAATTAACATTCATTCATTCATTCATTCATTCATTTACATGGATTGATATAGACCACTCTAAAAGTTTTCTTCTTGAATATCCTTTTTCTGATGGCATGTATGGAAATCTATAGAGTCAGAAAAGCTATCTTCTGATGGTAGACATGCATCTAAAGATCAGTGTTTAAACAAAAAACCCCCAGAAAGGTCTCTATAACTGGTTTTACAGATAATGCCTATGTGTGTCCCCTAGGTATTTGTTTAGAAACACCTTGAATTAAAGTAGTGAGATAAGAGTTTAACTATTCTTAAGGGATACATCTGTATATATTTGAATTTACTTGTATCTGCACTTGCAATGCTGCAAGAAAACCTGGTTGTACTCCAGTGGATGCAGGAGCTGTGAACTGAATCCCTTTACAGAATGTATACCTAGAGTTTGCTGTTTCCTTTCTTTCCATCTGTATTGACCCATCTACAAAGGAACAAGCTCCCTTCAGTGAGTAGACATTGCAAGTGACAGAAGAGGGAGAGACGTGCAAGACTGGGTTACTCCTTACTGTGGCTCATATTCCCAGAAAAAGATGAGCCACTCTTGCCACCTCATACTCAGCTGTTTTGGGTAGTCACAATTCTTCTCTAAGTAGGAAAAATGGGAGAGAAGCTGCTGTCAGAATGACTGGCCCACCTTTTGTAGGAACAGCATTTTCTGGTATAAGGAAAAACAGTGCTTGGCAGGCTATCAGAGTTAGTAATAATAAGTGAGTCCTGCAGACTTGCCAACTTCCTTCTGAACTAAGCATTAGTAAAACATATTCTGGTCTCTCCCAGATTTGCAAATGGGAGAAGAAAGTGAAGCCATGTTTCCCTCATTCAAAATAATAGCTAACATGGATTAAGCTAGGAATTCTTTCCCACATCTCCTGTCTTGTTTAGCCAAGATGACATTCTAAGCATTCATTATCCCCACAGAACTGTATGTGACATTTGAGCTTAAAGTTCAAGTTTCTAGTCACAGTGATGTCTGTCTTTGCACTAGTGTATATAGTTAAGCAATCTATTTGTCTTTGGGAAATTGTACTATAATACCTCATGATGTTTCCACTTCCACAGAGGAGAAGATTCTCTATTTGACACCAGAACAAGAAAAAGATAAATCCCACTTCACAGATAAAGAGGTATTTTTAAAAAGCCACTCCTTTTTCTTATATTACCTATGAAGCAATCAAGATGATGAGGAACAAGTCACTGTTCAGTTAATCTGCCTCTCGGTTTCCTTGTGCAGAGAAAATGGGCCAATGCATGTATGTAACCCTGAGTGGTTTGGAAGTCACACAGGACACTGATAAAATACATTTCTTAGAAGTGTACTCTTCAGAGCTCAAGAATTGAAACAATACTAATCCTCTGTCCTTGATATTCAAATAGCATGGCTAAATTCTTGACTATTTGGCTGCAGTTCATGGAATCCGCTGTCTTCATCCCTCAGCAGTACTGGGAACAGTTCAGAAATACAGACACCCTACATAAGGATGCATATCCGTCACTGTTGTTCCCTTTCAAATGTTCATATGATCACAGAACCCTTCCAGTTGGTAATAATGGAATGAAACATATGGGAAGATCCCATTTTTGATCCTTCTTGCTCCAGCAGGCAAGAGCAAGGATCTTAGCAAAGAGAACCAGCATAGCAGCTTGGGCCCCACATCACTGTTCTGTGATCATGTGGGACAAGAGGGTCTTTTAAATACTAGGGTCCCAACCACTTAAGGTTTGAAGGGTAATAGTCAGCACTCTGAATTGCGGTACCTCTGATGCAGTTATGATGAGTTAGATGAACACAGGAGACATGCTAAAAAAAAAATCCATCTTGATAAGATGCTACCAGCTTTGTATACTGTGAAAGGGGAACAGAAGGCATAATCACACCAGCCACTTCTCAGGTCCATAACTCTATTGGCAACAGGTTACTTAGTTCCTAGTAGAGTAAAAAGAATGTTGGCAAATTAACATTCTGTACTCATTTGAGATACAGAAAATACATTTGGTTATAATTTCTCTTCAATTTTCATCTTTAGACTGGACAAGAACATGAGCTGATAGAAAGCATGCCTCTGCTTGAGTGGTTTGCTAACAACTACAAGAAATTTGGAGCCACGTTGGAAATTGTGACAGACAAGTCACAGGAAGGATCTCAGTTTGTGAAAGGATTTGGAGGAATCGGAGGTAAGTGGAAAGGGAAACTAATTGTCTGGACACTGCTTTATACCTTGCTTTGAAGTGGTGTCAGAGAAGAGAATAACTTTGCCAGAAGGCCAGAAGTCATGATAATGTAAATCGTGTGATGGGCATGGTCACAGTAGTTGAACTCTGTTCATGAGTGATCTGCTCCCTGTCCTCCTCCCTGAAACTGCTAGGGATGGTACACTCCCCCAAAGTTGTTCCTTCTGGAGCTCAGGAGCCCCTGGGCCTCTGAAGATCTTGAAGAAGGTTTCACATAGCTGAAAGGAAAGAAGATACGCACTACAATTTTATGAAATTGCCTGCTTGAGTTGGAAAAACTTTTATGTTATGGAATAGCTAAACAAGACAAAACATTTTACTAGAACTGGGCCATCATATTTCTTCTATTATAATAAAAACAGCAAATAGAGAACTCCAATAATGCAACTTGTTCCATAATTTGATTCCCATATCTAATGGTCATATTTCATTTTCTGAGAGGTTTTCCATCTAATCTATTTACCAGGCTACAGATGACTTAAGTAATTGCCATATCTCTTCCTAATGCTGTACCAGAGGTCTTCATCTGGCTTGAATAAAATATTTTTTTCAGTATGCTCCTTCCTGTGTAAAATCTAAACAAAACTCCGCAATGCCACAGTTGAGCCTAGTGGCACATTGAATCCAGCAAATCAAGTTCAGGTTCCTGCAGAATGCTTTAGTTCTTCTTTGTGGTCTCTGTGCATCACTCATATGGGCTCTGCGCCTTCACGGAGCCTGCTGTCAGGAAGTTTATGCAGTGAAATGTCAGTTTGGGTGGGAGCCCTTCCCCTTCCAGTTCTCTGCACCCATGGGAAGGGCTTCCACCCATTCCCTCAGTCTCTTTTTCAACCTGAATTGTAATCCATGATTTCAGCTTTCCACATTAGTTTGATAATGTTCTAAGTAACTATTTACAAGTGTACAAGGTTACCTGTGTGTTATTAGACAACCATGGTCCAGGTTGCATTATATCCACACTTTTCCACACTTTCTAGTGGAAGTTCCTTTCTAGTGGATGTTCCTGTAGTATTTCTTTCTTCCCCAAGTTATAAGGTGCTTCAAGTTTTTCAGGATTCTGTGGGATTGCTGCTCACAAATGAGCTTCTTTGTACAGACAAGGAAAAAGAAGAATGGCATATGAGACTCCTGTTTCCATTTCAGGGAGAGAATCCATCAGCAGAAGCATTATATAGAAGCCCAATTTAAAATAACAAAAGGCCAAAAAGATTACCTCACTATTTCAACCAGATAATTTGGATTGCTTTGATCTTGAAAGCAAAGGAAGTTCTTCCTAGCTATGGGGTTTGCCTTGGGGTATGTTTACTTGGAAGTAGATTCTATTGAGATATGTGAGACTTGCTTCCAAGTTAATACAATTATGGATAGGAATGTTGGAGTAGGCAGTACATTAATGCTGTAACCTCCATGATTTACTTAAATTGATATATTGCCCTCATTATACAGGATGGTATACAGAATTCAGTACTCACATTGAAAAAAATCTTCTTTAGTTGATAACCTTTGTCAAATATGTTAGACACTTAAAAGTGTTAAGAAATCAAACATACTAAGTTGGGAGCATGCTCAAGATTCTTGGTACATGCTGGAATGAGGTATATCAGCCTTCAGATTGTTCCAACTACAACTCCAGTCATACTTTACCAGTGGTCATGTTGACTGTGACTAGGCAGTTACTCTCTAGATGTTTCAGACTCCACCAGGTTTCTTTTCCTTCTACTGCTGCCTCTTTTGCTGCACACAGAGGACATTAGTTTTTCTTTGGAGTGGAACCCAGAATTGCATTTCAGTTGCATAGAATTGTCCAGGCTTGGCTAATTCATTATTATTTCTGGTTCTGAGTTTATAAGAAAAAAAGGGATATAAATCAAATAATTTTGGGTTAGCTTAAACACCTGAACACCTTGAAGGATATAGTTTAAATATCTATCAATATGAACTACCTCTTTTCAATAGAAGTGGAAAGAAAATGTGCACAGTCTGGTTCTGTACGGTGGTGCAGAGGAATTAATTTTGTGCTAAGTTGTTTTCATAAATGAAAAGTGTTTATAATGTCTTCCTTTAAATGTTTATTTCCAAAGGTATCTTGCGGTACCGAGTGGACTTCCAGGGAATGGAATACCAAGGAGGAGATGATGAATTTTTTGACCTTGATGACTACTAGGTAGTCGACCTGGGTCTGGCAAAATGTGCCTCACCCCTCCAGCATCCAACCCAAGGAGAAAACTCACAGTGGAAAACAAAAACAGATCCCTGCCTTAGAATTGGAGTATTTCCAGAACTTTATCCAGAACACCGGGTTTAAAAAAAGAAAGACGCAAACCCTACTGATTTGTCATAGTGTCAGTACAGCAGCAATCTACTAAGTTTCTATAATGCCATTTTGGACTAATTTAAAAAAAAAAATCCCAGTTTTTACTTTTACTTAATGGTGAAATTGGTTGCTCTTGTATTTTATGGAAATGATTTTTTTAACCTTCATGCTACATTAACTGCTGTCAACCTTCACTTGAAAAAAATTAATAGAAAGATTATACTGGTTTGTTTCTTATTTTGATTGGAAGCAATTTATTGCTGCATTTTGCAGTGACATGACCCATTTACATGGCGTTCTTGGCTTAGACTTCAGGAGAAGAACCTTCGGGAGATGTTGCTCCCATTGTTCTCAGACTACAGTGGTGGAAGTAAAAGGAATGGAACCCTATGGCATGCCTGCTTGAAATGTGTGGCATACACATTCAGGCAGTCTGAGAAGCCCACCCATTTTGTTCTTAGACTGCAAAAGCATTGCTTGTATAAATCAGGAAGTATGTTTCATGAATGGCAATTGAAATGCCAGAGTCTTGGCAAACTTGATTAGGATTATGAATTGTGTGGCCTTCACTCGTCCCTCTTGTCAGTCGATAATAATAAACAGTTTCCACAAGCAAGCTAATGCTACTTATGCTTGGTTCTGTTCTTTACTAGGGACTGGGAGTTTTTTAGTTTTGCTTTGGGATTACATAAGCTGCCTTGGTGGGTCATCGTCAAATTTTGCTTTAAATGCAGATAGCTAGCAAAAATGTGACTGACATAAGCCTTGGCATTGATGGCTGTGAAGCTTCTGTAGGCATTAGTAAAGGTTTTTTAGAAGCTTGGTGCCAAAGGTTCACATTTAACACTGTGGCATCACTCATGCAAAGCATATAGCACACCTTCCCTGCTTTCCCCTGGAACTGGCTGATTTCTAAAGGATACTCTGATATTTTAGTGCCTAGCTCTGTTCATTTTCCATTTGTCATTCTTGTACTAGTCAGATGCTCCCCAACTTGCAAATTCTGCATATCGTTCCAGTAATCCTGTCTCACTTGAATTGAAGGGAAAGTTTGTCTTAATTAAGCCTTCTCATCACAGTGTATACTTAAGAGGTCCAAAATGACTTTCTGTCTATGTGAGCAATAGAATTTGTATCTTTTTATAACTCAGCAAGCAGGCAGTGTATGATTGTCCACAAGATGTGTCCACGTTGGGTGGAATCTCTTACAGAAGCCCTTTGTGAGTCTGAGTATGCAATTTGATTTGCAGAACGCCTGATCACAAGCATCCGTGTGCTCTTCAAAGCAGTACACTTTGATTTTGCCATTGTAAATGGGTCTGCTATGACATGACAAGAGCAGAAAAATTGGGTGTAAATTTACATTTTTGAATATACTGCTTGTTTCACATTTAGGGTATGCAGCTCCTTTTTTGTAGTTTTATTTTTACTATTTAAGTTTGGAAATGATGCCAAATTTTTGTATCTCTTTAATCAATGTGTTATCTCTGGTGATATATATTGCATTATATATTGATGTATATATCAATATATACTGATATGTATTACACTTACGCAGACACATTAAAAGGGTGAGAATCCTGGCCTTTTGCATACTACATAGCCTCTTCAGAGAGCTCCCAAGCAGTGATATCTTGGTGTTGTGATGTACAGAAATGGAGAAGAGTATTAAACCATATTTAAGAATATATCCTGGATTCTTGATTTTATTTTCCTTGGGGGAGGGTTGCAGCATTGAATGCTGCTCATCAGGTGACTGTTTGGATCAGAACACTAATTCTGTAGCAGTTGACTGGTACCTGATTCTAAACAACTGTAGCAGGCAGAATATCTCAGTGGTGCCTTGAAACACGAGCATATAGCTTGCTGCCAAGTTCAACATCACTTAGAAGCTGGATTTCATGTCAGGAGCAAACACTTCCTAAAGAGCACTTTGGTTGCTTAGTTCTACCAATAGAATAACCAGCTTAACTGCATCTGACAGAGTGGGCTCTGACTCACAAAAGCTTATTACCACTAAAGTTGGCCGCTAAGGTGCCACAAATGTGTTCATGTTTTTGGCACTGTTGACTAGCATTGCCATCCTTTTGGTCATTTTCTGAAGTATGGACTCTAAAGCTTTCACAGTAGTTCTTTCTATTAATTTTTATACATTACTGTGTTTTTTTTTCTAGGTTATAGTGACACATTTTCAGATGCTCAGCTTGATAGCAGGTTGGTGGAGAATTACTGCTGTATTAGAATTACTCTTCAGCTTGAGAGTAAAATCAGATAATTTGAGACAAAAGCATGTGTAATTTCAGCACTCTCAAGCTATCATAGATATAGTTGGAAAGTGTCACCCTTTCCACTGGAGGAACAATTGGTTAGAAGGAAGGCAGGTGAGGCAGAGATGGCATGTTAGCCACACACTCCACTGCTGTTAGCTTCAAAGAGTGTGTTCTTTTGTCAAGGACCAGACATTTCCCATGTCTATTATCTGCTCGCGATTCACACAGGCTTGCCATGTTTTTACTCCCTGCACATTTGCAACTTTCATGGCGGCTAGAGCCAGTTTCCACTGTCCCTTTGATTACCGTATTCGAGGTCAGGCTAGCGTGTTAGCTGTGGGTTACACAAAGTTCATTTTGTTCTTATCCGCCCTCCCTTCTGGGCCAGTATAACTGATGTTTTTACTCCCTCTGACCAACTTTTTGGGGCCTTCCTCTGGCCAACTACTTTTGGGGTGTTTTGGGGTGCTGCAGCTGGCAACACAAGGAATGGGAAACTGGTTGAATTTGGTCCAAGATACATGAAGTAAGCAACTGGGATCCAGAACTAGACACTTAGAAATGTGAAAGAGTAAGGATGACTTTTCTTCCCCCCACCCCCAAAAAAACTTTTTTTTTCTTGGGAAATGTTTCCTTTTAGAATGATGAATAAAGCATTTAAGATAAGATGTTCATATATTACTACCTAGTTTTTATTGTTTTCAAAGGGATATCTAAATAAAGGAAAATGTTTATAAGAAGACCAGAGATGTAAAATATCTGGAAATACTGAAGTCATGGGGAAATAATAGTTCCAAATATTTTTTGTAAAATTGCTGGCATAGTTATTTTTTCAATGCATATTAAAAGCATTGGTTGAATATACTGAAAGATGTAGGGATGCTGCATGCACCCCTTTGAGGGATGCTTTGTTTCACAACATGTGACTAGAATTACCATATAACACATGAAGAAAATGTGCATTCTCAACAGCTACGGTTTTGTTCTACACAATCTTTTGTTTGTGGGTGTAGTCTTATTAGAGGCCTCATACAAAAGGGGACAAAATGTCAGTCTTGAAATAATAGGGTGAAATTGTTTAACAGTTTTTAACTGTATTTGATGAACTGGTAACAGGGTCTTCTCCAGCTAAATATTCTTTCAGCAGCTTTTCCTTCAGTTCAGATTTTCCTAAACTCTACTCCATCAATTCCTGATAAACAGGAACAGATACTGTATACCAGTTCTTCTTCGTGGTCTCTGTGCATCACACTTAATGGGTACTGCACCTGCGCAGTGCCTGTTGTCGGCCAGAATACCCAAGCTACAACGGTTTTTGGCAGGAACTCCTCACCCCTCCCCACTGGTGCTGTATAAGGCGGAGCACCCGCCATTTTCCTCAGTCTTCTTTCGACTGCCAATCGCATTACCTCGAGCCATTACCTTGTCTTCTCATACTTACTTGTTTGTTCTAGAATTGTTCTTACCTGTTGAATCCAAGTTCTTTTCCCTTGTTTCCCGGTTAATCCTTTCCTCTTTACCTTTATATATATTATATATATATTATATATATATAATATAGTTTTTCTACTTTTTTCTCTTACCTTTACTATCCCTCTTCTGATCTTCTCGATGGCTCAGTGTGCGACGTTTCGAAAGTGTTCGAAATGTAGGGCTAAAATGTCCTCAGAGAACCCGCACGAGCTCTGTCTCCTCTGCTTGGGAGAGGGGCATCGCACCAACAAATGAGGGCACCGCCAGGCCTTCACTAAACAGGCCAGGAAGAACTGAGAGAATAGGCTGGGAAAGATCCTTTGGGATCAGGCCTTACTAGGCTCTGACGAACTTGCCGCTCAGCCTATGCCAGCCGGCCCTTCCATGGTGACCTCCCCTCACCCACCTTCCGGGGGAGTTGCTTCCCAGGAGACCTCTCGCTCCTCACATTCCTTGCTCAAACAAAAGGAGAAGCGGAAGCATTCCGACCACAGGGATCCATCGGTCCCGAAGAAGGCCAAAAAAGATAAGTTGAGCAAGGCCAGCAGGAAGCATAGGCCTGCTCCGGAATCACGGAGAGATTCGGATTCGACTGTCCTGTCGGTCCAGACAGCACCATTAGTCCCGACACCCTTGGCCCCGACACCAAGGGAGTTGATGCAGGTCACGCCACCCGGATCCCCACAGAGGGTCAAACCTGCGGTCCCAACCATGTTACATCCACCCGAACTGGTTGTTCATGGGTCGATGTTGGATGGAGAGATCTGTGACTCTCCCCCAAGATCTTTGCTGTGCCATCAACCGGCTCGTTCCCTAACTCTGATGCCATCCTCTCCGGAGGCTCCCAGGAGGACCACGGTGGTCGAACCCCACCAGCATTGCTGTTCATCGGGACAATCCACCAGATCAAGGGTCCTGATGCCTTACAAAGGGCCAGAGGCTTCACAACCTCAATATTGGGGACCACCCCCATACGGCTATTACATGCCGAGGGAATATGGTCATCGATCCCGACAGACAAGAGCTGAAGCCCTTTCTACTTCGGGGCCGACGACCTCTCGCCATCCTCCTCCTCTGGCTCAATCTTCCTCCAGTCCTCCATACCCATACAACTCAGACTCTGAGGACTTGGATGACTGTTCTACGTCCCCTGCGGCAGTCATCTCCACCCAGGGAGCTGGGTCACCCAAAGAGTCCTATGCTACCTTCAGTGAACTTATGGGGCGCTTAACTAGAGCTTTGGAGATTGAGGTTGAGCATCAGCCCAACGTTAACAAGGACAACTTTTATGATATTGTCCGTAAAGAACAATCTTCCACAATTACCATCCCGTTGATTACAATCCTGCGGGACGCTATGGAAGATACATGGACCTCTCCTGATCAACCTCAGTCGACATCTCAAAGGTACAAATCCATGTACAAAGTCAAGGAACAGGATATTCCCTTCCTTCTAAAACACCCGAAGCCCAACTCTATTGTGGTCGAGTCCTCTCAGGGACGAGACTACAGAGAGCACTCGGCCCCTAGGGACAAGGAAGGAAGAAAAATCAACCTTATGGCGAGGCGCATTTATGCGGCTATGGGATTGGGCTTGAGAATCTCCAACTACGAGGCGACAATGGCAAGGTATCTGTATTTTCTGATGCAGCGGTTGGATTCAATCACCTCGTCCCTCCCAAAGCAATAATGTGATCTAGCCCGGGTCTTCATAAGAGAGGCAATGCAGCTCACGATCCAACAGCTCACAACAGCCTGCCATCATGTTGACTGTGATTCCTGCGCCCTAGTTGGCTCTGTCACTCTCCGAAGGCATGCCTGGCTACGATCGTGCAACTTCCCAGAGGAGACTAAGAGACGGATTGAGGGGATGCCATTCGACAGATCAGGCCTCTTCCATGATAGGACAGACCAGAAGCTCGAGTATATTTATAATGCTCGGGTCACTGCCAGGAAGATGGAGATCCCAGGCTCAACCTGTCGTAAGTGGCATCAATCTTGATACCCAAGATACCAGCCTTACCACCGTTTCCAGCCACATCAACAATTCCCCCAGCAGCAACAACGAAGTTGCACACAACTGGCCGCCCAATATCAACAGGGTCGCCACTGCCAACCTGTTGATAAAAGGCAACGTTGACGGGCTCTGCAAACCTATCCTCATTCTCCTACACCCCTCCCCCCTCCCTATGGGGGCTGGCTGCAAAGCCGACTCCCTCTTTGGGAGACCATCACAGCTGACAAATGGGTCCTTTCCATAATTGAATTTGGATATAGAATCCAGTTCGATGTCATCCCTCCTTTGGGTCCGGTGCTATACCGGACTCCTTTGGGTCCGGTGCCTCATCGAAAATTCTTAGAGAAGAAGTATCCCAGCTACTTCATAAGGGAGCAATCCGACAACTCTCCCATTCCAATGGACCCTGCAGTTTCTACTCTAGATATTTTACGGTACTGAAGAGGGATGGTGGCTTACGCCCCATATTTGATCTAAGGGGTGTCAATGCCTTTATTACAACTTTATTATTTTTGTAGCGTGGGTATTCTGGCCAACAACAGGCACTGCACAGGCACAGTACCCATTATGTGTGACTGCACAGATGACCACTCGAAGAACGACAGTTACAGGTAAGCAACTTGACTTTTTCCCTGGTCTCCAGCTCTTTTTTCTGGTTTCTAAAATAATCAGGTTTTTCAGGATCTACTCGCTGAAGTTGCTTTTAGTCAGATGAAAAGTAAGAATTGAACATGTATTCTGTATAATTTGTTTTACTTGTAAAATTATGTTTGTACATTAAATTCAAACATACAGTTTATTCAAACAATAGTTACAAAGCTACTGAGTTAACTGCATATGTTTCCATATTTTTTCCCAATGCACCCCTCCCCCCTGGAGTTTTGCTTTGGAAAACAGCCCAATTTTTCTTAGATTGCTTTAAGGTCATTAAGCCTTAGGTCATTTAAATCATTAGGAACTGATCCCAAATCAAGATCTAGGAATCTAGGTTTTCTGCTTCCCACTGACCATCATGGGGATGTTTAAAAAGAGCTAATCTGAAAGGTTTCAGAAGGACAGGTGCAAGATCTAGGGAATTATAATGTTAAGAATTAGCTTCATTCCACACAGAAATCTTGTGGCATTTAAAAAATTGCCAACTCACGAACATTTCCTCTCCTTGCTCCCCAAAGTGCAGTGATAAATACTCCTGGTAAAATGTTCTGTAGGATTAGAAGATGGATTTTCCAGTCAGCCACCCCTGTACCACCTCCCTGAGTGTGGGGATGCTGAAGAAATCCAGAACAGACTGAAACTGGTTTAATCTTTCTACACACCCATGAATTCCACAGTGGACTACCTCTTCCCAAGTCACAAATTCTGCAGACTTCCAGACCTTTTAAAAGAAACTTTCTGTAGTTATATGCAAATTTAGTTGTGGAAAAATACAAAAATGGTGAAAACAACAAAAATATCTATTTCTCCCAATAGACTATAGTGCAAACCTATTTTGAGAGATGTGTGCATTTTTGGAAGGGTGAATTCACATGTCATATTAATGCATTTGCACAAAATGTAATTCCATTCTATTAGTGAGCAGATGATGGAACAAAAAGCACCTAACCATCTGCAAAATGCAGAGTAACAAATTCTGTACTTCCTCTAAGCAAAACATGCTATGTTTGGGGAGACACTGCCCTCATGCAGGGCCCAGTTGCAGTTCTGCATGAGGATCACCTCAAAGAGTAGTCAGCTTTGTCTTAGGCAGCAGCAGGGACTATCTGAAAATGCCCAGTTCAGGCCATTTTTAGCAGTACTTCATTCAATATACTTCTGAACTTTCTTGATCACTAAATTCCTTATATGCTGACATGTGGGCAGATGAAGGTAGGATCTTGCATCCTAAGTCTTGCCTTTCTTTCCTGACAGTAATTCTTACCTTATTCATGTTCACAGAATGAGACTTGCTTGCCTTCTTGTTCCAAAACCTCCAAAACACCTGTGGCTTGTGTGATCCTTGTGTGGAGGATGTGGGGAGCAGGAGTTGGTGAATCCATCACTACTACTGCTCTTTTTGTGAATGGTAAAACAACTTTGAATCCAAATCAAGTACCAATTATGCTAACAAGGCAACCTCTCAATCTCTTTAACAAGTGTTCCTCACTCAATACTCCTCAGAGAAAATCCACAGAAAACCCATCACGTTCACAGTCATGGCCTTCTGCTTACCTAACTGGCATTTGATAAGCCTTCCATGTTCCCTTCAACTTCTGTTGTGACCCAGACTAATGAATGTGCAGGCTCTTGGATCTTCCAGAATGTCCAGCAGAAAGGAAGGGAACAAAATCTGAGAGACAGAAAGGGCAATGAATTGATAAACTATGTCTTGCTGCATGCGCTTGCACATCTAGCAAAAATGTTTGTTTGTTTAAAACTTTTATATGCCATCCCAATACGAAAAGTCTCTGGACGGTTTACAAAAATAGATTGGAGAATGACCAATGTGATGCCGATTTTTAAAACGGAATGTGAGGGGGTTGTGATCTTGGAAATTACAGGCCAGTTAATTTAATGTCTGTTTCAGATAAATTGGTTGAAAGCATTATTAGAGATAAATGAGTAAGCGTACAGAATGGCAAGTCCTGCTGAGAAAGACTCCACGTGACTTCTGCATAGGTGAGTCCTGTCTCAGTAAAATTTTATGGTTTATTGAGGATTTTAGTAAATGTGGGCACTGTGAATTGATAGATGTTTACTGAACTACAAAATGCTTCTGACAAAGTACCTTACCAAAGATCGTTGAGCCAACTTAGCAGTTATAGAATAAAATGGATCAGTATCTGCTTAAAGCAGAGAACAGAAAGCAGTCGGAATAAACAATAAATTCTCCCAGTGGAGGAATATAAACAGGGATCTGTATTGGGACCAATGCTTTTCAGCCTGCTCATAAATTGGGAACTAGGAGCACACCATGAGATGGCCAAGTGTGCTGCTGTACCAAGTTATTTAGGATGGTTAAAACAAAAAGGGATGGTTAAAAGCTCAAAAGGATCCCTCCAAATGTGGCCAGTGGGTGTCAAAATGGCAAATGTAGTTCTTCTTCGTGGCCTCTGTGCATCACACATATGGGTACTGCGCCTGTGCAGTGCCTGTGGCCGGAATGATTGAAAGCTAACGGATTTTGGTGGGAACGCTCCGCTCCCCCTCCCCTATCGCTTATATATAGTGGAGCGTCCACCATTTTAGCCAGTCTTTCTGACCGCCGTTCGCCGTGCCTAGTGCCATCTGCGCTCTCGGTTGACTTGCCTTTTTCGCTGTTATTGCTCTTTTCTTGTTCTAGTTCACCTTTATTCACTGTTATTCACTTCGTGCACTCTTGTTCGCTAGTTTTGTCACTTATTCACTTGTTTATTCACTCCTCACTCGCTTTCCCTAAAAAAAAAAACAAAAAAACAAAAATACAAAAATATATACTTACCCTCTTTCTTTCTTCTTTATTCCTTTCCTGGCACTATGGCGCAGCGTGCGGCCTTTCGGAAACGTGTGGACTGCGGGTCCAAAATGTCGCCCGCAGACCCCCATGACTTGTGCCTACTTCGCCTGGGGGAAGGCCATCGTACGGACAAGTGCTCCCATTGCCTTGCCTTTTCTAAACAGGCACGCAAGAATAGGGAGAATCGGCTCAAGCACCTTTTGTGGGACCGAGCCCTATTACAGTCCGAGCCCTTACCTTCTGTGGCTCGTCCGTCGGCTTCTGCCCCGCCTTCTGTGGCCTCGTCCTCCAAGGCCCTCCCGTCTCAGGCCTCGGCTGAGGCTCCGTCTGCTGCGAAGTCTGCCTCTGCTTCTGCCAAAAAGATCGAGAAAAGGAAGCATGCAGAACCGGCCAAACCTTCTGGGCACAAGAAGTCCAGGCATGATAAGCCTGATAAACAGAAGAAGGCCAAGCCTCATGATCGCCCTAGACACCGGGATTCGGCGTCTTCTTCTGTTCCGTCGATTCCGATGGCTCTGTCGGTCCCGACACCTCCGGGACCGGCTCTACAAGAGGCGATGAGGGTTACTCCACCAGGGTCCCCCAGGCGCCCTCAGCCCTCCCCGCCTGCTCCGCTTCCACCACAGGAGCCCAGTTCCGACGGCGAGATTTGCGATTCTCCTCCGCCCGTGCGGTCCCCTACGCCTATGCCTGTGGGGCGCGATGCAGGGACCCAGATCTCGCCACGTCGGTCCCGAAGCCGATCCTCCGACCGTAGTTCCCCGAGCTGGTACCGAGAATACCATTTCCAGGAACGCCAGTCCCAGGGCCGCTTTCCACCTGCCGCTCCGACGTCTTCGGGACGCCGTCGTCCCTTTACTTACCCTTCCCGGGCCAGCTCTGCATCGGGGTCGCCTGCAGAGTCTTCTTCGTCAGCACCCCCTTACTACGGTCCCGACACCGACGGATCGGATATGGACTCTACCTCTCCTGAGGTGGCGGTTGCGCCGCAAGGACCCGACTCTCCTGATGAGTCCTATTCCTCCTTTGGGGAGTTGATGTCCCGGTTGGTCCAGTCGCTGGATATTGATGCCGTCCAGCGACCTGGGCCGACCACAGACAAATTCTATGACGTCGTCCGTGGCGAGCGCTCCGCTTCAATCGTCCTCCCTCTGATTACTACATTAAAACACTCTATGATCCAGCCGTGGGACCTTCCGAACCAACAGCAGGCTACGACCCGTCGCTTCGAAGGGATGTATCGGGTGCGAGAAGAAGACATCCCCTTCTTGCTCCGCCATCCTCGTCCCAATTCGGTGATGGTGGAATCATCCCAGGGACGTGAGTCGAGAGGCCATACCACACCCAAAGATAAGGAAGGTCGGAAGATTGATGCCATCGCGTGGAAGATTTATGCGGCGTCGGGCCTGGGAATCAGGATTTCTAATTATGAGGCTACCCTGGCTCGGTACCATTACTTCATCATGGAACGCCTGCAGAACATCGTGGCCAATCTTCCCCCTGACCAGGCTGAGCTCGCGAAAGTTTTGATCAAGGAGTCCATGCATGTCGCCGTTCAACAACTGTCGACGGCTCGACACCATGTAGACACGAATTCGAGGGCACTCATGGGAGCCGTGTCCCTCCGCCGACATACATGGCTCCGAAGCTCTAACTTTCCTGAAGATACCAAGAGGCGAATCGAGGACATGCCGTTTGACGGTACCGGCCTTTTCAACGCCGGTACCGACCGCAAATTAAAACGGCTCTACGAGTCCTGCATGACAGCGCGCTGTATGGAACAACAACCGACGTATCGTCGTAAGTGGTCCTGGACTCGCCCCGCTTACCGCGCTCCATACCAGGCCCAAAGGCAATCTCAGCCCTATCAGCAACCACCACAGCAGCGCCGGCGGCAGCAGCAGGGCCCTCGGTACCAACAGGCCCGCCGCTGTTTCGATACCGATAGGCGCCATCGCTGAAGCGACGAGCAAACCATTCCTCTCTCCTCCTCCCCATCCACCCCGCTCTCGATTGGGGGTCAGCTGCGAAGCCGACTTCCCTTTTGGGAGTCCATTACATCTGACCGGTGGGTGTTATCAATTCTTCAGATGGATACCGTATCGAATTCGATGTCGTCCCTCACTCGACTCCGGTCCGCACTACTTCGTCTTCTCCAACTCTTATTGCGGAACTGCGTATATTGCTTGATAAGCATGCGATCCGTTGAGTCTCTCCAAGTGAAGGGTTGCACGGTTTCTATTCGACATACTTTACGGTTCCGAAGCGGGACGGTGGACTCCGACCTATTCTTGACCTACGGGGACTTAATAGGTTTATTACTCCTCGTAAATTCCGGATGACCACTCTACAACAAATTTTACCGCTGCTGAGGAGAGGGGATTGGTTCGCCTCGTTGGACTTGAGAGACACCTATTTCCACATATTGATACATCCTGCGTACAGGCGTTTTCTCCATTTTGCTATTGACTCTTCCATTTAGGAATTCCTGGCTCTTCCCTTTGGACTGGCCATGGCCCCGAGGGTTTTCACTAAATGTATGGCGCCTGTCTGTGCCTTTCTCAGGCTTCAGGGAGTTCAAGTCTACCCATATCTTGATGACTGGTTATTGGTCGCCCAATCTGATAGGGCGCTCTCTGCTACCATCAAGACGACTTGCTCCTTACTCCATAACCTTGGACTCTGCATCAATTTTGAGAAGTCTTCCCTTGTTCCACAGCAGGTCATAACGTTCACCGGAGCCGTGTTGGACCCGGTTCGGACCCGAGCCTTCCTTCCACAGGATCGATTACAGACGTTGATTGGCCATACCCAGCTCCTTCTTCACACGGGCATGACGCCCGCCAGGAATATCCAGAGACTTCTGGGTCACATGGCCGCCTCGGTACCAGTAGTGCAGTATGCTCGGCTACGCCTGTGCCCACTACAACTTTTCTTCAACCGCATATTCCATCCTCAATGCGACAACCAATCCATTGTGATACGGCTTCCTTCGTCAGTCCTTCAAACACTTCACTGGTGGACGGTCCCTTCCAACCTCAACAAAGGGCTTCCGTTCCGTCAACAGCAACCGTCTGTATTCCTCGGTACCGACGCATCCCTGATCGGCTGGGGAGCGACTTGTGGCCCGTTGACGACTCAGGGCTGCTGGAATTCCCGCGAGGCTGCACTCCATATCAACTTCTTGGAACTCCTGGCAGTCTTCAAAGCCCTTCAGATGTTTGAAGATGTCTTGCTCCACCAGACTGTTCAGGTTACGTCGGACAATGTGGCAACGGTATTCTATCTAAACAAACAAGGCGGAACCAAGTCACGCAAATTGGCCCACCTGTCCATGCTGATTTGGGACTGGTGCATCCCCAGGGGGATTATGTTGCTAGCCATACATCTTGCCGGGACCGACAACCTCCAAGCCGATCTGCTGAGCAGACACATGTCGGTCTCTCACGAATGGCAACTGAACCCTCGGATCCGTACCGATCTCTTTCATCGATGGGGCCTTCCAGATGTGGATCTCTTTGCAACACCTCGCAACGCGATCTGTACCCTTTACTGCTCCCGAGCAGGAATAGGACAGAACTCTCTAGGCGATGCATTTATGCTGCCTTGGACCAATTTCTGGTTTTACGCCTTTCCTCCGATTCCACTCATTATGCGGACGGTGTCGAAGATACTTCGGGAATCCGCCTCAGGCATTCTGATTACCCCATGGTGGCCCCATCAGCCTTGGTTTTCGACCCTGTTGCAGCTGTCTCAAGGGGATTTTCATCCACTGCCGCTGATCCCGGACCTTCTTACACAACGGAACGGAACAATACGGCACCCAGATCTAGACTCCTTGAGAATGACGGCCTGGTATCTCCACTGACTTTCCTTTCGGGTTCAATGGGGGCAGTGTCGAAGCTGACACCGATGCCTCATACGTTGGCACCGACCTCTGCAATCCTGACACCGATGCCCCATACGTCGGTACCGACCTCTGCAATCCGTGACCCGCCGGTACCAATGACTACCAATGCTACCCCTACATATTGGGCTCTCAGTCCTGCGGTACCGAGGCCGGACGACTTCTCTGCGTACGTCTTCCCTTCACTCCCTGCCGACATCCAGCATATAATAGACGCAGCTCTTAAACCATCTACACGTCGCTCGTGTGCATCCAAATGGAAGCGTTTCTCCATCTTTGCTGCTCAGCATTCGTTCCATCCACAATCTTCATCTGTTTCGGACATCTTACACTTCCTTATGGAATTGCATTGCACGGGACTAAAACCTTCCTCTGTTAAAGTTTATATGGCAGCGATCGCCCACTACCGCGGTGATCTTCAGGGATCTTCACTGTTTACTCACCCTCTTCTGAAAAGATTTCTGAAGGGTCTCTTCAACATGAATCCCTCGATCAAACCTCCTATGCCAACATGGAGCTTGTCAGTTGTCCTACATGCGCTTACACGAGCTCCATTTGAACCATTGGCTACAGCAGACTTACGTCTCGTATCCTGGAAGACGGCTTTCCTTGTCGCGGTCACTTCAGCTCGGAGAGCTAGTGAACTTTGTGCGCTCCGGATAGACCCGCCCTACTTGAATTTTCATAAGGATAAAGTAGTTTTGTGGATGGATCCAGCCTTTCTTCCGAAAGTTTCTACCCTTCAACAACCGATCGTTCTGCCAGCATTCTTCCCTTCTCCATCGAATCCGTTGGAATGATCCCTGCATAGTTTGGATGTGCGGAGATGCCTAGCATTTTACAGATCACAGACTGAATCACTCAGACGCTCCCACAGGCTCTTTGTTAAGTACTCGGAACGAGACCAGGGATCCCCTATAACCCCGCAGAGGATCTCCCACTGGATTGTTCAAACAATTACTCTGGCGTATGAACTGGCTCACATTGACTTACCGGAGACTCCGATTGCTCACTCTACCAGAGCGGTGTCCACTTCGGCTGCCTTTGCTGCTGGCGTGCCTATAGAAGATATCTGCAAGGCTGCGACTTGGTCAACGCCATGCACGTTTGCCACTCATTATCGTCTTGATGTCCGTGCTAGACAGGACGCTTCCTTCGGTAGAGCTGTGCTCTCTTCCATTTTGCACTGATGACTGTTGACACCTCCCCAACCTCCTGTACGGGTAAGCTTGCTACTCTACCCACATGTGTGATGCACAGAGGCCACGAAGAAGAAAGACAGGTTGCTCACCTGTAACTGATGTTCTTCGAGTGGCCATCTGTGCAGTCACACAACCCACCCGCCGGCCCCGCTCGGTGTCGAAGGGTGGTACATTCTCGGACCAGCCTCTCAGTACCGACGCAGTCTCGGTCCAGACTCTCGGTACCAACGCATCCAATATTGTGCGACAATACGGGTCCGATTTCCTCATCGGGACCGACCTCTTCTATTTCTTCATTACTTTTGGTACCGATGTTGCGATATGGTACCGATTACTCCCATGTTTTTTTCCCTATCAAAAAACAAAACAAAAAACATTCCTTCGAGAGCGAACGTCGGTCTTCAAGACTGGCTAAAATGGCGGACGCTCCGCTATATATAAGCGATAGGGGAGGGGGAGCGGAGCGTTCCCGCCAAAATCCGTTAGCTTTCAATCATTCCGGCCACAGGCACTGCGCAGGCGCAGTACCCATATGTGTGACTGCACAGATGGCCACTCGAAGAACATCAGTTACAGGTGAGCAATCTGTCTTTCAATGTAACCAAGTGTAAAGTGAAACTCTTTTGGGCAAAAAATCCCACCTTTTCATCTAAA
Source organism: Varanus salvator macromaculatus (assembly GCA_023646645.1). Lineage (NCBI taxonomy): Eukaryota > Metazoa > Chordata > Lepidosauria > Squamata > Varanidae > Varanus > Varanus salvator. Next base: position 2,106,128 of record JAIXND010000798.1, read on the forward strand.
TTGATGGAGTCTGAACTAGCAGTGACTGAGCAAGGAAGAGAGCTTGAGGTTATGGTGGACAGCTTCATACAAATGTTGACCCAGAGTGCAGCTGCTGTAAAAAAGGGCAAATTCCATGTTAAGTATGCTCAGGAATCGAAGCTAAACCTGCCAATACCATATATAAATCTGCATGCAATCACATTCAGCAGACAATGTAAAGGTATGATCATCACGTCTAAAAGAGTATATTGTAGAGCTGGAAAAAGTGCATAATGGCTAACAAAAACAATTGAGGGCTGATCAACATGTGGGGAAAAGTTACAACTGCTAGGATTTCTTTGCTTAAAGATGAAAGAAGGGAGGCATTAGAAAAGTGTATAATTTGGAGAAAGTGGATAGGGAGATATTTGTCTTCCTTTTTCAAAATGCTAGAACTTGGGGTCATCCCAAACAACTGGTGGTAGACTGAGAACAGGTCAAAGAAGCTACTTCCTACAGCGCTTCTTATAAACCATAAAATTCACTACCGCAAGATAGAGATGTCCAACAATTTGGTTGGTTTTAAAAGGGGATTAAGCAAATACATGAAGGAGGAGGCTATCAATGGCTTCCAGTTCTGATAGCAATATGTAACCTCCAGGATCAAAGTTTGCCTATGAATGCACACAAGTCGCTGGAGGAGATGAATAGGAGAATGCTATGGCACTCATGGTCTACTTTGGGTTTCCTAAGAGCAGCTGGTTGGCCATAATGTGAACCAGATGATGCACTAGACAGACCTACGCTCTGATCCAGCACAGTATTCCTATGTGGTGTAGACTAAGAATCTAAATGTCCCCACTCCTCAAACTGGGCTGAAAATACTGACCAGTTGGCTATTCTGTGCCCCTGCCCGCTATGTCCTGTATATTCACAGCTTCTAAATTTGCCTAGGAAAAAATAAAAGCAGAACCCACTCCTGACTCTTTCCTCTTTCTCCCTCCCTGAGGCCTTGACAATAAAGCTAGGTATCATGATGTCATAATGGCAGACTTATGACAGAAGGTGGCCGCTCTCTTCTGACTCAGTAACCCTGAGTGCTTTCTGAAGGAAGGGGCCTGGCTACTGCCCTAAAGCCCAGTAGGTATCTTTCTGACATAGGTGTGCTGGGCTGGGTATTGTGCAGAGTAGTGGAAGGGAGTTTGGATATATTTTCAAAAGGGTATTATGGGGTCTAGAACAGTGAATTATTCCCACCAACAACAGCTGAAAAGGACGGGTAAGTTCATAAAACTATTGGAAGGTGTAGTCAAATTGCTGGATTATGGCCTCAAGACCCCAACAAAACCATCATGACTGTTGATGGATTTCTCATCAGTAGTTCCCCTTGTGTGTGCTCAAAGATATTAGACTGGGTTATGTCCATGGTTATAGTAGCAGAAAATTCACATTCTGGTTGTTGCACAACTACTAGCAGAACAACAGAGCAAGCGCTGCCTAGTCTTACAATGTTGTAGTATGTTTGAGGACACTTTGCACAAGTTTGTGGCATGCCTTGCACAATGCTGCCTGTGCAAGAGGAATTTAAGTATTAGACACTTGGACAAAGAAGAAGTCAGTGTTTCCATTAAGCAGTAGAAGCTTTGTCCTGTTGGAATGATAGCTTTGGACACAACCCATAGTTAGACTCAAGCACTTTGAGTTGAATCTAGGCTTTGCATAGCAGCTTCGTAAGTGGCCCAGTTGCTGCTGTTGTGTTCCTCCCATATTTCCATAATTTAAGAACAGGGAAGTACAGCTCCTGAAAAGCTTTATGGAAAAAAAAAAGGGGGGGGCTGATTTTACAGAATGTATTGTTATGATGGAGGTTTCATGAGGAGCAAATGAGAATTCAGCCAACTGCAATGAGAAGGTGAGAGGGTGGGAGGGACTTTTAGGAGTCTTGCATCACTTTGATTGCTTTTGGATACTCTACCACCCCCACACCCACACACTACAACCCAGCACCAGCAAAGATAGCTCTGTGGTGGGCTGTGCATGGTTGCTTGATTTTCATGTGGGTACATGCCTGCAGACAGATCAAAGTGGTCCAGTTCTTGCTTCCCTCATTTTACCCAACCCAGTGAGCTTCATGGCTAAATGGAGGATGCATTTATGTAATTACTATTTAGATACAGCTCCACATCCAAACAGATTCTGAAGAGGTAAATGATGAGAAGTAGAACACAGAGAAAGAATAAAAGTTATCTTAAAACAGAATTAGTACGATGGTGACTGGACAATTGAAATAAAGCGGTTTCTCAGGAGGCATGAAAAGCAATGAAAGGTTGCCTGCCTGACCCTGGAGGGAGGCACTTCCGCAGGAATGGAGGCCCCACATTGAAAGTTCTCTGGGTGGCCTTCGGTCAGATCACAGGCCCATGTGGAACCACCCCCAGCATCCCACCTGATGATCTCAGTGTTCAGGTGGATTGGCAGGAGAAAAGGTGCTCCTTTGGGTAGCCTAGACCTAAGTTGCTTTGGGCTTTCTGCACTACCAAAATCTTAAATCTGACTTGGTGGCACAATTCCCTCATGCTGGAGAGCAGCAGCTCCTGACAATAGTTGAGCTCCTGGACTGGCCTTACCCACAGCCCTACTTGGAGGTTACTAGCACCTGTACTGATTTGGTCAAGCTGTCCCTGTCCAGGGGCCGAATTCAGGCACCCGTGATACCAGTGCAGCACACTCTTCCTCCAAGCACCGCCACCTCCGTCTGCTCCCAGCAGTGCCACTGCCTCACATGTGGTGCAATCCTTTTCGGAAAAGGTGGCATGAGGGCATGATGTGCACAGCCAATCACAATGTAAGTGAAAAAGCAAATGCTTTCTAAGGATCCATGACAACGTGCTGAACAAAGTGTTTTAAAACTTCCCTTTACGATTGCATTTTAGATCAGGCTAGCCTATCTGTAAATCCACAAAATATCACAAGCAAACATTTAACAAAAGAAATAGGTGTCAATACAGAGATGATATATAAGCTGTGTTTTATGCTAAAAATTAGAAAAATAGGCTGCAGTCCTGTCCCATTTCCCTGGGAAGTGGGAGCTCCCTGAACACAATAGTGGACATGTATAAGGTTGCAAGGTTACTTCTCTTAAAATAAGAGATGAAGGGAGCCTAATGTGATGCTTATTATTGGCTATTGAAAACATTTTGTTGTTTGATGTGAACCTTCTCCTGAGGCAGACAACATAAAATGGAACCAGCTGTATTTGACAGCAAAGCCTAGGGTATTTGTTAGGACTCAGGGTAGCTCTGGGATGATAGATGACTCTCCAGGAGAAAGGTGTGAATTACCAAAAAGGGGGCATCATTTTAAAAAATGAACAAACAAAGGGCATAAAAGAGTAATAATTGTAGTGTTTAGTGTGTACAACTCCCCACTTTGCCATGAAGCTCCCTTGATAACATTGTGTCAGTCATGGACTGCTCTACCTACCCCAGGGTGTAGGATAAAACGGAGATAGACTATATACACAACCTTGGGTTCCTTGGAGGAAAGGTGGGATATAAATGTAAGAACCACACGTTAATTTATATGTATTGATTCAGATTTAGAAGTGCTATACTTTGAACAGAAATGGGCTGCTTCATTCATTAATGGCCTCGCCTGTGCACCTGCTCAGCCTGTAGTCCAGGTGCTCCGTGTGTGCCCTCTTCCCCATTTTGATCGCGTTTCTGACAGGCTGCGAAACAGATGAGAGGAATCTGTGTGGGGACACGTCCCTTTCCCAGCACTACCCTCAGCAACACTGTGGAGCACACTGGGGGTCCACTCTGGGCTAGGGGATTAGGACCACAATTCCCATCAGCCACAGCCATCATGGCCAATGGGAAGGGGCTGTGAGAGTTGTAGACTGCCAGCACTGCTAACTCAGTTAGAAAAGTGCCTAGTAAGTTTTCATCCCCCATCCAAGTGGCAGCCAAACATCTCTGCTAATCATGTCTGCCTGCCAAGAACCTCCAGCCATTCCAGAGGCACTCCGCAGCCTCTGCTGTATCACCACATTGCGTCCCAGTGACTTTGGTTGCTCACAACCTGAAAAGTTAATTGTCGCCCATTTCTACCCTTCTGTTTATTAACCACTCTTCCCTCTCTGGGCCAGGATCCCCGAAGGAGCCAGCCAGATCTGTCCAGCTGCGTCACAATGATGGGACTGATAAAGAGCCATGCCTAGCAGGCTGGGAACAGCAGCCAGCCCACGTGAGAGCAGGAGGCTGCCTGGGGAAGCCGCCCTCTACTAACAATGCGCTTTGCAGCTGTTGAGGCCAGGCGGGGTCCACCTGCTCCTGGCCATCTGTGTGCCAGAGCTCCAGGGTGAGTGGGCTTTTGCTCTTCCAAAGGTGTTCCGCTTCTCTTCACCTAGACCTGCCTTCTCCAGGGTGGTGCCCTCCAGAGGCCCACTGAGATGGAGAAAGAAACCCCTCTGAAACCCAGGGCACCATGTCTGCCTGGGCAGGATAGGCGAGCAGTAGCCATCTGCCCCCTTCACCTCACACCACTGCTTCTGCATGCCACAGATTGGTGCTCTGGTCTTGGGACGGTTGGGCTGAGGCTGCAGAGGCCTGAAGTGGTAAAGTGGAGAGTGCTAATGGCAAGGCTCTAGGAGCGGTCAGAGTTTTGAATGCTCCTGGAGGTAAAAACAACCTCCATTCCCATCCCCAATACACTGGTGACATTTCCAGTTGCAGGAAACATTTCATTTGGAGAAAGAAGAAGACACATTGCCCTCTCCATAGTCTGAAGAGGTACCATCCACTTTACTATCCTCCTGTGTAAAGCTGGCCTAAGATAAGCCTATAACAAGGCCAACAAATTTACCACTGCCTGCAATACAATCGTCATGTTAGGAATAACAGCAGATCAAGTGATCCTTAGTTTTCCCATGTTGCCTTGCCTTGGTTAAGTTGTTGCTGGTTCCACCAACCATCAGTCTAGCCTTGGAATTTGTATGCAGAGCAATAAATAACAGCTTAATAAGCTGGATCAGGGTGCCTGCATGCAAAATGTAACCCTACCTGGAGCTGCCACCTTACAGGCCCATTTTTTCAATGGTATGCTGGGAAAGATAAGGCATTACACTAGTCTGAATGAAAACTGGCATTGAGCCCATCTTCAGTGAAATGAACTTAAGTGATTTATTGCCAGGAGAGAGAATGGATGGCATTCCTCATGAAAACGGAGCAGGTCTATCAGGGCTGTTGATCCCTTTTCACCCTTAAGGGCTGAATTCCATTTCGAAGGATCTCCTGGGGGCTACATAGCAGTGGTGGGCAGGAGTGAAGGCAGAAGTGCTGGGGCCAGAATACCAAAAATGCCAGCATAAAATAGCTTCATGCTCTAGCCACCAGGAACTAAGCCTTAGGAGAGGCATTTCAACCTGGGGTGGGGGACTGTCAGACACCATGAAACACCAGCAGTTGGGGGCACATGGAATGGTTATCTAGGGACTCCCCAAAGGGCTAGATTTGGCCAGCAGATCTCAAGTTCAACACCCCTGCATGATGTACTGTATTTTTCACTCTATAAGACGCGCCTGACCATAAGACGCACCTAGTTTTTAGAGGAGGAAAACAAGAAAAAAAATATTCTGAATCAAATGGGCACATAATCACAGGCACATTCCCCATCACTTCCCCATGGGCTGCACACCTGACAGACTTACTGCACACACATATTCGCTCTATAAGACGCACAGACATTTCCCCTTACTTTTGAGGGGGGAAAAAGTGAGTCTTATAGAGCAAAAAATATGGTATATGACGGGATATGGCAGAAACAGCTACATAAGTAGGCAAGTAGAATAGGTGCCTTTGTTAAGAGACTCTTAAGAGAGGTTGTAGGTGCTGGAGGGGAGTTCTGGGTACAAATAAATTGGGAAAAGTAGAGATGATGTCAAAATAAGGCCTTCTACAACAATGCCTGAGGCTTAGGAACAGGGTAAACAAAATGCAGTATTTCACACAAGGCAGAGCTTAGATGTGATATTCACTACCACAAGATGTCTGCTGCTTGCTTAGGTGACTTTAAAAAAGGATTAGGGGACACTCTTTCAGAAGCTAGCTAACGCATTAGGCAGGACACTGCTCTGTGAACCATTCCTGTGTTGAGGAACAGGATATGAACATTTTAATAAATAATAAATACAAATAGTAACAACTGGGTAAGTTCATCTAGGAGCAGTCTCTGTTGGACAGACAATACAAGAAAACGAAGAATGTCTGCCAGACCTGAATTCCATTTTAGGGAACAGCATTTCAGTATTTTGAGGCATTGCTCCAACAGCAGTGGGCTAATTTAGGTTTGAAACTGATGCACAATGCAGCCAGCTGAAAATGGAAATGAGATGACCCAACTTTGGAGCACTAATCACACTATTTTTAAAGGAGGAATGTTAACTTGAAATAACATATTTCTATGAGTGTAGCAGCAACTACACACAATCACTTTCTAGCAGAGGGATTAGTCCAGCTGTGGAGAGCTCACATGCTTTTCCCTTTCAGTTGACAGTACTCTCATGTTTCACCACATGATGCTGGAAAGGGGGCCAAAGCGCAGTAACAGAACAGCACCAGGGAATGGAGACTATAGTTCAGCTTTACAGCACATGCATACATGCAAAGGAGCATGAAGGTGGTGGAAAAGAAGCTGGTTGGGGCTGATAGGAGTTGTAGTCTAACATCCAGGAGGCCACAGCTTCCTTACCCCTGCCATATGCAGTGTGATTATTCCATAGCTGGTCTTTCTTGAGAACTTGGGCTTAGGGGTCACAGGACACTCACAAGAATATAGGACTAGAGCAACAGAATCTTAAGAGATTCCTCACTCCCAGGTATAATACCTTGTTGAATCTACCTGTCCATTCATAGTAGTATCCTGCTTTTTCTCCAAGGAATTCAGGAGTAACAATTTGCTGCAAGACCACCCTCTCTTTTAAGACAAAAGGAAAGGCACAGACTGAATTTATAAGCTGGTGACTGACTACTATCTTGTTTTCTTTTGTTCCTAGAGCAAAATGCCCCTTGGAATGTCTCCATTTACTAGTACTAAAACCAGTAGGATTTTGTTTATTAGATGTATTGGATTTATTTTAAGGCTGAGTGGTGTAAGGAACTATATGAGAAAGGGCAGGTTTAAACCATCAATTAAATAAGAAAATAAAATGTATTTAAAATCCCTAATTAAAATAATTTAAATTAGGTATTTTCTTAAAGAAAACAGAAATACAGGCCAAGAATTAAGATATAAAAATAAAGGTAAAGTAATTAAAGTAAACTTTGTCTGTATGTTGATGGTAAGTTAGTAAGTCAAGACCCAAAGCCTGCCACCTATTCCCATTCATGTCTACTCAAAAGTCTTAACAAGTTCAATAGGGTTTACTCCCAGGTAAGTTGGGATAGAATTGCAGCTTGAGTTGCTTTGATCAAAGAGTTATTATTGCATAGTTACATAAGAGTTTATGTTTTCCCATACAGAAGCAAAACTTGGGACTGGTCAGTCCTAATTCTGCAAATTCAGCTTGGATGCCTGGGATAAATGATATTTCAGCTTAGTCAATGGCAAATTAAAAAAAATCTGATTAAAGGCCACTGTTGTAAGACAAAGTTGAAAGACAGAAAGAAAGACAGAAAGAAAGACAGAAAGAAAGGTCAAGGTGAGGGACTGGTGACATAATCTTAAACCAAACCCAGACACGTCCATTCTCAAGGAGCCCCACAGTGTAACTTGAGCAACTAACTTTCAAAACTCTAAGATGCACACTGATTCCTTGAACAATAGAGTATTGTGACATTTTAAATACTTACACATTTATTGCTGCACAAGCTTTTTGTCTGGTGCATCTGAAGGGGGCTTTAGCCCATGAAAGCCTAGGCCTTTTAAGATACTACAAGACTCTCTATTGTTTCTGCTCTAACCAGCTAACTTGGCTACCCCTCTGGAAGTAATTTCCTGAAGGAACTTCATAGGTAATAGGATTACATCTCTAACAAAGAGGTAAACAGGAACACTCTGGGTGGCAGGTTTAGCAACCAAGACTGACACAAAAGAAGGGCTCCGAATTTTATGGGCCATTGATTTGGGCAAAGAAGTCATTGTAATAACCAGGAAGAACCTTTTTACACTTGGCAAAATCATAGAAAGGGTGTTAATTAAATTCTAACCTACATTTTTCCAATAGCAAGCTCTCCCTCCACCCCCCACTGCTGTGAGGCGGCAATACCAGATCACAGCTGCTGGGATGTTCATAATATACCAGACATTCATATTTCTACAACTGCTCAATTATATTCATGGGTGCATCTCAAATTTCTCTGTAACAAGGTATAGATTTATACCCTGGAGATTCATTTTGTCTTTTAAACTGGCATATTATGGACAGTCCAGCTATTCACCATGTTAATGAGCAAATCCATACCACCTTTTAGGGATTAAATGCAACGAAGCAAACTGTAGATATCTAATAACAGTATAAATTATAGTGATTAAATGTGGAATTTCAAAATAAGTTACAATTTTTTATATTTATTTAAAGTATATACATAACAATTTAAATTTCTAGTCTAGAGATGATATTTTAAGTGTTAGAATATGACAAAACAATGATGAATGTTAAGAACCATGCTAAATTGGACCAAAGGCCTATCTAGTCTAGCATGCTATTCACATTGTGGCCTACATTGTGGCCTACCTGAAGGAAACCCACAAAGAGGCAGTAGCATCCCATTCATGTTCCACAGTGAATAGTGTAGTGAGTATAGTGAATATAGGCACAGCACCTTTAATACTAAATGTTGTACATAGTCATTGTGTAGTCACTGGTAATCTTATTCATGAACTTGTGATCTAATCCCCTTTTAAAACCATCCAAATTAGTGACCATTGCACCCCATCTTACAGTAGCAAATTTAATAAACGGCCCCGAATCTTCTCACGATTCAACTTCATGGGATGACCCTGGGTTCTTCACATTTTAAATCTTTAATAGTGCTTTCTACCAATTAACTTGGAACAGACATTATGCTAACCAGCCTATAATTTCCAGGATCCTTTTCTAAAATTTGGTGTTACTTTGCTCACTGTCCAATCCTGACAACAGATACTGATCTTAGGAGCATATTTTTGGAACATCAGTAATTTCACATAGCATGGATACTATCTGGATCTACTAATGTATTAGCTTTCAATTTGTCAGTAAGGTCCATAACGTAATCTCTTGTCAGCACCAGTTAACTCAATTCCTCAGAATACCTTCCTAAAGTATCCATTCAGGTATTTGCATGTCCAGCAGTAAAGACAGACAAGAAGTGCTCATTCACCTTCTCTAAAATCTTTTCATTTTCCTTTATCCAGTGGTTGAACTGCTTCTATAGCTGGTTTTCTGCTTCTAATGTATTTAAATATTTATTGTTGGCCTCAATGTTAGTAGTGATAAATTCCTCAATATACTGCTTTGCATCTGCTTTCTGTTTGCGTTTCTTTTGTGCAAATTTATATTTTTGTTTCCCTTATTTGGGCAAGATTTCTAGTTTCCAAAAGAAACTTGTTTTGCTAGTAACTTCCTTAACTTTGTTTGATAATCATTTTGGCCATTTCTTGGACTCGGTGCTATGTCTGCTACCCTGCAGCATACAGTCTAGCTAAGCTTCTATTACTGTGGTATTGAATAACCTCCAAGAATTTTGGAGGGATGTAATTCTCTCGACTCTTTTCATTTTTTTTACCAGTCCCTTCATTTGAAAGAAGTGTCTTCTTTTGAATTCAAAATGTAACTGTGCTGGATTTCCTTGGTAATTTCCACTAAAATAAAACTTAATAGTACTGTAGTCACCAAGTTTTGTTTTGTTTTTTAAGCAGCACTCATTTTACACTAGATCCTGCTGGCATCACTTAAAATCAGCTCCTCTATGCCAAGTCCTATGGCCATCTGCTCCAGGATGCAGTCATGTAGGATACTAAGAAACGGAACCTCTTCTGCTGTAACTGGAACATGCATTTATCTAGTCAATGGGAGGGGAATGAAAATCATCCATTAAATTCTTCTTAGGACGTACCATATTGATTGAGGGGGGAGGGTGAAGTACCCTACTCTGGTCTTGATATGTTCAGGATTGCCTTCAATGTTGGTCTTCCTTAGAGTAGGCTCACGGAAATGAACAAGACTAGCATTTGATACAGTCCTTGTATTAGTGAAAACAGAAGGTTTCCACTCACATTTGTTTTAACCTCAACATTTGAATTCACCTACTGCCAAGGTTCCTATACAATTTTTTTTTGCTCAAGTATGATTTGTGCAAAGTAGGAAAAGATCTACAAAAGGCAATATATTTTGACTACTGTGGGAATATTATGTATTCCTTTTTGTTTTCATGGCTCTGCCCCAGAATGTTTGCAAAGCTGGTAAAAAGGCTTATTTTTTGTGACTATGGTTGCCACATCTCTTAAGGCACTGTACCTGACATGGAGCTAGAATCTGAACATAACAATATCTACCAGGTTAGGGAAAGGGCCTGGCTGGGTTTTGTACTTGGGGGTAAGCATCTGATTGCCACTGACAGGTGGAGCAATAATAGATACAACCTATTACCAAGAAGCATATAACCACCCCTCACCTTGAGATTAACTGCTTTGCCTGGAGACCCCGCAAAGCAGGCTACATCCCTTTAACCTCAAGTTATTCTCTGGGACCAGGCAACTTTATTTGCAATGCATCCTGTTAGTATCTTTTCAGTGCAAGGAGGACTTTGTATTTTGCTCCCTGCTGTGCAAAGGCTGTAGAGAACTTGTTTTTCAGTCTCTAGCATCTGTGTTGAGCTATGAAAAAGATCCTGCCTTAAACTCTGGAGAGGCACTACTGCCAGTGTAATTGACAACAGGGAGCCAGATGGACTGGTGGTCTTAACTGGTATAAAGTAGCTTCTTATGTTGCTCTTAAGAGCCATCAACCCCCTGGAGATACACAGAATTCTTGAGGAAGACAATCCTGCAGCCATAAATGGGATATGTTTGAAGATTCTGTAGAAAAAGTAGGGGGAAAAACTCAATGCCAGATTCCCCCCCCCCCCCAGGAAAATTGGTTAGTCCTTCCACTGTTTTTGGATTGAAACGCTTATGAACTCGTCACCTCAGACTTCACTTGTTAGGGTTGATGGGAGTTACAGGCCACATGAAGCAGAGCAGTCCAAGCTATGCCACCTTCACTGGCTTCAAGATAGCTTCTGGGTTCAGTTTGAAGTACAGTCCTGCATACGTCGTTGGGACTACAATTTCCGTGAGACTTATTAATCATGGCCTACGGTGATGTGTAGACAGTTGTTCTACAGCAGCATCTGGAGGGCCGCAAGTTGCCCACCCCTAGACTACAGCATCAAAGCATATAGAGATTTTTTGTGTATAGGTGAGTCTTTGAACACCAGAGGCCCCACCTGCCGCCTGAGGAAGCAGGAATGAGAAAGGTCCGGCCGTCTGAGACCTAGACCAGTTGTTATCGTTCAAAATTAAAACCATACTAGTCAAGAAGGGCCAAAATTCTTGGAGACAACGAGCACCATAAATCACTCTTTTTAAAGTACGGACCAGCACGCTTCAAGCGAAGGAACGAGCTTTGAGAGAAACACGCGGCCAATTTCACCTTCGAGCAAGTTCCAATAAAGAAAAGGAGGAAGGGGCCGAGAAAAGAAAGGAAGCGGCGCTTTGCATGCTGGGAAAGGTAGTTTGTTTGATGCCGTTGCCGGTAGAATACTTTCACAGTTTTTGTCGCCGCGCCCGCCGGGCATGCCGGCCCTTGTAGTCTTTTCCCGCCGGTTAACGCAAAGCCTTTCGGGAGAGGCGCTTCCTCTGTGCAGGGATTGCCGTTCCGCTGCGGCTGAAGGGAAGGCAGCGACGACATTGCCGGGGCTGTTGCAACCGCCACCGCGTCGGCTGCTACCTCACTTCCGGGCGCGCGGCCGAGGAGGCGGCGGCGGGTCAGTCGGTCGAGCTGTTGGAGCCGGCCTCCTCCTCCTCCTCCTCCTCCTCAGTGGGCAAAGGGGGGTTCACCACGGGGTTTTCTTTCCCCGCTGAGGAGGAGTCGCTACCGCCACTACAGCCACAGCCGCCGCGATGGAGCCGGAGTCGGTGATCGAGGACAAGACCATCGAGCTGATGGTAAGTGTGAGGGGCTCGGACCCCCCCCCCCCGTTCCCATTACCACTCCCTATCCTCCAGGCCCAGAAGGGAGGGAGAGCGAGCGAGCGGGGCCTTCAGGGGACGGGAGACGCCACAACGGGGTGGGGGTGCGGGAAGAGGAAAAAAGGAAGGGGAGGTGTCGGCGCAGTGGGAGCTGGTCTTTGTAGGCCTCGATATGGGCAGCACTGCCTCCCCACTTCTTTCTCACTCCCTCCTTCCCGTCCCCGCAGTGAGCGAAGGTGGGCGGGCCTTGCACTTGAGACGCTTCTCTCTTTTTCTCCCCCTCCTCTTTATTGAAAGAAATAAATCCATTTTTCTTCTTTCGGGACCCCATCGAAAGCGTCTCTCCTTCTCTGCCCCCATCTCCTAATTTCCCGGTGCCCATTATGTGTACATTTGGATCGGGAGGGGTCGGGGTCGGCCTGTCTTGGTGCCCTCCACCGCCAGCCTGGCCGCATCCCAAGCAGCTGGAACTAAGCGACTCAGGTGCTAGGGCCTTGCAGGTGCAGGGTCTGCGTGTCGCTCTCCTTCCCTCCCCCGACTTTCCCCCACGGACTGAAGGTGACATTCTCCTGGTTTTTCTTAAAGATGCTCTGAACAGTTTCTTTGTGATCGGAGAATCTAGTTTCACCAAAGGACTGGGAAGCAGCTGCGTTGAGGGCAGTGGAGTTCATCTGTTTCCAGGCCCTTTAGGATTGCAGGTTTTGATCCATCATTCTGGGTGCTGAAACATTTACAGCTATTGTAGTGTTTTAGATTTATCCTCAGGCCCCCATCCCCGCTGGGCAAGAAGCAGAGACTTTGGGCCTCAAAACTGGAATGGCCTATTTGCCATGGAGGCTTGCACAGATGCACTGGAAAAATGGCGTTTCCAATCACGAGTTGACCACTTTCAAGAGAAACTGCCCCTTTCTTTTAGCAAATCTTTATTGAATTCAGTATGTACACAAAATCAAAGTGGTCAATTTATTACACTGGATAAATGATGTAGATGCTGAATTGGGTTAAAGGATTCTTGATAGTTTTAGGTCTCTGGGTAGTGTAGTGTCTGATCATCAAATCAGGCACTGCAGGTGGAAGAAATATGAGCTAAGATTCTTGTCAGGTTTTTGTATCAAAACTTCTTTCTTTTTTTAAGAACAAAAGGCTAACCTTCAAGCAACACTTCAGACATTTTTAGCTGGCGTGTGGAATTATGGTGCTTTTATAGATTCATCTGTAAATCCACAGTAGTCTGAAAAGAGGGGCATTTAACATAGGTGTATACTATGGAACAAGGTAGCATAGCAATAATTACATAGTTTTTCCATGTCCAGAGAAGGATGTATAAATGAGTTAATTGTATTCATATTGCCCTTGCACTTCTACTCATATGAATTCATGTTATCTTTTATACACCACTGAAATGTCACCAAAAGACTTGGGAGTTATATGTTTTTTGTTATTGATGGATAAATAGAATAATGCAATGATTTGCTTTTTAATGGCTTTTAGATGGATGTCTTTTGAACTGATCAATTTTGATATAAAGCAATGACATTTGATTTTTTCACAGCTTTCTTTGCTCATGAAGATTCCTTTGAAATCATTCTGGCTTTTAAAAAAATGTAACATGTGAAATATAATGAAAATGCTTTGAAGCATTGTTTCATTATGGGAGATCTGTGTATGGGCAGCTCCCTATTTGTTATATCAGAGGGAGACAACTCTCCATACTCATTCTAGTACTCACAAGTTGGCGGCAAGACCTGAATGTGAGAGTTTGCAGCCCCTATCTATTGCCATATATATAAACATTTATAATGTGTGAGGAGCCTGAATCATACAGGCTTGTTTAGTTATTCTCTGTAATTTTGTTACTGTTTTGTGTGTGAATACCAGTAACTTAAGTTCATTTTTGTAAAGTATGCAATGCTAACATAAAATGATAACTCACCTTATCTTTATTTTACAAGAATGCCTTGCATTGCACCCTGTATTTAGTTTTTCTATACTCTTAATTTACTAAAGGTCTGGGTGCAATACTGCTGAGCTCTGCATTACTGGGAAAACACATAGTGGCCACAGGACAATTGAAAGGGGTGATACTGTTACATTAAGTCTGTAGACCCACTAGTAAAATAATGTTCCCTAGAAGGTTTTGGAGTTTAAAAAAGGTATTAAGTCTTTTGGCAAACATCAGGAAGTGGAAATGAATTAGATGCAGGATGTTTTTCTAGCCTTCTGTGTAATTAATGTTGAATGATTGACTAAGCAGTGATCTTTATTACAGCATGACAATAATTTGGATTTATTTGTGCTATCAAGTAAATGGCCAGTCTTCTGAAACATGTGAATTCTAAGATTCTGACTATTAACGGTTGAGTGACATAGGTCATGACTCCTCCTCCTTCTGCATGTTCTAAGCTATAACAAGGTCTCAGCTATGCAAGTGCATGGGCTGCAGCTCAGAACATGTGTTTTGTGTACGCAAAGTTCATAGTGCTGTGTCTGGCACCTTCAGTTCATGGATCAGTGGTGGCAAGACTAGGAGAGACCTCTGCCTCATACCCTGGTGAGCACCTGCTAACTGGTGCCCAGAACTTGGGAGTGTGACTTGAATGACATGAGTTAGCTTTTCTCCTTTCCTGGTGGCTGTGGCAAGATAGGTGGAAAGCATGGTGTCAGTTGCCGAACTGCTGCCCCAGCCATAGTTTGCAAGGGTCAGGGATGGGTGGCCTATACCACCCTCTTTTATGGTTATCTGGATTGAGTAAGTGCAGATTTTGTTGTGGCTTTCCCCATACTTTAGGAAAAGGGCAGGCAAACGTCTTTCTTCTGAAGTTTGTGTTCTGTCACATGTAATCTCTCAGGGCCAGCATGTAAGTGGTGGACCGGGCCAAAGCTTGTGGCAAGGGGCGGCCTATAAATTTCCAAATAAATAAATAAAAAGCCAGTGTGGACCAGTGCCAAAAGTGGAGGAAGGGTCTCCCCCTTTTTACTCCCTCCCTCTTCATTCCTGCCTGCAGCCCACCACTGGAAGGACAGATTGTTCTGATGGCAGAATGAGGGCTTTTGAAGTTAGATGGAGGACGGCAGGCAAGCAGAGCTCCATAAGTTGCCTGCCTCTCCATTAGGATCTGTGCGTTAATATAAGAACTCCTAAGGATAGTAATCTCCTAAGGCCCAGTAGCCTTGCTTTCTACTAGTCTCCTGTCTCTTCAGATCACAACCCAGTCTGGAGACAGATTGAGAGGATTGGGTTTCACAACTAGGTAGTACTTCTTTCCTGCTCCCAAATGCTTCTGAATGGGTTTCCCCTTCCTCTAACCAGGTACATTCTGAAATGTTATGAGTATGGGGAAAATCCAGTAACTGTCATAACAATACCCTAAGGAAGAGTTCATAGTGATGACCTGCTCTACAAGCCTTTATAGTTGTTTCTGTGCATTATATCCAGCCCTCTGAGAACTCAAAAAAGTGGTGCAGACAAGCCCTATAATAAGCATATAGCCCTGTAAGTTCAAAATGGGCAAGTTGGCTTTCAGATAGTGTATAAAATGTTCACTAGTGCCTCTTCTGTTTTGTTAAAGTCAATTTAAGGTGTTGCATGTAGTAATATAGTGCTGCAGCAATCTTTGGACAGAGTTCTTGTGATTTCTCCCACTTGTTTCATTTTGGTAAGGCTGCTCTCAATATATATTGGAGCCCAGATTCAAAACAATGAAAGAATACTATCATCAATAAAGTACTTACACTGTGATTGCATTTTTGCATTATGAATTATGACACTAGAGCAAGGCATTTTTTCAGAGTGTATTGATTAGCTCAAGCATGTGCTTTCAGTAATTGATCAATGTAAAAATAATTTGTGCAAGCATTTGGAATACAACAGTATGGTGCCATTAGATCTGTACAAATGTTAAGCACACTCTTCTGTACTTTTAAACATGTACACAGACTTCTTTTTTAAGCATATTAGAATTTAGAGCATGTTGTTGTAATATTTGCTATAAAATAAAGCACAAACAGGTATGAGGAATCAAGCAGTTTCAGCCAGCATATTTTTACCATACATTACTAATCCTAAACACTGGTGTCTAGGCATTCAAAGTGCAAACAAATGTTGCTTTGTTTCACTATCTTAGCATTTTACCAGTTTGCACTGGGGAGTATTCGAACATGATAATGACCCCAAACACACCTCCCAAGACTACCACTGCCTTGCTAAAGAAGCTGAGGGTAAAGGTGATGGACTGGCCAAGAATGTCTCCAGACCTAAACCCTATCGAGCATCTGTGGGGCTTCCTGAAATGGAAGGTGGAGGAGCACAAGGTCTCTAACATCCACCAGCTCCGTGATGTCATCACGGAGGAGTGGAAGAGGACTCCAGTGGCAGCCTGTGAAGCTCTGGTGAACTCCATGCCCAAGAGGGTTAAGGCAGTGCTGGAAAATAATGGTGGCCACACAAAATATTGACACTTTGGGCCCAATTTGGACAGTTTCACTAAGGGGTGTACTCACTTTTGTTGCCAGCGGTTTAGACATTAATGGCTGTGTGTTGAGTTCTTTTGAGGGGACAGCAAATTTACACTGTTATACAAGCTGTATACTACTTTACATTGCAGCAAAGTATCATTTCTTCAGTGTTGCCACATGAAAAGATATACAGTAGACTCTCGACTATCCAGCCTCTGTACTATCCAGCCTAGTTAAAAAATAACTATCAGTAAAATAAGTAAAATAAATAAGTTTAAATAATTTTTGTAAGAATTAAGCTTATGTTTTATGTTAATGTTTTGTTTATTTTAAAAGTGTATGTATTCATACTGTACAGTGTACATGGTTTTATGTTTCCTGCAATTAAGTTAGACATAAAATTTATCTTAAAATGTGTACAATATTTTTATCCTTGGATTTCCTTTTTCTGTAATAAATTTTTAAAACATACAGTACAGTACATAACAAACTTTTATGAAGTACTGGCCTGTACTAAGAGGTCAGAAAATATGAAGAAGAGTGGGTTTTGGTATAAAAAGGGTGTTTTTAATGATATGGGTGGGGTAGGAAGTGAGTATTTATAGAACTCTGGCCTATTCGGCTTTTTTGTTATCCGGCCTGCCCTTCCACCACATTAGGCCAGATAGTTGGGAGTCTACTGTAATAAAATATTTACAAAATGTGAGGGGTGTACTCACTGCAGAACCCATCTCATAGCTCGTCATGTATCTGCACATTCATCCTTCTAAGGAGATGGATGGCTTAGCCCTCTCCTGGTACTATTCAAGAGGTTAAGCACGCAGAAAAGAAAGAAATGGAGGAAAGAATACATACATTGTTTATCTGTCCATCTTTCTATGTGTGAGAAGAGGAATTGAGCTCCATACATTTTAGCTGTAAATATTTAGGTTTGATTTTGCTGTTCTTCCTCTTACTAAGTTGACAGAGAAAAAAACTAATTAAATAAATTGGCCTGGAAGTTGGTAGAGGATTAACTAGATTGAATCAATTACTTGACTTATGTAACATGTCAGTTTTGATTTTATGAAATCAGTTTCTCAACTTCTCATTATGATTAGTATTTAAGTTCCAAGTTTTGAATTGGGGTAACTCAGGAGGTTGTACAGAATTCAGTTATTTTTGACAGCAGCAAAACATAAATTAATAGTTTTCAGTTTGGTGTGTTTATCATGCTTTGCATCAGCTTATATCTCTTCTTAATTTTTCATCTTCCTTATTCTGTGATTTTTGTAATTCATTTTGTGCAAAGGGTCTTTAAGTGTGGCAAAAAAGTGTAATGGAAGCTTCATGATTTGCAACAATACATATTTAAGCAAATAGAGACACAAGATGAATAAGGTTACATTTTAGTTTCAGGGCTTGTAAATCTTAAGTTCTCCCTTTTCATCAGAATCCCAACAGAATTCACTGCAAAGAATATTTTGATTTGACTGGATCACTTGTCTTGAACATATTTCTGTAGATTCAAAATACAAATATTGAAGAATGAAGGCTTTGGTTGGATATGTAAAACTGTAGTTTTTGAAGTTCTTATTTACTTGGTGGGTGATGTAGTCCACTTGCATTAATCAGTGTCCTTAAACCATGTGCAGTAAAAGTGAAATGGGCAGAAATAAAGGTCCAGTGTAAATAAGTGATCTCTGACTGAAATACCTTCATTTCTGTACCTGCCATCAATGTATCTGTTCAGGTATACAACGTATATCACTTTAAAAAAATTGCCATGTGTAATAAATGTAACTGAAACCCAGAAGCTGGAGGAGTTTGAAAGATAATGCCACTATGAAATACCTTGCTTCTATGAATTGCATATTATGGAAAAGCTCATGGCTGATGAATAACAATGGAAGAGAGCTGATAATTGCATACATACACATGTACACACGTGTGCACACACACACACACAACCATTTTGTAACTAGACTGCTGCTTTGTAGGTTTCTGAAATTGGAGAATAGCATAGCTTTTGACCATGTTGTACTAAAATGCTGCCTGCTGCATTCTGTACCACCTTTTTTCATTATTTGCTGTGTGTAATCCCATCTGGGGCTTTGCAGGTAGTTGACTGAATATATTTTATGTTAATTGTATTGTGTGCCTCTGAGAGGAAAGACAAATCATCTTTCATTGCTATCTTTAATTCTTATAAGTAATTATGGCAAGCCTAGGAAACCTAGAAGCAGATGGGAAACCAAATGATGTTGTGAAGTGTCAAACAAGCAATGTGTTCATTTTTTGATGAAGAGTTAACTGTATTAAGATTTATATCAGAAATCAGAATATTTGCATGCCCTTGCATGAAGTTCTAATTCTAGTTTCATAAATTTAATGATGTCTTAAGATGACCATATTTCATTATAGGAGATGGCAGTATATTCCATGGTTCATTTTGTTTTAATTATGAATTCAGTTCAATATCTGCTGTGATATAATATAACTTGAGTTAGGATTTAAATATTTATTGGTGTGAGACAATTACTTAGTTTGCACATCATGATAAACCACGATGGGTTATTCAAACTGTAGTGCTTCAAGACATGTGCTAGTACCATTTTGAACATGTAAGCTATGGCTTGTGTTGTATGAGGCTGGGTGTTGTGTGTTAGATAACCCTAGAACATAGTTAGCCCTCAGCTGTTCTGAGGTTCTCCAAAGGTGGTTTAACCTTAAAACAACATGTGTTACTTTGGTTTTCCTGATATGATTAGCTGTGGTGTGCCTTGCCATGGCTACTATGTTCAAAATGGCAACTTGGAGTTCTTGTGAGTGAAATAACCCATGGTATCTTATGGCAACATAGAAATTGCCCCAATCAACCGGAATGAGCCTGACCAGGCTCTTTTTTTCCAGAAGCTGCTAATGTTGGAATGTACAGGGGTGTCAGATAAATTTAAATCTTTATCAGAGACAGATTTAGAGGAAAAGGCGATTTGCTGTTTTGATAATTACATTGAAAGTGGTAGCAGTACACATGAGAGAGAAAACGTATGCAGTGTACTGAAATATTTTTGCGTTTTACAACTGGATTATTTAGCAAAACTGTTCTTTGTGTATTTGGCATTTGTGGGCTATATTTCTAATTTATAGAAATTGTTTCAGCCTTGATGGGGTGGAATAGTCTCACTGTTTGAACTATATGCTAGCAGATGTTTATCTGCAGCATAAGAACCATGTTGGATCAGATCAAGTTGAGTCTAGTTCATTTTATTGGAATCAGATCTTTCCAGGAACACTGCAAGGAGGACATGAGGCCACTAGAGTGCCTTTTAATCCCCAGTCCATAATATTCAAAGTATCCTGTGTATTTGTTTCTGATAATTCTAACTTCAACTCAGATATGTCAGCATTTAGCTTTGTAAGCTGAGTTATCTTGTGAGTGTGAATGTGTGTGTGAATTCCATAACCTAATTATGAAGAAACACTTCCTCTTGTTTGTCATGAGCCTACTGGCCAACTTTTTTTTTTTTTGGTAATTTTGCTGAAATGTCCCTCAAAATGGACAGGTTTTACTAAGATTCTTAAGCAACAAGGTTTTGTGTATCATTGGAAATTATAGTAGTTGTGTGTCAAGCTCTTGGAGTGATTGCTTGTGAAACTACCTTGTCACAAAAACTGGTGCTGCCATGGAGTACAGTTGGGTTTAGGCAGACATCTCCTCTTAGCCTGCAAGCATAGACATCTTTAACCAGAAGCATGTTTTAGCAAAATCAATGAGATTTGCTTAGCAGCTGAGTGCATTTTGAACTTGGATGCCTGGTTCCTCTTGTTTGTCATGAGCCAATTACAGTATTTTTCCACAGATAATATTTCATTTGTAGAAGTTTGTGGTTGCATGGTTTTTTATTTTTTAATGTAATATTTATTATAACTATACATGTAGGCAAAACATCACATAGTGTTATAATTACATTTAAAACCTGTGCACCCCCAACAATCATCAAGCATACTAGTCCTATTTTTCCAGCATACAATATTTTCAGAAAATTAGGCCAACATAGCAAAAGCTTTAAATATATTAAAGTCCAGAACAAATAACTTTTTCATATTAATAATAAATTATATCCAGAGTTTTCAAATTTTTGTTCTTTCTGTCTACCCTGCCATAGATGAACAAATGCCACTAACTTCATCATTGTACCATGCACATGTAAGATGTGCCATATCTTATCAATCCATTCTTCTATAGAAGGTTCAATAGGCCATCTCCATTTGTCTGCAATACCTAATTTAGCAGCAGTAAAAAGATGTTCTGTTAAATTAATGAATATTATGAACAAGGTCAGTGTCCATCAAATTGGACTGTTGGAATGAATGCAGCACTACTCAACATAAAAATCAGAGGGTTATCTTTATGAAGTACATATTTTTATGCAGCCAGGCCTTTATGGATGCCAAGATATCAGTGCCCCCAACTTTCCCCTCAAAATTTCAACAATGGCCTGGCTGGCTGATAATGCTATGTCGTAGTATGATTTCGTGAAATTGGTTTGCCATTCTGTTTGAACTCATCCCTGCAAACATGGGATGGTTAACCAACTCAAAACTACAAATTGAACCCATAGCTTGCCTTGTCTAAACCATGGCTTGTTAGGGTGCGTCACCCCAGAACCATGCTTTATCTCTGGTTTGTTTAGGTTAATGCTTATTCTGAAACAAGAGCAGCCTAAAACTGCTCAGAAGTATGGCAGAATGCATGGGAACAAAGCAAATCAGAAACAAGGAAAACATGTTATGTTAGTCATGAAGTCATGTCTGACCCATCGCAACCCCATGGACGACATTCTTCCAGGCTCTTATATCCTCCATCATCCCCCAGAGTCCACCTACGCTCACACTGCTTCAGTGACTCCATCTAGCCACCTCATTCTCTGCTGTCCCCTTCTTTTGCTGTCAATTGTTCCCAGCCTTAAGGTATTCTCCACTGAGTCCTTCCTTCTCATTAGGTGGCCAAAGTATTTGAGTTTTATCTTAAAGAAAGAGCAGTCAAGGTTGATCTCCGTGCAGTCCAAGGGACTCACAGGAGTCTCCTTCAGCACGACAATTCAAAGCCCTCAATTTTTTTGGTGCTCAGCCTTCCTTATGGTCCAGCTTTCACAGTCATACATTGCAACTGGGAAAACCATGGCGTTGTCTACATGAACTTTTGTCAGCAGGGTGATGTCTCTGCTTTTTAGTATGCTGTCTAGATTTGCCATAGTTTTCCTCCCCAGGAGCAAGCGTCTTTTAATTTCTTGGCTGCAGTCCCCATCTGCGGTGATCTTGGAGCCCAGGAAAATAAAATCTGTCACTACCTCCATTTCTTCCCCATCTATTTGCCAGGAAGTGATAGGACCAGATGCCATGATCTTAGTTTCCTTAATGTTGAGTTTCAAGCCAACTTTTGCGCTCTCCTCCTTCACCTGCATCAAGAGGCTCTTTAGTTCCTCTTCACTTTCTGTCATTAGAGTGGTATCTTCTGCATATCTGAGGGTTGTTGATATTTCTCCCGGCAATCTTAATTGCAATTTGTGATTCATCTAGCCCAGCCTTTCACATGATGTGCTCTGCATATAAGTTAAATTGGCAGGGTGACAATATACAGCCTTGTTGTACTCCTTTCTCAATTTTGAACCAGTGAGTGGTTCCATGTTCAGTTCCCAAACAGCATTAGGTCCCTACCATTTTTGTCCTTTATCATGTCCATCTTTGCCCTCCAGGTTTTTTGGACTGCAACTCTCAGTGACATTTGGACATAAGTGAGTAGTTGAAAACATTTGGGGGGTATTAGTGTACCTATCTTGGGCTAAAGCATTTGAGGCTCCTTAGTTTGAACCTCCCCTTAGGCACCTTTTATAAAGCTATTAACATTTGTGGAGAAAATGAATAGAAGTGCACCCACTTCTTGAAGCATTAGAAATTCTGGTCAGCCAGTGAGATTGGTCAAGTTCTTCATACAGTGCCTGATTAACTTTTGCTATTCATTGTTATTAAAAGTGATGAGAGCTGCAAGCTTAGTGCTTTTCAAAGCAAATTAACAATGTATACGTGTATTAACTTCTGTTAGCCATGGTAGCTGAATAAAACCATTTGCTGTGAGAGAGGATCATAATGGGAGGGCAGTTGTGATCATGCCTTCCTGATGGGCCTAGAGAAACATCTGGTTGGCCACTGTAGGACGTAGGATGCTGGGTCAGATGGACTTGCTGGTTTCATCCTGTAGGGAATGGTCATTTACAGAATCAGTTGTGGTGTGGTTTGTGGGGAGCATATGGGAGGCTAGATGCATCTCTTGCTGACCTGGTTTGTGCAATTGTGCACCTGAGTATGGATTGTTAAATTGAGGGTGGAAACTGTGCAACAAATGTTAGGTTCTCTTTCTGGTGCTATTCATAGTTATCCAGTCATAATTAAACTACAGTGCTGGGTTTGCACCAGTTAATTGCAATAATTGCTGCTTGTTCTGTCGTGAAACATCTGTCCTGTACATAATATTTGGAATAGTGTTGCAAAATACAGTAGTTTTGATTGTGGTATCAGACTGTAATCAACTTTGTGTTTCTGTATGAGCCTTCTCCAACCTGCTGTTCTCCCACTAGGGAACAACTCCCAGCCTTCTTGATCTTTAGCTATGCTGTCTAGGACTGATAGAAGTTCTAGTGCAAAACATTGGGAAAAGAGGGTAGTTAAACAGGTTGCTGAAGTCTGCTCCATTTGCACACATGGCAAGACTACACACAGCTCAGAAATAAGAGGAAACAGATGAAAAGCACCACTAGTTTCCATTCGTCACATTTAGCAGATATATAGAGAGCTGTCATTTCCACAAATTTAATCCCCCCCCCCCCCGCAATTTTTAAAAATAGAATTGGATAGGTTTTTTGGGCAACAGTAGTTTTGAAGACGGACATGAGAAAAAAGTGAAGGACATTGTAACATTTCTTTTTATCATGAGTAACTAAAGTTAACATTTGCTTAAACAGTTCCTTTAGTGATCCTGTATCTAGGCAGTCTTGCATACTAGCTTTACCTGCCATGTCTTGGTTTTACTTTTTACTTAAAATGGCCAGGTAATATTGATTGATTCTGAGTGGCTACTTTGGCTGGAGCATTTATTCATGTATTACAAGAACAAGCTAGAAAGTAACCCAGTAATATCAGTGTATTTCCGTTACAGTTTTTGCCATTAAGAGAAAAGAGTCCACATTTGCTAAGACTATCAAAACCTTAGAACAGACACTTGTCCTAGTGTCAATATCCCTTAAATTACATGGTGGTTGTTCTTTCTTGCCTGGTGGATCTGTCAGTCAGTCAGTCTCTCCCTCTCCCTCTCCCTCTCCCTCTCTGCAATGGGGATCCTCATGCTCAGTTTGAATCTAATGTATTTTATGTTTTGAATCAGATATATGTTGACATGCCATCAATTTCTCTTAATGCTGCCCTGCTATAATCATGACATTGAGTACAGGTAAAGAAGACTCACCCCTGCTGCTAGCTCTAGGGAATATTTGTATGCATAGTCCAGTTAGTGGCATCTCCTGCTGCTCTCAGTATTCTTTTCTGGAGGTGATGTGTCTGAAGGAGTTCACAGAAGCTTCTTTTCACACCATGTAATGTTGACATCTTCAGCTTACTGGGCAATGGAATAGCAAGTATTATAACTTTATAGTCTAAAGATTTATTTGTTTGTTAAACTTACATCCTGGTTTTTTTTTCTTATAAAGAACACAAAGCAGCTTACATAATTCTCTTCCTCCTGCTCTCAATCTTATCCCCATAACAACCCTGTGATGTTGGTTGGGCTAAGAGTCTATGACTGGCCCAAAGTCACCCATTTGGTTCCATGGCTGAGTAAGAACTAGAACACAGATTGCCTGAGACCCAGTCTTGCACTCTTAACCACTATACCACCCTGGCTCTCTGCACTATCCAGGAAAAGAGCTTTATTTGATAAAGCATTTAGTGCACCAAGAGGTTTCACGTGCAACAAGAACTGTTGATCTGTTCTGTTTTGGAATGTTATTTATTTTAATCATTATCTTCATGTAATAGGACACTTCTACATAATTGAATTGCTTGTTTGATCAGAATTATATATTATATCTTTTTGAAATTATGTATTATGATACAAGTTTTAGCAGTATTGATATTGTGATATAGCTACAATGTTGTGTTTCTCCTTCATGTAGTCCACAGGCATGCATTTGCACTGTCAATTAAAAAAAATCAGATGGTTTGTCAAGAAGTATCTAGGTCTTGTTATCTGGTTGCATAAAAGACAGATAAGGATTCATATAACTGTCCTTCTAGTTGAAACAAAATTAGCATCATTCTTTCGTTTTGAACTCCGTAATGCCCCATCTAATTTCTCAAAGTCATAGCTTGAAGTTCTAGCCTGCTTCAGTCTAGGACACTTCAGTAGGATTCTTCCTCCATTGCTTTAGTCTCTGGTAGTGTGAATGGACTATTTTCTTCCCCAGTAATGGTGCCTTTGGTTATTTTGGCTAAGAGAAGTGCATGCTTTCTCTTTCATTGTTGCTTACATTTTTTAAAATGACAAAATTGATAGGTTTCATTAGGACTTAATGCCAAACATTATGGTGTTCTTTGAGACTTCTTTGAAAGTGAAAGAAAGTTTGGAAATATTCTGTGATTTTTACCATGGGTTCTGTTGTTCAAAGAAAACTAGTCAGAAGTCCCACTAATCAGGTCCAAGTCCTTATGCAAATTAATTCTTTAGATTTTGGCCAGAGCCTCCAATCTGTGCCTGCAACAAAATAATTATTGGTACCTGTGTTTTATTTTATTTTGTCATATTGTTAAACCATCCTGAGACCATGGTGAGGGATGGTCTTTAAAAGTTTTAAATAAATAAATAATACCTTGTACTTTAAAGAGAAACATATCCATATATAATCTTTGAACAACTTTAGCTAATGCCTTCCCTTGGCTTATAAATAATGTTTGAGTTGTCATAGTTGTTTCAGTTTAATGTGGTCAGTGAGTAGTCAAGATCACTTGTTCTGGATTGGTTGATTCAGGCATGAAGAAGTGCAATTTCTTGTCTTTATTTTAGTTTCTTGTGTTAGATCCACCAATCCGGTGACCCATCTGTTTTAATGACTACTGGAACCCTGCTAGCTGTACAGGTTTCCTTGTCTTTCTAACAGCATTAGGAAGTGCATATTGGGATTTCGTTCAAGAAAAGAAGTAGATACACCAGGCTGAAGATGATTGGCTGCTCTCTTTTGACAGACAAGTGTGAAAAGGAAACCCCATTCGAATTTCCATTCATTCTGGATTGGTGGATCTGAAGCACAGAAACAGAGTTTCAGGTAAGAAATTCACTGTACTAAATAGTGTTATTTGGTTGACTTATTTTTTTGCTGCATAAAGTTCACAAAACTTTGTATTGTACAGACTTACTACTTATTTAATCCACTGTAGCCCTTTCCTGATGGATAAAATTTCTGAATAAACTGCTGATGAAATGAAAAGTCAGTTCTAGGTTCTCAGTAGACTGTATGGTTCTTTTCCTAAAGGGACAAAGGAAAATTGACAAATGTTTGATTTATGGCATTGTGTAATGTGAGCTTGGAAGTACTGGGGTGTGATATGTGTGTGTGTGTGTGTGTGTGTGTGTGATCTAAGGAAAGTGGAAACATCTTTGAAATGCCTATGTATTATAATTAGTAATACAGTCCTTACTCCTTTATTCAAAAGTGAGTCTCATCAAGCTCAATAAATTTCATTCCCATTTAATAAGTGTAGGATTGTCATTGAAATCAATTTTTAAAAAGAATGTTGAAAGTTTTGGGTATGACTCTAGTTTGTATACCTTGTTACCTGGTAGTAGCCATTAAGAAATAATTGATAATTTTGTCAAATTTACCTGATAATTTTGCAGTTTAAAAATGGAAACGTGCATTGCAGAATTCTCTAATGGAGGCTGAAAAGAGTGAAAAAATGTTGACCTGTTTAACAGAAGTCACTGCATTTGATCCTTGGTGGACACATACATTTGCTTTAATGTAGCCTTGTAAATCCAAAATAATTGCCAGCCCACATTTCTAGTAATTGCCCTGCTATTCATTAGCCCTCTTCTTAATTTTCATGTGTTTCACATACCAGTTAAAATTTGGTCCTATTTATGCAAAATGTAAGTGGTCAAATCTGCAAAACTCTGGGCTCAAATGTGATTATTCATTTCTCGCTCCACAGTCAGGTGCACATTCCAAAGTCTAAAATAGTAAAGGTTCATATGGTATCATAAAACTGTTTTGCTGCAACAGGTTATCATCCAGAAAGTACAGATTAATTCTGCCATATCTAAGCCAAACCTTGCTACTTCTGCTGAAAGTGTTTTGTTACAAGGAACAGCTGTGGAACACCTCTGCAATAACAGTGACTTGAGAGAGTACCTTCTGGTTTACAAAACAGTTCCTTTTTCTGGTCTGGCTTCCATATATCCATTGGTTTTGGTTTGAAACTGAAGAACACTAATGCATCTAGTTCCCTTTGATGAAGGGGGAAATTGAATGAATCTGCTTTTCCAACTTAGCATTGCTGATGCCTTGTCAAAATTATTTGGAAGACTGGGTAGGCACTTTAAGCATCTGATGGTTGCACTTAGGGATTCTTGGAATATATTTTGCAACTTTCTTCTGGGAATTGGGGACAGGAATTGTTTATTTTGTGCTGAAACCTCTTGTGGATACTGTACAGAAGAAGCTGACAAATCTCAAATGGTATTATAGAAATTGGTTTGATTGATTTTTATTTTATTTTTTAGAACATTTTTCAGATTTGGCAGTGTTACTGGTCATTTTAAAACATTAAAACTACTTCCCCATTCCTGTGTTGGACAGGCACTCAACTGGGTCATTCCATCCCAAGCTTTGGGGCTTAGAGCAGGATAAATGGCTGAATCAGTGATTTCCTCATTCTGTATTATCACTTGAAAGGCTACCTAAAAGTTGCCACTTGCTAATTATATTCTGTGGACAAGTTCTAAAAACTAATTGAATGGGCAGTGCTGGCTGCCATGCTGTGAATTTTGTTCTTGCAACAACTTCTGCAAATATGTCTGTTTTAGCAATAATGCCCACACCCAGGTCACTTTTATTACTGGGAAGCTCTTTTCTGAATGAGCAGTGCTTACAGTAAGTCTTTTTTGCATTTTTGTTGTCCCTGAATTATGTTAAATTCACTGTGGGCCTTTGAGTTCTTCATGTGCTTGAATGCATCAGTTTCATTAGTTTTCTTTAAAAGGTCGTCAGTTATTTTTTATATTCCTAGATTTGTTGGAAACCAAATGCCTTGAGCTGTTTTTCCAGAATGGCAACTCATCTGGCTTCTGGACAGAAACTCTGATCAGTGATTATTCCCCATCTTTCAAGCTAAACTGGCATAATATGGGGAGGCTGAAGGAAGATCAGAATGCTAAAGACCTTCACTTCATAATAATAATGTAATTGTGGTCAAATATATGTTATGAATTGCAGACAACTATCCTGCATAGAGTGAGGATTGAAACTAGGTTCCTATGCCTTGGCATTTGCTTAAGTAAGGAAGGGGGCACTTTTGAAAGTTCATTTTTATTGTTTAGCAGGTTTTGCCTGAACATTTGCAGCCTTTCATATGGTCAGGTTTCTTAAACTCAAAACAATTGATTTGCATATCTGTGGATCAGCTATTTCTTGGCATATACTTTGCATATGGAAGGGCTTGTTCCTTTCATGAGTGAACTGGAATCCATAGAGTCTACCCAATGGAAGAAGGAGGTGAGGCAGCCTTTATTCCCCTGCTGCCCCCAATACCACCTCCCACATTATTGTAGCAGGTACCTCAGTGCTCAAGAGCAAGTATTTGGAAAGGGGGCATAGGAGTCTTCAGCAGAGAATAGATCTGCTTTTGTAGATTGCACTTGCAATTTTTTTTCTTTAAAAAGACTGTCTCAACACAGATGTGCTGATTCTTTTTTCAAGAAGATGAACACATTACTGAATGTCACACGTGCAGCGGATTTCTTTGTTTTTTAAAGAGCTAGTTCTGGTTCTGCATATTTTATAAGATGTCAAGCTATGCTTCAGAAACTTCCCTAGTTTGAACCTTGCTGCTGCCATGAAATCATTTGTCAAGCTGTCCTCTCTTATCAACTCTCCCTGCCTCAATTGCTGTAAGAGATAAGTGTCTCTCTTAAAGGAGTGTCATCTGGGCACAATTGCAGCAACACAATGCATGTGAAGTATCACTGTTGTTGTTTCAGGAAGCATCTAATAGCTTGGAGTAAAATTTTGCTTAGCCCAGTTAGGAGTTGTTTTTGTTCTGGAGTAGATTTTAAATTGGATGGAATTAGCACTATTAAAAATTTGAGGCTGCAGATGCATACATGCCAGTTAAACAACAGTAAGGTTTTTTTTTTTAAACTTTCTAATCAGGGAAACATCCTTCCATTTTGAAAATAAGCTGTTTTTGCACGTGTTCCCTGAAAGCTGTGAGCAGTGTTATTCCTTGACAGTGTTATATCACATTTATTGTGACCCTGTATACTAACAAATAAGATTACGATTATTTGCACAAGTTGAATCATTTCACATTCTTACTGTAAAACATTAAAGCAGAGGAATGGCCAGGGGCTGCTCTTAGGATGCTTACCATGTTGTCTTGCCTTGAGGACCCTGCTCACATATGCGAACCTGGATCAGAGGTGGGGAATGTGTGGCTCTCTGGATGTTGGTAGCCTACAATTCTCATTTGCCCCAGCAAGCAAAGCCTGTGGTGAGTGCTGATGGAAGTTGCACTGTTGCAACATCTTATGGACATTTTTCCTTATCTGAAGCTTAGGTTGTGTGACTATAGCTTCTTCGTTGTGTATGACTTTCTCTACTCTGTTATAGGATATATCAGGAGACACATTTGTGAAAAAACACACTGTTCAGTCTGGGGTTAGGACCAACTCAGACATGATAGTGGCAGGTCCATCCTGTTTAAACTTTGTTTTGCCCCAACCAGACATTCAGATAATAGACATCTAACTTTTAGAGCAAAGGGTTGGGTGCTAATGTGCCAAACTTCTCATGGCTCATATCCCTGCAATCTATTTGTTTAGAACAGTGGTCTCTTCAGCCAAGTGCTGATAATGAAATGTAAGCTCAGCTGGGGGCAGAAGCTCTTCCCTCATGTGCACACCCCATTTGTTTTCCAAATTTGATCTCCTGCTTTAGTGAGGCATTTGACCTGGGATTAAACAAATGGATTAGCTGACCCATGGAACTCAGAAAACCTGCCTTAAGGAAGTGTATTCTGTATATGCATGACTTTTCCCTGTGCAGTCTGGCATTCACATGTGAACCAGGTAATAGCAAGTGTGGCAGAGTGGCTAGATTGTGGCAATCCATTCAGCCATGAAAGCTTACTTGGTGACTTTGGGCCAGCCAATGACTTTCAGCCTAACCTACTTCACAAGACTCTTGTGAGAGTAAAATAGAATTGTGTAAGCCATCCTGGATGTTTTGGTGTACTACCCAGGGTTTGTCTGGCAGATGCTTGAAAAAAATTAGGCTTTGTTTTCTCAGTCCTGAGTTGGTTGTTTATCTTCTCCTTTTCTGCCTTTCTCCCTGTATCCCAAATGCCCTTGCATCACTGTGGCATTGACATTTAGAGTAGCTATTTTTTTTTGGTGCCTTGTTAGTGAAGCTGGGTTCTCACATCACAATAACCCAAAACTCAGCAAACTGAACATTAAATGATCCATGGGTTAGCATCATGTGCAAACCTGTCATGCATTTCTTGTCACTGGATGGCAGTTGAATATTGCCTTTGAAATATTACTGAATTGGGTATTGACTATTTTGGGAAGTAAAGATATAATGTGCTTCCTCGAGTGAATGGAATAAATTTTCCATTGTGCTTGGGGTGACATATTTTGTGTCTTCCTTATAGTGGATTTTTCTCCCTTTGTTAGCTTGGATTTGCATTGCATGAAGCATAGGTGCTGAAAGCAAGATAGTATTGCATTGTTGACTATGTTGTTATGAATTAGTGACACCCCTATAGCAGGAATAGTGGCCCTCTAGATATTTTGGCTTATAACTTCTGTTATCGCTCACCATTGACTTTGCAGAGTAGGTCCACGTTACAGGCCAAAATAGCTGGAGGGTGACAAGTTGCCCATCCCAGCCACATAGAATGACTGATAATAGAAAGGTCCTTAAAAAGCATAGCAGGGTATCTTACAGTTGAAGGGTATGATAGAGACATACACAAATGGAAGCTAGACTCATTGTTTCCTGGAATATTGCTTCTAATATTGTTGGTTGTCGACATTCTGGACTGTCCTTGAAATACTTCTTAAAATACCTACTTGATCTAGAAAAGGGGTAGGCAGACTGGAGTACTCCAGATATTTTTGAATTTCAACTTTAGTAATCCCTCATCTGCCAGGGGACTAGTTTGAACTTGTCCAAAACATCTGGAGACTATCAGGTTACCTAACCAGTCTAGAAGCTTTCATAATTACTTACTTGCAGCAGAAAGTGTAAATTGTTTCCCATGACTTTTTTTTAGTTCTTACTTACTTCAAAGGAAAGCAAATAATGCCTTCATTTGGACATAACACTAAATTATTTTACATTACAAGACCCTTTCCCTTGGCTCTTGCACTTCCCCTTCCTCTCTTTTTTAGTACATCTTCATGGAGGAGATAGGAAAGCTTTCATGTTAGTTTAAATGCAGTTTAGCATATTGTCTGAAAACTTAAACTGTATCTATTCTTAAGCATGATTAGTGAAATTAAGCCATCTTCAAGGTGGCCTGTTTCCAGTAACCACAGTTTGTGTTTGAATAACACAGTAATCTTGTGACAATCTAAATGGAAGTTAAAACTTCCAAAATCTCATTGAGTTCCTGTAGAGGAGGGGAGTATGTGAACCCAGGAAAGTGCTAGGCATGTTCTTTTAACTCTCAAGTATGGTTTAATATTATATCCAATATTTGCAGAGATTTTGACCATTGGATCTCTTTAGAATATCTCTTTACATACTTTAGAGGTATTTTGATGTTCTAAGTGGCTTAGAAATATACACGTGCTATCCTGTTGCATACAGCAAAGGTATCAAGGTGGTTTTATTGTAACAGGACTAAGGTGCTGGACTGATAAATAAATGACTCTGTGTCTGTTATTAGAATGTAAATGCTCTGTTCCTGTATCTTGTCTTTCCATTTGATGTAAACACACCAAGTACTTTTTGGGAATATATAACACTTGCAACACTGTTCAAGTAGTGTGGTCCATCTGCATTGTGGGTCCAGTGTCTGAGCACTCAGGATTCTGTCATGGCTCAACAGAGCTTGATCCCTGGCATGAGCATGCAGTGGAACATGGGGAGAGTGGCAACTCTGTGACTGCCTCCCAAAGTCACACCAGGCCTTTCCCTTCTGTTTCTTGCAAAGCCATCTGTGCGCAGAGCACGAGTGATTTTCAGGGACTGAGAGGAAGGATTAAATGGCAATATGGGAAGCATGCACAGCTTCCATTTTATTTTGTTGTGGTGCCTGGTCATGAAGTGTGTGTGTGTGTGTGTGGGGGGGGGAGGGTTATAATGAGTCCTGTTGGAGTCCCTAGTTTTAACATTTCAATACTGCCAGTGGTCATGTTTGGATAGAACTGGGGATCTGCTGTTCCATCAACACAAGGGATTGGGTGGGGTTGAAACCTAAATAAATAAGATGGAAAAACAAGTCATTTCCCCCTCTGGTACATTATTGAGCAGGCCCCAGAAATGTTAGCTAAACTGACAAATTCACAGCTCAAGAGGAGATTCATGAGGACACACTTCTACTTACTGACATTTAAATGAATCTCGCTTCAGCATTAAATTACCATCCAGGAAACTCTCCCACTGTGTGCATTAAATGTAGATGGGCAGTTTTCCACTATTTGGAAATGATAGCTCTACTTTGAAGAAGTAAATTGTTCTTCACCCATCATTTTTCCCTTGGTGTCCTTTGTGGCCTGAAAACTGCATGCCTATGAGTCATAATCTGCACTTCCATGACAGTTCAGCATATGAAAATAAACATCTTAAATGGGTACAATAAGGCATAACTGGCAGAGTGAATGTGCTTCTATATGTATACAAAGCTACTTTGCTACTTCTCTTTCAGCCCAGGGTCTGAATTTCATTTGGAGCAGCTTTTGGGGGCACATTCCAGTGCTCATTGGGACCAAAAGCAAAGGTTTGGGGGCAAAATTACCAGCATACTCTAGTTTAAAGCTCCTTTTGTCAGAAAATAGGCATGAGTAGAGACAATTCAACTTTTTAGAATGGGAAGGGATAGTACATAGTAGCTCAAAAGTTACCTCATGCGTGGTGGCTGAGGGAAAGGGAAGGGAACCAAGGGAAATGGGAATATTCTTTCTGGAAACCCCAGAGGATTAAATTGGCACCATAGGATGGGATGGATTTAGTCCCCCAGCATTTGCTTCTGCATCCTTGCACTAGATGGAGGTAGGCACTCTATCTGGTTGCAGAAACATACTATCCCACGCTAATTAGTTGAACAAAACTGCTTTTGCTGAATTAGGTTAAGGTGGGGTGTGTGTGTGTTTGTGTGTGTGTGTGTGTTACTGCTGTTTTTCCAAGGTTTTCTGATGTTGTTCTTAATTGTTATGGGTCACTTCAGGTGCAGGAGATTGAGGTTTATAAATCCTCCTTCCACCAGTGGTCAGTTTCATAATAATACTGACTTTATTTAGCAGTCAGGAGTTTATAGTTGCACAGAGCACATGTGTAGGCATAGCTTTGTGTATACATACATGCACATAAGTATGTTGGATGCAATATCCAGAACTATGATATGGAAACTTTTGTATCTCATTCCTCCCATCTCCACCCTTATTAGTGACATAGTGGGCAGGTCTTTCCTTTTTGCCCCAGCCTGATTAAAATTGCCCTGAGCCACTAGAGGCTAGGTAGAATTGGTATTTGCCTCCTAGGTATTGCTTCTCTCATTCCTTATGAAGCACACCATCAGCTGTAGTACATCCTGCTTCTTTCCCTGTGACAGTGGCCTTGCAGTTGAAGGAGGTTCAATAGAAGGTTCTGTGGGGAGCCAAGAGTAGGACTCAAAGAATTGCAAAACTAAGTACAACAGGGGTCCTCAAACTTTTTCAACAGGGGGCCAGTTGAAAGGTTCCGATGGTAGGCATGGGCCAGCAAGGCGGTGCTGACGATGCGCGTGGGCTGATGAGGGAGTGTGCACAGTGAGGGGAAGCAAGGGGGGGGCATGTGGCGAGGCAGTGGCAGGCATGTGAGGCAGCAGCTTGCTCGCTTGGAAATTGTTTTCTCTGAGTGAGTCCAAAATGATCTACGCGTGAGCAAGTCGCTGCCTCCCCGCGCATGGGGCAAGGTGGTGGCAGGTGCGCGTGGGACGAGGTGGGCAGCGGCAGGCACGGGCACGTGTGCAGCAAGTCCAAAACCTGAGGCGGGCCAGATCTGGCCCATGGGACATAGTTTGAGGACCCATGGTCTACAAGATCAAAGGTTCTTTAGACTTTTTGTCCAACGGCAGCCCACCATTCTCCATGATTAAGATTTTGAAACTGGCATGGTTTTGAAAACATTTCAGGATGTTAACGTAGCAGGCAAGGGTGATGTTGACTAGTGCCAACCAAGTATTAAAGCCAAGTCAGCACATTGTTGTTTGGAAGAGCTGGAGGCAATGATATAGTTGTCTTGACAAATGAAGAGCCAAGTAGTGAAAAACCCACAGCAAATACAACTGCACAAAGGAAGAGTCCACTTTGGGGCCTGTTTTGTGGCAGTGATGCATCTACTGTTTTCCAGTATGTATGTATGTATTTATTTATTTATTTATATTGTGATTTATATCCTGCCTTTTTCCTACAAAGGGCTCAAGGCAGCTTACATGATCTCTCCTCCTCCATCTTATCCCCACAACAACAACCCTGTGAGGTAGGTTGGGCTGAGAGTCTGTGACTGGCCCAAAGTCACCCAGTTGGCTCCATGGCTGAGCGGGGACTAGAACCCAGGTCGTCTGAGTCCCAGTCCCAGCTCTTAACCACTACACCACACTGGCTCTCCAGTAGAGCTGTATCGAAGCTGATCACGGGATGCATGTTGTAAAACCCTCACCCTACTATGACCAATTTGCCTGCATTTTGTGGTTAAAATAACTCATCCATTTTGATTTGGATGCCATGTTTTCAATAGCGTCTGAGATGGATTTTGCTAGGTCATGGCCTTTTCCTACTGTTACACATACTTTTCAGCTTGTGCAGTTTAAGACATGGACAAGCTACTGGAACATGACCTGTGATCTAGATTTTTGCCTGTCTTTGCTTTTATTAAAAGTTGCCAAGGTTCGGCTAGATATTGGATTTCAGAAATGATAAGTGCTTGTTTGTGGGTGGAAATGGTGTCTGCCACCATGCAGATGTTTAAAATGTTCAGATTATATTAGATAAAGTATGATCATTTATCTAAAAAAGGAGATAAGTTTAGAAATGCAAATATATAATGCTATTATCAAGTGTACTATTACATTGTTGATCTTGTAGAACGATTGTATTTAATAATCATAAAAAACTAAAAGAGCTGATTGTTAACTTTCTTCTGAACAAGCCAAACTTAGGCTCTGCCATCAGGGATAAAATATTTATCTCCACTTTGTCTAATTTTTTTTATTCTTATGTAGGATTCTGGAGTAACTTTCAAATCTAGGGAGCCTTGGAAGAAGGATACTGGTTATTTAGAAACTTTTCATTCATGCATTGAGGCCTGTTTTTGTGATTAAAACAGGTTTGCAGGAATGTGTTTCACTGACTTTGATTGGGATGTCAGCTGCAACCCTATCTAGGGAAAGTAGACATATCCTCAGTTCCTGTTGCCTAGGTTGAACTACCATGGAATGCTGTATGTGCCTTTGAAGATAGCTTGGACATTTCAGCTGATGAAAACTGTAGCCAATTGGGTCCTTGTTGGTCCTAAACCATCGAATTGTATTGCACCAGCTGCACTAGTTGTGGGTCTGCTTCTGGGCCGAATTCAAAATACTGGTTTTGACAATGGCTTAAATGGCTTGGATCCACATTATTTGAAGGACCACTGATGAAGTTGCTTATGTGCTAAGATCATTGTCTGAAGCCCTATCCAGTGGTCCTCCATTAAGGTCTCTAAGAGATAAGATACTCCCAGTGGCAACCTGGCTCTGGCCCTCTGTCCTGAGGCATGTATGGCTGGCCCCCTACACTCCTGTTTTAAAAGCCTTTAAATTGTGCCTTGGGAAGACTAGTCTTGAGAGGCAATTAGAAACTCTAACAAGACACACTCCTTTTCAGTGAGACAGAAGAAAATCTGATAGAAGAGCTGTAATAAATGCGGGAGGGGGGCACCTACAATTCCAGGGAACTGGTGCAAACTCCATCTGTGAGTCTCTGTCCTTTGCTGGGTTCCTCCTGCCTCCAAGTGCAGTCCCGTTCCTTTTGCTAAGGGTCGATCCTAGCTGTGCCAAGAGTTAAGACCCTTCATTTTATTCTTTATGTTATATTATTTAAGCTGTGCCTGCATTGCTTGATATCCCAGGATTTCCAAGTGATTTACATTTTAAAAGCATGCAATACAATATAAAAGCAATATAAAACAGTGTAAAACAATAAATAACTTGAAATATTACAACAAAAGCAGTGGAACTAAGCATATTTTAACACTGCACTGGACATTTTTTAATGTACGGAGAAGGAAAGTTTGCATGTATTCCCACCTGAAAAGAGAACCCTTTGCTCCTGTCCAAATCCTTTTTGGCATACTATTGAAAAAGGATTTGATTGGTATTTCTTATAATTTTATAAGACCTTTGGTGAGGCTCTTGGCTTCTGACACTGTAATTTCTAGAGTACAAAGTTTCAGAAGTAGTTTTCTTACCCTATAACGTCACCATGTTTTTGTAATCCAAAATAGCTTGGTAACTATAGTTGTGGTGCGGATAACTCCATTCAATTACTGAGCATAAGCAGGTAAAACCTGAAAGGGAAGCAGTTTTTCTCACAGACATGAAATGACACATACAGGCCTTTTAAAAAGGCCAGAGTGATGGTGATGCAGCATATGTAATCCAACAATTTTAGCTCATTTTCTAAGTGATTTTTGTTTGGGAAGTTAGCCTTCTGCATTCCCTGCACCCTTTGTCTTTCCATTGCCTGTCAAATAAGAAGCACACTGACCTTATGTGTGTAGAAAGTATAGCTTGCAATGTCCTCTAGGTAAGCACCTGCCTCTTTTGCGTGTTACTCTTACTGTGATCGCACTATGTCGTACTAATAATGGGCAATAGCCGAGGCTGCTCTTATACTTCCCCGGATTCTTCTGTGTCACTGGAGTCCACCACCTGCACAACTGGAAGCTAGCACCATTGAGAGCAACTTCAGAAATGAACTGAAAGTCCCATTTCTGAAATACAACAGAGCAGTGCAGTTTTTGTCTGCTATATCCCCATACCTGTTCTATTCTGGAAACAAGTGTTGTTTTAGGAAGTGTTTCCTTGCTGTGTTGGAGGTTGGCCCCATAGGTACACAAGACAGCATTGGATACTGCAGAATAATTTGTATTATAATACATGACGCCATGTTGCAAATCACAAATACTTTTTTACACAGACACACACATGTACCCCTTGCATAATTCTAATAGAAGTGAACTAACATCTGTATTTCAT
Organism: Varanus salvator macromaculatus; assembly: GCA_023646645.1. Classification (NCBI taxonomy): domain Eukaryota; kingdom Metazoa; phylum Chordata; class Lepidosauria; order Squamata; family Varanidae; genus Varanus; species Varanus salvator. The sequence goes on from JAIXND010000798.1 coordinate 2,143,511, forward strand.
CAACACACAAGATTCCATCTTTTATTTGAATGATTTGTCTCCTGTCCAATGAAATTAATTGCTGCACAATTTTAACAGTGTACTAAGATTCTCTAGGGCTCTGTTCAATGAAAGGGTTGCTAAGCAGTTTTGTACACATCCCTAAAATGTACAGGGCATGTTACGAAAGAACAAAACAAATCTAAAAAAGATGCAAAAGGAGGCTAGCATGAAAGTTTTCAGACTCTTGGTGCATTTGTTAATCATTAGAAAGTAGAGCTAAGCATAACCTGTTTGTCCTTACTACTTTGCTTTTCCATTCTGACTTTTACAGAAAATGAAATCTTGTGTGATGTTCAGCATTGATAAGAAAGTACCAATTTGTGCTAATACTTCACCACGTTGAACCAAGTCTATTTTGTGGCAATCACTAATTCTCCAAATCCTGTGGCCACATGTTCAAAACCTTAACATGTTCCTTAAATGTGGCATAATGATATGATTTAATGCTTTAGAACTACTTAACCTATGCATGTTTTCTCTGGTGTTTTTAATTCCTGCTATTCATTTCAAATTTATCTAGGCAAACTAGTCTGTATTTGCTTGCACAGTAAAAGAAATATGAAGCGAGGAGTGAAGTTGTTTTCAAGAATACTTAGAAGCACAGTGAAGCACCAATTCTCTATATTAGACATGAAAGTGAAATTTATGCCAATAGCAGCTTGCATTAATACATATGTGCTAGCTGGCTGCCATTTTTTGGTCTGGGAAGGCATTTCTTCTCAGGACAGATTGATCTGTAATCCTGGCAGGGGTGCTGTGGTGTCCTTTTTACTTTCCCTTGAAGTGTTTGGGTTGACTTTCTTGCCTTGACATCTGTGCAAGTACTACCTTTGTTTTGTGGCCCACTGTGATCTGAATTAATTGGGGGAGGGATAGATAGGTGAATGATGCTATTTATTGTAAGCATATTTGCCTTGGAACCATCACAAAGTGTATTCTGTAGAACATTAAAATTTAAAAAATGCTATGCTTGTTTCTTCCAGAAATTAAATTCTGCTATTTAGGATATAGTTTCCTTTAAGTATAAAGAAGTTACATGACTTCTTTCTTACATTTTTGAGGACATGCCCAAAGTTGTCCATGGACTTAAAGAATGAATTTTGTTTCTGAAGCTCTTGTCCAGTTGGGTATTCATTGATAGGCCAATAGTAGTGATGGAAGGCCTGTGTGACAAGTTGCATTGTGGCCTTAGATTGAAATACAAGGTGACATGATTCAGTAGTTGATACATGAGTCAAAGCTAAATAACATTGAAATATCAGGAAATCTGTCCATGGCAATAAAATAATTTTATTTTTTCCCTTTTCACCCTATGGCCAACGCCCCCCCCCCCCCCCGGGCTGATCTGGGGCTTCGTGGGATGCTTTGGAACAGCTTAAAACATGGTTCAGGGGGCAGAAGTAGAAGGCAAGAATTAGCAAAAAATCAGTATTCAGGCCATTTATTGGGCAGTCTCTGATGGATCTTGGTCCCTCCTGCAAAGAAAAGGAGCTCTTCTGTTGGTTGAAGGTCACATCTAGATGCTATCTACTATACATCTAATACATACCTACTATTGATATAAATCTTTATTTGGAGTCAGCTCATTGATTCTACTTGAAAGTGGTTCTCTAAGACTTTAGGCAGAATTCAGGCATTTAGTGCATACATGCTGAGAATTACAACCATGTCATCTTTGGGATTAATCCCAGAGAACTTTTGGTCTAGTTTGTTGACAGTACAGCTTTAGACTTGTGTTCTCAAACGGCAATCCTTGCCTTTGCAGTACAACAAACTGATTTTGAGTTTCAAGGAGCATTTGGAAGCACTTATAATAGACTGATCAGCATTTTGCAATGCAAACATTGCATTGGACATGTTGCTATCCTTTCGACGCAACATAAAGTAGTTTGTATTAAAGTTTTACTAAAACCTAACTTTTAGTTATTCCTTCATTGCAGAGGTATAGTAAACCCTAAATATAGTGTGAGTGAATGTAGCTTAGCAGCTTACTTGCTGCTTACAATTAAATAATTTTTGTCTTTAGGTTAATTGGGAAGCTGATGAATCATTTAAACACTTTAAAGCAGCCTTCCCCAGGCTGGTGGCCTTCGGAGACATTAGGACTGCAACACTCAGAATTTCCATCCAGCAGGGCCATTGACTGGGAATTCTGGGATCCTAACATGTCTGGAACGCACAAGGTTGGAGAAGGCTGCTTTACAGTGATTTGGTTTGATGATCTTGGATGATCACAGATCCTGAACCTGCCTCTTTTTAATGTGGCAACAGATGATCTAGAATGTCAATAACCATCTTTTGTAGATAGTGAATAGTAAGAGGAATGTAACTTAGTAGGACTTATATTGGTTGGTCAAGTATTATTACCAATGTTGTTACATTGTTTGCCCATTTACAATTGATAGGGAGTCTGTACAACATAGGTTGTTAAATTATTTCTTGTCCTCATTGTCACTTGTTGACAAACACCTATTTTCTAATGGTAACAAAGAGGGATCCAGCATAGATAGTTCAAAGGTGTCATTTTTAGCACCTTTCTTCCCATATTAATAGAGAGCCTTTGTAGGCTGATCATAAATGCTTACAGTATTCATTCTGCTTTCATTCATAGTGAAATATGAGATTTGGAGTGTATCATTAGAAACAGTTGCACATAAATGAGTGGATTTAATGCTGAGTTGATACATATTGCATTAAAAGTTTTTTTTATTAGAAACATAAATTAATAGAAAGAAAGGTATACATGAAAATACTCAGTCAAATCTCTAACTTATATGTGAGTACCAGGCCTGCTTTTCTTGGGTGGCTTTGTATATAAAACTAATTGGCATTCAAGGGGGCATTTGGGGCTCCACTTAGCAATGCATAGTTCCCACATATATCCTTTCTGAGTTTACTAATAGTGAAAAGGTTAGACCAGGGAGGGGCTACTAGATCATTTGGAATACAGTCCACTAAGAACTACTACTTGGCAATCTGTATTTTGCAGCAATCTCCACTGGACTGCATGTAGACTAAGATGGTTGCAGCTGGGTCCACTTGAAATTAATGTGAATGGCTGTTCATGATTTACTGAAGTTCCATTGATCTCAACAGGATTTATGTATGACTAACTTAATCTAGATCCAATCTAAAATGTAGTTCAGAATGTGTAGGTTATGTATGCAGTAATAGTACTTAGTGGATTGAGCCACTGAAGATCTTGTCAAGCAGTTAAGTGTGGGATTTGATGTTGTTGGTTGTTGACCATTGGTTAATTACATATCCATTTTAACATACTAATAAGTTACCTGCATTCAGTAACTTGTGGCATCTAACTGCTTCTTCTCTTCCTTCCTTTTTGTCATCCTGCAGTGTTCTGTGCCAAGGTCTTTGTGGCTAGGCTGCTCCAACCTGGTAGAGAGCATGTGCGCACTGAGATGCCTGCAGAGCATGCCCAGTGTCAGATGTCTCCAGGTGCCTTTCTTCTTTCTTGTTGTAAATGTGTTATGCGTATGCTGTGGTCATTGTTAAAATCTCTGGATTCAAATGAAATTGTATAGTCTCCTAAATGTTTTCTGTATGATCCTCATTAGAGTGTGTAAGAGTCCTCCTTAAGAGGGCTCTGACTGAATCCAACCATTCTAATTTGAAGTGGCAAGCATTTTACTCTACCTGTTTTTTTTTTTTTTTCAAGTTGCGATGCAAATAAGGGTTGCATGTTGCCTGTTTTCATTTGAGCTGATGCACTTAAAATCACTGGAGTAATTTATGAAGGGTAGTATCAAAATCCTTCAATGTAAATAAGCAAACAAATTTATGAGTCAGCTTAATTCTACTTGGACAGGGATGTGCTTTTTCAAGGTTCACACCAAATGTTCTTGGGAAGGTTGTAGCAATTTTTAGAGACAAGGCATGAGATCTTTAAATTATTGCAGTGGTATTAGCATGGAAACTTGTTGATTAATCTGAGGTTCTTTCAAATAGATACATTCATTTCTTTCTCTTTTTTCCTAAGAATTGTAAAAATATTTGCAAATAATGTTGCTAGCTCTGTTTACTAACACTTGTAAATTCTATAACTGTTGTATAGGTAGTATACGGTGGTAAATATAGTCTTAATAGCTGAGGATGTTATTTGGCAGAATAGCTGAGCAAAGTCTTTTATGCTATTATGTACAAACGCAATATACCGTATTTTTCGCTCTTTAAGATGCGCCTGACCATAAGACGCACCTAGTTTTTAGAGGAGGAAAACAAGAAAAAAAATATTCTGAATCAAATGGGCACATAATCACAGGCACATTCCCCATCACTTGCCCATGGGCTGCACATCTGACAGACTTACTGCACACACATATTCGCTCTATAAGACGCACAGACATTTCCCCTTACTTTTGAGGGGGAAAAAAGTGAGTCTTATAGAGCAAAAAATACGGTATTTCCTTCTATACATTTTCTGCTTTGAATTAATCTCTTTCAAAAATGTTAAAATGACTAGTCACAGTACAGAAAAATTATCTCACGGTGATGCTGTTCTTGCTGCAGTCTGTCTCAGTTAAATCATGAATGTTACATAAATGCTCATCATCCATTCTTTGTTATATTGAGATTGCATTTTTGCTTTGTACATAGAACTTTATGGTTTAAATGTGAAACTGCCTTATCTCCAGAAAGTACACAAGTTCATTTTTTCTATGAACACTAAAGCTATATAGTTCTTGTGCTAACCATGGTATATCAGCAATTATATGACATATTATATGAAATACAGTCATAATGACATGAGTCAGGACCTAGTGGTTGAAATGAATCCCTGTTAAACATCAGTTCATAAAGTTGCCAGATATCTAAAGGGAGAATTTACAATGGTATAATGCTGTTACCCTGTAAATGGTACTGGAAATTACAATGGAAATGGAAATCTAAGTTTCAGTTTTGGTGTTGACTAGCACAATTATTTCCATGAGATAATTATTTTTCATTCATCCCCATGGCCAAATCTTTGAAGACTTCTTTTGCTCATGTATGTAGGTTTTTCACATACGCAGCTCCCCTGACCATAAATTCATCAGGCTTCAAAAACTGAATTGTAGAATACATATGATCATTTCATTGAGTTCTCACTTTAGGATAAGCATGCCAGATTTCACTACATGAAAATGCATGAGTCTGTTCTTGAAAGAACTATGGATATGTTAAAACTCTGTGACTCTATTGTTAGCATGTTTGGCATGCAGTAGATGACAGTGCAAAATTTGTTTGGCAGTGTGAGAGCATATGCACGGAAATCAGTTTTCCATTTTTGACCTCTTTTGTCAATTATTTTCTTAATTCTCATTGTTAGCTTTGTATCTTTTAGCTTCCATCATCAGACTTATCTGTGAGTTTGTGTGATATTCATATTGCAGAAATGATACCTGAACATGATAATGGGAAACTAATAGAACTCTCTGATAGAAAGACAAGCCAGAGGCTGTCACTTGACTACAGAATTAGAGGTTTTATGGTGTCATTCTCTGTGGCATAGCATCAAAAGGTTTCCATCTTTTTTCCAGTGTGAGTCAGATACAAATGCTATGTAGAGCAGGCCAGCCTTTTCAGATGACATCAAAATATTCAGTGAATTAGTATTCAAAGCAGATGGGAGCAAGTTTTCCAAACTGGATGGGAAAGAAGAATGCTTGATAAAATTCATTTATTTGTAAATCCTTCCAACCCCCTCACCCCGCACATTGGATTCTTCATCCAGTTTAACTATGTGAAAGAGAGAATATGCGATCACAGCACAAAATGACAGTAACAACTGCATGTACTATTGCAATGAAAAAGACAAATGCATGATTAAGAGTTGCTTCAAAATGGATAAATACCCAGGAACTGTTAGTCCAGTTTTATGTATATCAACAGATACATCTGGTTTTAGAATATGAGATGCAATTGATATTGCTCCTACAAGAATACAACAGAATGGGGGGGGAAATGAAAGGGGAAAATGTAATGAATCATCTGCCTTTTAAGGTTGAAGGACTTAATAGTGACCATTTTGTTTTTAAGGCAGGAACGGGGAATGTGGCCAGATGTTTCTGGATTGCAAGGCCTATCAGCCATAGCCAAAGGAGAGCATGCTGAGGGAAGTTGCAGCCCAGAAACATCTGGAGGGCCACACCTGTTTTCAGAATATGACAAATGTTTATAAAAATGAAGCAGCATGGTAAAAGTGAATGTGGCAGGACTGTTACATAACAGAAGCACTTGGGTTCATTCACAGGATTTGTGGACTGATAAGAGATGGGAACAACCAGGTAGAGTTCTTCACTGCCATAGGAAGGTATGGTAGATATCAGCAGAAAGGCAATTACCATATTTTTTGCTCTATAAGACATACCTGACCATAAGGCGCACCTAGTTTTTAGAGGAGGAAAACAAGAAAAAAATATTCTGAATCAGATGGGCACATAATCACAGGCACATTCTCCATCACTTCCCCATGGGCTGCACATCTGACAGACTTACTGCACACACACATTCGCTCTATAACACGCACAGACATTTCCCCTTACTTTTGAGGGGGGAAAAAGTGAGTCTTATAGAACAAAAAATACATAAATACGCAGCCGATACCAACCTTACTTAATCCAGTGGCAGGACCCTTGCCCCTGATTTATTTTTTCATTCCTGTGCTGTCAGCGATCTGGTGCCAGGGCTAGCTGTCGCTTTAGCACTGTGCTCTGTTGCTGTGGCACAGCATTAATGTGGCTGCCTCTGCTGTAACTATCTTTGTCATCTGGACTTAATGCTGCAGAAAAGAGGGGGAGCCAGATGGGGATAATACTGTGTTGCTGCATGTGTAATTTTAAGGTCAAGAGTGTTTCTTTACTTTCCAAAAGCAAAACTCAGAAAGCACTAGCACACGAGTGCATCACTGAGAAAAGAGCCAAGGCTGTCTTTAAGGGACTTAGTTCAGGCAATATGATGATCTACACTCAAGTATAGCATATGGGTTGAGGGTGGCTTCTTGTTGAACCATGGGTGGTTAGTCAAAAGTGGGCTGTTGTGCTGTCTGAACCCAACAACAGTCCAATTCATTCTCTTCCTTTTGTTGGTGTTTCAACAACAGCTCATGGATCAGTGATAGTATATATTCAACTCAAACATCACCTTGAAGTTATCATGGGGTATGTTGTCAGAACCCCATCAGTGATTGAGAGAAGTACTAAATGTGTTTGGTTTGATTTTTTTTTTTAAATTTTGGTTTCTTAAAACAGATAAGATACAGAAAGAGAAGGAGTATAAGAAAAAAAGTGAAATAAGATCACCAAGGGATTTTAAACCAGTATAACCAATATATTCATAACTTGCAAATTTTCAAAAAGACCAAAAATTTCTATCTCTTTGTCAATCAATATTTTGTTGAAGTTCAGAAAAAGAATGACTATACCGACAAATTTTCTAGTCACTTCAAATCAATTATAAGTCTTCAGCAATATTTTAACAAGCTTCCTTTTACATCTTATTAACTATACTGGATATAATAGAATTTCCATTTGTCATTAAATTCTTCAGTGTTTGGTTTGAAAATTTAGTTGTACTACTGCTATAAGCTTGTGCAGACCTCTGTCTCTGGCATCTAAGTTTGAAAAAGGATGTCAAGCAGTGGAGGTGATAAATGCAGTTGCCTGCAACCCTGGAGAGCTGCTTCTAATCGAGGATATGATACCGGGCTAGTGGGATTGAATTGATGCATGACACCTTCACATTCTCATATTTCAGTTGGTGTGTGATGAGAGACATGAATAGCTAGGTGGCTAATGGAAAATTTGCTGTTCTTGCTTGTTATTTGCAATGGGGAATACTACAACACCTAACTAGGGAATAGTTTTACGTCAGGGTTGCTGGCTATTGTAATCAAATGTGTCAGATTCTGTTGGCTGAAATTTCATCATGCCCTTCACTTACAAAAGTAGGTTCTGGTTGAGGGTTGGGGTGCAATGGTAAAATAAACATTGACCATATAATAAAAGGCAAGAAACACCATCTAAAATTAAGAGGGAAGAAATAACTAATTGAGTTATAAACCATACAATTGGCATTAGGCTGTAAATAAAGTTTCTTGGCAGTGGTTCCTCAGAGTATGGCATTGGCACCAATGGAAACTCCCCTGGGGAGGGCATTCCATAGCATTTGTATTACCACAGAAAAGCCCTCCTCCCTGTGCCTTCATAGTGCAGTTTTCTTACCAAAGAAACTTGGAGAAAGGCCTCATTGGATGGCTTTAATTCATGGGCAGGTTGGTATGGGGAGAAGCAATCCTTAAGGTATTTCATCCCAAGCCTTTTAGGACTTTAAGTTAGATTTATAACCACCTATAATCCTGTCTCTGGTTCTGTCTCCAATTCTGTTCTCAACCCATTAATCTCTGCACTGGATTTGCTACTAGTTCTGTATTTCTTCCATGCTCCTAGCACTTTTAATTGAAGGCAGCTTTGCAAAGATGTACTCCTCTCCCATTCATTTTACTGGCCTGTCTACTTTCATCATGGGGGTCATTTTGGCTTCTGGAGCTTGGTTTGGTTTTTACCTCAAGTGAAAGCATTAATTGCAATGGTGCTTTAAGGTTCTGTGCTCAGGACTTCATGGGTCTGTTCTTATGTAACATCAGCCAAAGGGTTTAAACAGCAATGAGTTGCCATGCACAAGTGAGAGAGAACAGGTGTGCTATCAGTAGCATGCCTGCCTCATCTGCTTTTACTCTACAACCCATAGTCAATTCTTTTGCAGGTTTTAGAGCATAACATCTAAAGCCAGACTGTTATTTGTTTGTTCATGAAACTATGGGTTGCCATTACATGCAAACTTGGTCAACATTCCTATTCATCTCCAGAATCTGGTGCCTGTCCCTTTCACCTTCATTTCTATAAAAACTTGTCGGCTGCCAGCTTTATGTACCACGTCCTTTTTTCACCAAGCAGCACCCTCATTTGATTTAATGAAAGATTATTCTCTTGGATAGTTTTCACATGTGCCACTTCAAGTGCTTTTGAATCTCTGTGCCTGCCTCTATGTGCATATGTGAAAGGCAGAAATGTAATTTTACATGCACTTGCAACTGGTATTTAAATTGATTGATGGTTGTGCCAGAAAGTGGATTTATAATTACATTTCAACCCTTCAGTGGTGTGTGTGTGTGTGTACATGTATCAGAAAGTGGAGGAGGGATGGAGAGAACTGGCACATAAATATAGCACATTTTACTTCAACCATTTTTCCACAGAGTTGCATTTAATTTTGAAGGAGCTTTTTCACATAGTTAACCCCCTTTCTCTCCCTAGTTATGTGGTTGATAGATATTGCCAGATGTCCTTAGGGTGCCTCCCTCTATTTGGTGAAACTTTAAAGGTTGGAAAACTAGTGTTCTTAGTTTTATTGATGTTGTGAAACGTTTACCCACCCCCTCTTTTGCAATCACTGGTTTTACTCTGCAATGGACAGAAATTCTTTTTCCTTTCTGAAAAGGAAAAAAAGAAAAGACACAGTAGTACTTAGAAAAAAGGGCATCCTTAAAACTGACCTGGTTCTTCCCCACCCCCACTATCCAAGCTTTACTGGAAAGTGATCAGTATGGAGAATAGATCAGGGGTGGACTAGAGAGATAAATGTGGAGTTGCATTCCTTTTGTATGGAATAATTTGGGCCAGGAGGCAGACAGGGGAGTGGCTTTCTCTTTATTTGGTAGACTGATCTGGTATCTAAAGTGGGGAAGGTAAATATTTGGTGAACTGTGGTATCATGCATTACCAGAATTGCAGAATGGTTCCTGCATGGGATTTCACCATTAGAAAACCTATTTCTGTAAATACTTTCTAAGGCTGCACTACTTTCACATTGCCTTCCTTTCCCAAGAACGTTCTTTGTCCCAGTGCCTTCTAATTGAGGATTGCCCATTCTCTTTTGTCCTGCTTCAAACTTACATTATAAAACCCACTGGGTAGGAATTATGTGAGCTTTGTAATTCTTCATTCTACCTGATACCCTAGTGCTAAATATTTTTAATAGTCAAATGTTTTAAACAGGATGTCATTATGAAACTTAGATCTAAAGAAAAGAGCTGCTTTTATCCTTGGTTTAGAATGTATGCCAGAGTGACGTTGGGCACTGATGTGTGATAACCTGCTATTCTACCTTGCAAGCTTACTTGGTGCTCTGTTGACCTACATTTGTCATAGTAATTGCATGAAAAAATAGGTCAACTTCTGTTTCAGTGTTTACTAGATGTTGTCCCATTTGGTTAGTGGGGAAAAGGGTAGGATTTGTGTGTCCTCCTGTGTTTGGGGCTTTTGCTATTACATATATAAATAATTTCTAGACAGTTCATATCCAGATGCTTATTGTCATTAGGAAACAGAAGACATTCTTGTATAAATGCTAGCTTGCTCAAATGACATTCAAGCACAATATTTAAACTTAACATAATTTATCATACATTGAACCATGTGATCCTAGTTTATTGTGAGATAATTAAAACTGCCCCCCCCCCATTAAAAGCCAGTGACAACTTTTGAATATTGACCTCCAGAGAATGGGAAAAACCCCCACAATGCTGTAGACTATTTTGTACACAGTGCATTAAGGCACCCTGCTGATCTGCCTGCTGTGATGCCTTCCACATCTGTGTGCATGTTTGGACTGATAAAGATAGGTTTTTTAGGACCTTGTTCCTGCTTCTTTGTTCCCATGTGATGTACATGCTACCACCTCCTCACAAAGCAGTGATCTTTCCCCCACCTCTGAGTGTAATATTTCTATACCACTACATAGGTGTCACAGTGTTTTTGTGTTGATTCAGTTCTTGTCTTCTTTTATTCAAACTTGAGCTCAAGATGTGTACAATTGAGCAGGATAAAACCAAGCTTAGATAGCAGATAATTAAGAAGAAAGAAATCCCTTTTGGGATAAGGTCAGCTTTCATGCACTGCATTCTTTTTAGCCTCTATGACAGGAGTGTGGAACCTCTTTCAAGCCTGAGGGCTGTGTCTCCTTTTGAGGAAATTCTTGGGGCCTGCATTCCTGCGGTGGGCACGGCAAAAAGGGATGAGCCAAAAATTCCAGCCTGTTTTAGCTTCAGATGAACTGCAAGCCAAAAGCATTAGGGAAAGTATTTTGACCTTTCAGAATAGGAAAAAAAATGTACAAAAAGAAGAAAAATGCTGTATGATTGGTGGTTGGGAAAAATGGGGTGGAGGGAGGGAAGCAGCATAACTATTTGGCCCAAGATTCTCTCCTCCTGGACTTTGGTATTGAAAGAGTGTTAGATTTAGACTGGGAAATATGGAATTAAATCCTCACTAGGCTATGAAGCTCAGTAATGACCACTAACTTTCAGCTTGTAGAGACAACAAAACAGTTCCATGCATGATGCCTTAGGAGGAGGGATGTGCTTCAGATGTAACAAACTAGAAAGTGGAATTGTGGTTGAAGAGAGTGTGTTGATTCAAAGACTTTAGGTCTCTTTATCATCTCTGTTTTGCAGCTGCTGAGATGGCTTGTTTGTACCAATAGTGAAAATGCATGAGGTGCTGTATGTAGAAAGCACGCACTCTAGTCTTGCTCTCCTATTTTCATTCCAAATTTGATGGATTTGAAGTAGTGTTTGCTATATGTAACAGACCTCTCATAAGCTTTTGGAAACTTGTCTGAAGATATATAAAAATTATTTAATTCTATCTATTTGGTTTAATATGGATGGCTAAAAGCATTTCATCTTTGGACGATTTTTGTTACTTTAATTGACTCGCTTCTTATAATTCTTAAGAAAACTTTTGCCTCTTGATACTAGGAAAAGCATACAAACTGGAAATTCACTATAAAGGCTGAGAGTAAAACTTGTAGGAAATTCCACATCTTTCTTCCTATTATAATTACATACAAATGGATTGTTAAGCATGTATATCACTGTTTTAACAGCAGAGAATCTGTATTTGAACATGATGCTTGGATTCTCTTGCCCCTGCACATGAGAGAACATTAAAGAACAGCAAGATTCACTTTCTTAAAAGCTTTTTCCCTGCTTCTAACCCTTTTTGAAATGTTTATTCCTTAAATCATGGTGGATTTAACTTTTTTTTTAATTTCACTGATTAAAAGACTGAGGAAGCTGTTATACAAATGGTATTGGAATTATTACAGTATACGGTATAATGGCTTTGTGAAATGCTCAGATTCTGTTTCTTACAGTTATACCCTACAACTTGGCATTTGTATATTTGATAGGATGTGGTAGCAAGCAACAACACTGGAAAGCAGAAAGTGAATTATTGTGGCAGCTTCTGAAATGGCAATCTGTGTTGTGTAGTGTGCAGTGCTGTACCTTGTATAAAATTTTGGCATTCAGGGCTACTATCTAAACATTTTCCAATATTATGTTTTCATTGCACTCTGAGCATAATGTATAATATTTTGATGGGGAAACAACAAGTGGCAGAAGTTGTAGTGGTGCAGTTTTACCCCTCATTTTATGAATAAGTATTGTCATAAGAAATGAAGCAAGGCTTTTAGGAAATTTTGTATTCCAGAAATTTCTTAATGTGGATTTTGCTAATTTTGCAAAAGGTAACTTGTACTGGACATTCTTCAGTTTGCATTGGGAAATGCAATCCCTAAAGAGTGATCTAATTTAGGGTGCATATTTTCCTTGTGTTTCATAAATAACAATAGTAAAAGAGGTACCCTGTGTTATTTTTTAGCTTCAGTACATATCTGTGGGAAGAATGCATACAATTTATATGTTATTTTACAGGTATTTAAAATTGGAATACCTGTAAAATATAAAGATATTGAAATCATTTGCACAATTAAAATAAGCCATGGAGACTTATTTAAGCCATGCTGGCTTATTTAATTGAAGACACATGCTAGGCTCAATTAACATAATTGCTCGAGCAGAGGCAGAGCTTGTCCTGTCATCAGAAACTGGGCACCATAGCTTATTGGAAGGGGAAGCAACCTGTCAGCCAACTTTCAGCAGTCCATGGGATATTGGAGGGACCTTCCAGCAAGCCATACTGCTGAGCTTTGTATTACATGGCAAATTGTGCCCAGGGAGTGATTACAAAAATCATACTAGCACCACATCATGGTTGAAGTTGTCCACAGTGGCTGAAACAATTTATGTAAACCACCATAGATTATTTTAATCATGTAAACCAAGTCAATAGGATATGCTTCATTTACATTCTAAATTGAAGAAAAAAAGCAAAATGAGAGTTCTGAAAACTGTTGAAACACTAATAAATTTAGTGCATAACATTCTAACAAGCATTCAAGTATTTCAACAGAGTACAGCTTTCTTCCACTGAGGTTGCAGAAGCATGTTCTGTTTCACTTCCAGTACTTATTAGTTCTGTTTCACACTGAGACATAAGATTTCTTTCAGTAACACACATGCTTTTGCATACTTTGCTAGCAATAATCACCTAAAAAGCATTAATTAAACTTTGAAACTGTCAGACTTGCCTAATAGCGTGTTTGCATCCATTCATTGTAACTTATAAATTTATGAAAAGTATTATATTAAAAATGCAGAACTGGAGACAGTTCTACCCTAATTAACTAGGCAGCTTATAGACCCTAGCTTTGTAAATGTTGATCAGATAGGAGTCCTCAGAAAATCCTTACCCACCCACCTTTGCGAATTTACATTAGTGAGTTGTGATCTAAAGGAAAAGAAAACAAATCTTGCAATACATCTTGCCTGTTTCCTGCAATCTTTGGGGAGCAGCCAGAGAGCAAGGCAACTGGCCCAATGAATGAAAGAGAATCCAGTTGTGCATGCATTTGGCCTATATGATGTCCATTCACTGGAAAGAGGGTATGTTTGCAGGATTTCAGTCCCAGTGGCCGAGAAGGACATTATGTGTTGGATAAGAAGGTGTCACTCCCACGTGTATATAATGCTATGCACACTCAAATGTAGCAACAGCATTCAACTTGAATATATATGGTATTGGGGCATGGAGGGAGTGAGGCAGAGGAGGTTGCTAGAGAAAGGGAGAACGAGGTAGAGGAAAGTTTTGGTGGTGGGAAGGATGGCAGGAGTGCTGGTAAGGAGTGCTGGTAAGCTGGACGTGGGTGACCACATTCCAGATAATTACTTGAAAACTGGCATTTGAATGCTTTAAAATCCTGCAATTTGAAATGTTTCAAATGTCCATAATGATGGCACATTGTTCAAGCAACAAGTGCTATTTTGCATTTACGGTAAAGAGTGCTTTTGCCTGCTTGCACCAGATGATGTGTGCCATGGCTTTCTTTATTCATCATGGCTTTCTTTATTCATCTTTCTTTATTCTCCACTCAATGCCACTAATTTGCCGTGGGCCTTCATTTTATTGATTGTATTAAGATCCCACACAATATGCACACATTCTTCACAGAATGTTTTTGCCATTTCTTCCTCTCCCCTTCCCCCATCTAGGTTTTATATTTGTAGTACAGGGTTTCATAGTTCCATCAGAAATAGAGAGATTTGTAGTTGAATATGGAAATAGCATTTAGCTAAGTCACTGAGAAGGTTATATTATTTTGACTGATAAACAGTGGACTGGGTCCTGATAACCCTGGAGTGTCAACTGAGAACTTCATGGCAACTGTATGGGCATCTCCAGTTGTTGAAAAGACCATATGCTTGATTAGTTTTGGTTCCAAGTAGATAAATGTGTGGTCTGGAAGTATGTGGAGGAGTTGGATATTATTCCATTATCATAATCAGACCTTTTCCTATTTACGTTTGGATGTATGGCTCCAGTTTACCCCTTCAGGAGGACAAGTTGGTGTGGAAACAATTAGGATGTCTGCTGGTTACTAATGTCATCCAGTGGATTCCTGACTGCTTTGGAGGATTTTATGGTGGATAGAGGTGGTGATTCTGTTGTGAGACCTGATTTTGCTTTGGAAAGATGGAATAGAAATGGCCATGACCTTTTTCTCCAGTGCTGTGGAGCCCCATGGAAAACCAGGGAACTGAGGGTAATGAAACAGGCTAGACGATGTGCAGGTAACAGAAGTCTAGAGCAATGCTGACCAGATGTGAGAAGGAGGAGCCATTAATAGTGTGTATTGTGTGGCAGTGAGGGGAACAAAAGTAGCTTATTTCACTGCCTCTCCTGTGTCCTTGAGTAAGTGTCCAGTGGAGCTTTTAAAGGTGATCTGAGAGAGAGAGAGAGTTGTCAGCATTGGCTCCAAAAGTAGAGCCTGCTATGAGTCTTGCCAGGCATGTTTAGAACATTTGTCTTTGCTACAACCTTGATGTTGCATTTAGTTCAGTTCTAATACTGAAATGCTTAGTTCAGGCATCCAGTGCTGCATTAACCAGATACTGTGGAATCAGTTCCGTTTTTGTGACTTAAGGATGTGTACAAGGTGTTTCCTGTCTTGATCATAGCCTCTCTTGGTTGTTAAAGTTAGCAAAAGAAACTTTACCCAGGTGGGTCTGGGGTATGAGGAGTACAGTCTTGTAGGAGGGAGGTGATCACTGCTTAAGAAGTCTGCCCTGGGGTGTATCATACTTGACAACAAGTACATGAACACACGTTCCCTCTTTCAAAAAGATTCTTGAGAGAGTCATGGTAGAACACTTCCAGTTATTCTTGGAGAATACTGAATACCTTGACCCATTCCATTCTGGATCCATTCCTGGTTCTGGGACTTAAATCCATCTTGGTTGCCATTACCACAAGAAATGTTGGGTGACGTGTTACTCTCACTGGATCTTTCAGTGGCTCTCAATACCATTGACCATAATACCCTGCTAGCCTGCTTTGGTGTGATGGAAATCAGAGGCATTGTTCTTTAGTGGGTTTGGTCCTATCTACAAGGATGGCTTCAGAGAGTAGTTGTGGGGGGGGGGTGTTATCATTTAGACCGTGGGGTATCAGAGAACTATTTAACATCTAAGTTTCCTGCATCATAGCTCGCATCATTCAACAGGCCCCCTGGCTTTCAAGGAGCCTTTTTCAGGGAGGTTCCAGGAGGATGAGGGAGAGGGGAAATCAGCTTCTTCCAGTCCTAGTATGCATGTGTTTTGTTTTTGATTCAACCTAGTACATAAACAGCATTGTGAAGTATGGTGTCTCACCTTTCTAAAGAGAAAAAAAAAACCCTTGGAAGTGAACATCATCTAATTATTAGGTCATAGCATTAAGGGTTTACGGTAAACTTGAATGTTTTCACCAAACTACAGGCATGCACTTTAATGTGCCACAGTTATATATAGTGAAGTAGGGTCTGCAGTGCTCTATGGAAGTTATTTTTATACGATTTCTTAATTGCCTATGATGGTAGATTTTCATTAATATTAAAGTAAGCAATGTATAAGTATTATACAGTAGTATTTTGTATTATAATGCAGTATAAGTCAGTATTATACTGCTTCGAAAGTTTGTTAGAAATCTGAGGTTATACATATCAAATGAATAAAAGTAGAAGCCATAAAGGGCAGTTCTTAAAATACTGCTTGAAAGTATTTTTAAAAGTATGTCTGTTTTGTTTTGGAAGAGCAACTATTGCTTTAGGGGACTTTAGAGTTCTTTTGCTAGCCACCCCTTGTTTTCCTTTTTTAATCAACAGTAGTGGGCCTTCACATCTCAAGCAACAGCTCAGTAGGGTTCAAAGAAGACTTTTTCAATTAATTCAGTTTTCTTCAATTGACTTCAATGGCCATGACGAGGATATAAAAGAGGGAAGGTGGATGCTGCGCTATACAGAAGTCAAGACACTCACGTGAAAAAACACATAAGAGCATGTGTTTAAAAGCAAGTTTAATTGCCCTATAAGAATTGGATGTCTTGAACTTTAAGTAGCTCCAGGGATGGATTTTTGGTACCAGGGAATTGGTACAGGAAGGAGTTCTAATTTCCTTCCACAGTCTGCATCTAATCGGGAGGAGCCCTGGACTTCAAACCAATATAGGCAACAAGAAGCTTCAAGGGAAAGGAATTACACACTCTTCACTTGCTCAGCAAGATCTAAGTATTCAAACTAGTTATATAGCTACTAGGAATAATGTTTCTTTTTATTTGGCACATCAGTCATGCATCACTAATTCAATTTTCATTCAATTTTCAATTTCAGTTTTCAATAAGAGAGAGTGGTTCAGTTTTCTTAAGAGAGAAACTGCCCTGTTTTTTACACAGATGTCTTTAGCCACAGACTGTTGTTTAGTTACCATATTTTGTTCATTGTCTTTCTATAAAGAATTGCATACACCAACCAGGGAAAATGTTACTATCGTTAACATACTCTGATCAATGAAGAATGACAATTGGTGATTCCCCAGTCTTCTCTGGAAGATTGGAGGATCATTTGGATCAGTTTGGTGGTGGTCACGAAAGGGAAGCCCTGCAGAAGTCTGTTCACATGACACTGGATATTGACCAGTGTTAGATATTGAACTTGTTATGCTTAAAGATGTCTAAAAATATGTTGAAATTGTCCTGGGAACTGACATGCAGCAATCCAAGGTTTAGTTGGATCTATGGTCAAAATGCATCAGTGCAAACTGTATGTAAGTTGCACTTGCAGGAATGTGCTATGAGATTCTGGTTCTGGTGTTTTTCCAGATGTTAACTGTCACATGAATAATCATAAAATAAATAAATCTCATTTTAATGGCAAATGACTTTCTGCACTCCACGCACCTGTTTCTAAGTCTTTACTCTCCACAAATGAGCACAGACTAACTTTATTCTGTAGATTTGTTTTTAAAAATAACATGGAATTTGCATGAATATAACAAAATGCATCTTTGTTAGGTATCTTTCCTTGCAGTTTAACTCCTTTTGATGTCACTGAAAGCTTAGGAAAGCCATGGTGATTGCAAATAAAACAAAGCATCGATGAATATGTGAGTGACAGAGTTTGTCTTCAAATTGACAACAATAGACAACAATTACTGTCCAGTAACCATAGGTTTTCTGTCTGGAATTTGTGAAAATGCTACAGAAACTTGTAATTGCCTTAATTTTTCCCCCAGCACGTAATAAACAGTGCACTCAGTCTTCTCTAAACTGTTCCTTTCTTGATCCAATCTAGCCTGAAGTCATACAGTGTGAGTCCTGGTAATTCCCCCTAAGGTTATAATGAAGATAAAGGTTATCTTTTTGTTAAATGAGTTAAAACACTGGCTCCCAACTCTTATTTGTCCCTCCGCTCCCAAGTCTGAGTTTCTGATTCTCTCACATCAACTGCTCCTGCTTGAAATGGGAGTGACCAGGCAGCTTGTACAAGACTGCAGCCACATTCACGAAAATCTCTCCTTTAAAAAAGAATTAGGCTTATTCTGTGCAGAATAGGCCATTTGTCATGTTATTTATGTTAGTTCTTTGCTCTTCCAGTGTTTAGGATGGTTAATAAAATTGGACCCATCTAGCTCTTCAAGATGTTTTGGAGCAGATTCAGAGCATGATATTCTCAGTGTTAAAATCTGTAAGGGGATGTGTTGATATTTGAAGGTGGCCTCTTTATGTTTACCAAGGGTTTTCTTTGCACCGGTAAGCCAAACACTGCTGCTTAGCCAATCTATTCAATATTAAACTGACCAGGTGACTGAACAATAAGAACTTTCCCACATCCATCTCAGAGCTGGGTATGAGCCATTACTGGGTAGACAGCAGGCATATACCAAGAGGTTCTTCTGAAATTTCTACCCAGGGAATGGTGGAAGGACCAAACAAAACTGGAAAAGCAAGCTGGGAGTCCTTTTCTTCCAGTACAGGTGCCAGGAGGAAGTCTTCCAGGAAGTAAGGGAGCTTGAAGCAGGCATGTGGAGATATCAAGCCAGTGTAATGTAATGGTTAAGACTGCAGGACTGGGACTCAGGTGATCTGAGTTTTAGTCCCTGCTCAGCCATGGAGCCAACTGGGTGACTTTGGGCCATTCAAAGACTTAACCCAACCTACATCACAGGGTTGTTGTGGGGATAAGACTGAGAGCAGGAAGAGAATTACGAAATAATACAATTAATGTAATAGTAATAAACATAATACGAATAAACATAATTAAACAATACAATAATAACTGTGCTACCTACCCCAAGGCCAACAAATCATGCTACTTAATGTAAGATCATTTATTTATTCAGGTTTCTGCACTCCCACTTCCCTTCCAGAACAGCATTGACTCTTCTGATGGTTCATACCCCTTTCTTTTATTAAGAAATATTAGAAACAGAGAAACGGAGCGAGTCAGAAGGAGCCTCCCGGGCCATCTAGTCTGACGTCTGGCACCAGCCGGCTCCGCTCACAAAATGTTCACCATGTGCACGTCCAGCCTATCCTTGAACACCCGCACCGATGGGGCCTCAACGACCTCTCGTGGACGCCCATTCCACACCCTCGGGGTCCTGACTGTCAGGAAGTGCTTCCTGGCATCCAAATGGAACCTTGGCTCCCTGAGCTTTGCTCTGTTGGAGCGCGTCCCGTCTTCCTCTGCAGGGGAGAACAGGTCTCTACCCGTCTCTGTGTGACTTCCCTTCACATACCTGTATGTCACCAACATATCCCCTCTGAGTCTCCTCCAGGCTGAAGAGACCCAGTTCCCTCAGTCTCACCTCATACCCCATCCCCTGCAAACCGGCCACCAACCTTGTGGCCCTACGCTGCACTGACTCTAACCTGGCTATATCCTTTCTGTAATGAGGGGCCCAAAACTGAGCACAATACTCCAGTTGCGGGTGCACCAGAGTTGTATAGAGTGGTAGTAATACCTCTCTTGATCTAGAAGCCACACTTCTGGCTATGCAACCAAGGGTGGCGTTCGCCCTCTTGACCACCGCATCACACTGCTGACTCATGTTTAGCCTGCGGTCAACCAGCACCCTGAGGTCCCTTTCACAAGTGCTGCTCTCCAGCCACTTATCACCTAACCTGTACTTATGACAGCTATTCCTATGCCCCAAGTGTAAGACCTTGCACTTCTCCACATTGAACGCCATCCTGTTGTCTCCTGCCCACGTCCATAGTCTGTCCAGATCCTTTTGGATCTGGAATACCTGCTCCTCAGTTGTGGCCACTGCTCCAGTTTTAGTGTCGTCTGAGAATTTGATCAGCAGACTGTTCACCCCTTCTTCCATGTCATTAATGAAAAGATTAAACAGGATTGGCCCCAGGACAGAGCCCTGAGGGACCCCGCTTGTCACTGGCTGCCATCCTGATGATTCCCCACTAATGGTTACCTTCTGCTTTCGGTCAGTCAACCATGCCCTAATCCACCGGACAGTGCTTTGGTGTATCCCAAAACTCCTCAGTTTCTCCACCAGCATATCATGGGGCACTTTGTCAAAGGCCTTGCTGAAATCCAGGTATACCACATCCACTGCATCCCCTCCATCTAGCCATCTTGAAACCTTGTCATAGAATTCCACAAGGTTTGTCTGGCAGGACCTGTTTTTGCAGAAGCCGTGTTATGTGGCTGTCAGCCTCCCTTCCCTATCTAGCATCACTAGATCTCTCTCTATTATGAGCCTTTCCATTGTTTTTCCTACAATGGACATAAGGCTAACAGGTCTATAATTCCCCATGTCCCTTCTACTACCCTTTTTGAAAATTGGGACCACTGATGACCAATATTCAATAAATATTCAATTTTAATAAATGGTCTCCAAATATTTTCAAAATTATTTTTATTTATCAGACAATTCCCCTTTTTGTATAAATTTTACTGCTGTTAATAAATTTGTCATCAATTCTTTAATATTTTGTCCCATGTGTCCTCTAAATAACGACAATAATGCTAGTCCAGGATCTGCTTTGATGTTTAAATTCAATATTTTTCTAATTTCTTTAAAAACTTATCAAAACTCATTTATATATTTGCACTCCTACCACATATGGAAAAAAGTACCCACTTCCTGGTTGCATCTCCAACATACATTGAAATATTCATTACTCATATAATTCAGTTTGGCTAGAGTTAAGTACCATTTCCAAACTAATTTATAAAAATTCTCTTTAATTTCTATTGACAAATTTTAAAATTCTCTTATCCCACATATTATTCCATTCTTCAGTACCAATATTTCTTTTTATATCTGTTTTCTCAAGACTCTTTAAGAGGAGCATATTGGTTCTCTACTTCATTCCTCCCATCCATATATTATCCTGTTTTTCTTTCTGTAAAATTTTATCTTCAAATTTAGTATTTGGAAATACATTGGGAATACCTAAACCTCTTGTTTTCTGGGGCATATACCATCTTTTTAAATTAATCCTTGCTTTTTTTTTCCCCCATTACAAAATTTATTATTCATGTTTTACCATTCTTTCAAATCTTTCTCTGTTAACTTCATTGGCAACATCTGGAACAAGAAATTAATTGTAGGTAAAATCTTCATTTTAAATGGAGCTTTTCTACCACACCATAATAAAACAATCTTTCTAAATTCATTCATTTTCTCTTTCATTTCATATTTTAACTTATTAAAAGTTAAATTAATAATTATTAATAATTATTTCTTCTGAAACATTGCAATTTTTGGAATACTTACACATAAATACTTAATTTTACACACCTTAACTTCTAACTTGCTTATCCTTTACAGTTAAATAGCATCAGTTAAATATTACAGTTATTACAGTTACAGTTAAATATTACAGTTAAATAGCATCGTTTCCAATTTGTCCCAATTTACTTGTAAACCCGTTATTTCTCCAAATTTTGTTAAATGTATTGTAATCTGGTCCATAAATTTAACTGGATTCCTTATTGTTAATCATGTATCATCTGCAAATAAGCTAATCTTAATTTTATTCTCAAATTGTATACCTTTTATTAAATTATTGCATCTAATACTATTTGCTACCATTTCTAGAATTAAAGCAATATTGGAGAGAGAGGGCAACCCTCTCTAGTATCCTGGCTTAGGGATATATGTTGTGTAACACCATTATTCACTATCACCATTGCAAAGTTTTTAAAGTACAGTTGATTTATTATAAATCATGGACCAAACCCCCATTTTTCTATTGATATCTTTATTGTTGGCCATTCCACACTGTCAAAAGCTTTAAAAATATCTAAGTTTATTATACCAAGTTTTAAATTTTCCATATATATATATATATATATATACAATTATATTTAATACTCTTCTAGTCAAATCTGCCATCTGGCTGCCTATTATAAAACAACTTTTATCCATATTAACATAATTACCAATAAAATTACTCATCCTCATTGCAAATATTGCTGTAAAAATTGTTTGGATCTTGGTTAATCAAGGATATAGGTCTGTAGGCTTCAGGATCAGTCAAATCTCTGTTGGGTTTTGGAGTTAGAAGTATTTCCAAGATGCTGGCATCTTATCTCCTTCCAATATATTATTAAATAAAGATTTTAATTTTGGAATCAACATCTTTTTAAAAGTAACTAGGATTTGATTTATCTTTCATTTTATCCATTATCATATTAAAATCTCCAGCCATCATTACAGATTCCTTTCTTATATCTTCCAACTCTTTAGTCACTTTTTTGAAAAAGGCCATCTGATTTTCATTCAGTGAATAAATATTAATTAAGGTTCTCTCAATTCTCCCTGTAATATAAAAAACTACCCTTTTCATCTTTTCTGTTTTGTTTCTTTTAAATTCAGCTTTTTTAGATATAATAATTGCCATTCCCCTTGAGTTAGAACTCCCGTATGCTTTCTCATAAATATTTGACCATGATATCTTTAACTCATTAACCTCCTCTTTTTGATGTCTCTTGCAAAAATACAATATCTGCTTTATCTTTATTTATTGTAGCTTCATTTCCTCCCTTTTAATTACTTCCCCAAGCCTTTAACATTCAAAGATGATACTCCTACAATTTTAACGATTTCAAATTTAGAACACATATCCTTGTTGGTCCTTTGTGCACCCCCATAAATATACACAACAACCAACCCCCCCAAGCCAAAAAGAATATTAACCCTCTTTATTCCCCACTTCCAAAAACCCCACACGTAATATGGATAAAAGTTGTCCTGGGCATTACCTCTACCTTTGCAGAAAAAGGGAGGGGGAGAAACAACCGGTCAGCTCTGCTCTAAGTGTCTACTTTCCATTGCCTCTATACCCCTATTATCTTAACCCATCCTTTTAAAAACTTAATTCTTTAACTCTTTAAATTCTCAATACTACCTTTCCCACTTAAAATTCACATATTCAAAATTCATCTAATATAATAGTTAACTTATTCAAGGTTAATACGCTACCATATTTATAAATCCGTTTTTTGTTTTTTGTTTTAATCAAAACCCAGAGTGCATGCTTTGGGGGAGTAAGAGAGGAGGCTGAGAAGAGGTGTACCACATTTTTGAATCATGTTCCTGGCAAATAGATGGAGAAGAAATGGAGGTAGTGACAGATTTTATTTTCCTGGGCTCCAAGATCACTGCAGATGGGGACTGCAGCCAAGAAATTAAAAGACGCTTGCTCCTGGGGAGGAAAGCTATGGCAAATCTAGACAGCATACTAAAAAGCAGAGACATCACCCTGCCAACAAAAGTGCATATAGTCAAGGCTATGGTTTTCCCAGTTGCAATGTATGGCTGTGAAAGCTGGACCATAAGGAAGGCTGAGCGCAAAAGGATTGAGGCCTTTGAATTGTGGTGCTGGAGGAGACTCCTTTGAGTCCCTTGGACTGCAAGGCGAACAAACCAGTCAGTCCTAGAGGAGATCAAGCCGACTGCTCTTTAGAAGGCCAGATAGTGAAGATGAAACTCAAATACTTTGGCCACCTAATGAGAAGGAAGGTCTTCCTGGAGAAGAGTCTAATGCTGGGAACAATAGATGGCAAAAGAAGAAGGGGACGACTGAGGATGAGATGGCTGGATGGAGTCACTGAAGCAGTTGGTGCGAGCTTAAGTGGACTCCGGGAGATGGTGGAGGACAGGAAAGCCTGGGGGAATGTTGTCCATGGGGTTGCGATGGGTCGGACACGACTTCATGACTAACAACAACAACAACAATTCTGCTTCAAGTATCAGGTTGCATTCAGCTCGTTGAGTACAACCTGTGATCTAGATATGCTTTCCACAGGACACAGGTGAGCAGCAACGACACCCCACACAAACTACCCCAATGGGATCCATTGCCAGTTGTTCTCATAAGACCAAGAGTGCTTGGGAATTTAACAGAGCAGAAAATGTGCCAAGTGTCCCCTTCTGCTTCCCAATTTTGCCCACTAAGGAGCAGTAGAAGTAGTTCCTTTACTATCCTGAAACACCCTCTGTTAATTGCAGGCAAGAGTCAAGGAGTAGTCATGATATGTTGAACAGCAGCAACAGTTTCTCATGCCTTCCCCAAGGAGAGAAGGTTAACATGCTAAGAAGCTGTCTGACATGGCAGAAGCTAGAGTTCAAGAGCCAGGTCTTTAAGGTAGCCCTCATGGCTGCCCTGCAGGAAGTAGGAGCCTTCCTGGTGAGAAAGCACTACCAGTACCCAGAGAAGTTTCTTTTTCTCCTATGAAGGCCACTCAGACTGCAGACAGAGAGTCTGGGTTGCTGCAGAAAGCAGCAAAGTATGATGGGGTCATTATGAAGTAACTCGGGATCTCAGCTGTGCTGCCTGACTGCAGAGCAGAGCTGGCTGGAAAGCTGGGGGTATTGTTGGCTGTTTTTCTGCAAGCCTAGCCAATATGATCTGGTTTCAGTTGCTTAGTTATAAAAATGTGATTTTAGATACGGTTTTAATTTTAAAAAGTAATTTTGTGATGTTTTATTTCTTTAACCTATATTACATTTTTTGTAAATATCATTATTCTTGTTCACTGCCCAGAGAGTTTCAGCTATGGGGCAGCATAAAAGTTAAATAAATAAATCCATCCATACATAAACTCACATCAAGCACAACTCTGTCCAGCTAGGAAGAGGGGTCATGTGTGGCATAAGGGCCAGCCTGACCATTTTCCAGCATGGAAGCAGCAGACAGAGAATGAGAACAAAAAAAACACAACTATGCATGGAGGAAAAAAATATGCTTGAAGAGTGGAGAAGTATGTGTTTGGATAGATTGACAACTGAAAGGGGATTTTGTAGGGGAAGAAAAGCAGTGGTCAGTTGTCTGCACTTATCTGAAAAGAGAGTACTAGGCACTGGATTGGGTATATTTTGATGTTTGGAAAATAACAAAACTCAATCAGACCTCTCAGGAGTCAGTCAGTGAACATAAAGATGGCCTGTTGGATGTGGGGGTCTTTGGCTTTTGTATACTGAAGAGCTCGTTCATTCAAGGTGTGTGTGAGTGTGCGGGGGTGGGCGGAATGCTCTCCTCTTTATGCCAATAGAGGATGGTGACACAGCGTATCCTAGATAGCCAGCTCTTGGCAACTAGTTGTTACAGAGAAGAAAAGGTGATGGTGAGACATGACAATAAGTGTGATGACAAAATGGAGGCAAGCTGGTGCCCCCTTGTAACATCTCCCTGATGCTGGGAAGTTTGGTCTGAGTGATCAAAATAAAGAGCTCACTTTCCCATGGAGACTGGTTTGTAGTGTTGGTCCATCTTACCTGTCTAGAAGGTTTCTACTATGCTTAGTACTCTAGTATATGCTGCAGCAATTCTTGATGGAGAGTCTTCTGTCAGTTTCTCAGGCATTGGTATTGGGAGCTCGGCCACTCTGCAAAAGAAAGACAATCTCCCCTTGTTTTGACTAAGCTAGTCTATTTGCAGCCAGCTTGTTAAGCCATTCTTGAAGGACAGTTGAAGTTGTGGGCATGACCTCAAAAAACGACCTCAGTTCTGGCCACAAAGGAGGCATTAGTACAAGAGTTAGTTACTTTTCAGCTTCCAGTCACACAATGGAATTTGCTCAGAAGGCAAATGTGTACTTACTACCTAATTATTTTTTGGGTTCCTCAAAAAACCCAAAACAAAAAACTTCCTAGAAAGAACTGTGGAGCCAGGAACAATGCACATGTAAGACTGACAGCATGTCACCAGTAGTCTCTGCTGTACACAGCTTAGTGGAGCAAAGCATACATCACTGGCAGCCATGGTTCACTACTCTGCTCAATGTCACTTGGTGGAAGAGAATGCCCCATCTTGCAGGCACCTAAGGAATCTGCCATATCCTGAGTAACCTATTGGTCCGTCTAACCCAGTATTGTCAATACTGACTGGCAGCAGCTCTCCAGGATTTCAGGCAGGAATTTTCTTACCCAGAGAAGTCAGAGATTGAAGCATGAGCCTTCTTCATACAAAGCATATGCTTTGTCAGAGCTTCAACCTCTCAAACTTAGACTTCTACTAGCTCTTAAGGCTAACTCCATTGATGCCTACATAGTTGTCTTGCCATGAGTAGTCCCAAGCATAAAATGAAGCAGAGTACAAGGGCAAACCACATAAGCAGAGTTTATACACATGGTATTTCTGAATCATTCAAGCTAGAAGCTTTCCAGATGGAAAAACACCTTTGTAAAGTTCCTGGGGAACTGTGAGAAACTGTCAACCATAGTAGCAATGTCCAAGAAGTGAACAGTATGTCAGCCTAAACAGAGGACTGAACTCATGTTGCATAAAGGGCTTAAGAGGTTCTAGTCTTCCAACCTTATGTTAGTTACCTGCCCACCACAGCAAGCAAGTGATGTTGAGGATGGATTTGAAATGGTGTGGGTAATTTTGACAAAAATTATACGCAGATACGCTACGAGCTCGACTCTACTTTGGAATCAGATTCTACTGTGGAGTTGCCTTCGATGCCGTCTGGTCCATACTTAATGGATGAATTTCAGTTGATGCGGCCTGATGATGTGGACAAGGTGCTTGGACGAGTACCCCCTACCACTTGCTTACTAGACCCATGCCCTTCCTGACTTCTTAAGACAGCCAAGGATGGGATTGGGCCCTGGATCCGGGAGGTGGTCAACGCCTCTTTGAGAGACGGCCGGGTGCCTGCACTCCTAAAGGAGGCGGTAGTCCGGCCAGTCCTAAAGAAGGCATCCCTGGATCCAGAGGTGGTCTCCAATTATAGACCGGTGGCCAACATCCTGTTTTTGGGCAAGGTACTAGAGCGGGTGGTGGCAGGACAACTCCAAGCACTCTTGGAGGAGACGGATTATCTGGACCCATTTCAGTCCGGTTTCAGACCCGGGTACGGCACTGATTCTGCCTTGGTCTCCCTGTATGATGACCTATGCAGGGAGAGAGATGGGGAGTGCGTCCCTGTTGGTTCTCCTGGACCTCTCAGCGGCTTTCGATACCATCGACCATGATATCCTTCTGGATAGGCTTGCGGGATTGGGAGTTGGAGGCACCGCTTGGCGGTGGTTCTGCTCCTATCTCAACGGCCGATTTCAGAAGGTGGTGCTGGGGGAGTATGGCTCTGCGCCATGGCAGTTGTGCCATGGGGTACTGCAGGGGTCCATTTTGTCCCCCTTGCTGTTTAACATCTACATGAAACCGTTGGGAGAAGTCATCAGGAGGTGTGGGCTGTGGAATCATCAGTACGCTGATGATACCCAGCTCTACCTCTCGTTCTCCACCAATCCAGGTGATGCAGTGGCTGTGCTGAACCGGTGCCTGGCCAAAGTAATGGGCTGGATGAGGGCCAATAAACTGAAGCTCAATCCAGACAAGATGGAGGTCCTGCTGGTGGGCGGTTCGAGTCTTGGAGTGGGGGACTTGGGCCTTGTCCTGGACGGGGTTGCACTCCCTCTAAAGGACAAGGTCCGCAGCTTGGGGGTACTCCTCGATCCAGAGCTGTCGTTACAGGCCCAGGTGACGGCAGCGGCGAGGAGTGCTTTCCTACAGCTTCGACTGGTACATCAGCTGCATCCCTTGCTGGACCATGAATGCCTGGCGACAGTGACACACGCGTTGGTGACTTCTCGACTAGATTTCTGCAACGCCCTCTACGTGGGGCTGCCCTTGAAGACGGTCTGAATACTTCAGTTGGTGCAAAATAGAGCTGCCAGGTTGCTGACGGGGACTGGGCATTATTCTCATATAACCCCAGTCCTCTGTCAGCTCCACTGGCTCCCAATTGAAGTCCGGGCCCAATTCAAGGTGCTAGTTTTGACTTATAAAGCCCTAAACGGCTTGGGACCTGGATACTTAACGGACCGCTTACGCCCTTACGTGCCCTCCCGCCCTCTGAGATCTGAAACACAGGCCCTCCTCCGGGAACCCTCAGTGAGGGAGACTAAGAGGGTGAGTACTCGGAGGAGGGCTTTCTCGGTGGTGGCTCCCCAATTGTGGAACGCGCTCCCTGGAGAGGTCCGCCTGGTGCCGTTGTTAAGTGTTTTTCGGCGCCAGGCGAAGACCTTTTTATTTAAATCTTATTTTAAGTGTTAAATCGTTTATTTGGTTTTAGTTTATTGTTAGGTATTTATGTATTTATTTTGTTTAGTTAATTGGTTATTATCTGTTATAGTTTAATTGTGTTTACTTATTTAATGGTTTGTTGTTTATGATTTTGTATATTTAGGTTGGCCAAGATGCACCGGCGGGGGGAGGGGATAGATAGTTAGGTTTTTAATATATTGTTTGTATTTTTAAATGTTGTAAGCCGCCCCGAGGCTTTGTTGCGATGGGGCGGCATATAAGTGTGTTAATAAACGAACAAACAAACAAACAAATGTTCTGGTGAACAGGTGGTAGAGTTTTAATGCCTTATGTAGCTGTTTCGTTTCCTCATCACAGATACGTAAAAAGTGATGTGTTAAGCTTTATTTACCTGAGGGATATGTTTCATAGTTCAGCTTTGCAGAATCTGGCTTGCATTGAATGCAGGAAGCAGGGTGTGGTGGGGAGGAAGAGGAGGAGGATTGCAAGATGCACTCATCCATGTTCAATAGCTTTGTATGAGTATCTTGTGTTTGTATGGCAATAACACTGACCTGTTATTTGTATGGCAATAACACTGACCTTTTCCTCAGCAGGCTAGTTTTATTTTTTGCAGCTCTATGAACATGTGACACCTTTGTTCACATAGTTGTGAAGGGGAGGGAATGTGGTGGAAAGTGATCTCCATTTAGAACTGATTCTCCTCTAGTTTGAAAAACTTCTTAAGGACCAACAGTATATGTCATTAATCACATTTTCAATGAATATGTGTAGTAGTTACTTTGCTTTTAGATGGTCATGTGTGAAGCATGTGGCCTGAAATGTAAGAGTGATTTTAAATCTGCAATGTGGGAAAGGTCTGCATAAATGAGACAGTACTATAAAGCCACAAGTTCAAAGTTCAGTAGCTTTATTACTACAAATTATAGTATTAGATTTTTTTAAAAGGCTTTTGTTTTAATAAGAGGAAGTCTTATGGTTTTTCAGTCCAGAACTCTTGAATGAGAAATCTGCAAGGGTGGAACAGTCTGTAAGTTTCATTTTTTACAAGTTTCAAACACTGGTTTATTCCATTATCAATTTCCACTTTTTAATAAATATCCTCATGAAAATTCACCCATACTTCCCCCATGTTATGAACATTGGTGTGACTTTAGCTTCTTTCGTAGGCAATGGGAGAAATGCATACAAAAATGCATATATGTTTGTAGGCACTTCTAATTATATATGCATTTTATCCCCCACCCCCCTTAGAGGACTGTACTCAGAATTCAGAGAAAGTGAAGGATTATTGCATGCATTAATTTAGAGAGTGCAAATTAGGTCTGTTTGCATTAAAATGGAAACTGAACAATTTCCTCCTGGTCCTTAGAAATCCAGTCTAAATCGAATGTAACTCAGAAAACAGATGACAAGTCATCAAAGAAATTCCATAGCTTTTTGTTCCATACTCTGGTTTACTGTTCAGTCTATCGATTCATGCTGAATATATGACTAGCTGGGTGTCAGCAACTCAGTAACTTTGTATATCCTATAATTATTAAAATTGGTATAATTTTGGGGCTTGCTTTACAAAATTGGTGCAACATTTTAAAATATATGCAGAAGAAAATTCAGTGTATGTTTCTACTCTTTAGAACACATCAGTAATGGAGGATCAAAATGAAGATGAGTCTCCAAAGAAAAACACACTGTGGCAGGTATGCCTGATTCTCTTCTCTTCCTCTCTTTTTTCCCACATGCCCAATAGAATATGGCAGTGTTTGCTTTAGAAAGTATTTGTGTATTTTTTGTTCTTTTAAAATAATACTTTACCATTGTCTTGGGCATTTACCCAACCATGTAGCATCATCAGGCACTCTTGGTATGCTATGAATTTAAAACAAGGGCTTGATACAGAACTTATTTAGAATTGAAAACTTTATCAATGCACACACAAGTAAATCTGATATACTTTTCTCTTGCTGCTGGTAGTGGTAGGGCAAGAGTGATCTGTATGAAGATCTCTCAGGGATGGAGTACAAGCAACAGGGAACTTACTAGTCTGGGGGAATTTGATGGTGGTGGTTGGAAGTCAGGACACCCAGGGTGAGGCAGGTTACAGTAAAGGTCCCTGAGGTCTGCAGGTGAAGCACCCCTAGTGTACAGGATGGAGATTATGTAAATGAGAATAGATATGATGAATTGTAAATTTCATCTTGCTTTTTGGAGGCCTTGTAATTGGGGCTTTTTCTAGGCACAGCACCATTACTTTTTTGGTCAAAATACTTGTTTTCATTTCTTTTGGCTGAAATAGCAGTTTTCTCAGTTTCAGATGCAGCCCTCATGAAAACAAACAGATACATTCATTGTGTTGCCCTTTGGCATTTTGCAGTGGATGGGTGAAGTAGTATTGTGTGCATGTGGCACTGGCTGCTCTGACAGGACAGTGGGGCAACATTGTAGCAGCTATATTCTTAGTGCTTCACCTATCTCTTTAAGGCCAAAAGAGAGTGCAGGAAATCAATGGTCTGAATTTTCCAGGCCACAAAGTGTAGCTTTCAAGTGTGCGGGCAGAACAGTGGCCAGGTGCAGTTTGCCACTTAATTTGCATGGAGGGTATGCACAGGTGAAAATTGATACTTAGCTCAGGCAAATGCAAATTGCATGGCGGTTATATAAGTGTTTTCCATAATATTTTTCATAATATCATTGGATCAGAGAACACCTGTTAATTTTCCTCCTTGTTCGTAATACTCTCTAGTCACTAGGTGGTGCTGTGAGTGTAGTGATAGAAATTCTCAAAAAAGATTAACAAGTAACACTGGTAGACTACCTTTTAATGCACCAAGACTAATAGGTGTAGTAATAAATCTAATGGCTTTTCCATCTCTCAGGATAATACTTTGTTTTGTAGATCAGCATGCAGAGATTAGAACAGTTAACACTGACTACAGATTGTCAGGTTTGGATGCTTGGTTGGTGCTTGACTTAGCATAATTTTTATATGCCCTTAGATGTTTCATTTGGTAGCTTTTCTAACCTATTCAAGCTCAGCTTTACCTAAAGTCATGTTCATTCTGTAACAATCTGCAGCTCTTATCATAGCTTGGCTGGATGAAATTGGATCTTGTATATTCAATACCACTGTTCATGGCTGCAAATTACCTAGTTGTTTTGTAAAAACACAGTGACAAATAAGCCAAAGTTTTAATTGTTCTCAAGAAGCCCTAATCTTAAACATCTTGAGAACAATTAAAATGGTTAATTAAAATAAAGTACAGCAGTTTGTTCCGTGAGTGGGGAAAAAAGAAGTAAAGGGTGACCAACCCACAGTGCCAGGTTTGGATTTTATTCAAATGTTAAGAATACCAAATGGGAATTAAATGTAGGAAGAATGTGCCAATTGGTATACAAATTGATGTTTACTGGGAAAACTCTATTCCAGAATAAGGTGATTAGAGTTAGGGTGATTATCAGCATAATTTATTGTGATTATCAACATAATGTTCTTAGAAATTTCTCTAATGTTTTAAAATTAAAAGTTTGATATGCTGATACTTAATTTTGTGTTCCTAAAAAAATAACAGATAAGCAATGGAACTTCATCTGTGATAGTCTCAAGGAAACGACCATCTGAAGGAAACTACGAAAAGGAAAAAGACTTGTGTATTAAATATTTTGACCAGTGGTCTGAATCAGATCAGGTTGAATTTGTGGAACACCTTATTTCACGAATGTGTCATTATCAGCATGGACATATTAATTCTTACTTAAAGCCCATGTTGCAAAGGGATTTCATCACTGCTTTACCAGGTAAGCTGCATCTTACTTAGCGAAAGAAAAATTGGTTGTGTCCTTTGCTATGACCCAATATTGTTACCTGTTATCAGTATGTTGCATGTTTTGATGCACTTATGTTAGTTTTGTCTGAATAATTGCAGTGGCCACTGGATGCCAGTGTTGTTCCATCTAAACAGAGACTGCGAGGTGTGTATGTATTTTAAATGGGATTCTATCTGTAGTGCAAACTTAACTTCTTCCTAGACCAAACCAACATGTCAGATTTGGTGTATAAATTTTGCTGCTGGGTTTATTCATTACAGTGTTTCCTAGCTGTTGTTAGAAACTGGTTCAGAGGCAAAGCAAGGTTGCCTGCTCTTTTAGCTAATCTAGTGATTTTCAAGCTCTTGGCCCATGCTTTTAAAACTAGTCCCATGCTAAGTGTGGAATTCAACGTCTCTGTTATAGATGCACAGGTTTCTTGGAAATAGGCTCACTGAAGTTGATGTGAATCTTCTGTTCTGTACAGGACTTGGGTTTAGAATAGTTTTAGGTTAATTTATGTTTATCTGGGATGTCGTAATCCATAAGAAAGTGGAAGGAAGTAAGCTTGCTTAATTTTTTATGCCCAATGTAATGTTGATTATAAAAGTAGGGTTTATACATAAATGGACTACAGTAGTCTTATTCTTCCCCATTTGTAAATTTTACGGTGTTAGCTACTAAACTCATTAGATTAGTAATGAGAGTGGAGCCCTCTCTGGGAGCCCTCTGTGAAGGAGGTGAAGAGAGTGAGTACCCGGAGGAGGGCTTTCTCTGCGGTGGCACCCCACTTATGGAATCTGCTCCGCAGAGAGGCTCGCCTGGCGCCGTCATTATTTGCTTTTCGGCACCAGGCGAAGACCTTTTTATTTAAGAAATATTTTAATTGTTAATTTATTAATTTATTAATTTTATTAATTTATTAGTTTGTGAATTTTAGTTTTTGTTAGTTTTAATTGGGACTATGAGATGGGCCAATTTTAGTCTTTAACTGTAATCGGTAGGTCGATTTGTGTTTTAATTTTATGTTATATTTCGTTTTGTACGGATCTGCTGTGAGCTGCCCCGAGGCTAGCTGGCAAGGGGCGGCATAGAAATTTTTCTAATAAATAAATAGATAGATAGATAGATAGATAGATAGAGTAACACATACCAATGAACCAAACTATTTGAGAGGGTGAAAACAAACAGGGTTGTGAAGAACTTCAAAGGGATCTTTTCAGACCGGGACAATGGTCATCAAAATGGCAACTGTAATTCAGTGTAAGCAACTGTAAAGTGATGCATGTTGGGACAAACACTGCCCCCCACAACTGTTTTGGTGGACAGCTCAATGAAAATATTGACCCAGTCCAGAACTGCTGTGAAAAAGACTTAACTCCATGTTAGGCATAATTAGTAAAGGAACTGAAAATAAAAATTGTGAGTATCAAACTAGCATTACAGAAATCTGGTATGGCTGCACATAGAATATTGTGTACAGTTTTGTTCACCATACCTAAAAAGGATATTGTAGAGCTGGAAAAAGGATAGAAAAGAGGCTGGAACAATCCCCTTATGAGGAAAAGTCAAAACATCTGGGATAGTTTAGCTTAGAAAAAATAATGAGAGATAAGAGAAGGGGGCACAAAATATGCATGCTGTAGAAAAAGTAGATAGATGTTTTTCTTCTTCGTGGCCTCTGTGCATCACACATATGGGTACTGCACCTGCGCAGTGCCTTTGACCGGAAAAGATTGACAGCTAATGTCTTGGCGGGAAGCGCTCCGCTCCCCCTCCCCCTGTAGCATATATAGAGCGGAGTGCACACCATTTTGTTCTGTCTCTGTGACCGCTGTTCGTCGTGCCTTAGTGCCGTCCTTCGCTATCGCTCTGACTATTGCCTCTCAGCGTTTGTTCCAAGTTTTTATTCCCTCACTTACCTTGTTCACATTTTCTCGTATTGCTCACTTGTTCTGCATGTTTTTTTCCCTTCACTTATCATTCCCCTCCCTAAAAAACAAAAAACAAAACAAAAAATATATACTTACCCTCTATCCTATCCTCTCTTCTAATTCTTCTCTTTCTGACACGATGGCTCAACGAGTGGCGGCGTTCAGAAAGTGTGCTGAGTGCTGATCGAAGATGTCACCAACCGATCCGCACGACCTATGCCTCCTCTGCCTGGGAGAGGGGCATAGGACTGATAAATGTTCCCATTGCCTAGCCTTCTCCAAGCAGGCTAGGAAAAATAGGGAAAATCGTTTGAGGAGGCTGCTTTGGGACCACGCCCTCCTCCAAACGGATCCGCTGGCTCCCCGCCCAGTTACGGCTGTGACTGCAGCCCCGCAACCAGCCCCTCCTGCCTTGGCTTCAGCAGCCTCGTCTGCTCAGGTCGCCCCACCACGTGCTTCGAATGAAGCCATGGCCACCGTCACTTCAGCGCCTCCAACCAAAAGAGCGGAGAAGCGTAAGCAAGCTGAGCTCGAAAAGGGCCACAAGAAGTCGAAACGCGATAAGAGCGAGAAGCCGAAGAAGGCTAAGAGCCAGGACAAGCCCAGGCACAGGGCTTGTCCCATCTGGCTCTTTGGTCCCATCGGTGCCATCAGCGCTAGCGGTACCGACGCCACCGGGGCCAGCCTTGCAGGAGGCAATGAGGGTTACCCCTCCTGGATCGCCTCAATGAATCCAGCCCACGGAACCGGCTACCATGCCGAGGCGAGAGCCCAGCTCAGATGGCGAGATCTTGGATTCGCCACCGAGACTGAGATCGCTGACGCCCATGCCTCCACCGGGCCGCGATGTGGAGACTCAGATTTCTCCACGTGGGCAAAGGAGTGGATCTCCTGATCGGAGTTCTCCCGAGTGGTATCCAAGGCCAACCTGGTACGACTACCACTCTGAGGTCGGTACCTACCTCAGGAGGCTCCTCGGTCCAGGGATAGACCATTGCCATCGGATTCGAGGCGTTCGGTACCGTTCCCGTCTAGGGAGAGCACAGTCTCCAGGTCTCCTGCGGGCTCCTCATCCTCCAGACCGCCATGTTACGCTACCGACTCTGATGGTTCCGATTTGGACTTGACCTCCCCGGATGCGGTCGTCACAGCACAAGGTCCAGGATCGCCTGACGAGTCCTACTCACCGCTTCGAATCCGACCACAGGTGTCGTTGACGAGACAGGCGAGCCCTTCCTTTCTCCTCTACTCCACCCACCCCTCTGTCATCTGGGGGTTGGCTACGAAGCCGACTCCCCATTTGGGAGTCCATTACATCTGACCGGTGGGTGTTATTCATTATTCAGCACGGATACCATATCAAATTCGATGCTATTCCTCCTTCGACTCCGATTCGAACCACCTTGTCCTCACAAACTCTTTTGGAGGAAGTTCATCAATTACTGGCGAAAGGTGCAATTCGTCAACTTTCTCGAAGTGAAGGAATGCACGGATTCTACTCAAGATACTTCACGGTTCCGAAGCGGGACGGTGGACTCCGACCTATTCTTGACTTACGGGGCTTAAATAAGTTCGTTACCTCACATAAGTTTCAGGTGACCACCCTACAGAATATCCTGCTGCTGCTGAGGAGAGGGGATTGGTTCGCCGCACTGGATTTGAAAGACGCTTATTTTCACGTCTTGATTCATCCCTCCTACAGACGTTTTCTCCGCTTTGCTATTGGATCCGATGTCTACGAATTCTTAGTGCTCCCGTTTGGCCTGGCAACTGCACCTCCGGTTTTCACCAAGTGTATGGTGCCAGTTTGCGCCTTTCTAAGGCTTCAGGGAATACAAATATATCCCTACTTGGACGATTGGCTGTTGGTTGCTCAATCTCAGCAACAGCTTTTACAATCCCTCCAGTTCACCCGTTGTTTACTGGACAACCTTGGTTTGTGTATCAATACTGAGAAGTCTATCCTTGCTCCTGTACAGGTCATCAACTTTATTGGCGCACAACTGGACTCTCTTCGAACCCGAGCGTTCCTACCGTCGGATCACATGCAGACTTTAATTTATCATGTTTGCGTGATTCTTCAAACCAAGACTACGTCAGCCAAGTCTGTTCAAAGACTCTTGGGCCACATGGCTGCAGCTGTTTCGGTTGTACCATACGCCAAGTTACGCCTGAGACCTCTTCAGTTATTCTTTCTACGACAGTTTCATCCGCATCAAGACAATCCGTTGATACTTCTTCGAATCCCATCCTCGGTGCTTCACTCGCTTCATTGGTGGACGGATCCGTCCAATCTGACTGTCGGAATCGCCTTCAAGCAGCAGCGTTCGACGATCTCGGTCGGTACCGACGCATCCCTGCAAGGATGGGGCACCACATGCGGACACATGACAACACAGGCCTGGTGGAGCCCTCAGGAAGCGAACAATCATATCAATTTCCTGGAGCTACTGGCCGTCTTCAAAGCGCTTCGTACGTTCAAGGATGTCCTCTATGGCCAGACGGTTCAAATCACTTCGGACAATACCGCCATGGTGTTCTACTTAAACAAGCAAGGTGGAACGAAATCCCAGAAGCTAGCCAACTTGTCCATCAAGATCTGGGATTGGTGCATCCACAGGAGAATACATCTGGCAGCGGTACATCTGGCGGGTACCGACAACGTGGAAGCGGACATCCTGAGCAGACATCTAATGTTCTTCCACGAATGGGAACTAAAGCCCCAGATACGCGAAGACATATTTCGTCTTTGGGGGTTCCCGCTTATCGACCTATTTACAACAGACAAAAACGCACTGTGCTACCAGTACTGCTCGAGGGCAGGGATCGGACGGAACTCCCTCGGAGACTCATGATGGACTGGACTGCTTTGAAGATTTATGCATATCCTCCCACACCTTTATTGATGAAGGTGGTGTCCAAGATCTTATACAAGAAACCGACGGGGATAGTCATCGCACTGTGGTGGCCTCGACAGCCTTGGTTTCCAACCTTACTTCGCCTTTCGCAAGGACATTTCCTACGCTTACCAAACGCTCCAGACCTCATTGCTCAACAGGAAGGGACTCTCCGCCATCCGGATCTGGACGTGCTCAAACTGACGGCTTGGTTCATCCCATAACTGCTGTTACAGTATCGAATCCGACTGCATCGGTCCCGACCACTTCGGATTCGGACCACACTCCGCATCCGGCACGCGCCTCTCAACACCAGCCTTTATCGGTTCCTTCGTTTACTGCTCCTGCATCTTCTTATGGATTATCGGACCAGACATCTCTTCCTCCAGAGATTCAACTTATTATTGACTCGGCTCTAAAGCCTTCTACACAAAAGTCATACATGGCTAAATGGTGACTCTTCTCCTCATTTGCGCAATCCAACGGAATTCGACCACTCTCGGCGTCGATATCGGACATCTTACAATTCTTTATGTCTTTGCACCGTTCCGGACTTAAACCCTCGTCCATCAAGGTCTACACGGCAGCGATCGCTCACTTTCGTGGTGCCCCTGAAGGACTGTTGCTGTTTTCGCAGCCGCTTATAAAAAGATTCCTCAAGGGACTCAGTAATATTAATCCGACCATTAAACCTACGGTTCCGACGTGGAGCTTGTCCGTTGTTTTGCAAGCTCTTACAAAACATCCATTCGAACCCATGGCTACATCGGACTTACGTCTCGTCTCATGGAAAACTGTTTTCCTTGTGGCTATAACTTCAGCTCGAAGAGCTAGTGAACTTTGTGCCCTTCGAGTGGACCCTCCATATTTGAATTTTCCTAGAGACAAAGTCATTTTGAGAATGGACACATCTTTCCTCCCGAAGGTCTCCACTCCACCGTCACCGTCTTCTTCTCGTCACCGTCGAATCTGTTGGTACGTTCTCTTCATGCTTTGGATGTGCGCAGATGTCTCGCTTTCAACAGGTTGTGCACTGAATCTATTCGTCATTCTCAGAGACTGTTCGTCAAATACTCAGAGCATGACCAGGGGTCCCCCATAACACCCCAACGACTTTCTAAGTGGATTGTGCAGACTGTCACTTTGGCCTATCAGCTTTCGCACATCGATTGCCAGTGACTCCCACAGCCCATTCTACAAGGGCTGTAGCGACTTCGTCTGCCTTTGCATCAGGCGTTCCCTTAGATGAGATATGTAAGGCTGCAATCTGGGCAACCCCGAGCACGTTTGCAAAGCATTACCGACTGGATGTTTGTGCAAGGCGAGATGCGTCTTTCGGTAGAGCAGTGCTCTCCTCCGTTCTCCAGTAGCGACACCTTCCCATCCTTTCAGGTAAGCTTGTTAATCTACCCATATGTGTGATGCACAGAGGCCACGAAGAAGAAAGACAGGTTGCTCGCCTGTAACTGATGTTCTTCGAGTGGCCATCTGTGCAGTCACACAACCCACCCGCTGGCCCCGCTCGGTGTCCGTGAGTGGTGTCGATGAGTGGAACTTGTTTCCGGTACCGTCTAAGATTTTTTTCCCCATACGGTACCGTATATTATGGATGAAATGTTTTTTCTCGGTACCGTGGTTACCCTTTTTTCCCTCGGTACCATGTCACTATCTAGTTTTCTCCTTATCATTCCTTTCACTTCCTTTGACTAGGGGACGAACGTTTGGTCTTCGAGACTGAACAAAATGGCGGGCATTCTGCTCTATATAGGCTGCAGGGGGGAGGGGGAGCGGAGTGCTTCCCGCCAAAAGACGTTAGCTGTCAATCTTTTCCGGCCAAAAGCACTGCGCAGGCGCAGTACCTGTATGTGTGACTGCACAGATGGCCACTCGAAGAACATCAGTTACAGGTGAGCAACCTGCCTTTCTCCCTTTCTCATACAATACCAGGAACCAGAATTGTCCCATGAAGATGATTGGTGGGAGATTCAAGAGAGATAAAAGGAAGAAATTCTTCATACAGTGCATAGTTAAACTATGAAATTCTGGTCAACTTAAAGGGGATTGAACACATTCATGTGGCCTGTCACTGCCCACAAGTCTTGATGGCTATATGCTTCCTCCAGTATCAGAGGTACTATGCCTGTATAGGTACACCAGTTGCTGGGGAACATGGACAGGAGGGTGTGCTGCTGCACACATGTCCTGCTTGTGGGTTTCCTGTGGGCCAGTGTGTGAACAGATTGCTGGACTAGATAGTCCCTAGTTTGATCCAGCATGGCTCTTCTTATGTTCTTGTGTGTCCATGGAATGACAGTTCTCTTATTCTGGTTCCTGAGCATGCTGCTTGTTTGCCTCCTGCTCTTCTTCCAAGGAACACATAAGAGGTTTACTTAAGGTCCTCAGAGGGCAGTACTCCCATGACAGGTAACAGCCAGGAGCAGGAAATATGAAGTAGCATTCAGCTGAATTTTTTCAGACATTCCAACCAGGTGAAAATTCTAGTACAAAAATACGTATGGAGAACTGGAGACAATGATACAAATCCACAGTCTTCAATAATGAATGCCCCAGGAGTGTGGTTTTGAGGTGATGGGAGGAAGTGGAGAATGTATTATTTATTTATCTATTTCATGTTTATACACCCAATTCCCAAATTTGAGGAAGTGGAGTTCTTGTACTGAAAGCTGAGAGCCTGTTGTTGAACTGATCT
Source organism: Varanus salvator macromaculatus (assembly GCA_023646645.1). Classification (NCBI taxonomy): domain Eukaryota; kingdom Metazoa; phylum Chordata; class Lepidosauria; order Squamata; family Varanidae; genus Varanus; species Varanus salvator. Next base: position 2,183,196 of record JAIXND010000798.1, read on the forward strand.
TGGACAGTGAAGCTCTGTATAGCATGAAATAAACAGGCACTGGGTGACACTGCAAGAGCTGCATAGGCTAGGTTATTTGAACAGAAGGCTAGTATGCCATGCTGGCAGGCTCTGAACCTAGAAGTGAGCAGAGGGTCAGTGCTGCCCAAACTGGGAAGTGATTAGACTCATTGGTATCAATCACTGGAATGATCAAAAAGGTAAACGATTGGCAATGTCCTGGCAAGTTTTAGTTGAGTTCGCAGAAATTTCATCTGTGATCTTGAGTAAGTTGCTTTGGCAGTCCTAAACATCATTTGAGTTTCTCTGTACCAACAGGGATGCTCGAGAGGAAGAGGAAATAGGGAAATGCATTCTTAAAACACAGAATATCCTGGAGGTATTCTGTGGGAGATCATAAATGTATCTTCCTAAAAGGTTTATCCAAGAACAACTATGATAGCTTAATAATGGAAAGGCAGAAAGAGACTAATTTAGCCTGGGCATTGTTTGAGGGCCAGTTCACAGGTGATGTACTGGCTTCCAGTTACAATCTACACCAGTGTTAATCTTCTGCTCCTTTTTTCTGAATCTCTGTACTATTCTGTTTCTTCTCCTTTATTTTCACCACTGTACATAAATTCATCTGTGATTACTCTCCTTTTCCCCAGTCCTATTTTATTGAAGTTATTTCCTTCATTTGGAACTAAGTATCTCCACAGTGAAGCCACCTTTTCAAGACTTTTCCTAGAGAGTTCTTCACTCATCTTTTCATTTTAATTAAAATAGTTTTTCTCAGCTGCCTGTTCTTTGATATTTCCTCGCATAATTACCACTGCCTATTTGTTAATCTCTGACCTTTTCATCTGTGTTGGTCTTCTCTCTCTTATGCGTGTTGTAAGGTCTCTGGGTATAGAATATATTATTTTTAATAGTCACAAAATGTGCAAGATCATCAAAAATTGAAACTGATCATCTTAGTCTTCAAAAAGTAACCCCCATAAAACTTCAAATTGATTTGTGTATGTTAGGAGCTAATGAGCCTAAAAATGCTGTTTAATTCACCATAACTGAGTAAGATAAAACTAAAATTGTATTTTCATGCATTGGCAAATGCCTTCCAGACCTGCAAAGAAAGATCATTAAGCATTCAGACATTCAAACATTCACACAGCTGTTTCCTTGTTCACACAATCTAACCTGTCTTGTTCCTATGTGCTTTCTTGCAGGTGGGCTGCATAATAGGCTGACTGTAACATCTTTTTTTGTTTGGGGTTTTTGTTTTGTTTCTTTTTGGATACTCATTGTGTTCATGGAAACTGCTGCATGAATGGATTGTATTTTTTTTTTCCACAGAAGCACCTAAGAGCATTCCCTATCATATTTGAACAATGTAATGATTTCAGCAGTATCAAATAGGTAGCAAACTCTACCCTCTTCAGAAATGAGATTTGTTGGTTGACTTGTGCTGTACTACCATCCCATTAACCTGGTACTAGAAGTACTTTACTACCATTGGTAAAGCTTATTTAAACCCACATTCTGATTGTGTGGGCCTTTAAAATATATTCACCACACTAATTCAGTAGTCCTTAAACACTGCACAGTTCCTGAGCCAAGAAAGTTATTTGTGCTCTACATATCCCTCCAAAGCTTTTAGATAATCAAGAATAAAAGGCCTTTGAGTTTTTTAAAATCTTGTTTATATGTGTATTCTTTGACTCCTATCCAATTTTGATAAATGCTTTAAGTTCCCACTAAAATATTTTAGAATTTTTAATTGTACTTCAAAATGGAAAGTTTTCTATTAATATTTCATTGTTTGTTTGTTGGGTGGGTGGGGAAATAACAGGGTGTTGGTCTCTTAACTGCCCCACTGGCCTTTTTTTTTTTTAAACTAGACTTTCTACAAAGGTTTTGTTTGGTTTATCATCACTGAGCAATTAAAGGCCTGTCATTCCTTTGGGATGCATGAAACTCAGTATGTAATACCAAATTGTGCATTATGTATGAAGAGCTGTTTCCATATTCTGTGACATGCTTGGTTAGTTTTGCAATCTTAAGTTTGGTGTCATGTTTCTAGCACTCTGAGCAAGCACTAATTGGCAGAAAAAGATTTATGTTCTGGTGCAGTCTTGAAATCTTCCAATTTTTTTAAAAATACAGATGTTTGCATTGTCCTGACTATGACACACTCTAATGGCCTTGGCAGTTTATTCTTGTCAGCTGCTCTGAATTAATCCTGCAATTGGCTAATACTACATTCAGATATGTCCTGAAAAAGATAGGCTAGTATAAACTTGAAGAGTGCTCTTGTAGCTCTCTTGTGCTACCATCCATTCTGACTTTTGCACCTGTTCACATGCATGCAAAAAAGGAAAATAGTTGTGGTCTGGCTTCTTTTTAGTGGAAAAAGTGATAATTACGATATGAGCTCCCCCACCCCCAGGCTGATGGTGGTAGAGTGTTTAGTCTGCACAGTCCTTTCTTGACAAGTTAGTTTGTGGTTAGCTTGTCCTGATGAGGGCTGGTGCTTCAGGCCTGAGGCAGGATGCAGTGTCACATGGTCTGCAAAAGGTAATTGGAGCTGCAGGTGTTGGGTTCAGATGGCCTCAAATCCTCTGGGGGCTTGCTTAGCTCATGGAAGTTAATTGCAGTGCACCTTTTCATGGAGCATGAGAAAGAAATCGTGCCTGAAAGTGGAGGAGTGCTGGACTTTGTTTTTGCTGGGCTCTGCTGCTTGGGGTGCTTTGTGTTAGGACACTTCCCAAGAGTTAGGCCTGTGTTTGAGACCACTAGACTTAGATTGAAGTATTTCATTTGAAAGACTTGTTCCACATAGGAGCAGCTAGCTCTTGACTTTGGCATCTTGCTTTCAGAGAGTGCACTAGGTGACCCAACATACTGATTGCTGTGAATCAGGTCAAAGTAACACTGTGAGGCATCTGACCACCCAATCCTGTTCTTTATAGTCAGAAGGACAGGACATTTTTAAAAGATTGGAGGGCAGCATTGTCCTTAACTTTGGTGCCTTTCCTTCTGTGCTATTTAGCTGTTTTGTATCAAGTAGTACATTTCAGGCAGCTATTGACTTGTTCAGGCTTGGAGATGTGTGTTTGAGCATCTTGGGCAAAAGAGATAATTATAATAAGCGTAAGTAAGATTTATTTGGAAAAAATATTTTTAAGGAATGAAAGAGTATCTTCTGTTTCTATCTAGTCCTGATAAGATGGTAATTGCCATAAACGAGTCATGCCACTAACAGTTTAAAGATACTTGACCCAGGAAGCAATGCACACTCCCTTTTCTCAGTGAGACAAAGAAAATCTCTCTCTCTCTTTCTCTCTCTTTTACTGAGAGAGAGAGAGAGAGAGAGAGAGAGAGAGAGAGAGAGAGAGAGAGAGAGAGAGAGAGATCACACACATGTTAATGAAAATAGCAATCTTACAAACGTAGTAAAATGATTTCCTTCTTCAGAGACACTCTTCAATTACACATCAGATCCATCACAGTACAGGATAAGTAATCAAGCATTTATTTCTTGTGATTGTTGTTTTCCTCATGCAATCAATTGCTACATTTAAGGGGACGGCAGAGGATGAGGTGGCTAGATGGAGTCACTGAAGCAGTTGGTGTGAGCTTAAGTGGACTCCAGGAGATGGTGGAGGACGGGAAGGCCTGGAGGAATGTTGTCCATGGGGTCGCAATGAGTCGGACACGACTTCGCGACTAACAACAACAAATTTAAGATCTTTTAGTTGAAATAAAACATGGAGAGGATAGTAGGAGAAAAATTAATCTTATTAACAAGTATTATGTAACTCAGGGATTTATATACTGCTTTTTCTTTTTCACACTTTCCAGAGCTGGAAACAACCATGTAATTCTACATAAATCCCAAACAGCAATAACAGAATGAAAATCAATAAAATCAAATTAATGCAAAGCAGGTAAATTAAAATGTAGCTAGATAAATGTCCAATATACAAATTGGCTAAAGGATATATGGTTGTTTAGACAAAGTATCAGCTGCAACCTCAAAGTCCTAGATTTGCTGGATGTTGCATAGCAGCAGATTACATCCATGCTAGGCCACCACTGAAAAGGCTCAGTACTAGCTGTTGAAGTTTTACCTTTGATGGAACTTACACATTCTCACTGCCAGGTTCATGTAAAAGTGCCTTAGATATCTCAGACCCAAACAATTTAATGATTTCAAAGGATATGACCCGTACCTTGAATTTAGTCAGAAATACAAAGTAGCAACTGATGAAACCCTTGAGTATTGTTGAGTTGCATTCCATGCTAACATTAGTCTGACTGCTCAATGCTGAACTAACTGAAATTTTCAAACTATTCAAAGGGAGGCCCACATTCATTACATTGCAGAAAATGAACTAAAAGTTGTCCAGGATGCACAGATGAGATTACTGTGTTTTCCATGAAGAACTTGCATGCCACAACAGTTAAAACACACTACTGGCCAAGGTCTCATCTGTGAATCTAGGAGAACTAGGTCCAAGAGCATGAACAAAACAATGAACATGAAATCTGGGGGGGGGGGGGAATGTGAGCCTATGCAGAATAAGTACATTTACCACATCCAGGATTAATTAGGCTAATTAATTAGATCTGCTAAAATATTTGTATTTGTCTAGAAGAAGAAAGGAATTGTATCATCTAAGAAAAGAGAGGATACAAAACGTGAGAAAGAGAGGGAGGGAGGAACGGGGAGAGAGAGATGAAATGCACATTTGATTGACCCAAGATCACAACAAATATTAAATGTTCAGGTAGCTAGAGGTATTTACTCCTTTCCAGCTCACTGCTGCAGAGAGCCCAGCACTGGTCTGCCCTAGGCTTTGAGCTTGTGGGCTGCTCACAGCACTGCTTCCTGGGCAAATTAACACATGAAACAATGCCACCCCAGGGAAGTGTGCCTGGCACCCACCCTTTATGCATTTCAGCACCTGGTTAAAGTCTTTTTATTTGCCCATTTCATAAAATTGCAGAATAGAAGGCTTTGATGTAATACTGTTTTTTATTACATGATGAGTGCTCTGCTGTGGATCTGTTGTTGTTGTTGTTGTTTACTTGCTTCATTGTTGTTTATTATATTTGAATGTTTATCATGTACATGTTTTGGTCTTGTGCTTTATGGTTTTTAACACCGTTCTGAGAGTATCTGCTCAAGAATGGTTTATAGAAACTTTAAATGAATAAATAAATGAAGTATCAAAGCAGGAGCTTGCCCATTACTTCTGTCCTGGCAGGTGCCCTCTCTACATGAAATGTATCTCTGGAGTTTGTTGATGCTTGCCATGTAAGACCTGCCAAGTGTTAAGCGGAGCCTCACATGCCTCCTTTGTCTAGTACAGTATCGCTCCCCAAGTGGTTGTTTCTTGTCCATGGGTTATCCAAGACAAAATCAGAACACACAGAATGACCTGGCAAGCACCCTGTACCAACATTCAGCCCACTTCTTTGTGTCAGGATGCTGTTGGCAATGCAGGAGCAATGGTGCATTGCAACCCCCTTCCTCAAGCAGCTTGGGCCAAGGTAGTTCTCTCTTGAATGGGTGTAGTAACTAATAGTTCTAATTATTTTTTAAAAACCACTGCTTTATACTTAATGTATCATGTTCCTCAGGACATCAAGGCATATGAGGTGATTCAAAACAGTGGCAGAGTACTCCAGAGAGCTCCTGTGGAACTATCCAAGGATTCTATAGAGCCCAGCAGGACTTTCAGAAAACCCCAAAACTTAGCATATATAACATACCATGGAGTGCTCTGTATTTCAGAGCAATTTTTCATGTTTCATGGTATACTGGTACTCAAGAAATTCAAGTTCAAAGCTTCCTTGAATACACAGAACTAGTTCTATGGTCCTTTGGACCCTGGTCATTGTGTTTATGCAGTCTGCCTTCTGTTATGTTTTTGCCTTTCTAGGTGCAGGGAATTAATGTGTGATAAATAAAGCTCCCTAACCTTGCACTGTCCAGATTCCAGCAGGTTTTGCTTCTTACTCACTAGAGAAGGCAACATCCCATATGATATGTCTGTTGGCCCAGATTCACAGGAGATGGATTGGAGTATTTTGAGCTGTAGAAACTAAAGTGTTTAGATATTATTATTGTAGAAACTAAAGCATTTGGGATTTTAATTTGGGGTCTGATTACTCATAAACTGCAATCTCAGCCTATGTAAGCAACCAAGTGTTTGAACCTCTCCTGTTGCTATTGGAAAGTGAGCTGCTGCTCGCTTCCATTATAAAGTCTTAGTTTCATCCATTAACTTTGGATTATACAATTGTTTTGACCTGCTGAATGCCAATTTTGCTTTACCACAAAAGAAGAGGATACTTGTGAAGTCTGAAGGAAATTAAACTGTTTTTGAAATGCACTCGCTGTTAACATTTTTTTTAATTTTTCAGTCATTTCTCAAAAGCTTATTGCCACTTCCGTCTTTCCATCTAATAAAGTCACCATGGAAACTTGTTCTGGTTATATGCCCCTGGCACACTAATATACAGACAGCTTTTGTGGTTGGTACTTTTGCTTTCTTCTTCCATTGATGTCATGGGAGAAGCTTTGCCCTTTGATTTTCACTGCCACAGAACAATATATTGTGCAAGAGCACAGTACTCAAAAAGTCAACATCAGGAAGATCTTACTGCTGATAACTGTGGTAGGTTATTCCCTGTGTGACTTCCTCATTTTCACAGGAGTACTCAGCTAAATCACATTGATGTTTGAAAGTACAACATGGACTGTCATTTACATAATCTCAAGAGAAGCCAGGCTGATTCCAACCTGGCTGTTTCTCAGAATTAGATGCACTTAATTGGCATTTCCATTTCTTTCCTGGACATTCCCTTGGTAGTGAATCTGAGTTCCTCTTGCTGTTTTAAACCCTAGAAAGGCTTGTCTGGTTTCTAGAGCCCCACTTGTTATGTCATATTCATACAGTAGTCTTTTAATTAAAGCCAACCATTTTGAAAAAGTGAAGTCTACTATTTTCAGGGCCTGCTGTTTGTTCCAGCTTCACTTGTGCTGCTTCTTGGTCACTGAACAGATTTCATCTTACTCTGTAGATCAGCCTTCCCTAAATATTTGAGGCTGCAGCTCCCATTAGTTCTGGCCAGCATGAGCAATAGCCAGGATTGATGGGAGGGGAGTTGTAAACCAAAATATCTGGAGAGACCTGGGTGGAGGAGGGTGTTCTGGAAAGGGCAGACACCTGCTCAAGTTTTCTTTTCAGATGTCAGAAGAGTATTGACTGGTTCATGCTCCCTGTGTTCATAACCTTCTGTGCCAAGAAAAGTTGTGGGCAACTTAAACAAATGTGCATATGATCTACAGGATTTATAGTATTTCTAAGCATGGGAAAGTACAAAAGGTGGGCATAGATCAGAAGCCCTGTTCCTTTCACTCCTTCTCTAGCTTCCAGGGGTGGGGGACATTATCCTTTCCCCAGCCTGCCAGTGCAGTTCTATGGGCTTGAAACATTTCTAAACATCAAAAGAAAATTTCTCAGACTACTGAAATCTGCAGGCAGTGCCAAATTATGTGGTGGTTTTCCTATACTGGCATAGAACATTTATAACATTGGTTGCTAGGCTTGTGCTTGTAAACATTTTTTTAGAAGGGATTGTCTAGTTCAAGATGGCACCAGCCACTGTAATCATCCTGTAGGGATTGCATTTCAAAATCATATTCCAGCCAAGCAGGAAGCACAAAGGAAGATGCAGAACATACACACAATCAAAAAACCAGTCTATGGAATGCTCCTATTTTTGTTCAGAATGGGAGAGGAAGAACTCTGCTTCAGAAATGTCTTGCAGATAAAAGACACCATCTTTTACTACAGCTGTCTTCTTTGGGCTTGATCCTCCCCCATTTATTTTACACACTCCAATCTACAGCAAAAAGAGGTGATTACTCAATTCTTCCGAATTCCAGAACAAAAGGCACAGTTTATGTTACAAAGAGATCCCCATCCTGAAGTTTGCAGAGTCTTTTATATGGCTGGAAAGAGGAAAACAGTCCATTTGGCTGAAGACCTCTGTAGTATAACACAGAACCCCTAAAAGAAATCTAAGTAGTCTCATAATAAGCAGAAATAAAGGAGAAAGTTGAATCCTGGATATTTATGTACTGATGATATAATTCTTGCATTGCAGGCTGTGTTCTCAGAAAGTTGTCTTTGTCTTTAACCAAATCATCATCATCATCATCATCATCATCCCATATTCTAGTAGAAAACACCATGGCATTCCCTTGGCTCCAGTTACTTTTTGCATGACACCTTGTGGGGGCAGCAAATGGGAACTACCATGAACATTGATTCTACTGTCATACAAGATATGGGTGATTTAAAAAAAAAAAAAAGATTTTGCATCTGTGTTACAGTAGAGGCTAGATTTCAGTTTGATAGCCAGCTAGTATTTTACCAGTTGGATCAGTTCAGTTAACTGTTAATTTTTCAGTTAACCAGGACTGAAATCTAAAAAGCTAAACTTGTTTCCTTGAGTAGGCAAAGAGTCAAGGTCAAAATGAAAAGCAGGAAAGAATAGTGGTCAGTTGAGGTTTATTTTTTAATACTTTCATGCAATTCCTAAGGCAAGTGCTATTTTTTTTTTAACCTAAGCTTAATCTTGTAAGAAGAGAGCAGCACTTATGGTCTGTGGTTCTTCACTTTGTTGTTGTTAGTCGCGAAGTTGTGTCCTACCATTGTGACCCCATGGACAACATTCCTCCAGGCCTTCCTGTCCTCCACCGTCTCCCGGAGTCCGCTTAAGCTCAGACCAACTGCCTCAGTGACTCCATCTAGCCACCTCATCCTCTGTCGTCCCCTTCTTCTTTTGCCATTTATTGTTCTCAGCATTAGACTCTTCTCCAGGGAGTCCTTCCTTCTCATTAGGTGGCCACAGTATTTGAGTTTCATCTTCAGGATCTGGTCTTCTAAAGAGCAGTCAGGGTTGATCTCCTCTAGGACTGACTGGTTTGATCGCCTTGCGGTCTAAGGGACTCGCAGGAGTCTCCTCCAGCACAACAATTCAAAGGCCTCAATCCTTTTGCGCTCAGCCTTCCTTATGGTCCAGCTTTCACAGCCATACATTGCAACTGGGAAAACCATAGCCTTGACTATACGCACTTTTATTGGCAGGGTGATGTCTCTGCTTTTTAGTATGCTGTCTAGATTTGCCATAGCTTTCCTCCCCAGGAGCAAGCATCTTTTAATTTCTTGGCTGCAGTCCCCATCTGCGGTGATCTTGGAGCCCAGGAAAATAAAATCTGTCACTACCTCCATTTCTTCCCCATCTATTTGCCAGGAAGTGAGAGGACCGGATGCCATGATCTTAGTTTTCTTAATGTTGAATTTCAAGCCAACTTTTGCACTCTCCTCCTTCACCTGCATCAAGAGGCTCTTTAGTTCCTCTTCACTTTCTGCCATGAGAGTGGTATCATCTGCATATCTGAGGTTGTTGATATTTCTCCCAGCAATCTTGATTCCAACTGGTGATTCATCTAGCCCCGCCTTTCCCATGATGTGCTCTGCATATAAGTTAAACAGGCAGGGCGACAGTATACAGCCTTGCCGAACTCCTTTCTCAATTTTGAACCAATCAGTGGTTCCGTGTCCAGTTCTCACTGTTGCTTCTTGACCCGCATATAGGTTTCTCAAGAGACAAATAAGATGGTCTGGTACTCCCATCTCTTTAAGAACTTGCCACAATTTGTTGTGATCCACACAATCAAAGGCTTTAGCGTAGTCAATGAAGCAGAAGCAGATGTTTTTCTGGAACTCCCTAGCTTTCTCCATGATCCAGTGCATGTTGGCAATTTGATCTCTAGTTCCTCTCCCTCTTCAAAATCCTGCCTGTACTTCTCATAGTTCTCAGTCCACATACTGCTGGAACCTAGCTTGTAGGATTTTGAGCATAACTTTGCTAGCATGTGAAATGAGTGCAGTTGTGTGGTAGTTTGAACATTCTTTGCCCTTCTTTGGGATCGGAATGTAAACTGACCTTTTCCAATCTTTTGGCCACTGTTGAGTTTTCCAAATTTGCTAGCATATTGAGTGTAGCACCTTTTACTGCATCGTCTTTTAGGATTTTGAATAGCTCAGCTGGAATACTGTCACCTCCACTAGCTTTGTTGTTGCTCAGATTTCCTAAGGCCCATTTGACTTCACATTCCAGGATGTCTGGCTCGAGGTCAGTGATCATCCCATTGTGGAGGTTATCAGGGACGTTAAGCTCTTTCTTGTATAGTTCTGTGTAATCTTGCCACCTCTTCTTAATCTCTTTTGCCTCTGTTAGTACTGCCACTTTCGTCCTTTATCATGCCCATCTTTGCATGAAATGTTCCCTTCATATCTCCAATTTTCTTGAAGAGATCTCTGGTCCTCCCTATTCTATTGTTTTCTTCTATTTCTTTGCACTGTTCATTTAAGAAGGCATTCTTATCTCTTCTGGATGTTCTCTGGAATTCTGCATTCAATTGTTTGTATCTTTCTCTTTCTCCCTTGTTTTGCTTCCCTTCTTTCCTCAGCTATTTGTAAAGCTTCCTCAAACAGCCATTTTGCTTTCTTGCCTTTCTTTTTCTTTGGGATGGTTTTAGTTGCTACCTCTTGTACAGTGTTGCAAACCTCCATCCATAGTTCTTCAGGCAGTCTGTCTATCAGATCTAATTTCTTAAATCTGTTTGTAACCTCCACTGTATATTCATCAGGGCTATGATTTAGGTCATACCTGAGTGGCCTGGTGCTTTTCCCTACTTTCTTCAACTCAAGCCTAAATTTTGCCACCAGAAGCTCATGATCTGAGCCACAGTCAGCTCCTGGTCTAGTTTTTACTGACTGTATAGAGCTTCTCCATCTTTGGCTGCAGAGCACATAGTCAGTCTGATTTCTGTGTTGACCATCTGATGATGTCCATGTGTAGAGTTGTCTCTTGGGTTGGAAAAGAGTGTTTGCGATGACCATCGTATTCTCTTGACAAAATTCTACCATCCTGTGCCCTGCTTCATTTTGTACTCCAAGGCCAAACTTGCCTGTTATTCCAGTTACCTTTTGGTTTCCTACTTTAGCATTCCAATCCCCCATGATGATAAGGACATCATTTTTTGGAGTTAATTCTAGAAGGTGTTGTAGGCCTTCATAGAACTGGTCAGCTTCAGCCTCTTCAGCGCCAGTGGTTGGGGCATAGACTTGGACTGTTGTGATATTGAATGGTTTGCCTTGGATTCGAACTGAGAGCATTCTGTCATTTTGGAGATTGTATCCCAGTACTGTTTTTCCTACTCTTTTACTGGCTGTGAAGGCTACTCCATTTCTTCTGAGGGATTCTTGCCCGCAGTAGTATACCTGATGGTTATCTGAATAAAATTCACCCATTCCTGTCCATTTTAGTTCACTGATTCCTAAGATGTCGATGTTCAGTCTTGTCATCTCTTGTTTGACCACATCCAGCTTGCCTTGATTCATGGATCTTACATTCCAGGTTCCTATGGAGTATAGATCTTTGCAGCATCGGACTCTCCTTTCACCACCAGATTTGACCCAGTCTCTTCATGCTTTCTGGCGCTAATAGTACTAGCCCTCTGCTCTTCCCCAGTAGCATATTGGACACCTTCTGACCTGAGGGGCTCATCTTCTGGCGTCATATCTTTTTGCCTTTTGGTACTGTCCATGGGGTTTTCATGGCAAATTTACTGGAGTGGGTTGCCATTTCCTTCTCCGGTGGATCACATATTGTCAGAGCTCTCTGCTATGACCTGTCCATCTTGGGTGACCCTGCGCAGCATAGCTCATAGCTTCATTGAGCTACGCAAGCCCCTTTGCCACAACAAGGCAGTGATCCATGAAGGAGGTTCTTCAGTTATTTAGCCACAAATGGGTATTCTGAAAAAGGGACCCTTATGCTTGCAGTTGCATATAGGTTTTGATCCAATCCAGTTTTTGATGTAGGAGATTTGGCTCTGATTGAGTGACCCAATCATTAGTGTGTATAAAGAATGGTGGGAAGGATCCAAAATGCTGTGCTTTAAGTTTTGCGCGCCTGGGAGCTAGCCAAAAGCATTTTTCGATATGGCAGGCGTAGGATATGGAAATCACTTCCTAGTGGGCGAAAACATGAAAAACCTCACAAGCCTTTGGGCATACTTCAAGTACCTTATTAGTTCCCAGCCATGCATTTAGTTCAGGTAGCATCATTTGTTTAATTCTAGATTGTTTTATCATAGGATTTGAACAAGGTGGTCATGGATAGGCATTTATTTATTGCATTATAGAACACTAGTATCTTTTATGCACCATGTACATGGCATGTAGTGTGTTTTATGCTTGGTGTTTCATACATAGTGGCTCAATACTATAAAATATCTCTAAAAGATCAAAGCTTGTAGTCTCTCTCTCCCCCTCCCTCCCTCCCTCCCTCCCTCTCTCTCTCTCTCTCTCTCTCTCTCACACACACACACACACACACACACACACAGGGAGAGATTGATTGATTGATTGATTGATTGGAGTCCCCAGTGGCAATAACATTAATGGTGAGGAAGTACTTTTGGAGATCAAAGAATGCTTCCCTGTGAAACCAACTGACAATTTTTTTCTTTCCATTTTTGGTAGAACAAGGCTTAGATCACATAGCAGAGAACATCCTATCCTACCTTGATGCCAGGTCGCTGTGTGCAGCAGAGTTGGTTTGTAAGGAATGGCAGCGGGTTATTTCAGAAGGCATGCTATGGAAGAAACTTATTGAGAGAATGGTACGAACTGATCCACTCTGGAAGGGACTGTCAGAAAGAAGGGGCTGGTATGTATCTGTGGACAACTTGCACACATTCTTTCTTAATGCAGAAATACTTCTAAAATATAATGGGCACATCTGGTTGGATTGGTCAGTAACGGGGTACTCTTCTTGGTAGACTAGCCCGATCTTCCCAGGCCAGGTTTCATCCAGATGTGTTTAGACTGCAGTTCTCCTATATCCAGCCAACAGGTCCACTGATAGGAATTATGGGAGTTGCAGTCCAACACATCTGGAAGGCACCAGGTTAGGGCAGGCTACACCAGGCCATGGCAAATACTACTTAAAAGTTACTCAGATTCCCTTTCCAGTCTTTAGCCATTTTGCTCCTTGACTGTCTTTCTGTGCTGTAAATAAATATCTGTAAATAGCAGCTGTGCCAACTGCCTCAAGTGTGCATTTTGATTAGGTGGGGGCATCTCTTCAGCTAAATGTGGACATTGTATCTAGTCTACACTGTAGCACAGACATTGGAGTTTGTCCACCAAAATAACATTCATCCTTTTGCATGCTTGCCAAGTTACAGGAGGGGCGATGCAGGGCACAGGTCCCCCAGGCACTGTTCCCCTTCTCCCTGGCTCCTGTTAGAGAAGCAGAGCTGGGGCTGGAAGGGAAAGCCAAATGGGAGGCAATGCAATCCATCCAGCCACACAGGCCCATTCCTCTGTAGGCCTGCTGCAGTCACCCATGTTGTTATCGGCAGGTAAAGTTGAGCTGCAGCCACTTGTACTTTTATGAGCAACAGGGTTTGGCTCACAGGAGGGTAGGCACGGAGAATTGGACACGTTCGCTCTACTCCTTGTTTGTTGGTGGCATAGCAGCACTCAGTGTACCAAGTAAGCCAGTTTAATGGTGCTGCCTCTAATCCTTAGTGCATTTTGCAAGGAATTTTGTTTCTAAATGCAAAGTTTCACTGCTCTCTTTTGTTCTTGTTACAGGGATCAGTACCTGTTTAAAAACAGACCCACAGATGGCCCTCCTAATTCATTTTACAGGTCACTGTACCCAAAGATAATACAAGATATAGAGGTATGTTTTCAAAAACATTGTTGTAAACTATATTGAGCCTGGACCTGCATTTTCACACAATTTTATTCTTACACCATGTATTTTTAAATGGGTTTTTGTGGCCTAAGGATTTTAGCCTTAAAAAATTTTGGCATCCTAGCTGCCTTGGTAAGGCTATTTTGGTAGAATGGGTTTTTTAAAGTTGTAAGAATCAGTGCTCATGGAGTCAATTTAAGATTCCTAGCAATGTGAGATTAAGCAAGCACTATAAAAAAAAAGAATTGAGAAATACAGTACAGTGAAAGGGTAAATAAATATAGTATATGCAAAACTTTCTGAGTTTCAAGAGAACAAGCTATTGTATGTTATATCAGTTTGCAGCCTTATATACCACAGCTGTCCACAAGGAACTGTTTTGCATATGGTGGTTGCTCCATTTATTTTAATGGAGGCAAAAGATCTTTGTGTGCATTCCTTTTTTCACCTGTGTGGCTATAGGAACAATGTGTATATCTGCATTTCTGTGGGCAGGAGAGGTATGTGGATCAGAGCACATAGGAACTGAACAGAAGAAGAAGAAGAAGCTTTAGTATTTGCAGCTCTCTTTCTCCACTATCACTACTTGGCTTTGCTAAAAACAAATAAGTACAAAAATATTTGTAAAATTATTTTGATCCTCACATTTCTCTTTGGAGTTTTATTTAGAATACAGTAATATGACCACTTACATTCCTTGTTCAAGCCTGACAATCAGGCAATGTACGCCTCAAAACTTAAGATATGAGAATTTCTGTTCTGCCTCAAAACTGTGTGTTTTTCTATGGGTTAAAATATGGTAGAGCACAAAAAGGGGAGGAGTGCAAAGGAAGTGGAGCATTGTTTTTCGCCTCTTGTCTGTCCTTCTCAATAGTAAGAGTCATGTGGGAAGTTAACATGCATGCTTCCATCCTAGCAAACTATTCCTCTTGGCTGTTTATTCCAGCTGTTGGAATACAAAATTGCACTAATGCAGTATGCTGATGATTCACTGGATAATTCTGCCAGAAATGTGTCAGTGTTGTACACCCCCAGGATTCTATAGGGAGAACATTTTCCCCCTATACAGGAAGGGAGAAACTTTAAAACCTGCCCTTTTCATCAAAGACTATTTAAGAAGGGAAGATTATTTCAGAGGTATTACTTTAGCAGCACCCAACTGGTAAGATTGCTTCTCCTTTCTGGTGAGATTTTTTTTAGTCTTCCTGTGCTTGTAAAAAGAGCCTGGGTTCAGTTTCTAAATAAAAGGATGCTTGCTTGGTTTTTGGACAATGATTCCAGTTGAATCAAAAAAAGTATGGAATTATATTAATTTTCATAGTATAAAGGTACAATGTTGTAAGGTATCCAGGATCTGTAATGAGCTCTGATACCTTGTTTGTGCTCTTCTCTTCAATTTTCTAGAGTCATCATTGAAAAAAATATATATATCTTCTCCTAAGCTGCTTCATCAACATAACTATTATATTAAATGACTTTTCATCATACTGAGGTCATTTAGGTCAATACCATGGATCTGCAGTGTTTCGTTTTCTCCCATTAACTTTTAAGTGGCATCTGACTCAGTCTTTCAATGAAACTGATTTTTTTAAGCATCATGGGAAGGTAGTTTAAAGCAGTGTAGAAGAACTGATCATGGGACACACTGTGCTAGATTGAAAGACGTGCATGACAAAGGCTCAAGGAAGCATTTGTTGGTTCCATAGTGTTATGTGGCATACCACCTGTGAATTTGAGGGGAGTTTCAAGAGTGATCTGTGCTATGGTAAGGAAATATGCTGTTCAGAGGAAAAAGTTACTAATTCTAGTGGATCTGCCATGTGGAAATATAGTAGCAAAGATTAAGAAACAAAGCAATCTGTTGGCATCTTACAAGACTTACACACTTACTCACCTAGTTCTCCTGTAACACTAGCACATGATTTATTTGACCAATGAGTTGGGGAACTCAAGATTGTTGTGATGTGTGAATCCAGTCATGTGAACAAACCATAGTATGTTAACCACAAACAACCCAGGAAGAGAGTACATGGTTTGTTGTTCATTTTCAACTCTGGATTGGTTAAACCTTAAGTTCTTTTTCATGGCCTCTGTGCATCACACACATGGGTGCTGCACCTGCGCAGTGCCTCTGGCTGGAAAGATTGAAAGCTAATGACTTTTGGCAGGAACGCTCCACTCCCCTCCCCCTCTGACCTATATAGAGCAGAGCGTCCGCCATTTTGTTCAGTCTTTGCGACCGCCATTCGTCATGCCTAGTGCCGTCTACGCTCTCGCCTTCACTATTACCTTTTCCTTGAGCTATTGTTGATATTTCCAAGTTTAATTCCCCTCTAATTATCACTGTTCTTCACTTGTTCATTGTTTATTCACTTGTTTTCGCGGTTTTTTCACTCTGTTTGTTCACCTCGTTCTCACTTCCTTCCTATAAAACAAAAAACAAAAAAAATACTTATCCTCTGTTCTATCTTCTTTTCTTCTTCTTTCTATTTCTGGCATGATGGCCCAATGAGCGGCTTTCAGAATGTGTATGGACTGCGGATCCAAAATGTCGCCTGCAGATCCTCATGATCTGTGCCTCCTCTGTCTGGGAGAGGGGCACAGAACCGATAAATGCTCCCATTACCTAGCCTTCTCAAAGCAGGCTAGGAAGAATAGGGAAGGAGGCTGCTTTGGGACTGCGCCCTCCTGCAGTCTGAGCTGTTGGCCTGCCTCACTACTGCTGTGACTACGACCTCTCACCCGGCTCCTTCTGCCCTGACTTCTGCAGCCTTTTCCTCCAGGGCTGCCCCGTCACTAGCTTCGGCTGAAGCTGCGCAAGCTTCCAAGGACCAGTCTGCCTCTGCTCCGGGAAAAAAGACAGATAAACGGAAGCATGCAGACTCTGGAAAGCAGTCTGGCCACAAGAAGACCAGACACGAGAAGCTGGAGAAGCCGAAAAAGGCCAAGAGCCAGGACCGACCCAGACATAGGGATTCTGGCTCTTCTGTCCCGTCGGTACCGACGGCCTTGTCGGTACTGACACCACCGGGACCAGCCCTGCAAGAGGCCATGAGGGTCACTCCTCCGGGATCCCCCCGACGCCCGCAACCATCGTCGGATCCGACGGTTGTACCGCCTAGGGAACCTAGTTCCGATGGGGAAATACAGGATTCCCCCCCCAAGGGCCAGGTCTCCCACACCGATGCTGACTGGACGGGATGTGGAGACCCAGATCTCTCCATGCCGGGGTCGGAGTAGATCTTCGCACCGCAGCTCGCCCAACTGGTACCGCAGGCGCAGCTGGCAGGAACACCAGTCACTTGGACGGTTCCGGGACCTCCCTGCGTCATCGGGTCCGAGGCGTTCCTTCGCCTACGAGGGAGAGCACAGTGTCCAGATCTCCTGCCGAGTCATCCTCATCGGCACCTCCCTACTACGGACCTGACTCGGATGAGTCAGACCTGGACTCCACGTCGCCTGAGGCAGCTGTAACAGCTCAAGGTCCCGGATCCCTGAATGAGTCCTATTCCTTATTCGGGGAGTTGATGGCCCGGCTGGTCCAGTCACTGGACATAGATGCCATCCAGCGACCTGGACCAAACACGGACAAATTTTACAACATGGTATGTGGTGAGCGGTCTGCCTCCATCATTCTTCCCCTCATCACAACCCTTAAACAGTCCATGACTCAGCCCTGGGACCTCCCGAACCAACCGCAAGCGACCACTCGACAGTTTGAAGCTATGTATCGGGTTTAGGAGGAGGACATCCTGTTCTTGCTCCGCCACCCTTGACCAAACTCTGTCATGGTGGAATCATCACAGGGACGGGAATCCAGGGGCCACACGGTGCCGAAGGATAAGGAGGGCCGTAAGATCGATGGCATAGCACGGAAGATCTATGCTGCATTGGGCTTAGGCATCAGGATCTCCAATTACGAGGCCACCTTGGCCGTTACCAATACTTTATAATGGAGAGACTCAACAACGTGATGGCCGCCCTCCCTCCTGATCAAGCTGACCTTGCTAAGGTCCTAATAAAGGAAGCTATGCACAATTGTCAACGGCGCGACACCACGTTGACTCCGACTCAAGAGCCCTGATGGGTGCAGTGTCCTTTCAGAGATATGTGTGGTTGCGGAGTTCCAACTTTCCCGAAGAGACCAAACGTCAAATCGAAGACATGCCTTTCGACGGCACCGGTCTCTTCCATGCCGGGACAGATCGTAAATTGAAACGAATTTATGAGTCCAGACTCACTGCCCATCACATGGAACTCCAACCTCCGAATAGACGTAAGTGGTCATGGACTCGTCCATCCTACCGTATGCTGTACCAGGGCCAGCGACAATCTCAACCATACTGAAAACAGCAACAGTAGCGCCGATGTCAACAACCCGTCCAATGGTACCAGCAGGCCCGCCGTCGCTTTGAGACAGACCGGCGCCGTTGTTGACAGGACGGGCGAACCCTTCCTCTCTCCTCCACCCCACCTACCATTTCATTTGGGGGACGGCTAAAAAGCCGACTCCCCATTTGGGAGTCCATTACATCTTACTGGTGGGTGTTATCCATTCTTCAGCACGGATACCGTATTGAATTCAACGTCGTTCCTCACTCGACTCCGATACGCACTACATCATCTTCTCCAACTCTCGTTGAGGAAGTGCATCTACTACTCGCTAAAGGTGCGATTCGCAGAGTCCCTCGGAGTGAAGGAATGCACGGCTTCTATTCAAGATACTTCATGGTTCCGAAGCAGGACGGTGGACTCCGACCTATTCTCAGTTTGAGGGGATTAAACAAGTTTATTACCCCACGTAAATTTTGGATGACCACCCTGCAAAGTATTTTACCGCTGCTGAGAGAGGACTGGTTCGCCTCATTAGACCTGAGAGACACCTATTTTCATATCTCAATCCATCCTTCCTATAGGCGTTTTCTCCGTTTTTCCATCGATTCCGAGACGTACGAATTTTTGGCTCTCCCTTTCGGGCTAGCAACAGCTCCTTGAGTCTACCAAATGCATGGCCCCTATTTGTGCCTTTCTACGTCTTCAAGGGATCCAAGTCTATCCGTATTTGGACGATTGGCTCTTGGTTGCTCAATGAGACCAAGAACTTTTTCGAACTATCCGAACAACTTGCTCCCTGCTACATGACCTTGGACTGTGTATCAACTTTGAGAAATCTTCTCTTGTTCCCACACAGGTTATCACATTCATCAGGGCACAACTGGACTCTGGTCGAACCCGAGCGTTCCTTCCACCGGACCGACTAAAAACTTTGACGGGCCATGCCCAGCATCTTCTTCGAACAGGGACTACATCGGCCAGGAATATACAGAAACTTCTGGGACATATGACCGCATCGGTAACGGTAGTGCCATATGCAAAACTGCAACTCAGACCACTACAACTATTTTTCAATGGAGTGTTCCACCCGCAACAACACAAGCAATCGAAAATCATTCGAATCCCATCGTTCGTCCTTCAGACGCTTCGTTGGTGGACGATCCCGTCCAATCTGAACATGGGACTACCGTTTCGACGACAATGTCCGTCAATATCCCTCAGTACCGATGCGTCTCTGAGTGGATGGGGGGCTACATGCGGCTCGATGACAACTCAGGGCTGATGGAATCTCCAAGAAGCCACCAATCATATCAACTTTCTGGAGCTTCTGGCTGTTTTCAAGGCGCTCTGAACATTCGAAGATGTCCTTCACGACCGTACTGTCCAGATTACGTCAGACAATGTGGCGACGGTCTTCTACATAAACAAGGAGGAACAAAATCACTGAAACTGGCCAACCTATCCATGATGATTTGGGACTGGTGTATCCCCAGAGGGATCACGATAATGGCGGTACATCTCGCAGGAACCGACAATCTGCAAGCCGATCTACTGAGCAGGCAAATGTCTATTTCCCATGAGTGGGAATTGAATCCTCAAATTTGCTCCCTCATTTTTCATCGATGGGGCCACCCAGAAGTGGACCTGTTCGCCACCAGTCGGAATGCAGTGTGCATACCTTACTGCTCGAGGGCTGGAATAGGACGGGACTCACTGGGCGATGCTTTCATGATCAACTGGACCACTCTTAATTTTTACGCCTTTCCTCCGATTCCCCTCATAATGAGGACAGTGTCGAAAGTCCTTTGCGAAGGGGTGTCAGGGCTGCTCATTACTCCATGGTGGCCGCGCCAACCATGGTTCCCCACCATATTGCAGCTTTCTCAGGGAGAATATTGGCACCTTCTGATGGTCCCGAATCTGCTCACACAACAGAACGGAACCATCCATCATCCGGATCTAGACTCGCTGAAGCTGACTGCCTGGCGCATCCATTGACTTTTTCCACAGACTCAAGACCAATCATTACGCATTCAATCTCTTCCTCGACCATGTCGGAACCGATGATTCAACATGATGACTCACATCCAACTCTTCACCCTGAGAATCACCCCTCCACGGATCCATGGATTACAGTACCGATGCCTTCCAATAACACATCGGACTCGACTACTCTTCCTTTGGACATTCGATTTATTATAGATTCGGCTTTAAAACCCTCTACACAAAGATCTTATACGGCCAAATGGAAACGCTTCTCCAACTTTGCTGAAGTGCACTCGTTCCAGCCGCAATCGGCTTCGGTTTCGGACATTTCGCAATTCCTGATGGAATTACATCGCTCCGGTTTAAAGCCGTCTTCCATTAAAGTCTACATGGCAGCAATCGCCCACTTTCGAGGCACTCTTCAAGGACTATCACTTTTTTCTCACCCGCTTCTAAAACAATTCTTGAAGGGACTTTATACAGTTGTCCTACACTCACTTACGCGTCCTCCTTTCGAACCCTTGGCTACAGCGGACTTACGTCTCGCTTCATGGAAAACGGCATTTCTGGTGGCAGTGACCTCGGCTCGAAGAGCTAGTGAACTTTGTGCTCTTCGTGTGGATCCCCCTTACTTAAACTTCCATAAAGATAAAGTAGTATTGTGGATGGACCCTTCATTTCTTCCAAAGGTCTCTGCTCCTTTTCACCTTCGACAAGACATCATGCTACCAGCATTCTTCCCTTTGCCAACAAATCCACTCGAGAGATCTCTTCATAGTTTAGATGTTCGGAGTTGCCTTGCTTTTTACAGATCCAAGACTGAATCGCTCAGGCACTCGCAGAGGCTATTCGTCAAGTACTCTGAGCGGGACCGAGGTTTCCCTATAACTCCTCAGAGGATATCCAAGTGGATTGTCCAGACAATAACGTTGGCCTATCAACTATCAAAGATTGACCTGCCAGTGACTCCTACTGCTCACTCTACTAGGGTGGTGGCTACTTCTTCTGCCTTTGCTGCTGGAGTGTCCATGGACGAGATCAGTAAAGCTGCCACTTGGTCAACGCCTTGTACGTTTGCCAATCACTATCAACTCGATGTTCGTGCGAGACGAGATGCTTCCTTTGGTAGAGCGGTGCTCTCCTCCATTGTGCACTAATGACACCTCCCCAACCGCCTGTACGGGTAAGCTTGCTACTCTACCCATGTGTGTGATGCACAGAGGCCACAAAGAAGAAAAGCAGGTTGCTCACCTGTAACTGATGTTCTTCGAGTGGCCATCTGTGCAGTCACACAACCCACCTGCTGGTCCCGCTTGGTGTCGGTGAGTGGAACTGTGTTTTTTCGGTACCGAGACATGAGTTCCCTACTTGTGGTACCGATCTTCATTGATTGTGGGGCAGCTATTCTTGTTCCACATTTTTGCTTACTACTAATATGAAAAGAAACTGATTATTTATTGTGTTAGATATATCTTAACCATGATGACAGGGACAAGTTATGCATAGTAAAAAAAAATCAAACATAATCCAAGGTTGCTTTTGAGTCCCGTTAAATTTGAGACAAAAATCCATGCAGCTGTAGCCTGTGCCTTCTCCAAGGTCATGCAAATTGGCAAGTTACCTTGCACCTTTACAGCAGCATGTCTCTATTCCGCAGAAAGCAATGTGTAAAAACACAGTATTGATGCCTAAAGCGTCTCAAAAAAAGAAAGAAAGAAAAGAAAAAGGACCCAACAATCTACAGAGTGGGGTGGGGAGACAGTTTTTTAAAAGAAGGGGTGTTTTTCTACTACCCAAGTGGTAAGCAGTTGAGTGCAGTTGTTTAATAAGACGTTTTACATTCAGGGTGGTCCAGTAACTGCTGATACTGCCTGGATCCATTGTGCTGACCTGCCAGATTTAAGTGTTTTAGGAATTCCCTTAAAGGGAAGACTAGTTTTGAGTTCTTCTCAGGAAATTTTATTTAGGTATGCAAAACTTGTTTTTGTGGAAATCTGACTTGGTTCAGTTAATCATGTGCTTGGACACTGTCCCAAAACAGTGTAGTACAGTTTGACTCTTATTAGCAGACTGTGTTAATAGGCAAATTGCCAGGTGTACTGTTGATCCCCCCACTCCAAATCCCTGGGCCTTTTCCATCTTACGCATGATGCTTGGCCAACTGCTTAGTTATTCCCTTAGAATTAGTACAGATATAATATATTCCTCATGAGCAGTTGCAAACATTATTTTCTGATCTTATATCTTGTAACCCCCCTCCAACTGCCCCTCCACAGCCCTTTCCCATGCAGCTGCTTTCTGCTTTTATTGTGGGAAAAATTTTGGGGTGGGGGGAAGTGGATAAGACCAGGCCAACATGTGGGGGGGGGGAACGTTAAAAGATCGATCCTTATTTGCTTCCTTTAAAAGCAATGAGATGAAGCATGGATATTTTCCAATTTAAACATGATTAGATTGCAGTGGCCAGGGAAGTAGGAGCATTATTCACTACATACCTGGTGCCTGCTAGATGTTCCAGATTGCAGGTGAAGGATAAACATGACTGCATGTTTTTCCTTATTATTAAATTTCAGTTTTAATCTGCCTTTATTCCTCTTGCAAGGAACCCAGGCAGCTGACATATGACAGTAGCAACAACCTTCCCTGCATACAGAAAACTACATAACAGGAAGAGGGCCTGGCTAGAATCCTTGTTTCTAATATGCATGCTTTCTTGAGGGAGTGGCTTATTGTCTTTTCTTTAGGAGGAGTATTCTGTCCTGTGAACACTCAGTTGTACTGAATTCATTACCCCGCATACAGGCTTTCCCTAGATGCAAACTTCCTACCTTCAGTAGGCCAGGTTGCATATAATGCCGGTTTGTGGCTTATTTAATCTAAAGATTGGGAGCAGGGAGTGGGAGCAAGCAGGCATGCTGCCTCTCACACTCTACTTTTTAATTCACATCCTATCATCTGGCCCTGCTCCGGGAACCCTCCTTGAAGGAGGTTAGGCGAGAGAATACCTAGAGGAGGGCCTTATCTGTGGTGGGCCCTGGCTATGGAATGCTCTCCCCAGAGAGTCTGCCTGGCACCAACATTATATGCTTTTCGGCGCCAGGTCAAGACCTTTTTATTTACCCAGTATTTTAAAGTTTAAATATTTTAATTATGTTTTTATCGCAATTGGTGGTGGTGGTGGTTATCAATATTATGATGATGATTTTATTATGTTATATTTTTGGATTATTATTGTAAGCCATCCAGAGATGTGCAGTAATTGGATGGGTTGGAAATTCCCAAATAAAATAAATCATCTGGGTTGTAGAATGAGTGAACCTAGAGCTCTGGGATGTTTAGAGGTTAGATAATCTAACAGTTAACCTAACAACAAGCCATAGGTTAACTACTCCAAGACAATTCAGCATTTAATATTTGCATGTCATGCTTACAACCTACAACCCATCCAATCATAGGTTGTTAATTAAAACCAAAAGTGAGGGGGAAACAGCCCATTTACTTCTGCTCAAGCACAACAAATTCTGAGTTAATTAACTCTTATGTGCAAACCAGGCCAGTGAGACTTAGTCCTAGGAATTTTCAACAATTCTTCTTTAGTGTAAATGTCCACAAAGTCCCACCTTGCCATGGGGGACTGGGTCTAGCCTTCTGAAGGCAGTTGTTCCAACAAGTTGTAAATTATACAACTGAAATATACACCATATGTACACCATATTTAAAATTAATTAGGATCTATTTCCAGTCAATCCAGACTAGTCCTAAGAAAAGCTGGATTCTACAACCTGTATAGGGTGTGCTAGATTTTTGCATAATATTTGTATAATTCTGCCTTTAGTACTGTGGAATAACAGTAAATGAAGGTGGTATGTAGGACACTGGTGTCCTCTGCAGTTTTTAATGAGAACAGTAGGTTAGCCTGTGCCTTTAGGGCTAGGTCATTTAGGTTTCCATAGGTCATAATCAGCATCTCAACATGTGATACAAACTTAGTTGTCTGGCAGCCAGTGCTGGCTAGCTGTGCCCAACTCTATCTAAAGATCAGGGTCATGGCTTAGTGGCAGAGCACCTGCCTTGCATGCAGAAGGTGCCTGGTTCAATCTCTGGCATCCCCAGCTGATGCTGGAACATTCTGGAGAGCTGCTGCCACTCCATGCCAACAGCTCTGGGCTGGATGAACCAGTGGTCGGACTCTGTATAGGACAACTTCCTGGGTGCCTATATCAGGATTCAGTAATAACCAAAGTTTCTGAACAGTCTTTACCAGAAGTACCATTTAGAACACATTCCTTGTCATCCAGTCAAAGCCTATTGTATTTAAATGAGCAAAAGCTTCCTTTGTCTGAGAGAAACTGTGACATCGTTTGCAAGCTATAATAGCAAAAATGTCAGTTCAGGCATTGACACAGTGCTCTCTGTGGCAATCTCTGGGGGTGGGGGCACATAGAAGTGAAAGGCATGCACATGGGCCATGGTGCTCCTAGTTGTCAAACCCTCAGGGTCAGGCCTGTTCCTGTTGGAAAGGGATTTCATAACAAATGCCCAGGTAGATGGTGCAAAGGGTTCAACAGGCCCCTTTACTGAAGGTCCTTCCAAGTGCCCACCCACTCAGCTATATTTAGTTCTCTCAAATCTTTTTTCTTCTTTGTAGTCTCCTATGTTTTTACTCCTGCCAGTTTCTGTACAGCTGTATACTTTTTGTGTATTGTGGCGACTTTCCCAGCATACTGGCAACTCACACAGTAAAAGGGATTTTACAAATTCTCAAAAATATGAAATATTTTCCCACAGTAGCAACACCACATTAATGTGTGTCTGAATTAAAACTGTGCACCTGCATGAATCTTACTGGTTCACAGCCCCCTGGCCTAGGGATGAATAACACATTCCAGTTACTTTGATTTGCAGCCCACATTTACTTCTCGTAACTTTATAAAATAACTTTAAAAAATGAAAATTGCCCCAAATGGAAAGCATTTTCCTCTCTAAACACTCCACTAGAATTGTTTTGACTAGGGTTTTATTTGGTGAAACTGGCTCTTACATGCAATGCCTCAAGAATTAGTGACATTCCAAAATGTTTGGACCAATTCAGGTGATGCCCTCTTGGCCAATGTGGGCAATTGTAAATAATTGAAAGTATATGGACATAAGCACTGGCCATTAAAAAGTCAACTGAGCCTCTGTATTGCAAACACCCATCCACTGCTGCTGGTAGATTGTTCAAAGCATCATTCCTCAACCTGGCAAATTGACTTCAAGTTGCATTGGGCCTTGCATAATGGCCAGTGGTCAGGAATGCTAGAAGTTGGAAGTCCAAAACACATGGAAGGTGCCAGGCTGAGGAAGACTGACTTTGAAATTAGATTTTAATCAGCATTTCCTGAAAATGTTCACAATGTATAAGAGCATAATCTAGAACTTTTGATCACACAACCCATATGCCTCTTACAGTCTGTGGACAGGAACAATGACTGTGAAATGAATGGATTTCTCTGTGGCTGCAGGTTTACAGGGAGACACTAAGCAGGATCTCCTGCTTGAAGCACTGCAGTGTATTCCATGGTTTATTTTACAAATCAGAAGTGATGTTGAGGCTGTTGTGGACTCTTAGTCAAAATTCCTGAATCCCTTTCATGTTGTAGCAAATGCTTCCTCAGGCCTCTTCCTAGCAAGCACTTGTGTGAAAACTTGGTTACATTAAACATTCAAAAACTCAGAGAGAGAGCGAGCGAGCGACTGCAGGGACCTTTGTCTCTGATGCTAACGGTAGTTTTGTCAGTCCCCTTGGCCAAAAGCCCAGGGATACAGGGTCCTGCTTGTCATATGTTTAAGGCTTGCCCTAGAAGTCCAATTTGCTGCCTGCCTTAGTGGCTCATGAATTGATATTTGAGAAGTGCATTATTTAGCACATTAAGATGACATTTAGTTTTTGTTTTACCCTGAAGTGTGCTTTTAAAATGGTACTTAATGTAAGGTTTTCAAATTAAATTAATGTGAATTAAAACAAACAATATTAAGTTCCAGTTCTGTCTCTTAATGAGAGGGACATACCACTGCTAGAATTGATTGTCCCTCTCTTCTGCACCCCCTCTGGAGCAGATTTGTGAGGCTGATGACAGGGAGCTAAAGCAGAGACTAGAGCAAGATCAAGTCTGTGCATGTGACATTAGATGGAACTCAGTGTTTTTAATCTGTCCTTATAAGTAGGATTTAAGACTTGAACCAGGAAAAAACCCTTAATTTAGAATTTTGATGTATATCAGATTTATAATTCATTTAGTGGTGTCATATGCATACTTCCCACTTAGCCATGATTGGGTTACTAGTTAAATAATACTAGGTTTGTTACATTTTTAAAACTAAACTAGCTTCATTAAATTAGGCACATTGTTGTATTTGATATGACAGAACTCGACAGAATGTAACAAAAACCTTACTTGTTTAAAACATTTTTACCCTGCTGTTCAGCTGAAAAGACTCCATGGGCAGCTTATTAGATGCAATCTAAAAAGGCATGGCACAAAAGGGAAGTGGATGTGGAGGGAAGTGTTAAAAAAGAAAATTCAGGCACCAATTTAAAGTTAAATAGAGTTTATAATTCCCAACTGCGATGGAAACAGGGCATGGAGGAGACAGCTGGTCTCTCACGGAAAGGCAACAGAATGGCTGTGCTTCCTATGCATCCTGATGGAATGGCTGGTTCCAGCTGATGGAATGATCTTGCTCCCAGTTGCTCACCATAATGAGAGTGAATAAATTTATTTTTAACTTAAACATTAGTGGTAAGAAAATGTGACAAGATTGTGTATCACCTAACCACTTTTTGGTTTCTCTTAGACCATAGAGTCTAACTGGCGATGTGGAAGGCACAACTTGCAAAGAATTCAGTGCCGCTCTGAAAATAGTAAAGGCGTTTACTGCTTACAGTATGATGATGAGAAGATTATCAGTGGCCTAAGGGACAACTCCATTAAGGTAATGAAAGTTACTGATTATTTTTACTTTTTATTCTGTTTTGCTTTCTTTGGTTTGAGAGACATTCAATGGGTCAGGACAGTCTTGTTTTCTCTTGGTTCTGGTGGGATTATTTGTCCATTTTGCACCATCTGCCCAGTTATAGCTCAGGAACACTCAAACCCTTGATAGTCTAGAATGCACATGTTGCTCATTAAATCTGTGTTGTATTCTGCTTCTCGGAATAAAAAATATAATCTTAAAGACAGGAAATAATTTAAGATTTTTAATCACATTTTTTTCAATTTAAAAAGCAAACAAAGCTCCTTCATGGATCACTGCCTTGTCGTGGCGAAGGGGCTTGCGTAGCTCAATGAAGCTATGAGCTATGCCGTGCAGGGTCACCCAAGACGGACAGGTCATAGCAGAGAGCTCTGACAAAACGTGATCCACCGGAGAAGGAAATGGCAACCCACTCCAGTATCTTTGCCATGAAAACCCCATGGACATGAAAACCAAAAGGCAAAACGATATGACACCGGAAGATGAGCCCCTCAGGTCGGAAGGTGTCCAATATGCTACTGGGGAAGAGCGGAGGGCTAGTACTAGTAGCGCCAGAAAGAATGAAGCGACTGGGTCAAAGCCGAAAGGACACTCAGTTGCCGATGTATCTGGAGGTGAAAGGAAAGTCCGATGCTGCAAAGATCTTTATTCCATAGGAACCTGGAATGTAAGATCCATGAATCAAGGCAAGCTGGATGTGGTCAAACAAGAGATGACAAGACTGAACATCGACATCTTAGGAATCAGTGAACTAAAATGGACAGGCATGGGTGAATTTAGTTCAGATGACCATCAGGTATACTACTGCGGGCAAGAATCCCTCAGAAGAAATGGAGTAGCCTTCATAGTCAATAAAAGAGTAGGGAAAGCAGTACTGGGATACAATCTCCAAAATGACAGAATGATCTCAGTTCGAATCCAAGGCAAACCATTCAACATCACAATAGTCCAAGTCTATGCCCCAACCACTGGTGCTGAAGAGGCTGAAGTTGACCGGTTCTATGAAGGCCTACAACACCTGCTAGAATTAACTCCAAAAAATGATGTCCTTATCATCATGGGGGATTGGAATGCTAAAGTAGGAAACCAAAAGATAACCGGAATAACAGGCAAGTTTGGCCTTGGAATACAAAATGAAGCAGGGCATAGGCTGGTAGAATTTTGTCAAGAGAATACGATGGTCATAACAAACACTCTTTTCCAACAACCCAAGAGACGACTCTACACATGGACATCACCAGACGGTCAACACAGAAATCAGATTGACTATGTGCTCTGCAGCCAAAGATGGAGAAGTTCTATACAGTCAGTAAAAACTAGACCAGGAGCTGACTGTGGCTCAGATCATGAGCTTCTGGTGGCAAAATTTAGGCTTAAGTTGAAGAAAGTAGGGAAAAGCACTAGGCCACTCAGGTATGACCTAAATCATATCCCTGATGATTATACAGTGGGGGTGACAAATAGATTTAAGGAATTAGATCTGATAGACAGAGTGCCTGAAGAACTATGGACGGAGGTTCGCAACATTGTACAAGAGGTAGCAACTAAAACCATCCCAAAGAAAAAGAAATGCAAGAAAGCAAAATGGCTGTCTGAGGAAGCTTTACAAATAGCTGAGGAAAGAAGGGAAGCGAAAGGCAAGGGAGAAAGAGAAAGATACAAACAATTGAATGCAGAATTCCAGAGAACAGCTAGAAGAGATAAGAATGCCTTCCTAAATGAACAGTGCAAAGAAATAGAAGAAAACAATAGAATAGGGAGGACCAGAGATCTCTTCAAGAAAATTGGAGATATGAAGGGAACATTTCATGCAAAGATAGGCATGATAAAGGACCAAAATGGCAGGGACCTAACAGAGGCAGAAGAGATTAAGAAGAGATGGCAAGATTACACAGAAGAACTATACAAGAAAGAGCTTAACATCCCTGATAACCACGATGGGGTGGTCACTGACCTCGAGCCAGACATCCTGGAATGTGAAGTGAAATGGGCCTTAGGAAGTCTGAGCAACAACAAAGCTAGTGGAGGTGACAGCATTCCAGCTGAGCTATTCAAAATCCTGAAAGATGATGCAGTTAAAGTGCTACACTCAATATGCCAGCAAATTTGGAAAACTCAGCAGTGGCCACAGGATTGGAAAAGGTCAGTTTACATTCCGATCCCCAAGAAGGGCAATGCCAAAGAATGTTCAAACTACCGCACCATTGCACTCATTTCACATGCTAGCAAAGTGATGCTCAAAATCCTACAAGCTAGGCTCCAGCAGTATGTGAACCGAGAACTACCAGAAGTACAGGCAGGATTTCGAAGAGGGAGAGGAACTAGAGATCAAATTGCCAACATACGCTGGATCATGGAGAAAGCCAGGGAGTTCCAGAAAAAGATCTACTTCTGCTTCATTGACTACGCTAAAGCCTTTGATTGTGTGGATCACAACAAATTGTGGCAAGTTCTTAAAGAGATGGGAGTACCAGACCATCTTATTTGTCTCTTGAGAAACCTATATGCAGGTCAAGAAGCAACAGTGAGAACCGGACACGGAACCACTGATTGGTTCAAAATTGAGAAAGGAGTTCGGCAAGGCTGTATACTGTCACCCTGCCTATTTAACTTATATGCAGAGCACATCATGAGAAAGGCAGGGCTAGATGAATCACCAGTTGGAATCAAGATTGCTGGGAGAAATATCAACAACCTCAGATATGCAGATGATACCACTCTCATGGCAGAAAGTGAAGAGGAACTAAAGAGCCTCTTGATGCGGGTGAAGGAGGAGAGCGCAAAAGTTGGCTTGAAACTCAACATTAAGAAAACTAAGATCATGGCATCTGGTCCTCTCACTTCCTGGCAAATAGATGGGGAAGAAATGGAGGTAGTGAGAGATTTTATTTTCCTGGGCTCCAAGATCACCGCAGACGGGGACTGCAGCCAAGAAATTAAAAGACGCTTGCTTCTGGGGAGGAAAGCTATGGCAAATCTAGATAGCATACTAAAAAGCAGAGACATCACCCTGCCAACAAAAGTGCGTATAGTCAAGGCTATGGTTTTCCCAGTTGCAATGTATGGCTGTGAAAGCTGGACAATAAGGAAGGCTGAGCGCAAAAGGATTGAGGCCTTTGAGTTGTGGTGCTGGAGGAGACTCCTGCGAGTCCCTTGGACCGCAAGGCGATCAAACCGGTCAGTCCTAGAGGAGATCAACCCTGACTGCTCTTTAGAAGGCCAGATAGTGAAGATGAAACTCAAATACTTTGGCCACCTAATGAGAAGGAAGGACTCCCTGGAGAAGAGTCTAATGCTGGGAACAATAGATGGCAAAAGAAGAAGGGGACGGCAGAGGATGAGGTGGCTGGATGGAGTCACTGAGGTGGTTGGTGTGAGCTTGAGTGGACTCCGGGGGATGGTGGAGGACAGGAGGGCCTGGAGGAATGTTGTCCATGGGGTCACGATGGGTCGGACTCGACTTCGCGACTAACACAACAACAACAACAACATGTCAGTCCATTGCATATGGCATGGCAGTCTTGGGTTGTTTAACTCAGGAATTGCAGTGATGAGAAGGGCATCCTTGAACCATTTTTGTTGTCAAAACCATTACATCCAAATCCAGAACTCTGGGTTGTTTGAGGATTTAACCATCCTTGAAGTTAACCTAACAATCGCCCATTATTTGTGGGGGTAATTCTGGGTAATTTAACCTATAAGCAGCTCAGAGTTTTCCAGGTTGCAAACAGCTCAGGGACATTCCTGAGTAATAGATGAAAAAGTGTCATGCATGCAGTGAAAATACCCTGGTTGTTTGTTGCTGTTTCTATTGTTTCTGATCGTGTTTTGGGAAATGGGAAGGATGTTCTAAAATTTGTTTGCAACCGTATGAGTCTTTATAAAGTTATTTTAAATTATGAAAGTCAGGGATTGATGAAACTAGGCAATGTTCTCCCCACTTTCTTGGGGGAGTACAATCACACACACAAGGTTCAGAAACAAATGGAACAACTGGTATCTTCTCCTGGAAGGCTGGACCACAGGCTCAGTTTGCCATGCTTTTCAGCTTGAGAATGAAACTGATTCTGCATTTAAGTAACTTACCTGGGTTTCTCTTTGGCAGATTTGGGATAAAAATGGATTGGAATGTTTGAAAATATTAACAGGACATACTGGCTCAGTTCTCTGTCTGCAGTATGATGAAAGAGTCATTGTAACTGGATCATCTGACTCCACTGTGAGGTGAGCATTATTAGAATTGCAAATATGGCACAAAGGACTGGGGTAAAGAAAATACAGACTATCCTCCTGTATCCAGAGTAACATATTCTTGAGCATTTCTGGTATCGGCCAACTTACACCAACTAACATTTCAGTATTTACTTAAATGCAGCTTTGTGATTCTTTATGCTTTTGCAGCAGCAGGTGGGGAAACCTGAGTTTCTGTACAACCCAAAGTACTTCTGATGGTGGCAATTTGCAGCGGAGAGGAAGAAGTGAAATGCTGGACCCCCCCTTGCCCTCCTCTCTAAGCAGTGCTTCCCCATACTATGACAGACATCTCTGGAAACTGGAGAGAGTGATGGAGTGATGGGAATATGGTTCAGAAGAAGGGTTAAAATCCTTTCCCACCAACTAGTTTTCCATGAGGACTCACTTCTCTCATTCTGCTACTTTGCAGCTGCTTCTTAACACCATTGCTTTCCAGACCTGCCAGCAGAAGTATAGCAGCCCTTTGAAATTGGCATGCTGCAGCGCGATGGGACCATTATCCATGAAAGTGCACAAGGGGAGTGCTTTGTGCTTGGGGATGGGCATGGGAGGAAAGCTTTTTTCTTTATGATATGATTTTAGTAGCCTTCTGCAACATGGAGCCTGCCAGACAGTTGAACTGCAACTCCCATCAAAGGCGCTGGCTGGGAGATGATGGGAATTGCAGATCACCACATCTGGAGGGTGGCATTTTGGGGAGGACTGATTTGCAGCTGTCAGAGGAAAAACTTGGACCAAGAACATAAGGTGGTGTTCCCACCACAGCTACCCTCTGATTTATTTGTCTATAACAAAATAAGCCTTCTGAGATCGTTGGAGTGTAGCAGTTTGACATGGCTAAGAGTTTTTTCTCCTGAAACGTAGCAGTTGTTTTCTTATCATTTGATTTTCTTTTTCTTTGCAGAGTGTGGGATGTGAACACAGGTGAAGTCCTGAATACACTGATCCACCATAATGAGGCAGTGCTGCACTTGCGTTTCAGTAATGGCTTAATGGTCACCTGTTCAAAGGACAGATCAATTGCTGTGTGGGACATGGCTTCCCCGACTGACATCACATTGCGCCGCGTATTAGTTGGCCATCGGGCTGCCGTAAATGTGGTTGACTTTGACGACAAGTATATTGTATCTGCTTCTGGGGATAGGACCATTAAAGTAAGTTGGCAGTGGGTATCTCAGACTTGCAGATTCATGCAGCAAAGGCAGAGCAAGTGTTTAACATGTGCGTGGGGGAATGGTGATCATGATAGCATATCTTTTGGAGTAATTCCTAAAGATATTCTGTGGCTGTACACTTTGTAATCATTTCACGTGGTGGTGGGGAATGGGTTCCCCACCGGGTTTTATTACATAATGGCTCCCATCATCCCTGATAATTGGCTGGGCCTGATGGGAGTTAGCATTTAATAGCATCTAGAGAGTTACAGGTTCCTTCCCCCAGACTGAATTAATCTTCCACTTTTTCAGATGTTTAAACTGTTTAGAATTCTGTTTTTGGCTTCTACCACACTGTTTCTTGAAGTTAAAAGTCCCTACTAGATGCATGTAAACTCTGATTGGCACTTGTAGCTTTCCATTCTTTTCCAAATGCCATTTTTCCTATTTCAGTTATTATTCAGCTTTTAGACATGCAGCGCGCATGGAGTTGCCTTTTACCAGGTTTCCCACTTCAGCAGTGCCACAATTTGTTCCCTTTTGAGGAATTCATATGCTGTGCTCATTGACCATGTTTATGGCTGACCATGAGGTGCGTCCTCCAGGGAGAGAGCCATCAAAGGGTGCCATAAGTAGCTGTGTCCCCAAATTACTACCTTCCATTATGGAAAAGGATCTGTGAAATGCTTCATGATTGCAATGTCTTTCTTTTTTAAAAAAAAAAAATCTAACATTAGTGAGCAAACCTCTGCTTGTACAATGGGGCTTTCCATACCAGGGTTAGTGCACCAGGGTTCTAAACCCTGCCTCCCTCCTTCTGGCTACAGCACAGTGAAAAGCTGGAGGGTGGGGACACCCTCAGGAAAAGCAGGTATGGGACCTGGAGGAGCTGCAGTTGTAGCAGGGGCAAGGTAGCAGAAGTCCAGGAAGAGACAGCTTGCACTAGAAATTCCTCACTTGAGCAAGTGACCCTGCTGTCCAGTTTTCATAGATGTCTCCCTTCTTGTGCCACACAGACATTTCTGAGCCCTGATGGACGGGCGGGGTAAAGGGTCAGGAGGGGTCCCTCTCTTCATGTAATGCTGATAACGCATACCCCCAGCTAACGCTAATGCCTGCCAGCTTATTAAATGCAATATTGAATATGACAGCTTTGTAGTTTGCACCTGGGAGCATACATCCCATGCAGCTAAAGGTAGCTCTCTGAAATGAAAAATGGTTGTCTTCAGTAGTCTTTATGTTGTGTTTTATGACACTGCTGAGCCATGCTTTTTAAAGGGCAGAATTTCAAAGTGTTCATGTTTCCCACATATACCTGATGGCTTGCTATTTATTTTCCCTATAGGTCTGGAGCACAAGCACATGTGAATTTGTTCGCACTCTCAATGGGCACAAGCGGGGCATTGCCTGCCTCCAGTATAGGGATCGACTTGTCGTGAGTGGATCATCAGACAATACCATTAGGTAGGCAGAAGACTCTGTTGTTCTTATCTGGATGTGTGCTTCACATGTGTGGGTCAAGAAAGCCTCCCAGCCTACAAGGTCATCTCTTTCCTCCAGCCTTAGTAGTGTGCCTCACTTCCTCTATTCCCTTCCCTTAAGTTGATGGACCAGCAGAAATGCAAGTGTTCCTGCCCTTGGGAACAGCAATCCCCAGGAGCATGCCTCCCCTTACCCAGAGCCAGGGCACTGGACTTCTGCTAGCCCAAGGGCCAACTTCCATTATGGAGAAGCTTTGGGTGGCTACTTTCCAGTGGCAGGTGGGGCTGAAGACAAAAGGGATGGGGGCCAAATTCCCAGCATTTGTTAGCATAGAACTCTCATTGCCAGGAAGCAAGCTTTTCAAGAAACATTTCACTCTTTTTGAATTGGAGGAGGAAAGCATATAAGCGTGGGAGCCCCCAAAAACTGGGGCGGGGCCCTTTGCAGAAGCACAGAGGACTGGATTGAGGACCAGATGAAGTTCTGCACTGTGCTTCGAACTCTCTTTCATGCTGGGGTACTGAGAAACTGAGAAACAGCAGGGATCTTTCTGGCTTTTTTTTAATCTTCTCCAAACTCCAGCAAAAATGAGAGGAACTCTTTCAGCTACCCCAAGTAGGA
Organism: Varanus salvator macromaculatus; assembly: GCA_023646645.1. Classification (NCBI taxonomy): domain Eukaryota; kingdom Metazoa; phylum Chordata; class Lepidosauria; order Squamata; family Varanidae; genus Varanus; species Varanus salvator. The sequence continues at coordinate 2,217,887 of JAIXND010000798.1, forward strand.
GTGGTGGGGGAAGGGCACTGGAAATGAGCACAAGTGGAAGCTGACTGGTAAGTCAAGCTGATGCTTGTAGGCCCCCTTTTCTTGACAGGAACAATTTTCTGTCCAGTTCCTCTGTAGTCATTACCTGAGGTTGTGGTTGCACCCATTCATAGGTGCTAACCCCAAGAAGTCATGCTTCCTTTAGCAACACTTTGATCTCAGAAGGCTGGCTGGGCTGCCAACTGCTTAGGATCAGGCTTCCCCAGTGCTCTGTCAAAGAGCAAGTGACTAGAAGGGAAGAGAGGGCCAGGAGCAAAAATCATCAGGGTAGGGGGAAGCATTGTGCTCCTGAAACAACTGCTTGGAAGGTATATACACAAGTTTGTTTCCTGGTGGTGAAAAATGGTCTTGTTAGATAGAAAAAAGAGTCCTGTGACTCCCAGCATTCTCTAGCTAGTGGTGCTCAAAGCTGAAGGCCTTTTCCTGTTTAAACATGTAAAATTGTACCTTAAATTATTCTGCGCCAAGTAGTCAGTCTAACCATCCTTGCAAACTAACTCTGAAACTGCTGAAGTGGAGGTGAGCTTTCTTTCAGGAGATTTGCGCAGAATGGCCCCCAGTGATTCAGTGGACAACTTTGGGTTGAGTGTGGGCCTTTTGGAACACAACTGGTTGTCCTCAAACAGTAGTGTAAGCATATGGGGCAGGTGCATATTTTTAAACACTCACCTGTGATTTTTTTCAGGCTTTGGGATATTGAATGTGGGGCCTGTTTAAGAGTGCTAGAAGGCCACGAAGAGCTGGTTAGATGCATCCGGTTTGATAACAAGAGAATTGTAAGCGGAGCCTATGATGGGTGAGTACTCTATAACAAGTTCTGTTTTCATTTCTAAGTTTCCTGTGATATGTTTCAGAATGTTCATACCAGCTTTCTTTCCTTGCTTCATAGCAAAATCAAAGTTTGGGATTTACAAGCTGCTCTCGACCCTCGTGCCCCAGCAAGTACGCTATGCTTACGTACATTGGTGGTATGTAGATATTCATTCATTCGAAATATTTATATTTTTTTCCTCCACGGTGATGTACATAGTCTCCCAGAGAGATGGGCGTATTCTCAGTGAGACAAGGCAGTCCTTGACAATCTAAAAACACATGACTTATTAGGCAAAAAACAGGGAGGGAAGAAGGGCGGCTGGAGGTAAGTCTTTCTTCAGCAGACCTGGTGGCATGTCCCTGCTTCAAGTTCTCATCTCTGCTAGGTTGACTACCAATCTATTTGTACAACAATAGCACATTTTAATCCTCCCTTTTTTAAACTAACTCTGTTGAGCATCTTGTAACAGAGTAGACATTCTGTTGAGAATCATGTGGATAAAAGATATTACACTGGAAGATGAGCCTCTCAGGTCAGAATGTGTCCAATGTGCTACTGGGGAAGAGCAGAGGGCTAGTATTAGTAGTGCCAGAAAGAATGAAGCGACTGGGTCAAAGCCGAAAGGACGCTCAGTTGCTGATGTATCTGGTGGTGAAAGGAAAGTCTGATGTTGCAAAGATCTATACTCCATAGGAACCTGGAATGTAAGATCTATGAATCAAGGTAAGCTGGGTGTGAGATGACAAGACTGAACATCGACATCTTAGGAATCAGTGAACTAAAATGGACAGGAATGGGTGAATTTAATTCAGATGACCATCAGGTATACTATTTTGGGCAAGAATCCCTCAAAAGAAATGGAGTAGCCTTCATAGTCAATTAAAGAGTAGGAAAAGCCGTACTGGCATACAATCTCCAAAATGGCAGAATGATCTCAGTTTGAATCCAAGGCAAACAATTCAATATCACACTAGTCCAAGTCTGTGCCCCAACCACTGATGCTGAACAGGCTAAAGTTGACCGGTTCTATGAAGGTCTACAACACCTTCTAGAATTAACACCAAAAAATGATGTCCTTATCATCATGGGGGATTGGAATGCTAAAGTAGGAAGCCAAAAGATAACTGGAATAACAGGCAAGTTTGTCCTTGGAATACAAAATGAAGCAGAACACAGGCTGGCAGAATTTTGTCAAGAGAATACTCTGATCATAGCAAACACTCTTTTCCAACAACCCAAGATGACTCTACACATGGACATCATCAGACAGTCAACACAGAAATCAGATTGACTATGTGCTCTGCAGCCAGATAGAGAAGCTCAATACTGTCAGTAAAAACAAGACAGGAGCTTACTGTAGCTCAGATCATGAGCTTCTTGTTGCAAAATTCAGGCTTAAATTGAAGAAAGTAGGGAAAAGCACTAGGCCAGTCAGGTATGACCTAAATCATAGCCCTGAATATACAGTAAAGGTGACAATTAGATTTAAGGAATTAGATCTGATAGACAGAGTGCCTGAAGAACTATGGATGGAGGTTTGCAACGTTGTACAAGAGGTAGCAACTAAAAACATCCCAAAGAAAAAGAAAGGCAAGAAAGCAGAATGGCTGTCTGAGGAAGCTTTACAAATAACTGAGAAAAGAAGGGAAGCGAAAGGCAAGGAAGAAAGGAAAAGATACACCTAACTGAATGCAGAATTCCAGAGAATAGCCATAAAAGATAAGAAGGCCTTCTTAAATGAACAGTGTAAAGAAACAGGAGAAAAATAGAATAGGAAAGACTAGAGATCTCTTCAAGAAAATTGGAGATATGAAGGGAAATTTCATGCAAAGATGGGCATGATAAAGGACAAAAATGGCAGGATTTAACACTGATTGGGAACTGAACATGGAACCACTGATTGGTTCAAAATTGGGAAAGGAGTACAGCAAGACTGTATACTGTTGCCCTGCCTATTTAACTTATATGCAGAGCACATCATGCAAAAGGTGGGGCTGGATGAATCACATGATGGAATTAAGATTGCTGGGAGAAATAGCAACACAACCGCAGATAGGCAGATGATACCACTCTAATGGCAGTAAGTGAAGAGAAACTAAAGAGCCTGTTGATGCAGGTGAAGGAGCACAAAAGTTGGCTTGAAACTCAACATTTCAGAGCATGGAGGAATGTTGTCCATGGGGTCACAATGGGTTGGACACAATTTCGCTAAACAACAGACATTCTGTGGTTTTTTGAAAATGAGTGCAATAAGAGCTTGAAAGCAGGGACTTAAAGTGTGTGCGTGTTCAAGTTTTACTGATCAGTTTCAAAATGCCCTAAGATAATCACTGGTGTGGTACGTTATTGCAATCATTCTGAATAATAATTATATACCACCCCTCTGGGTTTTTGGAAAACATTCCATATTTCCCCCTTTAATATCTGTGATGCTGCCTTCCAGTTCTGTTGGTGAAGCATTTAGGCATGATAGAACAGGTGTTTTGTTCATCAAAGGAAGACTCTGGGCTGATTCTCAGTTTGGATTTTGCACCTTTGAAAGCAGTATTTGAATATTTGAAGACAAATACTCACCTAGGAAACGGAGTTGTCCGCCCCGCTAACCATGCATGTTTGCCATCTTTTCAGGAACATTCAGGTCGTGTGTTTAGACTTCAGTTTGATGAATTTCAAATCATTAGTAGTTCCCATGATGATACCATATTGATTTGGGATTTTTTAAATGTGCCCCCCAATGCACAAAATGAGACACGCTCTCCATCCAGAACATACACTTATATCTCCAGATAACAGTCTACAATTTGCTACTTACTAAGGTAAGCTTTTATTATCTTAAGGATGTCTTTTTTGTGCCAGTTACTGCAACCATTCCTGGTAATGGCTCTGAAAATAAGGTGCATTATCTTTAATGCTTTTCATGGGATTTTCCTGGCAAGTAAATGAAGATTGTTTTGACATTGCAGCCATTTAATTGGCTAATCATATGTGCTGGAGTTAGACTAGAATCATGTCTAGATTGTCTGTGTTGTGTTAGCTATTTCTCACTGTGGCACTTCTTATTTCTTAAGAGGGGTCTTCTTGGACTCCTACTGATGCAGTCTTACTTATTTTCCAGCAACTATGATTATGTACTCTGTTTTCTGCTAGCTAAATGTGAGCATTTTTTAAAAATCTGGTAACGGAGGTTTATTGATGAAATAAATTCGGTTAGTATGACTTGTTATTTCTATTTTGGCTTATTAACAATTGCTCCATATTTAGGTTTTTATAAATCATTTCTTCTCTCCTTTGCTCAAGTAGCATAATTTTTTCTCTCCTGTTTTGTGGGATTTGCCCTCCATGAGTTGACATGCTACTGTCATGCACTGATTTGCATTCACACCATTTATAGCCAGCCTGAATTAGAGAACATACAGACCATCTGATTTCTGTTCCCTGGAGAGGCAGTGGCTTCCTTCCTTGATGTATGGAATGCCATGTGAAGACACCATTTTATAGACCTCTCTGGGTGGCCTTTTGATAAGTGGATTTTTGTAGTATCCACCAGAAAAACTGGCCAGAACTGGTAGCCTACCTCTAGCATAATTTGAACAGGCCTTGTCTTAGGGAAAAATAAACCCCAAGGTGTATGAGAGATTTTTTATGAGGTCACGAACTCGGAGGCTCTAGTAGTGATTGCTGCTTTACATCTTTTCTCTCTTCTCCTAAGAAAGCAGTATGTGCCTCAAGTAAGTGGCATTCATGTATATCAGCCTTTCCCAGCCTAGTGCCTTGCTAACATGTTGGACTTCAGCTCCAGCCAGTATGGCCAATGGTCAGGAATGTGGGGTGTGATGATGCAAAACAGCCTTCCCCAACTTTGTGCCTTCCAGACATGTTTGGACTGCAACACACAGAATTCCCAGTCCATGTCCCTGCTGGATGGGAATTCTGGAAGTTGCAGTCCAAATGCCTCGGAAGGCCACCAGGTTAGGGAAGGCTGGTCTAAAGCAGCCAGAGGGCACTAGGTTGAAGAAGGCTATTCTATGGTGCAACAGTAATTGCAAAGAAAGGGGATATTGCCTCCCCTTCCCAAGTAATCCTGCTGAGATAAATGCTATTGGGGGAGAGGAGTATGTCACAAGGTGCTTTTATGGCCATCCTTTTTTGGTGGGCACCAGTCACCTGAGAGGCATGATCCACAATAAGTGCACAATGAGTGTACAAGGCTTGGGTATGTTCCAAACAGTGGCTTAAGTCTGAGTTGTAAAGCAGTGTGACCATGACATGGAGAGATGCTGGTCACATGAGGTAAGTCACTACACAGTTTCTCTCTTGGCAGGGCCCTTAGCCCTTTGCAGAAAAGAGTGCTTTGCAAGAGGAAGTTTCCAGATAAGGAGTTAGGTGGGTCTTGGTGGACAGATGGCAGGCATTGTATAGGCAGGTTTTTATGTATTCTATAGCATTTTTCAAATCACAAGGCAGAAAGCTTACTTCATTTCATAAAGTTGCAAAATAACAAATATTGTTAGTGATAATACTATTTTTATTTGCTGCACTCAAATAATTTAGGTCTCTAATTTTTTAACCAAACCCATACCTTAAAAAATGTGTCCCAAATGAACATGCCTTTTAAAATCTATCATTTCTGACAACCCTGGTGTTTTTGGCTATAATTGAACTTTTATTGCCTTCTGTTAAATTACTTTTTTATTGTAACAAGATCAGAATTGTTACCATATGATAATCTGATATAATCCTTTATTTAAACATTTAGGCAAAAGTTAAAATGATTAACCTATCAGCAATGAAACTCCCATGGCCATAATTGAACTCCAAAGCCCCTCCTTCTCAGGGAGAAAGCAGCAGAAGATTAGATTTAATTATGTTGTACTTAATTGAAAGACACTGTATTGGTTTCCGGAGAGCTAGCAAAGTGTGGTGCTTGTACAACACTGTACTATTGCCAAGCAAACTTAATCCTGTCTGCTTTTAAAAGGTCATTCTTCTAATACATTCAATCTTTCTTCATAATTAGTTCAAAATGTAAAGTAGGCTGTGAGGGGCAGTTCAAAGATGTGAGGCCTTTGCGTGAAAAATGCATTTCCATTATTCCCCATGGCATCCAGCTGCAGAAATGCTTAAAACTTGCTTTGCGTGTTTGTGTATGGTGTAATGCTACCCTCATAAATAAACCTTACAAATGTGTAGCCTGTAAAAAATAAAATAAAATCCTAGCTTGCTCAGAGGCTATTGCCCTACATTTGAATGTTGGGCAAAAGGGGAGGAGAAGCAGAAGCGCAGGCTGCTAGCCTCTTAGCAGGCTGGTTGTAAACATAGCCTTATCCCAAGCAGGCTGGCAGAGGGCAGACAGAACCAAGGAGCCTCTCCTTCCTCTGGGGCCAGCACAGGAGCCAAGCCAACTGGCAGAGGATGGGTGACACAGTCTGCCCCAGGCCTGCGCCATCTTGCTTATCCGCTTCCTTGGAACTCTGCATCATCTATGGCAGCCAGTTCAGTTGTTCAGTGCAAGGCTGGTGTCATAGAAACTTCAGCTGTTAGGAAAAAAATTCTACCAACTCTGAACAGCAAATGTCATACCTGGCCTATCCAATCAGGCATTTGCAAATTTTTAGGGAGTTTATAACCCCGTCTTTCAGGGGATGCCTGTAGTGCCTGAAAGTATCACATAAACTGAAATCCATTCACATGTATCAGTTAAAAGTGGATGCAGTGACAGATAAAATACCAAAGCCAAAGAGATTTAAATAGGTCTTTAGGAGGCAGTGGGGTTCTGAAAGGAGGTGCCAGGGTGTCCTAGGGCTGGGAATTTCACAGGTTTGGGTCCAGTTGGAGAGAAGACCCTGAACAGGAACTTTGGCTATTGAAAGTTGAAGATGTTTGCCCTGTATTAGAGCAATACACCATTGCGCAACAATCAATCAATCAAAATGTGTCATTTTCCTTTTTATAGGATTCCACAGTCTTTGAACTACTGGACATTTGGCGATGACACACCTGAAGACATTAGCCAGAGCTAAAGTCAGAAGCAGTTCTAGGTGCTGTGTTAGACACAAAAGCAGCACAATTCTATATCTAAACTTTACCTTTCTGAGTCCTCCTTCACTCAGTGGTCTCTAAGGAACTGACTGAGAATTCACTGAGTCCAGGTAGAAGAAATTCAGTCTATTCTTCACTCCAATGCAAGATCCAAAGCTTCATGAGTAAATTGCCCATATACACTGAACTGACAGCTTGTTTTTCCAGGAGTAAATCAGATGTCAAGAAAGGACTTGACCTAATTTATATTTGCTTTGCACTTTTATCTGACTCTGAAGAAGAAAAACATTCTCAGTGAAATGTGGGTGCCAAACACATACCCAGAATGTACAGGGCTCTGCTTTCAAAGTCGTCCTCCTTCTGCAGACTTTACATTTCACAGATGATGTGAATCCTGTTCCATTGGCTAGGAGTATCAGTTGGACTGGATATTTCTGAATGGATCAGTAATATTTTGGATGATAGTTGACCTATTTCTGCACCAGTAATTTGCTTTAATTTAAAGATTGTAAATTGGGCTAGAGTATCTAAACTAGGTGTACAGCACTGTTTCCCCCCTTCTTTTAATTGTGCCCTGTACCACAGCTGTCGTCCCCCTCCTCCCCCCTCTCCCCTCCTCCTCCTCCCCTCCTCCTCATCATGTTTGGTATAGTCGGATCCTTCATGTGTGCTTGCCTCATTATTTCCAATACCGTAACTGTATAAGCATGTAGATATAATGTACATAAACATTGTAACCTCCAAGTGCTGGGAGTCAGGGTCTCCTGATACTGTACACAGATGTCAAGGCAAAGCCATTAAGCATCCAGGCATTCTTACTACTGGCACCAGACGGGGTTGGGATGTATCACTTTAGAAATATTTCTGGGAAAAGGAGGATTTGGGCATTCATTAGAATTTTCCCTTTTAAAAATGGAGTGCATTATCTTAATGTTAGCTTCTAAAATTTTCGTAAATGTAAAAGTTAAAATTTGCCTCTTCCCCCATGCCCCAACACATGCTTCAGTGTTCACAGATCATCTGAAGCGATTGGCCAAAGTTGCAGATATTCGCTGCAGCTTTAAAACCCACTCAAATAGTCCTTGATGACCATGCTTATATGCTGATCTGAAGATGAAGTGTTACTTCATTGTGATCTTGTAGGAGATGATGGCTGTTCCTTGCTATTTACTTCAAGAAACCTAGCAGTTAATGGCACACAATCATAGGGATTTCTACTCTTTTGAAAAGTATGACCAGCCATGGCTATTAGTCATATATGTCCCTACATGAAAGCAAACTCTTTAGACATACCGCCTCTGTATCTTCTAAGTTATTGCTGAACAGCGTTGTTTAGTAGCTTCTAATGCTTGTTTTAGAAATTATTAACTAAGAAAATATAATGCTCTTTGGTCTAGGAGCTGTAGTTGGCATGGATATGAACACTGTCATTCCTTCATCATATGAGTTTGTATTTGTTTCCCCTTTACTGCCACTCCCAGTTTCTTTCTCTCTTTCCCCTTCTCGATTGAGGGGTTCAAGGAATGTTGATAACCAATTTAAATGACCAATGAATGAATCTTGCTTATTTAGTGGAACGGCTATGGCTGGACAGTTCCCTTGCACACCTACCAGTTTGTCAGTCAAATTAAACAAGAAAGCATACATCAGATGTGCAAAAGGCGCAACTTGAGCTGCTTCTGCTATTCCACTCATTGCCTTCCTACAAATTACACATCTACTATTTTGAGCCCAGAAAATTCCCCTCCACAGTGAACCCCACAAAAATAAGACTTTGGACATGGCTATCATCGGATCCCACAAAATCCATATGAGGACACTTCTCATGTTCTCTGTTTTAATACTGTCGACAGTATGGAAGTGGATTACTTCTCCCTGCCCCTCCCCCGTGTCATTGAATAGCTGTAATATGCCTATTGCAGTCCTGAAGACACAGGTATTTATGGAGAACTATCCTTTTTTTAATGCATGTTTAAGATGAAATTCATGTTTTTTCCATGGGAAATAATGGTATTTGAAGACACAGCCTAAACTACTTTTGATTGTGCTTGGTGTAACATAGCCGTGGAGTTTGTGACTGGCACCCAAGGAACCTGGCTCCTGGGACTAACGATAGTACTGGCTGTACTCTGGACTTTGTTTCGCTAATCATAACTGAGCAGCTGTATGTTACTGCTAGATTAATGTTTCAAAGCACTGGGATAGTCTTATTCTAACTTGTAATTATGTTTGCCAGTTACCTGTTTGGAAAGTTTGTGTATGAACAGCTTATTGGACAACTGTTGAACTGTACAGATATTGTTCATGATATAAGGCTTTGTACTGTGGAATGTGCTTAATAAAAAAAATTCTAAACTTTATTGTCCATATTCCTAGTTGGATGGAAACATTATCAAACTCTACCAACTGAATGAAGTGGTTCTACTTATGAGTAGCTGAAATAAGATGTTTTCTGAGTTTCCTTTGTAATTTGGAGCAGGTTTCTGCATCCAAGGCCCAAATATACACTGATTCCTTGGAGTAAATGAGGCTAAAAGGACTATCATGTCTTGGCATCGAGTTGAAGGATCCAGGCCAATGGCAGATGCATGATCCTCTATGCATCAGTACACCGCGCTAAAACAATTCTCTTCCAGTTTTGGGGGTTGAATTAAATGCTAACTTTACATTACAAACTTTTATATCCAAAATGTTTTACAATGACTGGCCTGAACAATATCTATAGGAAGTGATCAAATATGGGTTCTTTTGTAAGGAAATTCCAGTTGTTGCTCCTTCATAGTCACAAGTGGCCTGACAGCAGGGTAGGTGAATAATGTTGAACAAAGAAATAAGTTGGTGTTAATGAACAATTACTGTATTAAAAAGATTCACATTAAAAGTTACCCAATCTGTATTTGCCAGAACCTGGTGCCAACTTTGGAACAGCTTCAATCGCAGTTCAGCACAGCTGAGTGGGGGAATGGCAAAAGTTGGGTGCAGAAAGGTATGAGTGAATAAGCAAAGAAGTCTTGGGAGACTAAAGAAGAGATGTAATTTCAGTGATTCAGAAAGAAAGTAAAATCAAAGAACAACAGGTGACCAGTTCAGGAAAATAGCCCAGATGGATTTGAGCCCTGTGAAATGGGCAAAAATTGACTTGTTGGTGGGAAGGAAAGAGCAGGCAAGAAAGGGAGTTCAAAGCAAAAAAATCAAAAGAGCAAATACACTGAAACAGAAGCTACAGCATGGGACCCCTTGGGAATGCCTTTTTCCTGGACTGAGAAGATGATCTGAACTATGCTTTCCCCACGGAGCAGTTCATTGAATGCTGTGAACAAGATACAGGACAAAACTTAATGCCTCCTGATAAAGCCACAGGGTTGCAAATTGGTTTACTACATCTTTCTGGTCACAGCTTCCCCAGGCAAGGAAGATACTGGAGCATCAGGAATGGATCAGTCCCCAAATCTTGAGAATCTCTGCCTCACAGCCTGGCAATTAAGGCCACACATCTTAAAAATGTCCTGAAGGTTGCAACACCTTGCCTCAAACTTGCCACATGAAAGCCCTGCAATACCAAGTGAAGAGTGCTTTTGATATATCTTGACAATATGGGACAATGGCCTCAGACCTGTGACCTCACCCAGATACTGGACTTCTCTTTCTTAAAACTAGAGGGTAGGCTTACAGGAGCAAGAAGAGAAGTTTGTCATTTAGACTTTGATTTGGTTTAGCTTTTAAATTTAGGGCAGTGTTCTGGCCATATTAGTTATGAGGAGAGGAAACGCTAGTAGGTTCTTAATGAATTTGGCATGGTATGACAAAAAGAAGGATTTCATCAAATAGAAGGGTCTCACCAGCCCCCAAACCTGCACCCATTTGCTTCAGTGCAGGAGAAAGGCTGGATCTGTCAAAGCAATGTGGATTGCCTCCCACTTCAACCCCTGGCAAAGTTTTTCCTTGGAAAAACATTCCCAGTGGATGGCCAGACAGAGAGAGCACACTGGTGCCTGGTCCACTGATGGTCTTCAAGTAGAAGGCACATTCACGTGTAAGGCAAGTTCTCCAGTTGTGACTAGGCAAGCATGGAGCACAGCAACACAGGAAGATCCCTTGGGATGAAACAGACCCTTGGCCCATCTAGTTTGGTATTGTCAGCACCGACTGGCAGTGGCTCTCCAGGGTTTCTGCAAGAGTCCTAGTGTTCCTGGGTTGGGAATTGAATGAACCTGGAGTTTACTGCATACAAAGCAGATGCCCTAAAACTGAGCCATGGTCTCTTTTGACTATGACAAGATTTGGTGGAGGGTCCTACCTGCTGGCCAGGAATGATCAGAGTTCTCTCAACTCTCAAATTTCCAGCTTTGAGGAAGCGCAAGTTATAATGGATGTTGCAAGTTATAATGTAAACTGCTGGCCTAGTTGACTGGGAAACAGTGGCTTGATCTAGAAAACTCTCCAAACCTCTTTAAAGATGTGCAATTGTATTTAAAAGTCACCAACTTGGCCTGCTCCCATTAGAGGAATTCTCCTTGGAGAAAGAACTAGCGCTCCCAGAAACTGACAGCATCCCGATCAGCTACTGTCCCCAGTCCAGGAGGAATCTGGGCCCTGGGAGAGTGGCTGCAGAACAGCCCTTTGGCCCCCCAAGAGACTCATGACAGGCCAGCAGAGTTTCCATGAGGAGTGCTCACTTGTAAAGAAGGACTCCCCATTTATAAAGCAACATTTCATCAATAGAAAGACCTCTAGCCAGAAAACCCTGATGTGTGACAGCTGAGCCCTGGGAGGGGCTCAGCAGGCCCTGTCTGTCACAGCCTTCAGTGTCTCCTTAACCAGTGCCGGAAACCGTGTCCTTTCAGGCTTGTACCTTGCTTCCCAGACCTTGCCCCTTGATTGATGCTCCTTGCTCCTGACCCTTTGGACTTGTGCTTGACTCTCCCTCTGGGCTGCGTGATGTATCTGACTGGCCAACTTTTTTCAACTTTGCCTGCTGCTTGACTGTTCCTACTTTAATTTGATCCTCGCTGGACTGAGATCTTTGTGCTTGAACATTTCCCTATTTTGTTACCTTGCTTTTTGGGTAGCCCTTCACTCAGAGTCTTCTTCAGTCAGCTGCAGCGGGAAAGGGGGGTTTGGGAAAATTGGGCAGATGCACAAGTTCCTACAAGGAGAAGCAGGCAAGAAAAGTCAATGACAACATTATGTAAGGGTCTTAATTGCAATAACAAAAGTATTATGTTTAGAGGCAGAGTATTTTGGACTAGACAGAGCTAAAGGAAAACAACTGGCTGGGGGCACTATCATTTTCACTTGCTTATGAACTTTCTTGGGACATTTAGTTGGCCATTGCCAGAAATCTCTTGCTGGCTTAGACCAGCTAGGCTGGCGTGGGGAGGCCAAGAAGCAAACTTAGATCTTGCTGACTAAATCTTGCCTCCTTTGGCCAGTCACTCTCTCCTTTTCAGCCTCAGCCCCTAATCTCTGATTTAGGACTAATAGTGGTCTCCAGTGCTGGGGGGTCTTGCGAGGATAGCAAGACGGAAATGAACATGATGTTATTTTGTACATTCTAGGAATTCTAAGGATGATCATTTAAAAGCAGAACATGAATCTAATGGATCTTCTCTTTCCTCCGTGGCAGGCAGCACACTGCCACCGGGCCAGTAGCCATTGGTAGACTTCTCCACAAATGTATCCAATCTGATGGCCATCACATCTTGTGATAGCAAATACTGTAGAATATAGTGCAAATCATATTGAGGGTGGTGGGCAGGCAGGGGAGATGAGTGTTTATGCAGCCTTAACTTCCTTGTAGGATGCTTAGGATATAAGAAAGAATATAATAATGCGTAATAGTTGGGTTTCAATGCCTAAGAATGATTGTGAAATGTGCTGTTCAGCCATTATATCCCCCTGTACCTTTCTCTCTGCCAGCGTGCCATAAAAGAAGGATTCCTGCTTCAGCAACAAGTAGGCAGTCCGGAAAATAACTTACATTTTGATTTGTTCATGCCAAGAACTTTGGAGCTTGGCTCTTTCGTGGGGTGTTTCCCCTCCATCTGCATAAACAGAAATGGGCTAGCTTTGCACCTCAGGAATGAGAAGATAAAAAAGGGTGATTATTTATTTTTCCACCAAAGTTAGAAATATTTTATAGAGTTTGCTAAAAGTTTTTTGTTTCAGGAAATTTCATCATGTCTCCAGGAAAAAGAACCCCTAATTGGCCTCAGATTTACTAATAACCTTTTCATTTTTGTAATTTGAGGATTTGTAGGTCATCTCGAGGTGACTGCAGTTAGGGTTGGTTTGGTTCCTCTGTGAATACCTAGTCTCTGCAGCAGGACCCCCCCCCCCTTAAAAAAAGCCACTCTGGCCTGCTGCTCTAATAGCCAGTTTTTTTGGCAAAAGCTTGCATACCTTTAGCATATGGAAATATTTTTAAGAACACATACCAGGCTTTCAGTCTTAAAAGTGAAGTGCTCCAACAAATTAACAAATGCATATATAGTCTTTTTTGCAAAAAAAATAAATAAAATAATATAAAAAGTGTTCAGAGTATTTCATCTTAAAAATAACTAAAACGGACCTTAACAATCTTCTGCCTTTCATAAGAAAATGGCTGTCATTTTTGATGTGTCAATAGGAGTAAAAAAGAAAATGCCCAGAAATACTGAATGCATGAACATGTGTGAGTGGTGGGGAGGATATGATGCACCGGACTGCAACTCCTCCGATCAGCCCCAGCCAGCATCACTAATTGTGAGAGTTGATGGGAATGGCAGTCTAATAACACACAGAAGGCCACCCATTCTCCATCTCTGACATAATTCAAGTCCTACCACATCAGACCATGGCCAAGCCTAGTATTCTGTTTCCAGTGGTGGCTGGTCAGATGTTTCCAGGAATTCCACAGGTAAGATGATGATGCCAACAGCTCCTTGACCTCCAGAGGAATTCTGCCTTCAAAGCCAATAAGAACATCAAGGCAACACCCAGAGGGGAAGGCCAGCTTCCTCTTCCATGACAAAGCAGGTCTCAAGCTCTGGCCCATCAGAGAAGACCTCAATCCAACACACGATTCCCTGGGAGAAATCTTCATTGGACACAATGGTACATACTTTTGAGGGGACCTACATAGGCTTAGACGAACACATCCTGATGCTGAAGCCCAGTGAACAGCCTAGCATACCACCCTAACCCTGACTTCCACCAGATCTTTTGGACTTCAACTCCCATCTGCTCCAGCCAGAATGGCAATTATCAGGAATGTTTTTGACAGGCAGAAACATCTGGAAGGGATGTTGGAGGGAGGGAAGATCAGCCCAGGAATATCTGATGCTGCCATTTTGCTCAGACTAAGAAGGCTTGGACTTGATCACTCTGCATGAAGGACCATGTAATTGAACAATATGAATAATGAAGGTGCTAACTAGATATGATGTCATTTGCCTTGCCTGCAACATCAGTTTTTTGGTTTTTGAATGGATACCAAGTGTGGTGGGCAGGGCGCCGATCTGTGATGGCAGAGTAGAGGGAGGAGAGGTTTAAGCCAGTGAGCTGAGGGGCAATTTAGTCCAATGAATTCCCTAAGTGAATTGCATGTTCAGTAAATAAGGACATCCTTGTCTATTCTGTTTCTAGAGAAGATCTGTGGTACTGTTTGCTCTTTTTGCCTGAAAGATATGGAGGAGGCAGTGAATCTGATTGGCAGAATGGTGGGTATGCTTAACCCTTTCCTTCTCATTAGCCAATAAGAAAATGTCAGAGTAAGAATGTAGAATTTGCCCCCAGATGCAGAGGGCATTGGTGGTGGGGAGGGGGAGGAGAGTCCTTTCAATGTGTCTTCCATATTCAGATGCCTACCAATTTATGTACCTGCCCAAATCCTAAGTTTATCAGTGGAAGCATTTCTTTCAGCACCCCTTCAATCTGAAGTTAGGAGGGTACTGATGAGGGAGAAGGCCTTTTCAGTGCTGGCCTCCACTTTTCTCCTAAAAGCCTTGCATGGCACCTTAATTGTCATTCCAACATCATATGAAGACTTCTCCATTTTTCCAGGCCTTTTATCATCAGATTAATAATTTAAATGTAATTTAAATACTAACATGTTAGTCTCTTCCCCCTGCCCTGTTTTTCAGCAGCTAGGATGTGTTTTGTCCTTTGAAGCTGTTTTAGTTGTATGGGATTGGATTATTCTCCTTCTCCTGATTTTAGCTTCTGTATTATATATGTATGTATATATGGCCCGATGATGTGGACAAGGTGCTTGGATCGGTACGCTCAACCACCTGTTTACTGGACCCGTGCCCATCTTGGCTATTAAAGATCGCCAAAGACGGGATTGAACCCTGGATCTTGGAGGTGGTCAACGCCTCTTTGAGAGACGGCCAGGTGCCGGCCCCCTTAAAGGAGGCGGTAGTCCGGCCAGTCCTAAAGAAGGCTTCCCTGGATCCAGAGGTGGTCGCCAATTATAGACCGGTGGCCAACATCCCGTTTCTGGGTAAGGTGCTGGAGCGGGTGGTGGCGGGACAACTCCAGGCACTCTTGGAGGAAACTGATTATCTGGACCCATTTCAGTCCGGCTTCAGACCCAGCTTTGGCACTGAATCCGCCTTGGTCACCCTGTACGATGACCTATGCAGGGAGAGGGACAGGGGGAGTGCGTCCCTGTTAGTCCTCCTTGACATCTCAGCGGCTTTCGATACCATCGACCATGGTATCCTTCTGGAGAGGCTGGCGGGATTGGGGGTTGGAGGCACTGCTTTGCAGTGGTTCCACTCCTATCTCAATGGCCGATACCAGAAGGTGGTGCTGGGGGACTATGGCTCTGCGCCATGGCAGCTATGCCATGGGGTTCCGCAGGGTTCCATTCTGTCCCCCTTGCTTTTTAACATCTACATGAAACCGCTGGGGGAGGTCATCAGGAGGTGTGGGCTGCGGAATCATCAGTATGCGGATGATACCCAGCTCTACCTCTCGTTTTCCACCGATCCAGGTGAGGCGGTGGCTGTGCTGAACCGGTGCCTGGCCGAGGTAATGGGCTGGATGAGGGCCAATAAACTGAGGCTCAATCCAGACAAGACGGAGGTCCTGTTGGTAGGTGGGTCGGGCTACAGTGTAGGGGACCTGACCCTAGTCTTGAATGGGGTTGCACTCCCTCTGAAAGACAGGGTCCGCAGCTTGGGAGTGCTCCTCGACCCAGAGCTGACCTTGACTGCTCAAGTGTCAGCAGTGGCGAAGAGCGCCTTCCAACAGCTTCGGCTGATACATCAGCTGCGTCCCTTCCTGGAACTCGATTGCCTGACGACGGTGACACATGCGTTGGTGACTTCCCGGTTGGATTATTGTAACGCGCTCTACGTGGGGCTTCCCTTGAAGACGGTCTGGATACTTCAACTGGTGCAAAATAGAGCTGCCAGGGTACTGACGGGGACTGGGCGTGGTTCTCACATCACCCCAGTTCTCCGTCAGCTCCACTGGCTTCCCATTGAAGTCCGGGCCCAATTCAAGGTGTTGGTCCTTACCTATAAGGCCCTAAATGGCTTGGGCCCTGGCTACCTAAAGGAGCGCCTGCGACCATATATGCCCTCCCGCCCCTTACGATCAGCGGCAGAGGCTCTCCTCTGGGAACCCTCCGTGCGTGAGGTTAGGAGGGTGAGTACCTGGAGGAGGGCCTTCTCGGCGGTGGCGCCCCATCTATGGAATGCGCTCCCCAGAGAGGCTCGCCTGGCGCCGTCGTTATTTGCTTTTCGGCGCCAGGCGAAGACCTTTTTATTTAGACAATATTTTAATAGTTAATGTTAGGTTTAATTTATGTATTAATTTAAATTTCTTATTTATATTTTGTTGTATGTTTTTATATGATAACCTGAGATGGGCCAGTTTTTAAATATGGTATATGTTTTTAATAATATATTTGTTTAATATTGTGAGCCGCCCCGAGGCTGCTGCAAGGGGCGGCATAAAAATATTTAAATAATAATAATAATAAAATAATAATAATATTACCTGGGTTGTTTTGTTTGTCTGAAGCGTGAACTTGGTTATGCTTTATGGCCTCTGTGTTCTAAAGGTTTTAAGTAGTTTGGGCATACAATGCACAGAGAGCCTCCATTATTGGATGACAGCTATAACAAAAACAATAGAGCAATGATTAAAGTATTGCTGTAATTCCCCTTATGTGATGCAGAGTGGAAACTAAAACTAGTTCCAAATGTGGCAGCTAGAACTCTGTCTGGGGTCAACATGACAAATGATATTACGCCCAGTTTGTACCAGCACAAGCAGCTTCCAATTTGTTTTATAGGTCCTGTTCAAGTTCCAGGTTTTGCTTTTAAAGCCTTAAACAGAATGCTTCTGCCAAATGCTATCAACCAAACATTATGATTGACATCTGAGGCCTTCCTCTGGGCACCAACTCCAAGGCTCAGAAGGGGGCACCTTCTCAGTGATGGCCCCCAAACTGGAATGATCTCTCAATTGAGGCCCACTGGACACCAACTTCATCATCCTTTCAGCAAGAGATTAAGATAGCACTCTCTGCTGAGGCATTTAAGACATTAATTATATTTAGAGGCTCAAGGAAGAATTTAAACAGGAGTATTCTGAATCATATATTGTTTTAGTTGTACAATGGTTTTTAAACTGGTACTTTGTGAAAATTCATAAAAATATGTTTTATGAATTGTTACTTGGCTTTGGGCAGAGAGATTTGACTATTGAGCAATATAGGAATAAGCAGGGCTTTTTTTGTCATAGAACGCACCGGAAGGGCATTCCGGCACCTTTTTTTTTCAATGGATTTTACGAAGTGATTTTGAAGTGATTTTGAATTGTAGCAGATCAGCAGCAAACATAATTAACATAGTGCCTGCAGGCTGCTTTTGTGTCTGCTATCTGATAGTGAGATAGTGAGGGCCCTGCTCTCATGAGGGCGCTGCTTGGGATGCTGGTTTGGGATACTGCTCTGCTGCTCGGCTTGGGATTGGTGTGTGTGGTTGCACACTTACTGCCGGCGACATGAGTTCCAGCACTTTTTTTTTTTTTTTTTTTACAAAAAAAGCACTGGGAATAAGTAATAAATGATCAAATAAGTGAATAATGTAGGATTTCAGGAATCACTGCCTGCTATACAAATCTAATCAAGCTGGTTGTCCAGAGCTGAAATATTGCTGGTGGACATCTGAAGATGGTCTTTTTTCAGCTAGGATGTCCTAAGTTTGAAAAAGCACCCCAAGGCGGCTCTTCTGCACTTTTCTTGGACAATTCTAAGTGAGCTCTTTAGACCTTGCTTCAAGTTATTTGCACTGCTGTTTAATGTACTGCTTGCTGGTCTCTTTTATATTGCTTTTTTGGGGTTGTTGCTGCCATTGTGAGAAATGTTTGGACTGCATTTCATTTCATTCTGTCATTATAATCTCATCGTCGTCGTCATCATCATCATCTTTTATTTTGCATGCTGCTTTTTCCTGCCTGTATGTATACATAGAAAAAGCAGTATATAGATCTTGCAGTCAGCAGAAAACAAACAAATGGATGGATAGATATTTTACTGGCATTCAACATCTGGACTGGTTCCAAGCAATGCTTTCTTATCTGTTACTTTTCCACAGGAAGAAATATTCATTGCACAAAATACACAGGCAGTCCCACAGAATTTTAATTAAATAGAGAACTCCTTTTTTATTATTTTGGAAGAGGGGAACTAAAGATACACAAACGGCATACCTAGCTTCTCTCCTTTGACTGATCCTGCATGAGGTTACATATATGGTTCCTTCAGGGGTTGAGGGCAGAGAGAGAACACCAAAAAGGATGATGTTAGTGTCAATACATTATCCTTTTCAAGTATTGCCTGTCTTTTTTCAGGCTGAACCAATTTTCACCCAAAGGATGTCATTAAAAAGGCCTGTTTAACTTTTCCTGGGTTGATCACAGGCCTCATGTTTGGGAATCAACGGCCTGCACAATCCCTGTAAGGCTTTAGCTCTACAGTCCAGTCCAGGGTTCTGAAGAGCTCCCTGTGACATCATCAGAGACTGTGGCATCACAATAGCTAGTTCAGTGTCAGCCAGAGGAGCGGAAGGGATCTGTGTGCATGGCCAGGGCCGCAGGCGCTGTCCTTCAATAGCAAACACATTCTCTGTGCCTTAGCTAGCCAAAATAACAGCATCCCTGAACAAAAGGGAGAGATGGGCAGGCTTGGCATACAAAATGTATTTAGGGGAATAAAACTAAGGAGAACAACTGCCCAACAAGGGCTGAGTATGCTCAGAGGACACAGATACTCTCTGATTGTTAAGAGGGTGGAAAACTGGGCTGGGGTGCGCGCTCGCGCGATGGAGTATTCATGGCAGACCTGGAATCCTGAACTGGAGCACTTCACACTACAACATTGTGTTACAAGATCCACTTGTCAGTAGTGCTATGCCAGAAACATCTTCCTCGTAATTCTCTTTAACCACTCTCATTCAGATTCAGTGTAGCTAAGATTCCAGTTGATGGGAGCACCAGACAGGCAAGAAGAGACGGGTAGAAATAACTCGTTTCCTCAGCTCAGGTTGCAGACAAAGGCACAAGCGCCTCGCCCCATAACCTATGAATAATGATCCATCAGTAGACTAAAGCAATAATGATGGAGGAGGGGTCAAACGAGTCAGGCGGTCAAAGGGAGAAAAGCAAACACAGTGAGTAATGCCCAGCCAGAAGTCCGTGTCTGACCACATTAGATAGCAGAGCTTAGTGCCTTCGTCTGGGCTGGAAGTCTAGACGATAAATCAAATGGATTTTTTTGCTGTTGATAAAACACATTTTTATCCACAGCAGTTGGAACTAATATTTCCTGGATCTATTCCTGTCTCTCAGCTTAGAGTGGCAGATGCTTTTCCAGGACTGTGTTATGGTGGCTAAGATACCACAAAATAAACATGGCCAGAGGCAAGTTTTGGGGCATGCTGCAAGAGGCCATACTGAGAGCATCTCTCTTCTCTCTTCCTTCTCACTCCATTCTCCACCCGCCAAACTTCCGCTCCACCTCTTTGTTCACTCTACAGACTAGAGCTGAGAGCAAAGGGCTCCTCAGAATCCTCCATTCGATTTGTGGGCAGAGATGATTTCACAGGATTTCCCTTGTGGGCTGAGAAATGTGTGACATTTTCCCACTGGCGGTGGTTGCGGCACAACCTTTTTTTCTGCCTAAGGGGCTGGTTTTGTTTTGCACTGTAACAGCAGCAACTTTGACCCACCATTTGCAGTCTCCAGAGTGTTGCATGCTTATCATCCATCTGGAGCACCAGAGGCAGCCACCACCAAAAATGGCGAAGAAGGTTTGGAGTAAATTCTATAAAGGGGTGAGGAGTAAGAGTAGAAACATCTCAGAATGTTTCTGAGAAAAGTGTCTTGAACTTTGGCTCAACCATAGTTCTTATTCTTTGGGGTCCAGCACATACTTCAGAGCCTTCCGAATGCTAAAGTGGGGATTGCATACGCATCTTGTCTCTGATTTGGATGCTTCTAATACTACTAGTTCCTTGAAAGTTCTATGGAAGATATGGATGGGTTAGTATTATGCACAAAGAAGTAGAGGTAGTGCTGAGCTGTAATCTGTCCTCCAATTTCCTGAATGTTTTCTTCCTTCGTTAAACTGTCTCCCATTTAAAAAAAACCCCCCATAAAAACTCATTTTCAAGGCTTTTATTAATTTTGTTGGTTGGCTGGCCAGCCATTCCTAATTACTGTAAAGCAGCCATTGGTGCATTCTTTCTGTTGCACACACCTCTATTGCTACACAGCCTCCCAGGCTGCCTGTACTTCCTGATCTGAAAAAGTCTCACAGGTGGAATTAGCTCTTGATGGCTTCTCCTGTGCTTTACCAGAAGTATGGGATGCCAAGGAGGCTACTGCTGCCAGAGAGGATTGTATTGTAGGGATTGGGTCTGCTTCTCCCAAAATGCAGTGCTCCAAGCTAGAAAGGTCAGACTCTGAATGTGTGCAAGAAGAGGAGGAGGAGGAGTTGGAATGTGCTACTGAAATGTCAAAGTTAATGTGCCACAAGATTAGCCAAGTCACCAATGAGAACCTGACCACCTCTGGTTCCATGGGGAGATACTGTAGAATAAGGATAGTCAAAAGGGAGAAGTGTGAGCCCATCAGCCCAGCCTAGCTCAGCTCCAGTCAAATAAGGGGACCAATTAAGTAATGTCTGGCATTCCTGCAGCCTGGCTGTCAAAGAGTGTGAACTTCCCTGAGGGTGTAGCCAGACCTTTTGGAGAGGAAAGGAGTAGGAACCAATTTGGATTCAACTGCTGACATGGACAAAAGCTAATTTCACAAATTAGAGGAATCATTACCTTAGTAGATGCTACTTGTCAACAACTTCTATGTTATTACTCTATATTGCAAAGCCCTAGTATTTAAAAGCCTTTTGCCTTGATCTCTTGGAATGGGAAAAGGGGAAAGACATGCTCAAAACATGTAAAATGAAAGATAGGATAGCTGTGCACATCATGAGAAAGGTGAACAGAACCCACAAGAAGTTCTCCGAAATTGTCTTCTTCGAATTTCTTTTCAAAAGCAATTTCACATAAGTGTAAAATCCTCTCTTCCCGCTTACCTGTGTCAAGACTGCTACTAAATCATCTTGTGCTGTGTTGTGTGATGATGTAGCTGCTGAATTCAAAGGCTGGCCAAGTGGAAAGAGGGTTTCCTTGCAAAATTTCTTGGGAAGGAGGAAAAAATTGGTTATTGATCGTGTGTGTCCAACATGAGAAATAATGGAGAAGATCTGATTCGTCCAAAGAAGCCAAGAATTCTTGACTGCACTGGGGTTTGAACATCAGATTCCTTTTCCTCCATCTCCTTGTACTTAATTAAAGGCTGTTGCTAGTATTGCCCTCTTGGTCAAGGAGGTTTTCAGACACTCTTGAATGAAATAGGATTACTAAATCCTTCCCAGTCAGGTTTTAGGCCAGGCTTTGGAACTGAAACTGGCACGGTTGTCTTCTCAAATGACCTCCACTGAAAGCAAGGCAAAGAGTGTGTCCCTTTGACTCTTTTAGGCCTCTCAGCAGCTCTCAGTTACATGAGAACCCTTCTGTACAGGCTGTCCGAATCAGATGCTGGCAGTGCTGCCTTCCAATGGTTCTGCTCCTACTTGCATGGCTAATTCCAGAAGACAGAGCTGCAAAATGACTGCTTTGGCAATTGTCTTTGGAGTCTACAGAGTTATTCCCGATCCCCGTACTATTTAACATCTACACGAATCCTATGGCTGAGATCATCTGGAGATATGGGCTGAGGTGTCATGAATATCTGGATGAAACCCACCTCTGTCTTCCTTGTTCAACACAGTCAGGAGAAGTAGTAGATGTTCTGGACACAACACTGAAGCCAAGAAATGGAGACTCAGTCCAGACAAGCCAGAAGTACTGTTGATGTGTGCGTCATCTGCCCAATTAAGTGGCATTTGATATGTGCTGGACAGCACTGCACTTCTCCATATGATCAGGTTAGCAAGGTCAGCAGCTCCAGTGCAGGAATATTCCACCTTCTTGACTGACACAGATATTTCTTCTTAGTGAAAAGAAAAAAAAAATAGCACTATGAAGGTGGGAACTGCTATGATTTGGGAGAAGGCATTTCCATTCATGCCTATGTATGTTGGGCACACAACAATGGAGTCCCAAAATGAAATGCTTCCTCCTATAGCAATTAAATTTTCCATGTAGTTGAGAGTCTGTGTGATATCTCCCCTCACTCCCTCATGTGTGATTACCCCACAAAGGAAAACTGCACACTTTCTGGTTGTGTTATGAGGTTCATAGCTTTGACTATTGGTTGGTACAGAAACTAGTATTTACTGGACAACCACATGTTGGGGATTACATGAGCGGAGCTGGCTGGAGCCAGAGATCAGACTAGCCCCTCCTGAATGGCCTTTTTTTCTGTGTTTCTAGTATTTTAAAAAAAACCCTTGCATCTTGTTGAAGGTAAAGGTATGCAGTTGTGGGAATCCACCATGATATTCTTCCTTGGAGAAGTGGTAATAAAACTGCCTGACTAGAACAACACAGTCACAATTTCATTCTCTCTCTGTATCCTGAAAGAAGAATGCTCAATCTGAGTTTTGTAAAACTCCAAATAAACATTTGCTTGACCCCTGAGACAAAAGTTGAACAACATGACATTGCCCAGATCACTGTGTTCCAACCTGACCTCGGCTTCATCTGAGACCCAGAGGTGGCCTAGGAGGAGGCATGCAGGAAGCCCATCCTCTGGTGCATGCAGCACTTCAGGAACAGGGCCGAGGCTGGACCCCAGGGAGTCTCCTGCTCTCTAGCATTCTTGTAGGCCACCTTCCGACACAGACAGGAAAAGCGAGAGTTCACGGAGAAGCAATAAATCCTCAGCAGAGCTTCAAGCAGGGTGCCTGATGCCAGCCCAGATTCCTGACATATTAACACCACCGCCAGTCACTGGCCAGGGCCTGTCTGCTCAGGCCAGGCCAAACAGAACAGTTCCTCTCCCAAGTTAAAATTAGAACTCAGATATTGTTCGGCTGGACTTCACAATAGTAAAATATTGCTCATAGGTGGGATCTTGCTGATCAGCTTGGAACACCAGCTTGTGTGTCGAGATGCAGATAGAAGAGGGCTCTCATGTGAGGATGTTCCCAACTTGTGGAGCAGCAGCCGCTGTGTGCGAAGTCGTGACATGTGGGAATAGGGACACTTGCTAGGCAGCATGGCTGTGAGGCGGAGATACAATCCCCTTCATGATGGACTTACTAGGTGGCCTCAAGCTGGGTGCTCTCTCTTGCACCACACACACACACACAGCCTTCAACTGTAGGATCATACATTTGGATGTGGCTATTTAGGCCTCTGAGCTTAACCCCAAGAAACTCATGCAGGAAGCCATGTGAAGCATCCCTGAAAGATGACTGTCCTGCCTCTGCTTGAATACGTTGTGTAATGGAAAGCCTACGGCCTCCCTGGGTCCCTCCATGTACTGACCTCTCTAATTGTTAGGAAGTTTTTCTCAGTGTTCCACTGAAAGCTGCCTTCCTATAGCCTAATCCCTTTTTCATGCCTTGGATAATAAAGACCCAACTGTGGCTTTCTTCCTTGTGACGATCCTTTAGGCAATGAAAAATGCCGTCTTGTCCCCACTTCCCACCAGCCTTCTCAAGGCTAAATATACCCAGTTCCTTCCATCTTTCCTTGTAGACATAGCTTCTTGTCCTCTTATCATCTCTGGTGCCATTCTCTGAACTCATTCCTGCTTCTCTGAATCATGGGGTCCCTACTGTTTTCTGGATGCAGTATTCAAGGTGCTATCTAACCTGTGCAGAACAGAATGGGACTATTACTCCCTGTGATTTAGAAACCATTGATGCAACCAAAATTGCTTTTGTGTCCCCCACCCCATTTTTTTGTAGCCAAAACACACTGCTGATTCACACTCAGCTTGTGATAAACTACAACTCCAAGATCCTTTTCACAGATACGACTATTTTGCAGATTCCTGCTCTTCCCTTTAGCATCCTGCAAGAAGGATGTTGCTCTGCAAGGTTCAAACAGCAACACCTCAGAGCTTTGGCCTGAACAACAAAGCCACAAGTCATGCTGGGACATTTCTGAGCTATGATGGGAAAGCAGAAGACACTCTCCAAACACACACGCATGCACACACATCCCCTTAAAATGGAGGGCAGGGAGGGGAAACTTGAACCGCTGAGAGAGCTTTGGCTCTGGGGCAGTACCAAAATGGGAGAACTGAAAGGATTCCAACTTCCATCAACCCCAGCCAACACGGCCAATGGCTAGGCATGAGGGCTTTTGTAGACCATCAACATCTGGAGTGCCACAGTTTTCCCATCTCATCTAGGGAAATATAAAAAGGAGTGCCTTTTCCCCTGTACCTGCAGGACCTTTCTGAAGTGATGGTCCTTGTGACCGAGGTTACCTTGCTGTCAACAGGGAGATCAGCCTGAGATCAGCCCTCCAGGAGTGTTAGCTGAAACAGTCTCATCATGTGAAAGCCACTACCATTTTGTGAGATTTTCAGATCAGAGCAGAAGAAACCTCACATGTGCCTGAGGCTTGCCCATTGCTCCTTAATACTTCCCAAGAACATAGATGTTCATTATAAACTATGGTTAGTGTATAAGGCTGCATCCCAAATTGCAGGGAGTGTGCTTTTGGAAAGTGGCTTTTGCAGAGATGGGGAAACCTCAGACGTTTTGGAGGATTGTTCTGGAAACCTTTTCTGGCTTGGAAATTGGACAAGAGTTTGCCACAGGATGGTTAGAGGTCTGGGTGGGGTTGATGTATGTGGATAAATTGTAAAAACGAAGAATTGTTTTGCTTGGGAGGAGAGAGGCTTAGATGGGAAGTGATGGAGTCTTTAAAAGTAGCAGAGGCAACATGAAATCTGTGGAGTCCCCTTATTTTAAACCTGCCCCAGAGCGTCACCTGATGCCATCCATTGTTCACAGTGGCGGCCCCAGGAGAGAAACGAATGGGCATGCCCTCTGGGGGAATCCTCCCTGGGAGCTGCAGAGAGCATCACGGTGGGGCAGCTCATTTCTGGGGACCATGAAGCAGAATAGGAGGGCTGGGCTCTCAGGAGAGATGCTCTCCTTTGGCGTGGAAATGGGGTCTGAAGGGATTTATACCTCATTCTTAGCAAGGTTTTTGTCTCTTTTTTGGCTTTGTCCCAGCTCAGGGATAGCCAAGGTTGATTCCATCCTTCTTATAAAGGGAAACTGAATTGGAAAGATGGCTGTTAAAGCTTAGGGTCATTTCCAAAGGAGGGTTTTGAGTGGGTTGGGGAGTGATATACTCAGAGATATGTCCCAGTCCATATTTCCCTTTTTATAGGGACCCTGCATTTTGACAACCCCCTGTTGAACCGTTTCCCTTTAAAAAATAGGGTGGGATGCAGTTTTGGCCTTCCTCTGCCCCTAAAGGCTCAGGACAAAGGTTAAAATTCCTTAGATTTCTGTCTGTTTCCAGCACCACCTCACTGGGAAGGTCCTTACCTTTAGTCACACTTTAGTCTAACTATTATTATTCATTACATTTCTATACTGCCCATAGGCAAAGCTCTCTGGGCAGTTCACAACATTAAGTCTCCCATCCAGATATCAACAAGGCCTGATCCTGCTTAGCTTCTGAGATTAGGCAGGATCAGGTAAAGGCTTAGATCAGAAGTGTTGTTTCTCGAGGCCAAATTCAGTTCCACAGAAGGTCCTAAAGGCTGCTTTCCAGAGGGAGGTGGGGCTGAAGGCAGAAGGGCAGGGCCAAAATACTGACCTAGGTTAGTTTCAGGCTTACTACCAGTAACTAGACCTTTGGAGAGTATGTAAATATTTTAGAATTGGGTGGGAGCTGCAGAAAAGCTAGCCAGTGGTCTAATGATGGGTGGTTGGGGGAAGCGGGTGGGCTCAGAGAAAGGATGAGTGTGGCCATCCCAGAAATCCCAGGAGGCTGGATTTGGCCCCAGTGGCTCAATATGTGTGCCTGAAATGGCTTGGAACCAGATGCCTCCACCACCAGGCCATGAGCTGTCTGGCATACTGGAAGCTGTAGGACATGTTTTGTCTGCACATGGGTTGAGCCCTTAATGATGCTAATTGTTAGCAGGGGTGGGGGGCAGGGTCCTCATGGCATAAAAGATGTTAGATGTGCTGTTGTGATAGGAGGATGAATGTCCTCTTTTGCTCCCCTTCTAACTTGGCTTTCCAGCCAGTGCAATTGTGCTGCTCCCATGCCTTGAACAGGATCTGTGAAACAGAAGCGAGAGGATGAACCCTTTCCTGTCAGTTGAGCTTGGACTACTGGTTCTCCTGTCCTCCTCATGGCAGCTTTCTGCTAAAGGAAAGGGAGTTGGCCAGTAAAGAAACAAACAATTCTCTTCAAAAATTAGACTTCAAAAATAGCCATCATAAATACTGGTAGACCAACCAGAAGAAGGGAGAATCTTTGATTCCATGGAGTTCCCCAGCACTTTCAGGCAGACTGTCCCCTGTTTTCCTAAGCAAAGGAGACAGCCTGGTTCCTTTCAGATGTGTTGGACTACAATTTCTGTAGGACACAGTAAGTAAAAAATGGTCAGTGGATGATGGGAACTGTAGTCTAAAACATATGGTGTGTACCAGGTCATTTACTCTGGAGCTAAACCAAACCTGGACTCTAGGGCAAACTTTTCCAACTCACTGGTCTCCAGGTAGTTTTAAACTCTTCCCACCTGAAGGGTTCCATCACTGGGAACCAACCTCCTGTCTGCTGAGCATGCTCAATCCTCACTGTGCTGTTTTGGGGTTCCTCCTCAAGGTGGTTTGTACTTCTGGATACCTTTGGTTTCCCCAAGTCTGCTGAGACCAACATGTGCCTGGAAGGTGCAGTTTTGGCTGCATAGGTGATGGTGCTCACCTCTGATAATGGCTCAAGGGAACCTTTCTGTTTGAGGGTGGAGCTCTAACAGTTGAGTACTCATTGCTGTTGGGCAAAGCAGAGGGGGACTATTGTCCTTCTTTCCTGCTTATGGGTTTGCCCAAAGCATCCCATTGGCTGCTGCTGGATAGAAGATGTTCAGGCCTTCTCCCACCTGGATCGCACATATATTTTGACCTACAGCTCTCACCATCCTTGATCATTGCTCATGCTGGCTATTATGATGGGAGTTGTGGGCCAAAACATCTGGAGGACGCCAAGTGGGGGAAGGCTGGACTAAATGGATTTTGATTGGTTCCAGCACTGCTCTTATGGTCTCAAGATGATTTGGACCTTAAAGTTAAGTTCAAGCAGGACTTAGAACTGCATCTGGAAAGCAGCATGTGCAACTTTTCCCTGTAGTCCAGGGAAAGGCAACCTGGTGCCTTCCTGATATTTTGGACTACATCTCTTGTCAGGCCCAGCCACCCTGGGCAATGGACAGGGCTGATGTGAGTTGGAGTCCAGAGCATGTGGAGCACACCCCACTGCCTGTGTCTGCATCGTACTTAACAATCCAGCTGCCAAAGATAAGCACACCGAGGAGGTGCACGGGAGAATCCAAGGGGATTACTGGCATCAAGAAACGCCTTCTGGTTTTGCAAGAGATAGAGTATTACTGGCAATGGAGGGAAGCTTTTTGTTCGAGAACAGGATTAGGTGGGACTATTTTTCTTGTTAAAATTAGAAAGCATTCATCAGCTCCCTCCCCCCCCCCCACCCCTCACCCTGTGATTAACAGAACTGTCCGCTGGATGTCATTGTTTCTCTACTGAAAAAGATCCAAGGTCTCTTCCTGGCAAATATGTTTGCATGGACGCAGTAATATTCTTAGCTCATTGAACACATGGAATGTTCAGGTGTTTGGCACCTTTTCCACTGGGCCACGGCCAGCTCAGGAAACAGGTTCTGCTGCATGTTTGCTTAGGGTGGGGAAGGGTCGCAATCCTGACATTACTGGAGTTCTATCATTTGGCTGCAGCCTTCAGCAGGTGTAACCCAACATCAGGGCTACTGCAGCTGGGCCAGTTTGTACCAGATGAAAAATTTGCTCTGCCATGTGTGTTCCTTCCTGGCCTCATGCAAACATCTTTCATTCCCTCCCTTTTCTTTCCTTGTTCTGTATTTCATATATTTCCTGTAACTATTCCCTCTTTCAATCTCTCCAAATATACAAGCCTTCTGGGGCTTGATGGATTTTGCATCCTACATTTAGTAGGATGAAATGATGAATCTGTTCCTGGGTTGTACCACTTTGGGAGGACTACATGTTGAAATGCAGGGTCATGTGAGAAACACCCTGCCTGTAGACAACTAGCAGATTGGGAAGAATGGTTCAGACTAGCTCTTCCTCTAACATGCTATTTTTCTTAAGCATGCACTCTGTGTGTGTGCGTGCGCATGTGTGTGTAAATGTACACACATGGATCCCAACACCTGCAAGCTGAAGTCTTAAACTCCAGCAAGATCTTTTGCCAGTCGATCTTGCTGGATGTACACATTGGCCACACTGGAATCTAATGTTTATGTGGTTTCAACTTAAGTATGCTATTTTAGAAGTATGGCTTCAAGGGAGGTTGCTTACTGGAAGAAAAAAAAATCAATCCCACCATTTATGCTCACCTCCTTTCCAGCTCTCCCTCCCCTTCACCATTCACACCTACCTGTAAGGGTCTTGGCACCAGGGGGATCCCATGATGTTCCCACATTTTAAAGACCACATTAGTTAGGCAGCAAATATTTTACAAAGCATGCAATCATTTCCAATGCACAAATACCCTTGCCAAGGATAGAGCTTGTATTTCAGGCATATCAAAAAACAATTGTAGACATTTCTTCATGCTGGTGTATGCAGATTTGATGGAATGATTACTTAATTGAACAAGCTGTATAATTGTGGCTCTGGTTTCTTTAAGAATATGACTGGGTACCCTACTTAAAGTGGCTCGTGGGAGGGAGGGAAGGCAATGGGGGAATTACTCCAAGTTTTGGTAGTTTTAATTTAACTGAATGGGCACTGCATTTGGAACAAGTTACCAAAAGGTGGCCTTTAAGTCACTTGTGCTCCTCCATGTGACAGGTGGCAACACCTCCCCTCTTCTCTGTTAGACACTCCCAAAGCTTTCCTCCTTCCTGCAACATGTTTGTATTGACTTACGTGACAGCACTGTATTCATGTGCTGGCTTTTGCAGCCAGAGTGACTTTGGATCTGGGAAGGGAGGTGACGTTCTACAGGTGGGGGGAATCAGGGCAGGTGAGCTATGCAGGTAGATCAATAGCTACATCAATAGCTCAGCAGCCAGCCAGCCTTTTCCAACAAGGTCAGACAAAAAGCACAGAGCAAGAGAGAGAGAGACGTAGTCTCCAAGAAGTCAAAAAGAACAGGCTATACATGATTGCTATAGCTATTCTTACTACTTTACATTTACATCCTGTCTTTCCTCTTCTTGGCAAACCAGTTTTGTGTGAAGTGCTCTAATAGGCAAAGTGGGGTGAAATTTATTTGTGCTGGGGGGCTACATGTAGTCTTGGCCTTTTTAAAGGCTTCTCTCTGGTTTGGGCTTTTCCAGTCTTCCTTTGCTTAGGCTGGTGCTTCGCCTGACACTGCCTGCCATGACAAAGTCTTTTGGGCATGCCTTCTGTATTTATTTATCTGTTTGTTTGCTTGAAATAGTGATGTATTACCCTTCATTGTGATCACATGACTGTGCAAAGTATTCATAAAGATAGCAATTAAATAAACAACTTCCACAATAAAATAGAGCCCCAATAAGCACAGAAAATCCGCCACATGAAGTATCAAGGCAACCAGCAGATGGTGACTAAACAGGTACATTTTTAACAGGCAGGAAGAGAATTCCAGTGATGCGTTGCCTTGCCAGACATGGCCCTCTGATCTGGTTGACGTCAGCTGTACCTGTGCAAGCCAAGGAATGGCTGGGAGGCCCAGATCTGTAGGGTTCAATGAATAGACAGTCTGCCTTGGAAAAACGCAGCCGGCCTTTGCAGCTAACATCAGGCAGGTAACATCAAGCTTATATGAACCTTGGACTTGGCCTAGGAATGTATTGGCCACATAATTCTCTGAATGTGCTTGTGGGAGGCTGCCCCACTCAGCATCCTAAGCTCCAGTTTTTGCAGCATCTCCAGTTTCTGGGCCAGTCTCAGGAGTGCTTTGCAGAAATCTAATTTTGAGGTTCCCAGGACATGGCGCACAGTAGCTAGGCTATCCCTTCCAAAGAACGACTGTAGCTGGTGTTGCAACTTAAGTTGGTAAAAAGTACTCTGAATCACCAAGCCCACCAGAAGGGTTTGGAAATACCCGCAAACTATGAATTTTATCTGTTATGGGAACTGCAAGCCCAGCTAGAACAGACAAACTGCCTCTTTCCCAGACATGGAACCCACCCAGCCATTCGCCAACAAAGCCTCCATCTTGTCATGACAGAAGTGGGGTATGGAAACATGCAGATAGGCAATAAATATACAATAAAATGCCACAGAAACCAAATCAACCAATACAATCTGTATTCCATGGATTATGGAGAAGCCAGAAAAAATGGTTGGGTCCACAAGACTTTCCAGGAATGACCTGCCAAGAAGGAACCTGATGAACATTTGATGGAGGCTGACTCCAGCAGTGTTGGACCACCACTGAAGAGGCCTTCTCCCTTGTACCCACCACCCTAATGACTCTTGTTGCCAGGTAAGAAGGGCCTCTGCAGATGATCTTAGAGTATGGCCAGGCTGAGGTGGGAGAAGAGGACTACAGTAATGCACTTTATGTAGGGATGCCCTTTGGATTGGTACAGAAGCTACAGCTAGAGCAGAAACTAGTGCCTTGATGGCTTAGGGGAGCGTCTTGCTGTATGCTTTATTTATTTATTAAAGTTGTTTAAAGGCTCCCCATAAGCACCATGCCCTCTGCTTCCATCCTCAAAGCTCTGCATGGCCTGCCAACCATGCTCCAGGTGTTTACTACTGGGTCTTCATTCCATTTAGAAGATGCATCTTTATGAGATTGCCCTTTGGGATGTTTTGTGCTCCTGAGTTCTTTCTAAGGGAAATGGCAGAGCTGTTGCAATGCCTGAATGGAGTGACCACCACACCCGCGATTCAATCCATTCCCTGTGGTGCTTTGGAAGAAGAGGGAGGGTATCCGTTCTGCCTGGGAACTGAGGCACATGTGTCAGGGATACGGCAGACTGTGTTTTGCTGGGAATAGCTTTTCAGGGGCAGTTCATGTCCACAGCCCCCTGGGAGTGTTGCTCAGCTGGCTTTTAGGAAAGTCTTTGTGCTGCATGGGTGTTGTGGGAAGGTGAGGGTGGGGTTTGTTAACAGTCCAGTGGTGTGTGGTAGGCAATGTATGAGCAGAGGAGAGTAAAGAAGGCAGAGTCAAGGGCAGTGGTTTTTGAGTGGATGCTCCTCCTTTTTAATGTCCAGTGCGATGCCCATTGGAAGCAGCAACTTTAAAGATGGGAGAAATGCTTTTGTCTGAAAACAAATGATGGGACAATTGTGAGAGTGGCATCTGAGACCCACAGTGGGCATGTAGGAGTGCACAGTGTGGCCAGCTCTGAGGCTGCTGTTCAGGCAGTCTGGTGTGCTTCTCTGCTGTTGGAAAAGAACAGGTGGACATCTGGAGGAAAGCAGAGAAGGTGATGGAGGTGAGAACACAGAATGAGGAAGACAGTGATGTATTTGTTGCTTGACTGAGTAGGATAGTAGGAGCTGCAGTGACTCCTGCTGTTGCTGCTCCTGGGGCCCTGTGGAAACTGTATTCTCAGGCTGTGCAAACAATGATCCAGGATTCAGATACCACAAGAAACTATGGTGGTATGGAGAAACCATAGAACAAGCTGTTGTTTCTTATCATGGTTTCTAAAGACCAAGTATATTTATTTATTTAGAACATTTTTATGCCGCCCCATCGCAACAAAGCCTCAGGGCGGCTTACCATGTTGAAATACTGTGACTAGGTTTAGATGACATGAAAAATTGTAGTGACAAAACAGGGTGACTTGTTGTGTCATGTGAACCCAGTCAGGGATGGCCCCAAAGTCACCAATGAACTTCACGGCCAACTGGGAACTAGAGCCCAGCTTGCCTGAGTCACAGCCCAGTAGTACAACCACTACACCACTCATTTGTCTGCTCAGGCCTTTACCAGCTAGTTGGCCTTGCCAGCCAGCCCTGTCCACCTGGACTTCCCCATTGAGATATTTTATTGTTCTATTGATTGGTTTTATAGTATTTTATCATGTGGATGATTGGGGTTTTTTCCCCTAAAAAATGAGAAACAGTGACGAATTTCTCCAAAATGTTCCTATCAAGTCCTGACATCAAGGTCAGCTGCTACGCTTGAGGTACCCATCATGGGAGAGGCTGCCAACCAGCCTTGTCATGCTCACCCTGGAAGCTGGTTCCTGGGCTATAATAGCTCGTGTCACTGATCACTGAGGTCCTGAACTGTCTTCTCTGGAATGTTCACAGGGTTCTGCAGATAATAAACTTTCTCTTAACATTGTCTTGTTAACACCATCTGGTCTTGTTTGTAGTGTTGTCAGAGAGGGTCTAGGACAGACTTCCCCAATTTTGTTTTGGACTCCAGCTCCTATCCACCCCAGCCAGCATGGCCAGTGGTCAGGAATGCTGGGAATTGTAGTGCAAAGCACCTGAAAGACACCAGGCTCGGGAAGGCTGGTCTAGGTTTTAACAGGTTGTTAATGAGTGTAGCTCTGTATTTATTTCCACTTAGTGTATCAGTTATTTCCCAAGGGTTTGCATGCTTTAATATCTACTCTGCTCAATCCTGATGGCATTTTCTCAAGCTTCAGCCATACCCTAAAAGAAAATGGGAAAGATGCAAAAACATAAGAGGGTCTCTGGAATTGGTGTTCCTTGGTGGGACCAGCTGCCTCTGCCAAGCAAGGGGCCAGCTGCCGAACTCCTGGAGGTGTGAGTGAGCTGGCATCACAAAGGGCTGTTGAGATCAGCTGTGGTGTCAGCCTCCAAACTGGCTGGTTATATTTCCCTGGCTGAGGACAGGATTTGGCATTTAAAGAAGTCTCTGGAAACTGCTGAATAAGTACAAGATCAGAAAGCAGCTGAAAACATTGCTGCTGCAGAGAGAAACTGCAAAGCGAAAAGAAGCAAATGGGACAGTCGATCCTTTTAAAATTAAACTTCCAGATGCAGTCTAAACAGCTGATACTATGTGGTTGGTTTGCTGAGCCTTTCTATCACATGAATGAATCAAAGAAACCTTTAAAAAGAAACAAGAACCTTTTGCTAAAAAGGCTTCTATTAAGTGTTGTTAGAGAGCCAAGATGCTGTGACTGGTGTTTGTTATTGTAAGACTCAACAAAATACTTCAAATGTCGGTCTTCTTACTTTCTTTTCTTTCTTCTTTTTTTAAATGACTACATTACTTCAGCTGTTGTCTTGTAACTCCCTGTTCACTGTTTGTTTAAATCTGGGGGCGATCTTCCCTGTATTTGAGACCTAGCAGCAGTTCGGCTTATGCAATAACCAGGGTTTATTCCAGGATGGTTGTGGTGTGGAAATAGATGCCATAGGAAGCAGCCCTTGATCCTTCCAGCATGGCAGTGTTGAGGCAGACAGGTGACAGCTCTCCAGAGTTCCAGGCAGTGAGCCTCCATCTGTAGCATCTTTAGGCAGGTGTTTTTCCAGCCCCTCCTGGAGATGCTGGACAACACCATTGGGACATTCTATGCACTATCACTGTTGTAATATGCGTGCCCAGAGCCAAGGCAGAACTCTCAATAAAGCCTTTGATTGTAGCCAGTGCTTTTTTTTGTTTAAAAAAAAAAAAAAGGTGCCAGAACTCATGTCTTGGGGTCACACTTTCACACAATGGTCACCGCCGGCAGTAAGCACTCAGCGCGCCACATGACCGATCCCAAGCCGAGCAGTGTCCCAATTTGAGCAGCACCCTCACAATCAGTGCCGACACACAAGCAGCCCGCAGGCACTATGTTAATGATTTTTGCCACCGATCTGCTACGTCCAACAGGGCGATTCACAATCACTTGAAAAAATCCATCAAAAAATGGTGCAGGAATGCCATTCTGGTGCATTCTATGACAAAAAAAAAAAAAAAAAGCCCTGATTGTAACGATTCCAGTAATTAGCTATAAGCCTCTACAGCCCACCATTAACAGGTAACAAATAACCCCTGGACAAGAATCAGTTCATGAGTATCACATCCAAAGATGCAACCATCCTTGGGTTCAGCATGTAGAACAAGTCCCATCCTATTACTTGCAGAAGTTGTGGGCTCTCCCTCACTGGATGCATCCAAAAAGTGCCTGGACAGCCAACTAAATGGGATAGTGTAACTTAGTGTCCTGAAGTAGCAGGGGGTTGGACCTGATGGCCTTCTGGCCCCTTCCAACCCTACTGCTCTATGATTCAATGAGTTTACAGTACCGGAGAAAGTATAAAGCCCTCCAGGTTACCAATATGCTGTCTCCAGCAAAGTCTACCTCTGCTTGCTCTGGCTTAAAGACAGAAGAGTGGCCCTAAAGATTGATCTTGGGTGTTTAGTCCTGGTGGGGAAACTACATTCTCACATGGCTTGTGTGCCTCACCACATGCCTCTGCCTTAGTCTCTTTAGTTGCCAGTGCCCCAAAACAGACACCCCCACAGCAGCCTTTCTCAAAGAGTCCTCTTCTTGCTGCCCTATTCCAGTGGAAGACACCCCTGATGGAGAAGTAAAGTCCTTTGCTGAGGTCAGATCTTCCACCTGTGGACGATAAGCCATGTCAGGCTCACCACCTTCCAGCTTATCTGTCAGTGAGAGGTCTGGTAGAACTGAGTTTTCCAGCATCTGACTTCCCACATCCAGGCCTGGCTTTACAGCTCCCCTGTTGGACTCAGAACTCGTGACACAATGTTCTTCTAAATGGAGAGGCTGAATCAAATCTGTGGGATCTTTTACCTGCAAAGAGAATGCTCTCCTGCTGAGCTTTGGCACTTCTCCAAATAAGTGCACCTGAAACACTTTCAAAGCAGTGCCATAAAGCAAGGAATGAGTCAAACCTTTAGAACAAGAACCTCTTCCATTCCAAGGACCAGATTCAATTTTGGAGAACTTCTGGATGGCTACTTCAGGTTGGGGCTGGAGGCAAAAGGGGCAGGGCCAAAATAGCAGAATATTTTAGCTGAATGTTCTTACTGTTGGTAACAAGTCTTAGGAGAGGCATTTCAATTTTTAGGAATGTTGGGAATGTCCAAAAGCTGAGAAACTACCAAGAAGGTGAGGTGGTGTCCATCTGAGGTGGGCTGAGTTTGGCCCATGGGCTTGAGATTTTGTATTCCTGTGATGGGACATGGTGCATTACAAGTGTGAATGACAGCCCATCTCCAGTTATGTGAGAAAACTCATTCATGAGCACTTGGGTTGGTTCTGATAACTGAGCGTGTTCAGATGTTGCTAATCGTAGTGGCAAAGAGAGGCTGCATCAAAATTGTGTTATTCTCTAGTGATAGGTTGATTGTGACCTTTCAAGGGCAGCACTAGAGGAATGGTAAAAGTATGTGCACTTGGTTTGAAGAATAATGAGTCTGTTCCTTACTACATGGCTTGTGAAAGATTGATGATGACAGTGGTAATTATTCATTTCCTTGCTTTTAAGTGCTTGGACATTGTAAATGCATCACTGTCACTTAGCAACTGAGCTCGTTGATTTATAACTCTATAGATTAAATGAAGACAGCTATTTCATGAGAGAAAAATATGAAGGTGTTGCTAGTTTGCACTTGAGATAAAACCTGGGCAGCTTGAAATGTTGGGATCCATGCGCCAGTCTCTGAGAGGAAAGTGAAACATTAGTCCTGAGGAAAGCTCACTTTTGTAATGGGTCAGGTCCTCCTCCTTCACTGGCTGGAATCTCTGTGTGTCATGCAGCCTCTGGCAGGATTTGGCCATGCTGACACCATGCATGATTAACTGAGCCAACGCAGGCTTAGCTTTCCCGAGTGCTTTATTTCTGGTAACTCCACAAACATTGGTGTTCCCCCACACACCTCCAGTTGACACACTCCATCTTTGGTTGGAGCCTTCCTTTACTATTATGGAAGGTAATTCATTTGGAAGGAAGGGAACTTCTTGAATAGGAATCATAGCCTCAAGGAGAAAGCCAGTGGGATTCACCAGCCAGGGGAACACATTGGGTGTTCTTGTTCAGCTTTGTGTTGACATTCTCCTAGAAATAAAATAAAAACCAGAATTGTTGGTCTCTGGGGATGGGTGAGTGTTAAAGGGGCCCAGGAGGGGGCAGAGCCCCTCTTGGTTAAGGTGGTACATGGCAAGGAAGGCGGAAAGGTGGAAGGTCTTCTCCTGGCATGGTGTGGAGCCACTGCTTCAGCAGCATTTGTGCCAGGTAGCCCCTTAGGAATAGGTAAAGGAAAGAGCATCACTGAACAAGGAGCATGAACGAGAAACAGGATTTCCATCAGACTTCTACATGTCAATTTTTTAAAAGTCAATTTTTAAAAAATATATAAATGTGAGTGTGGATATAATGGTTGTACCCAAACTAAGAATGCCAGTTTTGTCTGTCCTCCTGCGACCAGGTGACCTGCTTGGCTTACTTGGTCTGCCCTTTGTGCCAACTGTGGACCAGAAACTTTGAGGGCCACCTCTTCTCCAGACGGTTCTTTATCTTAAACAGGAATTGGACAGGCAAGACTTCTGCTGAGGCCATCCCCAGACAGAAGATGGTCCTTTGGCAGCTTTTCAACTGCAGAACTGTCCTCTATAAAAGAGGATGCATGGGTATCCTGTTAAATATAGGCATAGCCCTGTCCTATTCTTAGCTCTGGCCATTGCTTTTGTGAGAAATAGTTGCATAACAGCTATTCCCTGTTGTGGGGATCTAGGTACTGCTATGCTACCAATGAAGCATAGCAATCTGCTTTGTCTGCAAAAGCCCAGCTGCCTCTCGCCTCCCTTTCATCCTCATGGAGTTCTAAGCATCTAATGCAGTCCAACTCAAAAAACGATCTTCCCCCTTTCCTCCTTTGCTTAATATTACTAGATTGTGCTGACTCCGCTTTCCTTGTTTTGTTTCTTCTGCTGACACAAAGTTCTCCCTTTCTTCCTCCTGCTCTTTCTTCATCCCTCCTCTGTACTTGACACTCTTGGTAATTTAATCTCTCAGTCAATGTCTTGCTTTAATCAAGTCTCTGTCATGCCAATTATATCACACTCCTGCTCTGCCACATGTGCTTCTAATTCAGTTGCATTATTAATGCTCAGCTAGCATTTCTCTGAAGCACATTTTGGGACAAATCCCTTCTTGGCTGAGGCTCGTCTAGAGGAGTCAGGAATGTGCCAGTCCTTCATTTCTCCTCCTGTGCATGGGATCTTCTGAGCACCAGCACTCGGGCGCACTCTTTTGGAAGACTGCCTGTGGTTCTCAGCTAATGGGAGAGGCAGCCACAGATGTTTGGAGATGTTGCTGGACCGTATTGGCCAGGCTGGACTTATGGGCTCCCTGTCTTTGGGGAGTGAAAGTCAGATGCAGCATCCCACACTGGTGGAGGTGCTTCCTTGTGCCATTGGTTCCTCCAATCCAGAACAGTATGCCGCTTCACAGCTGCTCTTCCAAACTCCCAGTTGTCCTACCTACAATTCTCTTATGAAGCCAGGAATCAAGCATGGGACCTCCTGCACTGCCAAACACACGTTCTGCCTCTGAACTTCAGAGCAGGGGCAGCAACCTGAGTGTTCTTGGGAAGGACACACTCCATGGCCCCTTCCTCAAAGGACCCATCTCCCCCCAGAGTTGCCACCCCTGCCCTTGCTGCCACTGCCGCTCCTCTTTCTCATTGCTGATCTGGCTGCCTTGCTTGACTGGCATTGAGGAAGCAAGCAAGCCTGGCCAGGAGCGAGAGACAGGTAAACAGGTAGGCAGCCTTGGAGAAGGAGAGCTACCCTGTTGTTACCTGCCATCAAGTCATCACCAACTTAGGCCAACCCTTTGAACGAAAACTCTCCAGAAAGACCTATCTCCACTCAGCTCTTGTAAATTCCAGGCTGTGGCATCCTTTATGGAGCCAATCCATCTCACAGGTGATCTTCCTCTGCCTTCAGCATGACAGTCTTCTCCAGTAAAGGAGAGTACTGAACATCCTACTGGGATGTCATGCACCGAATCGTGGACTGCCTGCATTGCTGAGCATGGGGTGTGTAAATGAGCTACAGCTCCACAGTAGAGCAGAGATAGGAAAGGTGGTACCCTCAGGCGTTTTGGACTGCACCTCCAATCAGCCTCACCCAGTGTGGTTAATGATCAGGGATGAGGGGATTTGTCTCTGGAGGGCCCCAGTCACCTCTGGTGTAAAGCATAGGTGGGGTACAGAGGAATACCAAGTCATGCTGGAGAACCCACTGCTGGATCATGAAAATTTGGTTGACAGTGCGCAATACGCAGCCGAAGTAACGACTGACTTATCTGTATATTTGAAATCCCCATGCCATGTTGCATTTGCAATTTTACACAAGCTAGCACAATTTCTCTGTGCTTTGGTGAATTAGTATAATTGCTGGCAGATGTGTGTTTTCGATGAGTATTCCCAAATTACTCACCATTTCAAGGGTTCCCCTGAAACCCAGCTAGAACACACAGCTGAGAGATGGGAGAAGAAAGGTTGCAGTCCTGTTAATGGGAGCTGGCAGGTGGGAGTGACTTTTTTGCCCCTTGGAAGAGGCCAAAATCTGTAATACTTTTTAATGCCTCTCTCTCTCACACAGCCCTGGCAAACGTCCTAGCTGTTCCTCGTGAAACGACACCGCTTTGACAGCTTCTCTTACAACTTGATCTCCAGATGTTCAACTGGTTTCAAATCGATGCC
Source organism: Varanus salvator macromaculatus (assembly GCA_023646645.1). Lineage (NCBI taxonomy): Eukaryota > Metazoa > Chordata > Lepidosauria > Squamata > Varanidae > Varanus > Varanus salvator. Next base: position 2,257,144 of record JAIXND010000798.1, read on the forward strand.
ACAATGGTGTTTTTAATAGTTGAGGATTAGTGTTGAATTTACAATCTGTCACTCTGCGATTCCATGACCTTGTTGTTTATGTAGAGAGATGCATCTTGGATCGTGAGAGGTGCATGAGCGTGGTTGCAGGGCAAAGTTTTCCTCTGGTTTTCCAGTGAGCACTTCCATCGCGATGTAGCAGTGCACACGAGCTCCATGTGATGCAAGTTGCAATGCTGTGATGAGGAAGCAGGAGGGTCTCTACTTCTTTATCTCTTTGACCAGCAACACGGCCAGGAAACTTGACTGGCCTTTCCAGGGTGGAGCAGGGACTCTTTTAATCATCATGCATTTCACATCAACTGTTCCGGGTCTGCCTGGATGCATTTGTAGCCCCACCTGCCCATGCTGCTGAGTCAGGCCCTGGATTTCTGCTTCTGCCTTCAAGCATGTGTATAATATTTAACAATACCCATCTCTTGCTACTTCTTCCTTCAGCTAGGGCACACACAAAGAGGCAGAAATGTTAGTTGTTTAGTTCGTTCACAGAAGTATGCATTGTATCTCATATTCGTCTCATTTATATCCATTGCAGTCTGTCTGCTCTGGGCAGTAGCCAGTGCTAACAATTTGCCAGCACAAACCATGCTGCAATGGTGGGATGACTGCTAGCACAATGCAAAGGTAGTGCAGCCTGGCACATCCCAGGGAACCAGCCAAAGTTGCTGCTTCTGGAGTGGAATAAATTTGTGGAGCTCCCTTTTGTGGGCTCTGCCACCGCGTCCCATTCCAGAAACAGTAGTTTCAGCAGAGTTCCTGGCTGTGCTGGCCCGTGCTAGCTAGGCAAGGTTGTTCCTATAGTGCTGAGGTTACAGTGGATACTGCCATATGCTGACGTTGCTCTTGAACTAGGAAATTCCTGGTGCTACGAAATACTTCCAGAGTCACCAAGGATTCTGCTGGAGTCTCGAGCTTCTGAGACTATTCCATCCAATAGGTCTTCTGTTCCATTAGCTTCCAAGCCCTGACAGCTAATGACGTGTCCATGGCAAGGGCATTCTATTGAACCATCACCTTTGAGCAGCTGGTAAACAAATACAAGGGGGGGGGGTAAAAAAACCCAGGAATTATCTTCTGGAGGGTGGGCCCCTTGCAGTACAGGCTTCCCCCGCTAGGTGAGTGTTCTAGGAACCTGTCAGCATCCATGTACCCAGCTGTGCTGTTGTGAGAGGCTACGATTGGCTTTGGTGAGGTTTTTTTGGAGACTCTTTCAATGTGCTTGCCTATTTCGTGATGGCTGATTTACACAAACAATGTGCGGTGGTGACATTTTGTTCAGCTGAGTGTTCAGCAGTTTTTGACTAAAAATGGCATGACCCTTGTTCCTCACCCTCCCTATTCACCTGATTTAGCCCTGTGTAACTTTTTTTTTGTTTCCCCAGATGAAAAAGTCCTCAAAGGGAAACATTTGCTGATGTGGAAGAGGTGAAACAAAATGTGGCAGTAGCACTAAAAAGGTATCAAAATCAACAAGTTCAAAACTTGTTTTGAGCAGTGGAAAAAAGTCTTGATAGGTGTGTTGCATCAAATGGAGAGTACTTTGAAGGTGATTGAAGTTTGAACATGTAAAAATAACTATACAATTTTTTATAAATAAATTCCTGATTATCCTCCCCCCTCCCCCCCGGTATAATGTTTAAGTAAGAGGTTTCAGTGCTTCACATGGGTGGAAATCCTCTTGTGCTCTTTAACAATGCAGCCTCCTAAAAGATCTGGGAGGCTGAAGGGAGAAGGGGTACTCTCTTCTGCACTCAGTTTCTATCCCACTGGTGGATGGCTTTAACCCAGCATAAAAGCATACCAAACACTTAAAAAGTAAAACACAATTAAAAATCCAAAATGTTAAAACCATTGCCCCCAATATATTATTGTAAAGGCCAAGGTGAATATTAAAAAGATGTTCATCTGATGCCAAAAAGACCACAAAGATGGTCTCCTCGTGGAGGCTGTTCCATAATAGGCACCACCATTGGTGTGGTACCCTTCGTATTGGTCCTTTTCCTCACCATATTTGTTGGGAGCACTAAGAGGTAGTCCTTTGAAGATCTTAAGGTTCATGTATGGAGGGGTAGATCATTGGTGTTGGTCATTTAGATGAGCTGTCAAAAGCTGCATAGGACTTTGAAGGTTAAGACCAGCACTTTAGTTTCAGCACAGAAATAGGCTTGAAAGGTCCATAAGACATGCTACTACATGGCTGGGACCTCTCTGAAAATGAAACAGACTTGAGGTTGTCATCGTGGGATCTTGTGGTCATCATGCTAGAGGGCCCACAGAGGGACCTCTAGCACAATAGATACAACAACCTCCCAAAACCCTGGGATAGGCCAATCCTGCTCCTGAGACCACCTCTACCAAACCATGAAGAAGCATTCAGAGAAAAGCTGGAAGAAGTATCGACAAGAGCCATTTACATTTGGGCTTGCTAATCTGATACATTTCATTGTTGATCAAAGTCTGATCAAATTCAGCCTTTGAATGGTCCAAAGTCATACAAGGACAAGACCTGCATCAGAGGTCAGATGGCTCTCTCTGCTGCCCTTGTTTTTATACAAAATGTAGTAATCAGATCCAGTATGAGAAAATCAGACCCCTACACACAAGTGTGTTGGATGAAAGAATGGACCCAAGCACAACCACTGCAATCAATGGGAAATTTGTCATTGATCTGAGTGTGGCACTGATTCTATCCAAGTCTGAGGTCATGCACACACTTACCTGGGAGCAGGGCCAGTTGAACTCAATGGGCCTTATTTCTGAGTATTATGCAGTAAATTGTAATATAGCATTGAGGGATATGTTGTAACCACGAACGAAATAGATGTTTAAATACCCGCATCTGCATGGAAATGCAAATAAAGTAAAAGTGAATCAGCATTTCTTCTGAAACAACATCTATGTATTTGCTACTCTAACATGTACACTTAAAATGCATGTTGTTATTGTTCTTGTAATCGGCATCAACGTTTATATTCTGCTTCTTACTGAACAAACCTTAAAGGGGGATTTTCAAGTGTGTTTCAGGGAGCATTTCCAAACTGGAAGCTAGTGTGCAAATGATTATGTGCAGCAAATCAATGACTGAACTTCCCGCTTGAGTTCGTTTCGCACAATTGTCTCCATTCGCCTACTGTGAGCTGAGTGGAATCTTTTATGTCTTTATATAAGCCTGTCCTGGAGTCCAGTTTTCGGGCTACATGAAACATGTCTGGAAAGATTTAAATATATCAAGCGCCTGAGCCCTCAACTGGGATTGTAACAAATTCTTCTCTAGTTAAAAATTTGCAGCTCCATTTGCTGTCTTAGGACTCCCTGATTATGAAGCAAAGATCTTTTCTGTAAGCATTTAAAAAAAAGATGAAAAGAGACTTCTGGCATGCAGGTCAGCACCGGTGTCTCTGCTCCTGAGAATTGCTTCAGGGGTGTTATGACATCATCTCCATCTCAGCAGAGGAAGAGTTGGGGGATTGTATGTAAATACCATCAGTCAGCAAGCCATTGTGTCATAGGAGCTCTTTAAAGATGCTCAGTGCCATAACTGGCAATGTGAGCCTGAAACAAATGCCTGTGATTTATAAGCTACAGACATGAAGTCTTTAGGAAAAATGGTGAAGTACTTTAATGGGTTACCTTTATTATTTTTCCTACCGGAGATACCCTTGACTCAGAAGTTAGGTCATCCTGTCCGCAGGCCTAGGTATTATTAACGTGGAATAAAGAAGTCACTGTACAGTTGGCCCATGAGCTTTCTTGGACTTGACTGTCTAGTGCTCAGCCTCAAAAGAGGTAAACTGAAGAAGCAACTGGGCAAAACAGAATACCATCTGTTCAGAGCACACAAGAAAGGAAGTATTGAGCCAAAGCTACCTGGGGTTTAATAAAGCTCAAGGACCAGCCCCCCTCCTCCTTTTTTTAATATTTAGGGAGCAGATTGCTGGGCTTGTACATGGTTACAACTGTTCATCAGATTATTTTTACTTTAAATATATTATTTATTTAAAACATTTTATATTACTTTTCTGGAAAAAAGCAGTCAAGGTGGTTCACAAAAATGACTTTAATTTAATTTTAATTTAATTTAATAAAAAACAAAAATCACAAAAAGGACCTAGTAAAATGTTTGATAGGACTTTAAAACCAATCATGACCATGTAAAAAGATGGACTAGAAGGATGTGTCTTGATCCCCTTTCCTGAGTGCAGGCAGAGTGGCTTCCTGCTGTAGCTTTGGCAGAAGCAATTCCGGAGTGTGGGAGCCACACTTTCCCACTTGCCTCAAAAATGGGCCTCAGGAAGGGGGCATCTTTTAAAGGGCTTCTCTTGTCGGTCATCCTAGCCAGACAGGTTCCTGCCAAGACGTCCTCCAGTCCTTCAGATCCCAAACCATTTCCTGCTTTAAAGGTTAACAAGGACACTTTGAACTGGGCCCAGAAAACGTTTGGCCACTGGTGCAGATCTGCCACTTTTGGGGTGGTACGACTGCAAGACCATGCCCTGGTTGGCCGACCAGGGTCCATCCAGCCCAGCATTCTGTTCACAGAGTGGCCAGCCAGCTGCCCACAGGATCCCACCAGCAGGATCCAAGCACAGCAGCCTCCTCCTGCCCAAGCTCCCCAGCAACTGGCAGGCAGGCAATCTGGGGCCAGGCCCACACTGCCACGGAGCTCACTGGGTGACTTTGGGCCAGTCACAGACTCAGTCCAGCCTACCTTGCAGGGATGTTGTGAGGACTGAGAACAGAATGGGGAGACTGATGTAAGCTGGCTTGAGTTCCTTGAAAGGAAAAAAGGCAGAATTTTTAATACGATACATACATACACAGACATGCTGCTGGTGGTTGAGAGAATGAAGCATTTCATAAAGTGGTTTCTCTTTGAATCACAAGGCCGGTTTCACAGTGATTGTAGCTGAGTCACTTTTTCTCCCATGCTCCATGCATTGGTCCTATGAAAAGACTCTGAAAGGCTACTGAAATGAAGAGAATGTCTCTTGTGGAGAGAATCCTCCTTCCCTTCCTGCCATGTTTAGGTATAACCAATCTGTGAGTATTGTATTTCCATTCCTGCGAATTATCCCATTTTCAAACTCATGAGACTGTGTGCTCATGACAAATGCCAGCTGAGACATTTCTCAAGCCTGTTCGGGTTGAAAATACAGGCTTGGTTTGGTTTGGTTCTTTGGGAGACAGTTAACTCATCATATTTTCTTTCTAGTTAACAGGTGCTGAAAGTTCTTGTAAGCCCTGCAGGGTAGGCTTTTAAAAACCTGCCAGACCTGTTTGTCCAGAGGCAACACTGAGACAGAAGAGATGCAAAACAGTGCTTTCAAATGCCTTAAAATACTACCTATCTCTAGCCATATGTGCACAAGCACCTGTGTTAAATACAGATAGAGAAAGTTTGGCTGAATGTGCTTGGAATGCCTGTAAATCATTATTTTAATTGAATAATCTGCAATAATCTATTATTCTTATTATTAGCTTTTACCATGAAAAGAGGTACATGAATGATATCTTCCACAAGGTTTTGTTGCTGTTGTTGGATTGTTTTATAGCAACATGTCAAGCCAATGAACATGAGAAGTGTAGCAGAGTGATGGACGAGGTTAATAAATAACTTTAAGAAAATGAAGCTAAGTGAAGAATAACTCATGTCCTTTACATTCCTTGGGGTATCTCTTGGAATGGGCCCAGTTCATAAATTACGGATGCTCTGACGGGCTTGGATCAGTGCAGTGTGCATTCCATACTGGCCTATACGGAATCAGATTGAGATGTGGACATTATCCCCTCTGTGAAACACACACGCACCAAAAACTCCGTAGTAAGTTGTTTCATATGACACATAGCTTCATTTTGTGTTGAATGGAGAAGACTATTTTGCAAAACTCTAATTCACCGAATAAAAATGCATAATTAATAGAAAAAGCCATTGCTTTGCAGATTGTGTGCGTTAGGATGCAGAGATACCTGTTCAGGTGGTAACACACTAGGCCAGCGATGGGGAAAAGGTAGCTCTCCAGGTGCTTTGAACTTCAGCTCCTGGTGTTCCTGCTCCTGGTGTCCCATGCTGGCAGGGGCTTATGGGACCTGTAGTGAAAATCAGACACCCTCTGCTCCTCTCCTTGGGCTGTCTAGAAGCCTGGTCTCTACAGAGCTGTTGCATCTAGCCTACTTCTGCCAAAACTGAGCAATGTGCATATAGGCAGAGACCAAAGTACCATATTTTTTGCTGTATAAGGCGCACTTTTCCCCCCTCAAAAGTAAGGGGAAATGTCTGTGTGTCTTATAGAGTGAATATGTGTGTGCAGTAAGTCTGTCAGATGTGCAGCCCATGGGGAAGTGATGGGGAAGGTGCCTGTGCTTATGTGCCCATTTGATTCAGAATATTTTTTTTCTTGTTTTCCTCCTCTAAAAACTAGGTGCGTCTTATTGTCAGGTGCGTCTTATAGAGCGAAAAATACAGTACTTTAATGTCCTATAGGGAAGAGAAGAGGCTGAGTGCTTGGCCAGCTGTGGAGGAACAGACTTTCCCCAAAGGATCTTGGCGCAGCCCTGCAGATGTGCCATGCTGCAGGCAGAGGTTTCCAAGGCCTCCAACCCTCCCCCCTCCCCAGGACTTACTGCAAAAAGCTGGGCAGGAGGAATGGCAGAGATCCCCACGGCCTCACAATCTGCTAGGTGGGCCTTGTAAGACTTTGCAAGCTGTGAGCTGGCAAGCACTTTCTACCCAGTAGAATCTTTCATATGGAAGACCTGACATCAGAAATGGAAGCTTTATTAGCAGCTGCAGCAATTAGAAACCTGCACCACCCCCCTGTAGCTTTTGTTGGATTCCCATTAGTCCCAGGCACCACAACTGATGATCAAGTATGATGGGAGTTGGAGCCCAGCAGTGTCTGGAGGGCTGAAGACTTCACCACCCCTGCTCAGTGGCTTTACCCAGCATTAAAAATGAGTCTTTTCTTGTCCAGACTGACTTGCTGTTAAAATCATGATCCACTTTCCCCAGCCTCCAGATGTTTTGGACTTCAGCTCCCATCAGCTCAATCTAACATGACCAATGGTTAAGAATGCTGGTAATTGTAATCCAAAACATCTGAGGGAAGTTCACCCAAAACCTCTGAAGCCAATTACAAGAAATAAATGGCATCAACAAACTAATTTTGCCATTAAAATGCTGTATAGTTTTTGTTGTTCTGCTTGTCCTTGTGAATCTCCCTTGTGCTATTATGAATATTATTGTCTTCAGTCTCACCAGTTACACTTGGGACTCATGTCTTTATTTGCTTTTCGGCGCCAGGCGAAGACCTTTTTATTTAAGCAATATTTTAAATGTTAATTTATTTTAAATCTTTTGTATTATATTGTATTTGTTTGTTTTAATTTGGACCTGGAGATGGGCCAGTTTTAAAGTTCTGTAGGCTTTTTAATTATTGTACCATGTTTCTGCCTACAATGGTTTCTTGAAGTTGTGAGCTGCCCCGAGGCTTGTGGCAAGGGGCGGCCTATAAATCTGTAAATAAATAAATAAATAAAAATAAAATGTCTGAGCTTAGCTGGCAGGAACTCAGTCACATTCCTACCCACAAGCCCCCAATTTTGCAGATTCAATTCAGTGTCAGATTTGCTCATCCACATGTCACTGTTTAAGAAGCAGCAGCATCCTCATGTCCAATGTATCACCCAACACAAGGAACCAGCAGTTCAGTCTGTGATGTGAAGTTCGTTTTTAATAAACACCGATCTTTATGCCTGTATACCTCTGAGTCACAAGCCCTCCACAGAATTGATGGAAGTGGTTATGAGGGCTGACTTTTTGTGTGGCTGCTTGCATTTGGTGCTATGTGTGATTTTTATGTGGGGTCCCTTGGTATCTTTTTCTTTCTTTTGCATGTTGCTTTCTGGATTTTTTGTAAAATAAAAATAATAAAGAGAGTAAATAAATGAGGTAGGAAGCATGCTAGCCTGATTCCCCCCCTAGCACATTTTCATTGGCCTCTATATGTGGCAGGAGATTTCTGAATCACCTCCTTCATCCATGATGGCCCTTCTTGTGAGCCAGAGAGCCAGAAAACCATGTGGCATCACAGGCGATGCCCCTTGGTCCCAGCTGTATGCTTTGGTCATGCTAGACATTCAGTGGAGGCCAGCTCATCGGAGAGAGTGGTGAACCCAGGTTGCCCATGCTTCCTATGGCCTTTGTCTGAATGCACTTCTCACTGAAAAGAATGCGGTATATAAACAGCTGTATTGGGAAGTGCATCTGGGTTCCCCTTCCCCTTCCCCTTCTCCCTTTCCCCTTCTGAATACGTGCAACCCTATGCAAGATGCACAGAGCTTCAAGATGGATGGGAGGTTGACCCTGACTGTGCTAAGCACATTGCCAAAACAATGGATGAGGATGTGAGCTTGGCAATGGAAACATGGCAATGTTTCCTCTCCCTCCAGGTATCCAGCAAGCTGTACCTTTCACAGAGGGGTATGGCAATCTCATCAAAAGGGGTTGCAGTTTGCATGTGTGCACAAGCAGTAGTGGGAGGAATGCCCTCACCCAGTTTGGTGCAGCACTGATTCAGAGGACAGTGCAGTGAAAGGGTTTCTTTTTGATCTTACTTACCTTGTAAATTCCCATCACAAGCATCACACCACAATTAGACAGCCTGGGATTTCCTTGCCTAGCAACAGATGGATTTATAAAAGGGAAGGGATTCAGAACCTGGTAAAAAAGACCCTCATGTTTTCTTTCCCTTGTGGCAAAATCTGTTTATTAATCACTATCATCTAATCTAAAATAAAGGTTGTTAAAGCTCTATTATTGAGCAAAATTTTGATTGCTTTGATTTGCTTTGTTGGGCTGCTGTTGCTATCCAGCCTGGGAAACTTGAGCAAGCTCCTCCTTCCTTGGGTAATGTCAGCATCTTCTTTGCAGATGTCCTCTGGGACTTTGTACTCAACAATTTTCTGCTATCATTCAAGAGTTTTTCATCAGGTAAGCCAATATTTCCCTTGTGCAGCCTGGAAGAGTCATAGAGACCAGTTCCTGTAAAGATGTGATTTGTTTAATGGCTATGCAGAAACCCAAGATCCATATAAGGAACTGATCTCCTTCTCAACCCAGTCTTTTCATCTTACAATGAACTGTGCTTTCGCCAACAGCCACTGATCTGTGGGTCTCTATAGAACCTGGCAAAGCTAATGGAAAAAGCAGCCAAGTTCTGTTGGGATCACCTCTCTATGGTGTCAAACACATTGGAAGGCACCTAGAAAGAGATTGTGGGCCAAGTTCACCTAGCACTGCATGGCTCTGTGAAATTACATCAGACTTCAGATTGGTCCTTTAACTACTGCAAGCCACGAGTCAGATGTTACAGATGTGGTCAAGGACTTGGCACACGGCATGGACCTCTTGGCGAAGGCATCATGAAGCATTTAGCAGGCATTATTATTAGACTTGATGTGAGATGTATGGCGGATGTTATGAATGCTTCAAGAACTTGGCAACAGATGCAGGCCTAGTGAAGCTCATGACAGGCATTATAAATATCATCAAGCACCAGGCAGACACTTAAGTCTCTCCAGCGGCTGGACAAGCATTATTATGCGCATTATGGGACTTTGGGCCCAGCACAGTAAACAGCAATTCCAGATCAGAAAGTGACTTGGTTACCTGTGGTCACCAAATGGGCTTATGATGTTGATAGACTTGCTTGGTCTCTTAGCCTGAGAATATGGAGTTTACCTACAAGTGCTATGGTCTGTGCTAGACCTTGAATCCCTCTCCCATGATCGTCAGCCAAACTCTGATGGATCACACCAAATGCCTGTCTCACTCTGATCCTGCTTGCCACAGTGACCAACCAGTTGCTCAGAGGAAGTGAGACTTGAAGGTAATGCTGTTGTTCCAACAGGAATTGAGAGGCAGGGCACCTGTCCAAAATGGAGGTAGCAAATAGCATTCAGAACTAGGGATAGCCTGATCTGCCATGAATGTGTGAATCCCCATTTAAAGCCACCTAAGTTAGGTGTTGGATGTCACATACATGTATCAGGGTGTAGAATCACAATCCACCATAGGCCCAATCTGGGCTGCCCAAGGTTCCAGTCCTTCTGGAGTTCTCTAGATAACCCCTTCCCTTCCGTGGCCACCAATAGCTCGTTGGTTTCCTGGCTTTTGACTTGGTTTTCTCCCATTCTAAAAGGTTGAAATGTCTCTTGTGTGACTTCGCTCATGGCAGTCAGAGCTGCACACTACAGTATGCAGGTATTCTTGCCCTGTGCCCTTTGTCTTCAGTCTGTCCCGCCCCAGCAGAATGCAGCCCAAGACTGAATTCGCCCCGTGGGTGGAAAGAGGGTCAACCATGTACTTGCATTTATTTAACAGACTGATATACTGCTGTCCATATTTAATAGTATTTCTATGCAGTTTACAAGGAAATAATAAAACACATTAAAATACATTATGGTCTGTATTAAAAAACATAATAGCTAATATGGGACATAACTGAAAACATTAAAACCAATTGAGAGCATAGGGTTGCCCCTGGAAGCTGCAACAAGTCTTGCAAAGAAACAGTCAATGCAGAGCAATATTGTTGTTTCATCTGTTGCACCCTTCAGAGTCAGACCGAAGGAGAGTGTGTGTGTGTGTGCGCGTGCGCATGTGCTTCTGGGATAAACTCTGCACCAGTTTTGAAATGTAGATCACTTGGAAACATTGCACATGCTTGAACACTACTGGGCGATCTTTTCAAACCATGCATGGTACATCTGTTTGCAAAGTGCCAGGTAAAGCCAGCACCTATGTAACCTCACATTGAGGAATGCCTTGGACTCCAACCTGATCAAATAGCCCTGATGGAAGCAGGGTGAAGTGTCCCCTGAGAAATTTCAGTGCATCTTGGGCAACTCTCTGTCTTTCTCTGAGCCATAGGAAAACCCAGGGGACAGAAACGGTTGCTGCCGTTCAGGGAACCTGTTATTCAGAAGAGAGAACTTTTGAGTTTCTCCTTTTTCTTTTTTTGAAATGGTATCCAAGGACAAATTCTGGGCCATTGTGGTTCTCTGGCACTGGCAGTAGCTGATCACTTAAAAGCTAAAGTAGTCTGCACTTTGCTGGTGCCCAGGGTGCCTTGCACACCTTCCCACTGACATCTTGCCTTCTTTAAAAATTTCCTGCACAAACAAATTCCAAAGAAGGGAAGTATTAAAAAAGGCTTGCAAGATTTAGGCAATGCTCAGTCCTGATTTTAGCTAGGACTTCCTCAGTGTGCTACAAACCATAATTAACTAGAGTTTGTTGAAATAACTGTCACATCAATGAATCTTGCAATTGCTCTTCAGCATGTTTCAGCAGAATTTTCCTGTTGAAATTTCAGCCAGAGTTTAGGCCCTCTGTTCTGTTGGCTTCAGCATTCCTGCATACTGCTAACTGGCTGTTGTATTCTCAGAAGTGTAACTTTGGCGGGGGGTGGGGTGACATTTGAAAAGTTCATATATCTTTTGGGGATGTGGCAGGATGTAGCAGAGACCCACAGAGAGATCTGCAAGTTCTAACAAATGACATGGATCTTGCTCTTTGGAACAAAGCTTTGCTCAGTTTCTCTGAACAAGGCCTTAGCAGCATCACAAGCCCCACAGTTGCAGTGAATGTGGGATAAGTGAAGGCTGATTCACCTTCCCTACTATGGTGTCTTCTAGAAGTTTTGGATAACAGCTCTTCTCTGTCTCAGCTAACATGTTCAATGGTTGGAGATGGTAAGAACTGTATTCCAAATCATCTGGAGGACACAAGGCTGGGTAAAGGTTCTTGAGAAGGTCACTTGGACTCAGCTGGTGGGAGCAAGGTCTAGGATTGACCCCTTACTTTGAATCCACCATGGTCTCTTTGGAAAATGCTTTACTCAGCTATTTTTCTCTACTTTTTAAAATTAATTTTTATGATTTAAAAAAATGTAAAAACAATCAAAAGAAAAAAAAATGCAACATTAAAAATGCAATTAGAATGAAAGATAAGAACAATGTGCATCCCACAACCAGGACCTTTGGATACATGTTAAAAGCTCTTTCAAAAATTCTTTGAAAAAGCTCCATCCCTCTTCCAAAATTGCAGTGACTCCTGTGAAGGTTCAGACCCTCCTGTGAAGGTTCAGACCCTTTCCTGCTTCCTATACACATCATCTATAAATGAACTTTCAAATATCATCAAAATTAGTTTTTTTTATATACCCATTTTCACTTTAATCTCACAAATTAACTTGTCATTAATAGCTATTTTCCAAACTCCTCCATACCAATCACTCAATAATCATGTTTAACTTTCCATTTCTTTGCTATAATTAATCTCACTGCTGTTATTCCATTTGTTATTAATTCTTGAATATTCCAACTCCATTGTGCTCTGCTTTTGCTGGAGTGTTTGCCATTCGTGGAACCGGCTGTATTCCTGTTATCCTCTGTGAATGTTTCAGATATGTCAAGCAGGTGTTTCAAAAGTACCTTATGCTGCAGGGAAATATACTGTGATGTAATCTGTCTAATTTGGCTCTTTGAATTACTTTCAAGAACACTTGCTGTTTTGCGATAGAAATCGCTCCCCAACCACTTCAGAGAGGCCTTTGTAACCTGAGCTGGTAAAACTCTACAGGTGTAGGAGTCACTTGAGTAGCTCCCCGACTTTCTAAAAAGGTTTTGCTTACTTTACTGCATTATTGAAAAAGTGACATAAAAGTAACTTTAAGTCATTTTTCATTTGAGGGGAGGGGAGCAAAAAAAAAACATTACTTGTCAAGAAAATTCACACCTGGCTTTCAACTATTTTTTATTTAGGATATTTATATGCCATCCTTTGCAAAAGCCTCAGGATGGCTTACAAAGATAAAATACAAATATAATGGTAAAAATACAATATTAAAACTTATTAAAATGTTGATCAAATAAAAAGGTAAGAAAAACATATAATGACGGCACCAGGTGGACCTCTCTGGGGAGCGCATTCCATAGATGGGGTGCCACCCCCTCTAGGTACTTTGCCTCCTAATATCTTTCAAGGAGGGTTCCTGGAGGAGGGCCTCTGCTGCCAATCTCAGGGGGCGGGAGGGCAAATAGGGAAGAAGGCGTTCCTTTAGGTATCCAGGTCCCAAACCATTTAGGGCTTTATAGGTAATAGCCAGCACCTTGAATTGAGCCCGGACTTCGATGGGAAGCCAGTGGAGCTGATAGAGGACTGGGGTTATATGAGAATAACACCCAGTCCCTGTCAGCATCCTGGCAGCAATGTTTTGCACCATCTGAAGTATCCGGACTGTCTTCAAGGGCAGCCCTTGAAGACGTTACAGAAATCCAACCGGGAAGTAACCAATGCATGTGTCACTGTTGCTAGGCAATCTTCCTCCAGGTAGGGATGCAGCTGATGGATAAACTGAAGCTGAAGGAAAGCGCTCCTTGCCACCACAGTCACTTGAGCTTCCAAGGACAGCTCCAGGTCGAGGAGCACTCCCAAGCTGCAGACCCTGTCCTTTAGAGGGAGTGCAACCCCATCCAGGGCAAGGCCCAAGTCCCCTACCCAGGAGCTTGAATCACCCACCAACAGAACCTCCATCTTATCTGGATTGAGTTTCAGCTTATTGGCCCTCATCCAACCCGTTATCTTGGCCAGGCACTGGTTCAGCACAGCCACTGCCTCACCTGGGTTAGTTGAAAAAGAGAGGTAGAGCTGGGTGTCATCAGCATACTGATGACTCTGCAGCCCAAACCTCCTGATGACCTCTCCCAGCGGTTTCATGCAGATATTAAACAGCAAGGGGGACAAAATGGAACCCTGCAGTACTCCATGGCATAATTGTCATGGCGCAGAGCCATAGTCCCCCAGCACCACCTTCTGGAATCGGTCGTCAAGGTAGGAGTGGAACCACTGCCAAGCAGTGCCTCCTATTCCCAGTCCCGCCAGCCTATCCAGGAGGATACCATGGTCGATGGTATCGAAAGCTGCTGAGAGGTCCAGAAGAACCAACAGGGATGCACCCGCCCTGTTCCTCTCCCTGCACAGGTCATCATACAGGGCGATCAAGGCAGATTCAGTGTCATACCTGGGTCTGAAGCCAGACTGAAATGGGTCCAGATAATCAGTTTCATCCAAGAGTGCTTAGAGTTGTTCCACCACCACCCGTTCCAACACCTTGCCCAAAAAATGGGATGTCGGCCATTGGCAGCCATCTCGGGATCCAGAGACACCTTCTTTAGGATAGGCCTGATTACCGCCTCCTTTAAAGGAGCGGGCACCTGGCCATTCCTCAGGATCCAGGAACCAATCCCATGTTTGGCTTTGGTCAGCAGCCACGAAGGGCAAGCGTCAAGTAAGCAAGTGGTAGGACGTACTTGTCCAAGCACCTTGTCCACATCATCAGGCCGCAGTAAATGAAATTCATCCATTAATACCTGACCAGACGGAGTCATTGGCATCTCCCCTAAAGGATCTAAATCACCTGTGGAGTCCAGCTCGTGACGAATCTGAGCGATTTTCTTCTTAAAGTTCTGGGCAAAGTCATCACAGTGGGCCATCGATGGTGGTACAGGATCTTTCTTAGGTCCAGGGTATATCAGCCCATGTACCACTCGAAAAAGCTCCTCTGGATGGCACTGTGAGGAGGCAATTGAAGTGGAGAAGAATTTCTTCTTTGCTGCACTCACAGCCACAGCATAGGCTCAATAATGAGCACATAGGCATGTTCGGTCAGATTCATCCTGTGATTTCCTCCACTTACGCTCTAGATGTATCCCAACCCACTTCATCACCCGTAATTCAGATGTATACCATGGGGATGGACAGGCTCTGCTTGGCAGGAGAGGACACTTAGGGGCGATCGTGTCAATTGCTCTGGCCATCTCCCCATTCCACAGTTTAACCAGAGCATCAACAGGAGCGCTAGCTTTATCAACTGGAAAATCCCCCAGAGCCTTCAGGAATCCATCTGGATCCATCCGGCTCCGAGGGCAGACCATCGCAACTGGGTCCACACCCTTACAGAGGGAAAGGCCAGCTCCGAGCTCAAACCTCACAAGGAAGTGATCTGATCATGACAAGGGAGTCAGATGCAAATTCGTTACCCTCAAATCACCCTCTTCCTGCCCCATTGAGAAAACCAGGTTCAGTGTGTGACCACATTCATGGGTTGGGCCTATGACATGTTGAGACAGCCCCATGGCCGTCATGGAGGCCATGAAGTCCTGCGCCACCCCAGTCAGAACAGTCTCGGCATGGAGACTGTTAGAACTACCGAGAACTATAGAACTACCGAGTCCAGGAAACCATGCGTTACTACAAGTATGCATCTCCTCAGGATTAAATTCTCTCCGTTCTGGCAGGACTTTGGGGAGGGATTTATTGGACATACCTGAGCTGTTTTGGTCTAAGTGGCATTTGGAAAACAGGAAGCAGTCTTTTCCTTGCTAATTTTTGGACTGTTGAGTAAACTTTCTCGTTCATTTTCTTTTTATATGATCATGCTAATGTTTCTTTTGCCAACTTCTCATCAGAAAAGGGCACACGGAAGCTTTCAGTATTACCTAATACAAACAGAAATGAAGGATTGATGCCAGGGTAAGAATTTCTCTGTGAAAAAATGCAACACGAGGGGTGCAGTTGGGTGCATGTCCTTTCTAAGTGGCATGGCTGTTGGGAGATGGATGCTTTTTTTCTGCCTAAACATGCACAAGGTGTTTGGCTTCCTTACTTCTGTAGAATGGAGGGAGTGATTGCCCCTCTCTGCTCAGCCCCTCCTGTACCTTCAAAACCCGCTCCCAGGACTGGGGAGCTCTCTGGAGCACCATTTTGGAAGGCACAGAGGGCTGCAAGGGGCAGGTTGGAGAGACAGAAATGGTTCTGCTGCACTCTTCTTGCTTGCACCTCAGATTCAGCCCATCGGGGTTAAGTCAGGGCCAGCCAAGTATCTTAAGACTGAACAAATGCTAAGAGAAGAAATTCCAGAAGGAGCAAACAACTACATTTCTAGGGCGACCACTGACATATAATAGAAAAGAGAACCAAGTTGGATATGGATGGATATGTATTCTGCATGTTATGTGTGGATTTATAGATTTAGGCATACATTTTAAGATATATTTTTAAGAAGTTTTGACTTTGTCATGCTCAATTAAAAAAAAACATTTTAATGATTGTTCTGCTTTTAAGAATTTCTTTTAAAAAGGGCACAATCTTATGGGGATGTCTACAAACCTCTGAGCTTGGAGGTTTGCAGGTGAAGAGCATAGAGGCGAAGGTTACCTCCACACACCTTCCCCTCTGCAAAAGAGAGAAATGGAAACTTATGGCCATCAAAGTGTGGCATGTCGGAGGAGCAAGAAGGAGTTCTGGTGCTTGGATACATCTTGTCTTGGTGGCCCGGTCCCCTCATTCCCCATACCTGCAGACTGTTCTTGGAGGCCATTCCTGCAAGCTTGCTGAAACAGATGGTGCAGTTCTTTCTATGCAGGCTGATGGGGAGGTAGAAGGGGATTCAAGGCCTTGCAGCTTAAGGCCTTGTAAATTTCACCCTTCAATGTGTGGGGAGAGTTAAATTGTGATGAAGAAAGGTTTACTTTCTACTCCTTAGTTCACCAAACTTATTCTAGAATAGATTATATATTTGTGTCTAAAGATTTGCTTAGTAGAGTGTATCAATTGAATATTGGTGTGATAAAAGTGACAGATCTCAGTTTGGTAACTATGGATTTTAGAATTAAATGTGGTTATACAGAAAGTAAAAGATGGAGG
The DNA here is from genome assembly GCA_023646645.1 of Varanus salvator macromaculatus. Classification (NCBI taxonomy): domain Eukaryota; kingdom Metazoa; phylum Chordata; class Lepidosauria; order Squamata; family Varanidae; genus Varanus; species Varanus salvator. The sequence goes on from JAIXND010000798.1 coordinate 2,273,951, forward strand.
ATACATATCTATTTTCACTGCAGAGATGGGCAGGACACATTCCAATGGAGCAAAGCTCAGGGAACCAAGATTCAAGGTGGATGCCAGGAAGTGCTTCCTGATAGTTAGGACCCTGAGGGTATGGAATGGACTTTCACGGGATGCTGTTGAGGCCCCATCGGTGAGGGTGTTCAAGGACAGGCTGGACATGCACATGGTAGGCATGTCATGAGCGCAGCCAACTGGAGCCTGGGGTCAGACTAGATGGCTTGGGATGCCCCTTCTGACTCACTCTGTTTCTATGTTTCTATACCAATCTATTACAATATAGGGACATAGTAGACAAAATGGAGAAAGAGCTAAAGGGTATTTGAGAAACTAATGATAGGGATGCTAGTGTGTGACATAATGAAGGAAGTCACAAGAGGAATACGTATTAGAGGCATACATTCTGAAAAGGAGAGAGAGTAAAAGAAAATTTGGAGGGGGAAGTAAAGGAATTAGAGAAAAATATATAAAAGTGAGATAACCAAAATCCTAGTGGAAATACAAGGTAAGAAAGGAATTGGAAAATGCAGAAGTTGAAAAAATACAGACAAATTTAATATATTTGAAGAGGGAGTACTTTGAATTTAACAATAAAAATTCAAGGTTGGTGGCCAATTCTGAACATACGTACATAAGAATAGTTAGGGATGAAAATGGGGAAAACTGTACGATAACAAAAATTAATTAGTAATATTTAATAATTTTGTCTAAATTATATGCAGGTGGAGAATTATTATTAGATAAAGTTAGATTGTATATAGAGAAAAATGTGGGGGAGCACAAAAGATTGATATAGACTTAATGAAGCAACTAATTAAAGAGGAAGAAATAAAAGAAAGTATTAAACTTAAAATAGGGAAATCTCCTGGGATTGATGGATTAGGACAAGAATACTATAAAAGTTTTTACAAGTTATTGATTCCAAAATTAAAAGCTTTGTTTAATAAAATACTAGAAGGAGGAAACATGCCAGCATCTTGGAAATACTCTACAATAGTTTTAATTCCTAAGCCTAATAAAGTTTTGACTGATCCAGGGTCTTACAGATCTATATCACTGATAAACCAAAATGCAATTTTTTACAGCAATATTGATAAATAGAATGGATAAATGTTTGGATGAATATATTAAAATGGATCAAAGTGACTTTATAGTTGGGAGACAGATGACTACAAGAGTTTTGAATATCTTAGAAGTTGTAAGTAAAGGGAAATTTAAAGCTGGCATAATATCTTAGATATTTTTAAAGCTTTTGATTAAGTGGAATGGCCAACAATAAAGATATATAAAGTGTTATTCAAAATGACCCTAATACAAAGAAAAACTAAAAACAACATCAATCATCAGAAACATCAGACCTGCAGGATCAGCCCTCACATGTTTTCTATTTATGATAACTTAAAAACATATTTGAATCTATATGAAGTCCCGTTTATTAGTCAATAATAAAAAGAGTCCCAAGTTTGATAGAAATCAGTATCTTCTTTCTCCTCCAATGACAAAGTCAATCTGTTCATTTCTGCACAGTCCAAGATCTTTTTAGGATCAGTTCATCGGTGGGTGGTTTTTCACTTTTCCAGTGTTGGGCAAATGCAATCCTCACCACAGTAATTACATGTAAAATCAAGTACATTTTTTTTTACTAATATCAACAAGTATAATGCCTAATAAGATCACTTCATATTTAAAAGCTAAGGATTTTTGTAACATTTCCTCAAGCCATTTATGTATTTTAATCCAATACTTTTTCCCATTATTGCAAGTCCACCGCATATGATAGAAGGTACCCAATTTATGTTTACATTTCCAACATCCATTTGACATATTTGGAAACATCTTGGCTAGTCTATTTGGCAACAAATACCATCTATAACTCCTTCATGGATCACTGCCTTGTGGTGGCGAAGGGGCTTGCGTAGCTCAATGAAGCTATGAGCTATGCCGTGCAGGGTCACCCAAGACGGACAGGTCATAGCAGAGAGCTCTGACAAAACGTGATCCACCGGAGAAGGAAATGGCAACCCACTCCAGTATCTTTGCCATGAAAACCCCATGGACAGTACCAAAAGGCAAAAAGATATGACTCCGGAAGATGAGCCCCTCAGGTCGGAAGGTGTCCAATATCTTACTGGGGAAGAATGGAGGGCTAGTACTAGTAGCGCCAGAAAGAATGAAGCGACTGGGTCAAAGCCGAAAGGACACTCAGTTGCAGATGTATCTGGAGGTGAAAGGAAAGTCCGATGCTGCAAAGATCTATACTCCATAGGAACCTGGAATGTAAGATCCCTGAATCAAGGCAAGCTGGATGTGGTCAAACAAGAGATGACAAGACTGAACATCGACATCTTAGGAATCAGTGAACTAAAATGGACAGGAATGGGTGAATTTAGTTCAGATGACCATCGGGTATACTACTGTGGGCAAGAATCCCTCAGAAGAAATGGAGTAGCCTTCATAGACAATAAAAGAGTAGGAAAAGCAGTACTGGGATACAATCTCCAAAATGACAGAATGATCTCACTTCGAATCCAAGGCAAACCATTCAACATCACAATAGTCCAAGTCTATGCCCCAACCACTGGTGCTGAAGAGGCTGAAGTTGACCAGTTCTATGAAGGCCTACAACACCTTCTAGAATTAACACCAAAAAATGATGTCCTTATCATCATGGGGGATTGGAATGCTAAAGTAGGAAGCCAAAAGATAACCGGAATAACAGGCAAGTTTGGCCTTGGAGTACAAAATGAAGCAGGACACAGGCTGGTAGAATTTTGTCAAGAGAATACGATGGTCATAGCAAACACTCTTTTCCAACAACCCAAGAGATGACTCTACACATGGACATCACCAGACGGTCAACACAGAAATCAGATTGACTATGTGCTCTGCAGCCAAAGATGGAGAAGCTCTATACAGTCAGTAAAAACTAGACCAGGAGCTGACTGTGGCTCAGATCATGAGCTTTTGGTGGCAAAATTTAGGCTTAAGTTGAAGAATGTAGGGAAAAGCACTAGGCCACTCAGGTATGACATAAATCATATCCCTGATGAATATACAGAAGAGGTGACAAATAGATTTAAGGAATTAGATCTGATAGACAGAGTGCCTGAAGAACTATGGACGGAGGTTCGCAACATTGTACAAGAGGCAGCAACTAAAACCATCCCAAAGAAAAAGAAATGCAAGAAAGCAAAATGGCTGTCTGAGGAAGCTTTACAAATAGATGAGGAAAGAAGGGAAGCGAAAGGAAAGGGAGAAAGAGAAAGATACAAACAATTGAATGTAGAATTCCAGAGAATAGCTAGAAGAGATAAGCCTTCTTGAATGAAGCCTTCTTGAATGAACAGTGCAAAGAAATAGAAGAAAACAATAGAATAGGGAGGACCAGAGATCTCTTCAAGAAAATTGGAGATATGAAGGGAACGTTTCATGCAAAGATGAGCATGATAAAGGACCAAAATGTCAGGGACCTAACACAGGCAGAAGAGATTAAGAAGAGGTGGCAAGATTACACAGAAGAACTATACAAGAAAGAGCTTAACATCCCTGATAACCACGATGGGGTAGTCACTGACCTCGAGCCAGACATCCTGGAATGTGAAGTCAAATGGGCCTTAGGAAGTCTGAGCAACAGCAAAGCTAGTGGAGGTGACAGTATTCCAGCTGAGCTATTCAAAATCCTAAAAGACGATGCAGTTAAAGTACTACACTCAATATGCCAGCAAATTTGGAAAACTCAACAGTGGCCACAGGATTGGAAAAGGTCAGTTTACATTCCGATCCCAAAGAAGGGCAATGCCAAAGAATGTTCAAACTACCGCACCATTGCACTCATTTCACATGCTAGCAAAGTGATGCTCAAAATCCTACAAGCTAGGCTCCAGCAGTATGTGGACCGAGAACTACCAGAAGTACAGGTAGGATTTCGAAGAGGGAGAGGAACTAGAGATCAAATTGCCAACATACGCTGGATCATGGAGAAAGCTAGGGAGTTCCAGAAAAACATCTGCTTCTGCTTCATTGACTATGCTAAAGCCTTTGATTGTGTGGATCACAACAAACTGTGACAAGTTCTTAAAGAGATGGGAGTACCAGACCATCTTATTTGTCTCTTGAGAAACCTATATGCAGGTCAAGAAGCAACAGTGAGAACCAGACACGGAACCACTGATTGGTTCAAAATTGAGAAAGGAGTTTGGCAAGACTGTATACTGTCACCCTGCCTATTTAACTTATATGCAGAGCACATCATGAGAAAGGCAGGGCTAGATGAATCGCCAGTTGGAATCAAGATTGCTGGGAGAAATATCAACAACCTCAGATATGCAGATGATACCACTCTCATGGCAGAAAGTGAAGAGGAACTAAAGAGCCTCTTGATGCGGGTGAAGGAGGAGAGTGCAAAAGTTGGCTTGAAACTCAACATTAAGAAAACTAAGATCATGGCATCCGGTCCTCTCACTTCCTGGCAAATAGATGGGGAAGAAATGGAGGTAGTGACAGATTTTATTTTTCTGGGCTCCAAGATCACCGCAGATGGGGACTGCAGCCAAGAAATTAAAAGACGCTTGCTCCTGGGGAGGAAAGCTATGGCAAATCTAGATAGCATACTAAAAAGCAGAGACATCACCCTGCCAACAAAAGTGCGTATAGTCAAGGCGATGGTTTTCCCAGTTGCAATGTATGGCTGTGAAAGCTGGACCATAATAAGGCTGAGCACCAAAGGATTGAGGCCTTTGAACTGTGGTGCTGGAGAAGACTCCTGCGAGTCCCTTGGACAGCAAGGCGATCAAACCGGTCAGTCCTAGAGGAGATCAACCCTGATTGCTCTTTAGAAGGCCAGATCCTGAAGATGAAACTCAAATACTTCGGCCACCTAATGAGAAGGAAGGACTCCCTGGAGAAGAGCCTAATGCTGGGAACAATTGATGGCAAAAGAAGAAGGGGATGGCAGAGGATGAGGTGGCTGGATGGAGTCACTGAGGCGGCTGGTGTGAGCATGAGTGGACTCCGGGGGATGGTGGAGGACAGGAGGGCCTGGAGGAGTGTTGTCCATGGGGTCGCGATGGGTCGGACATGACTTCGCGACTAACAACAAACCATCTATAAAACATTTTTTACAAGTTTTCTTTATACGAAGTTGCTAATGTTACCTTAAAATTTCTCTCCCACTGCTTTTGCCATTTTTCTAATTCAATATTATATCCAAAGTTTTGTGCCCATGTTATCATAGTTTCCTTAACCTGTTCATCTTCCATTCTCCTATCTAGTAAGAAATTACATAGTCTTTTTAATCATTTTCTCATCTGATTTAAGCATCATCTGATCAAATGCTGTTAAATCTTTATAAAAGCCCCACATTCTCTAGTCTTTAGCATATCTTGATTGTATCTGCACCTTATGCCACCAAGAAATATTAGATCCTTGTTCTTGTATTTCTTGATTTAATTTCAATCCTCCATCATTATCCAAAAGGTCGTCATATCTTACGATCGCTTCAAAATTCAATGCATTTGGATATACAAGAGCTTCCATAGGTGAAAGCCATCTTTGTAATTTATTATACAATTTTGTCTTTAACTTTTCCCACACTGACATTAATGATTTCCTAATATAATAGCTTAAAAAAGAGCCATGTACCTTAGCCTTTTCATACCACATATAAGCATGCCAACCCATTTGCAAATCATGCCCTTCGAGATACAAGATTCTCTTACTTCTTAAGGTTATCCATTCTCTTAGTCGTGTTAAAACAGAAGCTTGATAATACAGCATCCAATCAGGGAGACAAAAGCCCCCATTCTCTTTAGCCTCCTGAAGTAATTTTAGTTTAATCCTTGGTTTCTTCTTTCTCCATATAAATCTCGAGATTTGAAAATTTAAATTATCAAAATAATTTCTATCAATTTTTATGGGAATCATTTGGAATAGAAACAAAAGCTTTGGTAATATAGTCATTTTAGCTAGTGCTATTCTTCTCAGCACTAAAAACGGGGAAAGGATTTGAATCATCAAAAGAATCATTGCAGTTTTGCAAGGAGGAAATGTCCTGAAAGAGTGTTTGAATGGGTTTTTATATCTTTAAAAAGTATCCTATGGTCCTGGTTGAGCAGGGCACAGTATTTTAAAGAATTATTTTAATTGTGTGTTTAATTATATATGTTTTATTTTAGTTGCATTCTTTCTTTCATGATTGTATTTTAGATGAGAAATTAATTTTAAAAAATTAAAAATAAACTTCACCCCTCCATATTTATAGCCTGCAGGGTGCTAGAGAAGGAGATAGGGGGTCCCCAAGACTCTGCTGTAAATAGACAGATAGATACCAAGAATAATCACCTTCAGAATCCTAAACAGCTTTCAATTCTAAGCTATCAAACTCAATTTTCCAAGAAAACAAGTGTCTTTGTATCCATTCCTAAGCACAGGAACACACAGTTTCACCATCTCAAAAAACAGATGCAAGAACGCAACGGGTTTGCAGAATGAAATCAGAGACATCTTTGGCCTGTATCTGTATTAAAGTGACATTAACTCAGGTCTCGGTTCTCATCTTGAGCTTGCCTGATATTGGAGAAGGCTTCCTGAGCTCCTGCTATTGCTTCCTTGGTCATTCCAAAACCTGCTGTTGAAGTGGTCCCTAAGACTGAATCATGTTACAGAACCAGATTCTAGCCCTGAGCTGAAACTTATCAGCCTGGTGACTCATCAGCCAGCCCAGAGATCCAAGGACTAGAACATTGGGATGATGTTCCTGAGCTAGATTTCCATGAAGAACTGCCCCTCCTTTGCACAAGAGGCCTCATGACTCCTCACCAGCACAGCATTGCACATGGTGAGAGCTGATAGAGTGCCAGGTCAGGTCTCCATTAAGGACTCTACCCCATTAAGACTCTCCAGTCTTTATGGAACTGGGAGGAGCCTTGGAGGGTTAGTTGGTCCAAAAGAGATAAAAAGCCTCAACTGAGAACCAGACTTTGCTGGAGCAAATTGTCTTCTCTGAACTATCCAAGATCCAGGAATTCCAGACTGAAGGAGTTTTGGTGCATCAGCAAGAGTCTATCTGCTGCTTCGCAAAAGTCTTGCTGGTGACAGCCAAGACTTAAACAAGTTATTTGTCTCAGGACCTACGCAAGTTGTACCAAATTTCTCAAGGAGGCAGTGGAAAAGCTCATGATTCTTGTCTCTGCTCCTGCCATATACTCACAATTTGGAGCACAGAAGGACAGGACAATGAATCTGGACTCCAGGATGTATACAACATTGGCTAAGGAGCACAAGATCAAGGGTGGGCAACACCCAGGGCTTGAGGGCATGAATACCCCCTCCAGAACCCACCTCATACTACCCTTACCACTAGGGGCGTTGCAGCTGAACTTGCCATAGTGGCAAAAAGTGAAATTTTGTGGGCAGCCCATGCTTACTTTGCCTGGGGAATCCTGCTCCTGGAAGTCCATAGGAGCCTATGCTCAATTCTCTTCAAAAGGATGGAGGGTGGGAGAGAAGAGAGGAGAAACACATGTAGGCCAGCCCAAGATGAGCCCTTGGGTTGGTTCGTTTGTCCAGCAGGAGACAGAAAACACGACTCTGGCTTCCTCTCATCTTTGAAGATAGGAAAGATAAACTGGCCTATTCATTTATGTGGCTCTTGCTATCATTCAGAGCCATAAATTGCTCTCTTCTCTTGTGGAGTAAGATACTCATTTCCCAAGGAAGGACTTGTTACCTTACATTAGGGTGAAATAGCAACATTTGCCACTTCAAAGCAGAATCTTTTGCGTTTCTCCAAACTCCAAAGTGGAAGTGTGTGGGGGGGGAGGGGTGCATTAAAACAATGTTAACATTTCAAAGGTTTTTCCACAGCCATCAACTCAGAAAAGACCAAGTGGAATTAAAGAAAACCTTCTAAAAATATTTCCTTTTGGCATATACTTTTTTCCAAACTGCTGTTTGATTTTTTTTAAAACATTCATGCTTTTTATTGTTACTTTTGCGCAGACAGAACATTTGCTGCATTAAGAGGGTGTGGCACTTCTTCAGAGAAAAGACTGAGAATTGGTCATGAAAAGCCCATTTAGTAAGCGCTATTTATGATACCCCTGTTTTTAAAGGCTTGTTGTTGAGCCAGACACTGCAAGGAACACAGTATGACTTACGTGACCTATTACACAACATCAATAAATTTTCAGGCAAACCCATACCTGCCAACACTGAAAAATCCAAACACTGAACTTCCTTCCCTGAGACATGAAAGGCTTCATCTCTGTCACACTGATCACCTACTCTCTTAATCATCTTGGATATCCAGCCGATGAAACTAGGTCAGATACTTTAATGTTTTAATCTCCACGGAGTCCAATCCTAATATCTTTAGGAGTGGAACACTAATGGGTGGGATGAGGCAAGCCCACCTCTGGAGCCCTGTGGTGGTGGGAAGCCCATGGGGGTTGCCGGAGTGAAGAAAAGGCAGACAGCAAAAGAGCTAAAAGTGGACTTCTCCACAAATCAGCTTGGAAGTAAGTCTGAGTTCAATGCAACTTCACCAAAGACAAGTGGGTGCAGATAGCCAGCTTGGGGATCCTTGCACTTGACTACCCCTCTGCTTGAAACGGTTGTTTTTGCTTAGAACAGGGCTGGGCAACTTGTGGCCCTCCAGATGTCTTTACCTGTAACTTCCATCATTCCTTACCATTGACTATTTTGGCTAGGGCTGGTGGGAGTTACTGGCCAAAAATCTGGATGGCCACAAGTTGCACAATTTGGACATAAAACAAATGTCTGTTGTGGGTTTGCTAAATGTGTTTGTGTGTAGCAGGTAGCTTTTCAATGTTGCTCTCTTATACAGTGATTTAGTTGAGATGACCACAGCAGCTCACCCTGTTATTTTTAAGCCATGATGGGTTGCAGTTGTGCTGGCTCCTTATGGATACTTAAGCGACAGAAGACAGTCACTGTGGCTTATTGTGTTGTGCGAACCTGGTGAGGATGGCTTATGTGAGGGTTAAACAACCCTCAGAGAATCCTAAAACAATCTATGGGTTTTGCAATGGGTTGTTTAACCCTTGCATAAGCCACAGCTACCGGGTTCGCATGTCACCATAAGTCATGGCAACTGTCCACAATGGGTTGAATATTCATACACTGTGGTCATTGCAGTAATCAGCCCAGTCTGCCTTGTGTGCACCTGCTAGGGAGTAAGCTGAGCTGAACTCAGCTAGGGTTACCTCCTGGAAAATACGTACATATGAAATCTGGCTCCTGACAAGTCTTGGCTGTACTGGCATGGCAACACTTACTTGAAAATTAGGAAAAACTTACTTCTTATCAACTTGGTTGTGCAGGAGCTTTGATCTGATCAAACAACTCTCTTGCAAACATATGTTTTTGACACATTCTATTTCCAATGAGATTGTTCAAGAAACATCGGGTAAAGGATGAGTTATATGACCATTTGGATCCATGATGAACATGATTTAACTTTCATTGCAGTGGGGTGCTTATCTGAGTAAGTTGATTCATGCTGAATCTGTTTGCTGGTGCATGGATGACTTACATCAAAAAAGAGGTAAGTCAATAGAGTGGCTAATGGCAGATTGGAAATCTGAAGAACCTGATGCTGAATGGCTCTCTGCTTTTCTTTCTGCTCACTTGGAAGAGGAATATGGGCCTGCATTGTGGCTGATAGCCAGAAGACCTCGTGATCAGTACTTAAGGGTGAGCTGTGCTCAGTGTCCCACACAGACATTAAGTATAATTGCGAGTTCTTGTTAGACTTAGTTCCTATGAGAAATCTGTAGGGCCACAGCAAAGGTATGAGGTCACCACTCCCAAGCACTGGGAATTCCTTGTTTCATCTTTGGCAGAGGGACTTTTCTCTTCCTGGAATTCATCAGGATAGCTGGCCCTTCTCTCACACTGCCTTCTCTTGCCTCCCAGGAAAGAGGGCTAGCTTGTATACAGAGAGTCTGTGAAACAGAGGGAGAGCGCAGTTGTATAAAATCCACAACAAGGTGTGTTGTTCCTTGGCTTTTTGTTTGGAGCCAGAAGTGTACAAGGCGTCTGGTAATGCCTCAGTAGCAATTTTGTCATAGCAGGACAAAAAGGGAATCCCTGAGCTTTCCTTTTCCTTGTTTCTGTATAGATATTTCATTGCTATTTGAATTCAGTGAATGGTATATGCTCTTGGGCACAGGTGGTTTTATTTCTTCCTAAATCACTTTGAAACTAAAGTGAGGTGCTTTGACTGGACCAGGCTGTCATAGTAAAACAGCATCCTCAGGAAGTAATCCTCTCCTTTATAGCTATCTAGATTGTAGAAAATGCATCAAAGAAATCTGAGTGATAAAAGGACATGAACTTCTTTTCATACAAAACAGGTGAATGCAGAGGAAGATCTGGTTGATGTTAAGAGATGCAGATGACAGACAATAAGCATGCAGAGAAATCTGGAACAGGTAGAATTCTTCTAGCTGTGCTCTGAAGACTTCACAGGTCCTCCTGGACCTGCTGTGTCATGAGAGTTGTGGCATTGGTATGGAGAAGACCCCGGAAAAAGAAGGGGTGGCCTAAGTAAAGCCACACATGTTACAGCAATGGCAACAGTGACAAGATTTGTAATGGCTTCCTTGGCAACATACACAAGCCCAGGAATTTTACACCATCCTAGATTAGCTTTCTAGAACTTGATGTCCTTAGGAAAGTTGGACTCTCACTCCACCAGGCCTAAGTAGTGATGGCCATACAGCCTGGGAATTGGAGGAGCTGTCATCTAACACATCCAGAAAGTAGCAGGTTGGAAAAGGCTGTCCTGGATCCTTGTTTCACCAACTTCGGGACCTCATTGATCCAAGGCCCATACCAAGAGCCCAATGAATACAGAAGATGATGCCCACAACAGATGGAAGCACTGAGAAGGCATGTGAAATGGTGGTGGTGGTGGTGATGAAGAGGGTAAGTAGAGTTTTGTTCCATATACTAGCAGAAGACCACGGCACTGCTAATATTTTGCCAGGTAGCTTTAAGAAACAATCATATTTACGAGGATAGTACAATCTGTAGCCCATGCTGATTTTTACTAATGCTCATGGTGCCCCTTGTCTAAGTGCTGGAGGTCAGACTAGATGGTTTGGGAGACCCCTTCTGACTCGCTCTGTTTCTATGTTTACAAGATACATGCAAAGCAGGCACTGATGACTCTTAGGTTAAGAGGTCATGGGTTGAGTCTGAGAGACAGAGTGTTGCCTACAGCTATAAACTTTACAGAATTTTATGCAAGACCAAAAAAAAAAAAAAAAAAAAAGATTCCAGGAACAAGTAGATTTGCAGATTGTTAAAAAGCTTAAATATTTGGGAATCTATCTTACAGCCAAATGTACTACTTTGAAAGAAGATAATTATGATAAATTATTGAAGGATATTAAATGTGATCCGGAAAAATGGGCCAATTTACAATAATCTTTGATGGAAAGAATGTTGTTGTTAGTCGCGAAGTCGTGTCCGACCCATTGCGATCCCATGGACAACATTCCCCCAGGCCTTCCAGCCCTTCACCATCCCCTGGAGTCCACTCAAGCTCACACCAACTGCCTCAGTGACTCCATCCAGCCACCTCATCCTCTGCTGTCCCCTTTTTCTTTTGCCATCTATTGTTCCAGCATTAGACTCTTCTCCAGGGAGTCCTTCCTTCTCATTAGGTGGCCAAAGTATTTGAGTTTCATCTTCACTATCTGGCCTTCTAAAGAGCAGTCAGGGTTGATCTCCTCTAGGACTGACCGGTTTGATTGCCTTGCTGTCCAAGGGACTCACAGGAGTCTCCTCCAGCACCACAACTCAAAGGCCTCAATCCTTTTGCGCTCAGCCTTCCTTATGGTCCAGCTTTCACAGCCATACATTGCAACTAGGAAAACCATAGCCTTGACTATATGCACTTTTGCTGGCAGGGTGATGTCTCTGCTTTTTAGTATGCTATCTAGATTTGCCATAGCTTTCCTCCCCAGAAGCAAGCATCTTTTAATTTCTTGGCTGCAGTCCCCGTCTGCGGTGATCTTGGAGCCCAGGAAAATAAAATCTGTCACTACCTCCATTTCTTCCCCATCTATTTGCCAGGAAGTGAGAGGACCAGATGCCATGATCTTAGTTTTCTTAATGTTGAGTTTCAAGCCAACTTTTGCGCTCTCCCCCTTCACCCGCATCAAGAGGCTCTTTAGTTCCTCTTCACTTTCTGCCATGAGAGTGGTATCATCTGCATATCTGAGGTTGTTGATATTTCTCCCAGCAATCTTGATTCCAACTGGTGATTCATCTAGCCCCGCCTTTCTCATGATGTGCTCTGCATATAAGTTAAATAGGCAGGGCGACAGTATACAGCCTTGCTGAACTCCTTTCTCAATTTTGAACCAATCAGTGGTTCCATGTCCAGTTCTCACTGTTGCTTCTTGACTCACATATAGGTTTCTCAAGAGACAAATAAGATGGTCAGGTACTCCCATCTCTTTAAGAACTTGCCACAATTTGTTGTGATCCACACAATCAAAGTCAATGAAGCAGAAATAGATGTTTTTCTGGAACTCCCTAGCTTTTTCCATGATCCAGTGTATGTTGGCAATTCGATCTCTAGTTCCTCTCCCTCTTCAAAATCCTGCCTGTACTTCTGGTAATTCTCGGTCCACATACTGCTGGAGCCTAGCTTGTAGGATTTTGAGCATCACTTTGCTAGCATGTGAAATGAGTGCAATGGTGCGGTAGTTTGAACATTCTTTGACATTGCCCTTCTTTGGGATCGGAATGTAAACTGACCTTTTCCAATCCTGTGGCCACTGTTGAGTTTTCCAAATTTGCTGGCATATTGAGTGTAGCACTTTTACTGCACCGTCTTTTAAGATTTTGAATAGCTCAGCTGGAATGCTGTTGCTTCCACTAGCTTTGTTGTTGCTCAGACTTCCTAAGGCCCATTTGGCTTCACATTCCAGGATGTCTGGCTCGAGGTCAGTGACCAGCCCATCGTGGTTATCAGGGACATTAAGTTCTTTCTTGTATAGTTCTTCTGTGTAATCTTGCCACCTCTTCTTAATCTCTTCTGCCTGTGTTAGGTCCCTGACATTTTGGTCCTTTATCATGCTCATCTTTGCATGAAACGTTCCCTTCATATCTCCAATTTTCTTGAAGAGATCTTTGGTCCTCCCTATTCTATTGTTTTCTTCTATTTCTTTGCACTGTTCATTTAAGAAGGCATTTTTATCTCTTCTAGCTATTCTTTGGAATTCTGCATTCAATTGTGTGTATCTTTCCCTTTCTCCCTTGCCTTTCGCTTCCCTTCTTTCCTCAGCTATTTGTAAAACTTCCTCAGTCAACCATTTTGCTTTCTTGCATTTCTTTTTCTTTGGGATGGTTTTAGTTGCTACCTCTTGTACAATGTTGTGAACCTCCGTCCATAGTTCTTCAGGCACTCTGTCTATCAGATCTAATCCCTTAAATCTATTTGTCACCTCCACTGTATAATCATCAGGGATATGATTTAGGTCATACCTGAGTGGCCTAGTGCTTTTCCCTACTTTCTTCAACTTAAGCCTAAATTTTGCAATGAGAAGCTCATGATCGGAGCCACAGTCAGCTCCTGTGCCACAGTCAGCTTCTCCATCTTTGGCTGCAGAGCACATAGTCAATCTGATTTCTGTGTTGACCGTCTGGTGATGTCCATGTGTAGAGTCATCTCTTGGGTTGTTGGAATAATTGTATTCTCTTGACAAAATTCTACCAGCCTGTGCCCTGCTTCATTTCGTACTCCAAGGCCAAACTTGCCTGTTATTCCAGTAATCTTTTGGCTTCCTACTTTAGCATTCCAATCCCCCATGATGATAAGGACATCATTTTTGGGTGTTAATTCTAGAAGGTGTTGTAGGCCTTCATTCAGCCTCTTCAGCACCAGTGGTTGGGGCATAGACTTGGACTATTGTGATGTTGAATGGTTTGCCTTGGATTCGAACTGAGAGCATCCTGTCATTTTGGAGATTGTATCCCAGTACTGCTTTTCCTACTCTTTTATTGACTATGAAGACTACTCCATTTCTTCTGATGAATTCTTGCCCGCAGTAGTATACCTGATGGTCATCTGAATTAAATTCACCCATTCCTGTCCATTTTAGTTCACTGATTCCTAAGATGTCGATGTTCAGTCTTGTCATCTCTTGTTTGACCACATCCAGCTTGCCTTGATTCAGGGATCTTACATTCCAGGTTCCTATGGAGTATAGATCTTTGCAGCATCAGACTCTCCTTTCACCTCCAGATACATCGGCAACTGAGTGTCCTTTTGGCATTGTCCCAGTCGCTTCATTCTTTCTGGCGCTACTAGTACTAGCCCTCCACTCTTCCACAGTAACATATTGGACACCTTCCAACCTGAGGTGCTCATCTTCCGGCGTCATATCTTTTTGCCTTTTGGTACTGTCTATGAGGTTTTCATGGCAAAGATACTGGAGTGGGTTGCCATTTCCTTCTCCAGTGGATCACGTTTTGTCAGAGCTCTCTGCTATGACCTGTCCATCTTGGGTGACCCTGCACGGCATAGCTCATAGCTTCATTGAGCTACGCAAGCCCCTTCACCATGACAAGGCAGTGATCCATGAAGGAGGATGGGAAGAATAGCACTTGTTAAAATGAATATATTACCTAAACTTTTGTTTTTGTTCCAAATGATTCCTGTAAAAATTGATAAAAAATTCTTTGATGATTTAAACTTTCAAATTTCGAGATTTATCTGGAGAAAAAAGAAACCAAGGATTAAATTAAAAATGCTTCAGGAAGCTAAAAAGAATGGAGGTTTTGGTCTTCCTGATTGGATGTTGTATTATCAAGCATCTGTTCTAACTTGGCTAAAAGAATGGGTAACTTTCCGAAATAAGAGAAGCTTGTATCTTGAAGGTCATGACTTGCAGATGGGTTGACATGCTTATATGTGGTACAAGAAAGCTAAGTCACATGGGTCTTTTCTGAATCATTTTGTTGGTGTGGGAAAAACTAAAGTCAAAAGTGTTTAATAAACTATGAAGATGCCTTTCACCTATGGAAGCTTTTGTATATCCAAATGTATTGAACTTTGAAGGGATCATAAGATATGACAATATTTTGGATAAGGATGGTGGCCTGAAACTAGAACAAGAAATACAAGAACAGGAACTTAATATCTCCTGGTGGTATAAGGTGCAGATGCAATCAAGATATGCTAAAGATTGTAAAGCATGGGGGCTTTACAAAGACTTAACTGTGTTTGATCAAGTGATGCTTAAAACAGATGGGAAAATGATTAAAAGATTATATGATTTTTTACTTGACAGGAAAATGGAAGGGGAACAGGTTAAGGAAACTATGATAACATGGGCACAACACTTTGGATATAGTGTTGAACTAGAAAAGTGGCAAAAACTATGGGAGAGAAATATTATGATAACATTAGGAACTTCGTATAAAGAAAATTTATATAAAATGTTTTATAGATGGTATTTGTCGCCAAGTCGATTAGCCAAGATGTTTCCAAATATGTCAAATGGATGTTGGAAATTTAAACATAAAGTGGGTACTTTTTATCATATGTGGTGGACCTGTGATAATGTGAAAAAGTATTGGATTAAAATACATAAATGGCTGGAGGAAATACTACAAAAACCCTTTGCTTTTAAACCTGAAGTTTTCTTGTTAGGCATCATACTGGAAGATATTAACAGACAGGAAATGTATTTGATGTTACACTTAATCACAGCGGCAAGGATTGCATTTGCTCAATACTGGAAAAGTGAGGAACTCCCCACCGATGAACTGATTTTAAGAAAGATTCTGGACTGTGCAGAAATGGATAGATTGACTTTATCATTGAAGGAAATAGAAGACACTGACTTCTATCAAACTTGGGATTTTTTCTATAAGTGGCTGGAGAAATGGGGCTTGGCGTAAATTTAGAGATGTTTTCAAGTTATTATAAACTGATTTGAATATGACTATAGAATGTTAAAAAATATGTAGAAGGGGGTTGACCCAGTAAATCCGATGTATGTGATGATTGATGTTTTTAGTATCAGTTTAAAATTTTAATAAAATTTCTTTAAAAAAAAAAGAATTTTGGCTGCCTTGTTCCATAAAAGTCAGATCCCTCCCATTAGATTAAAACTGGGTTTTTGCATGTGTGAATGTTTTCTTTAAATCTCGATGGGATATTGAAAATTGATATATCAATTTGAAATCAATTGAAAATTGATATATCAATTTGAAATCAATTGAAAATTGATATATCAATTTGAAATCAATAGAAAACCAATATATCAATGCAAATAGTGTCTTGTTTATACTGGTTGAATGAGTCTGTTATCAAAAGTCTAACAAATTAGACACAGTTTCCATCAATACCTTAGGAAGCAAAGAAAGCCCAGACTTACCACTGTACCAGGAGGAAGATGAATAGTCAAGTGGGCCTGGTGCCCACTGGAATTATACAGCAAGGCATCTGGGATCAATCCTTGGCCAATCATGGGATCACCCAAGTCATAGGGCAGTAGCATGCTTGGGTGTAGGCCTCTGATTCAGACAAACACAGGGAACAAAGGGACTACTGATGCAATACACTTGACTGGATCTGGTACACAGTCATATTCATACTGGAGCCATGCATGGGAATAGTCTTCCCTGGAAGAGGCAAGCTTTGCAGGGCAGGAACAGTAGTTCAGCAGTGGAGCACATGAACTTTGTGCAGATGGTTCCAACAGAGATTCTTGGTGCAGGCACAGGCATCTCCGGTTGAAAAGGTCTCCGGTAGGAAAGACGTGCATCTGAGATCCTGGAGAGCCTCTGCTCAGGCAGAATTGCCAATAGTGAGGCTGTTAGGTAGTCTGCCATTAGGTAGTCCTATGGTCCAACCAAATAAGGGAGCTAATGATGAATTGCAGTAGGAGTACTAGAAGTACCCAAATAGGGCCAGTTCCAGCCCTGAAGGATCTTTGTCAAAGTAGGTCCTCCTATGGCAGTGCCCTCCCCACAGCTGAGCTGCAGGCAGACACAAGCTGTCCTTTAAAATCTCCCACAATGCCCTGGGCATTGTAGAACAGTTAAAATGGGGGCTTAGAGTCTCAGGGGCTTGCAGTGCGCCATCCAAGGTAGTCATAAGTTTTGGAGGGTCCATCCTGGGCTGCTGGAAAATTGGATGCTGTCTAAGGATATCAAATGAGCTTGTAGAGTTGGATATAATATCTTTAGGCTTTTGGGTGGTATCCTCAGAATTTCTGAAGAAAAAGGGAAACCATTCTGAATAAATAAATTAGTGATGTCACTAATACATGGATGAAAGGAACCACCTGTTTTGTCTTGGGCACAAGGCAAATGCTGACTAATGTAGGGAAATGTATAGCTCTAGGACTCCCCTAGTTCCACCAGACAGCAATATCTCCTCTTCTCCCAGCTTTGCGAGTTCACAATAAACACATTCCAGACATACATGTGGCCCACACCTATGGCCAAGCAAAAAGCCCTGCCACCTCTTCAGGACTGATGTAAACAGCAGGAATATTTTCTGTCTCTTGAAGCATGGAAAGGCATTTGTATTTGCCTACCCTGAAGGAGGCATTTTGAACTTTTATTATCTCCTTTTCACATTTCCCAAACCCTGGCCAAGATGAACCAGGTTGTCATCTTGTATTGCTTATCCATAGGTTGCTCCTGGGAAAGCAGGAGCTGAAACCCTACTGCTCCACCTACTTCCCAACACAGCCTTGACACATTGCCTCAAAGCAAGGCAGGTTTATAGATTTATATGACCTGACTGAATGGGATTTCTGTGATGGGTTCTACTCTCCAATTATATAATCCAGTACATGTAGTAGATGAGACAGCCACATCTCGTAATGTTTGAAGGCAAATTGGGGCTTTGGCATCTTGTCATTTGCTAGTAAACTTGAGTGACTTAGTTCTATGAACTGAAAGACATAAATTAGGAAAGGCAACTCTAGGATCATGGATCATATTCTGAGTTTTATTTTGAGGGACAGGGAGAAAACTTCTGACCCTCTCTCTCCTTTCCATCCTCACCTTGTTGATTTTTCTCTGCCAGTATAGGAGGTTCCAAGATATCAGGGATTCCTTTCAAATACTGAACACCAAGATGTATTGATTTATTATATTTATATCCTGCCTTTTTTCTTAGAATGAACTCAAAGTTTGCTTACATCATTCTCTCCTTCTGCTCTCCTTCTTATCCCCACAACAGGATCCCTGTGAGGTAGGCTGGGCTGAGAGTCTGTGACTGGCCCAAAGTCACCCAGTGGGTTCCATGGCTGAGTGGGGGCTAGAACCTGAAGTCCACTCCCACACTCTTTTCTTCAGTGTATCCATCCAATGTCAAGACCCACAAGCACTGAAGAAAGGAGGGTCATAGCAGAGTTGGATGGTGAACAGCATTCCAGCTTATGTTTGCAATGGCAAATGCTCCTCTGAATGGATTTTCATGCCTATCCCACTCCAGGGGCGACTGGAGAGGTTTTCCAACAATATTGATGGGCCCACGGTTAGGAAAGGCAGGGCTACTTATGTGGCATCAAGTTTGCCTGGCAATGGCTCCCTGGACTCTCTGAGGAGCAGAGCTTTCCCAGCAATTTCCCAGCTCTCTGAGAGCCTTTGAGTGGAAACAACCAGAGCCGAACCACACACCTCTGCTTTCCACCTCTGTGCTGTGGTCCCATCCCATAAAGGAATCAGCAGGTATCAAGTGCATAGCAATTCCATGATGTGACTCCAGATGCCACCTCACACAACTGCCTCCATGCTCAGCACAAACAAAAAACTGTGGAACTGCAGACATTGCAATCATGGTCTCTTAGCACAAAGAGCGGTTGGGGATGGAAGCAACTCATCAGGAAGAAACCCATCTTGAGCTAAGCCTTTTTTAGTTGCAGGGAGAAGCTTGCCTGATGCATATTCTAGTCATAACAGAGTTTTGGATTGCATTGTGGGTTTACAGTAAGGTTTATTTTGCTGTACTAATGCTCTCTCAGTGGGAGTGTGGGCAAAGCTCAGGGTAGATGAAGGAGCATGCAGAAAATTTGGGAGGGCAAGTTCTTGGGGTCCTACACGGGAAACTTAGACCCACACCCTGGGGAGCTGCAACCATCTGGAACAGACAGCACTGGAGGATGATGGCAAGGATGATGGACGACAGCATTTTTATACCTTTCACTATAAGCTCTCTGGGCATTGTATAGATTTATTTTGAATAAAATAATGAGATGTGAAAAGGACACACATTTCAACACAAGTTAAAACTGCATAAGACAATCTGGCAGGAGCACTCAAGAACGACATTCATGTGTCATTAAAACATGGCTTTAAGCATGAACATTGCAGGAAAATTTCTAAAAAGTTTCTGCCTGGTGTGCAAAGACCACAATGTAGGTATAGGTGAACCTCACTGAAGAAAGCATTCTGCAACCAGGGTGCCATCACTGAAAAGGCCCTCTCCTTTACAGGAAGCCCCCACACCTCACTTTGCAGCTCCAAAGAGCTGGGCTTCTACAGATGGGCAGAAATGATCCTTCAAGCCTTTTAAGGTTAATTGCAAGACTTTGAATGGGGCCCAGACAAGGACTGGGAGCACATGCAGATCAAAAAGCACACATGCCATATGGTCCTACTGGCCAGTCCCTGTTAACAATCACACTGCTCTGTTTTGGACCAGCACAAATTGCGGAGCCCTTTCAAAGGAGAGGTGATGTCACCATTGCTATATCAGCCTAGGTTGATAGAAAGTGCTCCACACTGCCAAGGCCGTCTGTGGTTCCGGTGAAAGTGCTGGGTCCAGAAGAACCTGTATACTATGACTAGGGCAGGGATGAGCAGCGTCTGGCCTGGAGAGGTTGGGCCCCCATGGACCCATCCCAAATCTGATCCTCTGGCCTGAAAACCACTGGGATAAATTGGGAGGAAGCCAGGAGAGATCTCTAGATCCTTGCTACTCTGCTCTGTAATCAGAAATAGGAAATGGATCCTCCTTCATGCATGGCACTCTTTCTCCCAGTGGGTGGACACCCCTTGGCTGGACAGGCAAGCCACCCACTAACGGCACCTCTGACTTGCCTGAACTGAGGCTCAGTTGATTGGCCCTCATAGCTGGGTCAATGATGTCTGTCAGTAGTTTGTTTACACGGGTGAATTTCTCCTCAACAAGGCCCTCATGATGGGCAGGCTCTTCCATTCCATAAAGTTGCTTTCTGGACTTTCCCCACTCCTGAGCCCCCTCGGCAGACTGACTCAGAGCTTGTGTTCCCTCCATGAGGAGCTTTGACAATCTATAGTATACAGAGGAGAAAGTTGTACATTTTCCAGGTGGTGTCTGCAGAACCTTTGCAGTGTCCCTTGGCCCTCCTTCTTCTGCTGTGCTGTTAGACTTGGGTAGCGGTTCTCACAGGGAGCCTGGATACATTCTGGAGATTTCAGGGTAGAGAAAAGCATAATTAAGAAACGAAGATCAGAGTGGATAATGTTACTACCTGTCTTTTTAAAAGGATACAGCCTCCATCCCTTGCCAAGATTCCAGGGGTCTGAACTTGGCCTACAAAACTATGGGATTGGATCAAAGCCACTGATGGCTTAGTGCAGACATCTGACAAATTCAAGTCTTCTGGCTAGAATTGTCTAAGTGACTAACATTGTACTAGGGTCCAAACCATAGTTTGGAAGTATATGCATCTCTGGTTTTGCTGTAATTATTGTAAAAAAAGCTCTTGTGTACATCTAATGCAGCTTCCACATTCTGGATGTTTTAAAAAAACCTGCCTCACATGCAAACACTTTTGGTGATATTCCTTCACCTTCAGTACGATATTTCAAGAGACATTGTCACCAAACTAGACAAATGCATGCTGCTTTTGTCATTTGTAAGGGGTGAATGCAACCATCTTAGCTGGTCCCTTGCATTGCCCCAAAAGAAACACATATTTGGATACAATATGCATGCCCTAAGGTATACAGAAAGATGAATATTTTCTTCCTGAAACTGAAGTAATGTAATATGGGTGTTGACAGTTGCCACAGGACTTGCAATGTGGAGCAATCATGGCAGTCCCATGGCTTCTGTGAGTCTCTTCCAGCAGAGGGACACCACCAGGACTTCCATCTCCTACTCTGCCACGGCCATCCATCCAGCTACAAGGCAGTGGTGGAGCTGGAACTACCTGCAGCATAGGATCCCAGAACAAATGCATACAGAAGGTCATGTCTCTTAGGGGATGGCCCTTGGCAGTGGCAACTGGAGGTTTGGGCTGCATGAGCATCAGCACGCAGGCTGGGAGCTGGTTGACACATTCTGGTGTTGGGACCAAAGGACAAGATGGCACCCACTCCCATTCCACATGCAAAAGTTGACTGGGCACAGCAGCTGGGCTGTTCTTCGGCAACTGGCAGAGGGACAGCGTCCTCCTCACCCTTCATACCCTGATGCAGTAAGCTAGCGTAGTGCTTGTGGGGTCCACTGTGTGCCCCACAGCTTTCTTCTCCAATGTCTTGTGATCACTTCCCAGCATCTGTCCCTGAGGTCACTGCCTCACTCTGCCCAATGGTAGGACTGGCTCCATTTCTATTAGCAAACAGGTAAGGGGGACCCTTAATACAATGTGGCAGCGGGCAGTGCTTCTGCTCAAGGTCGCAGCCAGCCACACTCTCTTTCAGGAAACCCCATTCCCCACTTCTGCTTAACCACCCAGTTTTCCATCCCCCACAATGGGGAGGGCTGTCTAGACATTGAGCACATCCAGTCCTCCTTGGGCGGATGCTTGATTTCCTCGTGTGCACAGACAGGGTTGCTGTGCCTGCGTATGTTCCAGCACTCGGCGAACGGAGACTGCTATTAATCTCTATGAATAAATGTGTGCAAATGCCTTTCTATTCTGCATGTGTATATATACATGCATTATATATACATGCATTAGGCTGCCATGTTTGACATGCTGAGAGAGCCATCAAAGTGGATAAATGTTAAGGAGCAAAAAGTTAAAAATCTTAGACGAACAAGCTAGAATATCATTAATAACTGCTGCCCCCTGGATACATCAGTGTGTTTTTTCTCCAAAGCAGTGCATGAAAAAGAGATTACCCTTCCATGACCTCCTGCTCTTCCTCTTCCACCCAACAGAAAGAGAGGAAAGTGAGCCAGCGGGCTGGTGGTCAAATGTAAACAGACATGGCTTTGAAGCCCTTGCGGCTCCTGCCTGCCGGGCTGGCTTGCTGCTCCTCCTGCATGAAATGGAAGTCAGAGCGGTGTGCCTGAGTGGCTCCGCAGCACTGAGGGAGGCAGGAAAGTCAGGCCTCACGTGGCAAGTGCATGATCCAGACCCACTTCAAACAATGGAAGAAGCTCAGACTAGAGTGACTGGCTGCACATTGGAAGGATGAGGCTGAAGTCTGGTTTCAGTGATGCACAGGACCAGTTCATGCAAGTGTGTGTGCGCGCGTGCGTGTGTAGACACAGACATATGACTTGGTGGCCTGGCTGTCTAAGACTCACAGCTGAGATCGTTGAGGCAAGATGAAAGCGTGGCTCAGCCAGTGGTGTTTTTGTTTCCATGGCTCATGCCCTGCCCGCATAGCTATCATGCTGAGTCAACTTTGCTAAGTTGGAAAGGCAGGGTCTGCAGCCAGATGGGTTACCACATGTGGAAGCATAGGAGGGGGCTGGACCTGATGGCCTTACAGGCCCCTTCCAATCCCTAATCTAGTCTATTCACCCATACACAGCACCTATCTATCAGTTGATAAACTTGCACATGTAAACCCTTGCGCCTCACTAAATAAGAGCAGTTTCCTGTGATTGGTTTGGACCACAACCCTCAGCTGCCCAAAGAGAGATAAGCAATCCATGGAAAGAAAAGTAGCAAGGGCAAAAGAAGGGCAGGGTGCCAACGGGTTTTTCTTGGCGCAGTTAAGTATGTGTCAGTCAGGCCCTTTGGAGGTGACAAGCTTCCACAGGCCAATTATGCCTTTGGCAAAGTGGAGCATGCACCTCCAACCCTACAAGGCTGCAAGGTACCCTTTGTTGTCTGTTTTAAGGCAAGTGATAACAAAGACTGTCATCATCCTTGTGAATATTAATTTTTGGCATCCAGGGGTACAGTAATAGTCATAGAGAAGGCAGGCCACTTTCCCAGAGCTTACTTTAAAAGCCCAAGTATCAGCTCTGCATCTATGCTGGGCATCGCAGAATTTGGCTAAAACCAAACTTAGGCTGAGTGAAAGAAATAATCCCCAGTTTTCAGCAGAATAAACTTATACCAGCATGAAGCAAAGAGAAGTTTGGAAATGGTGAGTTGCTTTAAAATGAAAAGAAACTTACCACTTGCTAATTGGCACTTTTTTATGAGGAACTTGCCCCCAGGAACACTCACAAAAGCCATTGGCCCATGGGAAAAGTAAGGATCAACATGGTTTTCTGCAACATCAGTCGTAGTCATGAGTTCACTCTTTGGCTAACAAGGCAATGAGGACTCATTTCTCACAGAGCAAGTGGACAGAACAGTGCCTGCACATTTCACTTGGTAGCTCTTCTTCTCTGAGGTCTGGGGATTTGCTTTTTGAACAGAACAGAACCAAACAGAGCATCAGCTCCCCAGGTTTAGGGCACCCCAGCGGTTTTGACCTGGCAGAGCAAGTTCACCTGTACTCTCCTCTTGGCAGATCTGGTGGGCAAGAAGGTAAGGGACCAGATGAAAAGAACACATGCTTGATGTTTGCTTTGTTTTTATTCATGTTATGATATTACAACCTGCAAATGTGTAGATTGCAGAAATCCACAGGATAACTTTTATAAGAGTCCCAATGAGAAGCATGCTGGGTAGAACTCATCAGAAAGCCTGGAGAACACCTGTAAGATGCTCTTCTTCACCTCTTGCCAATTGATAGCACCACACAGCCAGTCTTCTAGGGCATCCACATGCTCTTTCAGCCATTGCACAACCCTGAGGCACCAGCCTTGCAAGGCTTCCATTTGTGTTTTTTCCAGCATTTGTGCCTGGGGGTTCAAGTCAAGCCATTCCAAGGAGCTCTGAGAGGAAGCTTCCTCACCTACCACATAGTCCTCCAGCCACGTACCTGCAATGGCCATGTAACTGTCTAATAATTGTTCTAATGTTTCGACATGCTCTTCTAAGAGCTGGATATTAATTTCAGTATATTCTTCCAATGAGCTGCCCACATCACTGCCCTGTATCTCCAGTGCTTCATCGAACATCAGAGGGGCTTCTTCCAGCCAATAGTACAATGTCATATCAGGGTGCTCCAGCCCTATGTCTGCTTTACTAAAGTCCTCATCCCAAAGGGAGTCAAGGAATAGAATCTCATTGCTCAAGCTATATTCAGAAGAATCTTGTATATACCTTTCATGAAACTCTTGGAGGGCCCAAAAGAACAAGTTGAGCCATGCGTTGAGATCCTTGGTGTACTCTGCCAGCTGCTCCCATAATTTCATGACATGGTCACTCACCAGCATATCTAGAACCCTCAGGTGCTCTTCTGCCCAACTACCAAGTTTTTGCACTAGAAGATCTAGAGCCTTAAGGAAGTCTTCAGATCTTTCTCCTGCTGTCTGATGCGCACAACACAGGTTAAAAGACAAAGACAAAAAACACACACCAAAAATGTGACAATGGTGTACATTATATGGGGTATGTGTCTAAGAAAGTGCACATAGAAAGGGTTGTGAAAGAAAGCCACGTTCTTCGATAGCTGCCATATAAGCTGGACAAAAGGAGAAAGGCCATTGCTTGGTGGGAGCGCATGTACTTGATATGCAGAAGGCTCTCGTTCAATGTCCAGTTAAAATATTTCGGACACAGGGCAGCAAGAGATCCTGGAGGTTTGCTACACATCAGAGAAGACAAGAGCAAGCGAAATGAAGCAGTAGCCCAACTTTTTATGAAATAGCTTAGCATTTTCCCATTTTATAGCAAGGACCTGCACCCATGACTTCCTTGGAATTGTTTTGAACACATTGCAATTTACCTTGGTGCCTGTGTTTCAGGGATTTTTTCCATCCAATGGGCTGTACCAAGGCAAGTTAGTTCCCTTTGGAATTGAGGGGACAAATTGGTCAAGACTAAATTTTAACTGTTCATTTCAGTGAATTAAAATCAATGGGACAAGTCAGTCATCTATAACTCCACTTTCTCCAAGGTGGTACACTCTAGAGGACTAGGATAACAACTCCCATCCTTGCTGTTGCCCAGCATTGCCCTTGGGATGATAGGAGTTGTACCTCAACATGTCTGTTGTTGTGAGGATTGGGTGGAGTGGCAGAGGAGGATTGTGTAAGCTGCTTTGAGTTCCTTGAAGGAAAATTAGTGGGATAATAAAGAAGAACCCAGAGCCAGATGGGGTGAGGCTGCTTAACCCACAAGGGAAGTCCACTGAGTCACAGCAAAGCTTCTCTAATCCTACTTTGGGTGGCCCCTCTGTGGACAACCCTATCCCTATCCCACCCCCAACATTCCTTGCCACTGCTGGCCACCTCACTCTGCCCTTCCTTTCCATAACATCTCAATTTCAGCATTCCCCTTTCAAAACGCTTTTTCATTCACTTGGCCCTTTGATATCTCGCCAAGGGGAGAGAGCAATCTTGATGCATTGACATTCATCCATGATGCACTTCAGATCTCAGATACAGGGCAGGGTGGAGTTGAGGACCTGCATCACCCACACATTCTCTTGTTGGGGCTAAAATGGCATGTGAGCACCTCGGCTTGTTTCCAAGCCCTGCAAGCTCTCCCAGTGTCTGCAAAAGCCACTGCAGCATGCAAGAGACTTGAAAGCACGGCATGCTCCTAAGGAGGCGAGAGGGAGATGTTCAATGGCACTGCTGTAAAGGAACCATACCTGCCAAGCCTGATAAAATGAGCACCAATCGTCATGCAGCTCTGTCCAGGAACTCCTGCTTCTCTCTGTTTTCAAGGAAAGAAGAAAGAAAGACTCAGGTATCACCTATTACTGATGTTTTGCAAAGGGCCCCTCTGGGGTATACTGAATCAGGATACTGAGCTGCCTGCCGCCTCATATATAGCCAGTCAACCTCTGAGATCTTACTGGTGGCTCTGTGACCAATGGATCATCACAAAATCTGGCCTCCTCAGTGGTGGCACCCACTCTTTGGAGAATATTTTTTCACATGTGCTTTGGGAGGCAGAAACAAAGTCATGTTTGAAATGCTTCTTGAAAATGTGTCTCTTCATACAAGCTTTCCCTGACTACGCCACTGCCTTGTTTTATTGTTATCTTGTGGCAATATGTTGCATGATTTGTTCTTTTAACTGGTTTTTCTGTTTGCTATATTATAATTTTAGTTTGAACTACTTGGGGATTTTAAGTGGTATAACGTAGTATAAATCAAGTCATAAATAATGGCATCTCTCCCTTTTGCCCTGAAGTTGCATCCTATTCCCATTTGCCCCGCCTGGAGTGGAAGGTGCATATTCCCTTCTGGCTTTTGGGCAGGTGGAAAGAATCACATTGATCTTCTCTTATTTGTAACCCACTTTTCTTCTTTAACTCAAATGTCGGGGTGAGAAGTCCAAGAAGTGTAAAATATTGAGGCTAAGGTGGCCAAATGAAAAGGGAGTCAATGTGTGTGTGTCTCCCATTCAGTCCAGCTGCAGAGCGGCTGATGTAGAGCTGCATGAACCAGCACAACTCAAGCCCCTGACTTCCACCTTGAAGCTCCTTTCAGCTCGTATCTGCTTCAGATTGCAAGCTTCTCCGGCCTTTTCTTCTTGCTGCCCAAGAAGCCACGTGCACATTTTTTGGTGCACATTTCCCCAAATGTATGCATCAAACAGAAGTTTGTGCATGGCGTGCATCACACAGCTAGCCTGGTGATGTGACAATTTTGAGGTGCTAATGGGATAAACCCTGATCAAGGTCAAGCTGAAATGAAGTTCCCCAAAACTCTGCCAGGAAGTGGGGAGCTTTGGTGGATGGCACAGCAGCTTGCCATGCTTTTCTCTCTGTCCCCACCGGCTATGGGGCTGCCTCTTGTAAAGTGAAGCAGAAAGAGTGTTGCTGCCTGATCATATAGATTGTTTTGCAGCCCTCATGCTTGTGACCTTAGATGTGTCAGGGTGTCTGGGATGATGGCATCCAGTCTGTGCCAGCAGGTTGCTAGTCCTGGGCAGTACCCACTTGGGCATTGGTGCTCTGGGGTCAAGATGAATGTGTGAGTATGGCTATGGCCTACAGCTGTTTTCCACCACTGTGTTCATGGGAATTTCTGCCTGTTCTTGCCTGGATCACAGGTTGCCATTTGCCACTCCCAGTGAAGGAAACAGACGTGCTCTGCATGAAAAGGCCTCCAGCTACAGCTCTTTCTATACAGTGAGAAGTGCATACAGTGAGGAGCTGCTGTGTGTAGGCACTGAATGCCAAACTAACTATCCTATTTGTATCTTTCTCCTCTGTGTAACCTGCTTTCATTTTGCTTTGTTGTGCTTTATTAAATAAATAGCTGGCTGATGCAGGGCAAAGTTGGATGGGGATCGTTGCACTGGGAGAGAGGACTTTGCCCATGTGGTGGTCCTAATTAAGAAGGGCACCAACGGAACTTTTTCTCTTAGTGAATCACAAGGGGATAGAGACAAGATCCCTTCTGAGACATGGAGACCAGAATTGTGCACAGAATTCAGTGTGCTTGCACTAGTGTGATGGAGGCTTGTGGAATCCATCTGCCAGGCATCTGCAGATTTCTCTTAGATTTGGCCCAGTCTTAGAAAGGAAGCCGAGCCAAAAGAAAGTCTGCAGAGGATCACAGGAGGAAGGCTGTGCAACCTGCAACCTTCTTGTGCATCATGTGCAGCACAAGCAAAAGCTGAAGCATGTGACATGGAAGAGGGACGTCACTTGCACGGAGGTTGTGCCGGGCTCAATTCCTGGAAATGTCACCCTGACCCTGGGTGCACTTGCCAGGAAATTGGAGTTATGGCTGTGACAAAGTGGACTGGAGCCTGGGAATCTGAGCCAAGGGAATCCAACAGATTCTCACCCTGAAAGCAAATTCCTCACACAGCCCTAGGTTGCTCCACACAATTGACATTGCGCTGACACAGCTGCAACATGGGAAGGCACTCTGGGCTTATTTTAAGGCTCTTTCTCACTCTCCAATCATTCTTTCACATGTTCTGAGCTGACTCACAGGGGGAAAAGTGAAAATAAGTTCCTGAGAGGAGTGTGGGCACAACTAAGCCCCTTCTAGATCCAGTGGCAAAGCTGGTTCCTCTGATCTTTGATGTCAAGACATTCAGGACCATGCTAGAGGTGATAGTAAATCAATAAACACACTGGATGTGTCTCATTCCCTGCTTAACTAATGGCTGCAGCCTCTTCCCCTGCCAAGAACTGTGGCTGTAGGCGAGGGGAATTAACCCTTTCTACACACCATGTTCTCCATGAAAATCCCCACCACCACCACCACCATTCCACTGCCAAAGTTGCTAACAGCCCCAGAATGGATGCTTCTGTGCCCTTCTGACCTGACCTTTTCAGCAGGAGGTGCTAACTTTCAAGACATGATGCAGCAAAGTAATAATGCTCACCAGGAATGGCCATGCTCAAATGCAGTGCCAGGAGCAGCAGCAGCAGCATGATGACTCTGGGTGCACCTGCAAGAGCTGGAGAGAGAGAATTCCAAGTGTGGGCTGGGCTGGACCTGACCCCAAGAGCACAATGTGATGTTGCCATTGCCTGAAATGCATCAGCACCCCAGCCAACACTTTTTTGCCCAAGGGCCGTCATGATTTCTCATGGACTAACATGCCCATTAAAACTGCTTATTTACTGAGTACCTTTCTGTGTGAGCCACCTTCTGAAGCTTGCTGGGTGCTTCATGACATGTGGAATCCTAAAATACAACAGGGTAAGCAGACATATTTATTTATTTAGGCAATGATCCTGTGGCTCCTAGAAAGCATCCAAGGGGCCATAGGAGAGTTCAGATTTTCAGCTCCAGGCTCAGAGAGCAGCCCACCCTCAGAGCTCTGATTCTGTGACACACACACAGCCAGCATGGCAAGAACCACACTGGCTGCTCTCTGAGTTTGGGAACTCAGCCCTGGAGTTGGGGAAGGGGGCATCTCAGTGGGAAGGGAGGGGAGGAAATGGGAGAGGCCCAGAGACTAGATATCCTGCAGTTGCTCCAGCCTCTTTCTCCACCACCTGAGATGCTCCAGCTAGACAGGCAAACCAACTCACCAAAGAGAAACTGGGGTTGGGAAGATCGCCTCCGCTTCTACTCCACTCTTCACTGGATACCTGTCTAGGGGCTTATGGGCATCCTTCAGTCATTCATATGCCTTACATATCCTAAGATGTCACTGCAGGCTATATAAAAATTACATACGATGGAATCTGAAACCAAGTAGAGTAACACACACATTAAGGACACAATCTAGTTGGATGTCAATAACCTTCTGAATGGGGTGGAGTTTGGGCAATCCAAGAAGCAAAAAGCCAAAAGGTACCTCCATGTCCAGTGGTGTTTAGTGGCTAAGTCTCATCATACCACATGGACAACATTCCTCCAGGCTCTCCTGTCCGCCACCATCCCCCGGAGTCCATCCAAGCCCACTCCCACTGCCCCAGTGGCCCCATCTAGCCAACTCAAACTCTGCTGTCCCCTTCTCCTTTTGCCTTCAATTGTTCCCAGCATTAGGGTCTTCTCCAGTAGGTGGCCAAAGTATTTGAGCTCCATCTCCAGTATCAGACTTTCTAAAGAACAATCAGGGTTGCTTTCCTTTAAGATTGTCTAATTTGACCTACTTGCAGTCCAAGGGACTCTCACGAGTCTTCTCCAGCAGAACTCAAAGGCTTCAATTATTTGGTGCTCAGTTTTCTTTATTTCATGCTCAGTTAGAGGGCCCATTTCTGTTGTCTGGCTCCAGCACTTCAGAGCGAGAGGCAAGGAGGCTGGAGATACCTCCCATCTTGGGGGTCCCTGTGACCTCCCTTCCCTTGGAACACCCCCTAAACCCAGCCTCTGGGGCAGCTCTTGCCACCTCAGAGATGCAGCCAGAGTGATTCTTCTCAAGCCAGCTGCATGTGGTGAATGGGTGCCCAGGCAGGCTAAGAGCAATTTTCCAGCCTTGGGGCTGGGCCTCCACAAAATCCTGGGACTGCCTAGTGGCCCAAGAGTCACACTGTAAAACTGCAAAATAAAAAGCTTAAATAAGATAATAATGTAATATAGTAATGTAATATAGCATATTAGATGATAATGATATAAGAATGTGTTGTGAGTATTCTCCTTTCCTTAGATGTGGTCTGCCTTTAACTTTCTTTGATATCTCCCTCTCTTTCTTTGTGTATGTAATGCTGCCACCAAGAATTTAATTCCAGTCTTATTAATTAACTTCTCCCTCAGTATTAATTAACTTCCCCCAAGCTATAAGCGGTGCATGAGGTGCATGTACACCAATGCTAGGAGCATGGGTAATAAGCAGGAAGAGCTTGAAGCTCTCCTGGGAATAGGAAGGTATGATCTGGTGGGAATCACAGAAAGCTGGTGGGATGAAAGGCAAGTCTGGAATGTAAACATAGAAGGGTATCACCTTTTTAGAAAGGACAGGAAGGGAAAGAGAGGTGGGGTGTGGCTTTATACGTCAGGGAAGGGATAGGATGCAGTGAGATAGAATGCAGCACAGATGGGGATTCGGTAGAGGCAGTCTGGGTGAAACTTAGGGGTTTTGACAGGGAAAGAGACCTGACAGTGGGGGTATGTTATCGCCCTCCAGGTCAACTTGAGACCCTGGATGATGTCCTGACAGGCCAGATTCTAAGGATATCTCGGGGAGAGACACAGTAATTATGGGGGATTTCAATCTCCCGAATATTGCTTGAGAGACTAACTCAGCGGTGACAGCCAGGTCACGTCGCTTCCTAGAAGCTATAGAGGGTGGGTTTTTCACACAGAGGGTCTGAGAGGCGACGAGGGGGAGAAACATCCTGGACTTGGTCTTGACCAATAGGGAGGAGCTGATAGATGAAGTACAGATTAGGGGAGCTTTGGATGTGAGTGATCACTCCATCCTTTGCTTTGAGATCAGGGGACTGGGGACATGCAGCAGGGCAACCTTGGCCAACTGAAGGCCAGACTGGGGAAACTCTCCTGGGATAGGTTACTGGAAGGTAAGCGAGTTGAGGAGGGGTGGATGGCACTCAAAAGGGAGGTTTTGGAGGTGCAAGCCTTGACGATACCTCTAGTCAGTAAGGTGGGGAGGCGGAGGAGAGTGTTAGAAAGGAGGTAGTTAGAGGGATTAGACGAAAGAAGAACCTCCGTAGGAAATGGGTACCGGGGGAAATAGACAAAAGGGTATACCGGGAGGAGGAGGCCCGTTGCAGAAGGATTCTTCGCAAGGCTAAGGCTGATTATGAGCTGAGACTTGCCAAGAATATCAAGAGCAACAAAAAGGGCTTCTTTCAGCATGTAAATAGGAAAAGGAAGGGGAGACAAGTGGTGGGACCACAAAATAAGGAGGAAGGAGATCCAGTGACTGATATGAGGGAACAGGCACAGATGCTAAATGACTATTTGCCTTTGTGTTCTCCCCAAAGCAGGACAGGGGATATCTGTATAGGAGATTAGATGAGGCTGCGGATTTAGGGGCACAGATTAGAGTCACCCCCCTTGAAGTCGAAGGGCTCCTCAGGGCATTGGACATTACAAAGACACCAGGCCCTGACGGGTTACAACCGAGAGTACTTAGAGAGTTGGCAGGGGTTCTCTCATGCCCGCTGGCCTCCATTTTTGGGACCTCGTGGAGAACAGGTGAAGTTCCAGAGGACTGGAGGGTGGCATCGGTGGTCCCAATTTTCAAAAAGGGTAGTAGGAAGGACATGGGGAATTATAGACCGGTTAGCCTTACATCCATTGTAGGAAAAACAATGGAAAGGCTCATAATAGAGATCTAGTGACGCTAGATAGGGAAGGGAGGCTGACAGCCACACAACACGGCTTCCGTAAAAACAGGTCCTGCCAGACAAACCTTGTGGAATTCCTGGGGCCGATCCTGTTTAATCTTTTCATTAACGACATGGAAGATGGGGTGAACAATCTGCTGATCAAATTTACAGACGACACTAAAACTGGAGCAGTGGCCACAACTGAGGAGCAGGTACTCCAGATCCAAAAGGATCTGGACAGACTATGGAAGTGGGCAGGAGACAACAGGATGGTGTTCAAGGGAGGTCGTTGAGGCCCCATCGGTGAGGGTGTTCGAAGACAGGCTGGACATGCACATGGTGGGCATATCGTGAGCGGAGCTGGCTGGTGCCGGAGGTCAGACTAGATGGCCCGGGAGGCCCCTTCTGACTCACTCTATGTTTCTAAAAGTCTCCTTCATTGAACTATGTGGTCCAGAGGATAAGACCTGGCATTCAAACAGCCTTAATCTGAGTTAACAGTAAAGAAAATAAAACTTTATTTGTACAATAAGCATATTAGTTTCAAGATGTTCAGTAACTGCAGTAACAAGATGTTCAGTAACTTATATATGCCCTCCCGCCCCTTGAGATCGGCGGCAGAGGCCCTTCTCCAGGAACCCTCCGTGAAGGCTATTAGGAGGGTAAGTACTCGGAGGAGGGCCTTCTCTGCGGTGGCGCCCCACCTATGGAATGCGCTCCCCAGAGAGGTCCGCCTGGCGCCGTCATTATTTGTTTTTCGACGCCAGGCGAAGACCTTTTTATTTAACCGTTATTTTAATTGTCAATTCTTGATTGTATTTATTGGTTTTTATATCTGTGCCAAGATGTCTCCGGATTTTTAAGGTTAATTGTAGGATTGTTTATTTGGTTTGTAAGCCACCCCGAGGCTTTTTGCGAATGGGGTGGCATAAAAATGTTCTAAATAAATAAATAAATTTTCTTAGTAAAGAACACAGTCTATATTAATAACTTCTGTCTGAGAAATCTCACTCTTTCCTTTCACAGACACTGCTCATTCACAGATCCTCCTTTCTCTGCCGAATGTACTTTGAGCAGTCCTTATTTTATTTCTCCCAGTTCAATCTTTCTGTTCTGCACTCAGGCTTCTATCAGCTTATAATACTTGACAATATGAGGTTTTGACTCTCCCTAGTTGCTAATATGTCCTCCAAGTAGTCTACTTGCTTCCTTTTGTTCTTATGGATCCCAAACACCTTCCACAGCCTGTAGGACACCGACCTTAACCCTAAGCATGCTGGTCCTGTTTCAGGCATTATCAGCAAAAGCATTACCAGCAAAGCACGAGTCAAGTCCCATACACAGGTGTTGAGTCCTTCCCAGACCCAGCCTTCCAGGGAGGAGTGGGAACAATTTGAATTCAACTAAGCCAATTAGCTTCTGTGGCAGGAACTTCAACCAATCAACCCCTCTGTGGTGGAAATGTCAACCAATTAGCCTCTGTCTGCTTCATCTGCACTGCAAAGTTATAAAAGGGAACTGTACCACATGTTCTGGGTCAATTGCTCTTTTGCTTGTGATTGAACTATTCTCAAGAATAAGGTACAGTCTTGCTTCTCTTGCTCTCATTGCGCTTGATTGGGCTGAGTGCCAAGACCGGAACCCTTGTGTCCTTCAACACTTTCTAGACTTCAAGAGAGAAGACTGCTTCTTTAAATCACTAACTGATTCCAATTAATTGTGATTTCTAACAAACCACAATTGGCTGACTGAACAGTATCTATTTTGCTCTCCTTGCACATTTCCAAGCTCCGCCTCCCCTCAACACAATTTCATTCAGCAGCCAATCACCTCACTCACTCACTCTTTTACCCCCCTTGCCCTTCTGAAAATTACCAAAATTTAAAGGAACACAGTTCCATTAAATCATTACAGAATGTAATACTGCAAACCTTTGATGATATAGCAGTGAGAACATAATCTAGCAACTTGAGCCATGTGCTCCGGGTGCACGTGGCTGCTGAGAGCTACTTGGAGCAAGCCGCCTTGCCAGCACCTTGTGTCAGGCCCTGGGAGGTGAGGAATCCTCACATCCTTCATACTTTTGGGGTGACAGCTTCCATAAGTCCCATTCAGCATGACCTCCAGACCGATGACAGAAAGTCCTCCATGGCATGGAGGTCCCTTTGGTCACTAGTGACAGGACTAGTCAATCAGCACCCCCAGATTGCCAGTCTGACCATCTGGGAGCTCCTTCCTCCAAGCCGGTGCTCTGCAGCTGGCTTGGTTATGAGTCCCTTCCACCCCAACCAGCAGGGTCAGGAACTCTGCAGGCCAGGGATGCTGGGAGCTGCAGTTCAACATGTCTGGAGGACCCCAGTCTGGCAGAGGCTACTTTAGGGGCAGTGTTTCCTGGCCTGGTGTACTGTCCAGCCACATGGAAGTAGCTCTGATGACATTATGAAGCTTCCCTACATCTGTTGCTTTTAGCTATCACACATGCAAACCTATGCAAGCTATGCAGATGGTCTTTCACTTTTTAAATTTATTCTTTTATTAAGGTCAAGTGTGAAAAACCAAAGCTATTTCAGTGGCTATTTTTGTATTCTTTTAAAAGAAGACAATTGTCTTTGCATGTATTTAAAATGTGCAATATTTTCCAGGGCTTAGTCACCCCACAAACATGCACTGTTTTGAATGATTTCATGTTGCATTTGCAATATTATCCAGGGTTCACCCTTTATCTTTTCTCAGACTGGTTTTCTTCCAAGGCAGAAAGTATTCACCTCTGCCACCCACCTGCCAGGAGTCTGAGGATTCAGAAGGCTTCCACTTTCCTCATGTAGGATCCAAAGAGTCTGTCTTTCCATGTGGTGTCCTGATCCCTCGGACCCAACTATCAAGGTGGGAGAGTGAAAATGCACCCAGATATAGATGGAATACCTCTGTCCTAGGAATATCCATACCTGTGCATGAACAAGGTAGCAGACACACATATTTCCCTTTCTTCCCTTTGGATGGGCTGCTGCAGGACCACATGGCTTCCTGTCCTTTTAACTCCTTCATCTGATCTCCATGACAACTAGTGATGCCATAAAGGCCAGTACCACTAGGTGGGGGGGGGGATAAGAGGAAAGAAAAATGCAGACCCCTAGGGCATGAAGAGACCCCACCCTACCCTAAAATATGCCTTGCATCTAGGTCTTCCCACTGTTTCTTCCACTGACACAATTGTAATATTACTCAAAAAACAACTCCTAATAGGAATGACACCATTGTTCAGTATTAAGGATGTACCAGAAAATGGTTTCATTTTTGATCAGGACTTTATACCTATTGGACAGAATGCAGACCAAGTTCACAATCGAAGACTGCACATTTCTGTGCCTCAAGTGTAATTTTATCTCTTATATAAAGAGATGATGCATTTGACAGCAGGGATATTTTTGAAAAATGAGGGCAATTTAAAATGAGTAAAATACAAAGCACGCCTGCAAGTGATGCGTGCATTTGAAAATGGACATCAGAAAAAGCTTCCTGTCAAAGTAATATGACAGTGGAACCAACTGCCTAGAGGGGTGGTGGGCTCTCCAACACTAGAGGCATTCAAAAGGAAACTGGACAGCCATCTGAGTAGGACAGTGTAACTTGGTGTCCTGCAACAGCAGCAGGTTAGACCCGATGGCCCCTTCCAACTCTACTATTCTATGATTCTATTCTATGAAAAAGATGCACAAGAATAATAATAGATTTTCATGCCAAAAGAAAGACAACAAAGCAAACTGGTACAGATTTGAGTTAGAACAAGTTTTGAAAAGGGAGCTAGAGAACTTTGGCTAACTCAAGTTTTGCTGATTTACATATTCCTATTCAGTTTCTAGATTATGCTGAAAATGGCTGTGAAAATTTCCAACAAAACAAAGGGAGCTATGTGAAAATGGAAAATGATTTTAAAAAAATACTAACTGAATAGGAGATCCTTTACATTTCAATTGATCTGATTTTTTTCCTGATTGTTTTTAAGAGCCTTAATTCTTATAATAATTAAGAACATTCTGGCTCCTTGCTGATAACCAACTCAATGTAGTCTTTCAATATCTTCTTGTTCCCATCTTTCATCTGGAACTTCTCTTTAAGGCACTCAGGTCATTCAATTTATTCAGGTGGTCACTAAAGCTAGTTAAGTCTGTCTTATTGAAGAACAATATCAGATACAAATAGGGATATCCAGTGTTTATGAGTGTTCTGTGTAATGGGAAATATCATATAATAAATACATTGGAACGGGAATTGAAGGATTTCCAGAAAATTTGAGAAAAGTACTGAAAGATAAACAAGTTCTTAGGTTAAAAGACTGGTTAGAAAAAATGTGTAATAAGGAAAGGATAAAGGTGGTATTAGAAAAAGAAAAATTAACCTAGTTTAATATTATGCAGAGGACTGCAGGTGGAGCAGTGGTTTAAACCACTGTGCTGCTGGGTGGTAGATCGAAAGGTCACTGGTTCGAATCTGCACAACGGGGTGAGTTCTCATTGCTCCGTCCCAGCTCCTGCCAACCTTGCAGTTCGAAAGCATGCAAATGCAAGTAGATAAAAAGGTACCACTTCGGTGGGCAGGTAACAGCGTTCCATGCACTTCGGTGTTTAGTCATGCCGGCCACATGACCACGGAGACTGTCTGCGGACAAATGCTGGCTCCCTTGGCTAGGAAACGGAGATGAGCACTGCCCCCTAGAGTCAGACATGACTGGACTTAATGTCAAGGGGAAACCTTCACCTTTAATATTATGCAATTAGAACAATGGACTAAAGAATGGGTAAAGAAAATGGTAATTGCAAAGATATTACTAAATTTGAAGAGATTGTTTTACACAGGGAAAAGCAAAATAAAGGGCAAATAAGAGAGATAATAAGATTTTATTGGATGTAGAAGATCAATATGACCCTCTTAAGGTCTCGTGGGAAATAGATGTAAGAAGGGATATAAAGGCAGAGTGGGAAGAAGTATGGGATAAGAGAATATTGAAAAGTATGTCAATTAAAATAAAGGAAAAGTCTATAAATTAGTGTGGAAATGGTTTCTGACACTGGTAAAACTATATTATATGGGTACGAAGTATTCCAAAATATGTTGGAGATGTAGTCAGAAAGTGGGCACTTATTTCCATATGTGGTGGGAATGTGCAAACTATATGAAATTTTGGAAAGCAATTTAAGCAAATTAGCAAAATATAAAATTTAAATATTGAAGCAGACCCTGGAATTGCATCATTGTCATTATTTCATGAAAGGAAATGGAAGTGGAATATTAAAGAGTTAATAACCAAGTTATTAATAGTCATAAGATTAATAATAGCAAAGAATTGGAAGGAAAATTTGGGGGTTGTTCACTGAATACATGTTAATAAAAGGGAAGGGTAGCAAACGTTCATATGATTCAATGCAATTTTGAATGGGGCAAGGGTCTTTATGAGAGAAGTGAAGCACAGAAGAAGAAAAGGAGAAGTGGAATATATATATGAATAAATAATCAACATGTAGCTGAAGTCCCCGTGTGGTGGTGTACTTTTTGTGTTTACCATTAAATAAATCAATTGTTTTGATTGTTTTATATGATTCCATTTATTCAATGTAAGTTCCCCCCTCTTTTTTATTTTTTTGCTGTTACTGATGTACTTTGTATGGTATGGTGTTATTAAGATTTTTTTTAATACTAACTTTTCACTTATTTTATATCTACACTGACAAATGGATAGATGAAAGATTGATAGATAGTAGATTGATAGATGAAAACTATTTAAAGAAAGATAACTTTGTTACAATCAATGGATGAAATATATGATTAAAGCAATAATGGACATCTCATAGACTTTTACGACATTACACATAATTAGCTACTATTTGTGGCCCGTTAGAGTCTTAATCCCCTGCAGTTTATGGGGAGATTTCATTGATCCACTTACTTTAACATAAAAGGATAAAGCACTGTAGCTGTGATTTCACAGTTCTGCTCACTGAATCTCAAAATGTGTATTTTAGAGCTGAAAAATAGGCAGAAAAGGGCAACCAACATGGACAAGGGCTGGAGCACCTTCCTTATAAACAAAGATAAGCTTAGATAAATGGTGCACAAAGAAGAAAATATTGTTGTTGTAGTTTGCTGTCAAGTTGTATCCAACATAGGGCTACTCTATGAATGGATGCTCTCCAAAATGTCCTGCCCTTCACAGCCCTGCTCAGATCTTGGAAACTCATGGCTGTGGCTTCCTTTATGGAATTGATCCATGTCATGTTTCATCTTCCTCTTCTACCTCTGCTTTTGACTTTTTCCAGTACATCTGTCTTTTCCATTGAGTCTTGCCTTCTCATGATATACCTGAAGTATGGAAGCTTCAGTTGCATCATTTTTGGTTCCACTGAAAGTTCTGGCTTGATTTGATCCATGACCCACTTGTTTTTCTTCCTGTCAGTTCAAGGTATTCACCAAGTTTGGTGAATTTGGATGCCAGGAAGCACTTCCTGACAGTTAGGACCCCGAGGGCGTGGAATGGGCTTCCACGGGAGGTCGTTGAGGCCCCATCGGTGAGGGTGTTCAAAGACAGGCTGGACATACACATGGTGGGCATGTCGTGAGCAGAGCCGGCTGGTGCCAGAGGTCAGACCAGATGGCCCGGGAGGCCCCTTATGACTCGCTCTGTTTCTATGTTTCTATGTTTCTAAGTTCTTCCCCAGAACCATGTTTTGAATGAATCAGGTTTTTTTTTCCTGTCAGCTTTCTTCACTGTCCCCCTTTCACATCCATGCACAGTAATCAGGAATTCAAAGTAGTGTAGATGATCTTGGCCATGGTCTTCAGTGAAACATCTGTACAGGTTTTCTGCATCCTTGTCTAGTTCCTTGTTGCCCTTCCAAGTCTCAATCTTCTTCTAATTTCTTGGTTGCAAAATTGAATTGATGAGTGAGCAAGGTATGCAAGATTTTCATAATTTCAATTTCAATTGCTTCCTTTTTGACATTCAAGTTGTTTAATCCTTCTGTATAGAAATGTATAAAATTCTGCGTGGTGTGGAGAAAGTTCACAGGGAAAGTATATCTCACTTTCTCTCAATATCTGAACCAGGGTCATCCAATGAAGCTGAGCGTAGAGATTCAGGGCCAGTGGCGAGAGTATGGTGCAATGCCTAGACAGCTGGATTAGAACTCTGGAGATTCAAGTTCTAGTTCCCACTTAGTCATGCAAATTAATGAGTGACTTTGGGTTAGTCGCTGACTCTCAGCCTAACCCAACTCAGAGTCAGTGACTAACCCAAAGTCACTCACAATTAAGAGCTGTTGTGAGGTAAAAATGGAGAAGGGGAGGAAAAAAGATTGGATATAAATATATTAAATTAATAAATAGAATTGAGCCATGATATAAAGGGATGCAATACCAACACATTTGCATTAGCAGGGCTTTGGACATTACCTCCTACCACCTTCAAAAGTTTTGGTTTCCTCTGAGCTTTACCTACAATCTTCACAGTGGTTGTGGATGGAGTGAATTTTCTCAGCAAGAACACAAAGATGTACACTATCTCTATATGTGTTGTATTTTGGGGTGGTCTGGACATGAACGGGCAATTAAAATCTAATATCTTTAAAACAGAACTGTTTCTGATAGAGATGAAAACTGGTAGCACTTAAAATATGGATCAGTATAGCTGATGGAAGCAGACCAGTATGTTTCATTCAACTGTCCAAAACCTTGTGTTAAAAGCTTATTTCCACATTGCTGGTCAAGTTTGCTTAATACTGGACCAGTCTGTAACTGAATTATCCAGTGAAGACTGATATGGTGCTGACATTTCATTTCAGTCACACCTCTTTATGATCTTTTTCTTCCTAAGATTAAGTTTCCCCCAAAAAGAAAGAATACGGATATTGACAATAGCAGTGTGGGATTGATGTGTTTGAAACATGGTTATTGGAGGAGAGCTTTGTGCAGACTCTGGATTGACAGAAAGACCAACAAGCAGTTCCTAGATCAAATCAGTCCACAACTGATTTGTGGCAAAAACTACAACATTGAGGCTGCTATACATTGGGTACATCATGAGCATTGGGAAGAGCTGAGAGAAGCTGTTGCGGATATGGCATCTTGGAGGGTTTCCATTCATGGGGTCACTATGAGTTGGAGATGACTTGACAACACACAGCAACAACAACAGTGTGATATTTCATTCAGTATTGGCAAAGCACAGTAGCTTATGTTCTCTGGCCATACTTTGCTCTGTTTATGCCTTTGCATGAGAGAAGCATTATTCAAAATGGGGCTAAAACTTTTTCTTACATTGAAACACATTTGGGTACTAGAAGAAAAGATGTATTTTTTTCAGTAAGGCTAAAAATATTTTAAATAAGTAAAGAAATAATTATGGTTTTAAAATCACCACCAGGGGAATCAGAAAATGTAGGAATAGTATAGCTGGGGATTTACAACCTTGCCAGAATTCTGGAACAATCTTTGGAAAAATTCTGTGGTCATATTGATTTCTGAATACCCCAAAACAACAAAAAGTACTAGAAAATTGTATAAATCAAACAAAAAAATTCAGAACACACCACATGAAGGCTCAAGGGCTCCATTTTCAAATTTACACTGAAATGACATAAATTTGTTTTTCTTTTTGCTTGTGCATGGCATTCTAATACAGTGATAATACAAGATGTCAAATCTGCCTTTAATAACATTTGCAAAGGTTGCTGCTCCTAAAAAGCAACTGGAATTTGGTCTTCCCACCCTAATTAAGGGCACAAGCCTATGGAGATGAGAACTCCTGAACTCAGAAACTCATACTTATTCAGTGCAGAGTATGAAAAGCAACAGAGATGGTCTTTGCCTCCTACTTCTTCCTGCTCTGCATTTTTGGTAGGTACAAGTTTTTGGCTGTCTAACAATGGCATCCTGATGGCTGGAGCAGCTTCACAATACAGGCAATCCCCAAGTTACAAGCAACCCATACTTACAGACAAACTGCCATTAAACCTATTAATTTTAAAAAAATTACTGCAGAAAGTCATCATCACCATAGAGAGAAAGGAAGCCAAAGGGGAGAGAGGGAGGTCTCCGAAGCATACCTTCCTTCCCTGCACATTCAGAGAGGGAAATCCGAATGTCCTTGCTGCAAAGAGGAGGTACTGGTGAATTGGGAGGGGAAGGTTGAGATATTCATGGGTTTTTTGCTTTCTTGGGGGTCCTGTGCCCCTGATCCCTGATAATGTGGTGGACCAACCACACGTGATCCAACTTATGTATGAATTTCCACTTAAAGGTGAATTAAAGGTGAATTTCTACTTTCCCGGGAATCTGCTTCAGATCCTGGCCTCCCCAGGCTCTGCTCCCCCTGCCTCCTGAAAGGCCCCTCTGCAAGGTTGTTTTGCAACCCCTGATGGGTTGGATGCTGGGGCAGCAGGGGAGCAGATTCTGTACTCCAAGGAGGAATCCTCATCAACTAACGCTGAACTTCCTGATTTTCACTGTTTGTGATGAGTATAAACTGTCTGAGACCATCAAGCCAGGGTGTGGGACCTGTGGCCCTTCTGTTCACATCCACTCTGGCTTGCATGGCCAATGCACAAAGATCATGGGAGTTGAAGTCTGAGAACATCATTATATCCGATAGGATCTTGTAACTTCTCTATACGACTTTTGCATGCTTGAGGAGTAAGTGTGGTATTATAGAAAAACAAGCAGACTGGTTGTAACCCTGACCAAGGATGGCTGACCCTGGCAATTTAACATGAGTTCAAGAGACTGAGGAAGTTGCTATTTCCTGCCATTTAATTGCTCCAACATAACAGAAGCAAAAAACCAAGCCAGTTCTGACAGGAAGTCTAGTATTCTGCTCCAGGCATAGAACAGAAAGCACTTTTCAGGGTGAGCTTTTAAATAAGAATCAGACAAATGGATCCATCTAGTAACTGGTATTGTGCATTGTCCTCTGGGCCTATCAATGACTATTAGCCATGACAGCTCAATGAAATCTCGGTATTGTATTGTATATACTGAGGATCTGGAATGAGGTTGCCCCCCGGCTCCCACCCTCTCCCAATTTTTATTTTATTTCTCAAGATTAAAAAAAGTAGCTTGATTTTCTAACTGGGAGGTTGGAATGCTCCAAAAGAAAGTGCTTCCCTTTAGCAGCTTCTTTATGTGAGTTAAAAAGGGTGTTTTTAGGGTTAGGAATCAAGCTCCCCACTTCTGTGTCCAAGACAAGTTACTTTTCTTTCAGTCTCACTGGCTTCTCTTCTGGGAAGCAGGTGGTTTGGGACTGGCCATGTCCACCAGAGTAGCCATTTTGTGACTGCTCAAACCCCCCGCCCCCAGCAGACATTTTGTGAGAGCACCACACACTCCCAAAATTCCAAATTCCAAATTATATATTCCAATGGTATATATGATTAAGCTGGTACTATATGTTTGCATTGAAATGTTCCTTTGCTTTCTGCTTTGCATCAACATAGGCCTGGCTCTGACCCATGGTCCATCCAGCAACCTTTACAGTCTGCAGGTCCTGGCAGCAGCTCTCCTGGGTGTCTTTCCCAGGCCAACCAGCAGATCCCAAGGGCTTCATCTGAGATCCTCTATATGAAGGCCACATGCTTTCATATTGAAGCATGCAAGATATATCTGGCCAACCTTCTTGGAGCTGTGGAAGAGAAAGACTGGCCATCACCAATGGTGTGGTGATGAGGTCCCAGGTGTTTTGG
Source organism: Varanus salvator macromaculatus (assembly GCA_023646645.1). Classification (NCBI taxonomy): domain Eukaryota; kingdom Metazoa; phylum Chordata; class Lepidosauria; order Squamata; family Varanidae; genus Varanus; species Varanus salvator. The sequence goes on from JAIXND010000798.1 coordinate 2,316,661, forward strand.
ACTTTAACTCCCATGAGCTGCAGCCAATATGGTCAATTATCAGGAATTCTGGGAGCTGCAATCCAAAACACCTGGAGGGGAGCAAGCTGGGGAAGGCTGAGGAAGGCCTTCAGTCCGATTCAGCAGAGCTCTTCTTCTGTTTCAGCACAGGAGAAACCACTTGCTCATCATTCATTCAAGCGATGCACATTAAAGGCTACTTCAGTTTGTGTATGCTTTCCTCTTCCATCCCCACCACTTTGGATGATATCAGCTGTTGCTGCCACTCGAGTTCCATCCAGGGCAGGTGCCAGCAGGACCTCCTTCCTGTTGCTGTGTCTCTGGACAGTGATCTGTAGGGAGGAGCAGACAGAATCCAGGCTGTGTGGCCAGCAGTGGGAGGGCGGTGTGCCTAGACAGATGTACCTTGGTATCCAATTCTGCTCTTTTGGAGGCTGCCAAATGCTCTCTGGGTTATTGTTCTGGGCAGCACATGCCATTGGCATTGGCAACTTATTTTGATTAGAATCTCAAGATCAGACATAAAGGTCATTTTCCACCTCAACAAAAAGCTCAAAGACAAAGAGAGGAAGAAGGGAGTGGGGTGGATGCAGAAAAGTGGAAGCCGAATTAATATTTGGAAAGTGGAAAAATATGTTTAGAATGTTTTGCTGGGGAGTGGGGAGAGGAAATGCTGAAGGCCTTAGCCAAAGAGTCCTTCCATTCTGCTGCTGGCAGGTCTCAAAGGATTCTCTTCCAGAATGTCTGCAACTGAATGAATCACACCATGCTCTGGGGAACTCTTGCAACCACATTCATTATTCTATACAGGGCATCAGACATCACCTGTAGATGAAGGGAGTGGAAAACTTTGCCATTTCTAAAGCTCACCTCATTATGCCGCAGTGTACAATTAGCCATGTGTATGCATTTTATAGTTCCCAGGGGGAGGCGTATGCATGAGAGAGAAAGACTGAGGCATGCTCACACAATCTGCGGCATTGCTTGCTGTTGACAGTGAGGCTGGCTTGGAGATTAACATGCTAACCAGATTTTTTAAGGGGTCATGGCCAACCAGATTGGTTTCTGGAAGGAAAAGCAGTGCAGGCCCAGCACATTCTTTTTTATTATGACTATTTTGAATGGCTGAAATAAAAGCATTTCTGGTGTGCTTTGAGATATATCTATCTATACAATGCTGCATCTTGCCAGTCCTTTCCCACAAGTAATCCTGCAACTGTTTTTCCAGTGCATTAATTGGAATATACATTTGATTTCAAATCTTAATTTTTCATGAACCATATTATAACACCTTTGTCCTTTGAATGATGACCCAGAAGTATTTTCAATGCTGTTTGTATAGTTTGCTAATGCATTAACAAGTGTTATATCCCAGATCAAAATATATTCTTTTTTTAGTGTCATGAAAGCATTTCTGGATATCTTTTAAATTTTCAGGCTTGTTTAGAGAAAACAACAGCTGACAAGGAGGAAGTGGAGGAGGAAGAAGAACCAGAAGCATTTGATAACCAGCAGTGAGTTAAGTGCAAAGCAGTGACCTATGCCACTTGGGATATTAAAGGATCCAGGATCTAGATTTGATGTGGGATCAACTGCACTGGTGGCAATGGACCCCCCCCCCTCTCCAGTAGCCCCACCAGCACCCAGGAAGTTCTCCCCAGAGAGCCAAACGATCTTGCTGATATGGGAGGCAAGAGATCCCACCAAATGAAGAGGAGAGACCTTCCACACTGAAGCCGTTCCTCTTCAGGATGATGGGTTCAAGATCCAATACGTAGCCACTGCTTAATTCCTGGTTTACACAATTATTTTTTAAGGTTTGAACTGTGTTCTGTTTTTCTTCCTCACGATCAATATTTTTGAGAATGGCTGCTCCAAGGAATCTCTATTAATGTAGGCTGAATTGTCACTCACAGGTATTGATGCCTTTCTGTTTTATTTATTTTTAAAACTTGGTCAGTTTTATGTTTGTTCATACATTTCCTTAAAGATAGCTTAAACTGAGGGTGGGAAGTTTAGGCGAGGCATCACACCTTTAATATTGGTTCAAATGCAGGTCATGGGTGAGGCAGTACGTTTATCTGGTCACTTTGAAGTTCTTGCTGAATTTTTAAACAGATGAAGTTACTGCAATGTGTGGAGTAGAGAAAGCTAATTCCTTTGAAGCAATTCTGGGAAAGAGGTGGTAAATCTCCCCACACCCTTTTATGTTCAAAATATTTCCCTTAAAGAAGCTGGGGTAAAATGTGGGGCGGGGGGGGGGGGGGAGATTGAAAACCAAACCAACAGGTTTCTTAAGAAAATTGGCAGCTGTCAACTTTCAAAGAGAGAGAGGGGAAAACTGACCATGGGTTTTCCACAGAAAGTGCCTTTCAGCCTTCAGAGTCCCAGAAGTCAGTGCAGTGAGGCAATTTTAGGTTGAGATTTTTATTTAAATAAGAGCATACTACAAATCACAATAAAAGTCCAATTTACAAATTTTCACAAGGCCAATGTACACACATTTACAGATCTTCAAAATTTACACATCGAATTACAGAGAGGACTTTCTACAGAGATCCCCGAGATATGTTCACCCCATCCGTCGTTCAGTTCTTCTCCGTGTGTGAGCGTTATACAGATGCTACGTAATCGGGGCACAGGCAGCAGACAGCCAGGGCCAAAATTTCCTCCAACACCCTGGCGGCATCCTCCCCCTCTCTTCGCGGCTCAACCAAAAAATTTTACTCCGGACAAAGTTGACCGAGCCAGCCACGTCAGCCACCTTTTGCGTCTGTATCTCCCTGTGGCGTTGGAATGACAGCGCCAACAGGATGTACAGGTTAATCAGTCTCACCGTGGACCAGGGTACCGTCCAGTACTTCTTGGGAGCCGCGGCCTCTCTCCACCTCCGCTTCCTGGGTTCCCTCCTCCTGGGTCCCTTCAGCGGAGGAGAGGATTTCGTGCCGGACACGACGGATTCCCAGTCCTGGGAGCCCAGGTCCGGCCAGTCCAGCGCTTTGGACACCGCCTTCCATGTGGAACGCGCCGCGGGGCACTCGCTGACAAAGTGTCTCACCGTCTCCTTCTGTGCCCTCCCGCTCTCCATGGCCCTGCTCTCACACTGCAGTCTCGGGCAGGTCTGCGCCCACTCGGGGAGCCACGGCCTGGTGCCTTGGAGAAGATACACCTGGTGATACAGTCTCCACCTGATGTCCCACAAATGAAACGGCACCCTTCGGTCGTTAAAATATTCGACGGGAAAAACCGGTTGCCTCAAGTATGGAGAGAGGTTCTCCCTCGTCACATTCCTGGTGACCTGCGGTCTGAAATAGGTCACCTCGAGCAACTCTCGGTACACCTCCCTCTTGATACTCCTCAGGTCCTCCCGACTCGTAGCAAACCATTCTGCATGGACTTTGTGCCGCTTGAGGAAAGCATAAATTTCCCTCAGATATTCGGGTCCCCCGCACCTCATTGCGGCCGTGACAGCAAAGTCGAGGCGGTGCTCCCCCCACCAGGTTTCCGCCCACGGTTTGCCCACCCAGTGATGCGCAAACAGGACCACCCACATGTGAGGCTGGTCCCCCTCTTCCTCCCATTGAGCATATTTACCAAAGTTGTTACTCAGGAAGGTGGCGAACATCCTCATATGCAGAGCCGGGAGGTCTAGCCCTGCCTGGTCTATCTGTCTGTATGCCACCGTCCTCGCTAGAGGGAAGGTGGCCATTCCCCACAGGAATTTGAAGAGCTCCTTCTCCATCTCCTTCATCACAGCCTCCGGAGGAGGATAGACCACCACTATGTTATTGGCTACTGGCATCACGTACGTGCATACGTAAACCGCCTTTTGATACACCGTTAGCCGCCACTTCCTCCACATGCCTATTTTCTCCTTAAACTTTTGGAGCTAAACGAACCAGTTCCTCTTCACCCTTCCTTGGCGATGGAGTAGTAGACCCCTAGGATCTTCACCTCCTCTACCTTCTGCTCGTTTCCGCCCTCCCCTTCTCGGTCCGCTTCCATAGGAGCTAGCTTCAGCTGCTCCTGCACTGGGTCGAACGAGATCAGGTAACTTTTCTTCCTGTTGATCTGAGACCCCGAGGCACGTGCATACGCCTCAAAGATCCGCTGTACCCTCGCCACCTCTCTCTCGTCGTTGAGGAGCAGTGAGACGTCGTCGGCATGTGCCACGAACTTGATCTGCACGGGAGCTCCGGTAGGAAGGGACGAGCGGATTCCTGCTATCCCCTCCTCTAGCTGTATGCGACACAGGATGGCATCTAGAGCGAAGACGTAGAGCAGCGGGCTTAACGAACACCCCTGCCTCACTCCCGATCGCACATCGATGGGCTTTCCCCTGTGCCCGTTAATCTGGGGGGTGACGGTGGCCCCGGCATACAGCAGTTGGAGGAATCCCACATAGGAGGGCGGGAGGCCCTTCTATCGGAGAACGCTCCACAAGAAGGCGTGGTGGACATTGTCGAACGCTTTGCTCTGATCTAACAGGAGGATTCTTCCCATCCATTTCCCGTCCCGTACCAACTGGAAGATCTCCCTCAGCAGACAGAGGGAGTCCGTCATGGCCCTTCCCGGCACCGCACTGGTCTGGGATCCCACGACCAGTTTGTGTGCCACGTTAGCCAGCCTCCCATTCAGGATCTTCGCCAGGAGGCGATAATCCATGTTGGTCAGTGCTATGGGTCTCCAATTGGCCGGGAGCGTCAGGTCCCCCTTCTTAGGGAAGAAGATCAGGGTGCCCTGATAAAAGGACTTGGTGAGTCGCTCCCGGGCCAGCAGTGCGTTGAACACTTTTGTCAGAGGGGGGACGAGCCATTCCCGAAATAGCTTATAAAATTCGTATCCCAGCCCGTCTGCTCCCGGGGCGGACTTTCCTTTGGCCGTCAGGATGGCTCGTCTCACTTCCTCTTCCCAAATAGGTGCCGTCAGCATCCAGCTCTCCGCTTCCGTCAGTTTCCCGTAGAGAGAGTCTACTCTCTCTCTGGGAATCTCCCGCAAGAAGCTTTCGGTCTCGAGGGGGTCTATGCTCTTAGAGGCAAACAGCTGGCAGTAATACCGCCCCATGACAGACAACATCGCCCGTGGGTGGAAGGCGACCGTGTCCCCTTCCTTCTCCCGCAGCCCCCTCATCTCTACCCCTTTCAGCCTTCAGAGTCCCAGAAGTCAGTGCAGTGAGGCAATTTTAGGACCTGGGCTTGTTGTCTTCTGGGTTCTGCCTTGAAATTTGTGTATTATTTTAGTTTTGAGCCACACAACAAACCTGTTCCTCCCTCCCTCCAACTGCCATTCCAGGTATTAACACTGCTTCTGCATTTCCAATAAACAACCAAGCTGCTTACCACCTCTTTAGAAAGACAAAACTAAATACTGAGCATGCGTTTCTTGGCATTTTAAACTCCTAAATCATGACCACAGGAATAAAATGGAACCTGCTGCTAGACCTGCCACTCTGTGCGGGACCATTTGGGCTTCGCTTGGATTTGGGGCCCCCGCAGGATGGCCTTGGGGTCCAGCCAAACTGCATCAGTAGTCTCGGTTGTAGGGAGTGGCATCCTTTTGTTCTGCTGAACAAGGGATTGCGGATGCCTCATCAAAATGGGGCCAGGCAGAGATCCTGCATGTGGCTTCCACAGCTCTTGGCTTCAGTCCATGCCTTCAGCTGAGCTAAAGCAATCATGCTTGCATTGCATCCAGGAGAGACTGCTGATTCCTACATCAGGTCAGCTTCTTATTTTGGGCTTTGCAGAGCACCATGGTGGCTCATCCACTTTGGCGAGGGATTTCAGCACCACAGAGAGCTCTTATGAATCTCAAAATGAAGCCTGCCATGGAGGAGGAGCCTCCGGACCCAGGGCCAATGTAAATCTGTAAAAATAAAGTTTTCACAACCACAAATCTGTCAATAAAAGGCAGGGGTGAACTGACTGCATATTAAGGCTGTGCAACTTGAATCCTTTGAACACCTGGTTTTTCTGAACTGTTGGTTAATTGTTTATAGGGGGTTTGGAGAGAGTGCCAAGGACCTAAAAACCCGCTTCATCAGGAAAGAGGGTACTCTCCTAGCTGAACAGTGCATGCTGGGAGCTGTCTAGCTCCAATGTGGGAAACACAGCAGCCAAATGTGGCCCTTCTCTCTCTTTTGCAGCCTCCAATGCTTCCACAGCTAGAAGAGTTTTGGCCAGTCCTACATTCACTTTCTGTACTTTCCCCACCTTCAGTTGTAAAAAAAAATGGATGTTTTCTCAGTTGCTCATTTTCTTAATACTTGCATTACGTTGCCTCCTGTTAGAAGACACTTTATTTTAAAAACAGATTGTTGGTAGAATGAATTAGGAGGAAAATACAGTTAAGAATGTAGGAGTCTATTAAAAAGGAAAGTGGCCTCTATAAAAAATATCACACATGCCACAGCCTTCCAGTATGATTTCCTGTGCTTTGTAAAAATCCTGATGATGTTACTAGATGCTGTCACATGAGAGATTCAAACAGAACAACAGCAACAGTAAAAGCCTTATTTAGACTTCATGCTGACCAACTTTCATCTATTGGTGCCCATTTCTATGCTGAAAGCTGGGATGTTTGAGATGAATATTTTCCATTCTGCAAGATTCTGCACCACTCCCATCCCTCTTTTCCACCCAGTTTATGAACAAAGGGTGCCAACAGCACTCTTCCTGTTATGAGCTTGCAGGTTCTGAGCATCACGGCTCTCAAAGGTCATGTGGGTTGGCTAGAGCACTCAAAAGCAGCTTTGCACATGGAAAAATCTAATTCTCAAAGGTATCATGGAAAGCTTAGGGAACAAACTAGTTGGGAAGCTAATCAAGAACTTTATCATCTCTGTGAAATGAGAAAAGAACAGGCATAGGAAGGCTTGATTCTGGCCAGATTATTATTTATTTATTACATCTCCAAACTGCCCCATAACTAACATTCTCTGGGTGGGATTAATATTAAAAATGGCAACACATGAAATGCAAGGGAATTAGGCCATTCTGTCTAGTTTCACCTAGTGTATACATCAGGCTTCCAGACCTGGGTCCCTCCAGCTCTTTGTGCCTGCAGCTGATGGGCCTTGTAGGCCAAAACCCCTGAAGGGACTCATTCCATTCACTAAATTTTACAGCAGTCCAGATAAAGACATCTTTCACTCATAAACTTGCCCATGGTTTCCTACCTCCTATTCCAGCTTTTAATTTTTTACTGCACAAAATCTGTCGAAGAGAAAAGGGCAGAATATTTGCACAGTGCTTTCCCATCAATAGCACCAGGAGCCCTTTCTTTGGAAAAACCCTAAACCAGAGGATGATGCTATTTGCACAAAAGGCACTTTTGAATACCTAGTAAAAGAAAATGTACATTGACCAGGTCCACAGGGTCACTGCATCCCACCACGGATTATTTATATCTCAGTGGTTTGTGGCACATGGTGGCCACTCTCTTGAATAGCCAAGTTACGGTAGGCAGGTGCCATGGCTTATTGTGCTGTGAACCTGGCAAGGGAGGCTCATGAATCCCAGGTATTGCCCAGGGGCTGTTTCAGGGTTATGCAAGTGTTACTTCACCCTTGCAAAAGGCAGCCTCACCAGGTTTCCATGGCACAACAAGCCATGCTGACTGCCTGTTGAGATTTAAAAATTCAAGATGGCTTAACTAACCCATGTTGGACTGCAGTGATCATTAGAAACACCTCATTAATTCATACAGGGGATTTAGATCATAACAAATAGACATACTACAGATTCCTGGTGGCAAAATGAAGTGCTAGATGTAATGATTGCTGGCACACTGAAAAAGGCAAAAATATGATGCAAGAAATGCCATTTCCAAATTGCCAAGGACTTAAAATATCAATTTAAATAGGCTGATTCTGTACAGCATGTAATGTAACTCTGGTGCAAAAGTCTGAAGAGCTGTGTTTGCTGATGGCTACCAGTCAGGGTCAAAATTTTCTGGCCCCTGCAGTGGCTGTAGGTCTGTAAAATGTCCCTTGACCCAGGAATATACCTGGGAAAGGCTGTAAACTTGTGCTGCTATGCCAGCATTCACTGATAGATGTTCCTGAATGGAAGACTGAGTGGCGGAACGAGCAAGAGCAGGGCCCAATTGCATTGTGACAATTGCTGCTGCTCGGTGGTGAATCTCCACAAACTATAGGAAGCCACTTGGGCTTCCTGCGGCATTTGCAGGATGATTCTGGCAGCAGCCACTAGATACCGACACAGATTTCAGGGTTTAAAAACAACTACTGTATTTTTTGCTCTATAAGACTCACTTTTTCCCCCCTCAAAAGTAAGGGGAAATGTCTGTGCGTCTTATAGAGCGAATATGTGTGTGCAGTAAGTCTGTCAGATGTGCAGCCCATGGGGAAGTGATGGGGAATGTACCTGTGATTATGTGCCCATTTGATTCAGAATATTTTTTTCTTGTTTTCCTCCTCTAAAAACTAGGTGTGTCTTATGGTCAGGTGCGTCTTATAGAGCGAAAAATACGGTATATGCCACTCAGTTTCCATATAGCCTGAAGTGCCTGATCCTGCCTTACCCTGGAAGCTAAGCAGAGGCCAGCCCTGGCTGAAGTCTGGAAGGGTGACTTAAATCTTGTGAACCTCCCAGAGAGCTTTGGCTGCAGGTGGTATAGAAATGTTACACAATAATAAGTTGTCAGCTATGGCTGCAGTGCTGTGCCTGAGTTTAAAATGCTCGGTTTTCAAACACAATCACACCCTCCCATTAACTGGGCCTCCTCAGCCAGAGCCACTGTGGTGTAGCGGTTAGGAGCACTTTCTTGGAAGTCAGATGACCCGGGTTCGAGTCCATGCTCAGCCATGAAACTCAGCAGGTGACTTTGGACCAGTCATGGACTCTCAGCCCACAGGTTGGTCACTGTGATGATAAGATCAGGAGGAGGAGGAGAATGAGTAAAGCCACCTTGAGTTCCTTGGAAGGAAAAATGGCAGGATACAAATGTAATAAATAAGTCAGTGCCAACTCCCACTGTCTGAGGGCCCTTGGGCAAGGCACCCTCAAGTCTGCTTCCCCACCATGAGTGTCCCCAGCTGCTACCCCCTCTTCTTCCTCTTTCCCCTGACTGCTATTGATTTATTACATTCCTGTGAAGAAGCGCCATCACTGTGGTTACCCAGAAATGTTTTCTTTGTATGGCCTGAGGGACACCAAGACCTCTGAGCCTTCCCTCAGGACAGGACCACCCGGTCAAGCTGTGCTGAAAAGAAAGCTCCAGGTTCTCTCTTGTCCTCTCTGCAGCTGTTGCCTTGGCTGGCCTGAAGGGATGAGGCAGCCTGAGCTTGGTCTTCTCCCCCTCTGTGTTCAGGGCCAGGGCTGGGAGGGATGTTGAAGCTACATTTCTTGCAGGGATAACGGGAAATATGGGAAGGAGGTGCAGCTGCCAGGGAGCAAATCAGCAAGCGGAAGAATGGGAAAGGCAGCAAGATCTTGCTGAATCCTCCCCCGGTGCTGCCTGAGCCACAAGACTGGCCAGTGGAGAGTGCTGGCAAAGGCAGCTTGCATGGAAAGGTCTCTCTTCCAGTGGACAGTTTGAGTTATTAGCACAGCATTTCAGCTACAGAAGAGCCATGGCTTAGTGGTGGATCACCTTCTCTGGATACAGAAATCCTCAGATTCAATACTCAGCATCTCCCAGCAGAGATGGAAACCTTCCTGCCTGAAGTCCTACAGAGACGCAGGACAATATTGTGCTAGAAGGCCTGATGGTCTGACTCCAGATAAAGCAAGTCCATGTTTTGTTCACCTCCCCCTTGAAGCCACCTGCTTAGTTTCTCAGCGCTAAATTCAGACTCATCTGGGAAATGTTAACTGAGCAGAGTGAGCTGCCGGCCAGTCCAGAAGTTTCATGTGTGAGCTCCACATGTGGTCTGATGAAGTGCAGGAGAGGGAAGGCCAGAGGCAGGGATCGTTCTCGGAAGCAACCAGAAAAGGTTGTATTATGAGAATGAGCAGGCCCTGTTGGAACCAGACACTCCCACTTTCTTTTCCTCTATTTTTAGCATGTAGAAATAAAGTGCTGGGCTGGAAATGTGCAGAGAAGGCATGAAAAAGCAGAAGGGAACAACTGGCAGCTGCCCCCTCGTCATTTGAACAATAAGGAAGGGTTCAGTATAGTTGGAGTTGGATGCTAGCAGCCCAAGAACATAAGAGCCCTGCTGGATCAGACTGAGGGTCCACCTAGTCCACACAGTGACCATCCAGATGCCCACGGGAAGCCCTTCTGGAGAAGAGTGCAACACACTGTTCTGCTTGTGCTTTCTTCTCAGGGGTCTGGTATCCAGAGGCACCCAGCTTATGGCACTGACAGTGGCACATAGCCATGAGGATCAGTGGCTATTGATGGCTTTATCTTTCAGGAGTTTGTCTAAGCAATAAGAAAGACATTGGTTTGGATCTAAACTCCGGGTTCTGTAGTACAATATTGTATCAGCAGGAAGTTCTCAAGAATTGGCAACTAGGTAGGAATCACGCAACTGCTCCCAGAATAAGTAGCCCATCCAGTGCAAGCCACCCTGGCCTTATGATGTTGTAATGAGCTTTAAAATTACAAGGTTTAGGGCAAATCTATAACCTGGCTATGTATAATATGGATTATGATACCATACGATACCAAGACAAACCCTGCTGAATCAGACCAAAGGCCCTCCAGCTCCAGCATTATGTTCACACTGTGGCCACCAAGATGCTTGTGGAAGCCCACGCGCCAAGCCTGAGTACAGTCGTACCCCCCCACCCATGTTCCCCAGCAACCAGTGCATATGGGCACACCCCCTGTATGCAATATATACCCATCATGACCATCAGCCATGGATAGCCTCATCCCCAATGAATTTGTGGTAGCAAATACCATAGCCCCGGTGTGCAGAACCTAGGCAGGGTCAAATTGCTGCTCTGGATATACTTGTTGTACATATTAGAATATTTACAAACAGCTAGAATTGCATGTACCCTGGTGGAGGGCAGTCGATTCAATACTGTTTCTCACTCCCTACATGTACAGGATCTGCTCCACAATTGAGGATTTCCCCCTCTGGATATTGTCCTTTGTCCCCGTAGCTGTCTTGGATTAGCAGGAATGTCACAGTAGGGGCTTGTAGGCCAGTTGCCCCGTTAACTACAGTGCAGATGGGATAGCCCTTTACAAGAGTATAATGGCTGGTGATCCCATATGTACCTTTTATTCTTGGAGAAGCACATGTGTTTTCAGTTATGAGGTTAATCCACAACGATAAAAGAGTTACTGGGGGATTACTGCCATGTCTCATTGATAAAAGATATTTAAAGAATGGTTAGATAGTTAAAGGCTAGTTGTGCTTAAAAGAAGATTCTTCTAAGATTTGATAGAAGCCATACTCTTTTCAATTTACTCTTGTTCGTCACCAATCTGTGTATGAAATTATTTATTATTTAGAAGATTTCTACCATACCTTTCAATCAAATGCTCCTTGAGATGGATGACCACAAGAACTAACAGCACACAAACAAAAATAAGATTGAGAACTCCAAATCTGGGGTCCCCTGGCAAATGGATGAGACCAATTTAAATCTGCCCAGAATTCTGCAGGAACCAGAGTTCTCGCAAGCAAGGAGGGACAAGAGAGCGGATGGCGGGAGCAGGGCAGTCTCTCCCTTGGCTTGAAGTTTTTCCCAGTAAAGCCTTCTCGTCGTCCCATGGCTGATGGTGGAGAGCACAGTGTGTTTCCATTCTGTGCTGAACTCCAAGGACAGCAGGTAAGTTGTAATACATTTGGAAATAAATATTGCATAAAGTAATGTGTTTTTAGGGTTGCAGTCCTATGCTCACTTCTCCAGGCATAAACTCCATTGTATTAGAAATGAAATAGAATAAACTTCTGTCATAATGGACAATTTGAATATTTTGGAAATACATGTGCTGTTTGTGGTTGAGTGTTTTGCAGCAGGTGGAGAAGCCGTGCCTTCTCTTCCAGTTCAGCATTGACCTTGACACCTTTCTGAAGAATAGTGGATACTGCAAAGTGATTAAGAGAGTGGTCCTATGAATTGCAGCATCTTAGAGGGCTGCAGGAGACTTTGGATTCCCAGATTTGAGATTGGAAACAGAGCTCCAAACTCAGATCGCCCTCCCACCCATGCAGCCAGTGCAGACAGAGCTGTGCCAGCTGCTTCTCTGTGGTTGGGAAATCAACCTTGCGGGGGGGGTAGGTGTCAGGGGGTGGAGATCAAGGCATCCTGCTTGGAATTCCAGCCTCCCCTCTTCCTCTTCCACAGAGAAGGAAGAGCAGCAATCACTTCTTCTGCTCTTCCTGCTCCTTACAGGATGCTTGTGAGTCATTTAGAGGGTGCAATGAATAGGATTGTAGCCTAAGATCACATAGTCCAGGCAGAAGAGACCAGTTTTCCTCTGAAGGAAGAGTCTAGCTGTATTCCCCAAGGAAAGTAATTCAAATGGATTTGAAACAACAATGGATTTGTTTATTAAAGTTACATGCTTTAGACCAGTGGTTTTCAACCTTTCCACAGCTGGGGACCAGCGAAAACAGGAACTCCACCTCAGGGACCACTGGGCAGAAACAAAAAGTATCACACACATAATACAGTGTTCTGTGTATTAGTTTTCAAGCACAGTACCAAAAAATGAAAATTCTGCCAACCAACCACAAACTGAGCAACAAAAAATGCCAATAAAAGAACAAAATATTGAAATTGGCACAGTGTGGGTCCCTGTCAGCTCCCACCAAGCCATCTCTCCCCTTTGTGCCTCTTCCCCAGTGGTACCAGAACATTCCCCATGAACACAATTCCAGTTGAGGAATGGGTGGTGGAGCACAGTCAGCCTCTGTGCCAGTCCATAGTGAGCAAGATGCACCCCCCCCCCCGCCCCATGGACCGGCAGGAAATATCCCATGGATGAGCGCTGGTCCAAGGACTGGTTGAAAACCACTGCTATAGATTATGTATCTCCCATAATTTTATGGAGTACCAACCAAAGGCATTTCTACTCTTTTTAGTGTCAACATACTGTATGTTTGTTTAGCCTCAGTAATTTCTGTTGATATTCATACACAATTCCTATCTTCTAGATGTTTGCATGTTTTACTGTTGGTTCAAGCCTGACAATATTATATACCTAAATCCGTTTACAGCAGTAGTTTATGTGTTAATCATATTTTATTCTAGTGTAAGAGGGTATCTTTTGAGGCTGATGCATTTCTTTATTTGATAAATTTGTATGCCACCTTACCAGCAAAGCAGCCAAGGTTGTTTACAATTTTTAAATAATGAAACAACATCGCTAAACAAATCATACAGTTCTTCTCTGCTAGTTGATGGTCCCTTCAGGAACTGATAGACGTTCACATAGAAAACACTGGTGAAATGCAGGATTTCGGAACAGCTGTGCTATGAAATGGGAGGGGGGGGTCTCTTTTTTGCTCTTTCTAACCCAGGCCTTCTTCCAGGGTAAATTTTAACCTTCCAGAGTCTCTGAAGCATCTAAAAGTGCACTGCACAATGTCCATCTAGATTGGGCGCAATTTAGGCGCCCTGCCCTGTGTTGCAGCCTTTGGATGGGCTGGATGTACATGCAAGTTGTCAGCCTGGAATGGCAAAGCCACTTCAGCCCTTTGTGTGTTGTGCAAGAGAAGCCTGGGCTAGAAGGCCAGTCTGTGGGACACAACTCTGTGCCCTGAACCCCTTCCTCCAACCTTCAGAATGGGGAGAAGTCAATTGTTTCAGCATTTGCAGAGAATCGTTCTTTAAAAATATAAAATAAAATTAAAAAATCACACACATTTCCACATCAGGCTTGAATTAGAGCAAATGGAATTCCTGGTTTTGTTTCCAGTGTGCATAGCAGGGAGAGAGATGCTGCTGTTCCCTCAGACACAACTCTGCTAAAAACACACATTTTTACATGGTTTTCCATGAGTGTCTCTCACTTCTGTCCCAAGGAAGACAAAATAACTTCAGGAGGAAGTAGGAAATTTAATCTTGATACAGTTGAACTATTCCCCTACCCTTTCCTCTATCTTTTTTATTTCAAGTGCATCTGTGAGGAAATTACAGGACACCATCAACATGTTTTCTTTATTTTTTTTATCCAGTCAGAGGAAGAACTCTGTGCCATTCAAAAACATGGAAGCAATAGGTTGTCCAAAACAGAGAAACTGCCTGACTTCCTCTCTGTTTCTTGTCTTTTAGGATTAAGACAGCCATTATAGGCCATCATTTTCCGGAAGTTTCCTTTTACTCGAATGTTTTGGGGCAAATGGCCTTGATGGGACTGCCACACTTGACGAGCTTAAGAGTCCCATAGTAAGTTTTTCTGCTGGTTGCAGATCACACTGTGGCGCAGGCATTTTCTAAGATACCTTCCACAGATACATACAAAATGCAAACGAGTGAACACGCGCTGCTGTTTTCTACATATGGTCATTATTAAGATGATGGAAGGTGCTTGGTTGTGGCTAAGCTGTAAAGATGGGGCTGAATTTTGTGTTTACATTGTAGAACCAACTTTGCCTTCAACAAAATTGCTTTTACAAGTTGTAGCCAAGTGTCATGAATCCAGCAACTTCTGGGTGGCCATAAACTCGGCGATGTTAATGAGGCCTTCCTGTCAAATAAGTTTATGGCTTCTGATGATGGTTGAACAGTTGTTCCTAAGAATTTTAAATTCTGCAATGAGCTACAGAGGGGAAGAAATTAAGAAAAAACATGACCATGGAATGCTGGGATTAAACAGGCCTCAGTTTATAAAATATATGGCACACTGTCTGTTTACATCAGTGTAATCCACGCTGTTGAGACAGGCCAATGTAAAGTCGGGATGGGGGAAACCTTTTTGGGGGTGGGAATCTGTAGGATTTCCTGGCCTCAGCTCCCCAGACTCTGGCCTGCTTTCTTGTGGCCATGAGTCCAATGTCCCAGCAAGTGTGTGGCATGTTTGCACGGGCCCACACCAGGAAGTGAGTCCATGCCAAGCTGTGCAAGTAGTATCCCTCTTGTGGACTTGTGGCCTTCATTCATGGTGGGAGAGAAGGTTGTTGGTCGTGCAACCAGAGTTGCCCAAGCATTCATTGGCTCACGTCCTAAGTGAGAGCTGAGCCTGAGAAGAAGCCTGATGAACAGAGGAGGGCCAGATTCCAGGGGGGATTGCTGCAACCCTAGAATCAAGGGTAGGCATCATGGCAGGCCACCTGCTGAGGGACCACACTGCCAGGGGGGCCCTGGCAAGCGCTCCTGCACTTGCTCTTCCTCTCCAGCATTGCAAGATCGGTAGGCAGCACTTCCCGCTTGCTCACTAGCTCTCTGCCTGCCAGGCAAGCAAGTGGTAGCAATGTTGAGAAAGAAGACTGTGGGCAGGTTACTAAAATTAGTAAGCACACAGACAGATAAGCCCTGCTGAGGTGGAATCAAGTCTTGGAGTCTGGACAAGTCCCACTATATTTTTTAGAATTCTTTGAGGGTATCAATAAACACGTGGGCAGGGTGATCTGGTAGGTAAAGACTTTTGACAATGTCCTTCACCAAAGACTCCTGAAGAAGACTGGCACTCATGGAGTAAGTGGGGAGGTCCTCATGGCTCACTAAGGGAGCCATGGTTCAGAATAGAGATGCCAGGATGTTAATGGGGACAGGCTGGTTTTCATATAATAACACCAGTCCTCTACCAATTGAAGTCCAAGCCCAATTTAAGGTGCTGGTTATGACCTATAAAGCCCTAAACGGCTTGGGTCCGGGATACTTGAAGGAGCGCCTTCTTCCCTATGTGCCCTCCCACCCCTTGAGATCTGAGGCAGAGGCCCTGCTCCGGGAGCCCTCCTTGAAGGAGATTAGGAGGGAGAGTACGCAGAGGAGGGCCTTCTCTGTGGTGGCGCCCAAACTGTGGAATATGCTCCCCAGAGAGGTTTGCCTGTTGCTGACATTATATTCTTTTCAGTGTCGGGCAAAACCCTTTTTATTTTCCCATTATTTTAATATTTAACTGATTTTAATTGGAGTTTTAGTATATTAATGGTTGGATGCTGTGGGCTCTTCTATTTATTTAGTGTAAGCCATCCCAAGACGTTTTGTAGGGGACGGGATAGAAAAGCTTTTAATAAATAAATAAATAAATAAATAAATAAGTGGTTAAAAATAGACAGCACAGAGTAGAATGCCTGGCACATTCTCCCATGGATGGAGAATGGATGGAGGGATGTGAACAGTGGGGCCCCACAGGGAACCCTGCTAGACCCAGTGCTTTTCAATTTAGTCATAAATGATCTGGAATTAGGAGTGAGCAATGAGGTAACCTACCTCACAGGACTGTTGTGAGGGTAAGATGGAGAGGAGGACAAGAATTGTGTAAACCACCTTGAAGGGAAAAAAGTGTGATGTAAATATAATAAAGAGATAAATAATACTGATGACATGGTGTCATTTATTGATGACACCAAATTATTTAAGGGAATTAAGATTGTGAGGAGTTTCAGAAGGGGCTCTCCAACCTGGGAGAAAGGGCATCAAGATGGCAATTGTGGCTCAGCATAATGAAGTACAGAGTGATGCAGTGACTAACCAGGAAAGAGACTTTATTTATTTATTTATTTATTTTCCGATTTATATCCTGCCTTTTTCCTACAAAGGGCTCAAGGCAGCTTACATCATTCTCCTCCTCCATGTCCTTGTGACTATCCAGTGTATGGCTGTTTAAAAAAAAGCAACGTCCAATTGATTGATTGATTGATTGATTGCACTTCTATACTGCCCTATAGCCCTCAGGCTCTCTGAGTGGTTTACACATTTAAAAACATATAGACAACCAATAAAATAATCATATTTAAAGAAGACAATAAGCAATAAAACCGGTACAATGAGATCAACAACCCCCAGCAACTATAATAAAATTGATAAATGGCACATCAGCAATAATAATAAAAACAATATTAAAACTTATCTATTAAAATATCTGGGAAATAAGAAGGTTTTCACCTGGCATCAAAAAGAGAGCAAAGATGGTGCCAGGTGCGCTTTCTTGGGGAACATGTTCCACAGATGGGTGTCACTACTGAAAAGGCCCTTCTCCTGGTCACCACTCCCTTTATGTCTTTTCCTGGGGGCAGGGGTGCCTGAGAGGGACATCAGTGGATCATAGAGGTCAGATGGGAACATATGGGTCAAGGCGTTCCTTTGAATAATCTGGTTGCAAGCTTTTTGGGGCTTTCAGTGTTAGCACCAATAGGGCCGTGACTTCAACTGGCAACCAATGCAGCTGAAAGAGGACTGGTGTGATATAGTCCCATTAACAGCGCTCTGCCCTGTTCTGAATCAGTTGGAGTTTCCACACTGTCTTCAAAGGCAGCCCCATGTAGAGCATGTTACAGTAATCCAGACAAGAGGTTACCAGAACATAGATAACCATGGCCAGTTAGGCATCATAAGAAAGAGAACCAAAAATAACATGGCTGATATCACGGTGCCCTTCTACAGATGTACAGTTCTGATCATTGATCGTAAAAGGACAATGACAATGACAATGTAGAACTGGAAAAAGTGCAGAAAAGGGCAACTG
Source organism: Varanus salvator macromaculatus (assembly GCA_023646645.1). Lineage (NCBI taxonomy): Eukaryota > Metazoa > Chordata > Lepidosauria > Squamata > Varanidae > Varanus > Varanus salvator. Next base: position 2,334,226 of record JAIXND010000798.1, read on the forward strand.
AAATGATCAAGAGGTAGAAGTAAGTCCTCCATGAGGAAAGGTTACAACAGCTGGGCTTGTTTAGCTTAGAAAAACAGTAAGTGACGGGCAGCAGGATAGGGATGTATAGAATTATGTGTGGTGGTGAGGAAGTGGATGGGGAGACATTCTTCTCCCTCTCTCCATACCTCAGCTTGCCATCATTTGCTTCGGGACAGACAAAAGGAAGCACTTCTTCACAGTGCTTTTTTTGTAAAAAAAAGAAAAAAGTGCCGGAACTCACATCCCTGCCAGCAGTAAGCACACACACCTATCCCAAGCCGAGCAGCGGAGCAGCATCCCAAGCAGCTATCTCTCACTATCAGATAGCAGACACAATAGCAGCCTGCAGGCACTATGTTAATGATGTTTGCTGCTGATCTGCTACACCATTCAAAATCACTTCGTAAAATCCATTGAAAAAATGGTGCTGGAACACCCTTCCGGTGTGTTCTATGACAAAAAAAGCCCTGCTTCTTCATCTGACACATACTGGAGCTATGGAACATTGGAAAACATGTGGTGATGGACCAGACTTTCATGGAGGAGAAAGCTATTCATGGTTGCTGGTCCTGATGGCTCTATGACTACCTAGATGGCTATCCGAGGCAGTGTGCCTGATGTATCCTGGTTGCTGGGGAACATGTGTTGGAGGTGCTGTTGCTTTCCTGTCCTGACTGTGGGACCTGAGAGCAGCTGGTTGGCCAGAGTGAAGAGAATGCTGGAATAGATGGGCCCTTGGTCCGATCCAGGAGGGCTCTTGCATTTGTACAGTAAGATGAACAGCCATAGCGACTGGTGACAATGATGGCGAGAAGACAGACAGAGGATGGGAGAGGACAACCTTTTCCAAAAACTTGGAGGGGACACTGCATTGAAAGACCCAGGCAGGCTGGGATGAAGAGGCAGCTGAAACGTTCCCCTAACATAACCAATCCTAGAATGGAACTTAATTGCCTATTTCCATAAGAAGGAGAGGCAGGCATGAGGCAGGATGACCACTACATCCTCAGATGACCAGATCTCCACAGTCCTGGTGATCAGGCCCATTCGTGGGTTCTTCCAGCCTTCTGAAAGTCCTGCCATTTCCAACCACAAATGTGATGACTTTCTCCCGCTGCCCAGAATGCTGGGTTTTTCCACATTCATGCTGCTCCTTTTGTCAAAGGTTCATAGAATCATAGAATAGAAGAGTTGGAAGGGGCCACGAAGGCCATAGAGTCCAACCCCCTGCTGTTGCAGGACACCATGTTACCCATTCCAAGCTGTGGCAACAGAATGAATAGGCAATAATCAAAACAGCCCCCTTCAGCTAATTAATGCATCACAGTCAAAGCCAAGCCAGGAGATGCCGGCTTATTGGCAATCGGAGCAAATATTAATCAGTTCTCTCTAAGATTCCCTAAAAACAATTGGCTATGTAGGTTGCACCACTCAAAGTAGGAGGGTGAGAATGGGGCCTTCACAAGCACTGGCCCTCTCTCTGCCAGGAGCTACACCTTAACAAGGTTTTGAATGATGTCAGTCCAAGGTTTTTCTGTTCTTTAGCTACTACTTTCTCTCCAAAATGCAATTGCCTCTCCCCTGCTATGGTAGACAGAGAAGTCCTGTTTCACCTTGGCTGCTTATGAATAGTATAAATCTGAGATGGCAGTGCAATATTTGGAGAAAGCATCAAGCAGATTGTCATTAAAACATACCATGCAGCCAAAACTAGGTAAATTATGTTCAACTGATGCTACATCGGCGCACTGAGACATGACCTTGATAACCCCTCATCATACATTTTGGCTAAGATGAAGCAACCAACCAATCCCCCCTTCCCATCAACAAAGAAAAGCCCTGGAACAAGTGCCAAATGTTTATTGCAAACACACTCGGATGGATACCTCCCTTAGTCAAATAAAATGAGCCATCTGATCCACGTTAGATACTCCACAGTTATGAGGTTTAGCTTGAACATCTGGCTCAGAGCCAGCCAAGATGATCTCATGCATTTTTTTGCCCTCTCGAGTTTGTGATCTGAGAAAAGAGAAAGTGAGGTTTTTCTCTTGCTCTACAACAGTGGTTTTCACAAGTATGTGGTAAGGGCTGCTTGGAAGCTGATGGGGCATTTCTTAACATCACTGTGGGGACCAGCACATCAGCTCCAGTCATTCACTGCACTGCTCTGCCACAGGAGAATGCTGGAATAAAACTTCAGATATCCGCCCCCCCCCCTTTAAGAATCCCCAAATCTTGGATGTATCTTGATAAAAGCCAGTGCTATTCACAAATGAACCTGGGGCTGCTTTGGGTGCCAGGCTTGGGAGGTGCCTGTCATAGGCCAGCTTCTCAACATCTGGAACAAATTGCACATAGTTCAGCATTGCTTCCAAAGCTGGGCAGGCAGAGCTGCATGACCGGCATCATGTTAATTTGTTTCCTTTTAATGTGTAGGAAAATTGCTCACATTAGCACCCAATTGATACATGGGGCGTGTGTGTGTGAGAGAGAGCAATCGTGGGGGACTGATTAAACAAATTTATCATATTATTGTATCATATGAAGGGGATAAATCATACATCCATGTATGTCAGCCTTCTCCATCTTGGTGCCCTCCATATGTGTTGGACTACAACTCTCAGCATTCACCAGCCAGCAGAAGTGTACTCTTTGAGACATGGAATGTACTTTTTTAAAAGTGGCATTAGCAAAACAAAAGGAGGGGAGGCCAAGATGGTGGGACCATTTGGAACACTAATTATATTTGTAGTCCATGACTTGGGCTTCTGATTTGCAATGCCGAGGCCTGAAAGGACTGGTTCAGTGAGCAGCTTGAGGCCCAGCTTAGAAAGTGGTGGGATCTCTCACCCCCACCCTCTGTTTCTGGCAGGGGAGAATCACAGCCAGGTCCAGCACTGACTGTGCAGCAGTTGTGGCCAAAAGAGAAGAACATCCGAAGAGACAAGCTGGATCAGAGTAAGCTTCCGTCTGGTCTAGCATTCTGTTCACACGTGTCCAACCAGCTTTCCACATGGGAAACTGTCAGGCAGGTCATGTGAGCAACTGCATCCTCAGGCTCATGTTCCTCAGCAACTGGCACACCTAAGCATATGGTCTCTGATACTAGGGATCGCATGCAGTCATCTGGATTAGTAGCCATTGATGGCCTTGTCCTCCATGAATTGGTCCATTCCTCTACCACAAAGGTCAGGCTGAAACAAACCAACCAACCAACCAACCCAAGCTGGAGTGCCTTGTGATGGCAGCAGCCTGGAGACTTGCTCCTTCTCTCTGCTATCATGTGCCTGCATGACAGCACCCAGCAGATGATGGATGGATGCATTTCTTGTTTGATTTGTTTGCAGGAAGGACTTGTTCCTCCCACCAGCAGTGTCTGCAGTACACGATGGAAGAACTCCCTCACCTGGAGCCCACATAGGCACTGGCTGAGCTCACACAACTCAACAAGCAACGGTGCACGGTTACCACCCCTTGTTTGTTTTTCTTTTGCTATGATCTACTCAACATATGATCAAGTGGTTTTATGTTATTATGGTTTTCATTCTTCCTGCTCAGTCCTGCTCTTGACATTTATCCCATCAGCCACTCCATCTGCAATGCAATCCCAAGGTGCATCGCGCTTTGCTCATGTCATCTGCTTTTTCTTCATTGATCTGCACAGAGAGGCTAGATGGCTGGAGCCCCTCTAGCATCTGCTATTCTTTCCAGGGGGCTCTGTGGTACTTGCAAACCAGAACAGTGGGAACCAGGATCCTGGGTTCAGGAAGAACAGCAAGACATGATGGCATAAAAAACCCTAGAACAAACCTATAACAGATCTATATCCGAGGCCTTCCTCCAAGTGCCAGAAGAAGGGAGGCTTCAAGGATGGCAACAAGGGAGAGGGCCTTCTCAGTGGTGACCCCTCAGTTATGGAAGGCTCTCCCCACTGAGACCTGCCTGAAGCCAACAATGCTATCTTCTGGCACCAGATAAAGGTTGCCCTCAACTTTTAGGCAATGAATGGCATATAATGGAACAGATCAGCTGCTTTAACAGGTCTAGTTTTAATTGAAATTGTTTTAGTTTTTTTGAACTGTTATAAGTTTTGTAGTGGAATTTTATGTTGTATTTATCATATTTGCATTTTATTATTATATCATTTTTACTGTATAGCATGTTATTTTACCTGTTATGAGCTACTGTGAATTGCTCAGAGAGCTTTCCTAAAAATGAAATAAAATAATAACATCATTTAGCACTCCACTCTCTCTATCCTTTCATCCTATTTGTTATTTTTGTCAACTTGGGCTTCATTTCACAGCTTTGGGGAATAAACACAAAGTGTTCTCCAGGTGCTCCATCAAAGATTTTAAAAGGTGGAGGGGTGCTATTGTTTGGGGGGAAAACAAGAAAAGTCCATAATAAAACTATGAGGAGAGAAGGAGGGCTCTTTTATAAATTTGATGCTAGTCCTCATGGCACTTACATGTGGGAAGCTTCTGCTCTGTTATTTTGCTTGTGTGTACATATGAGAGAGAAAGAGCGAGAAGCTGCTCTGAAGAAGGCTTTTTCGTTGGACGTATTTCATGTCTTTTTCCATGATTGTTTGCCTCTACTCCAGTGGGATGGGGCTTGGAAGCTAGTGCGTGCATGGGTTGCCTTGGAAGAGGATTCTCATATGCAAATTGAAAACTGGCCCTTCCAAAAGTCCAGCACATCTGCCTCATGACATGATGAAGTTCAAAGCAGCCCGAGGAAGTTTATGGGAAGCAGCTGTTGGTTGTTGCGGCTAATTAAGAACAGGGTGAATGCGAGGATCTGACACAACAGGGTTACACAGTGCAATCAGGTGAAGAAAATTAAGGTCTGCCTTTAATAACAGCAAGTAGCAGAGGTGGCAAAGTGTTTTGAATGACATCACACACCCAGCTGGTTTACACCTCTGTAATGTGGAACATCATTCCAGTTGTGTAACACTTCATCCTTATTCTGGTTGTGGATGAGACGGGGAATGTTACCTTTCCGGAGGGCCAGCCCAAGGGAGAGTTGTCTCCGTGCTCAGGTATCCGTGTGGCTAACATTAAGCATGGCCTAAACATCCAGTAATATGCCACATCAGACCCCTAAATACATGTATATGATTTTCAAACTGCTAATTACTTCACTATGTTTTTGGCACTTCTGCAAGGTTCCTGGTGGCTCCAGCCAAGTTTACATCTACAAATCAAACATTTGCTACAGCTGCAAAAATGTTTTTACTTATTTATAGTATTATAATATTTTATAGCTATGAATAATGACAAGTGCATAAATCACTCATTAATTTGTATAACATATATGTGCTTTTTTGCTGTGGATTGTTTACTCAGCAATTGCATTGACATGATAACGGTGAAGTGTTGTGTACCACAGTCTAGGGAAAACATCTAAGATAGTAACACTGTACATGCTTACCTGGCGGGGATCAAGTCCCAGTGGGACTCGCTCTTGAATAGACATGTGTAGACTGCAGAGGATCATTCAAAGGTGCTCAGCCTAAACAGGCATCACGAAGCTGAAGGTGTGAAGGGCTTCTAAGGATGCTGTGCATTGCAGCTGGCCCTTCTGCCCTGGGCCTCCTTGTGTGACTGGGGAGGTGTGAAGGGAGACAACCAAACACCCTCACAGCTCATCCAGGCATTCAGAAAACCATACCTTCACATACAAATGGGAGGGATGCCCCTCCTGCTGTCTGTACTTGCAGCATGGACAGTCCTCAACAGGGAAGGGACCTACCCATGAGCCTCTAGGTGGCCCAGGGCCTCTGGGCAACGGGCCCCTCCCCACAGACATCGGCACTGTTCATGTACCAGGCTGAGTTAAGGCTGTGATGGGCTTCAGAGTCAGTCCCCAACTTTGCCCCTGAGTTTTGAATTTATACATGAGTTTCATTATGAATATCCACAAAGAAATCATGGATATGCAAAAGCTGATTTTGTGTACAACCATAATGGCCAATATTTTTTTTACTGCATATTTAATAGAAATTGTTTTGTTTTGTTTTTGTTCCATTGTGCTCACTAAGACTTACTTGCACCTAGGCACACATAGTGTTGGAGTTGTTGTTGTTGTTGTTGTTAGTCGCGAAGTCGTGTCTGACCTATCACGACCCCATGGACAACATTCCTCCAGGTCTTCCACCATCCCCCGGAGTCCACTCAAGCTCACACCAACCACCTCAGTGACTCCATCCAGCCACCTCATCCTCTGCCGTCCCCTTCTTCTTTTGCCATCTATTGTCCCCAGCATTAGACTCTTCTCCAGGGAGTCCTTCCTTCTCATTAGGTGGCCAAAGTATTTGAGTTTCATCTTCACTATCTGGCCTTCTAAAGAGCAGTCAGGGTTGATCTCCTCTAGGACTGACCGGTTTGATCGCCTTGAGGTCCAAGGGACTCGCAGGAGTCTCCTCCAGCACCACAACTCAAAGGCCTCAATCCTTTTGCGCTTGGCCTTCCTTATGGTCCAGCTTTCACAGCCATACATTGCAACTGGGAAAACTATAGCCTTGACTATACGCACTTTTGTTGGCAGGGTGATGTCTCTGCTTTTTAGTATGTTATCTAGATTTGCCATAGCTTTCCTCCCCAGGAGCAAGCGTCTTTCAATTTCTTGGCTGCAGTACCCGTTTGCGGTGATCTTGGAGCCCAGGAAAATAAAATCTGCCACTACCTCCATTTTTCCACATCTATTTGCCAGGAAGTGAGAGGACCAGATGCCATGATCTTAGTTGTCTTAATGTTGAGTTTCAAGCCAACTTTTGCACTCTCCTCCTTCACCCGCATCAAGAGGCTCTTTAGTTCCTCTTCACTTTCTGCAATGAGAGTGGTATCATCTGCATATCTGAGGTTGTTGATATTTCTCCCAGCAATCTTGATTCCAACTGGCGATTCATCTAGCCCTGCCTTTCTCATGTTGGAGTGTTGGAGACTGGACCCTAAATGTCATCTCTCCCCACTCCCACTTCATTTCCTTTAGTTCACTATGAACCACAGAAAGAGCACAATGGCCTTCACCTGCAGTCTTCCCTCAGCTAGATTTTCTACCCCTCAGACTAGATAATAACCCTGGATAATAACCCTGCAGTGGTGTTAGACATTGCTCTTCCAGCAACATGGCACCAATTGGCCCTTCCTACATACAAAAATAATGGCAGAATTGATTTGCTTTTTCAGGTGGAGCTTGTCAAATGTTTATGAACAGAAGGAAAAAATGAAGGAAAACAAAAGCTGGAAAGCACATGTACAGTTATTCCTGATTCCTATCATTTTGGGCTGGAGAAACCTCTGAATTGCAGCTACAGCAACATTCAGGACTTTTCCATTGTTTTAAATGGGCAGCACTTGCTGTTCCACAAGGGTAGGCTTTGGAATGGCTTGCAGAGAAACCAGGATAGTCCTGTTCCAGGCAATGTTCACTCTATGCTTCTCTTCCTGGCTAAATGTCAGCCATAGCTGTGTGTTTGCTCATTGGCTGAATTCACTGAAAGTCTAATTGGCTGAATGAATTCATCTAAACTACAGTTAAAAATTAGAACTAAAATCATGGCATATAAAATTAAATATACAATGAAAATAATTCCTTCAATTACAGTGCCCCCCTCCACCAAGACCATAGGATACATGTTAAAGATATAATATGTATTATATTATATTATTATTTTGGTACATTTCCCCCTTCCTGCAATGATTCTTTTGAAGGTTCAAATCATTTTTCTTTTTTAAAATATGTAATAAATTGGCCCCAAAACCCATTAAACTTACTTTTCTTTATATGCCTTTTTCTCACATTAATATTGCAGGCTAATTTATCATTAAAAGCTATATTCCAACTTTTCTGTATCAATCACACTACTGATAATCATATTTCACTTTCCAGTTCTTAGCGTTGATTAATCTCACAACAGTTATTAAATTTGTATATCCTTATTTTTAATTAATAGCCTTATTTTTCGAACTCCATTTTTTCTTATCAACTATGACAGTAGTGCAATCTCAGAGTGTATTTCTATATTTAAACTTAACATTTTACTGCTCTTTTTAAAAATCTCTTTCCAAACCTTCATTATATATTGACATTCCCACCACACATAGAAATATGCATCCACAATCACATTTCCAACATAAATTAGAATATTTGTTATCCATACAATTCAACTTCACTGGCTTTAGATAGCACTTCCATACAATTTCAAAAACATTTTCTTTTATTCTTACTGAGAGACATTTTAATACCCTCTTCATCCAAATATTTTCTCAGTCTTCATTACTGATGTTCTTTCTCAAATTTTCCTCATCTTGCTTTAAGTGAATTGTATTGATCCTGTTCTTTTAACAATATCTTATACATTTTACTTACTATCTCTGTCATCCACATATTCTCTTGTTTTTCCTTTTCTAAAATCATATCTTCAAATTTTGTGTAATCCATGCATCTGTGTCTTTTTTTAAGTTCAACATTAATTGAATCACATTATACCAAGTTATTTCCTTCTTTCCTAACATTGCATTTATCTCCCCATTTTTATTCATTTTCCTAGTCAATCTTTTAATCTAATTATTTGTTTATTCTTTAATATCTTCCCTAAAATCTCTCAAATTTAATGGAAACCCTTCTAATTCAGTAATTAGACATAATGGTGAAATTGTTGGCATAATTTTTCCTCATACTTATTCTAGCTTTGTAGTGTATTTTTAAGGAAAGGAATTTTTTACCTTTCAATTATATTTTTATTATTGTATTTGGAAAAATATCTATCAAGTATTTTTATTTATTTATTTTTATTTATTTAAATATTTATATGCCGCCCCTTACAACAGCCTTGGGGCGGCTCACAATACTATCCTTCAAGTTGAAAAAAAAATCTAGTTTTAGCCATATTACCTTGTTGAGTTGTAATATAATATTTGATTCTCTTTTTTATCCCCATTACAAAACTTTTAAATCATATCTTGCCAATCTTTTAATTCTTTACCTGTTATCTTAATTAGTAACATCATAAATAAAAAATATCTTAGATAATATTTTTTATCTTTTATAATGCTATTCTACCAGACCAAGATAATCCAATCTTCCTGAATTCATTCATTTTCATTTATATTTGTTTTAATTTTTCTTTCTCTTCCTTATCATTATTAAATGACAGTATCTCTGATTTATTCCAGTTTATCCTTAAACCTGCTATCTCTTCAAATTCTTCCAGATACATTCTGACCTGACCCATAGTTTCTAATGAATCCCTTATTGTTAGCAAGGTAACATCAGCAAATATGCTAATCTTGATCTCATTCTCAAAACCTATACCTTTATTGTATTAGCATTCCTAACATTATTCTATGACCAAAGCAAACAATATTGGGGAAAGGGGGCACCCTTGTCTAGTACCTCAGCCTTAGGGCATTTGCTCCATTATACCATCATTCAATATCACATTGTAGTGATATCACATTCACTACTGCAATGCAGTTGTTTTATTACACCTTTAAATCATTTTCCAAATCCTAATGTTTCTATTAATATCTTTATTGTTGGCCATTCCACTCAATCAAAAGCTTTAAAAATATCTAAGATATTATGCCAGCTTTAAATTTCCCTTTACCTACAACTTCTAATATATTCAAAACTGTGTCTCCCTACGATAGTCACTTTGATCCATCTTAATATATTTATCATTCAATGTCATTCTATTTACCAATATTGCTGTACAATCTTTTGCATCTTGGTTTATCAGTGATATCAGTGATATAGTTATGTAAGGCCCTGGATCAGTCAAATTTTTATTAGACTTAGGAATTAAAACTATTGTAGAGTATTTCCAAGATGCTGTCATGTTTCCTCTTTCTAGTACTTTATTAAACAAAGCTTTTAATTTTGGAATCAACAACTATTTAAAAACTTTATCGTATTCTTGTCCTAATCCATCTATCTCAGGATATTTCTCAATTTTAAGCTTATTAATACTTTCTTCTATTTCTTCCTCTTTAATTCTTTGTTCCATTAGGTCTGCATCCATCTGTTGTAATTTTCCCCACATTTTTCTCTCTATATAATCTAACTTAATCTAATGATAATTCTCCACCTGTATATAACTTAGAAAAAAAATATTACTAATTTACCTCTTTTTAAATTACACTTTTCCCATTTTCATCCCTAACTATTCTAATTAGATTTTAAAATTTCTTTTGTTGTACAAAACTGGCCAACAACCTTGAATTCTTATTGCTAAATTCAAAGTACTCCCTTTTCAAATAAATTACATTTCTCTGTATTTTTTCAACTTCTACATTTTCCAATTTCTTTCTTTTAACTTGTATTTCTGCTAGGATTTTTCGATCTCTCTTTTGGATATATTTCTTCTCTAATTTCTTTATTTCCCTTTCCAAAATTTCCACCTGTTTGCTCTTTTTCCTTTTTAGAATATATGCTCTTTAATACTCATTCCTCTTGCAAGTGCCTTCATTGTGTCCCACACTAGGCCTTTATCACTACCCTCCCTGTCACTCATTTCCCAAATTTCCTTTAACTCTTTCTCCATTTGGTCTGCTACATCCCTATATTGTAGTATATTAGTACCCATCCACCATCTTTTACTTTCTTCATAGTCCCATTTGATTCTAAAACCCATATTTATCAAAGCACTTTTCTCACACCAATGATCAATTCATACACTCTGCTAAGCAAATCTTTAGACACAAATATATAATCTATTCTGGAATAGGTTTTGTGAACTAATGAGTAGAAAGTAAACCCTTTTTTAATGCCATTACCATCTCTCCATGCATCTTTCAACCCATTTTCATTTACCAATTTATTCAGTATTGTGCCTTTTGTTCCTGTTTAATAGGATTTTACTTATCCCTTGTTTTAGTGATTACTGTGTTAAAATCTCCATCCAATATTATATATTATTGTATTATTTGTCTTGATATTGTATTTGTTTTCTTGTACCATATTTGAATTATTAGTTTATATAATACAGGTATTATTTTTTCATCCCTCTTGAATACTGCTGTGCTGTTCATTTGGATGAAGGGAGGTTTAAAATAGTTTTAATAAAAAAGGAAGAATACAGGGAATTATTATTTTCAGAAGAGTAGAACAACAATTTAAATATTGTTAATTTAATATGAATATTATTAAATAATTAACAATATTTAGTTTAACATTATTAAATATTACTCATGTAATATTTGAACTAGGAGAATTTTGTGTAACCAAATAATGGGACATTTTCCTGGCTGAACTGAAATAAAAAGTAAATAATAACAAAGTTGGCAGATTGTGAATTGAGCAATCAACATTAGTTTAACCCAGAAGCAGCAGTGAGATATATTAAACAGGTAATCAACAAATGCATTTTCTAAAAGCACATAGTCCAAAGTCCCAGAGACATGAGAAGTGCTCCATGTTGGAGCCATCCTTCTGCCGTACCTCATTTTAATGGCGGGTGTACCTCTGCAGTGTTTCTAGATAAGCTGCTTAGACAATGCTGATGAAGGAAAAAAGCATCACCAGAAGAGGGGATTAAAGATGATGCAGATCTGAAAAAATGCCTTTGTTAATTTAAATTTATGCACCCCCATATATAGGAAAACTATAATCCATTGCTATAATTTACACAGAAATACACAGAACACTATAGCAAAGGAGTTTGTGACCAGGTGATCCATGCACCTGCTTGGTCTGTTGTCCAGACCTGGATTGGTAGCTGCTCTCCCTTTTGATGCTTCCTTATCTCTACACTGGACAAGCTGCACAGCTCTTCACCTTTAAAGAAAGACCAACTTTGCTTTGCAAAGGTGCCCATTCTGCTGCTGCAAAATGCAGAAGGAGAGAAATCCCTCTGGACCTTATTATCACCTTTTGTTCTTCCTGATTCTAGCTGTGACCTCCCATGCCTGAGATACCAGCAGAGCAGAGTTGTCTTAAAATGCAACAGAGCACAATTATGACGGGTGGCTAGCAGCCAAGTCATTTAACACATTGGCCATTTCTGCCTGTTAAAGAGTCCACTTGAAATGTTAAAGCCACCTGATTTTTAACACAAAAACTGAAGGCAGACAACTTATTAGAAGTTCACATATAGCTTTGGCCATAATTAAAAACACACCAGGAGGAGGGAGAATGAGAAAGGTCTCTGAGAAGAAACAGATTTCCCTGGAATGTGCCTGGTGTAGCAAAATATCTAAATGGAAACTGCTAATTTGCCTAATTGATTTAAATTAATGGGGAGATTGCTGCAGTGCTTCTCTCTCAGCATAAGTTATAAAGCTCCATACTGCTGGCTTGAGCCATAGGTCTGTGTGGCCTTGGAATGTCATTGTTTGTTGGGTAACTGTTACAAGCTGTAGCATGCCATTCCAGCACTTTGCTATAACAGCTTGTGCACCAAAACTCTTGTTCCTACATTAGATTGCAGGGTTCCACACACACACACACACACACGCTGCACACGAGAGCACATGGACAGGGCTCTGACTAAATATCTCACAGAATTACATTGTTTTGCAATTTGTTCCATGTATGCAGGTTATATAACACAACCTGATGAAGGCCTGTTTACTTCTAGGTGGATTTAAAAACTGGATTTTGTTTGTTTACTTATTTATTTGGTTAAGGCTTCAAACATGAGTTGGCTTAATCTATACATTGAGGGACTAGAAAGATTTAGTTGAAAAGCTTTAATCATTTTAAACTTCACCCTGGGTCAATAGGAAACCTAGCACTGGTTGCAAAATGGGTCAGGTTTTACCCCAGACAAAAGTGTCTCAGGCAAGGAAAAATCTAAATATGAAAAGATCCTTGTTTGACAGAATGTTTCTCTGGGTGTTCTAAATCAGTATAAGAATACATTTCAGCTAGTACGGGTAATTTAAAATTTAATCTTTCCTTTAGCTATTCACAGCAATAACATCTCCGTAACAGTGTTTTGCTTACTGGGCTTTGATCTGCACGACAATAGTTTGACCTATAAAGTTTAAACCAACATGAAAGAAAGTGGCTGTAGGTTTAGCTGTATGCAAATTATGCACCAAAATGTGAGTTGGGGGGAGTCCAGTTAGCCCAACAGGTAGGATGAAGGTAATAATGTTGATAACATAATGTGCAGGAACTGGCATTTCAGAACTGTGACATCAGCAGTGGACTGGATGAAGGAAGGTGCACAAGCATAAGCTCAGTACAGATTAAACAGCAATGATAACAACACAAGACTCCATGGATGGGTTAGTTGGAGAAACGCCTGCTGTAGATGGAATCATACTGGCTGGGTTCAGACAAAGTGATACTCCACATGCAAAGGTTACGTATGGGTTGAGTGTGAGCTATTGTTGAACTGTGGGCTGTTCCTGAAACATGGTTGACTAAAGCCAGCTGGGCGAACAAGCCATGGTGTGTTAACTACAAATGACCTTTGAAGTGAACCCAGAGGGTTCGGTTGTAGCAAGCCTGGATCAATGCATTACTAATTTATTATTAAATTTGGAATTGGTTGCAAACTATGGAGCCTGAACAGCAAAGTAGTGCACAGATTCCCTGCACTAAATTGTCAGTCATTCTACGACCAAGATCCCCCCCAGAAACATACCTTAGGCAGTGTTCTTCAGGGCTTCCTGCACTGGGTGGAGGAGGACTTCAAGGCCATCTTCATGCAGCCAGCTGGCAGGAGTACTAAACATCCCATGCCATCAACTCCCCCGCAGCCACATGAAAAATAATCATAGAAGGCCCATAGGGTGGTGGCGCATGAAATCATGCTGCTGTACATGATTCCGAGAGCAGCTCTCATGAGGCACCTTGATATTGTGCAGGTTCAAAAACTCCTTGGCACAGAGTTAGGGTTTGAACTGAAGTAGAACTCACAGACAAATGTGTTACTGCTCATGCAAATAAAGGTCTCACTTGGACTATGTGGGCCCATTTTGAGTTCTTCACAAGGCTGCCCTTGAAGGCAGTTTGGAAGCTTCAGCTTCCAGTACATTTCCAGGTCCAAATAATTTTTTAAGCTGTATTTTTTTTTTAAGGCTGAGTCCTTCCTGAGTATCTCAAGGAATGCCTTCACCATCGCATGGCAACCATGCTGTGTTCTCTGTCCGTCTGTCTCTTAATAAAGCAAGCTTTGCAGCACCACTGCTGAGTACACTGAATTACCCATGAGACCTGTAAATTAGACTGTACACACAAAAAGATGCCCCTCAGAAATCAACCATGTTGGTTTGAATGGCAACTTGTCTCCATGTATGGCAGGTTGCCCACATTAACATCATGTTTCACCTTGGTTTGGAGGCAGGAAGTTACCAGATCTTACTTTCTTTCTTCCCTATGGAGTGGGGAGGGGATCCAGATCTAACCCCCAGTAAACAGAAGGACTTCTATTGGTGAAAAGTTCTGGGATCCAGCACAGCTTCCTTCATTGTGGCAGTAATTTTCAGATTGGGAAACTTAAATGAGCAATAGCAAAACCATCAGCGGCATTGCTTCTGATTTGTATCGTATGAAAAGGGTGATACAAATCCAAAGTAACGATGAAGTAGTTTGCAGATAAAGCTGCCAACTTCCACTTCGCTACATGCATACAAAGTGCAATAGCAAACTATTGGGAAAATACCGGGTTTGATTTGAATTATAAGAAATTTCCTTGGATTGGGTCAATTTTTTTGCTTGACTCAGTTGCTGCTTTCTTTTTCTTTCGGCTTTAATAAGCTCATCTTCACAAGTGTAAAGGTTTTTATTCATGGGCTTCAGCAAAACATGAAAATGGTGGGGGAACATCTAACATGCAGTAAAAATGGTAAAGGAGCAGAGCCACCAACTTACACATTCATGCAAGCGATAGACTTTGGGGTGCAACATACTCCAGTTCAGAAAATATTCTATATCATCTGCTATTAAATGGCACATTTCCGAATCAGTACCTATGACACAATCCTTTCTTCTCTCGTATGACTTATCTCGTGGTTTGCTGATCTGTATCATTCCCAGTTCTGGTTTCTTTTTCACAGAATGATCTATCATGACACTGGACATATATCATTTTTACATGTTAATCCGACCCATTCCATAATGTGCGGGACCGGGTGATGGCTCCTTTTTTCCCCTCTGAGCAAGGACCTGAACTGTCCTTGAAACATTCCTTTTGTGGCTGGCTCTGCATGTTTGCTAATTTTACACGTATCCTTCTGCCTTTCAATAGAAAGTTTGATTGCATATCCATTTTCCCTGGTTATGAAGTGTCCTTCTCCACACCTCATAACTCACATTTATATTAGTTTCTATTGCACCTCATAATACGTTGAATTTCCCTCTCACTCCAGTTATAACGAGCCTCACATCACATTGGTGTATAATGCTTTTTGGTTTGTAAAATGTTATTATCCCAGATTAACGAGTCTCTCATCACATTTTACATTAGCTCTACTGGTTTCATTTATGCATTGTAATTCAACAAATGCCTTGTTTAAATCACTGCACGGTTTTATTGCCTTCTATTGCATAATGTAACATAATAGGGGACTTTCATGTCCCCCCCCCCCCTCCATACAAAAATGGTATTACCTCTACTAAGTGAAGTACAGTGAAGTTCTCCTATGGACAAGGCTCATGCAAGCTCATTTTGTGCACCTTCAAACCTTAATGCAATTCATATTGACTTTTGCCAGTATGAAATGGAAACTCAGAAAAAATGGAGTGGCTCTAATATTGAGGCAATAGGTAGCACAGGCAGTAAGCGAATATAATGCAAAGTATGACCGGATCACACTTTGGAGAGGAAAAAAAGAAGAACCTGGGAACTACAGACTAGTCAGTCTGACATCAATCACTGGGAAAATTCTGGAGCAGATTATAAAGCAGTCAGTCTACAAACACCTTGAATGCACTGCAGTGATTACTAGAAGCAAGCCTGGATTTGTCAAGAACAAATCCTGCCAGATTAATCTGAGCTCATTTTTTTGATTGGGTAGCCTCCTTGATGGACTGTGGGAATGCTGTGGACACCATCTATCCTGACTTTAGTAAAGCTTTTGACAATGTGCCCCATGATATCCTGATTAGCAAACTAGCTAAAAATGGACTAGATGGAAGAACTGTCAGGTGGATCCCCTGATAGAATCAGACTCAAAGAGTGCACATCAATGGCACCTTCTCAAACTGGGGAGAGGTAACAAGCAGGGTACCACAGAGTCCTTTGTCCAGTGCTATTCGACTTTTTAAAATTAATGATTTGGATGAGGAAGTGCAGGTGGTGATGAGCATATCTGCAGATGACACAAAAATGGGTAGAATAGCTAATCTCCTGGAAGACAGAAATAAGATTCAAGGTGATCTTGAAAGCTGGAGCATGGGCTGAAAACAACAGAATGAAATTCAATAGGGACAAATGCCAAGTTCTGCACCTAGGACAAAGAAACCAAATGCATCATCACAAGATGGGGAATACTTGACTGAAGAACACTGCAAAAACTGAGCTTGTTAAGCCTGAGGGGGTGATATGATAGCACTCTTCAAGTATTTCAAGGGTTATCACAAAGAGGAAGGCCAGGATCACTTCTCAATCCTCCCAGACTGCAGGACACAGAAAAACAGGCTCAAATCACAGGAAGTCAGGTTATGGCTGAACATCAGGAAGAACTTCCTGGCTGTTAGAGCAGTATGAGAATGGAACCAATGACCTAGGGAGATTGTGGGCTGTCCCACACTAGAGGCACTCAAGATGCAGCTGGACAGCCATCTTGATTTGATATGAAGCCCTGCACTGAGCAGGGGGTTGGACCGAATGACCTTCTATCCCCTTTCAACCTTACTTGTCTGTGATCATATCAAACCAAATTTTCAGAAAACCTATCAACATAACCATCATTCAAGGCGCACAAGAATAACAGATGTTGGACCAGGAGAAGATTGTGCTAGTAATCATGAATTCTTAATCTAAAAAATGAGTCAAGCTGAAAAGAATCACTAACAGATGCACAGTACAATGTAAATAAAATTCTTGAGAAAGTTGAAGCACACATAAAGAACAGGTTTGTATTACTGAACTCAAGTGATCATGATTTAGAGAAATTAAGGATTGAAACCCAAAAAAATATCAGAGGAAATAAGCATAAAGTAATTCCTGTAAGACTAGTGGGAGAAAGGACTAGATGGATGACAGAAGAAACACAATTGCTAAGGACAGGTGAGAAGCAAAAGTTAAAGGGGACAGAGTTAGGGTCAGAATCCTGAATGCAACTTTTCAGTGATTATCAGAAAGAGACGAAAAGAACAATTACAACAGCCAGTGAAAATAAATAGAGGAGAACAACAGAAGAGGGAAAAGACATTCAGACATTTAGACATTTCTAAAAGATCCAGAAATGAAAGGGACATTCAAACCTAGATTAGGAATTCTGAAAGACCAACAGAGGAGCACACTATTTGCCCAGGATAAAATAAAGAGAAGGTGGAAAGAATATACAGAAGAACTATAGAGAAGAGGTAAAAAGATGACTGACTCCTTTAAAGGGGAACTCTATGAGGAAGAACCTGAAATATTAGAAGGTGAAGTGAAAGCTTCTCTGAAAGCCCTTGGAAGGAGGAAAGCACTCAGAGTATATAGGGTACCAAGAGATAAAAGTATTCCAAGCTGCAGAGACTGGATTGATCTTAATCCTAATAAAAGTATGCCAACAAATATGGGAAACAAAACAATGACACAAAGATTTGAAATGTCCCATATATGTTCCAATCCCCAAGAAAGGAGATGCTAAGGAATGTAGCAACTTTAAGACCATTGCACTAATTTCCCATGCAACCAAATGATTCTTTGTTGTGACAAATTTCGCCCTATATGGAGTGAGAAATATAGTCTGACATTCCAGCTGGATTCCAAAAAGGAAGAGGCCCTTGAGATTGTATCACAAACTGGCTACTGGAGTAGGCCAAAAAAATCTCAGAAGACAATCATTCTGTGTATTTTGTTGTTGTTGTTAGTTGCGAAGACATGTCTGACCCATCGTGACCCCATGAACAACATTCCTCCAGGCCTTCCTGTCTTCCACCATTCCCTGGAGTCCAGCTAAGTTCACACCGACTGCTTCAGTGACTCCTTCTAGCCACCTTATCCTCTGCTGTCCCCTTCTTTTGACATCTATTGTTCCCAGCATTAGGCTCTCGCAGGAGTCTTCTCCAGCACCACAATTCAAAGGCCTCAATTCTTTTGCGCTCGGCCTCCCCTATGGTCCAGCTTTCACAGCCATACATTGCAACTGGGAAAACCATCGCCTTGACTATACGCACTTTTGTTGGCAGGGTGAGGTCTCTGCGTTTTAGTATGCTGTCTAGATTTGCCATAGCTCTCCTCCCCAGGAGCAAGCGTCTTTTAATTTCTTGGCTGCAGTCCCCATCTGCGGTGATCTTGGAGCCCAGGAAAATAAAATCTGTCACTACCTCCATTTCTTCCCCATCTATTTGCAAGGAAGTGAGAGGACCGGATGCCATTATCTTAGTTTTCTTAATGTTGAGTTTCAAGCCAACTTTTGCACTCTCCTCCTTCACCTGCATCAAGAGGCTCTTTAGTTCCTCTTCACTTTCTGCCATGAGAGTGGTATCATCTGCATATCTGAGGTTGTTGATATTTCTCCCAGCAATCTTAATTCCAAGTTGTGATTCATCTAGCCCCGCCTTTCTCATGATGTGCGCTGCATACAAGTTAAATAGGCAGGGCGACAGTATACGGCCTTGCCAAACTCCTTTCCCAATGTTGAACCAATCAGTGGTTCCGTGTACAGTTCTCACTGTTGCTTCTTGACCCGCATATAGATTTCTCAAGAGACAAATAAGATGGTCTGGTACTCCCATCTCTTTAAGAACTTGCCACAATTTGTTGTGTTCCACACAATCAAAGGCTTTAGCATAGTCAATGTTTTTCTGGAACTCCCTAGCTTTCTCCATGATCCAGCGTATGCTGGCAATTTGATCTCTAGTTCCTCTCCCTCTTCGAAATCCTGCCTGTACTTCCTGTAGTTCTCAGGCCACATACTGCTGGAGCCTAGCTTGTAGGATTTTGAGCACAACTTTGCTAGCATGTGAAATGAGTGCAATGGTGTGGTAGTTTGAACATTCTTTGGCATTGCCCTTCTTTGGGATCGGAATGTAAACTGACCTTTTCCAATCCTGTGGCCACTGTTGAGTTTTCCAAATTTGCTGGCATATTGAGTGTAGTACCTTTTACTGCATCGTCTGTTAAGATTTTGAATAGCTCAGCTGGAATACTGTCGCCTTCACTAGCTTTGTTGTTGCTTAGACTTCCTAAGGCCCATTTGACTTCACATTCCAGGATGTCTGGCTCGAGGTCAGTGACCACCCCATCGTGGTTATCAGGGACGTTAAGCTCTTTCTTGTATAATTCCTCTGTGTAATCTTGCCACCTCTTAATCTCTTCTGCCTCTGTTAGGTCCCTGCCATTTTGATCCTTAATCATGCCCATCTTTGCATGAAAGTTTCCCTTCATATCTCCAATTTTCTTGAAGAGATCTCTGGTCCTCCCTATTCTATTGTTTTCTTCTATTTCTTTGCACTGTTCATTGAAGAAGGTATTCTTATCTCTTCTAGCTGTTCTCTGGAATTCTGCATTCAACTGTATGTATCTTTCTCTTTCTCCCTTGCCTTTCGCTTCCTTTCTTTCCTCAGCTATTTGTAAAGCTTCCTCAGTCAGCCATTTTGCTTTCTTGCATTTCTTTTTCTTTGGGATGGTTTGAGTTGCTGCCTCTTGTACAATGTTGCAAACCTCCATCCATAGTTCTTCAGGCACTCTGTCTATCAGATCTAATTCCTTAAATCTATTTGTCACCTTTACTGTATATTCATCAGGGATATGATTTAGGTCATACCTGAGTGGCCTCATGCTTTTCCCTACTTTCTTCAATTTAAGCCTAAATTTTGCAACGAGAAGCTCATGATCTGAACCACAGTCAACTCCTGGTCTAGTTTTTACCGACTGTATAGAGCTTCTCAATCTTTGGCTGCAGAGCACATAGTCAATCTGATTTCTGTGTTGACCGTCTGGTGATGTCCATGTGTAGAGACGTCTCTTGGGTTGTTGGAAAAGAGTGTTTGCTATGATCATCGTATTCTCTTGATAAAATTCTACCAGCTTGTGCCCTGCTTCATTTTGTACTCCAAGGCCAAACTTGCCTGTTAATCTGGTTATCTTTTGGCTTCCTACTTTAGCATTCCAATCCCCCATGATGATAAGGATATCATTTTTTGGTGTTAAGTCTAGAAGGTGTTGTAGGCCGTCATAGAACTGGTCAACTTCAGCCTCTTCAGCACCAGTGGTTGGGGCATAGACTTGGACTATTGTGACGTTGAATGGTTTTCCTTGGATTCGAACTGAGATCATTCTGTCATTTTGGAGATTGTATCCCAGTACTGCTTTCCCTACTCTTTTATTGACTATGAAGGCTACTCCATTTCTTCTGAGGGATTCTTGACCACAGTAGTATACCTGATGGTCATCTGAATTAAATTCACCCATTCCTGTCCATTTTAGTTCACTGATTCCTAAGATGTCGATGTTCAGTCTTGTCATCTCATTTGACCACATCCAGCTTGCCTTGATTCATGGATCTTACATTCCAGGTTCCTATGGAGTATAGATCTTTGCAACATCGGACTTTCCTTTCACCACCAGATACATCTGCAACTGAGTGTCCTTTCGGCTTTGACCCAGTCACTTCATTCTTTCTGGCGCTACTAGTACTAGCCCTCTGCTCTTCCCCATTATCATATTGGACACCTTCCAATGAGGTGATGAGCCACCTGGGGGGCTCATCTTCCGGTGTAATATCTTTTTGCCTTTTGGTACTGTCCATGGGCTTTTCATGGCAAAGATACTGGAGTGGGTTGCCATTTCCTTCTCCAGTGGATCACGTTTTGTCAGAGCTCTCTGCTATAACCTCTCCGTCTTGGGTAGCCCTGCACAGCATAGCTCATAGCTTCATTGGGCTACACAAGCCCCTTCACCACGACAAGGCAGTGATCCATGAAGGAGCTGTGTATTATAGATGACAACAAAGCTTTTGACTGTGTGGATCATGAGAAGCTATGGGTGGTCCTGAAATAAAAGGGTTTGCTTTTGATCAACAATTTGACAACCACCACTTGATTTTTCTAATGGGGAACCTGTACCACATACAAGATGCTAGTGTTAGGCCAGAACATGGAGAAATAGGATGGTTTCCTAGAGGCAATGGTGTCATACAAGGGTGTATTTTATTTCCCTATCTGTTCAGTCTATATGCGGGGTATATAATACGGAAAGCTGGATTAGGATTAGAAGAAGGAGTGGAAATGCGATTGATCATTAATTTAAAATATGCAGATGAGACAACATAACTGGCAGAAAGCACCAATGAATTGAAATAATTCCCAATGGAAGTTAAAGAAAGTGGAAGAAGAAAGTGCAAAAGCAGGACAACAGCTGAACAGTAAGAAAATAAAAATAATGACTATGAAAGAGTTACATAACTTTACTGTCAACAATGAAGAAATTGTGAAAGATTTTGCATACCTTGGCTCGGTCATTAATTTGAAAGGAAACTGCATCCAAGAAATTTGAACAAGACTTGGAAAGACATCAGTGAGGGATCTAGAAAAGATTATCAAGTATAAGGATGTTTCACTGGATACCATGGCCAAGATCATGCACACTATTGTAGTCCCAATCACTATGTATGGGGATGAAAGCTGGTCAGTGAAGAAAGCTGATAGGAAGAAAATGGATGCGTTCAAACATGGTGCTGGAGGAGAGCTTTGTGAATACCATGGACTGACAGAAAGATGAGCAAGTAGACCATTGATCAAATCAAGCCAGAATTTTCCCTGGAAACAAAATGGCAACACTGACTGTCACATTTCAAGTACACCATGAGAAAGCAAGACTTACTGGAGAAGAAAATCATTCTAGCGAAAACCAAAGGCAGAAGAAAACCAAATATGAGATGGAATGATCCCATAAAGGAAGCCACAATCTTGCATTTATGAGAGCTGAGCAGGGCTTTCAAGGACAGAATGTTTTGGAGGGCATTCATCCATAGTCACCAGAGAAAACTTGATAGCATTTAAAAAAACAACAGTAGTTGATGATGCCAGCATATATCTCACTGCATCTGCTAATCACAAGTCTTGTAAGAAATGAAGTGCTTAGCTTGCTAAATCTAGATCTGGGCTCAAGAGCCTCCTCAAATGAAGTTACTCATGGAAAACAGTATAGAAGAAAAAGAAGTCCTTTTGGTTGGTGCTTGAATCTATCCTTATAAATGGTTCCTTATGGACAAGAGACTGTTGATGTGACTCCTTTTCGTAGAATGGAAATACAAGATTTTTAAAACAGTAGCAATTTCCTGACATCTTTGGGATATTTTGTGCAGGAAACCATTACCCCAGTGATAAACTAAAATCCATTAACCTTTTCACAATAGATGACAGTGAAGCACTCCATTGATTAGGCAAAAGAGGGTGCTCCATCTAATTACTCCAAACTAGTTGAAGTTCCTGTATGTAATTGTTATTCACTGATAAGAGACATTTATACACATAAATTTGGGCAAATTTAGTTCTTCAGCTTCATTCATTCCTTCCAATTACACAGGTGGCTCTAAACCTGTGAAAGCAGCAGGGCCAAACCTAGATTTAAAAAAAAACCACTTCAGTTGCATAGATGGTCATTCAGCCATAGCTGGCTATTTATAATTAGTGCACAAACCAGAATATAGCAGAAAGCTATTCTCAGGATTTACAAGCTGATCCAAAGTAAAGATCAGCTTGTTCCTCCAAGAACTCAAAACAAATGTTTTCTTGCCAGTCTTCAAATCCAGATTTCCCCACATAGTTAGGTTTGCATGCCAAAAATCAATCAAACTGCAATTAACATGAAAAAGTGTCCCATGGTTCTCTAACTGCTTTTTGGTATGCTAAAAATCAAGTGCAATCCATTCAGGAAGAGGGTTGAAACAGGAAGACCCCAGAACTGACAAGGGAGAAAAATCTAAACAAAACACACCAATATCTAGCACAAGTCAACAGATAAGCCTATTGGTGTGGGGAAAGATCAGGAAAGCCAAATGCACTTTCTTTAATTGAAAGTTGCATCCTTCTTAGGATATTTGTGACAGTGTGGAATCCTATAAAAAAAAAGAAAAAAAAATAAGCCTCTGAAAAAACTTGCCAGGTATAAATAAAGGAAAACCACCTAAAGGATAAACAATTCAAACTGCCATATTTTTCGCTCTGTAAGATGTACCTGACCATAAGACGTACCTAGTTTTTAGAGGAGGAAAGCAAGAAAAAAAATATTCTGAATCAAATGGGCACATAATCACAGGCACATTCCCCATCACTTCCCCATGGGCTGCACATCTGACAGGCTTACTGCACACGCATATTTGCTCTGTAAGACTCACAGACATTTCCCCTTACTTTTGAGGGGGGAAAATTGAGTCTTATAGAGCAAAAAATACGGTATTACATTCACTGTAAGTGTGTTTACTGTACCCCATAGATTAAGTTTTAAGGGTGCCTATCTATCAATGTCCCAGGAGATCTCATTAATTAAGTGTTCTCAAGTAAGTAATATACTGGAGCCAAAGTCTTAATTGACACTGGTTAGTTGACACTATGAGGTCTAGTCTCTCCAATTGACTTGACTTCAGGTTTTGGCCAGTTGATAGATGAGCCAGATTCAAGATTATCAGTTGCAACAGATGACTGGAATTCCTAAATGAACAATAAAAGAAAATCAAAATAAAGAATAAGTTTATATTCTAAAGCATTACACAAAAGAGAGGTTTGCCTGGCGCCGTTGTTATTTGTTTTTCGGCGCCAGGCAAAGACCTTTTTATTTAAAAGTTATTTTAGTTGTTAATTTATATTTGTTTATTTATCTTATTTATTGTATTTTTATCTTTACCTCGAGATGGGCCAGTTTTTAATGTTAGTTTTTAATGTTTTGAATATTGTTATTATGGATGTTTTGTTGTTGTTGTTGTTGTGAGCTGCCCTGAGGCTTGTTGCAAGGGGGCGGCATACAAATTTTTAAATAAATAAATAAATAAATAAATAAAAAAGTCCATAACTGTTAGGGATTTGCTGGACAGTATATGCCAGAGGTTCCAAACACAGGGCTGATATCAATGGAGGGGGAAGACATACCTGTCTAATTTCTCTCTCAATGAAGCAAAAATCTGACAAAAACCATTGATCCTAACTCTAGTTCTTTTAAATCCATTTCTGAAATTCTAGAGGAAAACCAAAGTTTCTCAGGGTGGTGAATATAAATTTCCAATAAATTTTATCAAAAGCCTTTTCTGCATTCACAGAAATAGTAGCAGCAGTATCAGACCTACAACTTGGGGTTATTAGCCCCTTCTCTGTTTTTAATAAAGCCTGCCTGATCTGATTGGACTAACATTGCAAGAACTTGTTGTAATCTGTCAGCCAGTCCTGCAGTTAATACTTTTGTGTAAACATTCATCAGTGAAATAGGTTGATAAGTAGCACAGTAAGTGCAATCTCGATCAGTAAGTGCTGATGATAGAGAATGCAATTCAAGGGTAAAGTTGTACAGACAGTGAAGTTTGGAAGCTAAAAAGCTGGAAAATGTTTTATAACACTCAATTGAAAATCCATCTGGGCCTTGGTTCTTTCCCTGTTTTCATGCTGATTATTACTTTGCAATTTCCTCAACACAGAGAAGTGCTAATAAGAACTGCCTTTACAAAATCTCTATACAGGAAAGATTAACAGCAGAAAAAAGAATGCACATCCAAGTCTTGCTCTGATAGTTCAGATCATTTGGTATGCAATTCTGAATACAATTTTGGAAATTGAAAATTTCTATCTTCAGGGCAAGTATATCTTGCCACTATTGTCCTTAATTGTTTAAATAGTATTCTGACATACTTGTGGTTAAAACCATGGACTTACCAGGCTATTAACTATTCTCCCAAAATGTACATCCTAAACAAGCTACTGTGAATTCTGCCTGCTGTGAAAAAATATTATTTGACTTCTATTTAACATGTTGCATCTCCTGATAAAGTTGTGCATTTGGAGAGGTGGTAAATTGGGTTATGAGAGTTTCCAGTCTTCACTTGAAGTTTTTTGTTGCTCTTGTTTTAAATGTGTTTTTATAAGAGTCATAATTCAGCCCTGGATAAAAGCTTACTAGCCTCCACCTCAGTAGAGCATAAGTTGGTTAGATCGATATTGGTTTAAAAAAAACACCTTATTGTAGCTCTGCAAAAATCTGGTTTTCAAAAAACTTCAAATTTAACAGAGAAAGATTCACTGTCAAAGACCAGCAGACCTGAGCTGGGGCATGCTCTGATATTACTACTGTTTCACTCTTACAGTCTCTGATTTGGCATCGCTAGGATGTGAAAACCAGAAAATAGACCAATAGAAAACAGTGATGATGAGCAGAAGGTAGAAATGTATCATCTTTCTCATTGGGATTCACTACTCTCCAAAGGTAGGAGAGAGGTAGGAGTCAGGCTAAATTCAGCTGCATGAACTTGGATTTATTTATTTATTTAAAGTTTTTCTATCCTGTCCTTTCACTAAAGTCTCAAGACACTAAATTGCAAATCTCACCATCACTGACCTCTTAAGGTCCAGTGCTTTCCTACCCAGGAGGGATCCTTAAACTGGACTTGACTTGGTTAGCCCTCCAGATGGAAGACACCTGGAAAGTAAAGGGCACTGCTCTGGCAGGCTTTCAAATAGAGGACAGATCTAGATAAAAGTGAAGAGATGACCAGCCTGAAGAGATGATGAGACAGGTGCAATGTTGGCATTAGCTTGCAGGGGCCAAGCTAGAAAGTAGCCTGCTGTACTACAGCCCCAGTTTCTGTTCAGCTCAGCTGCTGATCAGATGTTGAAGGCCTGGGCTTAGCCAGCCTGCCAGTTTCGAATGGCTGGGCCCTGCAACACCCAACACATTTTTTCCCTGCAGGAAAACAAAGGATGTGAACTGGAAATGTCAGCAGCCTGTTCACATGCAGTGGTCTGAACAAAGTGGCCAAAACTGGAAGAATGGCATGTTGCCAATGCATCAGAATTCTCCAGAAACAAGATCAGGTGATCCAGGTACTCCATCATCTGGGGAGAAATTTGGATAGGAAGAAGGGCCTTCTAGATCTTACAATTTATAGTGATTTGTGAATTTATCAAACTCTTTAAAAAGTTATTAAATTTTCTTTGGAAATGCTTTTCCCTGTTTAATTTTGCATTGTACAAATATTTTCCTGAATGT
Organism: Varanus salvator macromaculatus; assembly: GCA_023646645.1. Taxonomy (NCBI): domain Eukaryota; kingdom Metazoa; phylum Chordata; class Lepidosauria; order Squamata; family Varanidae; genus Varanus; species Varanus salvator. The sequence continues at coordinate 2,360,558 of JAIXND010000798.1, forward strand.
GATCTAAACTAGTTTCCAATCAGTTTCATGGGACTGTGCTACAGCCTTATGTTATACCTTTTCTAATACTTTTGAGAAAGGTATGGGGAAAAGGAGACACACATATTATGAAGGCTGCAATCCCATCTCTTTGCATCTGAGTAAATCATATGGAAATCAAGGGGACTTCCTTCTGAGTAGACACATGCCATATTGCATTCTCAACAACTCTGAAACATGAGAGAGAATAATGGAACGACACACACAGTGCAGGCTCCATTCCAAGACTTCAAGTAGCTTGTATGGTGTTTCTGTACCATTTATCATGTGATCGCTCTTTCTTGTTCACATATATTTACTGGGGGTCCAGGTGAGTTTGACTTCCATGCGTAGTCTTCTTGTGTTTTCTCAGCTCTTCTTCCATCATTTTCCATACTGTGAAAAAAGTAAGGAAAGATGGAATACCTGCACAACATATTCTGGCTGTAAGTGCCAGGATTCCCACAGCTGGAAACACCTCTGGTTCTAACCTCATGTTTTCAGGCTTTGTTCCAAAATCATGAAGGCCCCAAACTTACATTTTAGAAAAATGAATGCAGAGATTCTGCTGCGCTACCAAAGCATCTTCTGAATCTGGGGAAGTTTTCCTCTTATGTATTAATACCGACAAGGCTAAGAACATGTTACAATACATACAAATCTCAGTTGAGTTTCATGGCATCCTGCTCATGTAACACAGACCAGCCTGTTTGAAGTCCATTGCTTGAGCTGCACAATTGTTGACTGTGATGCTGAGAACCCCACAGTCAACTCCAAGGCTGTCTCCTGTGTCATACTGGCTCCTGATGCATTTAAGTGCTCAGACAGCAGTGGTGTGTACCGATTATTCATTCCCATGCCAGAATGCAAGCAGGGAAAGCTATTTGCCATGGCATCATAGGAATCTAATAATTGCATGGGCATAACAGGACAGCTTCTCCTCATTTATGAGCAGCTGTCTATCTTTGTAGATGTTGGATGCCCATCATTCTTCTGGATGGGACTGTGATCCGGTAGCAGAGGCCCACCTTGATTAGAGGAGGCCAGCAGCTGCAGTGTCAGAGGGCTGGCTTATCCACTCTGGCTTTTAGCCTGAACTTTAACAGAGCTATCCACAGTGCTGAATTATTTGTGGGGCCTAGCTTCAGCACCATGGACTTTTCAGCACCATTTGAATTTTAAAGTGCAATGTAAAACCCAGAGTGGATAAAACAGCCCTGTTCACATGGGAGCTGCCTACCTCCACTGATTCCAATCATATCAAAAGATTCATCCAGGCAATTTGTGGGGAGCAATGCAACAAATACATGTATATATGGAATAATAGATTCATGGAACAGTAGAGTTAAAAGGGGGGGGGCTTTGGGTTCAACCAAAGGACTCCAAGTTAAAGCATCTCACTCAGATGGCTGTTTAGTTGCACCTTGAATGCCTCTAGTGTGGGAGAGCCCTCAACTGCCCTACGTAATCGGTTCCATTCTCATACTGCTCTAACAGTCAGGAACTTGTTCCTGATATCGAGCCATAACATGGCTTCCTGTAACTGGAGCCCATTATTCTGTGTCTTACACTCTGGGATGATCAAGAAGAGACCCTGCCCTCCTTCTTTGTGACTTGTAGAGTGCTACATATCTCCTCTCAGTCTTCTCTTCTCCAGGCCAAAGATGCTCAGTTTTTTAATTTCTCCTTGTAGAACTATGGGATAACATTTATTTATTATTTATTTATTTGGGTATTTTAATCCTGTCCAATTACGACATGTCTCTGGATGACTTACAAACAGAACATCCAGTAAATGCATATAATAACCCATACTAAACCATGACTGAGAATAAAACATAATTAAAATATTTAAGCTTTAAAATTACAGGAAAATAAAAAGGTCTTGACCTGGTGCGGGGAATCATCGGGATGGCAGCCAGTGACAAGTGGGGTCCCCCAGGGCTCTGTCCTGGGGCCGATCCTGTTTAATCTTTTCATTAACGACATGGAAGAAGGGGTGAACAGTCTGCTGATCAAATTCGCAGACGACACTAAAACTGGAGCAGTGGCCACAACTGAGGAGCAGGTACTCCAGATCCAAAAGGATCTGGACAGACTATGGAAGTGGGCAGGAGACAACAGGATGGCGTTCAATGTGGATAAGTGCAAGGTCTTGCACTTGGGGCATACGAATAGCTGTCATAAGTACAGGTTAGGTGACAAGTGGCTGGAGAGCAGCACTTGTGAAAGGGACCTCGGGGTACTGGTTGACCGCAGGCTAAACATGAGTCAGCAGTGTGATGCGGTGGTCAAGAGGGCGAATGCCATCCTTGGTTGCATAGCCAGAAGTGTGGCTTCTAGATCGAGAGAGGTATTACTACCACTCTACATGACTCTGGTGCGCCCACAACTGGAGTATTGTGTTCAGTTTTGGGCCCCTCATTACAGAAAGGATATAGCCAGGTTGGAGTCAGTGCAGCGTAGGGCCACAAGGATGGTGGCTGGTTTGCAGGGGATGCCGTATGAGGCAAGACTGAGGGAACTGGGTCTCTTCAGCTTGGAGAAGAGGAGAGTCAGAGGGGATATGTTGGCGACATACAGGTATGTGAGGGGGTGTCACATGCAGATGGGTAGAGACCTGTTCTCCCCTGCAGAGGAAGGCAGAATGTGCTCCAATGGAGCAAAGCTCAGGGAGCCAAGGTTCCATTTGGATGCCAGGAAGCATTTCCTGACAGTCAGGACCCCGAGGGTGTGGAATGGGCTTCCACGAGAGGTCGTTGAGGCCCCATCGGTGAGGGTGTTCAAAGACAGGCTGGACTTGAACATGGTGGGCATGTCATGAGCGGAGCCGGCTGGTGCTGGAGGTCAGACTAGATGGCCCAGGAGGCCCCTTCTGACTTGCTCTGTTTCTATGTTTCTATGGTGCCAAAAAGTGTATAACGTTGGCACCAGGTGGACCTCTCTGGGTAGCACATTCCATAGCTAGGGTGCCACTGCAGAGAAGGCCCTCCTCCAAGTATACTCTCTCCTAACCTCCTTCAAGGAGGGTTCCGGGAGCAGGGCCTCTGCTGCAGATCTTAAGAGGCAGGAGGGCATATAGGGAAAAAGACGTCCCTTCAGGTATCCTGATCCCAAATCGTTTAGGGCTTTATTGGTCAATACCAGCACCTTAAATTGGGCCCGGGCTTCAATGGGAAGCCAGTGAAGCTGATAGAGGACAAGAGTTACATGAGAATAATGACCAGCCCCCGACAGCACTCTGGCAACTCTGTTCTTAATCAGTTGAAATATCCGGACCATCTTCAAGGGCATCCCCATGTAGAGCACATTACAATAGTCTCGGGAAGTTACCAGAACGTGTGTCACCATTGCTAGGCGGTGCTCGTCCAGGTAAGGATGCAGCTGGTAGATCAGTTGAAGCTGAAGGAAAGTGCTCCTCACCACCACTGCCACCTGGGCCTCCAGGGACAGCTCTGGGTCAAGCAGCAGTCCCAAGCTGCAGACCCTGTCCTTTAGAGGGAGTGCAATCCCGTCCAGGACAGGGTCAAAATCACTTACCTGAAAACCTGAACCACCTGCCAACAGGACCTCTATCTTATCTGGATTGAGTCTCAGATTGTTGGCCCTCATCCATCCCATTACCTCAGCCAGGCACCTGTTCAGGACAGCCACTGCCTCACCTGGATTAGTTGTAAAAGAGAGGTAGAGCTGGGTGTCATCAGTGTCGTCATCACAGCTCAAACCTTCTGATGACCTCTCCCAGAGGTTTCATGTAGATGTTAAATTGCAAGGTGGACAAAATGGAACCCTGCGGTACTCCATGGCAGAGTTGCCATGGCACAGAGCTGTAGTCCCCCAGTATCATGGGGGATGCATCTCTTCTCTCTACTGCTCCAAGAGTCATTCTGTGGCTACTGAATTCACTCAGTCCTCATTCAGCTGCTTTGTGCCTCCTTCTCCTTCAAGGTTTTTTTTTTTTGGTGGGCGGGGGGTGGGCAGTCATTTCTTTTGCATTAGGGAAATCTTGAGCATTCTTGGAAATTCCAAGCCCACTGATATCTACTCCTTGTACGTGGAAGGTGCAATTTTGGTTGCGCAAGTATTGGCACTCACAGCCCAAATATAAAAAATAGAGGGGGAGATAGGGAAAGATGCAGAACACAGATGCATGACCTTGGTGCAGTCCCTCACAGCAAGATCTAGTCAGTAGCATTACACCTTCTTTACAGATTGCAGGATGGAAGGATAACCCTGTGAGTACCTTTCACAGGCAGTAATGCAGCCCAGGCAGTTCTTGACATGGTTAGATGTCTTAGGCATTATATTACACTAGCTCTTTACTGGAACTATTAAAAGCATCCATATCTTTGGCTATCCCTTGCATTCATTTGAGCCAGAAAAAATGACCGTGATGTTTATCCAAATGCTTTTGGTGCAAGAGGTTTTAGAGGCAAGATCACTGGGAACAGTAGTAGCGATGTCTAGTACGATTAAAGCTGCAGCCCCCATTGCCAGAGCAGTTTTAAAAGTTGGGACAAAATGCTAGAAAAGGTTTTCTGCAGTTGGGTAGACTGAATCTGTTTGTTTGTTTGTTTAAATCCTTATATACTGTTTAACATTTAAAAAATCTTTAAGCAGACCACATCTGTTAAAATCACATTAAATACATTCTGAAAAATTATTCAAGACCATTTCAATTACACTAACAATACAGACACATTTAAAATACACTATTGAATTTCAAACCACCATAACACTATGAAAACAATGCAAGGAACAGCATGATCGAACAGCATGTGATGAATTGCAATTTTTTACAAGCCAGAGGAAACCTGGGTAAACAGGAACATTTTCAGGTGTTACAACATACCAAAATTTTTGTCTCCAAAACTGCATGGGGGGAAGGATTCCAGAAGGTGGATACCACCACTAAGAAGGCCCACTTTTGAGAGATTCTTTTTTCCCCCCAGTGGCCCCGGTTACCAGTGTGATGTGCACAGAATGTAGAACAAGTTCTCTTCTGCAGCTACCACTACCCCTGTCTGTACCAAAAGATGGTACATCTTCCCTATTCTTGCCCATTTTTGGTCATGCATCTTAGAAAGAGAGGGGAGACTGAGATTCTTTATTTATTTAAAGTTTTTATATGCCTTCCCAATACTAAAAGTCTCTGGACAACTTACAAAAAACAAACAAAAAACAAAGCAACCATATATAACAAACAACACACAACACACTGCAGCCGATAAATGATGATAAAAACAAGGATGAAACCAATTAACTGTTAAAATATTTGGAAAATAAAAGATGTGCATGTGTTAATTGTTAATATTATATGAGTTGAGCTGTGGGTCATTTACAGTCCTCCTCATCAGCCTCTAATATTTCTTTGGTTGCAAAATGGCCTGCAAGACCTCCTTCGAAGATCCTAATGTATGATTGCAAATCTGGGGAAGCCATCTGCTGTGTGACACACCGAGAGCATTCAGGCTATTGGGCAGTATAAAATGTATTTGATAATTTAATTATAATTAATAATAATATACCCAGGTGGTTTAGGGCTTTGCATGTCAGCACCACACCGCTGAGCTTAAGCAGCAGCCACCACAGTTCTTTCAACATGTGTGATGGGGAGGTAGTGGAGTGTCCCGCTGAGCGCCCACCTGGCTCAGTCTGCGCCTGCTGCAGCTTCTGAACCAGGTCCAAGATGCCTAGAGTGCATCACAGAAGCCCACTGCGGGCGCATGGGCCACTGGGGCCAGGGGATTCCTGTGATGTGGATCATGATTCAGTTGCCAAGGTGCCAATCCATGATCAATGGCAGCATTGAGAGATCAAGAAGTGACAGTGTCATGCTCCTCCTGCCACTTTCCACCAGGGCAAGCAAGGCTGATTCTGTCCCCAGGCCAGGCCAGCACCCAGACTGCGATGGGTCCAGATAATTTGTTTCATCCCAGAGCACCAGCCGCTGAGACCGTCCCACTCTCTCAAGCACCATACCTTACAAGCAGGGACAGGTGACTGGATCGTAGCTGGTCTATAACACCTGGTCCAGGGATTCTCTCCCGCTCCCCAGGAGAGATAGGCATGGCCAAAGCCCAGTGATGAGGCCACCCCTTTTCTCTCTCCTTTTCTGCTCCCTGCTTCCCATCCCTGCTTCTTCCTGCTAAGTAGGCTACCAAGGAGACATAGATTGTTCTTGGCAGAGGTCTGAACTGATCACTTGTGCTTTCAGAATTAGGCCCAGGGTCCCAGGTTGCTCACCCCCTGTTCAGGTTGGCCCCTGTTAAAGTGCTGGGCAAACCTGAAGAAGGGTTGGGGAATATTGGGGAAGCGCGGTTTCCACTGGAGCTGTGCTAGCAACAGTGTCAGGTCTGCAGCAGAAACTGGTGATCTGTCCCTGAGCGTGATGCAACAAGGACAGGGTGCTTCTTGGTGGGCCATGCCCCCTTCACTGTGGAGACTGTTAAGAGCCCCTGGACCACCCAGATGAACTCCACTGGACGGCTACTCAAGAGCACAACTTCTTAGTAGTAGTAGGTGTGATGCCAGGCTTTACAGCATGTTCAGCCATCTTTGCTTCAGGTTTCATGCCATTTATGCTTTAGCACTGTCTAGCCTCTTGCACTGACTTCAGTTCCCTCATATGACAAGGAGCTCAGCGAGACTGGAGAAGGCGTTTGGGTGCGATTGCATTTACAGCTCTCTGCAGCTCCCTGCCCCACACTGAGACGAAGGCTTGGCTGGATCCTCAGTGGGAAATCCCCATGAGCATTCAAAACTCCAGTGGGGTCCATCCATCCCTTGGGGTACCATCTCCTCAGATCGTACGTGGCATTGTAGGATGCCCAAGGTGCATCAGGCTACGAAAGCACAGACAATGTCAGCGAGCTAAATGCTAAGGATTCAACAGAAGCACATAGATTCAGATGTCAAACTCCTAGGAAGACCCTGCTGACCACATCTCCTGACCTGATGTCCGAGCACTGAACAGTTCCTCCTGGGTCTATGACATGGAGCCCTTTGCTGGTCACACGGGCTGCTCACTGGCACTGCTCAGATAACCTACCCATCCAGTCTCTGTTTCAGCCTCAGCCTCACACTTGTTTTGCAAGCCACTGGGGAACATCATCATATGCCTGCAATTTGGCAGGCGACCAAGGCATCTGGATGCCACATTTCAACTCCATGTGAACAGGAGATAGTGAGATAATGGGCTGCTTGGGGAGGGCACACATGCCGCTGAAGCAATCTCTACATGGAAATGGGATTAGATGATTGGAAATAATGTAAATCAATGATGTTCTGAAACCAGACTCGTATATTGCAGTGCTGTGATTGATAGGGTGGAATGGAGTCATTCAGGCCCCTCTCTTTGAACACCCTACTCATCAGAGCACTGAGCAAACCGGCTTTCCAGGAACATTCCACAGATAATATCAATCTCTCCTTCCGTCTCCAGTTAGTGGAACCCAAAGGAACAGCGCTGGCAAGCGAAAGCGTTACCTCAGCTGGGAAGTCACGGTGAAAAGCCGGACCCACTCCATTCCACACCCCCTGAGGACCATGCCTCTTCTGCTTGCCATGTTCACCACAGAGGGGGGAAAGAGTGTGTCAGCACAAGAAATAAACCGCTGCTTTGCCATAGTGGAGAGCTGAACTTGGAAGGAAAAACACAAATCATTCCAGAAGGAGGCTGTGCATAATGCCACATGGACAGTGAAAGGGTATGATGGGAAGAGAGCTTTCAGGTTGCCTTGAAGAGGCACTCAGGAATGAAATAATGGCATGTTGGGTCCCTGTTTTGGTTCGGACTTGCTTGTGACCGTTTTGGTAGATGTGATAATTGTTCATGGATCACTGCCTTGTCGTGGCGAAGGGGCTTGCGTAGCTCAATGAAGCTATGAGCTATGCCGTGCAGGGTCACCCAAGACAGACAGGTCATAGCAGAGAGCTCTGACAAAACGTGATCCACTGGAGAAGGAAATGGCAACCCACTCCAGTATCTTTGCCATGAAAATCCCATGGACAGTACCAAAAGGCAAAAGGATATGACACCGGAAGGTGAGCCCCTCAGATCGGAAGGTGTCCAATATGCTACTGGGGAAGAGTGGAGGGCTAGTACTAGTAGCGCCAGAAAGAATGAAGTGACTGGGTCAAAGCTGAAAGGACACTCAGTTGCCGATGTATCTGGTGGTGAAAGGAGAGTCCGATGCTGCAAAGATCTATACTCCATAGGAACCTGGAATGTAAGATCCATGAATCAAGGCAAGCTGGATGTGGTCAAACAAGAGATGACAAGACTGAACATCAACATCTTAGGAATCAGTGAACTAAAATGGACAGGCATGGGTGAATTTAATTCAGATGACCATCAGGTATACTACTGTGGGCAAGAATCCCTCAGAAGAAATGGAGTAGCCTTCATAGTCAATAAAAGAGTAGGAAAAGCAGTACTGGGATACAATCTCCAAAATGACAGAATGATCTCAGTTCGAATCCAAGGCAAACCATTCAACATCACAATAGTCCAAGTCTATGCCCCAACCACTGGTGCTGAAGAGGCTGAAGTTCACCAGTTCTATGACGGCCTACAACACCTTCTAGAATTAACTCCAAAAAATGATGTCCTTATCATCAAGGGGGATTGGAATGCTAAAGTAGGAAGCCAAAAGATAACCGGAATAACAGGCAAGTTTGGTCTTGGAGTACAAAATGAAGCAGGGCACAGGCTGGTAGAATTTTGTCAAGAGAATATGATGGTCATAGCAAACACTCTTTTCCAACAACCCAAGAGATGACTCTACACATGGACATCACCAGACGGTCAACACAGAAATCAGATTGACTATGTGCTCTGCAGCCAAAGATTGAGAAGTTCTATAGAGTCAGTAAAAACTAGACCAGGAGCTGAGTGTGGCTCAGATCATGAGCTTCTGGTTGCAAAATTTAGGCTTAAGTTGCAGAAAGTAGGGAAAAGCACTAGGCCACTCAGGTATGACATAAATCAGATCCCTGATGAATATACAGTAGAGGTGACAAATAGATTTAAGGAATTAGATCTGATAGACAGAGTGCCTGAAGAACTATGGATGGAGGTTCGCAACATTGTACAAGAGGCAGCAACTAAAACCATCCCAAAGAAAAAGAAATGCAAGAAAGCAAAATGGCTGTCTGGGGAAGCTTTACAAATAGCTGAGGAAAGAAGGGAAGTGAAAGGCAAGGGAGAAAGAGAAAGATACACCCAATTGAATGCAGAATTCCAGAGAACTGCTAGAAGAGATAAGAATGCCTTCCTAAATGAACAGTGCAAAGAAATACAAGAAAACAATAGAATAGGGAGGACCAGAGATCTCTTCAAGAAAATTGGAGATATGAAGGGAACATTTCATGCAAAGATGGGCATGATAAAGGACCAAAATGGTAGGGACCTAACAGAGGCAGAAGAGATTAAGAAGAGGTGGCAAGATTACACAGAAGAACTGTACAAGAAAGAGCTGAACCTCCCTGATAACCACGATGGGGTGGTCACTGACCTCGAGTCAGACATCCTGGAATGTGAAGTGAAATGGGCCTCAGGAAGTCTGAGCAACAACAAAGCTAGTGGAGGTGACAGTATTCCAGCTGAGCTATTCAAAATCCTGAAAGACGATGCAGTTAAAGTGCTTCACTCAAAATGCCAGCAAATTTGGAAAACTCAACAGTGACCACAGGATTGGAAAAGGTCAGTTTACATTCCGATCCCAAAGAAGGGCAATGCCAAAGAATGTTCAAACTACCACACCATTGCACTCATTTCACATGCAAGCAAAGTGATGCTCAAAATCCTACAAGCTAGGCTCCAGCAGTATGTGGACCGAGAACTACCAGAAGTACAGGCAGGATTTCAGAGAGAGAGAGGAAGTAGAGATCAAATTGCCAACATACGCTGGATCATGGAGAAAGCTAGGGATTTCCAGAAAAACATCTACTTCTGCTTCATTGACTATGCTAAAGCCTTTGATTGTGTGGATCACAACAAATTGTGGCAAGTTCTTAAAGAGATGGGAATACCTAACCATCTCATTTGTCTCTTGAGAAACTTATATGTGAGTCAAGAAGCACAGTGAGAACTGGACACGGAACCACTGATTGGTTCAAAATTGAGAAAGGAGTTCAGCAAGGCTATACTGTCACCCTGCCTATTTAACTTATATCCAGAGCACATCATGAGAAAGGCGGGGCTGGACGAATCACCAGTTGGAATCAAGATTGCTGGGAGAAATATCAACAACCTCAGATATGCAGATGATACCTCTCTCATGGCAGAAAGTGAAGAGGAACTAAAGAGTCTCTTGATGCAGGTGAAGGAGGAGAGTGCAAAAGTTGGCTTGAAACTCAACATTAAGAAAACTAAGATCATCGCATCCAGTCCTCTCACTTCCTTGCAAATAGATGGGGAAGAAATGGAGGTAGTGACAGATTTTATTTTCCTGGGCTCCAAGTTCACCGCAGATGGGGACTGCAGCCAAGAAATTAAAAGGCGCTTGCTCCTGGGGAGGAGAGCTATGGCAAATCTAGATAACATACTAAAAAGCAGAGACATCACCCTGCCAACAAAAGTGCGTATAGTCAAGGCGATGGTTTTCCCAGTTGCAATGTATGGCTGTGAAAGCTGGACCATAGTGAAGGCCGAGCACAAAAGAATTGAGGCCTTTGAGTTGTGGTGCTGGAGAAGACTCCTGCGAGTCCCTTGGACCACAAGGCGATCAAACTGGTCAGTCCTAAAGGAGATCAACCCTGACTGCTCTTTAGGCGGCTAGATAGTGAAGATGAAACTCAAATACTTTGGCTACCTAATGAGAAGGAAGGACTCCCTGGAGAAGAGTCTAATGCTGGGAACAATAGATGGCAAAAGGCGAAGGGGACGGCAGAGGATGAGGTGGCTGGATGGAGTCACTGAAGCAGTTGGTGTGAGCTTAAGTGGACTCTGGGGGATGGTGGAGGACAGGAAGGCCTGAAGGAATGTTGTCCATGGGGTCGCGATGGGTCGGACACGACTTCGCAACTAACAACAACAACAACAACATGGGGAAATTGAACTATGGACTTACACATGGGGTAGGCAGAAAGCAGTTTGCCCGATGTCTTGGACCTCTTCTCCCACAATTCCTGCCCATTGGCCATGCTGGCAGGGGGTTCTGGGAGTTGAAGACCAAAACTTCAAAATCTACCCTTTGCTGACATCTGGATGATTGTGACAAAATGAAGATTTCTGCATACAAGCATCTCAGGTACAATATCCAAAACAGGACTCTCTGTATATGACAGTAAAGTTAAATAAACTGCTGGGGCCCAGCAGAACCTAAACTTTGTGTGTGTGTGTGAAAGAGAGAGAGAGAGAGTGCGTACAAGAGTGCGGGGTGGAGTGGGGTGGGGTGGCTACTTACATACTGCCAAGAAGAAAAAGAAAAAAAGACAATGGAAAGAGAACACCAATTAGCATGGAAATAGGTATATGCTGCTTTTATGTATAGATGAAAACTTAGAATTGTTGTGACACAAATTAATCTCACCCTTGCGGTCAGGTCACCGCCCTGCCTGCCTGCCTCCTCTCCAGGTGCTAATCAGTAGTGGGCAAGGCCTCTGCTTGCCCGTCTTCTTATATTTTGTTTACTGCCTGCTTTATTTGCATCTTGCCTTTCTGCCAAGCCATGGCATGCAAGGTAGTGCTTTATCTACCTTGGCTTGTACTAACCAGCACTTCAAACAGAGGACTGTCCTCTGTGAGTTAGGTCAAATGGCCACTCTCTCAGTGGTGAACTATTTCTGCCAAGGGTCACTTCAGAGCCAAAGGGTGCTTGGAGTCCAAAGTGATTGCAAGAGAGAAGGGTGGCTCTCAGTCCTTCTTCACTTTTTGTCTCAGAGGTGAAAGGAGGCACTGAGACTCGGCTCCTTCAGAGTATGAGAGTTTTTTCTTTTCTGTTCTGCAGACTTTTTTCTTCCATGGTTGGCAGGTACAGCAGCCTCTTGTCCCAGAGGAACTCTGTGCTGGGTAGACTCACTACTCTCTGGTGAGAAGAATTAAACTCCAGCTCAGACTTAGAACTTGCAAGGTCCCCTTAGCTACTAGGGATATTCTATTTCCTTTTTTCCCTTTAATATTTTCTGGCAAGGGTGCACGGATATGGGGGTCCCTACCATTGCTAGAGAGACCATCTCCTCTTCTGCTCTCCAGCCCAGAGTTGGGTACTCAGCGCAGCTGCACATGTTGGGCTCACCCACTTTACTGTTTTTTTTTAACTTGTTCTAAGATGTTGAAGTAAATATTTATCAGACTGAAGCATTCATTTCAACCACAACCTAATTAATTTTAAAATGGAGACATGAAGAACAAAAAGTGAGATGACTCCATTTAGAAAAAGGAACATTTACTGATAGAGAATATGAAAAAAATGACACACCTTCCAGCCAAACATAAGCATTTTTAAATTCCATTATTTCTGCAGGAGCATTAAGCAAATGCTTACCTTAACAGTGCTTTACTCTGGCTCATAACATTTGTTCTTTTTCTTCCTAGAGTAACATGAGTTGCTGATTTTGGCAGTAAATGACATGCATAAATAATTCTGAAGGAAGGAACCCCCCCTCCCCCACAAATAAATTGCTATGTGGGTGCATTTAGAAGTAATCAGCCCTGTGTTTTCAATGGTAGCCGCTCTGTAAAAATGATTACAGTCATATAGGCATTTGAAATTTCAGATCTTTGTACATTTCTATTATTTTGTTTCAGGACTTTTCCTGGCAAGACACACTTTCTCACTCCTGATAGTGGAAATATCTCCCAATGATGCTCACAGATAATTTCTCAGTAAACAAAACTGATCTGTTTGATGGAAGACTTACTAAAGCCATCCTTTCCCTTCCTTTAAGCTTCAAGATCACACCTCCCTTGCACATCAAATCATGGGAATGTGACTTTTCTTGAGATAAAAAATATTTTATATCAGAAGGAGAGGCATTCTTGTTAAATCAGAAATTGTTGGCAGCAAGTTATTGTCAAATTAATGCTAGGAAAGGTAAGGATGTAATGGACAGTCTGGGCGTCTTTGTGACTGCTCGACACCAGTGCTATCTAGGGAGCTTTCTGGAACACCACAGAGAGGTGATGAGATGGGATAAGGAAAAACAATGTGGAGTAAAGCCACCTGGGAAAAGAAGATGGCACTTATTTGCCCATGCAGCTATTTTTTATGCTTTGACATTCAGAATTGTGATAACTTTTATCAAAAAAAATCTCAAGTAAGGTTGCTGAAGGATTTGGTTTGGTTCTCATTTAAAAGAAGATCCACTAGATCTACTCCGTCTGGACTATTCTCTTGGTCACACACTTCTCCACAGCTTTGGAATTCAAACTCAATTCCAGAATAGACCAAAAGCATATACCAAAATGTGTTTTTATAAGTATAAAATATGGTTCGAAAAGCATACTTTGAGAGAAAATGTGTTGAGGACTTTGTATAAAACATACTCATAATACATACCTAAACACAAACTTTATGCCATTTTCAAAATCTGTGGAAATGAGAAATGAGATCGGACAGACTTATAGACACACACGGAGCTGACATGCATAGACCTCTAATCTCAGGCCATCTTTCTGAGGCCAGAAGATAATGATGGAAGGCCTGTGCTGCCAGGGGAAACTGTTTATTCAGCAGCAGCTATAGGGGCCTGCCTGAGAGAACAGATCACTTTGTTTGCAAGGAATGGGAGGCTGCACCATGCAGCCCATCTGGAACTGCACTGTCTCTTCCATGGAGGGCATAACTTTTATCACCTGCTGACAGAAGGCATCAGCCCTAGATTAATGGGCCCAGCAGCTTCAAGGGGTGATGGTGGAGGGACTTGCATAAATCAAGTGTGGCAAAATTATCTCCCTCCTAAATTAAGAAATGCTCCCTTAGGCATGATGTTACCCTGAAAACAGCACTTCCTTCAGCACATGCTGATTACCCCTTACGTTGCCGGGGGAAATGGCTTCAGATTCCTTTGTTGCAGTCATGCATCTGACACTCTGTTGCAAGGCAAGGCGGATGACAAGGTCCATATTCCATGAATTAGCAAAGGAGGTATGTGAAGGAGTTAAAGATTACTCTTTTTCATTCAAAGCAAGGGTAGGCAATTCATGGTCCTCCAAACGTCCTGGTCTACAGTTCTCATCTGCCCGAACTAACATGGCCAATGGTGAAGGAAGATGGGAGTTGTAGGTCAAAACTCATGGAGTGCCACAAGCTACTCAACCCCATTTAAAAGGGTAGCTTAACTGATGGCACATAGAAACATAGAAACAGAGCGAGTCAGAAGGGGCCTCCTGGGCCATCTAGTCTGACCTCCGGCACCAGCCGGCTCCGCTCATGACATGCCCACCATGTGCATGTCCAGCCTATCTTTGAACACCCTCACCGATGGGGCCTCAACGACCTCCCGTGGAAGCCCATTCCACGCCCTCGGGGTCCTAACTGTCAGGAAGTGCTTCCTGGCATCCAAATTGAACCTTGGCTCCCTGAGCTTTGCTCCATTGGAGCGCGTCCTGCCTTCCTCTGCAGGGGAGAACAGGCCTCTCCCCATCTCCATGTGACACCCCCTCACATACCTGTATGTTGCCAACATATCCCCTCTGAGTCTCCTCTTCTCCAGGCTGAAGAGACCCACTTCCCTCAGTCTCGCCTCCTACCCCATCCCCTGCAAACCAGCCACCATCCTTGTGGCCCTACGCTGCACTGACTCCAACCTGGCTATATCCTTTCTGTAATGAGGGGCCCAAAACTGAACACAATACTCCAGTTGCGGGCGCACCAGAGTCATGTAGAGTGGTAGTAGTACCTCTCTTGATCTAGAAGCCACACTTCTGGCTATGCAACCAAGGGTGGCATTCGCCCTCTTGACCACCGCATCACACTGCTGACTCATGTTTAGCCTGCGGTCAACCAGTACCCCGAGGTCCCTTTCACAAGTGCTGCTCTCCAGCAACTTGTCCCCTAACCTGTGCTTATGACAGCTATTCCTATGCCCCAAGTGCAAGACCTTGCACTTCTCCACATTGAACGCCATCCTGTTGTCTCCTGCCCACTTCCATAGTCTGTCCAGATCCTTTTGGATCTGGAGTACCTGCTTCTCAGTTGTGGCCACTGCTCCAGTTTTAGTGTCGTCTGCGAATTTGATCAGCAGACTGTTCACCCCTTCTTCCATGTCGTTAATGAAAAGATTAAACAGGATCGGCCCCAGGACAGAGCCCTGGGGGACCCCGCTTGTCACTGGCTGCCATCCCGACGATTCCCCGCTAATGGTTACCTTCTGCTTTCGGTCAGTCAGCCATGCCCTAATCCACCGGACAGTGCTTTGGTGTATCCCAAAACTCCTCAGTTTCTCCACCAGGATATCATGGGCACTTTGTCAAAGGCCTTGCTGAAATCCAGGTATACCACATCCACTGCGTCCCCTCCATCCAGCCATCTCGAAACCTTGTCATAGAATTCCACAAGGTTTGTCTGGCAGGACCTGTTTCTGCGGAAGCCATGTTGTGTGGCTGTCAGCCTCCCTTCCCTATCTAGCATCACTAGATCTCTCTCTATTATGAGCCTTTCCATTGTTTTTCCTACAATGGACGTAAGGCTAACCGGTCTATAATTCCCCATGTCCTTCCTACTACCCTTTTGAAAATTGGGACCACCGATGCCACCCTCCAGTCCTCTGGAACTTCACCCGTTCTCCACGAGGCCTCAAAAATGGAGGCCAGCGGGCGTGAGAGAACCCCTGCCAACTCTCTAAGTACTCTCGGGTGTAACCCGTCAGGACCTGGCGCCTTTGTAATGTCCAATGCCCTGAGGAGCCCCTCGACTTCAAGGGGGGTGACTCTAATCTCTGCCCCTAAGTCCCCAGCCTCATCCAATCTCCTATACGGATATCCCCCGTCCTGCTTTGGGGAGAACACAGAGGCAAAATAGTCATTTAGCATCTGTGCCTGTTCCCTCATGTCAGTCACTGGATCTCCTTCCTCCTTATTTAGTGGTCCCACCACTTGTCTCCCCTCCTTTTCCTATTTACATGCTGGAAGAAGCCCTTTTTGTTGCTCTTGATATTCTTGGCAAGTCTCAGCTCATAATCAGCCTTAGCCTTGCGAAGAATCCTTCTGCAACGGGCCTCCTCCTCCCGGTATACCCTTTTGTCTATTTCCCCCAGTACCCATTTCCTATGGAGGTTCCTCTTTCGTCTGATCCCCCTAACCACCTCCTTTCGCATCCATGGCGGCACTCTCCTCCGCCTCCCCACCTTACTGACTAGAGGTATTGTCAGGGCTTGCGCCTGCAAAACCTCCCTTTTGAGTGCCATCCACCCCTCCTCAACTCGCTTACCTTCCAGTAACCTATCCCAGGAGACTTTCCCCAGCCTGGCCTTCAGTTGGCCAAAGTTGGCCCTCTTGAAGTCCCAGCTTCTAGTGCTCGCCCTGCTGCACGGCCCCAGTCCTCTGATCTCAAAGCAAAGGATGGAGTGATCACTCGCATCCAGAGCTCCCCTAATCTGTACTTCATCTATCAGCTCCTCCCTATTGGTCAAGACCAAGTCCAGGATGTTTCCCCCCCTCGTCGCCTCTCGGACCCTCTGTGTGAAAAACCCACCCTCTAGAGCTTCTAGGAAGCGACGTGACCTGGCTGTCACCGCCGAGTGAGTCTCCCAAGTAATATCCGGGAGATTAAAATCTCCCATAATTACTGTGTCTCTCCCCCGAGATATCCTTAGAATCTGGCCTGTCAGGACATCATCCAGGGTCTCAAGTTGACCTGGAGGGCGATAACATACCCCCACTGTCAGGTCTCTTTCTCTGTCAAAACCCCTAAGTTTCACCCAGACTGCCTCTACCGAATCCCCATCTGTGCTGCACTCTATCTCACTGCATCCTATCCCTTCCCTGACATATAAAGCCACACCCCCACCTCTCTTTCCCTTCCTGTCCTTTCTAAAAAGGTGATACCCTTCTATGTTCACATTCCAGACTTGCCTTTCATCCCACCAAGTTTCTGTGATTCCCACCAGATCGTATCCTCCTATTCCCAGGAGAGCTTCAAGCTCTTCCTGCTTATTACCCATGCTCCTAGCATTGGTGTACATGCACCTCAACTCCTTCCCACTGCTTCCTTTCCTTGGAGTGCCCAGCATCCTCCTTCCTCCCATCCTCCCTGGTACCTGGCCCCTCTCTGTAGAAGTCCTGTCAGTCCCTGCAGTATCTCTAAAACCCTGCTCCCAGAGCCCCGATCCTCCCTGCACACTTGTCCAGTGCAGACATGTTACTGGGGGGCCTGAACCCACCCCCCACTGGCTCAGTTTAAAGTCTTCCGGATGAAGCTCGCTAGAGCATCTCCAAAGGACCTTTTCCCCATCCTCGTGAGGTGTAACCCATCCCTTGCCAGAAGTCCATTGGCAAGAAAACGAGTGCCGTGGTCGAGGAATCCGAAGCGTTCCTTCTGGCACCACACCCTAAGCCAGTCGTTCACCTCAGAGGCCCTGCTGTCCCTTCCTGTCCCAAATCCCCGGACGGGTAAGATTGACGAGAAGGCCACTTGGGCCTTCAGCTCCCTGAGTTTCTTCCCCAAGGCCGAAAAGTCCCTGGTGATCCCGACCACCCCCTGCCTGGCCACGTCGTTTGTGCCCACATGGATCACCAGGAGTGGCTGGTGACCCCCGGAGCGAACAAGACGCTCCACTCTGTCCTTCACGTGCCGGATGCGTGCGCCCGGCAGGCAGCAAACCTCCCTTGTCTGAAGGCTGGGGCGGCACACCGCCGCCTCAGTGCCCCTCAGCAGGGAGTCCCCAACAACTATCACCCGCCGCCGTACCTTCTCGGTGCTGGTGGGCAGCCGTGCCCTGGTCCTCGCCTCTCCTGCAGTGGCTCCCTTGCCTCCTGATGTCCCAGGCTGGGGGTCCTGCTGGTCCCCTGAGGCCTCGTCAGCCCCAGCCTCCCCAAGTGGAGAGAACCTGTTTCCCAGCTCCAGATTGGTGCCAGGAGAAGGAGGAGGCCGTGCTGGCCGCCTCCTCCTGTGGGTGACATACCTCCATGTCTCCGCAGCTGCTCCTCCCGTGGTCTCTCCCTCAGCCCTCTGTCGAGAGGGGGGCTGCTGCGGGGGGGCCTGAAGAGCTCTCTCGGCCCTCAGGCACCTCACCTCCTCCTCTAGCAGGGTCACCATCTTGCACCGAGGGCAAGTGTATCCCTGCCTCTCCTGGGGGAGAAGGGCGAACATGTCGCAGCTCTCGCAGCGGACAGCAACACCCGTGACTCCCGCCAAGGCCATCTCCTGGTCTGCCATCTGTAACCCTTCCGAGACCTTACCTTGGTCCCCTGTCTTGTAAGTCCTGCAGTTCCTCTCACTCTCCCAGTTCTCCCAGGCAAAAACCCCACTTGCACACACACACAAGGAGAAAATAAACTTAAATTTAAATTGAAAGAAAAAAAGAAAAAAAAGAAAAAAAAAAGCACAAGAAAGCAAAGCAAAGTGCAAACAAAACAAAACAAGAACTCACAAACAAAACAAAAAACAAACAAACAATCAAACCAACAACCTCTGTGTCTCAGGGAAGGGAGTCCCTGGACCGCCCGGACCGCAGCTCAGGGACGCAGACGAGGGACGCCGCCCGAGCTTGGCCCTCTCAGTCCCTCCGGCCAGTGGCCCCGCCCCCTGCTTCCCCCTGGCTGCTCTCGCTCTCTGGCCCACCCCCTCCCTCTCTGCTGCTCCTGGGCCTCTGCTCTCCTGCCCAGCTCCTACCTTGCCTTCGCCAGTCCCCTGGCCACTCAGCACTCTCTCCCAGCCTGTGCCTCTGCTGCTCTGCCAAGAGGCCAGAGCCAAAAAGCAGGTGCATGTCTACTCATAAGACGCCTTAAAGTAAATGGAATTCACTCTTTGGTAAATATGCATAGAAATAATTCTGGGAAATGTTGAATTGATACAGTTTCCCAGATCCTGTTCCAGTGCTGCCCAAGAAACTGCAACATATCTAAATGCCAAATACATTTGGAAAGAACAAGCAGCATTCTGGATAACCCAAAAGTCTGAATATTTTTCTCTCCAAATGAATGTTGACATGCAGTAGATAGACCCGTATTATATTCCATCTCTTAATTTGTTGATGTTGTGATTACATTAGTTGGAGTAAAAGGAATGGAAAGGCACAAAGGGGGAATTAAAAGGTAGGTGGACAGATGACTAGCCCGGGCTGTGCAATAGTGCAATCAGTAGCTGAGAATAATGCACAGGGTTTGTTTACTGTACATTGAAGCAGGTTTAAGAATGAAAAGCTGGAGGAACACACACATGGAAGGCTCCTGCCCGCTTCATCATGCTATGCACACATCTTTCTCAAACACCCAAGGAGCTTCAGCAGTTGGTACAGAAATGGAATGAATTAGTAACATGATGGGGACTCAATTGCAGCCTGGAATGAAGGGTGAGGAGAAATCTGGCATAGTTCAGGAATGTCCACTCTTTCTTCTGTTTGTTTTACTTGCACAACCATAAGCATGTTCATGCAGAAGTAACCCCCAATGAGTTTGATGGCATGTTCACCCAGTAGATATGCATTTAGATTGCAGCCTTAATTATCGACTATTGACAACTGAAATTAGGCCAGATCCCAGTAGAACAGAAGTTATTGGTTTACCGGAGAAATATCAAAAAGTATTGAATCAAGAAGTAACAACTATGGAAGTAATAGAGGCAATTATGCGGCAAAAGAATGATAAAACTCCTGGCCCAGATGGGCTGCCTGCTGAGTTTTAGAAATCATTTGAAGGAGTCTTTGCTATGTTTCTTAAAGATATATGTAATGCAGCACTGTTAAATGCTAAAATACCAAATACTTGGACAGAGGCAAATATTACATTAATACTGAAAGAAGATATGGAATTAATGCAGATTCAGAATTATAGACCTACATCATTATTAAATGTAGATTACAAAATTTTTGCCTCTATAATGGCAGAAAGATTAAAGAAGTTTTTAATAGACTTTATTCATTCAGACCAAAATGGCTTTTTGCCTAAAAGACAAATGAGGAATAATTTGAGAACTATTTTGGATATCCTAGAGTATTATGAGATACATACGGAAAACCCAATGACTTTATTATTTATGGATGCTCAGAAAGCCTTTGATAATGTCAACTGGCAATTTATGAAGCAACAGATGGCCCAAATGGAGTTTGGTGAAAAGTTTATTAATGCGATATCAAGTATTTATCAAAAGCAGTCGGCTAGGATTATAATTAATGGAGAATTCACAAAGATTATAGAGATACAAAAGGGTACAAGTCAAGGATGCCCGTTAGCACCTCTGTTGTTTATACTGATTTTAGAAGTGTTGAATAGAAATATCAGGGATGATGCGGACATTAACGGTACTAGAATTAGAGATGAAAGCTACAAATTGCAAGCATTTGCAGATGACCTGGTTTTCATAACGGAGGAACCCTTTGCAACAATGCCTAAACTCCTACAAAAGATTGAAGAATATGGCGAGGTTACGGGGATGAAAATAAATAGAGAAAAGACGAAACTGTTAGTTAAAAATGTTACACAAGACCAGAGAAAAATGCTGCAGGAACAAGTAGATTTGCAGAAGACAATTATGATAAACTATTGAAGGATATTAAGAGTGACATGGAAAAATGGGCTAACTTGCTATTATCTTTGATGGGAAGAATAGCACTCGTTAAAATGAATATATTACCAAAGCTTTTGTTTTTATTTCAAATGATTTCCATAAAAATTGATAGAAATTTTTTTGATGATTTAAATTTTCAAATTTCAAGATTTATATGAAGAAAGAAGAAACCAAGGATTAAATTAAAAATACTTCAGGAAGCTAAAGAGAACAGGGGTTTTGGTCTCCCTGATTGGATGATGTATTATCAAGCTTCTGTTTTAACATGGCTAAAAGAATGGATAACTTTAAGAAATATTTATTTATTTATTTATTTAAGTATTTATATGCCGCCCCTTGCAGCTGAACTGATTCTAAATAAGAGAATTTTGTTCCTTGAAGGGCATGATTTGCAAATGGGTTAGCATGCTTATATGTGGTATGAGAAGGCTAAGTCACATGGCTCCTTTTTAAGTCACTATATTAGAAAATCATTAATGTTGGTGTGAGAAAAGTTAAAGATAAAACTGTATAATAAATTACCAAGATGGCTTTCACCCATGGAAGCTTTTCTGTATCCAAACGCATTGAATTTTGAAGGGATGATAAGATATGATGATGTTTTGGATAAGGATGGAGGCCTGAAATTAGATCAAGAAACACAAGAACAGGGATCTAATATCTCTTGGTGGCATAAGGTGCAGATGCAATCGAGATATGCTAAAGATTGTAAAGGGTGGGGTTTTTATAAGGTCTTAACAGCGTTTGACCAAGTGATGCTTGAATCAGATGAGAAAATGATTAAAAGATTATATGACTTCTTACTTGATAGGAAAATGGAAGATGAACAGGGTAAGGAAACTATGATAATGTGGGCACAAAATTTTGGATATAATATCTTGGCAGAGCGGCAGAGCAGCAGAGGCACAGGCTGGGAGAGAGCGCTGAGTGGCCAGGGGACTGGCACAGGCAAGGCAGGAGCTGGGCAGGTGGGAGCAGAGGTCCAGGAGCAGCAGAGAGAGGGGGGGTGGGCCAGAGAGCGAGAGCAGCCAGGGGGAAGCAGGGGGCAGGGCCACTGGCCTGAGGGGCTGAGAGGGCCCAGCTCGGGCGGCGTCCCTCGTCTGCGTCCCTGAGCTGCGGTCCGGGCGGTCCAGGGACTCCCTGCCCTGAGACACAGAGGGTTGTTTGATTGTTTGTTTGTTTTTTTGTTTTGTTTGTGTGTTTTTGTTTTGTTTTGTTTTGTTTGCACTTTGCTTTGCTTTGTTGTGCTTTGTTTTGTTTTTTTTTTTTCTTCCAATTTAAATTTAAGTTTATTTTCTCCTTGTGTGTGTGTGCAAGTGGGGTTTTTGCCTGGGAGAACTGGGAGAGTGAGAGGAACTGCAGGACTAACAAGACAGGGGACCAAGGTAAGGTCTCGGAAGGGTTACAGATGGCAGACCAGGAGATGGCCTTGGCGGGAGTCACGGGTGTTGCTGTCCGCTGCGAGAGCTGCGACATGTTCGCCCTTCTCCCCCAGGAGAGGCAGGGATACACTTGCCCTCGGTGCAAGATGGTGACCCTGCTAGAGGAGGAGGTGAGGTGCCTGAGGGCCGAGAGAGCTCTCCAGGCCCCCCCGCAGCAGCCCCCCTCTCGACAGAGGGCTGAGGGAGAGACCACGGGAGGAGCAGCTGCGGAGACATGGAGGTATGTCACCCACAGGAGGAGGCGGCCAGCACGGCCTCCTCCTTCTCCTGGCACCAATCTGGAGCTGGGAAACAGGTTCTCTCCACTTGGGGAGGCTGGGGCTGAGGAGGCCTTGGGGGACCAGCAGGACCCCCAGCCTGGGACATCAGGAGGCAAGGGAGCCACTGCAGGAGAGGCGAGGACCAGGGCACGGCTGCCCACCAGCACCGAGAAGGTACGGCGGCGGGTGATAGTTGTTGGGGACTCCCTGCTGAGGGGCACTGAGGCGGCGGTGTGCCGCCCCAGCCTTCAGACAAGGGAGGTTTGCTGCCTGCCGGGCGCACGCATCCGGCACGTGAAGGACAGAGTGGAGCGTCTTGTTCGCTCCGGGGGTCACCAGCCACTCCTGGTGATCCATGTGGGCACAAACGACGTGGCCAGGCAGGGGGTGGTCGGGATCACCAGGGACTTTTCGGCCTTGGGGAAGAAACTCAGGGAGCTGAAGGCCCAAGTGGCCTTCTCGTCAATCTTACCCGTCCGGGGATTTGGGACAGGAAGGGACAGGAGGGCCTCTGAGGTGAACGACTGGCTTAGGGTGTGGTGCCAGAAGGAACGCTTCGGATTCCTCGACCACGGCACTCGTTTTCTTGCCAATGGACTTCTGGCAAGGGATGGGTTACACCTCACGAGGATGGGGAAAAGGTCCTTTGGAGATGCTCTAGCGAGCTTCATCTGGAAGACTTTAAACTGAGCCAGTGGGGGGTGGGTTCAGGCCCCCCAGTAACATGTCTGCACTGGACAAGTGTGCAGGGAGGATCGGGGCTCTGGGAGCAGGGTTTTAGAGATACTGCAGGGA
Source organism: Varanus salvator macromaculatus (assembly GCA_023646645.1). Classification (NCBI taxonomy): domain Eukaryota; kingdom Metazoa; phylum Chordata; class Lepidosauria; order Squamata; family Varanidae; genus Varanus; species Varanus salvator. Next base: position 2,383,745 of record JAIXND010000798.1, read on the forward strand.
CTGACAGGACTTCTACAGAGAGGGCCAGGTACCAGGGAGGATGGGAGGAAGGAGGATGCTGGGCACTCCAAGGAAAGGAAGCAGTGGGAAGGAGTTGAGGTGCATGTACACCAATGCTAGGAGCATGGGTAATAAGCAGGAAGAGCTTGAAGCTCTCCTGGGAATAGGAGGATACGATCTGGTGGGAATCACAGAAACTTGGTGGGATGAAAGGCAAGTCTGGAATGTGAACATAGAAGGGTATCACCTTTTTAGAAAGGACAGGAAGGGAAAGAGAGGTGGGGGTGTGGCTTTATATGTCAGGGAAGGGATAGGATGCAGTGAGATAGAGTGCAGCACAGATGGGGATTCGGTAGAGGCAGTCTGGGTGAAACTTAGGGGTTTTGACAGGGAAAGAGACCTGACAGTGGGGGTATGTTATCGCCCTCCAGGTCAACTTGAGACCCTGGATGATGTCCTGACAGGCCAGATTCTAAGGATATCTCGGGGGAGAGACACAGTAATTATGGGAGATTTCAATCTCCCGGATATTACTTGGGAGACTCACTCGGCGGTGACAGCCAGGTCACGTCGCTTCCTAGAAGCTCTAGAGGGTGGGTTTTTCACACAGAGGGTCCGAGAGGCGACGAGGGGGGGAAACATCCTGGACTTGGTCTTGACCAATAGGGAGGAGCTGATAGATGAAGTACAGATTAGGGGAGCTCTGGATGCGAGTGATCACTCCATCCTTTGCTTTGAGATCAGAGGACTGGGGCCGTGCAGCAGGGCAAGCACTAGAAGCTGGGACTTCAAGAGGGCCAACTTTGGCCAACTGAAGGCCAGGCTGGGGAAAGTCTCCTGGGATAGGTTACTGGAAGGTAAGCGAGTTGAGGAGGGGTGGATGGCACTCAAAAGGGAGGTTTTGCAGGCGCAAGCCCTGACAATACCTCTAGTCAGTAAGGTGGGGAGGCGGAGGAGAGTGCCGCCATGGATGCGAAAGGAGGTGGTTAGGGGGATTAGACGAAAGAGGAACCTCCATAGGAAATGGGTACTGGGGGAAATAGACAAAAGGGTATACCGGGAGGAGGAGGCCCGTTGCAGAAGGATTCTTCGCAAGGCTAAGGCTGATTATGAGCTGAGACTTGCCAAGAATATCAAGAGCAACAAAAAGGGCTTCTTCCAGCATGTAAATGGGAAAAGGAAGGGGAGACAAGTGGTGGGACCACTAAATAAGGAGGAAGGAGATCCAGTGACTGACATGAGGGAACAGGCACAGATGCTAAATGACTATTTTGCCTCTGTGTTCTCCCCAAAGCAGGACGGGGAATATCCGTATAGGAGATTGGATGAGGCTGGGGACTTAGGGGCAGAGATTAGAGTCACCCCCCTTGAAGTCGAGGGGCTCCTCAGGGCATTGGACATTACAAAGGCGCCAGGCCCTGACGGGTTACACCCAAGAGTACTTAGAGAGTTGGCAGGGGTTCTCTCACGCCCGCTGGCCTCCATTTTTGAGGCCTCGTGGAGAACGGGTGAAGTTCCAGAGGACTGGAGGGTGGCATCGGTGGTCCCAATTTTCAAAAAGGGTAGTAGGAAGGACATGGGGAATTATAGACCGGTTAGCCTTACGTCCATTGTAGGAAAAACAATGGAAAGGCTCATAATAGAGAGAGATCTAGTGATGCTAGATAGGGAAGGGAGGCTGACAGCCACACAACACGGCTTCCGCAGAAACAGGTCCTGCCAGACAAACCTTGTGGAATTCTATGACAAGGTTTCAAGATGGCTAGATGGAGGGGATGCAGTGGATGTGGTATACCTGGATTTCAGCAAGGCCTTTGACAAAGTGCCCCATGATATCCTGGTGGAGAAACTGAGGAGTTTTGGGATACACCAAAGCACTGTCCGGTGGATTAGGGCATGGCTGACTGACCAAAAGCAGAAGGTAACCATTAGCGGGGAATCGTCGGGATGGCAGCCAGTGACAAGCGGGGTCCCCCAGGGCTCTGTCCTGGGGCCGATCCTGTTTAATCTTTTCATTAACGACATGGAAGAAGGGGTGAACAGTCTGCTGATCAAATTCGCAGACGACACTAAAACTGGAGCAGTGGCCACAACTGAGAAGCAGGTACTCCAGATCCAAAAGGATCTGGACAGACTATGGAAGTGGGCAGGAGACAACAGGATGGCGTTCAATGTGGAGAAGTGCAAGGTCTTGCACTTGGGGCATAGGAATAGCTGTCATAAGTACAGGTTAGGGGACAAGTGGCTGGAGAGCAGCACTTGTGAAAGGGACCTCGGGGTACTGGTTGACCGCAGGCTAAACATGAGTCAGCAGTGTGATGCGGTGGTCAAGAGGGCGAATGCCACCCTTGGTTGCATAGCCAGAAGTGTGGCTTCTAGATCAAGAGAGGTATTACTTCCACTCTACATGACTCTGGTGCGCCCGCAACTGGAGTATTGTGTTCAGTTTTGGGCCCCTCATTACAGAAAGGATATAGCCAGGTTGGAGTCAGTGCAGCGTAGGGCCACAAGGATGGTGGCTGGTTTGCAGGGGATGGGGTATGAGGCGAGACTGAGGGAACTGGGTCTCTTCAGCCTGGAGAAGAGGAGACTCAGAGGGGATATGTTGGCAACATACAGGTATGTGAGGGGGTGTCACATGGAGATGGGGAGAGGCCTGTTCTCCCCTGCAGAGGAAGGCAGGACGCGCTCCAATGGAGCAAAGCTCAGGGAGCCAAGGTTCAATTTGGATGCCAGGAAGCACTTCCTGACAGTTAGGACCCCGAGGGCGTGGAATGGGCTTCCACGGGAGGTCGTTGAGGCCCCATCGGTGAGGGTGTTCAAAGATAGGCTGGACATGCACATGGTGGGCATGTCATGAGCGGAGCCGGCTGGTGCCGGAGGTCAGACTAGATGGCCCAGGAGGCCCCTTCTGACTCGCTCTGTTTCTATGTTTCTATGTTTCTATGAATTAGAAAAGTGGCAAAATCTGTGGGAGAGAAATATTAAGGTAACATTAGCAACTTCTTATAAAGAAAACTTGTATAAAATGTTTTATAGATGGTATCTGTCATCAAATAGATTAGCTAAGATGTTTCCAAATATGTCAAATGGATGTTGGAAATGTAAACATAAATTGGGTACTTTTTATCATATGTGGTGGACTTGCGATAATGTGAAAAAGTATTGGATTAAATACATAAATGACTTGAGGAAATGTTACAAAAATCCTTAGCTTTTAAACCTGAAGTTTTTTTTATTAGGCATTATACCAGAGGACATTAGTAAACAAGAAATGTATTTGATTTTACATGTAATCACTGCGGCAAGGATTGCATTCGCTCAACACTGTCAAAGTGAGGAACTACCCACCAATGAACTGATTCTAAAAAAGATCCTGGACTGTGCAGAAATGGGTAGATTGACTTTATCACTGAAGGAGAAAGAAGATACTGACTTCTATCAAACTTGGGACTCTTTTTATTATTGGCTAGAGAAACAGGACTTATCTTAGATTTAAATATGTTTTTAAGCTATCATAAATGGAAAAAGAAGGGTGTGGGGGCTGACCCAGCAGGCTCGATGTTTTGATGATGGATGTTGTTTGTAGTTTTCTTTTTGTTTTTTAGGATTATAATTTCAAATAAAACTTATTTTTTTAAAAAAGAATGGAAGTTATTGGTCAAAAGCAAGGCAAACTTTCTTTATGTCTTAGGAGTACAAATCAATGATTTCATTATTGACCATTTCCCAAGACTTGTCAGTGGTGTTTAGATGTGCATTGACAATGGGTAGACCAGAGGTACTGACTTAAACAAATGGAAAAGGTCAAGCAACTGAATCTAACTTCTAAACAGGTTCAGGTGCAACCCTGTGTGTGTTTCGACAGGAAAAAAGCCTACAATTCCCAGCATGCCCCATTGGCTGGCAGGGCATGCTGGAAGTTGTAGGTCTTTTTCTGCCTAAATATGCATAGGATTGTGTGCTTAACATGAAATAGTAGAGGTATTTCAGAGATAAGTGGGGATTACTATCAGTTCAGATTTTAGGCAACTGTATCAATTAAATTACCAACTTCTGCTTCTGAAGATTAACGCAGATTCAGATAATTCGGATAAGCTGGGATTTCCCATAAAATGAAATGGGAAATTGCTGCACAAATAGTTGCAGTCAAACTATCAATTATCCCTAAGTTCCTGTCTATTTTTAGTAGAAGTGGAGTATCCTTACCAGCATGTCTTTTAAGAAAGGAGAAGAATATGATAGATACTTTTCGCTGGGGAGGTAAGCAAGTACTGCCTTGAGCTGAAGTGTTACAGAGGAGTTTGGGCAGAAGGAAGAATACATGCAAATGTATTCTTTTGTGGCAGCAAAGACAGGATGATTGCTCTAATACTATTGAGGGCACTGCCATACCTTTCCAAGAAGGAATAGTCTAGATTAACAGTATAGTAGGTTTAGTAAGTATGGCTAAGTCTTGGCAGCTTTTGGCAACTTAGGGGGGATACAGGGCATCTGGACATCTTGTTTTGGCTTCACTTATTCCAGATCGGGTATTTAATGTAAGGCAGGGTAGGGATGGGGTGGGGGAATTTTCCATGCGCAAAGTTATAAAGAGGAAATTATAAAGAGGTTTATTTTGTATGATGAACTTGGTGAGAACACTGGGGACAACAGCTTCTTTTTAATATCAGTACCCAGACCTTGATTCATGTATTAAATTTCTCTATTCCAACAGCTGAAGCTCTCTGGCTGGTTGGAATTAAACCCATAAAATACAACAAGATATACAATAAAAGTTTAAAACTAGAGTATAAAATAGAAGTAAAAGCCCAAGTAAAATCTAGCAGTGATGCAACTTTCAGATTGCTCTCTAAACACTTCAAAATGACACAAATGGGAAGATAAACATTCCTGGGAATAAAGGAAGGTCTTTACATGGCACCAGAAAGAATATGAGGTAGGTGCAAGGGGAGTCTCTCTGGGAAGTTCATTCCACCCTTGGGGTGCCACCATGGAAAGGTTCCCAGCCACTTGGATTTCTTGAACAGGAGAAGGATATTTGGGGATGATCACAGGGTCCAGGCAGGGATCAATGGGAAGAGATCATCCTCCTGGTGACCAGGAGCTACTTAAGGCTTTAAATCTAATTACCAGTGCTTTGAATTGGGCCTGGACATGGAGTGGCATCCAGTGTGAAGGGAAAACCACTATCACCATGTGACCACACAGCCAGCCCCTGTTAACAATCTCACTGCTTGATTTGGACTGGCTGAAGTTGCTGGACTGTTTTCTATGCATAAAACATGACAATAATTCTGCTGAGAGGTGATCAGGACATGGACAATTGTCGCTAAACTATCCCTGTCCAGGTAAGATCACAGTTGGTATAGTCGCCTAAGCTATGAAATGTTATATAGAAATGATGAAGGAATCATGATAGGGGAAAAAACATAGAGAGATTGAACAGATTTACAAGTCAATGGATACCAGGGCTGGCTTAGCAATTCCAGGTGAGAGCAGAAAAAAGCACACGTTTCAACCTATTAGATTGAGGTGTGCAACCTACATCTGGGGTCAGCTGGGGTGCCAAGGGCTGCACATGGGCATACATTTGTACACATGCATGTTCACCCCATCCTCACCAAAAACACACCCAACACACATGTACACACACTTTAGTCAGCAGGGATTGGAAGGTTACACCTCCCTGGCCTGTCTGCTGAGATCTTGGAGTCACTGAGAGAGCTGGAGGGGAAACCTTCTTCCATCCCATAGTGATCACTACCTTATTGTGGGGAAATGGTTTTAGAAGTAACAGTGTAAGGACTGGGAAGGGCTTCTTCCTCTCATGTCCAGTGATCCCAGAAAAAAACACTGTCCCGTCTAGCGATGGGAGAAAGGGAAAAGCTCGAACTGGTCAACTAGTCCTCCTTGAGGGAACATGGTCCATGCCTATTTCACGGGACCGATGGCTTGTATTCCTGCACCTTGCATGGCCGAAAATGGTCCAGCACTTAAGCTTCAGAAGGCAACCCCAATGCCTTGCCTGAAATCCCAGCCCCGAGATGTTGGCCCTGCTAGCTAAGCCTATTGCCAGAGACCAGCCAAGCAAGCTGCTTCAAAGAGTCTTTGAAGAGGCTGACAAGGTGTCTGTGTGTTTTCTGCTGCTGTTAAATCTATACATTCTTCTACTGGATAAAAGATTATATTTCGTCTTGGTACTTGATAGAACTTGATGGTATTTCAGAGGGCTTTTTTGTTTTTATATGCTCCTTCTCAAGGGCTCTTGATGGGTGAAAAATAGTGTTAAATGCAAGAGCTGAATGCCCCAGGAATGCCGCATCATTACACAGCATCATAATGCCCAAATATTAAAGCAAAATAGTGTGTGTTGTACATTGCATATGCAATCTAGGATCATCCTTCAAGGGTGTGTAGCCTGCACCTACTTGGGAGCCAAGGTAAGTTGAGTTCAGGATTTAGTTTTGCAGATCCTCTAAATAATGTGGTCGCATCCCAGGCCAGCGCAGCATGTATGTGGTGCTGGGAATACTTTGGAGGAAGACAGCCAGCACATAATGGGAATGAGATCCTTTGCAGCTTGTACATTGGGACAGGATATGGAAGAGGGAGTTCTAGTTACAACTCAGCTGTGAATTAGGTGGACGACTGCTCTCACCGAGCAAAGGTGTGTTAGTGGGGAGACTTTCTAGTGTAACTTAGCTTATTCTAGGGTTGTGCACAAAGGGCTTCTCACAATTCTCCATTCGATTTGTGGATAGAGAAATGAGGCAGTGGAAATTTAGACGAATTTCACCAGGGCAAGAACTATTCTCCAACAATTTCTCAGTGAGGGAGCTCATAATTATCAGCATCAGTAGCATAGTTCACCCCCCCCCCCACACACACACACCAAGCACTGCAAGTGGCAACAGTAGCAATTTTTGGAGAAATTTGGGAGAAAATATTTGGAGAGAATTCTGCAAAGGGTTTCTCTTTTTCTAGTGGAATAAAGAAATAAAAATCTCAGAAAGAAAATGTCTTTTGAGAAATGCTGACTTAAAGGGGACCCAGCAAAAAACTCTGTGATGAATTCAGCAACCATTTTCTGGAGTATGATTGTCACACGTGATTCAGAGGGTTTTTTCTTAACATGGTTCTGTCAAGGGGGAGTTGGCAATTTCTTCCTTTTGTATGTTTGATGAGCGTAATCTCCACTCCGGATCTATGAATGGCTGCATTTGGGATGTGCTCATGTATCACATTACCGACTCAGTTCCCCTCATTGTTTGCATTCAACACAGCAACAACACAGAACTTCCTCGAAAATGTTTTTTTGACCTCAGCAGTGGAATGGAGAAGCTGTCCAGTTCCTCAAAGAGATAATTATCTCTAGCCTGGGAGAGCTGAAGCTACCTGATCTGTGCAAAACACAGATGCTCCAAAGGTACTAGGAAGATACCTGATCCCAAAAAAAGCCAGACAGTCACCTTCATATACTTGGTCAATATATACAGATCTTTCATATGGAGGGAAGGGAAGCTATTACCTCATCAGTGGTTTGATGAATGAGGTACGTTTCCAGGAAAGGTTTCCCCAACCTAATTTCTAGAGCCATGGAGCAATCCAGTCCATTCTTTAGAGGTGACCCAAGACCCACAATCAAAATATCAATGCTCTGAAACATAAAGTTTCCATGGACAGTGGAGACAAGCTTTCTATGCCTGCTGCTCCCGCTTCGAGAGTCCATGTCCTCTCCTTACACCACTGCAAAATCTGCTTTGTGCTAGTGGAGCACTTAATCATTTGCCCACCATCTCTTCCTGCCCTGAAAGCAGCAAACAACTCACAATAACAGGAGCAGGGTTTCGATGAAATCTCATCAAATTTTGGTTGTGGCATCTGCCCTGGGAAGTGTCTTGCTATCCAAGATCAATGCATAGACTGACCATTTGTCAATCACAGAAAAAGAGATCATGCTCTAAACAAGAACTGAAAAGAAGACATCTGTGTGCATAAAATGCACAGATGCTCATATAGGGAAGCAGATTTAGACATGACTGTTATTATGCCAATGGAAATATAAGGCATTTCACCGCTGCTGTCCAGGTGATGGGCAACTTCAAGGACCCTGTTTTCCCCTTTTATTTTATTTATTTATTTAGTAAGCTTCTATGCCACCCCATTCGCTGAAGCCTCAGGGTGGCTCTCAATAAATAAATAATCACAATACAAAAACAATATAATTTGAGTTGACCTGGCCAAAGAATAAAATAAATAAATAATATTAACAATTAAAATAATGCTTAAATAAAAAGGTCTTCACCTGGTGCCGAAAAACAAATAATGACGGCGCCAGGCGGACCTCTCTGGGGAATATATACAGTATTTAAATACAGTATTTATTTAAAACTTTTGTATACCATCCCATCCCAGACGTCTTGGGACAGTTCACAACAACAACAACATAGAATAAAAATAAAACTAAGAGTAACTCAGCATCAAATATTAAGTGTAAAACCACTGATTAAAACAAATGAGCAATTAAAATAGTAGGAGAATAAAAAGGTTTTCGCCTGGCGCCGAAAGGAAGGAAGCATTGGCGCCAGGCAAATCTGTCTGGGGAGTATGTTCCACAGTCAGGGTGATCTCTTTCAAGGAGGGCTCCTAGAGGAGGGCCTCTGCCTCTGATCTCAGGGGGCAGGCCGGCACATAGGGAAGAAGGTGCTCCTTCAGGTATCCAGGACCCAAGCCATTTTTATGGTCCTTTATCTTGGTAGCTGCCCTGGGAAGCTTTTCAGATAGAGGACACCTTCAAGATAGAGAATAGCCCTCCAGCAGCCCTGCAAGTGGAAGGCCACAGAGTCAGGGTGTCCTTGCAGCATCGCCCATGGTCAGCATGGCCCTGTGAAAAAGAGCATCACGCTTTTGAAATGGCTGGTTCGACATTCGTTTGGAAGTCTTTTTCTACAATCCGTTCATTTCTCCAGTATCCACTGAGGCTGAAGACAGCAGTAGCACTTTAAGAGAGAGAACTGCTGGACTTCAGCACAGTTCCTCCTGCTGCTGCTCTGATGAATGCAAGAAGGCGGCTTCTCCATGGGTGATATTCTTGCTCATTCTTGTTGCCATTTGCTCCCTCAAAGAGGGCAGATGAACAGGCAGCGACAGCGGGGGCGAAAAGCAGCAGTGCCAGGGCTCCCAGCTTGGCAGCGGGCAGCTGCCCAGGTACGCCACCTCCTGATACCATCCCTGAAAATACAGTCCGGATGCATATTAGGGTGGTCCCTTATGAAGCACCAAGGAAGAGGGCATCCATTTGTGCAGAATTTTTGAGGCCCCATCGGTGAGGGTGTTCAAGGATAGGCTGGACATGCGCATGGTGGGCATGTCGTGAGCGGAGCCAGCTGGAGTTGGGGGTCAGACTAGATGGCCCAGAAGGCCCCTGCTGACTCTACATTTCTAATTTGGACATGCTCATTTACATCTATAGACCTACATTTAGAAATCATTGTTACCCTTTCCCTAGAAAGGCACCTTGTCCAGCAGACCTTCAGGCAGAGGACTGTCCTTTGTGAAGGGGATACGTGGCTAGCCAAACACAACTGCCTGTCGACATGACACACCTCCTTCACGGGGCCGACATGTCAACACTGGTTCTCTTGTTCCAAAACCACACATTTCCCAGGCAGTGGCATGCGTTCCCCTTAGATATCATGTGGGCTACCCAAACTGGCATCCTCTTAAGTGATGTGGGCCCTCCAGGCACATCCAGTGGCCACAGGGCCTGCAGGAAGCCTTTCAGCCCATCACACCTGCCTCATGAAACCTGCTACCTTGGAGATCCCTTTCCCTGTGGCCAAGCTCTGGAGGGGCTGCTGCCTTTTCCCTGCCAGATTTGCTGCACTTAGTTTTAGGAACTGCTACAGCATGCACAGGTTGTAGTGATTTTCTAATATACTGAATAATATGTCAGCAAGACTATGGTGGATTTAGACCAATATATACAGTTTCTCGTCTAAGGGGAACCATATGGTTGTAGGAGAAATAATTTTATTTTACTTGGATGGACAGTAAGTAGAAACACATTCCAGATTTCATGGGGGGCCTTTTCTCTCCTCCCCCTGTGACAGCTGGAATATTCCTTGTACTTGGCCTCGGGTTGTTCCAACTATTTGATAAGAGAGTGTAGTTTAGCTCACAAACCTCTGAGCTATAAGTGATGTTTTAATGCTGGCTGAGCTAGATGACTCGTGACACCTCCTCGAGGTAGTTCAACAGGTCACTCCTGCTGTTGTTGTAACTATTAATAGTCGAGAGACTGAAATGAAGAAAAAACATGCCCCAATGAAAGCCACTGGCCATTTCTCAGGAGCTGAGAATTAACTTTTATGTACTTGCAATCAGGCCTCATCAAAATTCTCTCAGAAAGAATGGAGTGGGAAGAGAAAGAAGTAGAAGCATGTGGCATAATTAGACATCTACCAGCACTGATTGTCTCAGCCTATAAATAATGAGCTTCTTTCCTATCTGTGATAGCCAATTCCCATTTAGTGTACTGCTCAAAACAGAGGTGTTTTCCCTGCAGACTAGTCAGTGTAACAAGATCTGGTCCAGAAAAATAGGCGGATGCTTGTCAGGAAAGCCACAATGCCCACTTTTAGCTTTGCACTCACAGATTCCATGTAGTCTTTTTTGAGGGAAGCCAGTTGTCCTCTATAAGATGAACACCTGGGCACAGTTCTGGTCTAAAGTTGGAGAACCCCAAAATGGAAAAGGAGCCTTGAAGATGCTCTACAACAGTATGGAGAGTGTAGCAGGGTAAACTTGCAGGCCACTATTTCCTACACTGTGGTGAGGTGCATTGTATTTCTGATTAAATTTTAGTAATTCTTGATCTGCAGGCAAACATATTATGTTTGTGTAAACATCTACAAATGTCCTGCAAACTGGTGCCCTCTTATTTCATGATGTACAAATGGCTTCCCCCAAGGAGATCACAGTCACACACTGATATAGAGAGATGTCCTTCTCAACCTTGCTTGACCACATCCTTGGGACCCAATTCCAGATGACAGCACAGAAAATTAGTTCCAGTTTAGTCATACTTAAAGAAGACTCACTGAAAACAATGGGACAATTTACGCATGACTCACTTGAGTCCAATGGACCTACATGGGTCTGCTTTGACTAAAACTGGAACCAAGCCGTAGTATCTAACGAGGATGTTCAAGAGAAGTGTTAGGGAGTCTCCCAAGTTAGGAACAGTGGCAGGGAAGTAGCTCAGGAATAATGTTGATCGAACTGTCTGGCTTAGGCTGTAATGTCTAAGGAGGCCTTTGGCTCCATTTGATTTTTTTGCAAAGCTCCATGCCGGCTGCAGTGATGCATCAATCATCTAGAAACAACACCACTGTGGTCTTTTACTGCTTTTCCATTTTTAGTTAAACATAAAACCCTGCATTCCATGCTAGGCTACACAGTGATCCTAATGAAAAAACCAGAAGTGAAGTGGTCAGCCAGGTGAGGCTAAGACAGTAGGGGACTGCCTTTGAGCAGTGTGGCAAATGATGCACGTTCACTTCAGCTGTTGATGAATCCTGGCCACCTGGATCGGCGGGTTCCTTCTGCCCATGGAAGGGCTCCATAGGCCTTCTTCACCCTGGACAGAGATCTTTTGTTACTAGCTGGCACCAATGGTGGCATCGGCCTGCCTGGAGGCCTCTGTACAGGCAGCCCTAGCAGGGCTGGCATCAAAGGTTGGTATGCACAGGCACCAGCTGAAAACCTGCTCCTCAGCAGGAGGCTGGAGACAAGAGCTTCTGCTCCTCAAGCAGAGGAACCTGCTTCTTGACTGTCTGCTTGTTCTGGCCCAGGCAGGAGATGCCATGGCCCAGTCATCCACTGGGTTTCTGCCTGCCAAGAAAGCCAAGCAATAGCTCTGAGGAAGTGGAGGAGGAGGAAAAGCAGGAGCAGCTGGGATCAGGGGTGGTGAGCAGGCGGGCTCATGGAGAGAACAGGCCCACCGAGGTGCATTGTGGAAGGGCCAAGAAATATCTGCAGCAGGACTGCATGACCATGAGCCTGCTTCACGGAGGGCACCATTCTATTCGAAGGCTGATGGAGGCCTTCCCTCTGTTTGAAGGGGTGTTCTGCCCAAGTCTTGCTTGGACAGAAGAAACGTTGGAAGAAAGAGCACCAAGTTGCCCAACTGCAGTGAGCACAAGGTAGCAAAGTGACCCAGGTCATCTGATCAGGCCTTTCTCACTATGGTGAGAGTGCATGTGCATGTGCATGTGTATGTGTATACACTTCCACTAGTGTGATTTATTTAACTGGATGTAAAGAAAATTGATGTCATATGCAAGATGTAGGGAAAACTACAATTCATCCAAGAACAAGATTTTGTACCCACAAATCTGCAATTCTTCCTGTGGGGGGAGGGGGTGACCTTAGAGGAGCCTGTCACATTTAACTGTATGTAGCCGCTCTGGTTTACAAATGCTCCCAGCTGAACAAAGGACACTGACATGTTTGACAGAAAGGAAACCGTCTCCATTTGCAGACTTGGAAGGTTCCGTCCATGTGGCCTTAATCTGGAGAACAGTTCAGTTCAGATGTGTAATACCACTGGTGCCTGTCCCCACCTTCCCTGGGACTACATTCCTCTCCCAGCATTCCAGACTGCCACTCTTTGTACCCATGTAACTTCACAGCAACAATGAGGACAAAAGCCAATATGCTTAGCTCTAAATATATTTTAAATTACTCTGTTTTAGAGTCTATGCGAATTGGTGCTCCCTCCTTTGGTAATGAATCTCTGCTTTGTTTGTGATGCATAATTGCCACTCTAGGCTGCGGATGATGCACCATGGTCCAGGCCCTTCTTGCCACCCCTCCAGTCTTTGCACAGCCAGCAGATTAAGAATTCAGCATATTTCACTGTAATATTTCTATTCAAGAAAGGCCTCTCCTTTTTTGTCTGCTACTTTTGGGAGACATATGCTAAAGGGGAGGGGCAGGAAACTTTTCAGGGCTCATTTAATAATTTGGGAAACAGTCACAAGTGCCATCACAAAATGGCCGTACTGCATAGGAAAGCATCAGCTTGCAGCCAGCTGCCATCTTTCTTTTCTAAGTGTCGCTCTAAAACCCATGTGAGACCCAGCAGCAGTCATGGGGAAAGAACAGAGGCCCTCACTTTGCTTTGAAGCGATTCCACCTGGGAGCAACACATTTTGTTATTCAAGTGGTGGGGTACCTTGTCAAGTGCCGAGAAGGGGATCCAGGATTGCAGTGGTCCATGGAGGTACCACATTGCCTACACCTGCCTCACGGTCTCAGCATCCTCAACTATGTAAGTGTCTACTTTGGTTTTTGTTTTGTCTTTTGCTGAGTTCCATTAACCACAGTCAGGTGTGAAGTAGTGGCAAGGGTAGGTGGATGGAGAAGGAGCTAGATTCAGGGCAGCTTTGGGAGGGGAAGCCAATGATCTATTGCATCTCCTGACCCACATACTGAGATAGCCAGTATGCACAAGTACTAATTTACACCAGATATTCTGGAACAGCCTTCCCCAGCCTTGTGCCTTCCAGGCACGTTTGGACTGCAGCACCCAAATTCCCAGTCAATGGCCTTGCTGGATAGGAATTCTGGGAGCTGTGGTCCAAATGCCTCTGAAGGCCACCAGGTTGAGGAAGGCTGTTCTGGAACACCTAGATCAGGTGTTCTAACAGTCTGATCTAGAAATGCTTAAGAGTAAGTAGGCAGTTGGTGGGGATACTATGACTGTAAGGACAGGTTAGAGGCAGCTCTGCTGTTGTATAATTGCCTTTTGGTTATTGCTATTATTAAACAATTGCCATTCTGTTGCAAATTATTCCATGATCTACAAGTCCATCTCAATCTATCTTCTGCCTACATCATAAGACTGTGAAACCCCACTTTCTAATATATGCAACTCTTTTGGCTTCTAAGATGTCATTGGCCATTGCCCACAGACTCTTGGGCAAGCCATTCACAGGCTTGCAAGTTCAAAGAATGAAAGAATGAAAGAAACCTGAAATCGAGAAGCCATTTTTTGTAGCTCTTCGGAGCTCCTCTGAAAGTGCAACCTACACGCAACCCCAGGTAGAACGGCCACTTGTGAATCACCAAATCTGATTGGCTACTTAGTACTGTGCCAGCACATCTTCCCTCATTGGCTGATAATTTGAGAAGGACTGATGCCAAGCAAAAAAGGCCACTGATGGAGCAGTGGCGGGGAGGAGGAAAAGAGAGATTCCCCCCTTCACACACCCATCGTTACTTTTAAGGCAAACACTGAACCCGTGGAACATTTGCCTTAAGGATGTAGAATCTGCTAGGAGAAGAAGCATGGATTGCTTCCTGGTATTGGAAAAGTGTAGCTCATGAAAGCTCACTGTACAATAAATTTGGTAGTCATTATGGTGCCACAGGACTCTGTGATATTTTGGTATAACAAATTAAAGTTTGTTTGCTGATGTTCTTTCAGCAGATAGACAACATTTGGTATAGTTTATATTTGACCACAGTGTTGTTCTAGTTGTCATGTGGACCATACAGGAATTTCCAGAACTATGCCTAAAGTGATAAAGTAAATAGAGTGCATATCTACCCACTTACATAATATTGCAGATCATCACATAAATTAGCAACAAAACCCAACTGAAACAAGACATTTTATAGTTAGTTGATTGTGTATATTTAAAAGGTATTGAATTCCTGAGGACGGAATGATTGTATACATGCAAACTATTTGAAAAGCTGTGGAGTGCTTGTGGGTGGGGACAGAAAGGGATGGAACGTGTAAGTGCGTGATTATCATGGCCATGTGAAAATGCCACTTGAAAACTGTGCTGCTTATTAAACCCATGCATGTATCTGTTCTGGGGAAATAAAGATTTGAGACTTTAAGTCATATCATATCATGAATACATACACAGGAGTAAAGACTACACTGATCAGGGCAAATAATTAGTTCCAGAGATCATCCTATTGTGGAGAAGGTTACACATGTACACACACACACACACACACCAAGATCCCAGGATGACATGTTCTGTACAAGGGGAAGATTTCTGTTTATTCAAACATGATCTTTTGCCTTTTGTTGTGGCAAGGACCTGCCTTTTTTTGTGTTATTGAAACATCATCAAAGTCTGGAAACCCTAACGGCACTCCAATGAAAACCCAATGCTTCAGCTGAGAAATCTAAATTCAAAACAGCTTCCTGGACTTGGCAGCCCACATAATAACAATCCAATATGTGCTGAAAGCTGGTTAGAAAGCAAAATGGAAAAGGCATCAGTGCTTCTGGTGATGGAAAGGGATTGGGCCCTGTTCTGATGATGTATTTCTTTTACGAGAGACCCAAAGTCAAAGGTTACCACAGACTACGATTTGCTGGATTGCTCACCACTGCGCTCCCTGGCTCTGCTCACAGGTGTTTGACACAAAGCAGTCCCGGAGTATGGTCTGCACTTTTACTCTGGAATACATGCAATAGCCCCAGTCCAGATCTCGAAAAGCCCCAACTTCCACGCTAGGGCCGTTAGAAGCTGCCTGTCTTCCCACACCTATTCTGGAGAAAAGTGGCTGGTGGGGAGACACTGCTGCTAGATACAGATTTGAAGCAATGCCCCGCGTCTTCACAATCTCTTTCCTAATGTATCTGAATAGAGCTTCAGTTTTTGAAGGGATCAAGTTCTTCAAGGGTCTGGCTGGGTACTCCATGATGGGTGTCCTGTGGCCTGCATTGCTTGCTAAATGTGAGACACTCTCCCCACCCCACCAACGCTATGGAGAAAGAACACTTGACTAGCAGTCCAAGAGAGTGCTACTAGCCATAGTGTTTTTGGCTCTCCGTTATTACAGCCTTGCAGCTTTAGCAAGCGTGAAACAAACAAAAGGCCCATGCCGAAAAGCTTGCGAACTTTTCATTCTGCTACTGAGATGAAAGCAAACCCAAGCCTGCTGTAGAGCTGCCAGGCAAATCCTAGAATGGCATGGAGCATTGTAAGGGGAGATCCAGCCAGCTCCAGAAACACTGCCTCAGAGTTTCCAGCTCCATTGCAAAAAAGGGCCCAGCAGGAGGGATGATGCATAAGGACCAGATGTACAGGAGTGATGAAGATGTTCTCTTCTGTGGGCTCCTTTCATGGCTCTTTGGAGCGTTCTGCAGGCACTGCACAGCTTTGGGAGAGAAAGAAATTGTAGCCTGAGTAAGAAATCCAAACCGAGACCAGCATTGACTGGGGCCTTTCACTCCCCAGGCTGGATGCTGCGGAATCCAGGGTACCTCTCGAAAACTGGATGTGAGGAACAGAAAGGTGCATCGAAGATGGTTTCAATTTCCAAATTCTCCCTCATTCTCCCACCCTCCACAATTGCTCATGGATTTTTTTTTTAAGTCAGGATAATATCTTGGCTCTAATCTGACTGCAGAGGAGATGTGTTCTCTGCTTGGCCCCTTGCCTATTCGCCCTCATGAAACCAAACACACATATTGGGATGGAAACATAACAGGTCCTGATGCCAAGGAATAAGGTCATATGTGCTGCAGTCTATATGGAGTGAAGATTTATGGCAGCATGTACAAAAATGTGGAACAAAGGGAACTGGAGAAAGTGAGCTCCCCGTAAATGCATCATGTTTTGGATAACACCAGGAATAATTAGGCTGGAGAAATGGTTTTGCAGCGCCTCAGGTTCGCAGAGCTACTTGCAATAAAAACATTTGGAGAAAGAGATAATTTATTGTGGAAGGAAGGACTTGGAAGGACTCACTTGCTATGAGCAGGCTAGTGTCGGAATCCAGCCTGGTCTAGATCAGAGTAACTCAGATGGTGTTTTCCCCAGGGCTGGCCCAAGACAGTTTCCCACCTGGGGGAAATATAAAATGGCGTCCCACGTACAAGAGTGGGCTAGAAGGGTAGCTGAATCATGCTTCGACTGTGGGAATGGGACACTGTCCTCCAGGACTCTAAGGACAGGAAGTTGGCTTACGGCTGTGCAGAACCCATGGCTCCATCCTCCAACACCTCATTGCTAAGTGCCACCCTCCTGCTGCCGGCTGTAGCTGCCTCGCTCTGCCATATGGCAGGGCCAGGCCTGCTTCTCCCTCTGGACTGAGCTGCAGGAGGGGGTGGTTTGCCCCACCTTTGCTGGATGAGGAGGGGGCATGGGTTGGCTGCTGGCGGCTTGTCACACCGGCTGGCCAATGGGCAGCCCAGGGCTTGAAAGAGTGGGCTCAGCCAGTCACCACCGGGGCCCGAATATGAATTTTGGGGATGCCACTTCCATTTCAGGACTCCTGTCCTGGAAGACAGCCAAGAACAATGTGAATAAATAGAAAAATAAAATAAAATTGGCTGGTGGTGATAGTTCCTTTGCACCCTCTCCACACTGCTATAGCGTTGCACTGGTTGATCATATTGAGTAATTTGAGCAGATTTGCCATCCATTTCTTTGAATTTCTGTTTCCATTCTGTGACAGTTTCATGTGGATTTTTTGGTTTAAAAAATAAATCTGGGTGGATTTTTTTGGTATCAGTTTTCAAAACTGCATTTTTGGGCACCTTTCTGAAATTGTACATATGATTTACATGCATCTGCTTGTTGACTAAAGTATGTCTTTTCGTTGCACTTTGAAATGGATCATTTCATTAGACACATTTTTTTTCTGTTTCACAGAATGCATGGCAATTCCGGAAACTGATGATTTTCTCAATGAAAACTGCATCCAGGTTGCATCCTTTTCTGAGTGATATGAATCTGATAAAACAACATTAATAAATAAGAATATAATGAAATAAGTCATCATCTGTCAGAACCTGTGGCAGATTGGGAGGCATTGAACTTTAGACTGTCTTGGCAGACATCCTCCAAAATTAACCAGACTTCTCCAACATAGTGTTGCAAAACTTCCACCATCTCCAGCATTTTTGACCACCGGCCAACTAAAAACAGCGGGAATAATAGTTTAACACATCTGGAGGGTCCAATGTTGAAGATGACTGGAATATGCTGAATTTAGACCAATACCAGAATACTGTTTTCACACGACTCATGGCATGCATCCTGTGTTTACCATGTTTCATCTTAGTCTGGAATAGACTTAACTGTGGGAAAGGAACCACCAGCCTGGATCTTATGGCTAGGGTAATTATAGATAAAAAGCCTTCCTTTGTAAATTGCTAGCCCCCTTTCTGTAAAAAAACAAAGCAAAACCCTCAAGCTTGAGTTTTTCCTTCTAAAGCAACCCCTGAGGTTCAGATATCGAAAATCCAGCCTGAAAACAGTGGGAAATACAGCTCAATTGTTCTCACACCAACTCTGGCATTTCCTTTAGTCTTTTCACCCCTCTTAACACTTCATTTCTAAACAGATGCACTTAGACAGTTGTTTTGCATTAGTGCAAAACAAGAGAGGCGGACGTTTGTTTAGGGATTTGTCCACATTCCACCATTGTTTCTTCTGCTGTGGATCTAAAGGGCTTCTCAATTTTCATTTCCTACCTCTGTTTCATTGTCCCACCGTGCATCCTGGATTGTTCAACCTCAGCACTAGACTCCATGTCTTCTGCACAAGAGGGTTCCAGGTGTGCAGTCGAAAGGAACTCAGGTAGTGGAGCTATGGAATCCCCGTCCACCTGATGCCTCGGGAGAGTGGCTGATAATCAAAGTAGACAACACTGGATGGGAATGGAACAGGGTGCAGAACCTCAGACCTGGTAACCAAATTTTGCCCCAGAGAGCTGGGGCCCCTCAGAGGGTTTCACCCCCTTTCTCCCAGCCTCTCATCATGTGGTGGCTCCCCACTTTTCTTTCATTTTTCTCCATTCTGAAAGGTTGTAATGCCTCTGCTAAGGCTGAGTTACCAGCAGGAGAAACTTCATGTTAGAATATGCTGCTGTTTTTGGCCCAACCTTTGTGCTTTTGGCTATGTCCTATTGCCTTTGGCCAGCCCCACCACTGGAATGCCCCCCTCCCAAGAGCTTCTGCAAAATGGAATCTGGCCTTGAGTGGATTCAGTTTAAGGCAGCTTTTGGGGGCTGGAGGTTGCCAAAGGCACTGTGCTCCCAGATGCATCAGACCACAGGCTCACGTCATTGACAATCACTGGTACTGCTGGGGAGGGGGAAGATGTGAACTCATGGCAACAAAAGCCCTCCTGAACATCCCATTCAGTTTGATCTCCTGTTTCAGAAAGCCTAACAATTGGTCATATTTATGACCATTTCAGCAAGGCACTATTGGGATCCCTGAGTTGTAAAGCATTTAGCATTATAGGAGTATAAGCAAATGTGGAACCCCCGTTACTCTTGCCACCAATTTCGTCATTAGTCAATCTGTTTAGTTCAAACTCTTGCATTTGAAATGCCTACCTTTATAGCAATGTGGAGAATTGTCTTCATTATTAATTTCAGAATGGATTGTGAGCTTCCAGGAGCAGGCACAGTCTGTGACCAAACTATGCCATTGCTATGCATTCCCTGAGTTGGACGAAGTAATCCTTTTCTTTCTTAGGGAAATGTGATGATATCACTTTAGCAAAGAACTTTATCTGGTTCCATAGGTGGTGTTGAAGTCTGTCCATGAGAGGGACACTGGAAAGGGGATCCAGATTGGAGGAGGTCCTTGTGGCAGGCTGGTGTGGCTGGCTGGCAAGGTGGTGGGCTGGGCTTTGGCAGATGAACCTTGTTGCTTGCTCAGACATTGACCACACTTTGCTGAACAAACTCTGTTCCTAGGAGGCGTGGTGGTGACAGGGATAATGACCCCGTAGGAGATATACAGTGAGCTAGTGATCCCCCCTCTCTTGCCCCACACAAGAGTTTGACTGGATTATCAGGCAGGCCATGTGAAAATAACACATTAGCAATGAGTATGTGATGTGGTGATGCGTGGTGTCATGACAGATTATGAGATTCCCAACTGCAGCTCCCAAGATGCAGTTTAAGGCTGCATATGTGCAAAACTCATATACAGAGAACAAGATCTGGAATTGAAAAACCCTCTGCCAAGACTGCACAGATGAACTCGTTTCTTTCCAAGGAAATCACATACTCACTTGAGGTAGATTCACCTATCACTACTCCCAATTACAACTGCGCAGTTCATTTCAAGTTAATGAGCACTGAATAGTATGCATCTAAGATTGGGAAAGCTGCCCACAGTTCCATTCAGAGGGACATGGGAGAATGAGAAGAGGACCTGTAGACCTCTTTACCTTGTGTGGATATTGAGATCCAATTCTGTCTCAGTATATTTTACCCCCTCTCTCTTCACTCACGTAGATCTTTTGATCTGCCTGCCCCTCATATGGCAACTTGGCAAGAAAATGGTCAGATATATCTGGCTGGGGCGCTCCCTTTGAATGTCAGATGTGGATGATCTTTGCAAAGATGAATCATCACAAGACCATGAATTCTTGGCAAGTGCCTCAGACAAATTGTGAATCGCTTCATATACCACCCGCAGAGAAAAGCTAAGGAGTGATTTGTGATTCCCAGTGCTGACCATTTTGGGAAGGACATGGCACAGAAGCCGTTCCACCTATTCCACCCAGAATTTCCAACTCAAGCTGTGACAAAGAAACAGTGTCATATGACCATGCTTGTGACCTTCAAAAATGTCCAGAATAGCTCTCTTAACAGGACATTTGTAAAGGAAACAACCTATAGCAAAGGGTTAGAAGTTGAGCACACAGAATTTACAGGGCCGTGAACCAGGTGGGTCCTTCTTCAACAATGAGCACAGAATAGCCAGATGGGGTGGAAGACAGTCTACTCCAACTCAGATTTGGATCGGGCTTATCTTTGCTTTTAATAGGAAGGTGTATTCCACTTTGGGCAATGTTCCCACACATAGGGCATAACCATTGCTATGGTAAGCGTCTACAAAGATTTGACCATAATTAAGCTCACAACAAACACCTCATTCCTTTTTTTCCATGTGTGAAAACCACATTTGATTTCTCTTGATATATTTAAATCCTTGTAGATGATTCACTTAGGTCTACCAATTCACTTCTCACATGTCTTCTTTGTTTGCCTCATGGTTAATTTACATGTGTCAGTCTGTTTCATGTTGGTATTCCACTTATTTGTGCACCACAACAAGAGAGAGAAAGTTCTTAAGTGCTTGCCCTGAAGAAAAAGTTAATTCTGCCTAACATATTTCAGAATTATTTTTCTCAGCTCAAGAGCCACTCATCTTGCTTTGGATGTTTTGAAAAAAGTGTACTTCCAATGCTTCTTCTGTGCTGAAAAGAGTTTTCCCCCCTGAAACTTGTTGGGCAGAGTAAACACTATTTTAGGCACCAGAGAACTTACTTTTTTGTTTTGTGCCTTGCCTTCCTGAGATTTCTTTTTCTTATTTGTGTAAGACATCCATTTCTTAAAGGATATTTCCTTACACTCTTAGCCTCGCCTAACATCCATTTGGACTTGTTGATGCCTTCCTTGACCCGTATAGCATGCATTTTATTTGCATCTCTACTACAATGATTGTAAGTGCATGGAGGCAGCTTCTAGGGGTCACTGTGCCTCGCTGCTCCTCCCTGGACCCCACAGGGGCCTGTATCCTTCCCTTGCAGAAATTGCCAAGTCAACATTATAGCTCACAATGGCAAAGAAAAACAGCTATTTTGTTTGTAAACAAGATATGTGGTGAGTGCACACAATGTTTACAAGCAGAATTGGACTCCCAGGGTAGGAAATGGCATCAGGGAGCAGCCCTGCCATCCCCAAAACAGCTGTGGGGCTCTGTATGTGGCCATGGGGCCACGTGTCATCCACTCCCTGTTTGAGGGGAGAATAGCAAAGCATCCGAGCTCTCCTGCCAGAGCTACATCAGCAGTCAGCCTGGCTGCCAATCTGAGCAATTCCCTTAAAAATGAGGGAGGGAGGAAAGGTTCCCTGCTGTGAGTGGGAGAGGTTAATGGAAACTCAGGAGTTCTTCATTGCTTCTAAGCACTACCAATCCACGTATTTTTTAGTAATTACCAATTAATTGATACATTAATAAAATAATTAAAACATAGAAACAGAGTGAGTCAGAAGGGGCCTCCTGAGCCATCTAGTCTAACTCCCTAGCTCCAGCCGGCTCTGCTCACAACATGCCCATCACGTGCATGTCGAGCCTATCCTTGAACACCCTCACCGACGGGGCCCCAACCACCTCCCATGGAAGCCCATTCCATTACCCTCTTTCTCCTTCTAGGACAGAGATGCCCACTGGCCCTCTCAGGGGTCAGCAACCCGCGGGCTCTTGAACCCCTCTGCTGCGGTTCCGTTGCTCAAAACACACGCCAGCACAGCCGCTGATCTGCTCGAAGCTCCACCAGGAACACAGCGCTAGCTAGTTAAGTAAATCAGCTAGTTAAGTAAATCGCTACATTCCTCTGCTAAACAAGCTTCCTGCAGGCTCTCATGTTACACGAAATGCTGCTGAAAAGATTTGCTTTGTCCCAATGTAATCTCCTTCATCTGAATGTTAAAAGCTGTGCTTGGGACCGCTCACAAGTCACAGCACTTGACTGTTTATCTGCTAATCAGTCACTAAACACACCTATACCTCCGCCCATCTGTGGATCCCCATCAATTTACTGAGCTGACCCCCCACCCCCACCAGTAGGCCAACCATGGATAAATCGAAGAAAATAAAAGTTTCTGAAGAAAACCAAACGTTTAATGATATGTGGGTAGATTCATTTGCTTTTACTGCTGACGAACTTATGGGGTTTGCTGTTTAATACATGCAGCCCTTTAGCACTGACTTTGACTCTTGAGGAAGCTGTTCTATTCAAAATATATGAAACGAGACCTACTAGTTTATAATGCAAGATTAAAAATAACAGTTTTTAGTGACTGAACAAGAGCTGCAGCTAAATCATAATAAAGATATACATAGCAAAAAATACATAGTAAAAAATATATGCAGTGATATCTTCATTTTAGATGTCAAAAGGGTTTTGCGGATCCCGGTGTTTTCTTTTGTGTGGGAAATGGGTCCAAATGGCTCTTTGAGTGTTAAAGGTTGCCGACCCCTGGGCTCAGTGAAAGCATGCACAAAGACTGGCCCAAGGAGGAATTGGAAGCAAGGTTGTATTACCTTAGCAAGAGCTCAGGCCTTCACAGGAAAGCCATTGCACAGTAGGTCCAAAGGGCAGTCTCTGCTATCTCCAGGTAAGCTGGGAAAGAGGCCTGCCTGAGATCCTGCAGCGCCAACAGTCATGAGCTGGGTGGAGCAATGGGAACTAGCATGTGGTTGCAGTTTCTTGGGTTCCTGCTTCCTGTGAGGTGCCATAGGGTCAAGTAGATGGTGATGGGCAAGGGAAAGATACTTTGAACCCTGAAAAGCTGCTGCCGATCATTAGATAAAGCAGGAAACCAGTTACCTGTCTTGAGAGATGTATGAGGAACTAATTTCAGTTCTCTTTTCGATGGGGATGGACTCAGTTCATACCTTCCAGATTGGACACAGACTCAGATGCAAAGTCTGTACTTGCATCAAATCTGTAGATTTTCAGTCTTGTGATAAGATTTGTGGACCGAATAAAGTAAAATAATAAGTACAGGATGGTATTTGAAAATTGCATATGAAAATATGCATATGTTTGAAAAAAGTGCAGAAATATGGTCTGATCAATGGGTAAAGAATGTGTACCTTCTCAAGATGTACACAATCAATGTGTAGTTTGGGGAAATATATAAGGAGACACACAGATTTTCATGCAATTAAAAAAAAACAGTGCTGATAATCTGATACGGAGTTGAGTTGAAATGAGCTTCAGGGTGGAATTTGGAGAGGTTTGGCAAGTCTGAGTTTTGCTGTTTTGCATATGCCAAGTTGCCTTGGCATGAGGCAGTTTTCTGTTTTGAAATCTCCAGTTATAAGGTATTTTATCCAATTTCGTTTTTAAAATCCGCCATATCTATAGAGCTGAAGCACAAAGAAGATGGATATTATGTCACAGTGTAATTCGCATTCCAAATTTGCAGGTATTTCATTGTACCATGTAAAAGCACCCCCCCCCAAAAAAAAAGTGGGCTGGGAACTGAGAAGGAAGTTTGAGGAAGGTAATCACAAAGGCAATATCTTTTCAGAAATCATGTCGTCATTCCCACTATTTTGGATGCATGGGCTATGAATGCTGTTGCTTATATAGCCAAAATGACACCATCTGTGTATGAGAGGGAAGTATCAGAAATACAAAAAAAAAAGGGGAGGGGGAGAAAAACTTTTAAGCGAGGAGGATAACAGACCCAAAGAAAAAACATGCAGCCCTTGGATATTTAAATGTGCTCGGTACATGCAGAATTCTGACTGACTGTTGGAGTTAAGCACGGAAAACTGAATGGAATGGGAAACGGAATGGAGTATCCTAGAGCGGAGCATGGTTGGCTGGCTGCTTGGCTGGAACAATGAGCAGAAGTTATATTTCACACTGTAACATTTTGTTGCAGGTCTGAGTTGTGTCTCTGCTGCTGTCCTGCACAGAGGCTGTTAGTAAGATACCCGCTGGCTCTAAGCATTTTCAGTGAGTCATAGGAAGGTGACTGAATGTTGTCCCTGTTCATGGCATGTTTTTGGAAAGAAGTCTTGGAAGAACTGAGCATGTGTTCCCAAGCTTCCAACATTTGTATACTTATAATGTGTGCAGTTATTTTCCAGCCGTGTCTTCCTTTTACGCCATCCATCTCTTCATCTTGGAAGGCTACTCACGTGGTGTGATTTACTCATTCTGCCTGCAGCCACCTGGCAGGCCTCCCGCATTTTCGCTCAGCCTTCTCTCACCCGAGCCCTGCCTCTCCCCCGTGATAGGTTTGATTTCCCCAGCTTCCAGGCAAGAGACTCAGTCCTGGATCTGGGCCTAAGCACAATTATAGCAAAAAGGGCAGCCTCGCTTCCAGAAAACAAACCTGTCTCCATGGAGCAACCTGTAATTATAGCCATGGCTGCGATGAGATGGTATTAGAGTAACTTCATTTTGGCAAAAGAGCATTGAAACCAGCAGGGCCTTATTTCCTACTGGAATCTGCTTGTTTGGTTTAAGCATTTGTGTTTTGTTAAGGGTGATGTTACTCACCTGCTATGCCTGTACAAGAGTGCCACAAAGCAGCAGCTCAGATCTGAAGAATGTGACGTGGCATGCTGCTTGTTTTCCTCTGAATGCCAAGAGCACAAATATTAGGGAAGGCTGAGACCTTGGTCTCATTTTGATTTTGATAAGAATGTTCTGAAATTTGCAAGGTTTATTTACCAAATGCATTTCTATCCAGCTCTTCCTACAGTTCTTGTCTTCCAAAGCAGCTCATGTCAATGAAGGCGAAGGGGCTGTCACCGAGCTGACGAACAAAAAAGCAAAAAGCAAAGCAAAGCGTGGAGGGTGGGCGAATGGAGGAAGATCAGTCTGTTGTGACCAGAACTTGGTGGTGAGCTATTTAAATGCATTTTGGAACAGGCTGATCTTCCTGCGCTTGAATGACACTGAACTGGTGGATGGGGCCAAAGTATTCCTTCTGCATATTTGTGCAGTCCCAGGGTTACTGTCAATTGCAGCTGAGTTTCCTTTGGCCGGGGGCAGAAAGCAAGCTCCCTGCAGCTTTTCCTTCTCTGGCTGGCAGATGAGCCAGGTTGCTCTCCCCCGGAGCTTGATGCCAGTCCTGGGAAGCAGGGGTACAGCATCCCAGAGGCCCTGCATTTCAAGTAACAGGAACTTGTAAAAAAGGTGAATGGGGGAACAAGCTGACCAGTCCACCGATCTACACGCAAGGCTCTGCACATTTGCTTCCGAAAAGTGAGTTGGAATCTCTGTGTATTCAACCATGTTAGAGCACTATCAAGGTTGCCTCCTCTTTTTAATTAACAGACTCTTCGTCATTAACAGCTTTTGGATAGATGGGCATATCATGGCCCTTTCCATGCTGGGAATAGCCTGTATCTATTGAATTTGGCCAGTGCAGATAGGTTAACATTTTGTTTCAGTTTGTGCCTGACAATAATCTTTCCCTCTCTCCCTCTCCCTCATTCTCTCTCTCTCTGACTGTGTGTGTGAGAGAGGGGGGCAGGTTGGGCCTATAATTGCCAAGGCATAATTGTGTCAAAAGAATTAAAAATTGTATTAGTTGGTGCATGAAGATAAACTCAAAATTCGATCCACATTTCTTTTGTTTCTCTTACAGGATTCCTCCACTGTAGGTTCTTATTAATTCTTTTGAGACATGGTTATCTTTGGCTGATTAAGAAAAAGAAATCCTGGAATACAGAGTGCTATGTATTATCCCAAACAAATTAAAGATGTCAAGCTTCAGAGGTACCCTGACACAGTGACTTATGACATAAAATCCAATTGTATTTTTCAGAACTCACAGACCTTCTCAGCCTTTAGGAGAGTTTTGTCTGCAACATAATCAACAGCAATGCATGAGAGATCCCTTCCAAACCACAAAAGGAGTCATAACTAAGTGACTCTCCTCTCTTGCAGAACTGAAGCCTGCATGAACCCCAGTCTGCAAGCAGAGGTGCTTTGAGATGCTGATGCTTAAGCAGAATTGGGTGGCTCTTGCTAATGGGATGGATTTTCACCTGTCCTGAGCAAGAGTTCAAGGAGGTTCATGAAACAATGCCTTCCACCTTTCACTGAAGATGAAGGCCGCTTCCAACCACAACCTTCCACTCTCACATTTTCCTTATGCCATTGATGGTGTCTATGTGTATTTTCTCTGGTTCCTCCACTGGAGTTGGCATCAAGACCTGGTTTCTTAAAACCAGTTGCTTTACGGCTGGGAGGAAAAGTACTTTGGAAATATATATGTGTATGCACACTTGAGATGTTCTGCTTTTCACTCCCAGAAAGTTAGGCCAGAGTTAGAGTAAGACTAGGCAACCTGGTGCCTTCAAAAGTTCTGGTCTACAAGACCCAGAATCCTGACCACTGACCATGCTGGCTGCAGCTGATGGACTTGTAGCCCCCAAAGCATCTGGAGAAGAGCAGATTGCCTAAGGTTAGAAGGTAGACTTGGGTGAGCTCAACTAATCTTTATGATTATCACTGCTACTCTATGTCAGTATTCTCAACCATGCTTTTTATACTTATGGAAAGCTAAGGAATGGCTCCCCACTCTTTCCCAGCCATATCTTGGAAGAGATGGATTCTTTAAGGAAGAATTCTGTGCATGGCAGTGGCATGTGCTGATTGTATGTATTAATGGCATCCAGGCCAAAGAACATGAAAAGGCAAGCAGTATCTGTGCAGACCACCAGAGGAGTTGCAAGATTGGGGATAAGTGTAGCGAGAGGGAGGGAGACAGTAGAGAAGGTGACTGGGGGAATTGGCTAAGGGAAACTGGGACAGTTGAGACTTTTGGGGTGAGTTGGTACATTTTTCTCCATGTTTCCCAAGGGATGTTCTGTCATGATAATGTGTTGATGCTGATAAGGTATCTATCCTAAATGGAATGACGCCCTGCAGTAAGAGCATTCAGCCAGCGTCCGCACCCACCAGCTGCTTTCATAAGCCTACAAAGGCGCAAAAGGAACAGTCCTAGCCTGTGTTTTCTGCCAACATTGCCAAGCCCACAGTGCCCTGTCAAACACATAATTATATCAGACATAGACACATATTTCTATTGGTATTTTTTTTCACAATGGAAAAGTTCAAATAAAAAATGGGAGGTAGAATCTACCTTCTGCAAGAGGGCTCTGCTTGTGGAAAGTTCTCCCGTCCCTTTGGACTTCTCCACTGCCTCCTTCCCCTCCCCACCAGATCTCTCCCTTGTAAGTGGGTATCCTGGCTCTCTCTGCAACATTTTCAAGGTGATGGAGGGGCTGCCTGGGGAAGGAGGCAGTAGAGAAGTTCACTTCCATCCATGCAGTTGATCTGGCCTAAATTGGGCTAATATACACAAGAGCCCATTCTGCATATCAGCAAGGTATTTATACAAAGCACATTTACAGTTATTGGAGAATATACTAATGAATAAAGCACAGTTACCACCGGGCTGAAAATGTATTTGTGGGAGAAGTATGAGGAAAGGGAAAGGAGATGTTTGCAGAGGAAATCGCCCTTGAAATTTCCCACTTTGCATTTTTTAAACATCTATTAAGCTTATGTGCATGTCCACTGGTGCAAAAGAGTGAAGATCAGGTAAAAAATAATGGACAGCTCCTTTTGCCTCTCCTAGCCAAGAAAGAAAACACAGAAATGGAGGCTGGGAGAAAAGTGTGGGGTGGGAAGCAGAGCCCCCTGTTCTCCTCCACCCAAAAGTAATTTCCAAAAATCAGTGCAGACTTTTTCCCGTGCTGACTTCACTGAAGTACGCACCACAGAAGACAACGGGATATACTTCTCAGCAGACCTGTATGTTGGTGTGTTTTGAATGAGATGCTCCTTGATGCAAGAAAATAAAATGGACAAAAGAGACAATTGGGAAGCCTTGAGAAGAGGTGCCAAATGCCTTTTTGTCTGTATTTAAGGATCAGCAAGGGAAGAAGAGAAAGCAGCTTTGCACTTGGTCTCCAGTTCACCAGGAAGGGGGGGGGGCAGGCCCTGGTGGGGGTTGAGGCAGGGAGGTCCTTACCACAAGTTTATCACACCCTGAGATATGCATTGGGCTGTGTATCATGTGACATGCCAATGAGTCAAGCATCACAATGAGGTCAAGCATCCCCAGTGTAGATTCCCCACCCCCCAATTCAACCCAATATAAACATAAAATAAGACCAAGTATGGCTTCTTATCATTTTTAACCTTTTATACTGTCCCGCTTATTAAGTAAAATCTTGTACTATGCATTACATCCGCCTGTTATGCTACTGCTACTCTTCTTGCGTTGAATGCTTTTGTTGGAAAAATTTTGCCTGCTGGGCAGAAATCAAGTTGAGCTTTGCCTAGAAGGCCAAAGCTAAATGATCTCCTTTTTCACTCCCAAGCAAAGCATGCATGTTCCCTGTGGCAGGTGTGTCCAGAAAAAGTGAGGCTCCTGGAAGTATTCTCAGAGCTACAGCAGGGCAGGAAGAGAAATGCTGCCCAGCACCATGCAAGGAGTTGCCAGGGCCACCTTGGTTTGTCAGTACTATCCTGCCAACAGGAAATGGGTAAGGAATAGGGGAAGAGTTGGGATGTGGAAATAAGTCCTATTGGCTTTCTGTAAATGCACTGCCTACTTGAGAAAGTTCGATGGGAAAAGAGACAGCAATGTTGGCAATGGCGAGCTTTTCAAAGCGTGCAGTTGCCCATTTCTTCTTTCCCCATGTTGGATATGTCCCTATCTTTGCTTTGTAGGCCCGAGGCCTTGGTTTTAAAGCACAGCATTCAAGGCCACAAGCCTCCCCTGCTGCTGAACTGGCACAGGTTCTAAAATAAAGTAAAGTAAGGGGAGGGCAGGGGAGGGGAGGGAGGGAGTTTTCCCCTCCCTTCTGCCATGGCAGTTTTCTAGGTGGGGCAGAACATTCCCAGAGTGCAGCTGCAACTGTATCAAAGATCTGTCCTTCTCTGCCTGGGGCTATGCAAGAGCTATGCTGTGGTGATTTATAAGCCAGGGGTGGCTTGTCATCTCTTCCAAACCCATCCGGAGTGGTTGGCACCCAGGCTGCTGGGGATCCAGTCACCCCCAGCTCATGAAAGCATGGCTAATTGTGTTGCGTGGACCCAATCTTTGTGTGCTTTTCTCCACCATGCACCTTCCATCCCTGCACTCAGACACAGCATAAGCAAGGGCAATTCCAGTTATGTCAGACAGCCTGCTAGTGATTTTATATTGCCCTGTAATGACCCAGATGAAGATTTATGTAAGGATGTTCAGGCTCTAGTCCTGAGCAAAAATAACATATTTGTTTGTGTGACTTTGACAATGGCTAACTTTGGGGAAGGTAAACTGCACTCTAATAATAGAACATGAATCGAAATGGAAATGGAAGCCAACCCTGCACAAAGAAATGGATGCTTGCTCTTGAAATGCTTGCAATCAACCACCCTACAGATCTGGAGTATTGTTGTTGTTATCATTTACAGAAAATAATTAGTAGTGACATGCCCCCACTCTATTAAACACAGATTACTTAAGCACACACAAAATAAAGTAACTTGTCACAATCATCAAAAGTGAACAAGAGCAAAGGAGGAAAATTATTTAACTCTTATTTAAATTATTTAACACTGTGACTCTGGCAAAGGGTGACCAACTGTTCTTTATATCTTTACCTGTTCACTTTTTTTTTTAACCTGGAACAACATCAGCAACATGGTAGATATTTCATGAGTGGAGCTGGCTGGAGCCAGGGGTCAGACTAGATGGCCTAGGAGGTCCCTTCTGACTCTCTCTGTTTCTCTGTTTCTGTATGCACCTGACAAAGGAATCAATATGTGACATTTGGTGTTCTCTCCCATGCAAGACGACAGATTCTATTAACACAGTAATCTTATTAAATTGTGCTTATGGGGATTTGACCTATCCCTCTTATAGGACAGGCTTCAAATGGTGTTAGCTTGGATTCTGATTCAAAAGCAGAGGCTGGGGATTGGAATTCCCAGCTCAAATGCCAAGGCTGATGGACCCAGAGATAAGCCAAGCCATTATTGAGAACTGGACAGTTTCAAGTTTGATGGGAAATTCTAGTGAGCAAGCTGAGACGGCTGGGGCCAAAGCACCTGGAGGGAGCAGGCCGGAGACTTAGTAAACAGTGTCATGGCATTAGAAAGAAGAAGAAGCAAGCAATGGAGGAAGGGAGAGTGTAGGAATTCCTTATCTCTGTGAAGTAGTCATAGAATCCTTCATATAAATACCAGACTCAGTTCTCCAAATGCCACTCCTGAGAATCATACAATTGGAAGGTGCCTAGAAGGCCCCTGTTCAGTGCAGGGTTCTAGTCTCCCATCCGGATTCTAACTGGACCTGACCCTGCTTAGCTTCCAAGATTAAACAGGAGCAGGCGTTTCAGGCTATATGGAAGCTTAAGTACTCCTTAAGCACCACACTCACACAAGGCAAAGGGAGGTTTCAGTTTAGAACATAAAAGTTTGCAGAAGTACAAGACACTCTTTAGCAGCAAACAAACAAGGGGTGAGGAAAACCCCATTCATGGCTGATCCATGATGGTGCACACATGCTGGGTGGCTGTAAGGAGTGAAAAAGGAGCTTCATGGAAAAGACTTGGCCCTGATCAGCAGTACTCAATGGAGCCACATTTTGGGGCTGGTCTCACTTACTCCTCTCCTAAGAGTAGCCCCGTCCAGCAGGGCCAGTGGCGTTTCTGTGATGAATGTGCCCACTTGTGACAAGGCACATTCTTACTTGTCAACCAGGCTTGGCATGAGTTCTTTTCGATGGTGTACAGACTGTGCTCGCTTGACCACAGTGGCTCACATGTGGCCTGGCAGACTGCACGACTAGGCATTTTGGTTCCTGAAGCCCTGGCAGGGAGTTGCCGCCATTTGCTATGCCATGAGAACATGGGAGCAGGGGTCGTCGGTGCTCTCCTCCACTTCCAATTTCCCTAATAGAACACATTGATGCCTCTTAGTTTATTTATTTATTAGATTTATATCCCACTCTTTTCTTACAACCAACTCAAAGTGGCTTATACCGCCTCCTGCTCTCAGTCCTATCCCCGCAACAACAACCCTGTAGGTTGGGCTGAGTCTGTGACTGGCCCAAAGTCACCCAGTCGGATCCGGTTCACTATGAGAAGCATCTCCAAGCGCACTTTCTCATAGCTGATGCTCTTTTGTATCCATTTTTAAATGGAAGAACTACACCACAAAAGTTGGGGAAGGGCACATTTTAAAGGGCCACAGCATTTTCTGTCATGCCTTGGTTCAGGGAGTGAGTTAAGCATGTTCACATGAAGAGGCAGTGCAAAGACTTCTCTCCCCAGTTCCCATCTACCACGGGATGGCAGCCCCTCCTGCCAACTCAGCATTGCCTCTTGCTCAGTCCATGCTAAGGAACCTTTCTCAGGTCCCTTTCAACCAATTTCAGTTTTGGAGACTCTTTTGGAGACTTTAATCCAGGGAGATGTGGGACAAGACAAAAAGGCTGGAGTCTAAAATAACATTTTAAAAAACAAGTGCATTTTAGGGCCATGCTTTTATTGCTGGTACCTCGCCTTAGAGGAGGAATTCCAGCGTTTGGGAAGGGAATGAGCAATGGCACGAAAGCAGGAAAACCATCCAATGGGCAGAGGTTAAGAGGAAAAGGTGGGGCTGGCAGAGGGTCCCCGAGGCCACACTGGGACTCCAGGAGGGCAGGATCTGACAGCTAGCCAGTCACCAATCAGGGGATGTACTTTGCTGCCTGTAGCACTCCTGCCTTCCCACATGCCACTTGGTCTCAATCCTGTCCTCTGAGGCTCATGCACATACCGTATTTTTTGCTCTATAAGACTCACTTTTTTCTCCCTCAAAAGTAAGGGGAAATGTCTGTGCGTCTTATAGAGCGAATATGTGTGTGCAGTAAGTCTGTCAGATGTACAGCCCATGGGGAAGTGATGGGGAATGTGCCTGTGATTATGTGCCTATTTGATTCAGAATATTTTTTTTCTTGTTTTCCTCCTCTAAAAACTAGATGTGTCTTATGGTCAGGCGCGTCTTATAGAGCGAAAAATACGGTAATTATAATTAGGCAGAGCTCTAATTGTGAACAAGGCTCATCAATGCAGCACACATGGTGCATACCTTTGATTCGATCGACGGATGAGCAAACAGGTTCCATCATAATTCATTATTTGCCCATTCATGAATCCAGTCTTTAAAAAAAAAAAAATCAGACCTAAGTTCTCTACTCTTGTGGACTTTCAAATTATGTTCTAATTTTCGTGCATGTGCCTGGCCAGAGCACATCATGGAAATGCGGTGTGTGTAACCCAGGCTGCATTAATACATGTATTAAAAAGTGTTCTTTTCAGCGCCTTGTGTCATGACGTAATACGTCCTGACACATCCCTTTCTGATTGCGTGCTATCACTTACGCTTTGTCTGTGGCAATCAACATCTGAGCATGCACAAAGACGGCAGTGTTTGGAGCCCTAGTCATGCAGCATGCGCACATGTAGAAAATATGAATGAGCACATCATCAATCTTGCTTTGAACTTTTAAGCTATTCAAGTTTCACTGGAACCAAATCCAGGCCTATTATGCACTGGAGACTTAGAGGCCTGCTAGATTTGAGAATGACAAACCTCCTCGATTGGAGAATTATGAACCTTTTGGGTACAGGAATGACAAACTCGCAGAAGCTGAGGATTATGAACCTGGATATGAGAATTAGAAACCTTCTAGATTTGAGAATTATGAACCTTGTAGGCTACTGTTGGGAAGCCTCCTTAAAGGCCCTGGGTGGTGGGACAGGAAAAGTTGTCCTTCGCAGGTAGCGCAGAACTACTGCTGCTCAGTGTAGCTAGTCCTGGCCTAGGCAGCCTCACTCATTACAGGCTGCCTCCCAAGCTTTTCCTTCAAGCCCCCAGTTCTCCCAGCTTCCCCTTTTGCTCCACACGGGCAGGATCCCACCCCTAAGCGCGCTTTGCTGGCTCTGCGTGGACAGACAGAGTCACGTCCCAAGTGTTGTTGCTTCTTGTTTCCAGTCAGCCCATGCGAGGCATGGTTTCAATCCTGATGAGGTCTCAACTGACTTGGCCTCTTGCCATCCCTCCCCCGCCATGTCTCCCTCTCTCTCTCATGATAACTTCTGGCTCTGAGCTGGGCTGGCACAGGTTTGATTAAGGCTGAGCCAAACGGTCTCAAGCAAGCAAGAACCTTTGGCTTGAGTGTGTTGTCTGTGCAAATTGCAGGCTGCCTGAAAAAGTCCTGATGTGCCTTTGGGGGTTGGAGGGAGCAGGATGCTCTTTGAAAGGGTTTTCGGGGGTGCCAGTGCTTGCCACTGATGGAGGCACAAGTGGAGTGCTCCTTTTTCATTTGGGGAAAAAAAACCCCCAACCCCCCTTCATTTGAGTGCCACTGTTTGGCAGCTGACATTTTTTCCCCAGTGTGCCCCAGACATCTGCAGACTGGCAGCAGCATTGAAATGAAGTTTAAGATGCATTTGCCATCCCTAATGGAAAGACCCCCAACTTTTCAAATAATTTGCCAATTCCTCCTCTGCCACCACAAATCACTGTGATCTCCTCCCAAATTCACCACCTGTGAATGGAGGAGGATTTTTGGGGAGGGGGGTGGGGGGAGCATTTTCAATCAGCTCAAGGATAGCATCTTGCTTGCTGAGCCAATGCACTGCTTTGAGGGTTTCTGCAAAAATTTGTAGTGACAGCTAAATTCGTGTGTGTGTGTGTGTGTTGCAGGGCCAATTTGAAGTAGAACTAAACATACCTGGGAATCCTGGGATGTTTCACACCATGCCCACAGGTGACAGCCCAGAAGGCAGAGGGATAGATTGGTGGAGCCATCATCCTACAGGGAAAATCACCAATTAATGTATATGTAAAAAAAAGCAACAAAGAAACAGCCTCCAAGACAAATAGAAGGATGGATTAAACCACTTTCTGAGGTGCTTCCAAAATATTGCACAGAAAAGTGTTCTGATCTGGTGCATTCTTTTCTTTTCAAGCAGCATTTCTGGGAAAATCACATGTTTCTGTTATTGAATTGACCTCTCTCTCTCATGCCAGAACAGCTACCTCTGTGTTACTCACAGGGGGACCATGTGTGCCAGAAATGGAGGCAAAGATAGCCAAAAGGCTCTGGCTGCAGCAACAGTGTGCTCACGTACTTGCTCCGTTATGCTTTGCAAAGTTCTTTAAAAACAGCTGCAATTGGGGGAAGGCATTGGGAGAGATGCTTCTAGTGGCTAAAAAAGACTACAAATGGTTACCGGAACTGAAGAGAACAGTGACTTGACCCCTGATTCATGAAATAGATCCAGGAACTTGAAGAGAATCCATTTTCTGAAATGCTGCCCCCCCCCCCCACCTTAGTTTCATGGTTTCATCAACATAGTTTCTGGGAGTGAGCCCCACTGCAGGCAGGGGCACATACTTCTGACCATGAGGATTCATAAGCCTCACTGTATGAGTATCTTAACTGGAGAACTCCACTGCAAAATTTGGAAAGGATAATTGAGTTTAGGTCCTCACTTGGTTTTTGAAAGCACAGTATTAGTTAAGTTCTCATCACAATGGGAACGGAAGACATTTCTGGTTCCCCTAATCACCAAGAAATAGGATGCATCAGTGTGGGGAGGGGGGCAAACATCAGGGTTCTGCCTTCAGTTAGGACACCTTTTCCTAAGCTCCCAAACCCTGCACAATCATCCCACCATCAACGGGTTCTCTGAGTTGCCATTTCTATGAAGCTGACCTATAGACCTGCAATAAACTGGCTTTCTTGAGCCCCATGGATTCTGTGAACCTACAGACCATTGTATAACTTTTGTGGTGGGTTTGTGCACATCTTCATTGGGGTATTGCACATGAGAGCAAAGTGCATATTTGCACTGAATTGCACCTGCACATGTGGGAGGAAATCTTTATACGGCATCTAAAACAGAAGAAACATAGAAACATAGAAACATAGAAACAGAGCGAGTCAGAAGGGGCCTCCTGGGCCATCTAGTCTGACCTCCGGCACCAGCCGGCTCCGCTCATGACATGCCCACCATGTGCATGTCCAGCCTATCTTTGAACACCCTCACCGATGGGGCCTCAACGACCTCCCATGGAAGCCCATTCCACGCCCTCGGGGTCCTAACTGTCAGGAAGTGCTTCCTGGCATCCAAATTGAACCTTGGCTCCCTGAGCTTTGCTCCATTGGAGCGCGTCCTGCCTTCCTCTGCAGGGGAGAACAGGCCTCTCCCCATCTCCATGTGACACCCCCTCACATACCTGTATGTTGCCAACATATCCCCTCTGAGTCTCCTCTTCTCCAGGCTGAAGAGACCCAGTTCCCTCAGTCTCGCCTCATACCCCATCCCCTGCAAACCAGCCACCATCCTTGTGGCCCTACGCTGCACTGACTCCAACCTGGCTATATCCTTTCTGTAATGAGGGGCCCAAAACTGAACACAATACTCCAGTTGCGGGCGCACCAGAGTCATGTAGAGTGGAAGTAATACCTCTCTTGATCTAGAAGCCACACTTCTGGCTATGCAACCAAGGGTGGCATTCGCCCTCTTGAAAAATCAGTTCTCCCAAGAAGTAGATGAGAGAATGTCAGAAGCCTGAACAAATTTAATGAAATCCAACCCCCCCCCCAGGCTCTTTGGGTTCTGGTCCTGTCCACTGTGGGCATCAGGCATATCCACTGCCAGCAGAGGCCCTTGGCAGAAAAAAGGTTCCCGTCCATGCTGTGGAAGGAAGGAATGACTGAGTAGAGCCAGTGGAAACACCAGTGTTGTAGCTCCCTTCCTTCCTTCCTTCCTTCCTTCCTTCCTTCCTTCCTTCCTTCCTTCCTTTGTGCAATTCCTTCTCCACTTAGAGAAGTGTGGAGCAGCAACAGTTGAACTTGCCAGAGTGCTCCAAATGCCCTCTCAAAGGTTGTCCCAACTCAACTCCACATCATATTGTGAGCTTCTTTTGTATGGAAATCCAAGAGTATTTTTGTGTGCATTTTTCTAAATGCATGCCCTGAGAATGCACTTTGAAATGTGCACATTTCTATCCTGTTACTAAAAGCATCTTTGTGCACATTTTTCAAAAGTATGCTTTTCATGCACTTTTTTCGAGTATACAGATGCTGTCAAATGCTTGGGGGCTTTTTTGGGGAGGGAGCTATGAATCGCATCGTAAGCTCAGAAAAGTATGGATTTCACCTTAAGGCTGCACTCGAGTCTATGTTTGGTCCAGAAGGTGTGCATGTTGTCAAGCACTTGTGTGTGGGGGCGGGGGGGCACTATGGCTCACAGTGTAAGTTCAGGGATATATGGACTTCCACCACTGATTGCATCTGAATTAGCATTTGGTCCCGAAATGCCTAAATCCTAAAAAAAACCCCAAGTCAAGCCAAACTCATTGCTGGTACCTTGCTGCTCCCCATGTGCTATGGCAGAAAGTATGTTCTTGGAGGGGAAAATGTCACTTCACCTCCACTTCCGCCCACTGCCTGTTTGATACCATGCGCTACACCCACCCCCTTGAGATCAGGCTTCTACCTGTGCAACAAGACAAGAACTGGTAGCCCCCAACCCACCCAATTAACCCTCTTAACTAAACAGCACAGTTGCATGATTGTAATGATTGTGCTACTACACATTGTTCTTTTTGCATTTTATTTTTTTTCTAAATCACTTGGTTGTGTGAAGTGATACATAAATGAACGCATTTCTTTTGGTGCTCCCCATCCTCTTGGGAAGATACGGGAGCAAACTGTAGGGGGAAGGGAAATCTCTTCAACTGCAGATGGACAGAACTGGACCTCATCCTGTGCCTTTTCAGAGATTAAATAATGGCACCTCAAGGTAGCAGCAACCACAGGGAATGTGGAGATGACATCTGGCATCTTTTGTTCTGCATCCTCTGAGAATGGCTTAGAAGAGACCTCAGAAACTACAGGGGCAGAGAGAGGAATCCATTCCAGGAAACTGCCTTGGCACGGAAAAGAAACTAAGAGTGATGAGAAAGGCAGAACCTTTGCTGCAAGATCTGACTCAACAAAATAGAAAGAGGGGGTATTTTTATTTTTATTATTATTATTATTATTATTCATTAATAGCTTGCCCTTTTTTTTACTCTTGTGAGGAACCCAAGGTAGCATACATAATCCATTTTAGCCTTACAATGCTCTGAGGTAGACTAGGGTAAGAGGGAGTGACTGGCCCAAAGTCACCCCATGAGCTTCATGGCCACATGTGGAGTAGAACCCGGATCTCCCGGGTTCCCATTCCAACACTGTCCCCACCACACTGCACCAGCTCTCAGTAGCAGTGTGATTTTGACAAACATCGGTGGCGGTGGAGAAGGATAAATGCACATGATTTGCTAATCCTGCATGTTGTGATGTTTAAACGGAAGGGTTCCTGCTGTTGTTTTTAAAAAATGAATTGTGTTGTTCCTGAGGACCACAGTCTCATTTAAGATCCTGATGAGTTAAGTGCCATTCTGAAAGCAGCATTTTGTTTTGTTTTCATTTTGCAGCAATCTCAGGGAAAGCTGCTCTACATACTCATAATTAGATGGTTGCTTATATAAATTACAGAGGAACAGGGGGGCAGGGAGGGAGAGAGAGTTTTTACTTCATGTGGTGTTTGGTCCATCTGCTAAAAATCATTGGTTTCAGTTAAATATAATAATTAATAGAATATGGGATGAATCAAGCATGTACGAATTTTGTTAAATCCATTCTATTTGCCTTTTGAAGCTTGTCAAGAATCTTACATTCTGTCCTCTACTCATTTACTGAATCAGAGTTTTTTAATGGATGTTGGAGAATTTTGTTCCACTTGTGCAAGTGCAAATTTGTGAGTATCCTCCCCTCCCCTGCTGCACAAAAAATAGCCAACTGGCCCACAAGTCTGCAGAGTGCATGCAACATTTAAATATGTTGCAGATTTCCCCAACTTCCTTAGAATGAATGCACATCTTCAAACTTTAACATTTTACTAACATTTGAATACAGGAATTCAGCCAATGATAAGGAAGACTTTTCCCTGTATGAACTTGCCTGCTTACTTGGCTTGTTGTCCAAGGAACAGCTCCTTCCTGTTGTGTCCTACCTTTAGAGGGTTACTGAAGTCTTGGTTTTCCCAGTGGCAGTGCAAACCTGTGGAAGGCACCCATAGCTCAGGGGCAGAGCACAACCCTTGCCTACCAAGGGTCTTAGGCTTAGTTCCTGACATCTCCAGTTCTAGGGATGGGCAGAAGGTAGATCCCCAGGTAGTTTGGACTTCAACTCCCACCAAAGTCAATGGTCAGCAATGCTGGAAGTCAATATGCAAACTTCTGCAGATCTACCTTAAGTTCATCCCTGGAGTAGATGGAGAAACAGTCTGACATAAGGCAGTGTCAAGTGAACCTCAAAACTTAAGAGAGATATCTACTCTATGTTAGGAAGAACTCCCTGGTGCTTCCCAATCAAGAGTGGAACAGACAGCCACTGAGGTGCAGGATTCTCTTTCATGAAAGATGCTCAAGAAGAGGATGGCTGACCTATCAGGGATGATGGGGTAGCAGATTTCCTGCAGGGAAAGGTAGCTACTTGTAGCCTAGATGAATCTCTGAATGAAACTGTGAGCACCTCCCAGAAATGTTTCTTTGAGTTCAATGCTCATTTGGTGGCCACTTGTGCATTGCTCATTTGAAATGGGTCCATCTCAAGTAGCTGAAGAGGTTCTTCCGATGTTTATGTTTGGTACATGTTAGCAGCTATCTATAGGGATTTGGCTTGTTTATTTAATATCTAGGTTTTCTGCTAAAAAGTGACACTGGTTTATTTAAATGTGTGTTTCATAAGGTTTTATTTTTGTTTTATTTTAAATGGAATTGTATATATGTGTGTTAGCCAACTTGTAGGCCATGATGTGGAAAAGGTAGGATTTAAATATTTAATGTAAATAACTACTTTGACACAATAACTGAAGTGGGAAGTATTTTAAATTCTGGACAGAAAGGCAAACACACTATATAATGGACAAATGGGAAAATAAAAAGCACAGATGTGCAAATATAGTTGAATTAGTACACAGTGTAAGAATTACTGTATTCTTAAATACACACAGTATTTTTTAAATTAAAATGAATACATGTTAGGTACTTCTGCTGTTTTAGGCTCTTTACATGATTGGCTTTCCTAGAATAAGAATCTGCAACCTCAGAGCAATATCTAATTTCCTGATACATTTGCTGGTGAACTGAGAGGTTGGCAGGGATTGAAAGAGGGTCAGCAGCCTTGACAAGGCCTCATTCATTTAGGAGATGGCTGGCCACACACAGGGATTTGCAATATCGGTGAGTGCTGGAGAGCAACACCACAACTTCACAAAAGCGAGAAATGACTCAGAAGCATCCATGAGACACACTTGCATTCCAGATGTATTCATTCATTTAACCTACTTAGGTACTGCTTGATGTCGTCTCATTTCTATGTGGTTTACATAAAAACAACCATCATATAATACAATATAAAACCCTGTCAGGGCCTTACTTCTCTCCCTGCTTCCAACGGCTTCCTAACTAATTGCTTCATTAGGGTAATGTATGTAACAGAGCATGTTGCAGACGTCAGTAGCAAAAGAACCAGGGTTACTTACAATAAAAGGTAAAGGTTTCCCCATGCCATTCCAGTCATGCCTGACTCTAGGGGGCAGTGCTCATCTCCATTTCCTAGCCGAGGGAGTCCACAGACAGTCTCCGTGGTCATGTGGCCGGCATGACTAAACACTGAAGTGCATGGACCGCTGTTACCTGCCCACCAAAGTGGTACCTTTTTATCTACTTGCATTTGCATGCTTTCGAACTGCAAGGTTGGTAGGAGCTGGGACGGCGCACGGGAGCTCACCCCGTGTGCAGATTCGAACCGGTGACCTTTCTATCAACCAGCCCAGCAGCACAGCAGTTTAAAGCACTGCACCACCCACATCCCAATGACTTACAATACCAGCCATTAAAGAAGCATGGCCAATGGTTGAGAAGTGGCTTCTAAACTGAATACGTCTCCTCCCTTCCAGACTCAACTTACCAAGACTCTCCTTCAAGGAGGATCCGTCCTTTTGCCTAAAGGCCAGTATCTTGGAATGCCTGGCACTGCTCAGCTGCTCTGCTCTCTTTAACCAATGCTGCATGCTGGGATTAGGCCTGGTGGATCCACCCTCCTCCTCCTTAGTAGGTTCATTCTGTCTTCTTATGGTATCTGCGGCTGAGTGAGACTCAGTAATGCCTGCCTTACCTTGGGGCCCATTGGCCTTGGCTCTTCGGCTGCAGATGCCAAGCCCTTCTCCTCATCTGAGCCACAACCTGTTCCCACATCCCTTGAAGGATCATTGGCTAGAGAAATGGGCCTGATCCTTACAAACCCAATGCAAAAATAATATGCATTAATAAACGCATTAAAATATTATAGCAGGATCAGTAGAACAAATTAGTGTGATCCTAAGTCAGGGAAAACCTGAATGAATAGAAACAATGAAGAGGCATTACAAGCTCTCCACAATTTCCATTTCTCAAACCACAAGTGAGAGAGAATTCCAGAGGGTGGGTGCTGCTATTGAGAAGGCCTTGGTGCTGTTGCCTTGTGTCAAATTGGGTGTTATGGGTGGACCAATAAGGCCTCCTCAGAGGATCTCAGGAGTCAGTTTGGTATATATAGTGGAATGTTTTTGGCTATAAAAGATAATATAGAAGTGAATTCAATGGAGTGATTCTCTGGACCACATCACTAGTGCCAGACATGGTTCCACCCTCTCATCTGTGATCACCATAATGTCTTAATGGGAGATCCACAAAGTAAAGATATCCTGGGGTGAAGGCGACTTGCTGAGCATCTGTGTCCAATTCTTGTGTGCTGGCACTTGTCTAACACATGTTTCCATGTCTAGACAAACAAAATTAAGAGAGTAAGATGCCTTATTATTTAATAACACACAAGGAAGAACACATCACTCATTCATCTACTTGTAGATCACAATCTCTGGATTTTGGTGTCCCAAAGTCCCTGGAATTCCTTGTTCCAGTTCATGGATCTCTTACTCCCTTTATGTGTCTCTCCTCTGCTTCTGTCCACCAGATGTACTTGCCCCAGGAGTGAGAATCTCTTGTTTGGGTAGTTGGCTTACTCTCCAGATTTCTGGCACTGGATGTGTATAGCAGGAAGGTGGGTCTCAAGGGTTGCCATTGTTTGGCATCTGCTGAAGCCCAACCCAAGGAGAGGGGCAGCACTGATGCCCACAGCCCCCTGGACCTGTCCCTTGTTGTTGCTGGATGTTCTCAGACCTTCTGCAAGCATGCAAGAAGTAAAAAGATGGACAAGAAAGAGCATCAGTCCCCACCTGCCTTCTCTCTCTCTCTCTCTCTCTCTCTCTCTCTCTCTCTCTCTGGGAGTGCTGCGGATTGGGCCTAGAAGTAGAAGACAATCAAGTGGGATCCACTCCGGGCAGAAGGTCTCTGGTGGGATCTTGACCAAGCACCCCTCCACACCATTTGGGCCCAACACTGCATAGAAAAATGCAGCTTATTCCATCTGACACATACCAGCATAGGCATATGCATTTCTTGCCTCTTTCAACTCTTTTGAGTTATTGGCACTGTTAATAGTAATTTAATATTTTGGAGAAGGAGCTGTTACATTGCACAACTTAAATTATATTGTCCATTTTCAGACAAAGGAAGTGCTCTGAAGGGAATAAGGAAACACAAGGGGCCAACAGCACTAGCAAACTAGAAATTGGCAAAAGAAAACGGAAACTCCATATTGGTTGAAGTGAAAAAAAGGCACAAAAGAGAGGCAGTGATACGTTTTACTGGACTAATGTGGGCAGACGTTCCTTGGAAAGCAGGGGAAGGCTTGGTTTGGCATCTGAGTCCATATGAAAATCAGAGGAAGGAAAATTAGCATTGTGATTAGTATAGTCAGGTGAGAATAATGTGTCTCTTACCCATGAAACTAGATGAGGTGTGTATTAAAACCTTGCATTCCCCCACTAGCCAAAGCAGAGGCAATAAAACCTATTACATTCCCTGAGACCCCATATTGAGTTTCCTAATAAGAGCAAATATAAATTCAGTGCATAAGCTGAAACTTCAGATTTTTCCTCTTTGTGAACAGAATCCTTGATTTCTTAATGAGTACTAACAATGGACCAGTTAGGAGCAGATGGGGTGCGAGATCCATTGTGTCTTTGCATGGCAATTCACTGTAGCTGAAATAGTCAGCTGAAGTGATCAGTAGGGAAGGGACAGGTGAATCTGCCCGTTTTGGTTCTTCACTCTTTTTCATTTCACCAAGGTCAATTTCTCTCCAACTCTGAGAATTTTCCCTGTCATAATTCCAGTTTATCCCAAATGTGGAGATTTTAAAGAAATCACATTTTGATGCATTTCTTACAGCACACAATGCTGGTGCCTTGTTTACATTCTTGATGCCCTGTAAATTTCTGAGCCCAATTGAAGGTGCCGGTTTTGACCTGAAAAGCTTTCTACGTCTCAGGATCACCACATCTGGCACAGCACTTCTGTGGAGCTTATGCAGGAATGAGTTCATCATCTGAAGGCCTGCCTACGGGCCACCTCTGCAGGGCATTTATTTATTGATTGATTTATATCCTGCCTTTTTCCTACAAAGGGCTCAAGGCAGCTTACATCTCCTCTGCCATCTTATCCCCACAACAGCAACCCTGTAAGGTAGGTTGGACTGAGAGTCTGTGACTGGCCCAAAGTCACCCAGTTGGCTCCATGGCCAAGCAGGACTAGAACCCAGGTCGTCTGAGTCCCTGACCCATGCTCTTAACCACTACACCACACTGGCTCTCTGAACTGGCACGTTCAGAGGATGACAACAAACAGGAGGTCTTCTTGCGGTGGCTGCCTAGTTATGAAGCCCTCTCCCCAGTAGTGAGAACACTGTCATACTTCTGGGGCTAGATTATGACCCTCCTCTGTTCCCAGGTGTTTACCAACATAATAGGACTATGAATGGGTCTTGGGATGTTTATGGTGGATTTCATTTTATGATTTGGCATGCAAGTAGTTTTATATTCAGTTTTGATATTGGGCAGAATCCAATGGAGCATTTATCCCCACACTGGTGCTAGTCCACCCCACCGATTCCTTCCATGAGTGGTTGGTCCCACCAAGACCACTGTGTGAGTGGGATTTAGAGCTTCCTAGCCCAAGTGGAAGTGCTCATTTTGGGAAGGAGACAGACTGATGGAGCTCCCCGTCTGACTGTAGCTTCGCAGTTGTGGTGGCAGATCTGGCAGACCTGCAAGTCCATGGCTCACAGCAGGTACAAATGGATCCTGCTGGTTCATTCTGGGGCTGGAGGAATGGCAGGCAGGTGCTGTCTGGGTCAACTCAAGCAAGAAGACAGAAAGAAAGCAGGAGTGATTCTCTGTGGAAAATCAAACAAGGAGGTGGAACTGGTTCCATTCAATCCCTCTTGAAGCAAGAACTGAGCTCATATTCAGCTTGGGATCTACAACCATTCCAAAATCCTTCTCTCTTGCGCTACGCTTGAGCCAAGTGTTCCCAATCAGGTGACAATGCATTTGGTTTCTTTGTCCTAGGTGCAGAACTTGGCATTTGTTCCTCTTGAATTGATTTAAT
Organism: Varanus salvator macromaculatus; assembly: GCA_023646645.1. NCBI lineage: Eukaryota > Metazoa > Chordata > Lepidosauria > Squamata > Varanidae > Varanus > Varanus salvator. The sequence continues at coordinate 2,427,955 of JAIXND010000798.1, forward strand.
TTGAAGATAGCCACTTGCAGACTTGCTTCAAAGTGTTTAGACTGAATTCAGGCTTGGTTTTAAACCAAACTTATTTTTTCTAAATCATAATTGTTTGGAATGTTAGCCTATTGTTTCTAACATTTTGCTTGAAAGCACTGTCGAGACATTAGGAATTAGTTTGGTCAGACTGTCATAATGTGAAGAAACTGACAACAGAATTTCCTAACATACACACAAAGGTTTCTGGGTGGTGCATGATATTTTAATATAAAATTGCAGACACTTGGGCAAAACTTAAATCTGTGTTGTATTTCGTTGTGTTTATGATTGTTGCCTGCCACCCAGAGAACTTCAGCTATGGGGTGTTATAGAAATTAAATAAATGAACCAGCAGCTTATTTCACATCCCTTTAATATGACCAACCAAACAAGTTAACATCTACAAATGAGCTACTGTAGAGTTGTGACAGCTACAAGCTGTGACAAATGGGCCAAAAGAGTTTCTTGCGGGAGAAATGCGGGGAGGTGAGGATTTCCCTGTCTGAAGCCATGAGGCTAAATCCACTTACCTTTTCGATCCAGGACTGGTAGCTTCGACTATTGAAGGGCAGGATTTCTTCCATTTAAAAGAAACGAGTGCCCTGGCTGGGGCTATCAAGCCAGCAAAGGGCCCCCAGGCCACCCTCTCGAGGCTCCTGTGTGCACCAGCCCTGCCCTCCTGGCTCCTGCCCCAAGAGAGCAGACGGATGCATGCAGGGGCCCTGGCTGAGCATCCCCAGGCATCTTGCTGGCATGCGCCATGTGGCCCCTGGTGTGGGGCCAGTACCTGTGTTCTCAGCAGCCTCTTCTTTTTGTTTCACACCCCTGGGTGTGATGGAAGCCTCTGTTAATTTGTTAGCTTTAAAAGGCTGACGAATTGCAAGACAGACGCACACACAAGTTGATGGACTGCCCTGCCTCCCTGGCACTTCCCATGCTTGAAAAGCAGCCTTTCCACTGATATGATTGGCAAATGGATTCACTTTAATCCACAGTGAAACCTGTTCTCTCTTAGGTCAGTTAGAGACACCAGGTACAGACACGGAAGGTCACAGGCCATGAGACAACCTGTTTTGAACGTAGCCAGAAGAGTCCCCTAGGCAATTCCTCTTTGAACATAGTGACCTAGAGGCTGTACAGCCCATCTTATGGCTAGAAAATTAATGTAACCAGACATGACAGATGTATTCCACTCTTGGTGATGCCCTTATTACAAATGCTGAATGTTCAGCCACTTTTTCCTGGCAGTGAAACCTTGACACAAGTTCAGGAAACCTACTGTACTTGTGAGAAAAAGTGAGGTAAGAGTTTCCAGTTACTCTGCAAAGGAAAACACAAACAAACGATCAGCTACTGAATGTTGTTCTTATATATATAAATATATAAAATAAATGGTTAGAAGGCATCTTAATTGAGGTTTTATTAATGATTCCTTGCAATCAAGAAGAAGATTAGGAAAGAGAAGAAAAATAAGAAGTGATGTCTGTTTGTCACGCTAATTGGGGAAGCAGGAAGGTTTTGTGATGTTAGCTGATCCTTCCATTACTGCTAATGAGCTTGTCAAGCTTTATTCTTTCAAATATATGCCATAATATTCCTTCCTTGTGAAAAATAGTTGGACATCAACATAAATGAGCACGCATGCACACACACACACACACACTTATTTTAAATCAAGAAGGAATTGAGTGCTTAAGCTAGTAAAATATGTTTATAAGCACCAGTTTGCTTGTGTTAATTACAGATAGAAACAGGAATTGGTGTCCCAGATGAAACGCTATGCTCCCAGACCATAATGGGCTCCACTGCAGGAGGTATGTGATCCAGTGCTTTACAAAGGCTTCCGCTGCTGCCTTCTTTGAAGGAGGATTTGGGAGCCCCTAACAGTAGGTTCCCCATGGATCTTTTCCTTTCTGCATCTTCCTATATGTTCCTATAAACACCACAAGGCTGCACTGTGGTATAGAGTAGAACTGCTTTATTACGCTAGACCTTTGAATGACTAATAATGTCATCTAGGAAAACACCAGACTTTCCTTGCTCTACAAAAAGCCACAAAAAGGGCTGGAAAACTTGGGAGAGGCCTTGGAGGATGATGTCTTCATACAAAGATCCTGCAAGGTTCTGCGAGTGAGAGATCATGCACACCCAATAAATGTGGCATCTGTAGAAACCTGCATGCATGCTGATACAGCATGAGAATACGCTTTATCCAGTTGGGCCCTGGGAATTGTAGTTCCCAGCCAAAAGCATGGTGGAAAGCCATTTGGAAGTCTCATGATCCACCATCTCTCAAAAAAAACACCCAGGAATAGCAGAAGGCCTTATCTCTGGGTCAAGATGGTACAGCAAAGACATAAGGCATTTACAGGCCACAATAGGGAGGGTTGAATCAAATGGGGTGATTTTTATTTCATAGCTAACCTTGCTAAATACAATTTTGTTTATTGTTAATTATTTACTATTTATTACATAATTCATTTATTAAATAATTTGTTCATGATTGTCTATTGAAGCTTCTTAGAGAATGTGATCCTATGGGATGGCAAACAAATGCTGTGAAGAAATAGGTAAACTCGGGAGAAATTTACCAAGTGAATTTGGCTTGGGAGCTTACAAGACCCAATCAGAGACAGAGAAGAGTGAACGGGAGTGGCCACAGCTCAGTTATGAGCCACATGTCTGGAATACGAAAGGTCCTCAACCTCTTCAGTTCAATGAACAAGCTTGCTAGTAGTGAGTAATACTTCATCCTGGAGATCTTCCACCAGACTAGACATTACAGGGTTAGATGGACAAATAAAGCAGTGGGCTATGTTCACTGAAAGTAAGGAAATAATTTTTGGATGAGATTGGTGCAGTTTTTAACCCCTGCTGTACAACTGGGTCTCTTATCTCCAGTTTGGATCTCCAAGACTGGCTGGCTTGTCTAAGAGAAAGATCTCAGAGCCCTTCAACTTAACTCTGAATGGAAAACAGAAGAAAAAAATGTGGTATTGGTTTCATGCTTCTGGCTACCTCTGGGATATCTCTCATTTTCAGAAGAATGATCCATGAGGAACACAAGGGAGATAAGTGCAGAGGGATAAACATCTTTGCGACCCCCTCAAATATCAAGACTGTTCTGGCACAAAAATCTGCCTATTAATCGGAAGTGTAGCAGCCTTGTTTCCCTCAGCATGGGCAACTATTCCTGCAAATTTCATGCTCTTGTGCCAAGAAATAGAAAAGTTATTGGCAGTCTTCCCCGAATATTAAAACCAACAGGTAAAGGCACATAGCTCAAAATATTTACATCCATTTTTCTGTCAATTGGCTGGTGTAATAACCTCCAAAGTGGCTACAATACCTGCAAATTTCATCCAATTTTGACAAATAAAAAGAAATTATGGCTTAAAAAAGAAAGAAATTCTCAAGGTAGTCAAAAGGAGGCACAAAGCCTCACATTTCTGGATCTTGGCTCAAGTTCTCTAACTGTGGACAGCCTCTGAATCAGTCCCAGAAGAAATGAACCAATTGTTGAAGCGATGTGCAGGCTCAGAGTCTAATTTAGGGGTATGTAGAACATACATTTACTTTCTAGACTCCTATTCTTTAAATTCTAGAGGTATAGGGGAAAGCACACAGGCCATATTCTACTCTAGTCTTCCCCAACCTGATGCCCTTGAGATGTTCGGACTATCGCTCCTATCAGTCCAGCAAGCATAGTTGGAGGTCAGGGATGATGGGAGTTATAGTACAAAACTTCTGCAGAGGCCCCCTGTTGGGGAAGGCTTTTCTAGTCAATATGATCCATAAGCAGCAAGTGCTTTCCTGCCTCAGCGTCCTGACCCATGTGCCTGAAGTGGAGACCATGGCAAACCCTAAACACAGCCTGACATTATGTTTGTGAATATCAGTAGAATCCAATAACTGGTGGTGGTTACACCCTGCATATTTTGCACGGATTCCTTTCCCTTGTGTCTTCTTGGGCTTTCTCCCTATTAGTGATTTGGTGATTGATCTGGTTTTATCCTAGAATAAGAGAAAGAGGACTTCCAGAAGTTTCTGTGGGAGGTGTTTGAAGGAGAGAATGCGTGGAGCTGAAGAGAACAGGCTGATGCCAAGGACTGACTGCACGGCCCTGGATAACTCCGGGGAGAGGGACACATTATAGGATGCTCAATCCAGCAAAAATTGATGGTTCAGGTACGCTGGAGGTCACAACGCTTCTGTGATAAGGACTTAATTCCACCAGCCTATTGTTGGAGGCAGAACGCTACTAATGATTCTCTTCTTCACATGTGTTGGCAATGCCCAATGGCAGCTTTCTTCAGGGAGGAGGTAATAATTTGGATAAATCTCATGATGGAAAGTTCTTTAATATTTAAGGATACATATGTTCTTTTGAATTGCTTTCCCATCTCTTGGAATTTAGCACAAGGTCAATACAAATGGCTTTCCTATGCCCTTTTGACAGCTAAAAGACTAATATTACAGCAATGCAAGGGTGAACAGCCATCTGCCCTGACACAATAGCTGGAGGATTTCATGAAACTTTTGATTTTTGAGCATGTGGGCTTTAGTGATAAACCACAAATGGATAAACATATGGTAGCTGCTCTGCTGAAGTTTATACATAATTATTTTCAATAATATGGTAGTTTGGTGGTTCGTTCTGTTATCACTAACACATAGGAATATATATGTCATTAGTCTGATAGAGTGTTTTAAGTCTTAACCAAAATTTGTAATGTTTTAGTGTGCTTTATCCATTTTTTTCTTGTTTAATTTAATCAATTCGCTGTTGTAATGCACAATATAAAAATATTTTTTAAAGGATGCTGATTTTCAGGAAAGCGTAGGTGAAGAAGGGGGTTGTGAAGGTTGATTGGATAAGGATGGCCAAAATAAGATTTGTTTTGTTGAGGACTCTCACATATGCTGATGCATCTTTATGACACATTCACAATTTCTGATACAGGTTGCACAACGTCACCCATTGAAACAGTGACTTCAGCTTGGTGAATCTTTGCAATATCTTAATATTGGGGATGGGGGAAAAATTAAGTCAGCCCTCACTTTAATGAATGTGTACTACCTGAATTTTGCAGTGGAGATCTGCAAGCACAAATGCATACAAAGTGGTATCATCTGCATATCTGAGGTTGTTGATCTTTCTCCCAGCAATCTTAATTCCAACTGGTGATTCATCTAGCCCTGCCTTTCCCATGATGTGCTCTGCATATAAGTTAAATAGGCAAGGAGGCAATATACAGCCTTGCCATACTCCTTTCCCAATTTTGAACCAATCAGTAGTTTCATGTCCACTTCTCACTGTTGCTTTTTGACCCACATACAGGTTTCTTAAGAGGCAAATAAGATGGCCTGGTATTCCCATCTTTTTAAGAACTTGCCACAATTTGTTGTGATCCACACAAACAAAGGCTTTAGCATAGTCAATGAAGCAGAAGTGGATGTTTTTCAGAACTCCCTAGCTTTTTCCATGATCCAGCATATGTTGGCAATTTGACCTCTAGTTCTGCCTCTTCGAAACCCTGCCTGTACTTCTGGTAGTTCTTGGTCCACATTCTGCTGGAGCCTAATTCCTTAAATCTATTTGTCACCTCTACTGTATATTCATCAGGAATATGATTTAGGACATACCTGAGTGGCCTAGTTCTTTTCCCTACTTTCTTCAATTTAAGCCTAAATTTTGCAACAAGAAGCTCATGATCTGAGCAACAATCATCTCCTGGTCTTGTTTTTGCTGACTGTATAGAGCTTCTCCATCTTTGGCTGCAGAGCACATAGTCAATCTGATTTCTGTGTTGACCGTCTGGTGATGTCCATGTGTAGAGTCATCTCTTGGGTTGTTGGAAAAGAGTGTTTGCTATGACCATCGTATTCTCGTGACAAAATTCTGCCAGCCTTTGTCCTGCTTCATTCTGTACTCCAAGGTCAAACTTGCCTGTTATTCCAGTTATCTTTTGGCTTCCTACTTTAGCATTCCAATCCCCCATGATGATAAGGACATCATTTTTTGGCAGTAATTCTAGAAGGTGTTGTAGGCCGTCATAGAACTGGTGAACTTCAGCCTCTTCAGCACCAGTGGTTGGGGCATAGACTTGGACTATTGTGATGTTGAATGGTTTGCCTTGGGTTCAAACTGAGATCATTCTGTCATTTTGGAGACTGTATTCCAGTATTGCTTTCCCTATTCTTTTATGAAGGCTACTTGATTTCTTCTGAGGGATTCTTGCCCACAGTAGTATACATGATGGTCATCTGAATTAAATTCACCCATTCCTGTCCATTTTAGTTCACTGATTCCCAAGATGTCAATGATCAGTCTTGTCATCTCTTGTTTGAGCATGTCCAGCTTTCCTTGATTCATGGGTCTTACATTCCAGGTTCCTATGGAGTATAGATCTTTGCAGCATCGGACTTTCCTTTCACCTCCAGATACATCGGCAACTGAGTGCCCTTTCGGCTTTGACCCAGTCACTTCATTCTTTCTGACGCTACTAGTACTAGCCTTCCGCTCTTCCCCAGTAGCATATTGGACACCTTCCAACCTGAGGGGGCTCATCTTCCGTTGTCATATCTTTTTGCCTTTTGGTACCGTCCATGGGGTTTTCATGGCAAAGATACTGGAGTGGGTTGCCATTTCCTTCTCCAGTGGATCACGTTTTGTCAGAACTCTCTGCTATGACCTGTCCGTCTTGGGTGCCCCTGCATGGCATAGCTCAAAGCTTCATTGCGCTACACAAGCCCCTTCACCACGGCAAGGCAGTGATCCAGGAAGGGGGAAAAATATGTATACTAAACCAAATTGCATTCAAACTTCAACCTATTAGAATATGCACATTCCTATTATTTAACAAAGTTTTCAGAAGCCAAAATTTACATATTTTCAGGAAGCATTTTTCCAAATTTAATGCATTTTAAAGTTAGCTGCATACGTCTACAGATTTGTGTGCATTTTCTCCTAATATGCCTACTTTCAATTGTTTTTCTTTTTGACTAGACAGGCCCATTGCAAAATTTGTAGAAGTGAGAATTCTGCAAGTGAAATGAGCTTCAGTTCACATATTGGTTCAAAAGTGCAAAATTAAGTAGGCACATAATAATGTTCATGAAAATGCAAACTGAAAGCATTTCTCTCTCATTCCAAGCCAGCATCATCCAAAACGAACCTCTTGATAAGAGCTTCTGTAGATTGGCTATAGAGTGGACCATACATGAACATTCGCAGGCTTCCACTGTGCATTGATGCTGCCTCTCCAGGATCGGCAACTGATGGAACACAGCGATGTAAGACATGCTTTCATTTAAAAAAAATAAAAATTCATTTTATTTTGATGCAATAAAATGCTCTGAGCCTTTGCAAAAGGGTGACATATAAATTTAGCTGACTAACTAAATACACTTTGGATCAGGTTAAGTATGGAACACCTCTCCTTGCCGGTCCTAGTAGTCACATTCCACAGAACTCAAAGGAGCCTTCAATTAGGGCGTGGGGTGGTGTGGGGGGGAGTTGGAAGCGACACAGCACAAGGGAGAATGATCACTTGGGCCTCTATTTACACCCCTGCAATCATCTTTGCTCAACTCAGAGCTGTAACTAAGAGGAGAAGGAATCACAACATTCGACCCCCTCCCCCATGATTTTTACTGCGCATTATTAAAACGGGCCATCTGGATTTCTCTTTTTCTCCTTAAAAGCTATGTGTGAGTTGTGGTTGCCAGAGAAACACACCTGGGAGTATAATGGAGGTAAGATAAGTGTCTTTCCATATGGCTAACTGATAAACTGTTCATTCTACAGTGTTCAACATTTAGGATAAATCGAGTGCTATTAAGATGTTAAAAGCAAGCAGCCCAGGGCTCGAATAGAGCAGTGGTAATTTCATCCTGTTTTTAGTTAGCCAATCTTACATATTTTGGGGCAAACATATATTGATGATGATTAGGTATATGTTTATAAATATACCTATGGAGATCTGGGAGAAGCTTTGGAATGAAAGTCATAATTTTTCATTAAATATGACAATTAGAGAAAATTGTTACAAGATCATGACAAGCTAGTATATGGCCCCATGATAAGAACTATCCATCCATTGGTTGGGAATATTAAAAAATAAGGGATATTTTTGGCATATATGATGAGAAAGTCTATTGGCGCTCCTCCCCCAAAACAGGATTGGGAAAATTTAAAAGGGTTTTTTAGCAAAAATATTGGGATATACAATCCCATTAAGTCCAAAGTTTTCTCTCTTGAATTAGAGATGAATGGATCTGCCAACCTCAATCTTGTTGAGATGGTCTGTTTTTCTGAGGTCAAGCCCATACCTTCCTGGTTCTGTACACACTGGCAAATTCTTTCTTTCTTTCTTTCTTTCTTTCTTTCTTTCTTTCTTTCTTTCTTTCTTTCTTTCTTTCTCCTCTATCCATACTCCTTCTTGCACACATCACTGTATGAATTCCTGCATTTTTCAGTGTACACTGTTTTTTATACATGCACCTATCGACTAAAGTGTCTTTGTGTTCATTCTGTAATTATATACATATTTTTGGTGCCTCTTTACAGAAGTTCGTATCTTGCCAAACACATTTGTTTTGCTTTGTAGAAAAGACAAGTTTCTCATACATTCCTCTCTGGAATTGGATCAGTCTGTTTCTCAGTGGAGGTTATAAGGAAATGGCATCCCCTGTGATAGCCAGGATATCCAGTGCTAGATACTGGGCAAGAGGAGTAGCAGATACAAGCAACAGTGGCTGTGCAGGACATCTCAGGAATGACATTAGGCAGTGGGGCGGCTGCCCCAGGCAGGTAATGCAGCAGGCTCATTGTTTATTTATCTTTGTTTTATTTGACCACCAGGGAAAGAGAGAGAGACTTGTGAGGCTTTCTAGCTGAGGTGCCAAAACAACTTGACCCACCTTGACTACTAGGCAGCTTGCCCTTGGGGTGTGTGTGTGCGTGCATGTGGTGTCATTAGCTGCCTGCAAAACATATCAGGCCAGGCTCATGGAGGCAGATACATGGGGAAATTCAGGAGCAGAAATTTCTTACACTTTTGGCGCTCCTTACCTTTTCTTCATCTGGGGAAAATATATCTGTACAAGAAGAGAATTCTGACCATGAACAAAACACCTTCCAATATGCTATCTAGCAAGTTAGAAAATACTCGTTTGAGAAATAAAAAATATGCAAAGGCCTGCCACCTTCTGAGGCAGACAACTGAGAAATATGACCAAGCGAAAGATCTGTTTTCAATTCCAGGTGCAATCTATCGAAGTTGCAGGACACCCATGCCCCCTTTTCTCATTCGTTCGTTTGTTCTCTCTCTCTCTCTCTCTTTCTCAATCTGCAAGAAATCCCAAATGAATAGGAGAGATTGTATATGCCATGGTAATAATAATAATAATAACAACAATATAGGGAAAAAAGCTAGCACTTGGTTCCAAAGAACTGTCTTACTCCTTATTTCTATCCACTGAAATTTATTGTTGTTGAAAGTCCCAAGTATTTTAAAGTCTGCCAAAATGTAAGGCCAGTTGCTCACAAGTGAGCATTACCAGTACCAGGCCAAGTAAGTGCTCATGAGAAAATTAAAGAAGGAAATGCAGTACAGGACAAGCCATTTGTTTAACTGGTTATAGTGACACAAAGAATGTGTGATTTGAACCAACGTTACTTAGAAAAGGCAGGTGAAATCTGTTGTTATATGGAATGGATCAACACAGCAATGCCAAGTAATTTCCTATGGTCTTTAGGCTTCCACTTTGCACAAGATGGTGTTTCTTTACGTTAAGTGCTACACTAGGTCAGTGCAGGATGGCACTGTCCCCAGAAGCCAAACTGGTGCTCCATCTCTAAACATCTGCCAGAATAGGAATGCTGCTGGATCAAAGAGAAAACTCATTGTACCCTGCACCCTGCTTCCACTGGTGGCCAGCCACACATCTCCAGAAGCCCACAAATATGCCTGAGGGTTAATGACCCCCATCCCACCATTAGCAAGCGGGATGCAGAAGTGCACTGTAGGGCTTGGACCCACTCCCCTATAAAAGAGCATTCGATGGTTGTGGAATCAGATTCTGTGTCAGAAGAGGAGGGGGACCAGTGGATCCACAACTAAGCCAGGCAGTTGCTAAGGAGCAGACAGTTTCCTATTCTGCGGGCATGTTTAGTAAGCATACAAACAGAAGAGAAGTAGTTCCAGCATCAATTTTTGGATAGTATAGTGTCGGGATAAGGAGGCTGAGAAGCTTCAGATGCTCCAAGTGACCTGCCCTGAAACAGAGGGACCCAACCTAGAGGTGTGGTCTGTTCTTTTCAGTTTGGAGGGAGGACAGGGGTTGTGTTTGGAATTCGCTTCTTAGCACTAAGCTGCATTTCCCTAGTGGTGGTATTCTAACTTGGTTCATTTCTTTTGCTATGGACAGTGGCAATATCCTTCTTTTGCACCACAGAGCCAGCCTAGCTGGTTCGATCTAATATAATCCAGACGTTGCCTGTTCTGCTTGGAAGGAACGGGGGAGCAGCCACAGCACCACCTGTGAATGAGCAAGGTCCACTACTGCTTGCCACCCAAAAGGATGGACAAAACTGCCGGTGTTGGTTGCTTCCAGTTTTTCATTTTTCCAATTCTTAGTTCTTTTCAAACATCAAGGTTTTCACCATTTATGTTCAGTTTGTCACAAATATTGAAGATTTTTAAAAAATTCAAGTGAAAATTCATAATCTTTTTGGGCCTATTTCTTCTAGTGTCATGCATTTCATATAAATTTTAGCATAACTTTGACATTCTGTGGAAGCAATTTATTTATTTGATTTATATCCTGCTTTTTTCTCTTCTGACACACTCAAAGTGGCTTACATCATTCTCCTGCTTCTGCTCTCAAACTTATCCCCACAACAACCCTGCGAGGAAGGTTGGGCTGAGATACTGTGACTGGCTCAAAGTCACCCTGTTGGTTCCATGGCTGAGTGAATGTAATGCATTTGTAATGTTAATATCTACAAATCTGAAGAATTGTATGCTTTGGCCCTTTGTCACCAGCGTTCTTACAAATGTACACAGAGTACTCCATAACTCATTAACACATTGTGAGAAGTTCTTTGTGGCCCCAAGAAAAAGGCAGACACACTAGCGAAAGGAAGGTTGTTGCAATTACAGAGAAATTAACTGGAATTAGCTATGGATGAGGGAAGGGGCTGGCCTCCTCTTTCTGCAACCAGTCCATGCTGCAAGTCCCAGGGCTTCTATGCTGATCCTTTGGTCTAGGTACCTGTGGGCGAAGCCTTGTGTGTTGATTGATAGGAGCAGGTCCAATCTCAGGCAGCTGTCCAGGTCAGCTGGCCAAGACCTGCCCTACCACTCCATCTATTCGCTGAGTGCAGTCGTCGCCCCACCTCTGCTTGCCATCTCACCTGTCCAGGTGCAACAGTTATTACAGGGAGGATGCTACGAACATTCTAGTGACTGACCCAAAGGAAGCATCTCAAAGAAGGAGGCCAATGTGCTCACCTCCTACCAATTGGGACAGCATTTCAAAAACATACCTTCCTGTCTGAGCTTCAAAGCAGCAACCAGAAAACCTCTGAGGTAGGTGTATTTTTTATTTAAAATATTTCTTGGTCACATCTCCAGAAAGAAGCACTTTCAAAGGGGTATAGAATAATAAAACAGAGTAAAAAACAATACAGTCTTTAAAAGCAATGTAAGCACAGTAAGACAGCAGCCACAGCGACATTAAAAACAAATATAGAATTAAAAACAAAAGAAATTTGGCTATCAAATACAGGAGGGCAGGATATACAGCTTGCTGGTGGCCAATAGAGGCTAGGAGGGCCTTGGGGGAAACCCTGTCTTGCCTTGCCTGCAAATCTCACAGTAGGGCCAAAACCCAGCCATGGTGAAATTTCCCTCCAGCCCTTCTCCTGATTGAAGGGCTTTCTGGAGAGGCCGCACTGAGAGCAGCCCTTTTCTTGAGAGAGCAGCAGACATATGGAAGACTCCCTCTGTGTTCTACTAATAAGTGTGAGAGAAAACTTTATCCACTTTTTCAACATCATTCATAATTATATGCACCCTCCATCTCCCTAGTAAAGCAGAAACCCCTAAAATATATTCTTTGCTCATAAGAAAAATTGTCCTTGGGACACCTCCCTTCATACTGGTTGCCCCTTTCTGTCCTCTTTCCAGCTCTGTGATAACCATGTGGAAATTGGATGACTAGGACAATTAATGGTTTCTTTAGAAGACTTCCTTGCAACAGTTAAAATGCTGTGAACATAAAAACAATGCCTTTTCCATATGCACCATGGCTGCCACCTGCTTAATCAGTACCATAAATAAATAAAGGTTAACTAATTAATCAAATAAACATCACAAGTCTTCTTAAATCACAAGGGTTCCTACCAGCAAAGGATAAAGAAGGGAACCATCGGCTGGAAATGATAAACAAGCAATATGGATTTCCACATACCTGGGTAAGAAGGGACTGAATCAGACCCATGCTCAGCTCTTTATGGGTTAGACAAAGCTCATGCACATGGCTGGAATCACCAGCCAGACACGATGCATCCCAGCAATGACACAACTGGAACTTCAAAAGATGGTGGGTTAAAAGCTGCCAGTAGCAAACTATAAGGACTGGATTCAAGTGGTCAACCACACAACTCTCAGTTTTTCCAAGGCTGAGGACAGGATGTAAAACTACGATACACCAAACGTCTGTCAGAGCTAGATCCCAGTCTTAAAGCTACTCACATTCATTGCAAGAGTTACTTGTACAGGCCAAGACATTTAGGAGTGCACTTTCAAATGATGATTGAAAATATTGATTTTAACTGTCTCTACTTCTTGTTGATGGCCCTTCCCGAACCATTTCATAAGCAGGAAGCTGCTGGTGAGGGATACTGAGCAGTTTGCTTCTGATTTGTATCTAGCAAGAGGTACAGTCAGTCAGATTATGCTCTTTCTTGGAAGCAAAAGGCAGGACTCTTTCTCTCTCCACCTTGCTTTCAGAAAGTGCTTGACCTGTATTCTCACTATTCCACATTACTTATATTTCATGACTCAGGATCAGGAGCTTTTGCACTACACTCCTTCTGGGTCAGCTGTAGTTACGAAGTGTACACAAAGCTGACACACTCTGGGAATCTTGCCCAAATGGCTCCCAGGTGGTTTGCACGTTCTGCTGCTGCTAGGTCAGGTTGTCACAGTGCTGTGTGTGTGAAAGGACCCTCAGTGCTTCCCCGCCCAGCCCCAATTAGCTTGGTACACAGAGGGGTGAGGTGAGAGCCAAAGCAAGGGAGCCTGAGGGGGTGGCCAGGAATAGCACACACAGCTGTGTCAGAAGCAACCTCAAAGAATCTCAGCATTGGACAAAACTTCAGGCTGGCGTGGACTTCCCAGCCTATCTCCTTTTATTATTCAGGAGTATTTCATGTCATGTGGCTGGCAGAACCCTACCCATCTTTACTCAGAAGTCAGCTTCCTACGTCCGATAAAGTTTCCTCTGTAGTAAGTACGCCTAAGACTACAGTTCTAGAGATGCTGGACATGTCTGATACATTTGATTGATTTGTATTTTTCCTGCAGGTGGGAGTGGAACAAAAGAAAGGCAAGACAAGAGAAAGCAAGCAAGCAAAAGACCTCAATCCCCTGTGTGTACCTTTAAGCAAACAAAGATGAGATTTGGTGCCAGGATATGTGGAATTCCAATTTAGTAACTCAGTAATTTGCTGACTAACGTCTACCCTGCTTGAAGATTCCCAGAACGCACCAGAAAACTTCCGATTTAATATCTCTGGGGCTTTCCTCCTACTAATGCAATTTACTGAAACACTAACAGGGCAAAGTATGTTGCAGGAAGACATAATTCATTTTCCCAGTACACCTCAAATGGCTATAGAGAGCCATTGTATTGATCGCTCATTCAGCCAACTAATGAATGAGTGTGTGTGTGTGTGGGCACGTGTGTGCGTGCACGTATGTATGCCTTCCACAATTTTATTTACCCCTGAAAACCTAGGCTCATTCATGCTGAGAGGATCTCTGATCTCTTTTGCAGCAATTGGGCAGTGGGCCCCCAGTTTTCTTAAGTGACATGATACATTTTGCAAGAGTGCTCATAGGAGAGACGAGGGATGGAGAAGGAATTCGTTTGGTTTACATTTTATTGCGAACTTACCTAATTTTGCACTTTCGAGCCAATATGCAAATCCAAATCAGATTTTTTTTCCAATTGCTGCACTTTTGTGGATTTTGCAATGGAGCACTCTAGTTCAGAAAGAAAGGAAGCAAACAAATACATATACACCCCCCATGTATATGTTAGGGGGAAGTCAACACAAAAATGCACTTTTTGTTAGTGGATATAATTATAAGTATAAATAATGTTCATTTTATTAGGAACAGTGTGCAAAATGTGTATTTTGAGAAATATGTACACATTTCAAGCAAACTTAAAAGAAGTGAAGAAAGCAATTCTCAAAGTTCAGGGTGAACCCAAGCTACAACTGGAAAATTCAAAATGGAAAGCAAAGAGAAGACTGAATTTGTCCATTGCTAGTAAGCATATGGAAGCTGGAAAAACATTTGGTCATCTTGGACTTGTGGAAAGAGCAAATCTTACTACATAAACCTCCAACCCTTCAGGACAAGTAATCGCTTCATTTATGGCATCTGCTATTAAAAAGATATAGATAGGTGTGTACTTCCTCTCAAGCCCTCCACTTTGGGGACAATGAATAGGAATTCTGTACTCAAATCTTAACCACACAACATTTCAGCTGCTACCCTACATGAGCTGTCCAGTGTTGCTCTGGACCACCTGGGTCCATCTTCATCCAGCCAAGGCCCAAAGCCAGTCACTGGCACTGCCTTCCTATGTGACCATAGCCTCCCAGATGTTCTTGGTCTCCAACTCCTCTCAGCCCCAGACAGCATGGTCAATGATCAGGGATGATAGGAGTTGTAGTCCAACAACAACTGGAGTAGGGTTGGGATGAACCCTTTCAGAATATATCCCTCCAGACTTCCTCTCATGCTCAGCCTGGTCCTGCAAAGCAAGCTAAGCCGAGAGGAAGTCCACAAAAGCTTGCAGACCACCAGTTGTGCACCTGGCAACTCTCCGCATCAGGGGTGACTGCAGGATGGGAAGGAGAGGATGAGGGGATGCATCCGCTGCTATGCCCAGCAACCAAACTTCTTCATCACTCATTCCCAGGCTCTGAGCCATTCCCTGGACATTCCCAGGCTCTGTGCTCCTGATTTACCAGCTATTTACATTGGACAAATAGAGCATGGACTTGATTGCATTCTCCACCATTAATGCCATGCTTTGTTTGGCCCTTAGGCATGTTAAGGTAACAAAAATGCCATGTTTGTTCCTGATTCTCTGAAGTTGCATGGATCTGGCAGCTTCATTTTGTTGTACCTTAGCCCTTCTGGACTCTTTTGCTTCAATACCTCCCCTTCCTCTCTGTTTGTTCTGTAGCTGCAACATGTGGCAGGCTTTGCCCTTTAAAATGGGCACTTTGGGGTCATCTGATAATTTTCCATGCTGCAAAATCTCCCCATTCAGTTGGGCATTACTCTCTCTCTCTTCCCCCCCACCCCACTTCCACTCCACCTCTAAAACCTGCACAGCGCACTGCTTCTGCTAGCCAATAGTGCTGCTCTTAGCCTCTTGGGGTCCTCCCATGTCCCTGCCGATTGGCTGGCTGCACCTGCTTTCTCCACCTGCTCCCAGCCAACTTCCAGCAAGGGACAGAAGTTCTTCTGCCTCCTCACCCCGTACCTTCCTCGGGTGGACCAGAGCTCAGCAGCTGCCCACTGCTGAAGCAAAGCAGCCAGGCAAAGCTGGCAGGCCTCCACTGAGAGTGAGCCGCCGCTGTAGAGAGGCGAGGAAGGAAAGCGGAGAGCTGCGCTGGACATGACTGGGCACTGTCCATGGCCCTTGGGCTTTGCAGTGCGGAGCACTGAAGTCGATGGTTCCTGTTTGCAGAACCTGTGAGGCTCTCAGGCTAATTAATTAATCTGCTAACGAACTGGGCAGGGGAGAAAAAAGAATGCCCCCTGTCAGTGTTGCTCTGCCTTGGGCTTGAGAGTGATGTGCTGAAGCAGTCCAGCTGGCTCCTGAGAGACAGAGGTTGCAACACCCAGGCAACAGATGGGGGAGATCCCTTCTTATCAAACGGTGACACTTAGGCAATTCCCAGAGGGAGTGGGGTGCAACATCTTAGCTTTGCAAGACCTTTGGTATCCCCAAGGTGGATTTTTCTGAAGGGCCTTTGTGAGGGCTTCTTGAGCCCCAGCATTGGCTTTGGGTGAGTCAGGAGTTCAGTAGTGAGCTGGCTGTCCTGAAACACATCAGACCAGTGCCATTTTAGAGGCAGGGCTCACTTCTCAAGGTGGATCTCCAGGTTCACCTGGATACCTCTGGGGCTTTGGGCTGGCCAGTGAAGGAGCCGCTGTAGTTCCTCTGCTGCCTGTCAGAAAGAGCACTCTGTTCCTGGCTTTGCTTTCCTCTTCCCTCCTGGTGGTTTGGTATTGTGTGTTCGGAAAGCCAGGAAGCAGGGCCTGTCCTACCCAGCTTTGCACAGCTTGAGGAATTGCAGGTAAGTAAAAACAACATGTCATGCATGGTAAGTAAAAACAACATGTGCAGCGATGTGGCCTCAAATGAAGCAAAGACCTATGTGCAGGTAGATCCCCTTAGGATTACGTACACAGCAGCCCAGGCAATTTGTGGTAACTGGGAAAGACAACTAAGGGACAGAACATGACCCATCATATGTGAGTCAGGCTGCGCTTGAAGGTGGAAAGTGGGCATGTGGGAGCTTCTTAGCCCAGTAGGATAAGAGGAAATTGAGCCTGCCCTTGCAGGAAATGGGTCTTGGCCTCCTTGGGACACTCCATAACTCAAGCACACCTTCAAACCTTGAATCAGAGTTTTGTGTTCAGAAAGATAATAAAACATAGGAAGAATGCTCTCTATATAATCTAGGCTCCTGAAATATTTAATCCAGTTTGAGAGACAGGGCGCGGGGAGGAAGCATGGAGGGATGTAATTTACAACAAATATTGACAGACAAGATGACCTGCAGTGTATTTTACCAGATGGTTATAGAGAACAGATGCCAGGAACAGAAGGAGCTGCTTGACAACTGCCAATGTCGCTGTATGGATTCCTGAGGCAATTGGCAACTGTTCCTGCCCCAGCTGCAGCCTCTACCTGCCCAGCTTCTTTTCCTGCCATTAGTTGTTGTTGTTACAAGGCCTTTATAGCCCACCTTTTCTCCTCTGGTGAGAATCCCAAGGTGGCTTGCATGGCTCCTCACAAAAGCACCCTGTGAGAATAACTGGCTCCAAGCCACCCAGTGAGCTTCAGAGTCGAGTGAGTGCTAGAGCCTGACTCTCCCAGGTCTCTGGTCCAGCGCTCTCATACCCCCACCGCACTGGCCCTCAGTTGCCTTGTTCTGAGAGGTCTGTGATTCTTGGCCCTGCTTTTGCAAGACACTTACAGCACTGGAGAGCCTGGTGCAAAACCAAGTTGCACCAGGCCAGGGAGCTGACTCATGACCAGATAAGGTCCATGGGCTACCATGGACTAACTAAATAATATAGTATGCTAGTACTACACTGAAATGTTGCAGTGTTTGATCTTGGATTCAAAGCAGGTGCACTCAAGGACAATTGCTATATGATCGTTAGAACATGCAGTAGATTGTCGGGGGGCACCCTTACAACATGTCCACAAACTTCCCTTGGTGCACAAGGTTGCTACTGCTTTGATGTCTAGTCTGTGGCAGCCAGACCTGGTCACCCCATCTGCACATGGCATCCCTGTCCATCCCAAGTCCAGTGGAAGGCGCTGGGTCTTACCTGGAAAGGTCTCAGCAGTGTGGGACCTTAGCTGCATGTGTTTCCACTATCCCACCTCAAGGAGAGTCCAAAACTGCAAGCAGCTGTGTTGATGCATCGTAAAGGAAGTATAGCGGGGCCTGACATCATAATAAATTCTTAGAATCGGCTGGAAGAATGCCAGAATTCAGCTCCCCATGACCCTGTTCCACAGGTCCATTGTCTGAAGAGCTATCCAGTCCACACCCAGTTTAAATATAAAGACCCACCAGAAGGCAAAGAAAGGAGTCATGAGCTTGGCCATCAAGAGTGAGTACCTGGGCAGCAAGGTGAACAGATGGAAGGAGGCCAGTCTTGCTCACTGTTGGGAAATGAACAGCATTTCTAAATTTCCGTCTGAGCATACAAATTGACATTGTGCATATTGTATACAAATCTGTGTCCCTTTTGTGACTCTGCTTGATGACACATTCCTGTTTGTATCTCTTTTGACATGCACAGTTAGCCTACTTTTCCCCTCAGCATTCATCATGTATTCATTTCTTTGATTGGTTTAAAACTTTCTGCTAACAAATGTTCTTTACCTGGCAGTTTACAAGGTCAAGAAAATCATTAAAAAGGGTTACAGTGAAAAAAATGCAGTGAAGTTCAACAAATAAAACACAGCTTCCCAGAATAGCACTGGTCAAAATGAATATTTTACCAAAATTTTTGTTTTTATTCCAAATGATCCCCGTAAAAATTGATAAAAAGTTTTTTGAGGATTTCAATCTTCAAATTTCGAGATTTATTTGGAAAAAAAGAAAGCAAGGATTAAACTAAAAATGCTTCAAGAAACCAAAAAGAATGGGGGTTTTGGTTTACTGGACTGGATGTCGTATTATCAAGCGTCTATTTGTACTTGGCTAAAAGAATGGATAATCTTGCGAAATAAGAGAATTTTGTACCTTGAAGGTCATGATTTGCAAATGGGTGGCATGCTTATATGTGGTATGAGAAGGTTAAGTCACAAGGGACTTTTCTAAGTCACTTTATTAGAAGATCACTAATGTCAGTATGTGGGACTGCAGGTAGCGCAGTGGTTTAAACCGCTGTGCTGCTGGGCTGGTTGATCGAAAGGTCGCCGGTTCAAATCTGCACATGGGGTGAGCTCCC
Source organism: Varanus salvator macromaculatus (assembly GCA_023646645.1). Lineage (NCBI taxonomy): Eukaryota > Metazoa > Chordata > Lepidosauria > Squamata > Varanidae > Varanus > Varanus salvator. The sequence continues at coordinate 2,446,998 of JAIXND010000798.1, forward strand.
GTGCGCCGTCCCAACTCCTGCCAACCTTGCAGTTCGAAAGCATGCAAATGCAAGTAGATAGAAAGGTACCACTTCGGTGGGCAGGTAACAGCGTTCTGTGCACTTCGGTGTTTAGTCATGCCGGCCACATGACCACGGAGACTGTCTGCGGACAAACGCTGGCTCCCTCGGCTAGGAAACGGAGATGAGCACCGCCCCCTAGAGTCAGGCATGACTGGACGTAACGTCAAGGGGAAACCTTTACCTTTACCTTTTAATGTCAGTATGGGAAAAGTTAAAGCTAAAATTGTATAATAAGTTACCAAGATGGCTTTCACCTATGGAAGCCTTTGTGTATCCAAATGTATTGAATTTTGAAGGGATTATAAGATATGATGATATTTTGGATAAGGATGGAGGCCTAAAACTGGAGCAAGAAATACAAGAACAGGGACATAATATATCGTGGTAGTATAAGATGCAGATGCAATCAAGATATGCCAAAGACTGCAAAATATGGGGGTTTTATAAAGATCCAACAGCCTTTGATCAAGTGATGTTAAAAGCAGATGAGAAAATGATTAAAAGAATCTATGAGTTTTTGCTTGACAGAAAAATGGAAGGGGAACAGGTCAAGGACACTATGATAACATGGGCACAAAACTTTGGATATAATATTGAATTAGAAAAGTGGCAAAAGCTGTGGGAGAGAAATATTACGGTAACCTTAGCAACCTCGTATAAAGAAAATTTATATAAAATGTTTTATAGATAGTATTTGTCGCCAAATCGATTAGCTAAGATGTTTCCAAATATGTCTAACAGATGCTGGAAATGTAAACATGGTGTAGGTACATTTTATCATATGTGGTGGACCTGTGAATATGTGAAAAAGTATTGGATTAAAATACATAAATGGCTTGAGGAAATGCTACAAAAATTTTTAGCCTTTAAACCTGAAGTTTTCTTGTTAGGCATTGTACCGGAAAATATTAGTAAACTAGAAATGTATTTGATACTACATTTGATCACAGTGGCGAGGATCGTGCTTTCTCAATACTGGAAGAGTGAGGAACTACCCACTGAGGAACTGATTTTGAAAAAGATTCTGGATTGTGCAGAAATGGATAGACTGACTTTATCACTGAAGGAGAAGGAAGACACTGACTTTTACAAAACTTGGGACTTTTTTTATGACTGGCTAGAGAAACAGGACTTGATGTAGATTTAAAGATGTCTTTAAACTTTTATAAATTGATTTGATTATGATCATAGAATGCTAAAAGATATGTTATAGGGGGCTGACCCAGCTTGTCCGATATATTTGATGATTGATGTTTTTAATTTGTAGTTTAAAATTTTAATAAAATTTTATTAAAAAAAAAACCAAATAAAACACAGCTATTAATCAAAAGGCATCCCTGAAAACAGAAATCAGAAGCATAAAAACACACAGTGCCAAACTAATTTAAAACAGAGAGCAGAGGAGTCAAGTTCCTTTAGCCAAAAACAATTTTAGAACTGTAATATAATTCAAAAGGCTTCATCCCCCTCATCTTTTTCATGGAATGCGTAACATGTATCTTCTTTGATCATGTTCCATTGACATTTGCATGAATAAGGTATTTCTCATCTGGAATGGTGGCCAGAATGGACCCTGGTGAAGATGGGGCTCTTTCCACCTCAACGGCCCACTTGTGCCAACTTTCCTTGTACTCCAGCACTTCAGAAGCAGGCAGGTAAGGAGAAGCAGGTTGAAATCATGCTAGCAAAGGAACAGCAACAGGCCTACAGGAGTAGATGACAGTGGGGTGAAGAGAAGGGAGCAGAAGTGAACTATGCACCATCTCAGAAGATTCTCGAAAATTGCAGGCCAAACAATCCCCTTCTGACTTTTGTTAGTGCTGATGGAAAGTGGCAAAGTATAAAAGCAAATTTTACAGCAGACCAGGTTGTGGGGGTTTCTCGTCAGGAGAACAGATGGCAAATACATCCCCACCAAACTTGGCACTCCTAACAAAAGGAGCAATATGCACTGTGCTCCCCTAATTTTCCCCTGAGGTATCCTAGCAAGTGACTGGAAAGTCTGATGACAAGAATGACATGGTTGGAGGTCCCTGTGGTCCAGAAGGGGTCTTTGGTATGGTATTACCATTGTTCTACCCTATTACCTGTTCCCAAGTAGCACCTGATATTATTATTCTGGGGGGCAGCCCCCTCCCCCAATAGGTACTGACACCATTTGAGCAATGAGAGGCCGCAAGAAAAATCCCAGCAATGTGAAGAAGCAGCACTTGATCCGTTCTGCTGAGATGCCACGGGGAAAGCCATTGCTGGTCCGGTGCGCTTTGCTGTCAGGATTAAAACTAGCATCTTGATTGGGCTGATTTGCATGGTTGGAGTAACATGCCAGCAGCTGAAAAGACGCGTATCTCTGCCTCTGCCTCTCTCGTGCCAGGATGTGCTTCCTGTTTGTTTGTCTTGCCTTATTATCAGTTTATTAGAAGTGTTTCATTCTCCAGTACAGTACAAACAGGGACCCTTTGCCCTCTCTGACCAACATTCCTCCTTTTTATACCATCCTATATAAGTTTCATGTACATAAGTAAAAACATGAAGCAACAATTAGTCACACAATTATATTGTAGTGATGTAACCAAATAGTTACATAATGGATAGTTAACATTTTAAAAGGTTGGTGCTGTGAACATCTCTGCGGGCTGGCTCTGGTTTTGCCGGGGATCATATTACTCTGAGTGTAATTCAAGATCATTTCCCCATATTCACTGGAATTTATTTTATTTTCATAATTTGGGGTAACAACTTTTAATGGACAAGGGATATTGAGTTCAGTTGTACATATTTGGGGTTTTACTGGCTTTCTGGTGTTGTGGAATGGTATGCTTGGCTGTTAGCATAGCCTTATCAAAGCCGGCAGCATGCCTTTGAGTCATGTCCATTTTGCCCAGAATGTACCTCAAAAAGGCACGGATATCTTTTACATTTTACTGTTCAAAAGCAGTAAAACAAGAACCTAACCTTGCCTGTGTTTAGTGAGCCTGCATTACATGAAGGAATAGTTTCTTTTGCTTTTGCAGGGATACATTCTGATGTTGGGGTAATTAAGAGAGATTGTTGAAGGGGCAATGAATAGGCATGTCATCCTTGGCCCCTAACCTGTGCTCACCTGGAAGCTACAAACACGAAGTGTTTACATGAAGGAGCCCTAAAAAGCATTCAGAACACTTTGCCTTTCCACTTATAAACCCCAATGTATAAGTTGCTCAGGTATGGAATAAAACCTCCAAGCCTACATACACTGACCAGGAGGAGAAAGTCCCATTGATCACAGCAGGACTTACTTCTGAGTAAATATGCAAAGGATTGCATTATAAATGGCATTGGAGGACCTCTGGAGATGGTGAGAGGGAAGCAGTAGACCAGGCCAAATGCCCTCTTTTAGTCCCAAGGCCACACAGAATTTCAGAGACCCTTTTGGGGCTTGGCATTTGAGTGATGGCTAAAGCCAAAGGCAAAAGGGCTGGAGCCAAAAATCACCAAATATAAGCAGCCCACTCCAGGATATTTTAGTGCTTACCACCAGTAACTAAACCTTAGGAGAGGCATTGAAATCTTTTAGTATGGAGGAAAAAACTGTGCACAGGCCATAAAACATCCAACAAATAGTATTGGGGAAAGAGGATGTAGCCTAAGAAAGGAGACTTCCAGACGGTCCTATTATTGTAATAGTTATATAATTACAATTTAATTATTGTAAGCCACCCTGAGATGTTTTATTGGGAAGGATGGGGTAAAAATGTTTTAAATAAATAAATTAAATAAGTTAGGATCCTGGAGGGCCAGATTTGTCCTCCCTGCAGGCCGCTGAGTGGACCAAAGTGATGGCAGCGAGCCACCTAGGAAGCATTTCTAGAGGAATCAGTGACTCGTGGAAGGGAAGTTGAGTTGAAAAAGCTGTTAGAACTGAGAAGGGAAAGCAAAGCAAAGCAGGAGAAGAGGAAACACAGTATCTGGAGGCAACGGGAAGCAGAGGAAAGGGGACATGTCAGGACCTACACAGCTTGGGAAACAATACCTGACGGAATGCCTCTTGCTACCACCATCTCCCCAGACACTATGATCAACCTCTGGGGCCTGCCTCTGACTGCTACCTCCAAGGGAGGCCCAGTTAGTGGAAATAAGGAGAAGGGCCTTTTCAGTAACAGCCCTCTCACTGAGGCCTGCCTGGCGGAAAACTTAATATCTTTTCAGTGCCAGAGGAAGATTCTCCTCCGCTGCAGGACATTTAATTAGTCTATTGGGGTTTTGTTCCCTCAGCTTCAACCATCTTTTACCTTGTTTAAGTTATTGGATTTTTATATATATTTGAAATGTAGTTTTAAATTTTTGTATGGCAATTTTTTCTTCTCCCCCGCCCCCAGTGTTTTTATAATGTGGTATATTTTAGATTTTATCTTAATGGATTGTTGTAAAACACCCAGAGAGCTTCATCTACTGGGCAGTATAGAAATTCAATAAACATAAATACATAAATAAATAAGGAAACTCTAGTTATAGGTTAATTGTCCTGCATTGATGGAACCCAACAGCAACACAACATGAAGTTCATCCAGCACCTTTTCTTGTCTGAGCATTCGGATATCCTATCCCAAGCAATGAGGGATGGCCAATTAGCCAGTTCCACTTTTCCACATCTGATAGCTTTAAAATCCCAATACTTTAGGTCTTGTTTATGAAGGAAAGTGAGATCAAGTTCTCAATGGCAAACAAACAGAATGAAGTTCTTGCTCATTTGCAGTGTCCAAATTCAATTTGTACAGTTCTTCCCACCATGCAGAGGTTTTGCAGCCTGCCCACATTTTGCAGCCTGCCATGTAGCTGTTACAGAGGTACACTGGAGAGAGAGAGAGAGAGAGAGAGAGAGAGAGAGAGAGAGAGAGAGAGAGAGAGAGAGAGGCAGCAACCCTAATGGTTGCACTAAAATGCTGGTTGAATACCCTGGGATTCAAACCCTGACTTTTAAAGAACTCAGCATTCAAAGCCTATATAGATGCATCTGTCAGGTTTGCTTTCTCAAATCATTTTTTAAACTCTGAGTTCTTTCCTCCTTGGTGATGAAAATTTATATGGATTTTGGTAAGTTCTTATTTTTAAAAAAAGGAAATTCCTACACATCCCAGCTAGGTTAAAAAAACTAAGCTTAAATTGTTCTCTCACTCTGTGAAATTCGTCAAACATAAATGTGCATTTCAGTGCTGGTAACAATTTACTAGTCTCTGCCATAAAATAGAGGCCAGTCATGAGGTTGGTGGCTACCAAGCTATGGAGAGCTCCACTGGGGAGCACCAGTCAGTCAGTCAGTCAGTCAGTCAGTTTATTGCCTTTAGCCACAGGCCATTACAAGTTAGCAAGTAAAACACTGGATTAACAAATAAAACCATAAATCAAATGTATCAAAACATAATACTAAAAGACAGACCAGGCATAATTCAGGACAGTGTCCCCTTCAAAGCCTCCCTAGCACTTATCTTTTTAGCTACAAGAGCAAAAAGAGAAACTTGATAAGAAACATGTGCACCAGTACTTGATATCAAAAACACTAATTTCTCATAATCAGAGTAGACATTAAAGGCGGGTAGTATACTAGTCAATTTTTTTTCCTCTAGATTCACAATATGAAGAACAGTGAAGAATAGAATACAAGAGGTCCTCTACTGCAGGAGATCCACAGATACAAACACGCTGCTCCATTGAAATATGAGAATAGCGACCGGATAGTAAAGCTGTGTACATGGATTGGAAACAAAGGGCTGTAAAGGCCACCCTGAGGCTATAATTAGGGATGGAAACTAAGTAATCAGATCTTAGATGGTCATGTTTATTTCATTTAAATCAAGGAGCAGCCTTGGAAGGCAGAATTGAAAATCGGTCAATTAGGGCATCTGAATGATATATGCAATCCCTATCAGCTGCAGCCCCTAGGAGGTTGTCAAGGGATGGAGTATCTGTCAATGATAGAGTTAAGGAACCTGAGTTATTTAGGGTCTTTTGATAATAACAATTTGAATGATTTATGCCCTAAAGAACTGGAGCTGGAGGAGGTGTTCCTGCTCCAGTGCTTTAATATGGCAAGGTGTGCACAAGCCCTAAGAGGAGGGTAGTGTAGTGTGTGACTGTGGCAGGAAACCCAGACAATGGCTGGAATCCATTCTCACCTGGGCACATGGTGAGCCCGAGCCATTCATCACCAGATCAACACAAGAACAGGCTTCCATTGTTCAGATGACAACCTGTATCCCTAACTCATAAAACCAAGGGAACAGTCCATGCCTGAGCAGAGACACAGACTTGTGCATTATTAGCTGCTGTATTAGTAGCAAATGTTTCACATGATTCCCCTTTGATAGGCAGACAGATTCATATTGTTCTGTAGGTTATTGAGAAATCCGCATACTTCCCAAAATACAAGGAAGCTTGAAAATGAATTATAAGGCAGAGGAAGATGAGGGGAGGGGGAAATTCTTGTTGAATGAGTCATGCGTAATCTTATTCACAGGAGGGAAATAATATATGCTGACATCGCACTATCTGTCCCAAGCTGTGCAGGGTCTAAGTCTCAGATCGCACTCTGCTTCTTATGTAATCATGTCATTAGGCCTCAGTGGTTGTAGACCTGCATTTTTCTGTAATGTAGAGAATCAGTTTGCAATAGGAAATGATTCACTGAACTGCCCCATGGACTAGATCATAAAATACTGGCAGGAGAGATGATATAATGGACAAGCTTTGTATCATCAGCATACACAGAAGGTTCCAGGTTTGTCCTTTTCTGTGGATGCTACATGCTTAGTTAAAGTTTGCAGAGCTTCAACTGGGTTTATGCTCACTAGCTATCTTCACATTGTGGAACGGGGTGAGGGCCCGTTTTCAGCCCAACAGCTAGAAGTTCCTAATTTGGGGACCTTCTTGGAGCTCCCTTTCACACATGGACATGGCCCAAGGTGGTGTGGGTGGCACCAAAATGTGATCATTATCCATTCTAAGCCTACTTAGAAGTAAAGAGCACAAGGCTGCCATGTGGCTTGTCAGAAGTAAGTGGGACTGAATCACACAAGTCATTGTGAGGAGTTTGCTGACAATTTTAAGGACAAACGCATGTGGGCTTGGATGCCATATTTCAGATGGACTCAAGTGAGATGACAACCTGTACCCATTTTCTGTGTTTTGTCAGGGAAGGATGAATGAGCAATGTCTTAGCTCACCAAGATTCTTCAAACATCAGCTTGGTACTCATCACTCATTGATTTCTGCTTGTATTTGCAATCACTGTCTGCTTTGTGTGAACTGAAGAATTCTGCAAGACAAAGAGCTATTCAATGTGAACGTTGCACAAACAATTCCCAAATTTGTGCAAATATCCAAAATTGTGCAGATTTACCCCATAGATAGACTAAACACATGAGTGATTTAAAATATACACATTTTCCAAAATTTATACATTTTCAAATTACATTTTCTGGGGAAATGCAGTTCTCATTCATGTTTGGAATTGTAAATGGGGCATTCTAAGAGGTTTGCAAATTAAAATGACATTCATGTACATCCTTAGTTTCAGTTGCAGCATTTATCTTGTTTGCATCTTCTGAATTGAATACCGACTCAAAGCAATTTGTGGGCCATCCATTTCCAAACTTTCAGTATGATTTGCAGGCAAACAACAAAAAACAGCAAATGTACATGTGAAAAAATGTGCATGAAAAAATCCAGTACTAAATGCGCATAAACACACTGAACAATGGGAGAAGAATGCAAATGTACATGTATCAAAGATGCATGCATTTGCAAAAAAATGTGCATAAAATGCACATGTATTTTCACAGAAAAGCAAAAAAAAAATCAATGTTCACAATCTGATATGAACATGAAATAGAGCAAACTTCAAGGTAAATTTGGAGAAATTTAGTGAACTGGAGTGTTGCTTGAACATGCATCCTTATTAAAGAGCCAGTTAAAAAAGAATATAAAAGTCCTAAGGCAGTCTCACTATCAAAGAAAACTAAAACCCACAACCTGAACAATAAAAATGCAATAAAACCCAACCATGTTCAAGATTCAACTAAAGCCCATTCACAGCAACATTTTCAGCAGCGCTGTCGAAGAAGCAAAGACCTGCTTGTTTTTTACAACCTTGAATTCAATATCAGCCCATGAATTAACCAGTCTTTAACATGTCAATCCTGTACATGTCTACTTAGCAATAAGTCTCATTGGGTTTAATGGTAATTGCTCCCAGGTAAGGACTGCCGCCTAAAATAAAATGAGAGCCATTTCAAATTGCACAGAACTCCTTTCCAGGCATACATAAACAAGAAGAAAGGGGACAATGTTTTATGGCTGGGCTCATGTAGATCTATCTAGCCAAAAAGATGAAACAGCCCAATTCTGTTCAAATTCACTCAAACATAAATTCCACCATACTCGGTGGAGTTTAATCCCAAGAAAGCATGTATAGGATTGCAACCTGCAATGAAAGCTGGTAAGGTCAGTGATCAGGGAGGACTGGATTTGTAGCCCAACAACATCTGGGGATTCAAGCTTGGGAAAGGCTTTTATTTAGCAGATTCAGGCTGGAGGAGACCAGTTTCTAATTAGTTTACAATAATTTTAGAAAGTAAATCAGCAACTTCAACAACAGCAACAGTAGCAGCAACAGCAACATGAACTATCACCATCATTTTCCGTGCAATTGTGATGATTGATCTAATAATTGTAAAAAATCCCCACATCTGGGAGATGTTTGTGCTTGTTTTATTCTGATTAAAGTAAATTCCATCTTGGGGTGAGACAAAAAGCTTCAAATGCCAGACTGTTCTAACTTGTGACTATAACAGATTTAAGCAAACCTGTGCACACATTTTCCTAACATACGAATTGACTGTGCAAATTTTGTTTTTTAATGAATGCTCCCTTTCTACTTTTGATTAAAGAGTGTTTGTGCATATTTTTCCAATGTACATTTTTGCACATTTTCCAAACACAGTTTTGGGGTTGTGTAAATCACATTGCAAGCTTGGAAAGGCATGGTCTTCAGATTGCAGTTCATGTTCCAAATAGGGTTCACTTCTGGAAGGTGCAAATTCAGTAACAGAGACAAAGGAAACACATTTCTCACCCATCCTTAGAAAACAGAAACATCTGAATTCACCCTTAAAGGAAACAGATCCTTCCTGTTTGATTAGGTACCTTGGAAATTATACATTGTTGTTTAGCTCAGCCCTCCATACCAGGATTGAAAACTCTGTATGAAAACCAATCTGCACAGATGTGCATTCCAAGAAATTGAAATTGTTATGGATGCATGTTATTTCATTGGGTGTACATGACGCCAAACAAGTGGTACACGGTAGGCATGCCACATGGCAGGCGTGTCATGAGTGGAGCAGGATGGAGCCGGGGGTCAGGCTAGATGGCCCAGGAGGTCCCTTCTGACTTGCTCTGTTTCTATGTCTCTATGTTTCTAAGTGCACTCCGTATCTGCAATGATATGTATTGAATGCACTGTATTCATGTTGCATCAAAGTCCCTCCTGTATGGAATGTTTTCCAGGTAGGAATTTAGCAGCTTGTGAAGTGTCCTTGAACTTGGAAGCCATTGTGCTCCATGGAGCTGCTACACCAGCAGTGGGGAACCTGTGGCCTTCTGGATGTTGTGGAATACCAACTCCCATCGCCCCCAAACACTGGCCTTGTTAACTGGAGTTGGAGTCCCATGACCTCTGAAGTAGCACAGATTTTCTGCTACAAGCACTGCCAGCCTAAGCACATTGCTGAGACTGATCAGATGTGAAATAGAAGTCGGGGCACACCAACATCAAATGGAGCTTCAGTGCCTTCATTGCCGAGGCCCATGATTGAAAAGTAAGCCTTGGCTGCCTGCGGAAGTGAAGTATGGTAGAAAGTACCAGAGAAAGAGTTTATGTCACTGGGAAAAGTCAAGACAGCATGTAACTCTCTAGCTAAATATCTTCATTAGCAACATTTAAATCACTTATGAAAACTGGAAAGGGATCAGACAAAACATCAGGCTGCAGCTGTTCTGAGCAGCTGCTTTGGAAATGGAAAATGATGTTTGGATTGAGAAGGTAGACATAATGGAATTAAACTAATGGTACTATGCACTCTGAAGCCCCATTCACTGTTGACTATAAAGTTTATTTTGGAACTAATGTAATAGATTTATGGATGCAAATCATCCAATTAACAGGTGAATTTTGTTGACCAAGTGAAATAAAAAATAAAATTGCCCAAAGCCACATTGTGAGCCCAGAACCACTCAGACCAAACCCAAGTCCACTGGATTGTCCTGGCAAATAATAGCAAATCATTTCAGCTTAAATTTAACACAATGCATTGAAAGTGCAACTATCAATATTCTAGCTCTGTAACACCTCTGGCTCCTTCTTGGGTGCACACCTCCATATGGCGAGGGAAGTTCAGAGTGCCAGAGAGGCCAAGAGCAATGCCTCCTAGCAGAGTCACCCAAGGTAGAATGGTCAAAGTGGAAACATTGGACTAAGATGCACCCACCATCTTCAGAAGTAACAGTCACAGCAGAAGAGAATAGATATTTGCAATGGAGGTGGGGGAACAGAAACTTCTGAAGGGCAGCTATGGGGCAGCAGCAGTAGTTGAAGGCTACACTGACAGAGGATCTTTCACAGACTACAACAGTGATGCTCAAGCTAATTCTGGTTAGTACTGCTCAGAAGAAAGCAAAGGTAACCATTTGTGAATGTTCTTACATTGAAAACTCCATGATGAAACCATCCAAAATGAAACAAGAGATCATGCCAGAAGATCAGACTCCCAGGTCAGAAGGCTCTTAACCAGCTACTGTGGAAGAGCAAAGGACAAGTAAGAATTGCACTATCGCTAATGGTGCAACTCGATCAAAGCCTAAAGGGTTAGTGAAAGGATTAGGTGGCTGGCATGCACAGAGAAGAAAGGAGAATCTGATGCTGCACAACACACAGAGATGGAACTTGGAACATGAAAAGTATGAATCAAGGCAAACTGGAAACCATAAAGCAAGAAATGGAACAGTCAACCATAGCAGTACTTGCTGTGACTGAAGTAAAGTGCACAGCAATGGGGCATTTTCATTAAGGCAAACGCAAAGTGATTTACTCTGGAATTGGCAAACTCAGAAGAAATGGAGCAGCTCCAATATTGAGGCAGGATGTAGCACAGGCAGTAAGGGCTGTAATGCAAAGTCCAGCCAAATCATGTCCATCAGAAGTCTTGGAAAACCTATCAACATAACCAGCATTTAAGTCCACACCTGAATAGCAGCAATAACAGATGCTGAAGAAGAAATCAAAAACTCCAATGCAAGTATCGCAGAGGAAATTGAGACCCCACCCAAACAAGATATGATGAACTTTGTAGGTGACTAGAACAGAAAAGAAGGAAAGAAAGCAGAATCATATGTTGTCGGGTTAGGTGTAAGAAACCAAGTAGGTGAACTACTCACAGAATTCTCTGAAGCCAATCATGCCGTTATCGCAAATACATACTGTATACATGGACATCACCAGATGGCCAATACAGAAATCAAATGGGCTACTTAATTGGAATTAGAATTTGGAGAAGCTGATTTCTCATTGCCAAAACAAGACCAGGGACAGATTATTGTAGTGACCATGAACTCTTAATATCAAAAATCAGAGTAAAGCTGAAAAATATCACTAATAGGAGAACAGTGCTAAAATACAACGTCACATTCCAGAGGAAGTTGAAGATCACATAAAGAGCAGATTTGGATTACTGACCATGAACCAGAAGAACTGTGAATTGAAACCAGAGCCATTCTTAAAGAAGAATGTTCTCCCCTGCAGAGGAAGGCAGGACGTGCTGCAACGGAGCCAAGCTCAGGGAGCCAAGGTTCCATTTGGATGCCAGGAAGCACTTCCTGACAGTCAGGACCCCAAGGGTGTGGAATGGGCTTCCATGAGAGGTCGTTGAGGCCCCATCGGTGCGGGTGTTCAAGGATACGCTGGACGTGCACATGGTGGGCATGTTGTGAGTGGAGCCGGCTGGTGCCCAAGGTCAGACTAGATGGCTCAGGAAGCCCCTTCTGACTCGCTCTGTTTCTATGTTTCTAAGAGTGCAAAATGACCATTTCTATAGCAAAAAGAAAGAACAGACCTAGAGGAATGATAGAAGAAGCATGCACAATTGCCTAGGACAGGTGAGAAGCAAAAGCAAAAGGTGGCAGAAATAGTGGGAGAATCCTGAATGCAACCTTACGACAATCATCACACAGAGGCAAAAGGTACTATTATAATGGTCAGTGCAAAGAAACAAAATGGAAGAGCAAAAGTGGGAAAGCAAGATATCTCTTCCAGAAGATCTAAGAAATCAAAGGGAAATTCAGACCTAGATTAGGGATGCTGAAAGACCAGCAGGGGAACATACTGACTAGGATAAAATAAAAACAATATACAGGAAAACTATACAAAAGAGATAAAACTTCTTCCAAAGAGGAGGAAGAACTTGCAGTATTAGGAAGCAATGTGAAAATTGCTGCAAAAGCCTTTGGAAGGACTAAAGCACCAGGAGTGGACAGGGTACCAACAGAACTATACGCAGCAGCAGAGACTGAATTGGTCCAAAGCCTAACAAGAAGATTCAGCAAATATGGAAAACAAAACAATGTGGTGAGGGAGGAGAAGCAGTCTGGCTATCACCCTGGTCAGCACCAGCAGCTTCAGCAACACACAGGACTTTTCACCGAGCAATGGAAGAAGACCCTCATGTGAGCCATGTGGTTGCTTTGGTTGGAAGGAAGGTGGCCTAGAAACTTGTGGCCTGAGAAAATGTGGAAAGGAACTCAGAGAGGAAAGGTTTGTCATGAGAGGGTGAGAGGAGGGGGAGGGAAGAGAAAGAATGCAGCTCTAGCTAGCGAAGATGAAGGACCCCAGAAGAGCTCCCCCTCCACTCCCCAAGGCACCAAAGCATGTCTCCCATCTGAAAGGGATGCCTTACAATGATGCAACCTATTTTATGGTCAAACCCACAATAGGTGCACAGCATCCACTGAATTGTAAGCACTGGCCCCAATCCTGCTCCCAACTTCTCCTTTCCATTCGCATCTGCTAACTTTGCTGCAGTGTGGTAGAAATTAGTAACCTATTACCTCATACCTCCACCCTCCCCCACCCTGAATTTTTAAAAGGAAAGGCAAATGAATGAATGGTCCTTTTCACTAATACAGTTTTAGGGAAGAAATAGGATACTGCACTGGCATCATATTATGCAAATCACAGGCGTAGGGTAGGGTCTTGCTAATATCTTCAATCCTTCAGCCCGTCAAAATGCAAAAGGGAAAGAAATGCTCATGTTCATTCCCATCCTCCACCTTTCCCCTCTCGTGGTGGGAAGGCCAGGACCCTGCATTCCTCAGGATCACAGCCAAGTCAAGGATTGTGGTTTGGCTAGTTTTCATATTGCGTGTACTACTGAACATTCATACGCATTTTAATGCAAAGTTTTAAATACCCAACTAGTAGCATCTTATGAAGGCAAGTTATGTAGACACATGTATATATTCAAAGCATCTTGACATAAATACCTCAAAAGTAATCTTCCTGTAGACACATTGACAAGAATGCATTATTTAATATTTTTCATATCCATAAGGGGGAGCTTGTGGATAGAGGATTACTGGTAAGTCTGGTAATTCTCCCACTCTGATGAATTTACACGTGTGTTGGAAAGGCACAGCACAGGTGCTATGGTTTAAAAGGTCTGCACCTTGCCCATCTGAGTGTGATAACCAGGAACTCAGTTATCAGAATCAGAAATATGTTTGCATTTACCAAAAATGTGTGCTTTATAATCTGGTCTAAGTCTTTTGTTTATCAAGTTGCATCAGTGAAAATTTATGGAACTCTGTGGTGTTTTTTGCACAGAATTCTTTTAAGCAAAGACTTACAAGGAATACAAGTGAACACATTTCAGAAGAATCTGTCTTAAGCCGTATTTTGTGGAGGTGGTAATGACCGTCAAGAGGCAAAACCCCCCTGCCACCACTGTGTCTGTTCAATCTTGGCCAACAGGGCTGTTTCAGGTGCAGATGGGCCTTCCTGGGGTAGGCTCTAGAAGGCAACACACTGAACCCTCAAAAACTCACTGCAAACCCTTTTCTGGATATTTTACTGTAAAGCCACTGTCACTGACTTGTATGACACAAGACTCCCATCAGTCATGCCACTATGGATCTTTTCCACTTCTACAACCCGAGGATTTGGACTTGGAGGATTGAGGCCCACTGCTCACTGGACCATTCCCATTCTGCCTTATGACATTGGACTAGGCTAGGCCCAGGAATGTAGATCTCAGAGGCAATTGATGCCTTCTGGACAGATAGATCAACTACTTGCTTAGGGGAAACTGTGGTTGAGGCCATTACTGGGGCAGTGGGGAATGGATGGGGATGAGAAATTTGCTTAGATTCATTTGTTTTTTATTATTCTTTCCCCATGTCAAGTTTGGCATTCTTGTGCAAGGTGTTGCAATGTGCAGCGGCTTCTCCGTTCCTGTGCAGGATGACACTGCCTCTTTGGTTCCATTTCAATCTGGGTTCCTGTTCAGAAACAGAAGCTGGGAGAGAAACAGCCCTTGTCCCCTTGTGAATGCCAGCAAATAGGCAAGAGGAGGCCAGCCTCGCTGACCTTCCCGGGCCTGTCCATGGGATCTGATGACATGGTAGCCTTCTGGATGGTTCAGCAAGGCTGGGCATAGCACTCCTGGGGTCAGGGTGGTTCTGTTCCTTTCTGTTTGAGTAGCCTTGGAGAGTGATGGTGATGGGGGAATGCTGCTCTCCCCATATGCATTGGTCAGTGGCGTGTCACAATGTTTCCTCTTGTTCATCCTACTTTTCAGCTTTATTTATTTATTATATTTATATCCCACCCTTTTCCTTTCAAGGAAGTCAAGGAGGTTTACATCATTCTTCCCCTCTCCTCAATCTTATCCTCACAACAACAACTCTGGAAGGTAAGTTGGACTGAGGGTCTGTGACTGGCTTGAAGTCACCCAGTGAGCTCCAGGGCTGCATGCCTGCATCCCAGTCCCATGCTTTTAACCACTGCACCACATGGGCTCTCATCTGCCTGAAACAGCTGGGGAGGGAGGCTGGGCTGAAGTGCCTTCAGAATGGCACACCACTCTTTTGCTAATTTCCATTAAATGATCCTAAGGAGGTGATGGAATCTCTGAGCTAGTATTTGGAAGGGTCTGTGCTTGGACAAGAGCAAACAAGCTGAGACTTCATCCAGGTGTGCTGGAGCTTCTATGGGAAGACAAACCAACTAATCTGCAGAGAAGACTCCATTTGGTCTTAGATGGAGCTGTACTGTCCCTGAAGGACTAAGTGACCAGGTGGAACTCAGGGCTAACTAGGAAAGTTCAGGTGGCAGTGGTGATCAGAACTACTTTTTTCCAGTTTAGGTTGGCATGTCAATTGTGGCCCCTAATAGTTGTTTGTTTATTTATCTAATTTCATTTCTTTATTATAGAAGTCTCTATAAATACCATCAAGTGTTTTCAAAACACAAACTTTTAAAAACAAAATTAAAACTGGATAAAACAACATAAGAGGAAGAGGAGCCTTGTAAAATACCTGGGATGAGTAATCTCCTCTAGCCTTTAAAAATCCAGGTGTATCTTTAATAGGCTTGGACCATCTTTAGCCATCAACTTGAACAGTCATGTTGACATAGCACTGAAAAGATAGAGAAGGCCTTCTCGGTGGTGTCCCAACACCTCTGGAATCACTTTCCATTGGGAGTTCATTGGGCCCTTCTTTGCAAGACTCCAAGAAAGCTCTGAAGACCCACCTGTTTTGCTGGTGTTTCTACAATTCCTGGGGTACTAGTCTTATGTGTAACCTCTGCTTTGAAGTAGGTTTATCATACATGCATTTACTAAATTTTAATGGCTTGGTGTGTTTTGTAGTTTGTGCACCCTTAAATGTGGCAAAATAATTGAAAGCAATAATAATGATTTAAAATAAAAGTGTAGCTTTGAGTAGACTGGGAATGTGTCAGCCTTGTGGTAGATTGATCGGATGGAGAAGATGACCAATGGTCTTGTACTTTAGTTAGACTGAAAAGGGAGTGTCACATCATTTCCTCAAGCTGAATATACCCAAATTCCCTTTCCTACACAATTATTAAAAACCTGTCATCTTTTGCCTTCCTTGACTCTGCATCACTTGCCAGACAGTAAAAGGGTGCAAGTCAAATACTTTGTGAGAATCTGAGGGTTTTGAAGTCTTCATTATATGGAATATCATCACATGCTATTTTCCTCACATCTGCAACATCACATGGGCCACCAATGCTGAGGGATGCAGGAATCTCACAGTTTTGTTTTCTCCCACATTTGATTTTTTAAAATCTCAAGTTCATTCTATTCTGAAAATGAAGACATGTGCAAATGTTGGTATTCTTTTTTTAAACAAAAAACAAACAAACAGAAACTAGATTCTTGCCCTTCTGAGCCAGCCAAATTCAATAGGTTGAGCTATTCCTAGCACAAAGAAGACCACATTGTACTGCCAGCCTATCAGAAAAAAGAGATGGTAACTGTAAATCAGCATCACAGCTACGGTTGAACACACAGGGATTCAAATCCAGACTTCTAAGAGCTTGCTACTTAAAACCCTGGGCTTGGAAGGACAAGGACAAACCTGTTAGTTATGGTTTCTTCCATTCAGTACTTCAAAATTTCAGGTTCATCCACATGGTAGGCATGTCATGAGCAGAGCCAGCTGGAGCCAGGGGTCAGACTAGATGGTCCAGGAGACCCCTTCTGACTTGCTCTGTTTCTATGTTTCTATCCTAACTCTAATCTGAGGGAGGAGGGAGGGGGGCAAACTTTGGTTTTTCTTTTCTTTAACGGCAGAAATGGCAATGACATTCTCACCCACATCTACTGATGGCACGAAGAGGGGCTTTTAAATGGTACTCATAGGAAGGTGCTCACAGTTTTAAGAGGGACACCAGAAAGCATTCTACAAGTCCAGGTTGCCAGGAATGTGGCCATCATTCACACTGATGACTGCATTGAATAACTCCCTCCATCAAATGAGAGACTTCTCCGAGATCTGCACAGAAGAACGCTGGTTTCCATCCGGAGAAAGAAAAGGTTGCTGTCATGAGATGATGTTTGTCACTTGTCAGATACTTCTTGGGTCTGTTGCAGGCAAGCGCTGCCCCGTATATCTTGATGGAAAGTTGTGTGGGCTGTTCTTCCTTGAACTGAGGTCTACAAGCGCCATTCATTTGGCTCAAAGAAAGGGTGTGCAGAGTCCACAGAAAAATCATCTGGGCCCTTTGCTCAATTTCTCTTGGCTGCTGATACAGACTGACATCATTTTGATCAGGGATGGATTATTGAACAGGCTGAACCCACCCTGGCCCAAGGCCTGCAATTTTCAGAACATGGGGCTGGTGCCACACAAATTTTTCTCTAAACATTTCTCAGTGGAAGGGGCCCTTCATAATGACTGATTTGCATGAGGCCATGCAGATTTTTACAAAGATGACACTCTTGAAGGAAAACAATGTTATTTACACATGACTTGTATGCTCTGATTTGTAGAATAGCAAAAGAAAAAAAAAGTGGTTTGCTTATGTGATTCATTAAGGCATCCAAGCAATTTTCAGATGGTTTCCTTGTGTACACACATTGGATGTACTTTTCAGAAGGGCCAGAAGTGCTTGCTTGCTTTGGATCCCATTAACGGTCCAATTCCCTGTGTATTTACAATGAAGTGCCATTCCTACTTTGGGAACAGCTGCTGTCTTACAGCATGATCATGCGTGCCACTGTTTGAAGGGCTGTCCAATCTGAGTCTGGTTGAAAACTAAAAACACATCAGAAGGAAGAGCCTGTAGGAGCCTGCCAACAGTTAGCATCTAGCAGCAAACTGAGAAGGGCTTCTGGGGAAATGGATTGCATTTCTTTGAAAATTATAGTCATTACTTCTAGATTTGCATAGAAACATAAATATAAATTAGCATGCACATTTTTAATGCCAACATGTGTCCTCTTCTGTCTTCATTTCTTGGTGATTCATTTGCTTGCCTTGGCAATGTGTGAGTGGACACCTAGCTCTAGGTCATATGCAAAGACAGTCCATAATGGCTGCTTATAAAGGAGTGCAGTGCAGTGGTTAGAGTTCTGGACTGGGACTTGGGAAACCTGGGTTCTAGTCCCCATTTACATGGCAAGGTATGGCTCCCAGAGTTGTTTGTAAGGATAAAATGGAGACAGGGAGAATCTTGTACACTACCTTGGGCTCCTTAGAGGAGGTGAGGCAGAATAGACATGTAATCAATAAAACAAATAAATAACCATTTAGATCTCCAGATAGCAGCTCATCATCATGGTAATCATCGATTTCATTGAGTTAGCCTTGCACCAAACACTGTCCTTTCTTGACTTATGAAATAAGAGAAACCTCCGTCTAGAAATGAGGGCGACAGATAATGATGAGATACAATATTGAATCACAGTAATGTTTTTCCTTGGGTTGGAGACTAAAGGACTGTCTGATCCAAAAAAACTACTTAGCAGATTCAAACAGCTGAAAAAAAGTACATTTACTTGTTAATGTCTAATAGTCTCAGATTTCTGTAGTACAAAGGAAAGTATTTGAACATCTTAAAAGTTTTATGCTTAAAATAACATTCAATAAAAAATGCATTTTTGTGAGACTCGTTAAGAAACCACATAGTTCGAGGCGGGGATTCCGAGAAAACCCCTCGGGGAGCCCCTTTTTGAGGAAAGAATGGGATGGGGTGAAGAAAGGTCTTTCCCCTGCTAAGGAATGCTGCAATCCAGGATGGTGGATTTTCTTCCTCACCAAAACCAAGATGGTTTCATTGCACAGTGATTCTTTAGCACTGCTGATACATTACCCACTAATCCCCTGGGTGGAATCACCAGGAAGTTATAAAATGGGCTCAACCCCCAAATAGGATGTGTTTAATTTAAAGGCACAGGTGGCCCCAAACCTTCGTAGCACTTTGACTGCCTATGTGGTGTGTTTTACACCAACAGCAACACCCCAAGCACTATAAAACAGAGGTTGTACTCCGTGTTAGTCTAACTTGAGTCCCATTCATTTCAGTTGCTCTACTCTAAGTAGGATGAATGTTAGATACAAGCCCATGTCACTGGAAAAATGGCAAACATCAACATTCTTCCTTGCTTCATTTTATTTCAGAAGAATTTGCCATTTAGCAATTTTTTAAAAATTCTTGCCAAAACTGGATTAAATGAAATTCTTGCCCATCCCTAAACACAACCTGTTATGAAGAGTTGGAATTATTTTTAAAAGAGGGATATACTCTTTTAAGGAAGTGCTGGGAAAAGGTGGAATTTTAGAAGGTTTGTTAGTTTTGTAGCATCCCTGTAACTCTGCAGATGTATCAGGAATAGCCTCATATTTCCAGAAAGAGCTGCACAAAATTGGAATGGGGAAGAGAAAGGGCTGACAGGAGCAGCTCACTGGGTGGGCTCAGGGGCCTTGCAGACTCCCTGCATCGAACTCACAGCAAGCTCCTCTTGATGGAACAGCTTGCCAAAATACAAACAGAGCAAACAATGCAACTAGCTAGGGGTGTTAAACATTTCTTCCTATGAAGATGCACTCTCCTTGAGTAGTGATGTGCAAATCAGCAAAACTTGATTTCACCAAAGTTCTCCAAATGCCTACTCAAAGCTCATTTTGACCCAAGTTAGCCTCAGACAGTGAGCTTTTCCCCAGTTCTCACATGAAAATCTGCTCCTGTATTCATGCATCTTTTCCCAAATATATTCATCAGTTGTGCACACCTTTAAAAAGTGCACATTCTTTTCCCATTGATTAAAGTATATCCATGTGCATTGCTCCAAAGTATGCACTCTTCATGTGCATTTTCCAAATTTCATACTTTCAAATGCATTTTGGGGTCCTTAAATCAAACTGTAAGCTCAAAAAGGTATGGATTTTGATGGCAGATTGTGGATAAGCCCATGTTTTGTCCAGAAGATGCTAGCTGGGTATATCCTGATCAAAACTGAACTGAAAGAAATTTCTTAAATGCTTTTTTCTTAGTCATAGTCCAGTGGATTTAACTGCAAGATAGTGGAAGTCTTTATTTTTACCTCCTCTCCTCAGCCTCTCACCTTTGCCTTCTCCCATTATCACTGGATAGCTGGAGAGCCTTGGTTACCTGCTGAGCTGTCTTGCACCCAATTTGTACAGGTTCTAAGGCTAAACAGGACCAAATTTTCAAGGTATGGCCTCACATGGCAGGCCTGAAAACTCCATTTCAGCTGGTTGAGAAGATCCCAGACAAAGGACTCACTGGGGCAGAACCCTTGCCATGACAGGCAAGAGTAGGAGATCTGCATATCTATGGTGAACTTTCCTGCACAGGACATCTCTGGAACCACAGGAAACCTACTTCCTGCCAGAACTGCCAGAATCTTCAAAGGGTTCCCTCACAGGATGGGCATGGTAATGGAGAAGTTCAGCAAACAGGCTGAACTGTGGGATAAAATGTGGGTTGCCCTTTCCATTCCAGAGTGGAATGAAGAGTTGCTGATTTTCTTTAGCCCCAAAAGGGGAATTTCTCTCACTATTTCTGAGAAATCAACAGGTTCTGCCCATCCCTGGTCTCTAAAAGCAGTTCTTCCTGCATTTTCATAGTGAAATTAAATGGTTCTTCCTAGAGATGGGTGAGAAATTCATTCAGTTCACACTTCAGGGTAACCATACCAAATTCACATGAACTGGAGTGCAGTTTGCCGGCAAAATCCACACATTTCCTAACTTTGTGCTGCAGTTTACAAAGCAAAACAAAAATGTGCAAAAAGAAGAATAAACTATCATTTTTTAAAATTTATTAGATGCATCTATTATTGTCAAGCTGGCAAATGCCCTTGGGGTGGTTTACAATCATAAGACCAAACACCAATGCCACAAAAACAATAATCCAATATTAAACATTAAAATATGGAAATTACCAACAACCTAGAGCAGTAAAATTAATAATCAAGCAGCAACTTAAGGATTAAATGCCTGTTTGGAGAGGAAGGCCTAAAACTGTCATCTTAATGTATGCAGTGAAGACACCAGGAACATCTCCTGGGCAAGGGCATTCTGCAGAAGGAGGGCCCTGCCGAGAGGGCCTTTCCCACTGGGGGCATGAGGTCCCAGAGGAGAACCTACAAAGACCATCTTAGCAATTGGGTGTGGACATACAAGAGAAGTCATGCCTTCAGGCAGGCTGGCCCTAAGTAAAATGTGCAATTTGCAGTTAAAAATTAAGTAAAAAGTACAAACGTGTAGAATTTATTAAAGTAATTCACACAACCATCCATAAAAATGTTCCTGAGAACAAAAACAATAATTGGCAGTTCAGGGATTTTCCTCTTAGTCTTGGAAACAGGTGAATCGAAGTGAAATTGAGTTTGACAGATTGATCCATCCTGAATTCTGTCAGTAATGCGGTGAACTTGGAAAAGCTCTGAGTACTGCTCCGCTGCATTCATTGCTGATGGAAGGGCTTTTGTCCTTGAACTGATCTCTGTGCCTGGGGATCCTCTACCATTCGGAGCAATACAACAGTGGAGCCAGCTGCCCAGAGTGGTCATGGGCTCTCCCACATTGGAGACATTCAAAAAGAATCTGGACAACCATCTGAGTGGGAGGGTGTATGGGGCCACCTCTGAGGATTTTACACCAGGTTTATTAGCCTCCTAAGCATCCTGTGTCAGCTTTGCTTTGAAGAATAGGTTCTCCCCAGGAAAAGAAATTATGAAAAAGTGTTTTTATATATTGGTATCAAGCTACTACAGTTGTGCTGACATAAATGCCCATTGCAGCTGACATATTGTTGCCTTGTTCATTGTTTTAAGAGATATGAAGGAAGGGGAGTTTTATACATGCTAAGCAAACCCTGTCATTATAATCTGAAGTCTGCCTGATTTTTGCCCTTCAGTTGACATTTATTGTTTTTAAAACTTTTAAGAAAGTGTACTGATGAACTGCCTGTTCCCATCGTTTTAAGTATGAAATGTTTAAAAGTAGATAATATTTCATCTAGTGCCAGCACCAGGATCACAGCCAGCACTAGTTTGACGACCAGATGACTAACACAAAGGGGTTTCCCTTATGAAAACGCTTGGATTATGTGAATTGGCACATGTGAGCAGCTCTCAGCATCCCCTGTGGAATGTTGATTGTAGTCATGTGTGGGGCATATGGGCAGCCACGTTGAGAACTGCCATGCCACACGGACCTGTGGAAAGATTGGACTAAATAATCAAACAGCCTAATTTGGGGGTCATTTTATAATTCAGTGGTGCATGTATCTGGAATTAAATTGGAACAATTTATGCAGCCTGCAGAGCAGTGCTCTCCCTGCCCCTCATCCCCTCTGTCATCTCTCTCTCTTTCCAGTCCGTTACACATATAGATCAGGGGTGTCTACCCACCCCCCGTGAGAAGTCAATGATATGGGTGAATTTTGTTTGACATTACTGGGAAAGGGATGGCTGATCAACCTTAGAAGGGGGGCATATAATCAGCAGTTAGGGACTAATCCTACTGCCCTTAATAGGACTTATTTCTGTAGGGATGCATCCAACTGCACCATAGACCTCCAACTAACCCTATAGAATAAGCTAGAACCATAGCTTTGGAAGGATGCTGTAGAGGTCTTCTTGCTCAGCTTCTGCTCACTCCAAGATGCAAGTTCAACAGATCTGAGAGATGGGCATCCAACCTCTGCTTAGATGCCTCCAACAAAGAAGAGCCCACCAAGTCGATCTGTTCCACTGTTGAACTGCGCCTACCAGGAGAACTCTTCTCCTGAGGAGTGGCTAAAATCCCTCCCTTTGAATTTCCTGTCCTGCATTCTGGAGCAACAGAGAACACATGTTCTCCATCTTTTGTGTCACAGCTTTTCTGACCTTCAGAGACTGCTGCATGATCCCCCTTAACCTCCTCTTCTCCAGATTGCTCATCCCCCACTTCCTGCCTCCATCTCAGGAAGGCTGGTGATTTGCATGTCACTGGGGCTCCTCATCCATCGCAGCTTTTCTTTGCAGTGTTACAGAAGCTTAATAGGTGCTATCCATGGTGGTGAACCCAAAAGAGCACCACAAAGAGAGCTCTTGTAGCTCTGTTAATCCAGCAGGACACCTCACCCTGATGCAGGGTAAGACCAGCCCTGGGTGGTATAGCCTGATGTAGAGTAGACCCAATGAAATGAATGAGGGTTCAATTAGTTGCCACCAAGGGACCACCCATTAATATCAGTGGCTGCACTCTTTGCACTGGATACCAACCCTGGTCAGCAAGCAGGTATCTTGGCACTTCTCAAATACCTGGGAACTTCTCTTGCAGAATCATCTTGTATCCTAAGCGTTCAGCTTGCATTGAACTCTCAAGGGTCTACAACCTATACCGAGCCAGTCATGTCTAGATGCAAAGCAGGCAACAATTTGAATCCACGATTTGGCACCAAACCAGCACAAGCTTCTACAAGGCAAGGATGCAGATGGTCAGCTTGGTGGAAATGGCTGAGAGCTGGCTTAAGCTAGCCATTCCCCACAGACAGCATATGCTGAAAACAATGTCCTGCTAAATGGAAATGGTAAATTGTCACTCTTGCACTTCACAACATGGGTCCTGATTTATGAGTCCAGAGGTATAAAGTTGGGTAAAGGCATTCCTAAATTCTGAGCTTTCAAACCTGGCTGAATTACCAAAGGGAATCTTGGGAAAATGGTGCACTTTGTGTGACCTTTTCCTACCTGTGTGTCATGACATCATACGTTGCAATGCATCCTTCTCTGATTGCCCTTATCCCACATGATTTGTTTACACACTGAGTAGACCAACGTGGAGCCATAAGCAGAGGCAGCAGCTGTGAAAGAACCAATTGGAAAGGATGCTTGTTAATCAGAGAACTCCATCAGTTTTTCTACACAAGGTTAATAATCTTCTCAATCTGCTTTCTACTTCATTGATGAACAGAGACACCAGCACTACAGAATAAGTGTTTCTTTTTCTGCTTTTCCACTCCATAAACAGGGTGTCGTGCTATTCTGGAAGGGGGCAAATACACAAGTGGAACTTGCCTTTCACACAGCACTTCCACACTGTCTCTCTCCAAAATGTAATTTATTATTTGGAGGGGGTGATGAGGGGAAAATAACTTGCACAGCCCCCTTGTGTGAATTGCCTTTTGGGTTCCTTGACTGTAGCTACAGGGGAATCCTGTTACTCATCAGAATACACCACCACACTGAGAGCAATCGCAAGAACCCTGCAAATCTGCACAGATGGAAAAACCAGCAAAAGGGAGCCAACATCACCCAGGTTAGCTGCCATGAGAGTTAACAAATAGGGTATCTCAAGAAATATGAATATTAAACATAAATCCAGTTAAAACAGCAAACAAAAAAATCTACTCAGAACTAGAAGCGTTTTGCTGCTGCTGCTGCTGCTGCTGCTGCTGCTGTTGTTATAAATAAGGGATGCTCAGTAGATGCAGGAGACAGACACTCAAATGTAGACCACATATAGCCATGTATGTTTCTATATGTTCCAGTGGAGCAAAGCTCAGGGAAACAAGGTTCAATTTGGATGCCAGGAAGAGCTTCCTGATAGTTAGGACCCTGGGGTATGGAATGGGCTTCCACGGGAGATGGTTGAAGCCCCATTGGTGAGGGTGTTCAAGGATAGGCTGGACATGCACATGGTGGGCATGTCATGAGTGGAGCCAGGTGGAGCTGGGGGTCAGACTAGATGGCCTGGGAAGCCCCTTCTGACTTGCTCTGTTTCTGTGTTTCTATGCATTTGCCAAAACTCTGGCACAGAACACTAAGTCTGCAATTCCTATCCTATCCTATTCTATTTGCCTGGGAGTAAATAGATTTTTGAGTAGAATGTCTATATGATTCTGATGTTGGCGACCTAAAGTGCAAGCGTGGACATGTTTAGGCAGAGGGAAAGGTCTGCAACACCCAGGATGCCCAAGCCAGATATGCCAGCTATGCCAGCTGAGGCATGCTAGGAGTCACACACCTTTTTCTCCCCTCAGCTTGCACAGGCTTGCACTCTTAATTAATTTTTAGGTGAGCTTTCTTTATAGAAACTGTGACTATTTATGTCACATTTTAGACTAGGTATCGATGAGTTCATGCTAGACTTATAAACTTATTTTTCCCAAGATTATTATAAAAAGTGTCATCAGAGAACAGAATTGCTCTTGTTATTTCGGCACCAAATGTTTTACAAAAGAATGCAGTGAATGCAATATAATAACATGCACCACACTTGAGCTGTGATGCAAAGACACCTTACAGTTGGGAGCGAAAGCCAAAGTAAGAAGAAACAGTTTTGGTCCACTCCTCGAGTATGCCAGGGTGGAGGCCTGATGTCCCACAGAGGGGAGCACAACCCCCAGTTGGGGAGCCCCACAAGGGGTTTAGATAACCATGTTGCATGTGGCAGGAGAATGGCTGCACTGGCTGGCTGCAGGAGCAGGGAACTCTGGCACGAAGGATGCCTGGAGTGAAGGAAGGCAAAGAAGAAATTCACCCATGCCTCCCCAGCTTTTAAAAGGATGCAAATCATGGCCTGTTTTGAAAGCAGGAGTCCACGGGGTGGCTCAACTCATGTTACAGGCTGAATTGGGACCAGGGCAGTTGTTAGAAAAGCATCCACAGAAGAAAAAAATGAAATAAAAAACTCATCAAATGTTCACCTCCCTTTCCAGTTCTGCACACATCCCCAGCGTAGTTAGTTTATTCCACATTCCGGACTGATTTGTCTCCATCCCACTACCCTAAGCCTTTTTTAAGGTGAGGGGTTGGAGGGACCACAGACCAGTGGGTATTCCTCTCTCCCAGGTCAGATCTGACTCCACCTCTCTTGTCCTCCCACTACAGAAATGCATCAATTTTTCTTTCTTTTTTTTTAACTCAGATAAAGTGTTCAAAGACCAAAGAAGGGATCCAAAGAACTGTGCAGCTAGTTCCCAAGGTGGTTGCATTTCTTCAACTCCACCTTTCATAGAAACATAGAAACAGAGAGAGTCAGAAGGGGTCTCCCGGGCCAGCACCAGCCGGCTCCGCTCATGACATGCCCACCATGTGCCCGTCCAGCCTATCCTTCAACACCCTCACCAATGGGGCCTCAACGACCTCCTGTGGAAGCCCATTCCACGCCCTCGGGGTCCTAACTGTCAGGAAGTGCTTCCTGGCATCCAAATTGAACCTTGGCTCCCTGAGCTTTGCTCCATTGGAGCGCGTCCTGCCTTCCTCTGCAGGGGAGAACAGGCCTCTCCCCATCTCCATGTGACACCCCCTCACATACCTGTCTGTTGCCAACATATCCCCTCTGAGTCTCCTCTTCTCCAAGCTGAAGAAACCCAGTTCCCTCAGTCTCACCTCGTACGGCATCCCCTGCAAACCAGCCACCAACCTTCTGGCCCTACACTGTACTGACTCTAACCTGGCTATATCCTTTCTGTAATGAGGGGCCCAAAACTGAGCACAATACTCCAGTTGCGGGCACACCAGAGTCGTATAGAGTAGTAGTAATACCTCTCTCCATCTAGAAGCCACACTTCTGTCTATGCAACCAAGGGTGGCGTTTGCCCTCTTGACCACCGTATCACACTGCTGACTCATGTTTAGCCTGCGGTCAACCAGTACCCCGAGGTCCCTTTCACAAGTGCTGCTCTCCAGCCACTTGTCACCTAACCTGTGCTTATGACAGCTATTCCTATGCTCCAAGTGCAAGACCTTGCACTTATCCACATTGAAAGCCATCCTGCTGTCTCCTGCCTACTTCCATAGTCTGTCCAGATCCTTTTGGATCTGGAGTACCTGCTCCTCCTTTGTGGCCACTGCTCCAGTTTTAGTGTCGTCTGCGAATTAACGACCTTCTTCCATGTCATTAATGAAAAGATTAAAAAGAATCGGCCCCAGGACAGAGCCCTGGGGGACCCCGCTTGTCACTGGCTGCCATCCCGACGATACCCCGCTAATGGTTACCTTCTGCTTTCGGTCAGTCAACCATGCCCTAATCCACCGGACAGTGCTTTGGTGTATCCCAAAACTCCTCAGTTTCTCCACCAGGATATCATGGGGCACTTTGTCAAAGGCCTTGCTGAAATCCAGGTATACCACATCCACTGCATCCCCTCCATCTAGCCATCTTGAAACCTTGTCATAGAATTCCACAAGGTTTGTCTGGCAGGACCTGTTTTTGCGGAAGCCGTGTTGTGTGGCTGTCAGCCTCCCTTCCCTATCTAGCATCACTAGATCTCTCTCTATTATGAACCTTTCCATTGTTTTTCCTACAATGGACATAAGGCTAACTGGTCTATAATTCCCCATGTCCTTCCTACTACCCTTTTTGAAAATTGGGACCACCGATGCCACCCTCCAGTCCTCTGGAACTTCACTCATTCTCCACGAGGTCTCAAAAATGGAGGCCAGCGGGCGTGAGAGAACCCCTGCCAACTCTCTTAGTACTCTCGGGTGTAAACTGTCAGGGCCTGGCGCCTTTGTAATGTCCAATGCCCTGAGGAGCCCCTCGACTTCAAGGGGGGTGACTCTAATCTCTGCCCCTAAGTCCCCAGCCTCATCTAATCTCCTATACGGATATCCCCCATCCTGCTTTGGGGAGAACACAGAGGCAAAATAGTCATTTAGCATCTGTGCCTGTTCCCTCATATCAGTCCCTGGATCTCCTTCCTCCTTATTTAGTGGTCCCACCACTTGTCTCCCCTTCCTTTTCCTATTTACATGCTGAAAGAAGCCCTTTTTGTTGCTCTTGATATTCTTGGCAAGGCTCAGCTCATAATCAGCCTTAGCCTTGCGAAGAATCCTTCTGCAACGGGCCTCCTCCTCCCGGTATACCCTTTTGTCTATTTCCCCCAGTACCTATTTCCTGTGGAGGCTCCTCTTTCGTCTAATCCCCCTAACCACCTCCTTTCGCATCCATGGTGGCACTCTCCTCCGCCTCCTCACCTTAATGACTAGAGGTATCGTCAAGGCTTGCACCTCCAAAACCTCCCTTTTGAGTGCCATCTACCCCTCCTCAACTCGCTTACCTTCCAGTAACCTATCCCAGGAGACTTTCCCCAGTCTGGCATTCAGTTGGCCAAAGTTGGCCCTCTTGAAGTCCCAGCTTCTAGTGCTCGCCCTGCTGCACGTCCCCAGTCCCCTGATCTCAAAGCAAAGGATGGAGTGATCACTCGCATCCACAGCTCCCCTAATCTGTACTTCATCTATCAGCTCCTTCCTATTGGTCAAGACCAAGTCAAGGATGTTTCCCCCCGTCGTCGCCTCTTGGACCCTCTGTGTGAAAAACCCTCCCTCTAGAGCTTCTAGAAAGCCATGTGACCTGGCTGTCACCACTGAGTGAGTCTCCCAAGTAATATTCGGGAGATTGAAATCTCCCATAATTACTGTGCCTCTCCCCCAAGATATCCTTAGAATTTGGCCTGTCAGGACATCATCCAGGGTCTCAAGTTGACCTGGAGGGCGATAACATACCCCCACTGTCAGGTCTCTTTCCCTGTCAAAACCCCTAAGTTTCACCCAGACTGCCTCTACCAAATCCTCATCTGTGCTGCATTCTATCTCACTGCATCCTATCCCTTCCCTGACGTATAAAGCCACGTCCCCACCTCTCTTTCCCTTCCTGTCCTTTCTAAAAAGGTGATACCCTTCTATGTTCACATTCCAGACTTGTCTTTCATCTCACCAAGTTTCTGTGATTCCCACCAGATCATACCCTCCGATTCCCAGGAGAGCTTCAAGCTCTTCCTGCTTATTACCCATGCTCCTAGCATTGGTGTACATGTACCTCAACTCCTTCCCACCGCTTCCTTTCCTTGGAGTGCCCAGCATCCTCCTTCCTCCCATCCTCCCTGTTACCTGGCCCCTCTCTGTAGGAGTCCTGTCAGTCCCTGCAGTATCTCTAAAGCTCTGCTCCCAGAGCCCTGATCCTCCCCGCACACTTGTCCAGTGCAGACATGTAACTGGGGGGCCTGAACCCACCCCCCACTGGCTCAGTTTAAAGTCTTCTGGATGAAGCTTGCTAGAGCATCTCCAAAGGACCTTTTCCCCATCCTCGTGAGGTGTAACCCGTCCCAAAGCGTTCCTTCTGGCACCACACCCTAAGCCAGTCGTTCACCTTGGAGGCCCTCCTGTCCCTGCCTGGCCCAAACCCCCGGACAAGTAAGATTGATGAGAAGGCCACTTGGGCCTTGCGCTCCCTGAGTTTCTTCCCCGAGGCCTCCAAGTCCCTGGTGATCCCGACCACACCCAGTCTGGCCACGTTGTTTGTGCCCACATGGATCACCAGGAGCGGCTGGTGACCCCCGGAGCGAACAAGACGCTCCACTCTGTCCTTCACATGCTGGATGTGTGTGCCCGGCAGGCAGCAAACCTCCCTTGTCTCCAGGCTGGGGCGGCACACCGCTGCCTCAGTTCCCCTCAGCAGGGAGTCCCCAACAACAATCACCCACCGCCGTACCTTCCCAGTGCTGGTGGGCAGCCATGCCCTTGCTCTCGCCTCTCCTGCAGTGGCCCCCTTGCCGCCTGATGTCCCAGTTTGGGGGTCCTGCTGGTCCTCTGAGGCCTCATCAGCCCCAGCCTCCCCAAGCAGAGAGAACCTGTTTCCCAGCTCCAGATTGGTGCCAGGAGAAGGAGGAGGCCGTGCTGGCCTCCTCCTCCTGTGGGTGACATACCTCCATGTCTCCGCAGCTGCTCCTCCTGTGGTCTCTCCCTCAGCCCTCTGTCCAGAGGGGGGCTGCTCTGGGGGGCCTGGAGAGCTCTCTCGGCCCTCAGGCACCTCACCTCCTCTTCCAGCAGGGTCCCCATCTTGCACCGAGGGCAAGTGTATCCCTGCCTCTCCTGGGGGAGAAGGACAAACATGTCGCAGCTCTCTCAGCGGACAGCAACACCCGTGACTCCCGCCAAGGCCATCTCCTGGTCTGCCATCAGTATCCCTTCTGAGACCTTACCTTGATCCCCTGCTTTCCACACCACCTAGCAAACCACTATGAAATTGAAGACCAAAAATAATTTGTGATGTGACACAGCATGGGGGCGGGGGGAGGGGTGCCAGCCCTGGGACTTAATCCAGTCCCCATGGGGACTGCCTCCACTTCTCTGCAATTTCCCAGATAGCCTTACCCCCTTACCCCTTTCCCCAGTGGCCACTCGTTCCATAATTTTGCAACTTCTGAAATTTGTTGCCCAATCTAAGGGCTTTTCCACACATGGGCTTTTAACCTGCCACTTTACTGAGGCTTCTGCTTCCATATCTTGTGGGATTAAGATTATCTCTTTTACATGCTCACCCGCAGAACTCTGTTTTTTTTTCCTTTTATGACTTTCTGTACATTCCACAGTAGAGCTGCAGTATGACAGAATGGCAAAAATACGTGACAGCTTCATTCCCATTCATAAATATGTGACAGATTCATTCCCATTCATAAATGAGAGTTTCATTCCCATTCATCCCACCATACTCCACTTCCTTTGCCCTAAAGAGAGCCACACAGAAATAATTGAGAAGCATGAGATGCTACCAAAGTATCTACCAACTACCACAAGTGAGAGATCATGAGTTCACAACAAATGCCAAAAAAGCTGTAATACTTCTCCTAAGGTTGAGTTCCCAGTAGCAAAAGCATTACACAAAAATATGCTAGGATTGTTTTTATTTTTGCCTGTTTGACTCTTCCC
Source organism: Varanus salvator macromaculatus (assembly GCA_023646645.1). Taxonomy (NCBI): domain Eukaryota; kingdom Metazoa; phylum Chordata; class Lepidosauria; order Squamata; family Varanidae; genus Varanus; species Varanus salvator. The sequence continues at coordinate 2,477,843 of JAIXND010000798.1, forward strand.
CCAGACTTCCTTTGCCTTAGGTCATACTCACCGCTGGAGTGTGGCCCCAAAGCTTCCCGAAAGAGTTCTTGAAGTCCATGTATCCAAGTTTGTGATGCAACTCATAAAAATCCTTACCTTTGAGAAATGTGCATGAAAATGTGTACTTCTGAAAAAATGCACCCGTAATCATAATAGTATATAATCAATCAGAAAACAATACATGCATTTAAAAAATAAACACAATGTATTTGCACTTTTGCAAGAATGTATGCAAAATATACACTACTTTTTGTGCAAAAAGCTAGTAATTTGAATCTGGAATGAGTCTTGAGGTCAAATTCTGAGGACATTGATAAGCTTGGATTTTGCTGATTTCCACATCCCTACAAATATCCTATGGATATTTCCAAGTCCTTGGGTTCACCCAAAATAGTCCTTTCAAACACATTCATTAGAGATAAACATCCATGGATGATCGAATAAAATGTCTTACAGATTTGACTTCTTTTACATAGCCATACCTGTGACACAGGTATCTATTTGCCTACAGTAAATTCCTCCAGCATCAACAGATGACTACACTAAATAATGTTGAATCTTTGATCATAAGTTGTGACTTCCTTTCTTTGTTGAATAAACTGTCTGTTGACGTTCATATAACTGATTCAAGAAGTGTGTTTTTGAAATGCCTTTCCACATCTCCCTCTTTTGTCTTTTCTTGATTTTATTTCTGGTAGGTAACCATAACCCACTTGCCTGGTTTGTTTCAAACCCTGATTAAAATATCCCAGACATAATTACTTTACCAGCATGGCCCTTGTGTAAGTAGCCGTCAGCAGCAGTTAAGACACCCAGAGACCAGGTTTTAACCAGTTTTGACTGAAGGCTGAAAATGATTCACTCCTGTCAGCACTGGGCAACACAACAAACAGGTTTCCAGAAAACCACTTAAGCAGAAATATGTTGGGGCATTTCTATAGTAACAGAGGGAAAATATTTCATGCTACAGTCCATCTGCTGCAACATATAGCGGAATGATCTGGCTAAGGATCACATTACAAATTAATCTTAATTTGCAAAGTTCTTTTTACACTCTCTCGCACAGACACACACACAAAAATGCAGGGTGCAGAAGAGTTGGAAGCACAGCTGGTCTCAGGCATGTGTCACCAACTCCATCAGAATGCAGAAATCTACCGCAGGCAAACTGTACTATGGAAATCAAGATAAGAGCATTCAAAGAAGAGCCTTGCTGGATCAGCACAAAAGTCAAACTGGTCCAGCACCTTGTATTCACCTTGTATTCAACAGTGACCACTCAGAAGGCTCAAGGAATTGGAGGGCTCAAGGAGAACAGGCTTTCCACATGGTGCTTTCACAGGTGTCATGGCCTCAACCTCATGTTTAGCAACAGAGAAGGATGAACTAGCTGACCTGAGGATGCTGACCTGCTGGTCGAAGAGTTGCCCCTGGATCTGGACACTGACACTGCCCCAGCCAAACCAGTGCTTACTGCATCTGAGCCTCAGAAGCCCCTTCCACTGATGCAGAAGCCCCAAGGGCCCACCATGCCACCATGACTACTCAACAGAGCAAGGAGTACACAGGGCAGAGAAGAAGCACCCTTCTCCAGGCCAGGCATTTGGCTTTTTAAGAATTTCCATTCTGTGAAACAGAGGAAGGGAGGACCTTTGGAGAAGAAGACTGGAGACAGACTCAGAAGGCCTCTGTCCACCTCAAGGCCTTAGTGTACTTGTGTGTGTGGGGGGGGGGGGGGAGGGCACTTACTTGGAGCTCTCCGTGGTTCTGATGCTGCAGGGTTCCTGATCACATGGAGGAGTCTGTGTATGCATATCCAGGTGAACATGTTTACAGCTCTCTTTCAAACTTGAAGGCAAGGGTTGGAAGAGAAGCCAACATATGCGAGGGGCTTTTGTGCATGACCCCACCTGACATTAAGCACACAACCATTCACCCGGATGCATGAATCAGGCTTATGTTGTGGCATGATGTCATTTCACTGGCTAGGTGGTCTCTGATTAGCTGGACTCTGGCAATGCTGGAAAAGATACAATGGTGCTGGAGGACTAGAAGAGACATGAGCACAAGTTGCCATAAAAAGTGAAAAGAAAACTCAGGGAAGGTCATTTTACACCTGCCAAATCCTTCTTTGCACTCCAAACTGTTTTACAGGTGATAGTTTTGTTCAGTGTTATTAGTAAGCTGCTACATAGAACTTTTGTGAGCCGTGTATTCTGGCAGTTATGTTGACAGACAGGTCCTTTCAAGATTAATATATCCCAGTTAGGTAGGACTTATGTAATGCTGGGGGTTCATTTTACTGATTTAATGATGGTCAACAGAAGATTGGCCTCATGGCGTCTTCATCAGATGCTAAGAAGACCATCAGTCCAGCTACCTAGAAAACTTTGTTCCCAAGAGTGGAAAAATCTGCTTCCTTTGAACTTTGTTATTCAGATTAGAGTTTTCTATTAGAGACTGTTTTTTACAGCTTTGACAAATGGGGTTTAATGCCAGTGGACATGGCATTTGTCTATTGTTGAAGATGTTGGAACTTGGAGTAAGCTTGAATCAAATGAATGCAATGTCCATGATGGATAATAATAGTCTATCAAATTTGTCCCTCTCTTGCCTTTGGGTGTGAGCATTTTAGCAACAAGAAGGGTGTCTGTACATCTGATATTCTTTCTTGAGTTTTATATTCATATTTGTTATATTCTCAGGTTGCTGTGTGTTTTGTTCTCTTGTTTTAATTATGTTGCCTTTTTAAATGGGCTTATATCTAGTGAATTTAAACTGTTTTTATACTGATTAGAAAATCTTATATTACGGAATGTAGTTAATTGTTGTGCCTGACGCCCTGACAGAGGCAGCACCTCACAAGGAGGATTTATGCTTGAGACCCTGTAGCCAAATGTCCCTCCCACAACCTAGCTCAGGAATGGCTGAACAGATAGCCATGCCTCATCCTAACCGTTTACCCGTTGAGCAAACAGCCAAGCCTATGTCAGACCAAGGGAGCTCCGAGGGAAGAGACACTATGAGTTCCACTCATGGAGAGCCTGAGCAGGCTGCCCCCCTCCCTCCTGACACTGAACCTCCTGAGCATGACACAGGAGACACAGGAGGCGGAGCAGATCTTTCCCAAGCGGCCCTTAGACGTTTTTTGCGCAGATTGGAGCAAAAGGAAGCTTTGTCCCGCCTCAGGGGGGAAAGGTGGGGCCAAGATAGCTACTCCACGTGGGCTCCCTGAGAGACATCACTAAGGAGTTAGCATCTGCCTTGTAAAGACTTTTGCTGTAGAGCTTATCTGTAGAGTTGTAAATCTTGTAGATAAGTAGCAATAAAAGACTTTAGTTTTATTGCTTGCAATGTGTGGGTGGTTTACATAGTGATCCATCATTCACAACATTAATATACACATAAATAATCCATCTATCAAATACAATTTACATAAATAAATTAATATAACTTGTATTATTTATTTATTTATTTATTTTGACTTGTGTATGCTTTTCCCTACTTCAAGCAGAGTCCTTCGGTAGCTTCCATGTTGATAACACTACCGCAAAAGGGAGTTGAAATCTGAGGAGGGAGTTGCAAAAAGGAGTTGAAATCTTTAGAAATTATGCTTACTGTTTCTAAAACCAACAATTGTTAAGATAGAGGCCCCTAGGTTAGTAATCTGGGAAAAAAATCAGGCAGGGCTTAAGAGTGAAGGTGAATTAAAAAAAAAAAAACTTTGAGGCTGTGCTTTTGTTTTCTGCTCATTTGACATCAATGGATAGGTTGGTAGTAAAAAGAAGATACCTGTTATTTTCCAGTTGGAAATTAGATCTGTTAGTCACTATATCCCTCCTCTCCTTCCCGACCTCCAAGCTTCCAAGTTCCCTTTATGGAACACTTGGAAGAAAAATGTAATTATTTTGAACAGGATGGCCTGAGAGCATCTGACTCTTGTCTGTCTCCTCAAATCTCCCAGGTGGGCCTGAAGTTTTGGGAGCAGCCCGATTCCCTTGAGCCACTTGGGGGAAACCCTGCTTCACCTTGGACAAAGCTCAGATCACTCCAAATCAGCCAGTGTCGGTCCTGGATTCAGGTCCCTGCACAGTAATTACACTTATTGCATTAACTGATAAGAGTACCAGTGGCACATCATGGAAACGTTTTCACAGGGAAGGGCTTCTTCTCTTTCGTTTTTTGTCTGGAGCATTTGGCTGTCATCCTTCTGGATAAATGGACCAGAGCAGGGAAGGGAAAAAAAAAAAAAGACAACTTGGCTAAATTTCCCTGTGCATGGGTTTGATCCAATGCCTGAAATGAAATTCAAGACCTTTACAAAAGTCCAGAGTTTCATCAGATAAGTGTGTCTTTTAGCTGTCTGTCCCTTCCTTTTTCTCACATGACATATCTTGACTTTGCAAAGAAATATTGGAAGATGAATAAATAAAATCAAGCAAGCAATGGAAAAGGCAGTGAACGAATCAACATCAGGGTAGCTTCAAATACAAACAATGAACAAATGCAAACGCAAATGAAAAGAATATGACCTGTATAATGATGCTTTGTTTCTGATACTCGTTTTGATCCCAGCTCATTTCTCATCTGCTAAAAATGACTCTCCTGCATTGCTTAATTTAACACACATGCTTGCCCTCTGGAGTGTATTCACACAGCTCCTGGGAGGGGGACATAATATGCTTCCCAGGCTGCCCCCCACCCCATTTGTATTAATATTGGCAGTGCCAGAACCCCTTATATGTGAGATTGCCACTGGGATGCCTGATCTGACCTCCTTGGAGATGGGCAGGTCATTTCCCAGCTACATTTTGCTAAGGAAATATGGTGGCCCTCAACCCTTCCTGAATTCACTGGTCTTGAGTGCTTGTATGGATGCGAGTCTGTCACCTCCACTGTCTCCTGCTTTCCACCTCCCTTCTCTTGGTCTTGACATCATCAGTGGCATATTTGGGGGGACCAGAGAGAGGCTGTCCTCTGCAGCAGCTCCCAATCCCTGGAGATCCCTGCCTTAGAAGGCCAGATGGACTCACTCTCTGTTTTCCTTTCACTCACAGAAAGAGATTTCCATTTAGGAAGTCCTTTGGCATGTTGGTTGATTTGTGGCCAAAGGGGCTTTAAACAGGTGGGTGCTGCTTATTTCTCTTGTGGCTCTCTTTTTTATGATCTTGTTTATCGAGTTGTTATATATTAATTGAGAGTTTGGTTTTAGTCTGCATTTTACTGCCTTGAGCGCCATTTGTGGGGTGGCAGAAAGAAGGTGAATGAACGTGCCATCTCTTGCTTGCTTGCCTTCATCAAATTTTATATCTTATAGCACGGGTGTTGCTGTCCGCTGCGAGAGCTGCGACATGTTCGCCCTTCTCCCCCAGGAGAGGCAGGGATACACTTGCCCTCGGTGCAAGATGGTGACCCTGCTAGAGGAGGAGGTGAGGTGCCTGAGGGCCGAGAGAGCTCTTCAGGCCCCCCCGCAGCAGCCCCCCTCTCGACAGAGGGCTGAGGGAGAGACCACGGGAGGAGCAGCTGCGGAGACATGGAGGTATGTCACCCACAGGAGGAGGCGGCCAGCACGGCCTCCTCCTTCTCCTGGCACCAATCTGGAGCTGGGAAACAGGTTCTCTCCACTTGGGGAGGCTGGGGCCGAGGAGGCCCCAGGGGACCAGCAGGACCCCCAGCCTGGGACATCAGGAGGCAAGGGAGCCACTGCAGGAGAGGCGAGGACCAGGGCACGGCTGCCCACCAGCACCGAGAAGGTACGGCGGCGGGTGATTGTTGTTGGGGACTCCCTGCTGAGGGGCACTGAGGCGGCGGTGTGCCGCCCCAGCCTTGAGACAAGGGAGGTTTGCTGCCTGCCGGGCACACGCATCCGGCACGTGAAGGACAGAGTGGAGCGTCTTGTTCGCTCCGGGGGTCACCAGCCACTCCTGGTGATCCATGTGGGCACAAACGACGTGGCCAGGCAGGGGGTGGTCGGGATCACCAGGGACTTTTCGGCCTTGGGGAAGAAACTCAGGGAGCTGAAGGCCCAAGTGGCCTTCTCGTCAATGTTACCTGTCCGGGGATTTGGGACAGGAAGGGACAGGAGGGCCTCCGAGGTGAACGACTGGCTTAGGGTGTGGTGCCAGAAGGAACGCTTCGGATTCCTCGACCACGGCACTCGTTTTCTTGCCAATGGACTTCTGGCAAGGGATGGGTTACACCTCACGAGGATGGGGAAAAGGTCCTTTGGAGATGCTCTAGCGAGCTTCATCCGGAAGACTTTAAACTGAGCCAGTGGGGGGTGGGTTCAGGCCCCCCAGTAACATGTCTGCACTGGACAAGTGTGCAGGGAGGATCGGGGCTCTGGGAGCAGGGCTTTAGAGATACTGCAGGGACTGACAGGACTTCTACGGAGAGGGGCCAGGTACCAGGGAGGATGGGAGGAAGGAGGATGCTGGGCACTCCAAGGAAAGGAAGCGGTGGGAAGGAGTTGAGGTGCATGTACACCAATGCTAGGAGCATGGGTAATAAGCAGGAAGAGCTTGAAGCTCTCCTGGGAATAGGAGGATATGATCTGGTGGGAATCACAGAAACTTGGTGGGATGAAAGGCAAGTCTGGAATGTGAACATAGAAGGGTATCACCTTTTTAGAAAGGACAGGAAGGGAAAGAGAGGTGGGGGTGTGGCTTTATATGTCAGGGAAGGGATAGGATGCAGTGAGATAGAGTGCAGCACAGATGGGGATTCGGTTGAGGCAGTCTGGGTGAAACTAAGGGGTTTTGACAGAGAAAGAGACCTGACAGTGGGGGTATGTTATCGCCCTCCAGGTCAACTTGAGACCCTGGATGATGTCCTGACAGGCCAGATTCTAAGGATATCTCGGGGGAGAGACACAGTAATTATGGGGGATTTCAATCTCCCGGATATTACTTGGGAGACTCACTCGGCGGTGACAGCCAGGTCACGTCACTTCCTAGAAGCTCTAGAGGGTGGGTTTTTCACACAGAGGGTCCGAGAGGCGACGAGGGGGGGAAACATCCTGGACTTGGTCTTGACCAATAGGGAGGAGCTGATAGATGAAGTACAAATTAGGGGAGCTCTGGATGCGAGTGATCACTCCATCCTTTGCTTTGAGATCAGAGGACTGGGGCCGTGCAGCAGGGTGGGCACTAGAAGCTGGGACTTCAAGAGGGCCAACTTTGGCCAACTGAAGGCCAGGCTGGGGAAAGTCTCCTGGGATAGGTTACTGGAAGGTAAGCGAGTTGAGGAGGGGTGGATGGCACTCAAAAGGGAGGTTTTGCAGGCGCAAGCCCTGACAATACCACTAGTCAGTAAGGTGGGGAGGCGGAGGAGAGTGCCACCATGGATGCGAAAGGAGGTGGTTAGGGGGATTAGACGAAAGAGGAGCCTCCACAGGAAATAGGTACTGGGGGAAATAGACAAAAGGGTATACCGGGAGGAGGAGGCCCGTTGCAGAAGGATTCTTCGCAAGGCTAAGGCTGATTATGAGCTGAGACTTGCCAAGAATATCAAGAGCAACAAAAAGGGCTTCTTCCAGCATGTAAATAGGAAAAGGAAGGGGAGACAAGTGGTGGGACCGCTAAATAAGGAGGAAGGAGATCCAGTGACTGACATGAGGGAACAGGCACAGATGCTAAATGACTATTTTGCCTCTGTGTTCTCCCCAAAGCAGGACGGGGGATATCCGTATAGGAGATTGGATGAGGCTGGGGACTTAGCGGCAGAGATTAGAGTCACTCCCCTTGAAGTCGAGGGGCTCCTCAGGGCATTGGACATTACAAAGGCGCCAGGCCCTGACGGGTTACACCCGAGAGTACTTAGAGAGTTGGCAGGGGTTCTCTCACGCCCACTGGCCTCCATTTTTGAGGCCTCGTGCAGAACAGGTGAGGTTCCAGAGGACTGGAGGGTGGCATCGGTGGTCCCAATTTTCAAAAAGGGTAGTAGGAAGGACATGGGGAATTATAGACCGGTTAGCCTTACGTCCATTGTAGGAAAAACAATGGAAAGGCTCATAATAGAGAGAGATCTAGTGATGCTAGATAGGGAAGGGAGGCTGACAGCCACACAACATGGCTTCCGCAGAAACAGGTCCTGCCAGACAAACCTTGTGGAATTCTATGACAAGGTTTCAAGATGGCTAGATGGAGGGGATGCAGTGGATGTGGTATACCTGGATTTCAGCAAGGCCTTTGACAAAGTGCCCCATGATATCCTGGTGGAGAAACTGAGGAGTTTTGGGATACACCAAAGCACTGTCCGGTGGATTAGGGCATGGTTGACTGACCGAAAGCAGAAGGTAACCATTAGCGGGGAATCGTCGGGATGGCAGCCAGTGACAAGCGGGGTCCCCCAGGGCTCTGTCCTGGGGCCGATTCTTTTTAATCTTTTCATTAACGACATGGAAGAAGGGGTGAACAGTCTGCTGATCAAATTCGCAGACGACACTAAAACTGGAGCAGTGGCCACAACTGAGGAGCAGATACACCAGATCCAAAAGGATCTGGACAGACTATGGAAGTGGGCAGGAGACAACAGGATGGCGTTCAATGTGGAGAAGTGCAAGGTCTTGCACTTGGGGCATAGGAATAGCTGTCATAAGTACAGGTTAGGGGACAAGTGGCTGGAGAGCAGCACTTGTGAAAGGGACCTTGGGGTACTGGTTGACCGCAGGCTAAACATGAGTCAGCAGTGTGATGCGGTGGTCAAGAGGGCGAATGCCACCCTTGGTTGCATAGCCAGAAGTGTGGCTTCTAGATCAAGGGAGGTATTACTACCACTCTACATGACTCTGGTGCGCCCGCAACTGGAGTATTGTGTTCAGTTTTGGGCCCCTCATTACAGAAAGGATATAGCCAGGTTGGAGTCAGTGCAGCGTAGGGCCACAAGGATGGTGGCTGGTTTGCAGGGGATGCCGTATGAGGCAAGACTGAGGGAACTGGGTCTCTTCAGCTTGGAGAAGAGGAGACTCAGAGGGGATATGTTGGGAACATACAGGTATGTGAGGGGGTGTCACATGGAGATGGGGAGAGGCCTGTTCTCCCCTGCAGAGGAAGGCAGGACACGCTCCAATGGAGCAAAGCTCAGGGAGCCAAGGTTCAATTTGGATGCCAGGAAGCACTTCCTGACAGTTAGGACCCCGAGGGTGTGGAATGGGCTTCCACGGGAGGTCGTTGAGGCCCCATCGGTGAGGGTGTTCAAAGATAGGCTGGACATGCACATGGTGGGCATGTCATGAGCGGAGCCGGCTGGTGCCGGAGGTCAGACTAGATGGCCCAGGAGGCCCCTTCTGACTCGCTCTGTTTCTATGTTTCTATGTTTCTATATCTACTTCCCACCCCACACACAAAAGCCTTCAAAGGGGCAGTGCACATGACTGCTGGCAAGCTTCTTCTCCATTGGGCTGCAGGCCCAAATGCTTCACTGCCTTTTGAAAGTCCTGATGCTCCTATTCAGATACCAACTTCCATTTCCTCTGTCCCATACCCTCCTGCCCTGTGGCGTTTGCCTGAACCAATCTCCCTACCAATCTCCCAACCAATTGTTGGGCTGGCCATTTTTGTTGAAAGCATCTTACGGGCCTCTGAGGGAGGCTCTGAGGAGGGACACTTGCATGGCTGGTAACTTACCTGTTTACCATATTGATATCCTACCTTTCCACTAGGCATTAGAGCAGCTTGCTTGATTTTCCCCCTTCTCATTTTTCCTCACAGTAACTCTACAAGGTAGACCAGGCTCTGTCAGGGCTGACTCTCCCTCTCCCCTTTAAAAGGCAGACACAAACACTAACCTTCTAGCTGACTGTCTTACTGTGAGAATGTATGGTGGAGACCAAGAGCAAAAGAGACAATCTTTGCTAGAATACTAGATAATCAATGCATTAAGGAAATCTGGCCCTGTGGAAAGAAGCAGCTCTCAGGAGACCCCGCCACATCCCAACTCAAGCAAGCCGCATCAGTGGGTCCTGCTGCTTTAAGCCAACTCTTAGGAAGCTTTATACACCTTTGTTGACTATCCCTTCTCAACTGATGCCTCACTCTGGGATCACTTCTGCCCACCCACTCTTTGTCAAGCATGCTCTGGCCTCTGCTTTTGAGGCCACCTGCTCTCTCTGTATTCCTAGCTAGACTGTCCTTGATGTGTCATCATCTCTCAGCTGAATCAGAATCTGCTCCTTTATCTCTTGAAGGCTGTTCTGCAGGAGCAATGGACCCCAGCTCCCAAAGTTGCCCAGAAGGAGATTTGTATCTGGTTCTTCCCAGTCCTAGTCCAATGCTCTAAAAAGCCCCACTGTCTGGATGGATGGAGAGCAGTCCTCTTCTAAGGAGGGGAAGAAAGGGAGGGGTTTAGAGAGCCTGCCAAAAAGCAGAAAGGGAGGGGTTTAGAGAGCCTGCCAAAAAGCTGGGAAAAGGCAGCAGAAACATGGGACTCATGTAATTTCCTACAGGACAGGCAACATCTATTTTATTTATTTATTTTCGAATTTTGTAAATTGCCCTTTATCCACAAGAGATGGAAGGAGAGTTCACACATTTTAAAAACATGCAAAACAAAACAAATCTCATCTATATAAAACCATCACATATTAAAAGTCAGAAACAACAATAATGCTTCAGCCAGTAAACTGAAGAAAAACACATCAATCACTTCAGTATCAAAAAAGAAATAATTGCATTAAAAAAACTAAAATGTTAAAATTCTGAGATGCTAAAATAGATCATATTTCACCAAAGCTGGAGTTTCCTCATCTGACTTGCCTTTTTTCTTTTGCTAACTAGACAAAGGTTGTTTGCTTTGTCCCGAAATCTCCTTTTTTCCAGAGGTAATTCTTTTCTGACATGTGTTCCCAGGCATCCAGCCACAAGTATTCATTTGGCTGAAATAATTAGTTGAACATGCTTTAAAATGGGGCAGACAGGATTCATTCTTTTCTTTTCTTTTTTCTTTTCTTTGCTTTTTCTTTCCACAGGGTTAAGTCAAGTCTGGTAAGTAAGGGCAAGTCAGAGTGAGGTTTTGTTTAACATATGAAGATAAAAGGATGGACCAAGCCCAGCTAAACCTGAGAAGGCTCAGGGAGTGTCTGACCCACACCCCTGTAATTGGTGAGGCGGTGCACAGTATATAACTTTACTCACAAGACACCTGCAAATCCTTTTTTTCTGGTCCAGCAATCCTGAGCCAGCCAGAATTTCAGATTGCAAGGCTTCCCCCTCCCCTCACAGTTTTCCAAAACTGGATAAGGGATTGGCTCACATGCTAATTTAAACCATTCACCCATTACTAATTTTGTACAGAAGTGAGAATCTCAGACTTTGTGAAATGCTGCTCATCTTGGCATAGTGAAATAACAGATATACTGGATGAGTTTTTGGCAATATTTGCACATGCACACAAACAGGCAATGTCACAGCAATTCAGCATGTCATGGAAAAATATTCTAACTAACCAGTGGGCAGCAAGGTCCAAGGACAACATAATTCAGATGACAAGTGTGCAGAAAGAAGGCCTCTATAGTCAATTGTTTAATCACTTTTTTCCCTGAGGCTTTTAGCTGTGGTGGCCAACCTTTTTTGGCCGTAGATACATTTTTCAATTTCAGAAATGGTCTTGGGCACCACCAGAAAATGACTGCCATGGGAGATGTGGCTGAGGACAAGTCACATGCCCAGGACACTGAGTGCAAGGCAGAGCTGGGGTCTAAGTCATGACACAATAATAGGCTTCCACAGCAGCAAAGGAAATGTATTTCACTGCAATTCTAGTTATTCCTGCAGATAGGCAGACACACAAATTTTGGACTTGTTGAGGTTCTCCAAATATTTCCTCAAAGATTATTTGCATCCTGAATGCTAACATCTTTTTTCTTGTTTGGCTAGGAGAAATGCAGGTTGCTTGATCATCAAAATACATAAGTAATGAAATAAATAAGAAAATGTGTTAATTTTAAAAAGTGGGAGATGTAGGGCATCTTGAGGACACCAAGAAGTGTTTCTGGAATCCATTGGGGCTCAAGGGTGGAAACATTGCCTACCCCTTCTACAACTTAATTGTCACATACATTTGAGCTCTACACAAAGGGCCTCTCAAAATTATCCACTCGGTTTGTGTGAGAGAAACTGGGGGAACAACTTCACCAGATTTTTCCAAGGAGTGAAGGAATTCTTCAAGGTTTTTCATGCATAGGGTGGACCATTGCTGAGGCTGTTGCACATTCTCTCTCTCTCTCTCTCTCTCTCTCTCTCTCTCTTTCTTTCATAAGGGTTTTTGGTTTTTTGTACTGCCCCTGCAAATGGCAACACTGTCCCTGTTTTGCATTCTCCACAATGCTCCATACCTACTATTATTCTAGGAAGAAAATTTGGAGAAAATATTGCATGGTAACCTTTTATTTTTTGGGAGTAAGGAAAGACACATCTCAGAACTTTTCAGAGAAAAGTATCTTCAGGGAGGGCATTTTGAATTTATTCTCGAATGCTTTTGATGGTGTTTTGGGGCTTACCAAATCACTGTGAGGTTGCCATGGGTATGAGATATGTGTCCTTCTCTGAAAAGGTCCATGAGAAATTTTCTTTGTTCTTTAATTGACATGAAGGAAGTCAGGAAGGCTACTGGCTGTTGGAGAGATGAGTGTACAGTGAAAAACTGGACACTCAAACACTCTCTCCATAAGTAACCTAAATGTAAGAACTCCATGAGGCTTTCTCCAGAATGCCCTTCTCCTTGGAATTGCTTTTCAAAAGCAATTTCTTGTTTTATCAATCTAAATGAAAATGAACGAAACAATCTAGAAGAAAACTAACACTGTGCCTACATAAACCATTTCTACACATACCACAAGGTATCATGTTCAAAATGGCCTAAAGATCAATTTCTAATCAATATCCTCACAGCAGGCCTCCTGGAATAAACATAGAAATGTAACAAGAAGCAGGGAAGTCCAGAGATTTAATGGGCAGAGGCACCTCAGCCCCCAGTGCTCTTTCAGGAGAATCTCAGAATGTAAGGGATATACACTGTCAAACAGAGAAAAACAACCAACCAAATAGGACAGCATTTCCTATGAGAGCCTAGCTCTCAAATCTGATCTCCTGATTTTGTCTATTTTCTGAACTCTCCTCAACAATATTATTGGAAATTGTTATCAAGGAGCTGTGTGTGTTAGACCACAATGAAGCACTCTGCTTCAGAACTTAGGACTTCGTAAGCTAGCTACCAAATTACTTTTACAAGCTAACTTTGCAAGCTAATACCATGGTGACAAATTAAACAACTGGCCATTTGCTGCCCCTTCACAGAATCTGCTGCCTGACTTGGCTGCCTGACTGCCCAATGGTAGAGCCAATCTGGTAACTAGAAAAATTTGGAAAGGCATTTCCAAACTCTATTTTCTGAAATTCTTCCATATCTCTAAGGTAAGGCACAGGTTAAGTTTCAGCGTGGTTTATTTAAAAAATCTGAAAGGACATGGGAAGGAGGCAGAGGGACCTTGGGAACATGGGACTCCAGACTCAGAGATGATAAAAGTACCACTTATCTCAAGACCACTCTCCCAAAGTGCTTGGACAGGCTCCAAGAAGAGCCAAGATGCACAGGTGGGGGCATGGGAGAGGAGCTCTCAGACCAGTCTGGTGCAACTCTTGACCCCATGACTTGGCATCAGGAAAGGAAGGAACACCAATTGGAGGATACATGTTTAGAAAGGAGGTGGGATCGCTTCCAAATGGGTCCTTCAGAAGGGATTGATCCAGATGTACTCAAAAGGAGGGTTTCAGGAAGTAGTTTAGACTGGGTTGCAAATTGCTCTGTGCATGCACAGGGCTACATCCTGCAAGGGCTGCATTTGTTGGGGATTTTTGGTTGATAAAGAGCTTTTGAAAAGGAACAGTCTGTTGCCTTGAATATACAAAGGGAGGCAAACATGGCACACAATACGGGTGGTTTTTCCACACAAAATGGATTCCTTGCATATCCCTAGTTTGCACCCAATTCCTATGAAATCTAATTGCTAGGAATAAATGAAACCAAAATGATGCCCTTACTCTTGTGGTTTTGGATGGGGTATAATAAAGAAAAGTAGAGTACCTAGAAGTCAAGAGGAGACAACTGGAAAGTAAAAGATAACACGGGAGCCCTCCCCCCACCAAAAAAACAAATCTAGGGGACACCTCTATGGCCTCATCAGGGGAAGCTGTAGCATTACTTGGAGAGAGGGATGTGTGAGGAATCCATTTTGGTTGTGGGAATCCATCAGTTTCCCTGGGGTTGCCTTCCTGGACTCTGGCTCACTTCCTTGTGGTCCTGATTCTGACTTGGCACTGAGCACACCAAATATTTGCACAGGTGCCCACCAGGAACTGAGTGCACTCAAATGCTGTGCAAACAGCATCCCCCTTCTGCACACAGGACTTTCAGGCTCTGCTTGTACTGCATGTGTTGTGGAGGAAGGTTGCACACTAGGAGTTCTGCAAGCAAGTCAGGGCTGAGCAAGAGAAAGAAGTCCAACAAACAGCAGAGGGGCAGATTCCACGGGATTGTCACAACCCTACTTGGAGTCCTAGCTCAGATGCCCTGGGGTCTTGGCTCTGGCACTCGGAAGGCCAAGCCCCACTCCCATCACTTCCAGCACAGAAAAGCTGCCTCTCAGAGGGCATGAGTCAGTCTCAATGAGGCAATGAAGGGGCAGGCTGAGGTGAAGAGGGAAGGAAGCTGGGTTTGGTGGCTCATGCTGTATTCAAATGGCACCCCAGCCTCTTCATTTAGGGGTGAAATGCCCTGTGAAATGCCCCATATAAAAATGTGGTTAGGTCTACATGTCTGTGTGAAATGCAGGAAGAAGGTGTGAGGTGGCACTGTAGCATTTTGCTTCATGTGCTGCATTCAGGGGCTGACAAGCATCAAGGCAGCGGCATTGGCCTGTGCCATTAGGGATCTTAAGTGAGAAGGCTAGGAACATTTGCACCCATTTGGATGACCTGAATGTGCTGGCAAGACAGCAAGTGGCACTGCTGGGTGGAGGCAGTTACCCAGTTTAGCATTATGATGCTGGAAGGCCAGAGGTGGATTTGGGAGTCTTTTACAATGAGGCAGTGGCTGAATTCATGTGGCTGAGATAAGGTACGTAAGTGCACGGTGTAGCAGTTTCTCTGTATTTAAACACCAGCTCTTACACAGCTGCAGCTGAAATTCAGTTCTAGCTGCCCCCCCCGCCCCCCGCCCCCAACACACAGACAATCAATCAGTCGATGTTTTCTGAGAGTTACATTTTGTATAGTGGCCCTTCCCCTCATATGTTCATCCATGCTGACTTTTCACATGCCAGAAGAGCTATATCATTCTGGTCCTGAATGTTCAGGAAAGATTTAGCCCTTCCTTGAAGTCAAGGTGTGTTGGGAGCAGGTGAAAGTCTGTCTCTTAAATTGAGAGCTTTTGTTTCTTTCAAAAGTGCATTTTCTCAAATGTCATATAGACTGCATTGCTTTATTGTAGAAAATTAATTCACTTAGAACTCTGATCTTCACTATCACCAAAACACAACAGTGAGTAAAAACACAGAGGAAGCAACAATCTTTGGCCTGCAGTGATGCAGAACCTCAGGCTGCCCCTTTAGGGTCCCAATCCATCCTCTACATGGCCTTGTTTCTTTGCCCTGGCCGCACCCAATTTTCTCCAGGAGTGTGGAGGTTTTCTGGATTTGGGGCAGTTCTCCCTCCCCAGTCTATAAGATGGAAATGTTTTGTTACTGGAAGCAAGAACTTTAAGTGACATTATGCTGACATTTTTGTATCTCAGGCTTTGCTCCTTTTGCCTCTATTTATTTGATTCATTTAAAGTTTTTCTATACCATTCAAGTGTTATAAAATTTCAGGATGGTTTAGACTCACCCATCACTGGAATGTGGCTCCCAAAAGCTTCTCAAAAATGAAATTTGTCTGTCTTGCGGAAAGAGGTGAAAGTAATCGCCTGCTTAACTTACTTATCTGTGAGCAAGCCCAAATGAACTCAGTGGAAATCATTTGTGTGCAGATTTGTATAGAAATGGGTTGTCAGAAAGACTCAATACTTTAACAAATCAATAATATAAATATTTATTTAATTATGTTAAGCATCTGCTACTCCAGTAGCCTAATTGCACTTATAGAGGATGCCAAGGCTTTGTCATAAACCTGGAGAAACCAAATTCCACAGCTGTTAGTAAGAACCCCTGCCTGGGCTCCCTCATCACTGAGATTTGGGGCATGGGGGATGCTGTGCCAAGAAGCCACTGTGTCTTCCAAGGCACTCTTGAGGGTACAGCACTCAATAGTAAATAGGAAACATATTTGGATTAGAGCCACATTATTCCAGGTGGTTAAAACCAGGTCTCATCAAGCTGGGAAAATGGGCATCAAGATGGCAAATGCAGTTTGATGTTATCCAGTGCGAAGTAGGGCAAAACATCTCAACTTCAACTATAAGATGATGACATCTGTACTGATGACATTCTACTTTCCACATTCTAGCACCAGATTGGTTAATTTTCAAGTGGATTGGAAAAGACAGAAAATAGATGGTGTAAACTGTCCTGAAGATTTAAGATGTGACCATGAAAGCTGCAGTATTCAGAAACCAAGTCTACAAGAACCTAAAAGGCTGTCACAGAGAGGAAGAGCAAGAACTCTTCTTGCTGATACCAGAGTGAAGGATGTGGAATCAACCATTCAAATTGCAACAATCCAGATTCCAGCTAGATATCAGGAAAAGTTTCGTCACTGTCAGAGCAATACGACACTGGAACCATCTGCCTGGAGAGGTGGTGGGCTTTCCCACATCAGTGGCATTCAAAAAGAAACTGGACAGCCATCTGAGTGGGATGGTGTAACGTGGTGTCCTGCAACAGCAGGGGGGTGGACACAATGGCCTTCATGGCCCCTTCCAACTCTACTTTTCTATAATTCTATGATTATACTGTCACAAGTATTCTCCTATAATATGTTTGGATATGGGAAGTCTTTTAACTTTCTTAAATCTCCCTCTCTTCCTCTTACTATGTAATATTGCCACCAGGAATATAATTCCAATCTTACAACCTAACCTTTCTCCAAAGTAATGTGCCCAATCTATAAGGCTCTTTTGTATAACTACCATATTTTTCTGTGTATAAGACGATACTTTTCTTAAAAACATTTACTTAAAAAAGGAGGGGAGTCTTATACATGGGGGGGGGAAGAGGAGAACTGTGGGTGTGCTGGGGGGGAGATTGGCATGATTGTGGGCACGCTGGGGGGGTGGAGACTGGCGCATTTGCGCACATGCGGGGGGCGGGAAGGTGGCGCATACGGGCGGGGGGCAGCATGGCTGCACTCATGTGCATGGGAGTGGTGAGGCGGTGTGCACGCACAGCAGCAACTTGCTCGCTTGGAGATGGGTAGGAAAAGTGGGGGGTGTCCTAGACATGAGGGTGTCTTATAGGCGGAAAAATACGGTATGTGGTCCTCTGGATGGTGCTGGTATTCAAACAGCTGATGACTCTGAGTTAACAATAAACAAAATAAAACATTATTTCTACACTAAGTGTATTGGTTTCAAGGTGTTCAGTAACTTTCCTTAGAGCATGGAACAGTATGTATTAAGAACTTCTAACTGAAGTATTGCACTCTTTCCCTTCACAATCACCCTGCACTCTTCACACACAGATCCTCCTTTCTCTCCTGAATGCACTTTAACCAGTCCTGATTTTATTTATCTCAGTTTGATCTCTCCCTCTCTGCACTCAAGCTTCTGCTAGCTTCTATCTCACACACGCCTTATAATGCTTGACGATATTGAGTTTTGACTCTCCCTAGTCGCTAAAATGTCCACCAAGTATTCTGCTTCCTTCTTTATCATCTTAAGTCATTTTAACAGCACTACGTAGGATTCTAATAAGAAGACTGCCTCTCCAGAGCCTGCAGACTGCTGGCAGACCACAGTGATGTGATCAAGTCCTTTACTCCAAGTCTCGAGTCTGGTCTCCCTTTCAAGTCCAAGTTGAGCCTCAAGTCATTGCAAGAAATTTTTGAGTCAAGCCTCAAGTCTCTTCTCCAGTCCCTAGAGCCAACTTGAACAGAAAAAAGGGAGATGGTGGTGGGATGCGTGGGGAGGGCAGAAGAGTTGGAAACAGGCCCCCGCACACACACACACACACACACTGCCACCAATGTTCCCATCTGCACTTCTCTCAGTGATGCATGGAAGTCCTTGGCTTCAACCATGATTTATTCCCTTGCACCAAAAATAAGAGCTGAAGCCTTCCCTTCCTGCTCTCACAATCTGTTCTCCAGATCCTGTCTCTGTCCCATTGAAACTCCCTCCCTCCTAGTGCTTTTCCATGCCTGTCTGCGCCTTGCTGAATATCCTGCTGCACATAAGCCCTTGGTTGTAAAGCACACAGACTGTAACTCGCTGGTAAAAAATGTAGAAATCTCAAGTCAAGTCTAGTCAAGTCGAGTCGAGTCACTTGCTCATTGCTGCCAATCAAGTCTAAGTTGCTCATGTGACTCAAGTCAGACTTGGGGGCATGTCATGCAACTCGGGTCCACAACACAGGCAGACCACAGTGCTGACAGGCAGCTAAAACTATTTCTCTCTCCTGGCACATTTCCAAGCTCCGCCCCCACACTCTCAGTCACCAACCAATCACCTCACTCACTCATCCCCCCTCTTTCACCCCCCCTTGCCCTTCTGAAGCTTACCAACCTTTAAAGGAACACACACACACTTTAAATCATTACATCTGCTTTCGCAAGTTGACACAGCAAGTGCAAAAGACCAGTTTTACATAAAAACATTGTGATGCAATATTTCAAATGAGGTCATTCAAACCCTGTGATTTAGAAGCACGTCATGAGAATAAAAGCATTTCAGCACTGACAGATAGTGATCAGTCCAGCTCACTGTTGAAAGAAATCAGTCACTGAGCAGGAGGTGGGAACACAAGTTCCCCTCTGCAGGTAGTATTTTTCAGTTAAAAGTTAGTTCACTTTGGCTTGCATTCAGAGCTCTGTTGCTATGCACTTTTAATCTACAAGCTGTCAAACCTCTTTAGAGTCACAGGTTTTAGAATAAGTCAGCAAGCAAAGGGAAGAAGAAAAGGAAATAGAGAAAAACCCCGGAGTGAAAGGTGTTCTCCTTCTGTGGGAAATCTTGCTCAGAAAGGCATTACACGATGAAAAATTGGTAACACTTGTAGTATGAAAAATGCCTTAATTGACAATGCAATCCTAAGGATGCCCCCAGACAGCATCTAGATGGACCTAAGTTTATTCAGATTCCCCGCTACAAAGCTGGAAATTTGCTTGTAGCAGGAGATCTGTGCTGGGATCACTCTCCCTCTCTTGCAGCTGCTGGAGGAAGACCTGAACTGGCTGTTTCTCCAACTTTGCAACCTTGGAGAAGGGCTTTGGGGGTGTTCCAGGGGACAGGGAGTGGTGGAGACAGGCTGTGCCAAAATACAAGGCATCCTGGTAGCATCTCGGTCTCCTTCTCTCTGGCTCCAAAGCACCACATGTAGACTGCAATCTAAGTGTTCTGCAGAAAGAGAGGAGTGCACCTTTCATGGGATGCTCATAATTCACCAGGTGTGGAGGGTTAGGACCATCCTAGCGGGATTTGCCCTTACTAAGCAAAATATTTGTGGAGCAATTCTGCCTGCATGGCTGAACCTGCCTTAGGTTATGACCACTGGGTGGGAGAGAAAGGATCACAACTAGATTAAAGAAGATGCATTTGTGGAAGCCAAATAAATCTACACCCATGTAGTGGCACGGCTAGCCAAAGGAGGAAATACTGACATAGGTTAAGAGGAAGTTTGTGTTTTTCCAGAGAAGACTTCAATGCACAACTAAGTATATGATGAATCCTGAGCTCACTTAGATTCTCACCTGAATACTCATTCCAATTCACATCCGGATCAGCCAAAGAACTTTGCTCTGTTTTTCTCTTTAAATGAAAATGTGTGCATATTTCCATGAACATATTTACAAATGTCTACATTAGTTGTGCACATTTTCAAAATGCACATTGTCCCCTTGATAAAGATATGTGAGCATGCATCTTTCAAAACTATACATTTCTGTAGTGCCTTTTCCAAATGTATGCATTTCTCAAATGCATTCTGGGGTTTTGTCCTACAAGCTTGGAAACATACACACTTCATGTGGAGAGTGCATCTGGACCTGCATTCAGTTCTAGAAAGTACGTTCTGCATAAATTCAGGTCAAAGGCACACCAAAATGAATTTCTCTGGAGGGTTTGCTGAGACAGCTGGTGGCCATGCTGAATTAGAGACTCTGCACCATTGTAGTCATTACATCATAACCAAGATGTTCAATTCCTTCATAAGACAATGGGGGAGGAGTGGGGAATGTAAGGAACATCCCTAAAGCTTAGTTGTAACCATGGCATAAATCAATATGATACCTCTGAAGTAACGAGCTTGGTGTGAGTTTTCTAAAGCGGAAATCCTATGCATGATTAGCTGGGAAAAAGACCTACACATTCCCCAGCCAGCTGTGCTGGGAATTATAGGATTCCCCCACCCCAAAATAAAGATATCTTCCACAGGTATGAAAAGCAACACATTGCCTTTTGACCTCCAGGGAGTTCTGCAGAACTGGGATTGCACAGCCATAGATCTCCAAGAAGGATGCCATCCTTGAAAAACATTTGGGTGCACCTGGATGCAATTTGTGCATTCTAATTCCCTGTGATTGAGCAAAGTGGGCCGCACAGTGAAGGGTGGGAGAGGAATACGTGCAGTTCAAATTTTAGTGTGAACTTACCTAATTTCATACTTGCAAACTAACAGCACTGACTTTTAAAATTTTCACTTCTACCATATTTTTCGCTCTATAAGACGCACTTTTCCCCCCCTCAAAAGTAAGGGGAAATGTCTGTGCGTCTTATAGAGCGAATGTGCCTGACACCCGGGACGCTGCCCGCCCGCCGGCACCACCAGGCCAGCATGTGCTCGGCGTGCCCTGCTCCACCTCGCACTCCAGGAACTGATCACCCCCACCGGGAAGCTCCATGCCGCCGTCGCCCCACCGCCCTGCGCCATTGCTCTGCGCCGCCACGCACCGCGCCGTCCCGTGCCACCGCCACTGCGCACCACTGTGCCGCCCCATGCCACCGCTGCCACGCACCATCACTCTGCGCCACCGCCGCTCGAGCACTGCTATCTCGCGCCGATCCGCCACCCCCCCCCCACGCCACTGCCACAGCAGGCACAGATGACACTTTAGAAGCACAATCCTTCTAAAGCCTCCGCCACCCGCACTGTCATCCCGCGCCGATCCGCCACCCCCCCCACACGCCACTGCCGCTGCAGGCACAGAGGATGCTTTAGAAGCACAATCCTTTTATTAAAGTTTAACAGGTTAAGAAACAGTATACATTGAAGCAGCGTTCTCTTTGAGATGTGAGAGAAGCAATTGACAATGTAAAGAGCTGGATCCAAACTTAAGCTTCCCCTCCTTCCATTCCTTTCAGAAAGACTTCAGCCCTGAAGGTGGCCCCTGCTGCGTGAGGGCTAGACAGCAGGAATGCTGGACACTTCTGAATTGGTCCACTTGTTTAGCCTGTCATACCCTGTTGGTGCCAAGGACACCCCTTCCATCTCCTCCCCACCACTCTGAAATGTCTCCCTCCTTTTCCAAAGAGGGCTGGTTCTCTCTCTCTGCCCTGAGCATCTTCAGTAAATAACCTATAAATTGCCAACTCATCTATTCAGCTCTGCCTGTTCCTCCTCAGAATCAATTGATGACTTTCTTATACAATATGTACATCATGTCCCTTAGATCACTCTCTAGCCATGTACCAGCACTCTAGGACAATTTTTAAAAAGGGATCTGGAAAATTATATGCTGCCTTGCTTTCTGTTGGTTCTGCGTAAATTGGTTGAAAGTGTTATTCAGGATAGATTCAGTTAACATATAGAAGAACTAGCCCTGCTTTAAAAGAAGCAACATGGCTTCTGCAGGGGTAAGCCTGTCTTGCTAATCCAGTAGAATTCTTTGAGAGTGTCACTACTACACATGGACTGAGCAGTCAAATAGACATTGTTTCTTCCAAAAGCCTTTTGATAAAATCCATCAACAGACTCTTGAGAAAACCTGGCAGTGATGGAATAAGGGCTGTGTGTGCACACACATGTTGTCCTATGGATCAGTAACTGATTACAGAATTGAAAGCCAGCATTGAGAATGCATGGTATTCTCACAAGATTCTGCATTAGGATCAGTGCTTTTCAACCTGTTCATAAATGATCTGGAATTAGAAGTGAGCAATAAAGTAGCCAAGTTTGTTGATGATACTAAAATAAAACATTTAAAAGGAATTGTGAGGAATTCCAGTGGGATCTCTCTGAGCTGGGAAAAAGGGCATCAGAACGGCAAATGCTTTCAGTGTAAGCAAGTGTAAAGTTAGCATGCTGGGGGGAAAGAATCTCATCTTCAAGTATAAGCTGATGGAATCTGAACTAGTGCTGACAGACCAAGAAAGGGTCTTGAGAATGTGGGGGACAGCTTGATGAAAATGTCAAATGTTAGGAGGAAATGCCATAATTAGGAAAGGAATTGAAAATCAAATTTCCAAGATCATATTCCTCTTACACAAATCTTTAATATGACCATACTTAAAGTATTGTGTACAGTGCTGGCCACCACACCTGAAAAATGACATTGTTGGAAAAAGTGCAAAGAAGGGCAACTAAAACAATCAAGGGATTGGAGCAGCTCCCCTATCAGACTTTGTTACAACAACCAGGATTGCTTCTCTTAGGAAAATGATGAGTAATGGGAAGCATGGCAAAGATGTTCAAAATTATGCATGGTGTGAAAAAGTGGAAAGTGGGACATTTTCCTCCTCTCTGAAAAAAAAAGGGTTAATCCCCATGAAAACACCCATCACTCCTTTGTTCTGAAAAAAAAAAAAAAAGATTCAACAGCGGAAGTGTAGTGAGCTTGAAATACCTTTTGGGAATGGAAGGGAAGTTCCCCGCAATTCAGCTTTGTCTTTCAAGGGTTGGGCCTTTTAATACCTCATGGATAATTAACTGGGACTTCTAAATGTTTAACAAAAACAATGTGGATATAAAGTTCCCTTCCCAATTGAGGATACAAGAAACACAATTATTATAGTGATCTCTGCAACTGTGCAAATGTTAGATTTTCATGCCCTTGGTCCAGAGGAAGAAATGACACACAAGAGACCACTGAGTGAACATTTCTCTCGCCTCAAAAGGATGCGTAGATGCAGCCCGAGTTTCTTAATCATCACTTTTAAATATGAAAAAAAAAGAGAGAGAGAAAAGTTGGAGGATTGAATTTAGGTCTCTCCTCATTGCTCACCTTCTCTGTCTAAGATAGAGGCAAGAAAAACCAGAGAGAGCAGGTATGCTGGGGGTGCGCAATCAAAAGAATATTTACAGTTTATTCAGACCTACAGGAAATACATGTGGCATTGAAGGGACTGCAGAGATGGATTCTATACAAGATGTTTTCATCCCCTAACAGTTACATGCACAGTCTGTGGGGGATGGGGGGGTCATGCACACACTATGCTAGAGGCACATGAGAGTAAAGCAACTGGGATTAAGAGATCCCAACACATCCCATAGTTTATTAAATAGTTCAGTAAACCATTTGATTCAGAATATTATTTTTCTTGTTTTCCTCCTCTAAAAACTAGGTGCGTCTTATAGAGTGAAAAATACGGTAATTTTGGAGTGGAGCTCCTTGGTAAAAAGAATGAATACAGTATAAGTGTGCATTGGGAGAAGTATATGGCAGTGAAAATAACCTTAAATGTCTATTAAGTTAGGAAAATGGCTTGAACAGGGAAATGGGCATACTGAGCAATATTCCATACAAAATGCACAGATACTCAAAGAGAGTTCTTTTTCTCTTATGAACCTGTCCAGCCCCTGAGAACATCAGATATTTCTGGTGGTTCCTCATGGACTTATGGTGTACTTAGTCCACCTGGAGAACAGCCTTCAGGGCAGGAGGTCAATTCTGTGGAGCTTCCTTAAGACCAGCCAGGTACTCATGCTGAGTTGTCATTGGCACCCACTGAATAAATGAAATAAATATTTTTTTTAACAAAAAAAGTAACAAATGACTTAAACTGGGGGAAGCCAGGAAAAGCACCCAGAACACCCTCTTCACCCTAGTAGCAGTGGAGTGTTCCTCTTTAAGAAAAAACATGATTAAAAAGCCACATTTGTGTTTATGTACAAAGTATGTTTACCCAGATGAATTTGTACTGCTCTCAAAATTCACTAATTTAATTTTGGAATAAAAATTGGATCTCAAAATTCAAAACCCTCTTATTATGAGAGACTCATTGGATGAATGAAGCTAACAAGACACTTATGGCACAATCCTATGGCCTCTAGGCAGCATCTAGAAGGCCACAGGATTTCTTCAGAGGCTGGAATGTCCTCCCTACATCTTGCAACTGGTGCAAAAGAACTGCACAGGCTACTTCTCTGAGGTTCTTGGAGAAGGGGGTTAGTAGGTATTCCAGGAAACGAGGAGGGGAGAAGAACAGCGCTGCCACGATTCAACACATCCTAGTGCTGCCTCAGCACCTTCCCTCTTGCTCCAAGGTGCGGCAGGCTTCAGCCAGTATCAACCATCCAGCTGTTTTCACCTCTGAATTCCTCCTGTTCTGTACAGGATGCCCACAATCCCCCAAGGCTGAAGAGTGATGGCCATCCCCATAGGAATAAGCCCTTATTTCTTGAAAATAGTTCTACACCAATATCACCATTTATTTATTTATTAGGTCTTTTTCTGTTACAGAGGAAATTTTCAGTGATAAAGGAAAATATTTCATCTTACATTGATACATAAAAACAAATAATAACCAAGAAGTGTTATAAACACAATCAAAGGCATACCACTGAATTTGTCCCAACAGTAAATAAGGTTGTACTGAATCCTTCACTTTATAACTCAGATATAAAATACAGACTCAATTTTTCTATAAAGACATTATTTACTGATCATTCCACTCAGACTTTAATCATATTAGTTAACGTCATCAGCAAGGCTATCTCTCAAATTACAAGTTATTGGAGGATTAACTCTTTCCCACCCAGAGCTTATTACCATACGGGCTGCAGTCAGTAAGTGTGTAATCATTGCCAAATCATCCATTGGAATTATATCATTGACATTTCCAAATAAAAATATCAATACTTCCAAAGAGAGTGCAACACCGACAATTTGCACAATTCCAAACTTTACCATCCTCCCAAAAATTATTATACTACCCTTCAACTTCTGGAACCAGGGTAGTTAAAAATATGATTGAAAGAAACCAGCAACTCCTAATAAAACCACCACAACAGGGCTGAAGATATAGAAACTAGGTAGCAACACTACCCGGATTCATAAACCAATTTAGGGCACAATTCCATGCCCCCTGTTTCGGATGCACATAAACCTCTGAAGTAGGAATGTGTGAGGAATCCATTTGGGAGGTGGGAATTCATTGGATTCTCTCAGCTTGGCTCCCCCAACTCTGGCCTGCTTTCTTGATGCCCTGAGTCTGCCATGGTGCCAATTGCCCTGAGCTTCCACCCGGGCACCCGCCAGGAACTGAGCTGGTATGAATGCTGCACAAGCCGTGCTCCTCTTCTGCATATGTGACTTGCGGGCTTTGTTTGTGCAGCACAAGTAGGGTGCTGGGTGGCACAAGAGGCATTCTGCTAGTGTTCACAGCTGTCCAGGGACTTCCTCCCAGCTCAGGAAACTCCCTAAGGCAGGGCCAAGCATGAGAAAGAAGTCCAATGCATAGAAGTGAGGCGGCTTCTGGGGAATCACTGCATCCCTGCTCTGGAGTTGGGTGCTTATGCTCATCCAGGGCATGGAGCAAGGCATGGGAAGGGAAAAGTCTGCTGCCGTCATGCCTCATGCTGTGTGTCTTCTCTAAATGGCTGCCATCAAGATGTAGCACTGTGGAGGTGGAGGGAAGTGACTGGGAATCAGCATATTCTTGGCCCCACCATCTCTTGTTGCTTAGCATGCCCCTTTTTTGTCCTTTCCAAGGCCCAGCTGCAATCTGGGGGAAGAGACTGGTGTCATTCTTTCCATGCCAGTTGTGATGGGGATAGGGCAGGACCTCCCCAGAAATAGGGCTCCAAATAACCCGATAGGTCCCTGGGCAGCATCAGGAGACTGTAAAATTGTGCCCTTGCATTGCCTGCACAAACACACACCCCTAAACATGATTGCAAATCAGCAGTCAGTATTGGTTGTGGCTATGTGCCTGATGCCAGATACTGCAAAATATTGATTACTGCACAACCTTCCTTGTCCTGCCAGTCTGCTCTCAAGCACTGTCAAATACTGATTGCTTCCTCTAGGTCAGATGCTGTCAGAATCTGACTGCTACTGTGAAATCTTTAAACTTTAATGCTGGTGCATTAGCCAAAAGTGCATCTACCCACAGATTCAGCAAAGTGTATCTGCCAAAAGCTTTTGTGGAGCTGAATTCTGAAGGTGATGGAGGGCAAAAGGGATCGTTTGTGTGTCTCCTGGCTCTCACCAGTGAGACTAAACAAAGGAGGAGATTTAAGCAGGAGTTGGTTCTCTTTGCAGGACAAGCCTGTAGGTGGCAGCAGAAGACACCAAAAGAGCCCCATAGCTCTTCCTTGGGCTTGCACAGGGATGAGCTTCCTGGGGACAAACAAGATGGGATTGGAAGCCCCTCATGAAAGATGTGGTCAGACTGGCTGCCTCTGTGTACATGAGAAAAGCAGTCAAAGCATGCACATGCGCACACATACACCCCAATCAAGACTGTAGTAGGAGTGGGGTTAACTGTTTTCCCGATGCCCCTTTTATTTGACTGAAAATTGCTCCCCTGAAACTGCTATTTGCCCCAGTATTTCTTATTTTTAAAAAAAGTTGGCAAAGAACAATAGAGAGGGCAGGGAAAGGGACAATATTTGCAGTGGAAAAGCCACAAAGAGAATGCATTAAATTGCCCCTCCCACATTGCTGCAGTGTCTATCCCTACAGGGGTCCTACAGGCTTGTTTCTGTACAGAAAAAGCTCAGCCAGTCTAAGCAGGGTCCTGAGTCATGGCATGATGGGACAGAAGAAGCCTTGAACAAGATGGCTTTGCCATGCTTGATCTCCACGCCCCTTGTTACAAGACTCCCTGCAGCCAAATAGCAGAGATGCAACAAATTTGCTCCTTCTGGGTAGGGAGCCCCCAGTCTGGCCTCTGAAGAGTTCTTGGGACTCTGGCTACCCCTGAGCCCTTCACTGAAGCTATTTTGCTCACTTTTTTCTCCTGCCAAGCAGGGAAGGTTTCATTCAGAGTTGGCCCTACCAAGAGGCAGAATGAGGTGGTTGTCTTAGGTAGCCATTGCTTGGTGGTGTGGGAGGTCAGCTCCAGTTGCCTGTCACTCATATCCACAATGACCAGAAAAACAAAGAGTCTGGGGTGCTCCTTAGCTCAATTGTTTGACTCAGTATGAATAGCTGCTTTTTTAATCAAAACATTAAATTCAGTAACTTATTTGAATCACTTCAGCAAACAATGTAGGACAGGGGTGAGGAATTTTTGACTGACCAGATGTTGCTGGACTTCACCATGGACTTCAGAATAGCCAGTGGTCAGGTTCAAAGGGAGATGTGACCCTTTACATGATGTTGGCTTCAAGGTTCACCACCACTGATGTGGCTGATCAAGAGGATGAATATAATGATCACAATATCACACTCTTCAACTGATAGTAGAAGTACAATTGAGAACAGCACAAGTACTGCAAACAATTTGTAAAAGCAAACCACCCATTTTTGGCTGCCACCACTGTGCTACTAAATTTTGGCAACACAGCAGTAGGAGATGCATGCTCCTACAAAAGTCCTGGGAATTGACCCCTAAACTCCCCGGATGTTTCCCACCCCTGTGATGCACATTACAAGCTTATCAAAATTAAAATGTCTTCCATTCTGGTGGAAGACACCCAAAGCCGGAGCCCAGTGACTTTCAGTTGGACACCAACCACAGAATCAGGCCACCACAACAGGGAAGGGCACATCTTTTGGATCAACTTGCCAAACCATTCAAGATGTCACCAAGAGCAAGACCTCTGCCATTAATCTTAATCTTGGTCTGGCCAACATGGTGGCAAGTGATCCTTGAAGTAACCTAGCCCCAAGCCATTTAAGGCTTTATAGGGAAGGCTTGGATATAGTCAGTCATGCTTCAGTCACCTCCAGACTGGATTATTGTGATGTGCTTTGTGTCAGGCCATCTTTGAAGATACTCTGGAAATTCAGTGGGACCAAATGGGGCAGCCTGACTTTTGTCCTGCGCTCACAGGTGAGCTGGTCAACTCCCATTTGGCCTTGGGGCACAATGAAACGGACTGGCTCTAGCCACCCAAGGCCACTTTCCATGTGTTTTGGCTTCTCTGTAATGCAGCACATGCACTGCATTGGGACATCAGTATCTCTGGCACATTTTGCCTAGTGAAAGAGAGAGCACTTCTTTTTGTTTGAACATGTGATTATTACCCTTTCTAAAAAACAAATACTTGGCCATTTATGAGCCAAGCACCTCGAGCCAGGATCTACTGCATCATCTGGTGTCAATTAACAGCACTCAGCAAACACCTGGAAGACTGAAGATGATTGAGCATGTAGAATTGCTTTTCTCTTTCTACAAAATATTACACTAGGCAAAGAAGCTTTTGGACTAAAATGAAAGTCATGGATCTAATTTTAGACAGTACATATGAATGAAACTTGAAACAAGCCATGGAGGATATTCCTTCCACTAGGTCACTGCCAGCAAGTATGTGATTTAATGCTAAATTAGGCAGTGCCTGAGAAAAGGTTGCCACAAGAAGTTATTTAAAAATGAAATTTATTTTTGCATTATCTTCTGTGGGGGGAAATCTTTTCTAAATATATATTCACACCTCTTTAAAGGAGCAAGACAGTGTTTTATGTCCTATGGATTTAGAATCTGCTGTGCTTTGAAGTCAAAATGAAGCTTTTGCCTTAGTTACACAACTGTTTTTGTGGTTGACTATACATCAACAAGCAGATCTCCACCTCTAGAAGGCAGGGAGTATCCTCCATCACAACAAAGCAAAGGGTCAGGTCAAGTCAGCGAGGACACATGAATGTATGAAGCAGCGGTACAGGGCCTCAAGTGTGAGGGGCCAAATTTGGCACAGAAATAGCTCCAACCAGTCTAAGCAGGGTGCTGAGCCATGCATGGAGAGAGCAGATGTCCTAAATAAGGTGGCCTTGTCATGCCCCATCTCCATGCCCCTTGTTACAAGATGCCCTACAACCAAATAGTAGAGATGGGTTGGTGGTTCACCAGGCCACACTCCAAACCCTGTGCCTACACCCCATTCCCCAACCACTGACCATTTTGGTGCTTTCCCAACTTCTGTACAGTTTTTCTCCACCACAGAAAAGCTGAGATGCCTCTCCTAAGGCTTACTTTTTGGCCAGAAAGGCTCAATGTTAAAATATCCTGGTATTTCAATGTGTTTTGGCCTCCCCTATTGGCCTCAGAGCCTGCCCACTCCTGGAACGTGGCTCCTACAAGCTTCTCCAAAATGGAATGTGGCCCTTGGGCTGAAAGGGGTTCAACACTCTGGTACAAAGGCTGTCTTGTGCCAGGTTAGGCCACTGGTCCACCTAGCCCAGGACTGTCCACATCCTGGGTCTCAGGAAGATCCTGTTTCCTGCTAGTCCCCCTGAATGTGGGTGGGAGTGGGAGTGTTTAAACCATGTACTCTCTGCAATGTACATGCAGAATTTAATACTGTGCTCAGAATTCAGCATCCTGCATATCTCATGCTTCTAGCCCTTAAGACCAGAAGTACTGATTGAAAGTGTGTGAATTCTGTGGCTATTGAAATCTTAAGGTAAGTGGGACTGAAGAAGCTTTTGAATGGCCAGGGTTGGGGCTTCAGCACTCTGGATAGCTCTTTGCCCTTGCCAGGTCTTGCAAACAGAATTGTGGAAAACAAGCATATGCTTCATTTGCATTATTTACACAACTTACAGAATTTAGCTTTTCTGCATGCAAACTTTGGGATATTCAAGGGCAGGTTGCTGTGCATCCTGTGCGAGAGAGAGATGCCAGCATGGAGCACCCCCTTTGCCTCTTTCCTCATTTTGTAAGGCTTGAGCTACCCTAAGCAGACAAAATCTCCAAGAGTGGCAAGTGACAGCCCTCACTGCGAGCAGTGATCTTAGAACTGGATAATTGTCTGCCATTATGTCTTCTATCTGTCCCTTTCATCTCATTTCCTCTTTCTCCTATCTGATGAATCCCTTTACGTACTATGCTCTCAATTTGAAAAAAGAGACACGTGTATTTTTTGCTCAGGGTGCTAAGCACAACTAGACCTAGGAGGCTAAGACAGCCTTCCCCAATTTGGTCACCTCCAAAGGTGTTGGATTATATTCCCTAACCTTAATCCTCCAGTCAGCTATGAGGTTATGGTAGTTTAGTCCAACACCTCTGAAGGCCAGGAGATTGGGCAAGGTTGGTCTATGATAAAGCTGCTAATTACTTCCTTCTCTTCAGCTACAAAATTGGCATCTAAGTAAAGGCTTAGATGCCTTTACATCTCTCAGTGCCCTTCTCATTTTACAGTTTGTGATGATAATTCTAGCAGGAAAAATGAGTAATGATTTCTTATGTGGTCCTGTACAGAAGTCATTAATAAAATCCTTATAATAGAGGTAATGTGCTTTCTTTATGTTGACAATGATGTATCTTTAAAAAAAGGAGTTCATTTTAGTCTGACATCATCTCTCATGCTCTGAGATTTTAAATTACAGAGAAATCAGAACAATTATTTTACATAACACTAAACTATTACCTGCTGATAGCCTTAATTAGCAACTTAAATACAAATGCATTTAAGGGAATGACAATGATTTATTTATGCATTTATTTCATATGTTACTTGCTATTTATGTGTATCCATTAACATAAACAAGTAAATGGATACACATTTGTGAGTCACAAATGTGATACCATGTACATGTATCACATATTTTAGGCTCTATATCCAGGCAGGAAATACGAGTATGTTGAAAATACATAGTACAAGCCCAAACATATTTTAGAAGTTTTGCAAAGCCAGTATTTGGGTTTGAAGACTGAGTGGTAAAGCAGTTCCCACACAGCTGTGTTGAAGTGGCTTTGGCAGAATGGCTCACACAGTTTTGCCTGCAGGTGTGAGCACATGGAGCCACATTGCAGCGTATCTGCACACCCTTGCTGTGCCACCAAGAAATCAACTTGTAGCTATCCCAGATATAATGGGGAAAGGATAGCAAATCTAGATACCTCTTTATCTGTCTAATCGTAACATACGTAGAAGTATGGGTCTCTTTAATTGGGTGCCAAAGTGTGAGCATTTGGGGAACAGGAACCTGATGCACATTCAGTTATTTTCTTCACCCCAAGCCCTTAAAGCCATCACTCATTCAACACCATGCATACACAAATGGTAATTCTGGTATAATATAAGGAGGACTGGCCTTTACTGATGCTGAGTCAAGTCACTGCTCCATCTTAGCACAAGATCATCTACTTGTGGGCAGCTTGCTGTTGCCTTGGCTTAGTTTCCATGATCCCTCACCATTGGTTCTGCTGACTAGGGCTGCTGGGAGTTGTAGGCCAGAACATTTGGAAGGCCACACATGGCCTACCCCTGAACTTCTTGGACAGCAACAGCTAGAGGATCTGAGCCAAATGTTTCAGAAGAAATTCTTCTGAAAAAGAAAATCAAAGATTTCTTCCCCAAGACAAAAAAAATAAGACCACTTTACAGAATCTTCTCTGAACATTCCTGCCATGTCACCAGCTGTTATTAGAAAAATACTTCTTCCCTCACCCACTGGTTTTGAGATCAGCCAGGTTAGTTGGGGTGGAAATTACTTGGAGATTATATTTTGTTCAAGATTATTTGGATGGAAAATTAATTGGCTGACTTTGTCTCTGTGAAGTTTAAACGAATCACAGTTATTATTTCCACATGGGCATATTGATCTATGAATAAGTATAAGGCCTGGGTCCTGAATCTTTTAAGTATCAATAAGTACCCCTAGGTGGCCACAAGCAGAGTGGCCAACTGCACTCTAGCAGGTCAATGGTGACTTTTGAAAGCAGCTCCTTTAGAAACATCACTTTCAGGATGATGCCCCCTGAACATATCTGTTATACCCATGACTTCTGCAGAACCTCATGAGCAGAACCAAGCATGGTGTGGGTTTGTCCAAATGAAATGGAGGTTGAGCAAGCATGCTTTCAAATGGCCTTCAGACAGTTCTACAGCAGCCTAAACACTTGACAGATCCAGCCTGCTCCCAGGGCTGCCAGCACAACTGAGCAAGAAAGCTGCCAAGCAGACAGATGCTGCTGCTAGGAAAAAAATTCTTCCACAGTTTGGCACCCAGATTGTGTGCTTGCCATCCAAATGGCAGACGATGGAGTAGTAGAATGTGAGTTTAACATTTGGTGCGCGTGTGCACAGACACACACATACAGACCCAACCCTTCTCAGCAGCTTTGGCAGTTAGAGGAAAGAGTTCAAGCATAATATTTTTGCTAGAATATGCTGAGAAATATGAAGGCCTTTAGATTCAATTAAAAGAAATCCAAGCAATCACTAAAGGCACTAAAGAGCATGGAATCTGCCCATGTGTTCCCAGGGGTCTGGGTGCGGCTTTTGCATGGTGAACCCCACAATGCAAGGACCTGTGTGAACAAATTGATCATTTCAAAAGATGTGCATCTTCCTTGAACAAGCCAGCACCCCCCGATCCTGCTGGCATGCCCGGTGTGTGAAAGACTGTGCCATGTGCCCTCCAACCATCTCCAATTCATGGTGACAAAACCATGAAAGTTCTTCTCAGTGTCCTGCCCATGGCAGCTCTGTTCAGCTCTCTCAAGGCTATAGCTACCTTTACAGATTCAATCCATCTCAGAGTCGCTCTCCCCTTTTGTCTTCTGCCCTCGACTTCCCTCTTGTCTTCAACTTTCCCTAACATGATTGTCTTCTCAAAGGCACCTTGCCTTCTCAGAATCTGTTCAAAGTATGACAGCCTGTGTCATTTCACTTCTACAAAAATTAGGCATGCTTGCATTAATAGCCAACTCATAAAACCATCTGAATTTGGTTTTACAAACTCAGTTCATAAAACCTAATTAGATTCTCTCCCAGCCCTATGGAAGTCCTATATGACTGACTTTGTACACATACTGATATTATTGAAAACACAACAAAGTAATGTGGGATTGCTCCAAACTCCTGGAAGTGTCTGTGAAGGGGGATCACTTTTAGTCCCTGTCATGAAATATTGAACAAGTGATTGAAATGATTTCCAAGCTAGGGATCTTGCACTTTTATCCCTACCACATTTTGATAAGGCATATTTTTTCCCATAAACTTCTTGCATTTCTAATGCAAAATTTCTCAAGGGCACAATCCTTTGCACATTCAGGCAGAAAAAAGTCCTGAAATTCCCAGCATACCCTGGGAAACCATACTGCCTGGAGCATCCTGGGAGCTTGTAGGGCTTTCTTTCTGTCTAAATATACTTAGGATGGTACTCTAATTGTTTCCAGCATACTCTACAACATAGAAAGATTCCTAAACTAAAGAAGCCCTAACCCTAACCCTAAAGAAAAAAAACACATGTTTCTCAATAATCACAGATTTTGGAAAGTTTTGAATTTAGCATACTATTTGCAATGACTTCCCATCTATGATGAATCAAACCAGCTTCCCCATATCCAAATATCTGCACTGACATTCTGTCATATGTTTGGATCCAAATGGCTAAGAATCCACTTCCTCCATAACTTACCAAATTTGTAAGGAATATTCTCATTAATACTTAGCAAAAGATACTGGATGAAGATTGTAATCTTATCCCTACTTCAGTGGGACTAAGCCTCATTAAACACAATAGGATTTACTTCTTAGTAGATACGTAGGAGAGAAGTACAAGGCTGCAGTCCCATACTTGGGAGTGAGCCCTCTTCAACTCAGTGGGACCCACTATTAAGTGCCCCCACCTTAGGATCATTTCTTACTGCCTTGAGAGGGATTCTTCCCTAAAAGACAACCCAAGAAAATACGGCCCCAGGTATGGTCTGAAGGCATGTGAGATAGTCACCATGCTGCAGCTAAGCAGGTTTTGGTCTGGCCAGTGCTTGGAGGGGAGACCATGTGGGAAGCTCAACTAGCCACCCTGATGTCCATGAGGGAAGCAAGGTAGGAAAAATAAATGTAATAATCAATAAAATAATCAATAGAAATACTAATGCTGGGTGGACATGTGTAGAAATGCACTATGAATGATCTCACAGCCAAGTGAGTCACAAAAATATATATTCTGCTGATCCCTCAAGGTCAGGGGTGCAGGATGTTCTTGTGGTGGGGAGGACTGACCCCCCAGGCACTGCTTGGACTGAACATCAGTGGATGCAGACATGCCTCATAACGTCATTGCCATACCCACAACCTCTTCAGACTTCCTCTTGGCCTTTCCTCAGACTAAGACAGGGACTCAACTGGCCCTCCAAGGGACAGCCACTCTTCCCAGTGTTGGCCAAATCCCTGGCTTTGCATGATGTACAGTGCCCCTGTTGAGGAGCCATGCAACGTGTGAAATGACCTGACCAGTGCTGGGAAGAGCAGCCACATTTCCCAGTGCCAGCCGGCCCCCTGGCTTCATGTGAGTGCTGCCATCTCCATGGAGGAGCTGAGCACTGTGCAGAGCAACTTAGCCAGCACCTGCATCCCCACAGCTAAGTTTTTCCCCATCAGTGAGCAAAACCGGCCTACAATACTGACAAGATGGACATGCCACAGCCTTGCCGTTGTGTACAAGAAGTATAATGAAGCAAACATTCTGCACTTGTAACTGGAAGTGACCCATTCTTAGAAGAAGAGGCATGTCTGGACAGAGGAAGGTCTTGGTCTCCTGAACCCCTGCCATAGTGGCTAAACTCCTGAAGCATGTGGGGGCATGAGCAGGAGGGAGACCCAGAGAAAGCCGAGCCAGTTTTCCACATGTTGAAATGAACCACACCACCATCTCAGGAGTTCCACCCCAGCCCACTAGCCCAGACTCTGCTGAGTTAAGAACCCGCCTTCAGATGCCCTTTCTTCATTGAACAGCCAACGTTCTGCCTCAAACACTTGATCATTGCCTTTCTTCCTGCCCCCACCAAGATGGTCTGTAGAGGATTTCTTTAATAATTTTCCCTCCCTTGTCAAATATCGCTACACTTAAGCCCAACCTGGATTAATTTAGAATTCAAAGCAAGCAATACAACAGCCTCCAGGAGAGAGGTGGTGCAGAGCTGCTGCTGGCTCTGTTCCTGGGGCTGAAATGCCTTGTTGCTCCTGGAGAGCCTTCTCCTCCCCCCACCACCCTTCTCTGGACTCCAATTAAGAGCAAGTGACTTTGCCATTGGCCCCACAGTCAGTTGTTTGCAAAGGTGGCAAACAAGGTGGCTGCAGAGACAGAAGAATAAGCACGACCGTCGATTTCATTCAGCAGCAAGGGAATTTGGTCTCCCTAGAGGGAAGGCTGCTATTTGCTAGGCAAGAAAGGTGCCAGCATGGGGAGCTGTGCTGAGCAATCCGATGCATGTTTACTCAAAAGTGCTTGCATGCTGTTCAGCTGGATTTCCTGATCAGGTTGCCAAATGATTTGCAAAAATGATTCTGATTTGTCCAAAGCCTAGTTTAGAGCAACAGGGACATAAGCAAAGCAGGTTTGTAAGGTGGATGCTCTCCCCTCAAGTCTTTTGACTGTCTGAAAAGCAGAAGCAACCCTTCCCACAGAGTCATGCACTCTTTCTGCCCCCTCCTGTTTACAGCAGGAGTCCAGCACCTTGAGCCTGGAGAGCCCACCCAGGCCACTGGAGTGGCCGGCTGCCCACCTGCTTTCCTTGGCCTCCCTGCCTTGCCCCAGACCAGCAATCAGTGGGTGGCTTCCCAGCTTTTGTGCAGTTCTTTCTTCCCTCTAAAAGGCTGGAATGCCCCTCCTGGGGCTCCCTTACTGGCTGTCAAAGCTTTAAGCTGGACTATGCTTCTATCTGGGCTCACTCTTCTGCCTTCTGTCATGGGAGTGCAGCCCTCAAGAAATTCTGCAAAGCAGGCTTCAGTCCTCAGAGGTTCTGCACCCCTAAGCTACACCTTGGGTGTATTTTATCTTTTATCTTGTTCAACAGGCAGTGCTGGTACTCTTGCTCCTTCCTCTGCTGTGTTATAAGGGAGACATTAAAATAACCCCCAGTGCCATGAGACTTCAGTAAGTCTGCTAGCTGCTAAAGCCAACTTGCTTAGCTTACTTGACCGAGGAGACTTAGAGTGCAATTTGGAATGTGCACAGAAAACAAGATTCACTTCGGATTCTGCTTCAGAAAGCTGATGGATTTAGCTTGGGCCTCTTCAGAAGGTGCTCCTTTTGTCTTGTAGCCAAATCAGAACTTCAAAGAACCCAATCCTTTCTGTCTTTCCAATGACAATCAACATACAGTTCTAACTTCTGAACATTTCAACAGAATCGATGGATTCTGCACACATGGTAGCCACTTCTGAGTGGATGAAACTACCCAGCCCAATTTTTGAACAGAGATCACAGTTTGCCACAGTTCTGAACAGTAGCTCCTTCTTTCTAAAACTATTCATAAATTCCCAAACATGCATTCCCATTTGAAAAATGTGCATTTAAAAACAGAGAAATGCATCATCACACTGTGATCTATGGGGAAAGTGGACCCTTTTGGAAAATGGGTGGACAAATTATGTTTATGTTCACCAGTTTCTCCAAACATCAATTTGATGAGTGTCTTTCCTCATGTGCCACATTCAATTGTGATCTCTGTTCATTTTGCATAAAAAGGAAAAATGCACAAATACCCGGCAAACACAGTTTAAATCTCTTAGAACCTTAATAGGAAGGATGGTCCATGGTGTAGCAAGGGCTGGACCATGGGCCAGATTTCAGGACCCCATAACGTAGGGATCACCCAGGAAGTAGCAAGGGATGAGAGCATACAGGCAACAAAAGCAAGTGCCTATTGTCATGAAGGGGCTATTATTTAAGTGAGTTGAAAGTGAAAAACTTCACATTCTCATTACTATTCTTCTGAAAAATATCAGGGTTGGCAAACAGTTTTGTTGTTCTAGTATGTCAGGAATATGGAAGTGCATTTGGAGTGGCAACTGGGTAAAACAGAAATGTTACTGCACGCTTTTCAACAGAAGCAATACACACAAAAGACCAGCAAGTTTGGGGTCTCGAATTTCCTATCTGCACCACTGATGGTAGCAGTGTGCATCACATCTATAGTCGAAAGGGACATCGGCCCTTCCTCTCTGCCTCCCCCCTCTCCAAGACTGCAACAGTGATCTCAGAAATGAAAGCCACTGCAGAGCTTACCATGACGGGTGGGGAGGTGTTGTGTGAAGAAATTCCCATTTGGACTTCAGGACACAGTCTACGGGCTTGGGAAAGGGCATCCACTCTCTCAGGGGCCACAGAATTGCTCTGCTCATGGCAGTAACTCTGTCTAAATTCTTGTCTGTATAAATGAACCCATACAAATGAATCTATATGTGTGTGCTTTTGTCTTCCTTTTTTGGCAATGTGCCTACGAGATGCTCTTGTATACACACATATACAGATTCATGGGTACACCTTAAAGTCCCAAAATAGCATAGAATGCAACCATTTCATTGCAGCTTAGCACTGAACATGGTGCCTCAGTTTATTAGAAGCCGTACCCACTGAATTATCATTCCTCCATTTCATATTCATACGTTTTAAGCCTCTTCAGCAATTCTAATACATGACCCATCGTGCTGAAGGAGCCTTTGGCTGAGCTCAATTATGTTTGGCGGGGGCTGGTTAGGGTGTGTGTGACATTGCTGTTCAAACTCGTCTCCCACTGCCTCGAAGACAACCAAGCCCTGTTGGCCCTTGGTGGACATGGCTCAGCAGATTTTTATCAAACTTGTTAAAACAAAATTTGCTACCATTGACCTCCAAGCTAAGAGTTCAGGCCTCTTATTTAAAGATCCCAAGTTATGGTAACTTGGGGGACAGGAGACATGGAATATTAAATATACTGCATTTATTTTTTGAATGGAATTGATCTTTATAAGATTTGTTGGCCACTGGGGGGATTTTCATCTTCTTAGTAAAACAATGGCTATAGTTTTGACGTCAAGGGTAATGTTCTTCTTAAAACAATGGCCAATTTTACCAACAAGTGTTCCAAGTGTTCTTTAAGAACATATAAAGAAGAAGCAATATTTTGGAGATCAGGGTCATGATGGGGCTATTTTCATGAAAGCACAAATTGCCTGAATACTATATGTTTTGCTCTATAAGACTCACTTTTTCCCCCCTCAAAAGTAAGGGGAAATGTCTGTGCGTCTTATAGAGTGAATATGTGTGTGCAGTAAGTCTGTCAGATGTGCAGCCCATGAGGAAGTGATGGGGAATGTGCCTGTGCTTATGTGCCCATTGGATTCAGAATATTTTTTTTTTTCTTGTTTTCCTCCTCTAAAAACTAGGTGCGTCTTATGGTCAGGCACGTCTTATAGAGCGAAAAATACGGTACTTTAGGATGGGTTTCTGGATCTTCTTGATTAACTGTTGTAAATCACATGGACTCAAGCTGTGGCTTTAACTGAACGCCAACTCACCTGTTCTGGGAGATAGCAGCAAAACCACCAAATGTCTCCTTTGGTGAAGGCCAAACCACATGACACATAGCCAGCAGTGGTTTCCCAACATCACAAAGCAAAAGTTCAGATTCTTAGTTTGGATGTCACTGAGTCATCAAGAGGAAATTTTCTTGGGCAACAGCTGCCTTCAAAACAAAGTCAGGCTCGTTGCTCTGGTGACGTACTTCTGGGTGCAAAAGGCCCCGAGTGTAGTGCTCAGAGTAGTCCATGTCTTGGGAGTAGCCATAGCAGAGTACTTCATCTGCAGGCTGAAGGTTCACGGTTCAGTGTCTAGCACAGAGATGGGAAATGTGGTCCAACAACAACTGGAAGGCCACATAATTCCAAGAATCAAACCCCAGTGACACGCTGAGTAGGACTGATGGGATTTTAACATTTGGAGGGCTAATTATTCTCCCCCCATATCACAGTATCTCCAGCTAGGAGGAAAATGGATCAGAAAGCAAGACTGTGAAAGATCCCTACTTGAGGCATTAGATCCAGGACTCGCCTTCTATGAAAAGAAGACTGCCACTCCACTTTGGTTCTGGGGGTACCATCCCCCCTCCACAGCTGACCTCTTTCAGCAGCCTCACCTGACCCTGCATGCACATTTTTAGTGCACTGGATGGACAGTGTGGGAAAGTCACTTCTGCCAGTGTGGGTGAACCAGCATAAACCCAGATCCAACGCATGAGCTGGGAAATATGTCACAAGTCTGGGAAAGATGCTGCCTGGGAGGCTTGTTGCAGCATTTATTGCAGGCTGGATGGGCTAGTGGTCTGATTTTGCATGAGGCGGCTTCACTTGTTCACTACCTAAAGTTTTGGGTGCACAGCACTGAAGGCTTTTAAGCATGGCCCTTCAGGCCCCTACCTGGAGAACATCTGCTGGCCGTTAATGCCACCTGGAAAATAGTCTTCTCACAAGGTGGGCTTTGCCTAATTTCTCATTAGGAGGTCTCACTCTATGGCTGCTGGAAAAGGCCAAACTTTTAGGTGCCCGTGCTCCCTGAGGAGAAGAGGATGCTCCAACTGTGTCTTGAGCATAATATATGATGGCCATCTTCCCAAAGGTCCAGATACTCCTGATCTGCCTCAGCACAATGATGGTCCATGATGGTTGGGTAAAGACTCCAGGCAGAGCTAGGTCTTTGGGCAAGGCACCCTCAACGGCCTTCCACAGTCTTGTCGCCATTGTCACTGGCTGCTACTAATCTTCATCCTTATCATTGACCTCACTTGCTTGCTTGACATGTAGAAGGCCAATGAGCAAACGGGCAGTGCTCCCCACTGCCCCCATCATCCTGGGTGTGGACCTATGTTTACCCTTGATGCCAGAAAGCAAGCAAGTGCTGCTGCCACTATGCAGTGAGCCACTTACCACCCTCGGGTGAATCCCCAACAACTAGTCCTCCTTTCCCTCTTTCTTTTCCCTGCTCCAATGCCAAAACCATGTGGCTAATGGGGGAGGTGGAAGGGTTAGATATCCAATAAATGAAAAAAAATAAATGAGAGTTCTCAATATCTGCTTATGAACTGCATGTAGAGATACTGGAGAACACTCTGTTCAGCACTTCTTTGTCAGCTCATGAAAAACTGCTAACAGCAGGAATGGAAATCCCAGAAACCAACCTCAGTGTCTCAGAGTCCACAAGGGTTGCCCTCCAGCTGCTGCAGCTGCAAAGCCTGGGGTGGCAGGAGCGGTGCTTAGGGCCATGTGTTGCCCATCCATGGCCTAAAACAAAGCTTCTTGCTACATTATCCCAACTGTACAGATCTCTGCAAGGCACAGATATGCATTGGATTTGCCTGAAACCCAAGCAGAACCATGCCCCTTTAGACCATTTCTGGTGTTTCCTAAGGCAAAGCAGGCTTCCTTCCAAGGAGATCACAAGCAAGACACAACACAAGGCCATCTATGATTTGGCTTTGGAATGGCAGGAGTGTGGTAGATGGCTCTGCCCTTCAACCCAGAACTTCCTACCTTGCTGCATCAGCAACCCAAGGCAGACTCCACATTCTGCCTGATGGCAGGGTCAGCCCCGTGAAGAGGAGAGGATGGAGGGGAGAGGCAACTGCAGCGCTGGGTGTCTCTCAGTGAACCTCTAGACGGGCTGCATCGCATGCCTGCCATAAACACCACATGCCTGAAAAGCACAACTTGGACACAGGGCTGTTTTTGCTTTAGATGGCAAGAAACTGCCCATGCTGCAGAGACTCGACAAGAGGCAGAGCTCACTATGCTCTTGCAGAGAAGGAAAAATACTGATGTAGAAACAGGTGTTCAGGATATATCTTTCCTACTTCACATCCCTGTCCAAGCTAATCTGCATTTGAGGGCACAAAGTGCTGAGAGCATTCCTTCTCCTCTCTGCACAACTGCCTTCTTTCCCTGTGCCCGCAGCTTTCAGCACCAGGCATATTCCTCCACACAGAACATAACTTGCATTCTTCAACCAACCACAAACACACATCCTACTCCTGGTCGCCCATGTTTATGGGCACGGGCCTAGTCAGGGAGTGTGATACCTCACTTAGGCATTTGGCTGGCATTCAAGGGCGTGTGCATCAAAAGGAAGTCCTTCTTTGTTTCTGCCTAGCAGCCTTTCCCCGCCTTTCTTCCACACACTGCACCCCCTTGTTGTTGTTTGCTTTTGCCACTAGCCCCAAAAAGAGGGGTGGGGGAGGAGATGTTCCTGCAAAAGGGATGAAATTACAGTTCAGAGGGAATAAAAGAGCAGACTCCTTAATGCTTATATGCAAGATTGGCATCAGTCTGTTTTTGTCAGGTCATGTGAAACGGCTAAGACAAGCCTGGCTGTGTATACAACACATGATCCTGACTCCTGAAATACACAGAGAACAACTTGTCCTTTTACATCTGCATAGATTTCTTTTTCCCCCCTCTCAGCACAACATGGGAACAAGTCTGGCCAAGGGAGAAATATGCCCAGTAGCCCTGGGGAATCCTGGGGGAGAAGCAGGCCTGGGGAAGGTGGGCCAAAGCACGCCTGTCAACTCTTGCCCACCTTGGCTGATAACTCCGAGCCGAGACAGAGTGGCTGTGTATTGCTATGGGGAGGGCTGCGCCTTCCTGCCGGAGGGGACAATTTCCCAGTCTATTCAATGAGGCAGTGTTTCAGCCACCGCAGGCTGATCGACTTTCAAAGTATCAATAGTTAGCCGAGATTTTTCACTTGCCCTCTTCCGGCATTCGAAATCCTCTGCACAGCAAGGGGAAATGGAAATGAGCATGCTGGCAGCACCCCTCCAGTGCTGACTTCAGGAGTGGGGGGTGAGGCACCCTGTGCCCCCCTCCCTCCATGAGTCAGCCTTCACGCCACAACTGGCACCAGCTGCTCTTGCCCCCCCCCCTTGCCTGTCTTTGCTGCCTTCCACATGCTGGAGCCAATAAGCAAGCAAACCATGGCATCTGCTCCACCTCCTCAAAGCCACCATTCTCTGGGCCAGAGCAAGAGGCAGATGAACAAGCAGGCTGCAGCAGTGAAGAGGAGCAGAAACTTCAGGGGTCCCGACCCTTGAAACCCTTGCCTTCCATGAATTGGAGGGCAAATGTCTGCCATGAGCAGTGACCCCCCCCCCCACCAAGCCATTTAAATTTGTGCCCTGATCTGCCAAAATTCTGAATTGCCAAAGGGGCCAACATAGCCTGAGAGAGCTCTCCATGGCTGATTTTCATGCTGCAGCTCATGCAAGAGGATGGAGACAGAAGCAGAGGGGCTGGAGTCAGTATGCCTATCTCGGCCCTTCTGCAGATGATTAGAATTAAGGACAGACAAATCTCAGTTTCAGGTTCAGGAACATTCAGGGCAAGTTTCTGCTTTTGCAATGTGAACTCCCAGCTTGCCCCACCACTTGCTCTCTTAATGAATTAAATACATGTGATTCAATATACTCCTGAATTCTGACATTGTAGGGTGAAACATACTATATTTGTATTTACAGGATAATCAGTTTGACCACAACTCCCATTTACAAAGGGCAGTGGTGATGGGAAAATGCAAAATCTATTGCTATATGAGATATCAGAAAGTATGGAAGCTGGGGTGCACATTCAGGCCAGGCTGAAACTAGCAATGCCGCTGGCCTGGTCCAGGCACCCTGAAAATATTGGAGCACAGGAATCCACTTAGGCAGGGCCCCCACCTTTTGTAGCTGACAGCAAATGGTTCCGCCCCTTGAATCCTGGCTGCAGACAATCTTCTGGTCAGCCGAGGAGAGGCCAAATGAGGCCTTCTAAGTTGCATTCATGCTCTTCATGGTCCTCAGCCGCAAATAGCACTGATTAGCTGAGGCCTCCCTTTGGTCTCATGGATCTCTAATTGTAATTGTGGAAGGTAGCTTACAGGCTCCAACTGGGGCAGTGATGCGTTTGCAAGTAGTTTACATTTTTTTAAATAGTTTTAAAAAGCAGCTTTAAAAATTAAAATTTTAGACTCCTTTCACTTTGCTTTGAAAGAAAATGGTGGGGAGAAGTGTTGAGCAATTTTGCTGAGCACCCACCTACATGCCAGTATTGTGCTACTACCAGTAGCACTACTGCTACCATTGTTGTTACTATTCTATTCATTTTTAACCCCAGAAGAAGCTTAGCTTAACATAGGACACAGCACCTTGAGCAAATGTGTGTGTGTGTTATTAGGGATGGCCAAATCTGTCACTTTAAATTTCTTTCACTTCCTAATGGTAGCTCATGGAATTACTCAGTTATAGCAATATTTAATTGCTTATTTAAACATTACATTCTACACATAAAATCTATTTATTTGTTTAAAGATTTCTGAGCACCTGTTATGATAAACCCTCCCAAGGAGACAGAAGAAAGCCTAAAACCACAAAATGTAACCAAATGACTGAAAACAGAAAATCAAAATTAACAGTTAAGAGCAAACGTTGCCATAAACAGGCAATGAAGGAAAAATGACAGAAATAGCTGGATGTTGTCTTCATAGCTCTGATGGACTTATCACACTGCTTCCCCTGTGAAACTGCCCAAAAGCCTCCCCCCACTTTTCAGGGACTTCTGCC
Source organism: Varanus salvator macromaculatus (assembly GCA_023646645.1). NCBI lineage: Eukaryota > Metazoa > Chordata > Lepidosauria > Squamata > Varanidae > Varanus > Varanus salvator. The sequence continues at coordinate 2,521,694 of JAIXND010000798.1, forward strand.
CTTTTTCTTTGGTAGATCAACCACATGTCCTACTTGACAGAGGGCAGTCCTCTATTTGAGTAGGGAGTCTAGTCCTAATCCAGTTTAAAGAAAGCCAACCTAAGGAAGGAGAGCAGGCCTTGAAATTGGCTGACCACAGTTAGTGCCTGGATAGCAGATGGAGTAGACACACTGAGATCGCGTGGTCACAGTCTCCCTTACTGTGGCTAGATGTATTGCCCTGAATTATCACTACACTGATTGCTCCTGAATCTGCATCTCTCCCTTTAAATCAGCATATAATCCTCTTCTGTCCTCTCTTTCCGACGCCTAAGAGGCCACCTTAATCTTTGGTCATGAGACACCCAATCGAGAACCTGACTGAGGTAGACCTGATCAGTTTGTAATTATTAATGCTGTTTTTCTTGGCTTGGATCCCATGGTAAGTTTATTTCAGGATATTCTCAGTAAGAAAGTTTGTCACTGTCTCCTCTCCCTCTGTGGCTTGTTGAGCCAACTGGAGCCAACTCGAGAGCCAAGAGGCCTTCATGAAGCATGTGTGATGGGAAGTAAGGAGGGCAGGGGGCTACTTGATGAGCACGGGTGCAAAACTTTCCTTCCATCAACTTTCTTAAGTTCAGTTAGTTTAGGATTGAAAACTGACTTTAGTCATTTCTGTCTTCTTGAGTAGCAGCTCCAAGACATGGTTCATGATAGCCTTCCTTCCTTCCTTCCTCAAAATCTTTTTGAGAGGGCAATAGAAGTCAGCACAATGTCTTTAATTTAACTTGTCTTAGCATCCATGTCATTGCAGCTGCCTTGTATAATTATGTTTTTCGCAAAAAGGATAGAAATTATAGTAATTAAAATAAATTTAATAAAGAAATGATCATGCCATCTTGGCATCATTCCTTGAATAAGGCTGATAAAAGTAGACCACTTCTTCTCTTTTCAGCAAGTCACTCATCTTTCTCTCTTCTTCCCTGCTTCTTCTTAGTTCAAAGTACCCTTCCCAACATGGCGCCTTCCATATGTGTTGGCCTGTGACTCCCATCATCTCTATCCAGCCTGGCCATTTGCTGGGGGTGATGGGAGAGGCATTCCAACCCACCTGGAGGGTACCAGGCTGGGGAAGGTTGGTTTAGAGAACAGCTGATTACACAGTTTATTCCAAGTGTTGTTTTCTACAATGAACGTTTATAAATGCATATTTTTCAATGTGTAAGAATCATCATCACTGCATATAAAAATGTGCAAGGAATCTGCCTGGCAGCTCAAAATCCAGTGGATTAACTCCCAGCTTCCGGTCTGTCTGTCCAGAATTGATTTGCTCCAATGAAAGTCAAGCCAGCACATGGGCCTCCTCATTTAAAATGAGCTGCAGTGTGTGTGTGTGTGTGTGTAGTCAGGGAAATGTATGCAAAACATGGCTGCAATTTGCATAAATATGACCAACATTTTTGTAAGTATGATCTTATTTTGGCAAATTGTAGCTGTATATTACAAAATCGTGCAAATTGTGGCCATATCTTACACAGAATTTCTTGCCTTACATACAGCATACAAATCACAGTCTGCTTTAGGAGCAGAAACCACACATGCCCAACTCGGCCTGCTCGCAACTCTCAAGTTAGCCACATACACAAAGGTCCACTAAGCACAAGTGGGTCTCATTCCTCAGTGCTGCCCAGCCCTATGTGTATATAATTAATGAACAGGGTTGCAACAAACCTCCACGGATTCATCTCGCTGGTGTTCACCAAGTTGCTTTCATGCTCAGTCCTGTCTTAGAAAGTGAGCAGAGCTGATAGGAATTCCATAAATGCTTGTAGAACGAAGGTTGCACAACCAGCAACTTTCTGCTGCATCATGTGTCGCATCACACGCTGCACTTGATACAGAGGATGGACACCGCTCGCACAGAGGATGCACAGGACTTGATTCTTGACCTGAGCCATGTGAACACTGGGCACACTTGCCAGGAACTTAGACTCATCGCTGCAAAAAGTGGATGGGAATCTGGGGAGCCAAGCCCAAAATAACCCTAACCCTATTAATGAAACCATTAACGAAAAACAAGAAACAGAAACCATGTACAATGATTCTAGTTCTGCACTGATGGACAAATTTGTCAATTTGAGCTGTACTCACTTTCTTGTTTTGACAAGTTTGTTTGGTTCATCTTTTAAAAATCTGGTGCATCCCAGACTTTATGTGTGTGCATGTGTGTTGTTACTGTGATAAGTCATCAAGTCATCACAAACCTATGGCGACCCTATGAATGAAAGCCCTATAAAATGTCTTGTCCCTGGCAGCCCTCCTCAGGAAACTCAAGGCTGTGATGGTGATTCTATAAACGATTCCCATCTCATAGCTGGTCTTCCTTTTCTCTTTCTGCCTTCTACTTTTTCTATCATGATTGTCTTCTCCAATGGGTCTTGCTTCTCATTATGTGCCCAAAGCATGACAGCTTCAGTTCTGTAAGTTTTCCTCCAAGGAAAGTTCTGGATTGATTTGATCTAGGATCTACTTATTCATCTCTCTGTTGGTCCATGTTATTTCCAAAGCTGTCCTCCAGCAGCATATTTAGAACATATCAATTTTCTTCCCATCAGCCTTCTCCACTGTCCAGCTTTCATGCCTATATACAGTGATCAGAAATATGATAGTTTGCATGCTCTTGACCTTGGTCTCCAGTCAAAGCTTCTTAGAAAGTTCAAAGTTTGTGTGTGTATAAATGTAATACTAGTATAACAGAAATTGTTCAGTTGAAACAGCTTTCTTAGTTGAGATAATGCTCTGATAGCCTGAGAAATGGGACATGCACTGAGACCATTTCTGGCACCTAACTTTCTGCTTAACTGTCCATTGTGGCTGACTTTGTTTAGCTACCAATGTGTGCAGAAGGTGGATGGGGACAGGCTAAATGTGCAGATTGGGACAGGCTAAAATGACGAATGACTGAGCTTGCTCTCAAAGGTATAAAAATCTTTGGATTGATGTAAGCCAATGAGTTATTTAAAAAGGAGAAGGTGGGATATAAATCTAATAATCAATAAACAAACAGTTGGTTTAAAATGTTGAAGTGTTGTCTTATGATTTTATTTATTTTTACTGTTGACAGTGACTCTAACCCCAGCTGACCTAACAGTTCGTCTGTCTAACTGCAAGAGGTAACAAACCACTGGCAAGATTTTAAAAAGGCTCTATATTGAAGCATGTATCTAAGAATAAAGAGCAGCCCAGATTAACCTTATGTCCATGGGAGGTGTACAAAGTAGGTACAACCAAGGACTGCATGGCTATGAGAGGAAAATGGAAGAAACGACTCAGAAGATGAAAATTAGTTGAATAATCTAAAACAATCATTTGATAGGGCAAAGATGGGCAAACTGCAGGCTTGCAAGTGCTACCTCATTTTTGTCACAACCCCAAAATCCACCACTTAGAGGCTGAAGCAAAAGAATTAAAGAATTTGGAATTAAAGAATTCTGAGCTCAGGTAGTTATTCTGAGTATCCAAACTGAACAAGGGTAACAGTCTTCCACAAATGAACCAACTCCTGGTAGAAAAATGAATGAATTTGTAGTTATACAGTTTGAAGTCAGAAGCTCTTGCCGATCCACTGCAACTCACCTGAAGACCTACTAGTATATCTAAATCTACCTTCTTCCCACCCATCATATCAAATGGGTGATATAAACTCTGACTCTCTACAATTGCAATACTTACAATGTCAAGGCCAACCAATACATTCTGCTGCCTCAGGCAAAGAACAAGATGGCATCCTCTGCCATCCCATGTACAAAAGTTGAGTGGTCTCACAGTTGACACTTAAGAGGGTGAAGGGCAGGGCATGTGGTATACAGCTGTCTCTTCTACCTTTTTGCTGCTTGCTTCCACCATCTACCATCTGAGGTAATTGCCTCACTCTTCCTGGCTGGCCTCATACATAGTCTAGCTCCTTACTGGTCCAGAGGTATCATACTGTTCCCATGCATTGTACGCTCAAGGAGCAACTCTTTCGAAATTGGATCTTAGAGGTTTTGGACATCAACTTCCAGATCCCCCTGCCAGAAGAGCCAACAGCCAGGAATGCTAGGAGTAGGTCTGCTTTGCTCTTACCCTGCCCTGGAGGAGTTGAGCAGAACTGGTCCACTGCCTGCTGCACTGCTTTGGCACAACCTGGCAGTTTACCTCATGCAGGAACCTATTTGCATTTTTCATAGTGAGATCCTGCAGCCCACTAGTCCTTTGCCTGTTCTGCTGAGAACAGCCTCAGCCTACAGACCTGAGCTGGAGGTGCTTTGCAAAAGTTGAAGATACTGTTGTCTTTGGAAGCGTGCTGTCTTGACTGCTTGCTTTGCTTCCCACACCTGTGGTCAACATTTGCCAAGAATGTTTAGAGACTCCCGCCACAGGTTCCCCAGAGAAATACATGCATAATTGTGTGGCATGGGCCATTGTCAGGCATGCACATGATAACCTGAGTAGAGAAGGGGATAATTAGCCAAGGAGATAATGACGGCTGGCTCTGGACCTTTTACGAATCACGAGACAATCTGGGCATTACTTCAACATCACTGGTATCTTTCAGGAGACAGCATCTCCTCAAAGAAATGTAAACAAACCTGTAGCAAAACTGGGTAGTTCTTCATAGGAAGAAGGATTTGTGCTCACTGAGGTTTAACACAAGGTCAAATCTATATTCCATATGACTAACCACATTCACAAAAATAAACTGCCATAAACCCTGCAAGAGTTGTTCAGCTTTAAAAGCAAACACCTGTAACAGAATTTGATAATGTGGCTTTTCAAGCCTGGATGCGTATTTTGGATAGCTGCTTCCAGGAACATAGGAAGCCACCTTCTACTGCTTCTGTCCTTTGTCCTGCCCACAATTTCCCACTATGGATCACAGGTGGTCTCCAGAACCTCAGGCAGATTTCTCCCACATGGCCTGCTGTCTACTAATCCTTGTTGGGCAGGGCAGGGCAGGGCAGGGCAGGAGCTCTTCATGCTTTTGCTGTAGTCTCTGAACAACTGGAGTGAACTTGTAAAGCCTTGCTTTGGTTTCTGGGAGAAAGGCACTTCAGCATTACAGGGGCTACATGTGTGTGGACTTCCATTTCTGGAATGGGAGTTCCCATTCTTTTCCTCTGCTCCACCCTCTGCAGATTCCCTCACTCTCCACAAATCTCCTGGCATGGGTCCTGCAACAGGGATGGGAGAATGAGTAACGTTCAAGTGTACTGAGAGTCTCCGTTTTCTACCTCACTGCTCATCTTGCCTTGTTCTTACTCTCAAATGCAAATGCCTTCTTTTTTCCTGAACCTGAAAAATGCAGTTTTCCAAGCACTGACCCCAAATATGTACTTCCCCCACATGCTTACACATGCAGACATAGGTCTGAGGAGAAAAATATATCTTTTCAGGAATTCAAACTTGCATTTTTAGGAACACGAATGCAACTTAGAAAACTGTGATAGTTTCCCTGGAATTATTCTCCTCCCTGCTTATGTCTAGGAACAAAATTCTCATGCATCATTAGCACCAGCTTTCAGTTACAAATTTAGGGAACATGTGGGGTGCTATAGAGGGATAGGAAATTTGATTTGTTGCTGGCATGAGGACAGCCTAAGATACAACTTAAATAAGTATCAAAAGAGGCAACTTACAAGGTGAATTATTTTGGCATGAACCACCACCCCTTTCTTTCCCCACCATCTTGGATTTGCTTGCATTCCCAAGCATTTAATGAGGGATTGAAAACATTGGAAAGTGGGAGACAGATTCTCTTTACTGATCTGGGTTTGGACCCAACATCTGTCTTCCATGAGATGAAGGGACCTTCCATGAGAGGAAGAGCTCCAGTTAAGGACACTTCCTCTGCTGGATTTTTTAAGATCCCGCATTTCACACATACCTCAGTTCACCCCTTTCTGCAGGGTCTCCTATCTTTCTGTGTAGCATTTCAGGGAGAAGGAAGGGTTGACATAAGAAGGAGCTGGGGAATCTACTTCCATCACTGCAGTTCATCCAGGATAAAACTTGATCAACATTGATCCAATCTAAGCCTTTGAGCCTTTGACTGACTTTCCTTACATGATGGGATAAGAAAATGTGTGGTTAACAACAGAATGCCCAACATTATCATGACCCACTCCAGGGCTTGATAGAACCCAATTGTTCCCAGGTTGTTTTGAAGGAGTTTCCTGCCATCTTATTCATTACCTGGCTAGGTTTAAGGTGTTGATGCTAATGCAGAAAGCCTGAAACACCTTTGACCAAGAATACCTAAGAGGGCACTTTCCTCTTTTATAAACCTGTCCAGCCACAGAGGTTGTCAGATGGTATGTTCTTGGAGGTTCTGCATGGACCAATGGCCCTTATAGCCTGACTGAAGACCATCTAGAAGTAACTTCTTTGTGGCTGCTCCAGTTCTGTGGAACTCCCAGCTTTTGGGAATCAAGCAGGCACCAACTTTATGCCATTTCAGTCTCTCCTGAATCCATCTTTACTTCAGAATGCCTCCTTGGGTGATCAGCCACTGTTTTTATGGATATTCTATCTTAATACAGTATTTTGTTCTTTTTGTCTTTTTGATAGCCTTTCAGCCTGAAATGTGGTATATAAATGTTAATAATAAGTAAAAAAGGTTAGCCCATGTTCTTGTGAAAGAGTGCTCATCACTCCCTGGGACAGGGAAATGATCAGGGCGGTTGACACAGTCCTGAGTGCCTTCTCCCTGGTGATGGAGCAAGACAGGCTTCCTGGTCTTCAGAGCAATAATGTGGCAGGAACAATTACAGAGGAGATACTGAGCCTCTTTCAGCCCAAGGGTTGGATTCCATTTCAGAGATGCGTTCAGGGGTTGTGATCCCATGGAAGGTGGGCTTGAGCCTAAAGGGATGGGGCAAAATTATTGGGTTGGGTCCAAAAGAACCAAACTATTTGAGATTAAAGCTACCTGAGGAACCCCAGATTGGGACTCCAGGTGAGTCAGATTTGGCTCCCAAGCCTGAATCTTGCACCCTTTCACTCTAAAGTTAAAGGAAGAAGGCCAAGCATAGGTCTGTGCCCATATGAAGGTTCAATTACGGCAAAGAAATCCTACTTTTCCTGTGCCATTCCAGGGGAGCTCAGAGGAACTATTCTGCATGGAAGCTGAATCTGTCACCCTTGTGACAGCCTTCCTGATTGCTTGGCAGGTGGCATCACTCACAACTACTCCTAACTGAGTTCCATGATTATGACAGATCCTAAGATCCTAAGCCTCTCTTCTCTGGGTGTCATGTTGAGATGGCCGTAACAGTCTGTTTAGCCTGTGGACCTCGACGGCCCTTGGGAGTATGACATTAGTCCCTTGCATGTTTAAAACATGCCCTGCTTAGCAAATCAAAGCAGTCAAGGGGGGTTGGTTGTCCCACCTTTCTTTCTAACAAGCTCAGGGTCACCTTTGTTTCTCCACTTTTAAATTGTCACAACAACCCTAGACTCTATCTAGTACAAAATCACCTTGCAAGTTCTATAGCTGAAGAACGATTTGAATTGAGGTCTTCCTGGTCTAAGTCAGGCAAATTTTGTCCTTCAAACTCAACACTAATCTAAGGCCTACTTTATAGGGTCATTGCAATGCATTACTGTGTTAAAATACACAAAGCTCCTCAACATCTTTCTAAAAACGATCGATGTATAAACATTAAGGGCGATTATTTGTAATATAGGCAGCAGCCTCTCAACCAGCAGGGTTGTCCTCTGTGTGGGTCGGCCAGCTGCAAAGTGCAAACCAGCCTTGCAGGAGGCCACAAAACAGCCTGAGATTGTCACACACCAAATGGGCCTGATTTGAATTCAAAGAGTTTGCAAGTTACGACATGTACGTTGCACACACACACATCATTCTCCAGTTCATAAATTCTTGCTCTTAAGAAGATTAATAAAACTCCTCATTTTATTTCTCAATGCTGTTATTTTTCCTGGCACAGCAGGGATGAACATTCTTTTTGATATTCACCCCATAAAGGGCAAGGATGTCTCTTTAAATTCAGCCAGTAGTCTGAAAGCAATCCAGAATTGGTTTTTTAACTATTTTTTATTTTTGCACAATGCTGAAATGAACTCTGAATGCTTTTGGAGAAGTAGGAAAGGGTATGCCGCTTTTAGAAATGTTACCACAGACAGCAGCAGTAAGGCTTTGGAAAAATCTGAACAGTTTATTAGGATCTTTAAACAGCAATTGTTTAGGAATTAGTAGGCGCAGAGAAAAATTCACTTTTTTGCAGAGCTACTGGAATGGTCATTGCCTAGCCTTGGAATAACAAATTCAAGCTATGCTGGATGAAGAGCACAGGAAGCAGTCTTGGCTTCATCTCATTCAGAGATACTGCAACTCAGACCTACCTGGAGCTCCAGGCTGGCCCTGTGGGGTTCCCCCCAACCATAGATCGTCTAGTGGTTTCAGGTGTTGCATGTCTCCCCACACTCTTCCAAAAGATTCTCCTTAGTTACTGGTAGTGAGAATTCAAAGTTGAAATATGTTGGTATTTTGGGTCTGCCCCTTTTGCCTTTGGCCTCACCCACCTGAGGATGTGCTACCAAAACACGTCTCTGAAATAGAATTAGGCCTTCAGACTGAAAGAGATTCTACCCCTGGGCTACCTCATTCTTCTCCATCCAGACATGCAGCAGGTAGGCTCAGCAGCTTTCCCAGCAACTTCTCCCTCGCATTTAAGCCTCATGATCCTGTATGCGTCAGCTTGGCAGCAACTCAACTCCATTCTGCTGAGTGGAACGCACTCCAGTATGCACAGGACTGCCACTTTCAGCCAGAGATGCCAAGAACTGAAGTTGGAATCATCTACAGACCCTGAATGTACTCCTTTACCAATTTATGGCTTCCACCTCAGGATTTGAGAATCTAGAGTGGTATTAGGTGAGAAAAGAATAAAGTTTGAGTAGCCAAAGGATAACTGCACTTGCTCAAGATTTTCCTGAGTTTCTGGGAGCATGTGATACAGCGAGCTGATGATGCACAGAAAGGCCCTTGCATCCATTCGGTTGAACACATGGATAGCAGACAGTGTGGCCAAACATGCATGTTGACATCAGTGGCTTGGCCCCATATTGGTGAACTTATGTTGCTGTTGTTGTTGTTGTTAGTTGCAAAGTTGTGTCTGACCCATTGTGACCCCATGGACAGCATTCCTCCAGGCCCTCCTGTCCTCCACCATCCCCCGGAGTCCACTCAAGCTCACACCAACCACCTCAGTGACTCCATCCAGCCACCTCATCCTCTGCCGTCCTCTTCTTCTTTTGCCATCTATTGTTCCCAGCATTAGACTCTTCTCCAGGGAGTCCTTCCTTCTCATTAGGTGGCCAAAGTATTTGAGTTTCATCTTCACTATCTGGCCTTCTAAAGAGCAGTCAGGGTTGATCTCCTCTAGGACTGACTGGTTTGATCACCTTGAGGTTCAAGCGACTCTCAGGAGTCTCCTCCAGCACCACAATTCAAAGGCCTCAATCCTTTGGTGCTCAGCCTTCCTTATGGTCCAGCTTTCACAGCCATACATTGCAACTGGGAAAACCATCACCGACTATACGCACTTTTGTTGGCAGGGTGAGGTCTCTGCTTTTTAGTATGCTGTCTAGATTTGCCATAGCTCTCCTCCCCAGGAGCAAGCGTCTTTTAATTTCTTGGCTGCAGTCCCCGTCTGCGGTGATCTTGGAGCCCAGGAAAATAAAATCTGTCACTACCTCCATTTCTTCCCCATCTATTTGCCAGGAAGTGAGAGGACTGGATGCCATGATCTTAGTTTTCTTAATGTTGAGTTTCAGGCCAACTTTTGCACTCTCTTCCTTCACCCACATCAAGAGGCTCTTTAGTTCCTCTTCACTTTCTGCCATGAGAGTGGTATCATCTGCATATCTGAGGTTGTTGATATTTCGCCCAGCAATCTTAATTCTAACTGGTGATTCATCTAGCCCCACCTTTCTCATGATGTGCTCTGCGTATAAGTTAAATAGGCAGGGTGACAGTATACAGTCTTGCTGATCTCCTTTCTCAATTTTGAACCAATGAGTGGTTCCGTGTCCAGTTCTCACTGTTGCTTCTTGACCCGCATATAGGTTTCTCAAGAGACAAATAAGATGGTCAGGTATTCCCATCTCTTTAAGAACTTGCCACAGTTTGTTGTGATTCATACAATCAAAGACCTTAGCATAGTCAAAGAAGCAGATGTTTTTCTGGAACTCCCTAGCTTTCTCCATGATCCAGCGTATGTTGGCAATTTGATCTCTAGTTCCACTCCCTCTTTGAAATCCTGCTTGTACTTCTGGTAGTTCTTGGTTCACATACTGCTGGAGCCTAGCTTGTAGGAATTTGAGCATCACTTTGCTAGCATGCAAAATGAATGCAATGGTGTGGTAGAAACATAGAAACATAGAAACAGAGCGAGTCAGAAGGGGCCTCCTGGGCCATCTAGTCTGACCTCCGGCACCAGCCGGCTCCGCTCATGACATGCCCACCATGTGCATGTCCAGCCTAGCTTTGAACACCCTCACCGATGGGGCCTCAATGACCTCCAGTGGAAGCCCATTCCACGCCCTCGGGGTCCTAACTGTCAGGAAGTGCTTCCTGGCATCCAAATTGAACCTTGGCTCCCTGAGCTTTGCTCCATTGGAGCGCGTCCGGCCTTCCTCTGCAGGGGAGAACAGGCCTCTCCCCATCTCCATGTGACACCTCCTCATATACCTGTATGTTGCCAACATATCCCCTCTGAGTCTCCTCTTCTCCAAGCTGAAGAGACCCAGTTCCCTCAGTCTCGCCTCATACGGCATCCCCTGCAAACCAGCCACCATCCTTGTGGCCCTACGCTGCACTGACTCCAACCTGGCTATATCCTTTCTGTAATGAGGGGCCCAAAACTGAACACAATACTCCAGTTGCGGGCGCACCAGAGTCATGTAGAGTGGTAGTAATACCTCTCTTGATCTAGAAGCCACACTTCTGGCTATGCAACCAAGGGTGGCATTCGCCCTCTTGACCACCGCATCACACTGCTGACTCATGTTCAGCCTGCGGTCAACCAGTACCCCGAGGTCCCTTTCACAAGTGCTGCTCTCCAGCCACTTGTCACCTAATCTGTACTTATGGCACCTATTCCTATGCCCCAAGTGCAAGACCTTGCACTTCTCCACATTGAACGCCATCCTGTTGTCTCCTGCCCACTTCCATAGTCTGTCCAGATCCTTTTGGATCTGGAGTACCTGCCCCTCAGTTGTGGCCACTGCTCCAGTTTTAGTGTCGTCTGCGAATTTGATCAGCAGACTGTTCACCTCTTCTTCCATGTCGTTAATGAAAAGATTAAACAGGATCGGCCCCAGGACAGAGCCCTGGGGGACCCCGCTTGTCACTGGCTGCCATCCCGACGATTCCCCGCTAATGGTTACCTTCTGCTTTCAGTCAGTCAACCATGCCCTAATCCACCGGACAGTGCTTTGGTGTATCCCAAAACTCCTCAGTTTCTCCACCAGGATATCATGGGGCACTTTGTCAAAGGCCTTGCTGAAATCCAGGTATACCACATCCACTGCATCCCCTCCATCTAGCCATCTTGAAACCTTGTCATAGAATTCCACAACGTTTGTCTGGCAGGACCTGTTTCTGCGGAAGCCGTGTTGTGTGGCTGTCAGCCTCCCTTCCCTATCTAGCATCACTAGATCTCTCTCTATTATGAGCCTTTCCATTGTTTTTCCTACAATGGATGTAAGGCTAACCGGTCTATAATTCCCCATGTCCTTCCTACTACCCTTTTTGAAAATTGGGACCACCGATGCCACCCTCCAGTCCTCTGGAACTTCACCTGTTCTCCACGAGGCCTCAAAAATGGAGGCAGCAGGCGTGAGAGAACCCCTGCCAACTCTCTAAGTACTCTCGGGTGTAACCCGTCAGGGCCTGGCGCCTTTGTAATGTCCAATGCCCTGAGGAGCCCTCAACTTCTAGGGGGGTGACTCTAATCTCTGCCCTAAGTCCCCAGCCTCATCCAATCTCCTATATGGATATCCCCCGTCCTGCTTTGGGGAGAACACAGAGGCAAAATAGTCATTAGCATCTGTGCCTGTTCCCTCATGTCAGTCACTGGATCTCCTTCCTCCTTATTTAGCGGTCCCACCACTTGTCTCCCCTTCCTCTTCCTATTTACATGCTGGAAGAAGCCCTTTTTGTTGCTCTGATATCTTGGCAAGTCTCAGCTCATAATCAGCCTTAGCCTTGCAAAGAATCCTTCTGCAACGGGCCTCCTCCTCCCGGTATACCCTTTTGTCTATTCCCCAGTACCCATTCCTAAGGAGGTTCCTCTTTCGTCTAATCCCCCTAACCACCTCTTCGCATCCATGGCGGCACTCTCCTCCGCTCCCCACTTACTGACTAGAGGTATTGTCAGGGCTTGCGCCTGCAAAACCTCCCTTTTGAATGCCATCCACCCCTCCTCAACTTGCTTACCTTCCAGTAACCTATCCCAGGAGACTTTCCCCAGCCTGGCCTTCAGTTGGCAAAGTTGGCCCTCTTGAAGTCCCAGCTTCTAGTGCTCGCCCTGCTGCACGGCCCAGTCCTCTGATCTCAAAGCAAAGGATGGAGTGATCACTCGCATCCAGAGCTCCCCTAATCTGTACTTCATCTATCAGCTCCTCCCTATGGTCAAGACCAGTCCAGGATGTTCCCCCCCTCGTCGCCTCTCGGACCCTCTGTGAAAAAACCCACCTAGAGCTTCTAGGAAGCGACGTGACTGGCTGTCACCGCTGAGTGAGTCTCCCAAGTAATATCCGGGAGATTGAAATCCCCATAATACTGTGTCTCTCCCCCGAGATATCCTTAGAATCTGGCCTGTCAGGACATCATCCAGGGTCTCAAGTTGACCTGGAGGGCGATAACATACCCCCACTGTCAGGTCTCTTTCCCTGTCAAAACCCTAAGTTTCACCCAGACTGCCTCTACCGAATCCCCATCTGTGCTGCACTCTATCTCACTGCATCCTATCCCTTCCCTGACATATAAAGCCCCACCCCCTCTCTTTCCCTTCCTGTCCTTTCTAAAAAGGTGATACCCTTCTATGTTCACATTCCAGACTTGCCTTCATCCACCAAGTTCTGTGATTCCTACCAGATCATATCCTCCATTCCCAGGAGAGCTTCAAGCTCTTCCTGCTTATTACCCATGCTCCTAGCATTGGTGTACATGCACCTCAACTCCTCCCACTGCTTCCTTTCTTGGAGTGCCAGCATCCTCCTTCCTCCATCCTCCCTGGTACCTGGCCCCTCTCTGTAGAAGTCCTGTCAGTCCCTGCAGTATCTCTAAAGCCCTGCTCCCAGAGCCCCGATCCTCCCTGCACACTTGTCCGTGCAGACACGTACTGGGGGGCCTGAACCCCCCCCCCGGCTCAGTTTAAAGTCTTCCGGATGAAGCTCGCTAGAGCATCTCCAAAGGACCTTTTCTCCTCGTGAGGTGTAACCCATCCCTTGCCAGAAGTCCATTGGCAAGAAAACGAGTGCCGTGGTCGAGGAACCCGAAGCGTTCCTTCTGGCACCACACCCTAAGCCAGTCGTTCACCTCGGAGACCCTCCTGTCCCTTCCTGGCCCAAATCCTGGACAGGTAAGATTGACGAGAAGGCCACTTGGGCCTTCAGCTCCCTAAGTTTCTCCCCAGGCCTCCAAGTCCCTGGTGATCCCGACCACACCCTGCCTGGCCACGTCGTTTGTGCCCACATGGATCACCAGGAGCGGCTGGTGACCCCCGGAGCGAACAAGACGCTCCACTCTGTCCTTCACGTGCCGGATGCGTGCGCCGGCAGGCAGCAAACCTCCCTTGTCTCAAGGCTGGGGCTGCACACCGCCGCCTCAGTGCCCCTCAGCAGGGAGTCCCCAACAACTATCACCCGCCGCCGTACCTTCTCGGTGCTGGTGGGCAGCCGTGCCCTGGTCCTCGCCTCTCCTGCAGTGGCTCCCTTGCCTCCTGATGTCCCAGGCTGGGGGTCCTGCTGCTCCCTGAGGCCTCGTCAGCCCCAGCCTCCCCAAGTGGAGAGAACCTGTTTCCCAGCTCCAGATCGGTACCAGGAGAAGGAAGAGGCCATGCTGGCCTCCTCCTCCTGTGGGTGACATACCTCCATGTCTCCGCAGCTGCTCCTCCTGTGGTCTCTCCCTCAGCCCTCTGTTGAGAAGGGGGCTGCTCCGGGGGGGCCCGGAGAGCTCTCTCGGCCCTCAGGCACCTCACCTCCTCCTCTAGCAGGGTCACCATCTTGCACCGAGGGCAAGTGTATCCCTGCCTCTCCTGGGGGAGAAGGGCGAACATGTCGCAGCTCTCGCAGTTTGAACATTCTTTGACATGGTAGTTTGGTAGAATGGTAGTTTGAACATTCTTTGACATTGCCCTTCTTTGGGATCGGAATGTAAACTGACCTTTTCCAATCCTGTGGCCACTGTTGAGTTTTCCAAATTTGCTGGCATATGGAGTGTAGCACTTTAACTGTATCGTCTTTCAGGATTTTGAATAGCTCAGCTGGAATGCTGTCACTTCCACTAGCTTTGTTGTTGCTCAGACTTCCTAAGGCCCATTTGACTTCACATTCCAGGATGTCTGGCTCGAGGTCAGTGACCACCCCATCATGGTTATCAGGGATGTTAAGCTCTTTCTTGTATAGTTCTTTGTAATCTTGCCACCTCTTCTTAATCTCTTCTGCCTCTGTTAGGTCCCTGCCATTTTGGTCCTTTATCATGCTCATCTTTGCATGAAAGGTTCCCTTCATATCTCCAATTTTCTTGAAGAGATCTCTGGTCCTCCCTATTCTATTGTTTTCTTCTATTTCTTTGCATTGTTCATTTAAGAAGGCCTTCTTATCTCTTCAAGCTATTCTCTGGAATTCTGCATTCAATTGGGTGTATCTTTCTCTTCCTCCCTTGCCTTTTGCTTCCCTTCTTTCCTCAGTTATTTGTAAAGCTTCCTCAGACAGCCATTTTGCTTTCCCATTTGCTTATGAGCATTCCTCAATTAAAAGTATTTCATTTCCATGTTGATCCTGTCGTGCCTTAATCAGCCAGTCTATTTTTATATGTTATATGCAGCATGTGGATTTGCTCTTTACAGTAAGGACAAAATAAAAAATTTTTAGCACTGAAACTTGCTGTAGAGAAGGGGCATACAAGTGGCTTCATGACATCATACTAAGCCAGTGAATCAGTGTTGAGCTCAATTGACCTGAAGAAACTAGAAAAGGTTTCTCCTCAGCTCAGCTCATAGCTCAGCTCAGCTCAGCTCCTGAGGTGTTAGACATGAAGAAAATGCAAACAGCATGCTTACCACAAAAGTATGGGGTCTTAGAACACATCCTAGAATGAGAAAGGTGGTAAATCGTTGATTTATAGCAGGAACTGAGAACTTTTCTTTTGGCTGAGGACCACATGTCAGTGGTGGGTGGGACCAAAGCTAGCAGAGGCTAGAGCGAGAACACCCCCCCTCCCCAGTCTTGCTCTCTCTTTGACACACTTTTATCTCTGTGTCTCTTTATATTCACATACTCACACACACACCCTTTCACATTCTCCAGCACTTTCTGGCACCCTATTTATTTATTATATTTATATCCCACCTTTTTCCTGCAAGGAGCCTAAGGTGGCTCTCTATTAGGTTAGCCTGAGAGAGAGACTGGCCCAAAGTCACCCAGCAAGTTTCATGGCTGAGGGTGGGTAAAGACTAGGACATGCCTCTCCTGAGTTCCAGTCTGACTCTCTAACCAGTATGCCACACGGACTCTCTTTCTGACACCCTCTTCTCTCAGCCCCTTTTTCCTTTCTCTGCACTCAGGGGGTGCCCAAAAGGGGCAGGTTGCTCTTACAGGATGTTTGAACTAATCCCTTGCAGGCCCCTTGGAACTCAGGCTGGAGCTACCACAAGCTGCTCACCTTTCTCTTGATCCAGAGCTCAATGAAACATGACTGATCCTGCATTTCTGTAGCTTTGCAATGCTGCTTATAGACTGAAAGATATATGAAAATCTTGTCCCGGCCTGCTACTGTTTTCCAATTGAATCAACATCATCTTCTTGAGCCTCAGTAAATGGAATAAGAAACACATGTGGGTTTTTATTTTCCAAATGCCTAACTCCTATCATAACAATGAAAGGAGTAATTTTCACATACAATTAGATGCACAGCTGTAGACAAGCAACACACAAACACACTTGTGCACACACATGCACATCCACACACATCAATTTCATTAATTACGATGCACTTTCACATATGCTGTGCACATGCAAAAATCTGTGCATGGCAAAAAGACATGGGAAAGTATTTACATGCTGAGCTTTTAACTTGCCACAGCAATGCCTG
The DNA here is from genome assembly GCA_023646645.1 of Varanus salvator macromaculatus. Lineage (NCBI taxonomy): Eukaryota > Metazoa > Chordata > Lepidosauria > Squamata > Varanidae > Varanus > Varanus salvator. The sequence continues at coordinate 2,538,054 of JAIXND010000798.1, forward strand.
GGAATGAATTAGCACTAATTCAGCCAATATTGTGCATGTCAAAAATCTGGTGACTATGCCATTTAGAGATTGAAGGCTGCATTTCTGGCTATTAGTAGTTATTGTTTGCTTACAGAGCATGAATAGGCCGCAATCATTGCAATGTTTCAGAAATCAATTGGTTTTCATCTGTCCTTCTGCTTTCCTATCTATGTTCACAGCAATGTGGTCCAAACCATTACCATTAGAATAATATATAGTAGTGACAAGCATCCCATAACTTTGCAAAGCAAAAGAATTGTGATCTCACATTAAAAGGATAAACATAAATTTCCCTGTGTGAGGTTTTACAAGTGTGTTCAATTGTCAATGTTTATACTGCTTTGCATTCTTAACTTGCAAGGATTTTCCTACTGTTGCCCATAATAAGCAACTTCACAGTTCCTGAGCCAAGGAAGTGTCCAAAGGAGGTAGTCTTAGGCAGGGCTAGGCAGAAGGTAAATCTCCAAATGTTTTGCACCTCGACTCCCATAAACCCCTGCCAACATGAGCAATGGCTAGGAATGCTGGGAGTGGAAGTCAAAAATATCTGGAGGCCATCTGGATGATTTGGACTACAACTCCCCACAACCAGGTAACTTGGTCTAAAACCTTGAAACTGGGTACCCACTCTGGCCATGAATACTTGCAAGCTGCAAATTAAAGTGTCAGCCTTCAAAGTAGGAATTCCAAGTAATCCAGCTGGGGGTCAAAATCTAGCCAACTGGCCCAACTTGCCACCCACTCCCTGAGGCCCACCTACCCAGGTTTAGTGAGGATAAGAGTGCAAAAACACCCCTCAAGAGTCTACTGGGTGTGTACAATCAAAAGAGATTTTACAGTTGATTCAGACGTACAGGAAATCTGCTTATTTTAATAAAAGACAGGAAAATTTGGCTATAATATGGCTGCAATTTGCACACACTGCAGCTGTATTTGCACAGATTGTGACCATAATTTGGGCAGATTTTCCTGCCTTTAAAAAAATATGGTCCACTTTAAAAGCAGAAGCCACCAAAACAAAAAACTTCCACCAAACTGAGTCCCTTCCAGCTCTCAGCCTGATGAGGTGAGTTGAAGTCCACCAGGTATATGTGGCTCAAATTCTTCTGTGTCACCCATTCCTACTTCAGAGCTAATTTGATTTTGTCAAGACTGGAAAAAAAAACCCCCATCCCTTGAGAATCCATTGGGGTGTATGATCAAAAGAACATTAACAGTTTATTCAGACATAATGGAAATGCATGTGGCATGTAGGCAGTCCCAAAGGGACTACAAAGATGGAGTCTGTGCAAGAGGCTTTTATAACCTATCAGTTACATACACAGCTTGGGGGAGGGTGGGGGATCACATAGACAGTTTGATAAATGCACATGAAAATAAAACAATGGGGTTGAATGGGGTTAGGACAACACAACATAGAAAGAACCTTCAACACAGGTAAACTATGAGCATATCTAAGCAAGTACCTCCAAAGGACAGGCCTGTTAGAGTTTCTAAGACATGCCTAGGAAGCAAGACTTGTAACATGGATTCCTGATTAGATCAGGAATCCCATCTTAAGTCTAAAGCTGTTCTTACAATGCCAGGCTTTTAGCAACCATATTATGGAAAAGCTTTTGTTCATTTTGTCCTGACAATTTCCAAGAAAATATCTGGACCCCATGTCTTTCAGCCCTAACTATTTGCCTTCTGTGAAATCAGTGCTGGAGCACAAAAATGTGAGTTCCAAAGACTGGTTTTGTGATTTACCTTTAAGATGCCCATTTACTATTTCAAGATAGGGATGGGGATCCCTAGGAAACTTTAATCTTCAATACATCTTTGCCTTTGGACCCAGCAACCAGTGGAACATGCCCACTTAAGACCTTCTTCAAAATGGAATTTGGCCATCAGACTGACAAAAATTTAATGCCCCTGCTACAGAATCATAGACTTGGTGGCGGGCCTAGTCCAGTTCCTTGCTTACAGCTGGAGTTTCTCAGGTAGATGGTGGCCCAGCCTCTTCCTGTTGACATTCCAAGAAAGGAGAAATCCACCTCACCTCTCCAGTGACTGGTTTGATTGTTCACCTGCTCCTATCATGAATGAGTCTCCTAATATTCAGCTGAACTCTTCCCCCCATAACTGAAATGTGCACCAACGAACATGGCATCTGCCGTCCACATTCACAGCGACAAAAATGCAACTGATGGTGGAATTCCTACTAGGGATTTTAAGGGAAAAACATTTCCCATCCCTTTGATGTTGGTGAGGTTCCTTAGTTCGCTTTTAGTCCATTGGTAACTCCTTGTATGGTGGCCTTTAAAACAGACTCTCCTCCCTGCCCACCCCCATTCCACCATTTGTTTGCAGTTCTTTGGCAAAATGAAGAGAAGCTCAAAGATGTACAATAGAAACTATTTTTATTTTATTTTTAAAATCTTTTAACTGGAGGGAACTGAAGGGCCATCAGAGAGACACTTTTTTGGCTTTGCTTTTGTTGTAGATTTCAACCCATCCAAACAGAATTCTGATTCTGAGGCCAAATATAACATCAAATAATAATTAAAAAAAAGCTTCAATCACAAACATTAACACAAACAGGCATCAAGTATATTAAACTATTCTCCAAATGCAACCAGCCAAATCTGCAAATTGGGAACAGGTCCTTTAATTGGCAGGCTATTAAAGACTGCTTTGGCTTGCCATGTCCAGAATCTGTATATGAAGTACACATTGTGCATATCTTCATTAAGTGTTTACATTAAGCCCTTTGTGTGTCATGCTGGAGTCAGGTGTTTGTTTTGGCTGTGGGAATCTAGTTTTCAGTCATGGATGCCTTAAAGCAATGCTGAAGTTTGGATGCTTAAATCAGCACCAAAGAACACTGAATTCTAATATTACATGCTCAGTTTTTGGGAGCACCCTGCTGCAAGGTTCCTTCAAAAATCAGTTATAAGCCTTGTAGAATCTGAAAGCTTATTGGCTATTCTTATTTATAACCAAGACCAGGGGCAGGTTTTCTTCCCAACTGCTCCACTTTGACTGTTCCGAGACATAGGTAGAGGGTGGTATATAAAAGTTTCAAATAAATAAATTGAAAAAAATAAACTTCCAAGAAATTCTTATCCTGCTCTTTTCATGTGTGTGTCCATACACAGACAGAGCAGCATGGGAATTATCTGTGGCTGCTGGCAGGGGTACATCCAGGGCTGGACCTCATGCTTGAGGTCCAAGGGCCCGAATCACCACCAGAGAATGGCCATGGATGAAGCAGTGCCAAACAACCGCTGCATCAGCACCTGGACATGGATCAAGGAAACACAGGGAAGGCAAATATGTTACTCTAGGGGGTATCCAGCCTCGTTGGCTGAGCAGGAAAGAAAACAGGAGCAGGTGGTGAGGACCTGCCCAGGGGAGTATGTGGAGCAAGGGGGAAGAAGCAGGCAATGTAGGCAGGAGCTGTGCACCCTGGGATTAGATTTCAGCCAGAGAGGCTGATGGGATGCCTGCTGCCAGTGGGAGGAATGTGGGAGGAGGAGGGAAGCCACATGCTTGTCTGACAGCTTCATCCAGGTAAGGGACCGTGCTGTGTGGAAATCACCCAGTATGGTTTAGTGTTATATGTGCTTGCAGCCCATGTGTGTTTACCTCTTCCTCTTCCCCATGCTGCATACAGTTAAGCTATTTTCCAGAAGGGGGTGTGTGAACAAAGAGCACCCCCACTACTCCCACCCTTGCCATGATGAACCAGAACCTGCTCTGCAAGCCAAAACATGGAAGTCTAATGTTTTCCTCATCAGTTCACACACACATGCATCTTTGAGTATACTGGAATTTAATCAAAACATACTGGGCTTTTATGTGCACAACTATACCAAAAGGGGGGGGGGGAGCAGCTGCTCAAGAGCTGCACAGTGCACAGACATTCCCCACCCAAGAAAGCTTCTGCAGGTATGATTCCTGCTAGTCAAAATGAAGATAGATCACTGACACAAACCATGGATTATGCTGCACTGTACCAATTTTTTTCCTACACTGCTTCAGTGCCCAGGTCAAATATTACACAGAAAGCAAGGGGAGGGGGGGACATTTTGTTTACAGCCTTTGCCAGTGACTTATGTCTTAATGCAATTTAGCTGTAATCTCAGAGTATTTTTGTTAGCTATAATTAGTAAAATATGTCTATTTTCTCCATGCCTCCAAGATGTCTGAACTTGTGCCAGCTCCCTATACTTTTTCTGACATGCGGTGCAACAAGTAGACCACCAAACTCTATTTACCAATAACTGTTTATTTACATTCCATGAAATCTAATAACTTTTGCTCCCTTCAATCCAGCTAATGATGGCCATAGTGGAAAACATAAGAAAACAAACATTGGCTTAATGTCTAACCTAGTCCAGAGAATATTTTGTTTTTTACCCAATCTGCCCAGTCTGTTAGGCTTTTGGCATTCTCCTATTTTGAAGCTATGCCAAGAAAATAGGGAAGGAGTGGAGAATGTTGTAAGGCATCTTCCATGCTGGTTCAAAAACCATAGAAAGAGTCCACAAATAGTTTTCAGTTTCAAAGTTTGCACAAGGACGGTCTTTCTTGCCTTTGTGTTTGGAGCCAGTGGAAATGAGACTGGCAAAGTGCATTCCACAAAATTCCATTTGTCGGAGAGATCCACCAGTTGCCCATCAGCAACCGGTGGCCCTCCAGATGTTTTTGGTTGAGCAGCTCCCATCAGTCCTAAAATGACAGGCATTATAATCCAAAATATATAATATAAGCAGCCATGTCTGAGAAAGCTGACCCAGAAAGAAATTTGCTCCGTGTGCCCTTACAAAGTCAGGTGCTATGCAAATACAGCAATAGCCTTCATGAAGAAAAGCATCATTTGTTTTTACCTTGGTACCTTGGTAACTGGGCTCTACTTTCACTTCAGCTTCCCAGAAGGCAAGACTGACCACATGGTCCGGAAGCAGACGAGAGAGCAACATGGCCCACTACAGTTCTTCCTCAATGACTAACAGTGCAACCCTGTACACGTCTCTTTAGAAGCAACCCCTCTGGATTTGGTCCAGGATTGTGCATGCACAGCACTGCAGCCTTCATGACTATTTGCTACCAGTTTTTCTGCATGCCTGTACTGGATGACAAAGCAGAAGTTTAAAGGATGCAAGCAATGGCAAGAAGCATTTTATTGCAAACTCCCTTCAAAGCATTTTTGTTTCACACACGCTTTTAGGAAACTTCTTCATGCTTTAAAGATGTGGTGGTCTTGAAACCCAAATAAATAGTGTCCAGATGGGAACATTTTTTTCCTACCTTACTAATTTCCTTCCAAACTATGCTTCCTCCAGGTGACTGGGCCATTTAATTATTCTGTTTTTTATTGATTCAATTAACGAGTCAGTGTATCGCCAAAGTTCTCAGGATGATGCACACAATAAAAGAGGAATTATCACAGCAAAGACACAGTGACACATCTTAAAGACAGCACCAGAAAAGATTTCAAATGCAATATCAAACATAAGTAGAACAAGCAGCAGTCAAAAAGTCTTAAAATTCTTGTTAGTTTCCTTGACCAGTCAGCATCTTACATAACATGCCATGTGATGTGGGGTGCAGATGCACTCCATATTACATGCAATCTGCTGCTTCCCTTGTATTATTACTAGTTCCTGTTCAGTTCTCTGTGCATCTCTTTGAGGATGTACAAGAACCATATATAGATTTATTTACAGCTTGAATTAGTTCAGTTTGCAAATGCAACAGGAAAAGTTTTCAGGGTAAGCTTGTACATTCCTGAGCTTGCATTTACAAAATGTGTATACTGTGGATAAATTTGCACTTTCAAAATATATTTTAAATGTAAAATACATATGCATTTCCACACTTAAATATATGGGAGAGTGTACATACTTCTGTGTACACTTTTTAAAAATGCAAAACAAAATGTGCATTTTCCCCACTTGAATGAAGTGAAAAACAGATCACAATTAGAAACAGGAGCAAGGTAATCCAAGCTGGAACATCACCAGTTTTCCCAGAGCAGAGAAGAAATCTGCCAGAATTTCAGATCATCCAAACTGAAGAGCTTGGAACTGGATTTGATGGCCCTTTTCACACAAAGCACCTCTGTCTGACCAGCACTCATTCCCCCTCTCATTTCAGGTAAGCATTTATTGACTTTGTTAAACCTGCTCTGTGTTTTGCAGATTGTCGGGCATCTTTCATTCCATCAGGTAGCTTTCATCCCATCCTCTGCTTGTTCACAGACAAGGGGGGGGGGTTTGGGGGGGTGAGATGCAAAAATTTGTTGTTCTATTTGCACCAATTTGCATTATAACAAACCAAAGCCATTTCAGTCCGTTGCAGTTTTCTTTACTATCTCTCACTTTATTTCATGCTGTTGTTTTGGACCACTCTCCAACCCACAGAAGCAAGAGGAGGGGAACATGCATAGAAAAGAAGGGGGAAGAAAGCCGCTTTGCATGACTTATCTCTTTCTTGCATGTGGTCTGGATTCAACCCATTAACACTACTTGACTTTTTCATTTATCAGTAAAATTGTATGTATCCATTCAATTATCTATACCCACCCAGAGATTTTGCCTCCTGGCTCCAAACAGCACTTTAAACACCTATTTCCATTCAAGTCATACTAAAACATAATAATCAAAGTTTATTTCTAGTTATCAAGATCCAAATTAAAAGCCTAGATTAAAAATTAGCTCTATGATTAGGATTCAATAGTTTCCAACAATGTACTTACCTTTGAATGGTATAAAGGCAAGAATTGCTGTTCTAAGGCATGAGATGGAAAATGCTTCTTTTCCCCTGGTTATGGCAATCCAAAGCAGGCAATTTTATTTGCAAGTCAAGTGTAGTAGTTGCATTTCCAGTGTGCTTCCTTTTCTGAAGTGATCTCACAATATAATCCTTTGAACTTTGTCACATTTCTGAGGTAGAGCTTACTTTAGTTAATTTCATACGCTTCATGTTTTCAGTGTAATTGAGTCTAAAGTAATTGTGAGAAATGGCAATAGAAGAGCTTTAAACAAAACAAACAAACAATGTTTTAACCAACTTTGTACATACACGGGCACACAAATACACACTGACAAAAGCCTGCATACACAAAGGACCATAATAGATTTGTTGTTGTTGTTGTTAGTCGTGAAGTCGTGTCCTACCATTGCGACCCCATGGACAACACTCCTCCAGGCCCTCCTGTCCTCCACCATCTCCCGGAGTCCACTCAAGCTCACACCAACTGCTTCAGTGACTCCATCCAGCCACCTCATCTTCTGCCGCCCCCTTCTTCTTTTGCCATCTATTGTTCCCAGCATTAGACTCTTCTCCAGGCAGTCCTTCCTTCTCATTAGGTGGCCACAGTATTTGAGTTTCATCTTCAGGATATGGCCTTCTAAAGAACAGTCAGGGTTGATCTCCTCTAGGACTGACTGGTTTGATCGCCTTGCTGTCCAAGGGACTTGCAGGAGTCTCCTCCAGCACCACAACTCAAAGGCCTCAATCTTTCGGCACTCAGCCTTCCTTATGGTCCAGCTTTCACAGCCATACATTACAACTGGGAAAACCATCACCCTGACTATACGCACTTTTGTTGGCAGGGTGATGTCTCTGCTTTTTAGTATGCTGTCTAGATTTGCCATAGCTCTCCTCCCCAGGAGCAAGTGTCTTTTAATTTCTTGGCTGCAGTCCCCGTCTGCGGTGATCTTGGAGCCCAGGAAAATAAAATCTGTCACTACCTCCATTTCTTCCCCATCTATTTGCCAGGAAGTGAGAGGACCGGATGCCATGATCTTAGTTTTCTTACTGTTGAGTCTCAGGCCAACTTTTGCACTCTCCTCCTTCACCCGCATCAAGAGGCTCTTTAGTTCTTCTTCACTTTCTGCCATGAGAGTGGTATCATCTGCATATCTGAGGTTGCTGATCTTTCTCCCAGCAATCTTAATTCCAACTGGTGATTCATCTAGCCCTGCCTTTCTCATGATGTGCTCTGCATATAAGTTAAATAGCCAGGGCGACAGTATACAGCCTTGCCGAACTCCTTTCTCAATTTTGAACCAATCAGTGGTTCCGTGTCCAGTTCTCACTGTTGCTTCTTGACTCGCATATAGGTTTCTCAAGAGGCAAATAAGATGGTTAGGTATTCCCATCTCTTTAAGAACTTGCCACAATTTGTTGTGATCCACACAATCAAAGGCTTTAGCGTAGTCAATGAAGCAGAAGTAGATGTTTTTCTGGAACTCCCTAGCTTTCTCCATGATCCAGCGTATGTTGGCAAATTGATCTCTAGTTCCTCTCCCTCTTTGAAATCCTGCCTGTACTTCTGGTAGTTCTCGGTCCACATACTGCTGGAGCCTAGCTTGTAGGATTTTGAGCATGTGAAATGAGTGCAACGGTGCGGTAGTTTGAGCATTCTTTGGCATTGCCCTTCTTTGGGATCGGAATGTAAACTGACCTTTTCCAATCCTGTGGCCACTGTTGAGTTTTCCAAATTTGCTGGCATATTGAGTGTAGCACTTTTACTGCATCATCTTTTAAGATTTTGAATAGCTCAGCTGGAATACTGTTGCTTCCACTAGCTTTGTTGTTTCTCAGACTTCCTAAGGCCCATTTGACTTCACATTCCAGGATATCTGGCTCGAGGTCAGTGACCACCCCATCATGGTTATCAGGGACATTAAGCTCTTTCTTGTATAGTTCTTCTGTGTAATCTTGCCACTTCTTAATCTGCCTCTGTTAGGTCCCTGCCATTTTGGTCCTTTATCATGCCCATCTTTGCATGAAATGTTCCCTTCATATCTCCAATTTTCCTGAAGAGATCTCTGGTCCTCCCTATTCTATTGTTTTCTTCTATTTCTTTGCACTGTTCATTTAAGAAGGCATTCTTATCTCTTCTAGTTATTCTTTGGAATTCTGCATTCAATTGGGTGTACCTTTCTCTTTCTCCCTTGCCTTTTGCTTCCCTTCTTTCCTCAGCTATTTGTAAAGCTTCCTCAGTCAGCCATTTTGCTTTCTTGCATTTCTTTTTCTTTGGGATGGTTTTAGTTGCTACCTCTTGTACAATATTGCGAACCTCCGTCCATAGTTCTTCAGGCACTCTGTCTATCAGATCTAATTCCTTAAATCTATTTGTCACCTCCACTGTATATTCATCAGGGATATGATTTAGGTCATACCTGAGTAGCCTAGTGCTTTTCCCTACCTTCTTCAATGTAAGCCTGATTTTTGCAACGAGAAGCTCATGATCAGAGCCACAGTGAGCTCCTGGTCTAGTTTTTACTGACTATATAGAGCTTCTCCATCTTTGGCTGCAGAGCACGTAGTCAATCTGATTTCTGTGTTGACCGTCTGGTGATGTCCATGTGTAGAGACGTCTCTTGGGTTGTTGGAAAAGAGTGTTTGTTATGACCATCGTATTCTCTTGACAAAATTCTACCAGCCTATGCCCTGCTTCATTTTGTATTCCAAGGCCAAACTTGCCTGTTATTCCGGCTATCTTTTGGTTTCCTACTTTAGCATTCCAATCCCCCATGATGATAAGGACATCATTTTTTGGAGTTAATTCTAGCAGGTGTTGTAGGCCTTCATAGAACCGGTCAACTTCAGCCTCTTCAGCACCAGTGGTTGGGGCATAGACTTGGACTATTGTGATGTTGAATGGTTTGCCTTGGATTCGAACTGAGATCATTCTGTCATTTTGGAGATTGTATCCCAGTACTGCTTTCCCTACTCTTTTATTGACTATGAAGGCTACTCCATTTCTTCTGAGGGATTCTTGCCCACAGTAGTATACCTGATGGTCATCTGAACTAAATTCACCCATGCCTGTCCATTTTAGTTCACTGATTCCTAAGATGTCGATGTTCAGTCTTGTCATCTCTTGTTTGACCACATCCAGCTTGCCTTGATTCATGGATCTTACATTCCAGGTTCCTATGGAGTAAAGATCTTTGCAGCATCGGACTTTCCTTTCACCTCCAGATACATCGGCAACCGAGTGTCCTTTCGGCTTTGACCCAGTCGCTTCATTCTTTCTGGCACTACTAGTACTAGCCCTCCGCTCTTCCCCAGTAGCATATTGGACACCTTCCGACCTGAGGGGCTCATCTTCCGGTGTCATATCGTTTTGCCTTTTGGTTTTCATGTCCATGGGGTTTTCATGGCAAAGATACTGGAATGGGTTGCCATTTCCTTCTCCAGTGGATCACATTTTGTCAGAGCTCTCTGCTATGACCTGTCCGTCTTGGATGGCCCTGCACGGCGTAGCTCATAGCTTCATTGAGATACGCAAGCCTCTTCGCCACGACAAGGCAGTGATCCATGAAGGAGTAATACAGATTATGTGGTAGTATAGCCAGGATTGCCACAAACTATACACTGAACAGGGATCCAGTTCTAAGTCTGCTGTGCATGTTTTTATAAGAATGTGCTTGTAAACAGAATCTTTCTGTTCTTCCTTTTCCTGTTCCATTTCATTTCTATACAGCCCAATAATTAAGGCTGTCTTCACAGATATTGGGACAGACACCGGTCACATTCATGGTTCACTTTTTAGGTGATTGCTCTAAATGTATAAAGTGAACTCCTTTAATAATATATGAAGTGTTCAAAAGATGCCAAGTGGATGTCAGCCCTGAATAATTACTTGATTGTTTCTTCTTATCCTTATAAACTATAGTTACAATCCAGGAACATCTTAGGAACAGAAGGCTCATTCAATCATGTACAATGGTTATTTCTCACGGCCTGTCAAATTTTATTGTTATGTTGTTTTATGACAGGCAAGGTTGTTTTGAATTTGTTTTTAAATTGATTGCTATTTATTTTTGAAAGTATATTCTGTCAACCATTCTGAGAGCTCATCTAATCAAATGATATAGCGATTGATAGATAGATAGATAGATAGATAGATAGATAGCACTTGCTGGTTCAAGGTCCACAAGTTCCCACAGTAGGAACCACAAACAGGAATCAAAACTTCTGCATTTGGGCTCACAGGTAGAAAGGCCCCAAGATAGCACTGGGATATCTAAAGGAAGGCCTTCTTCCATAGACACCTGCCAGTCCTTGAGTTCTTCTAAGGAGGTCCTTCTCCAAGAGCCCTCCTTGAAGGAGGTGAGGATGGCCTTCTCAGCAGTGGCACCTCAACTGTGGAATACACTCCCCAGAGAGGTTCGCCTTACGCCCACATATTATTCCTTCCTGCACCAGACCAAAACCTTTTTATTGACCCAGTATTTTAACTGTTGGTGCTCATTTCAATCTGCTTTAATCTTATTTGACTCAAGTACTGTGAATTGTTTTAATGTTTTTATGATTGTAAACCATCTCAAGCTTTTCTGTGAAAATAATAGACGATATAGATATTTTTAAACAAACAAATAAATAAAATGCTTCTGACATTTTCTTTGCAGGAGGATTAAAGTGACCAACATAAGATTATGCCTCTGCAGCTTTCCCTCTTTTGTCTCTGTTTACATTCAATGACACAACACAGGATGGTGCTGTAGTACAAAGCAGAATTGCAAAACCATGCTAGGCCTCTGTTGCAAATAATAGGGCCATCTGAGAAAATATGAGAGTTTCCACAGGCTAAAAATGAGACAAAATGGCTGAAAAAAATAGGAGAGACCCCAGAGACCCATAACAAAGGTCCCCAAAACTTCTCTGAGAAAGAGATAACACATACCCATGAATGCCAAGTGCCGAGAATCCTCAAGTTCAGTCCCAAAGTACTTGCATGGGGAAGCAGTCAAGAATCCAGACCAGGGAAGCAATATTCAGAAAGGTTCAGTCACCCTTATTTCCAGGCAGTCCTGGGCTATGAATGAGTTCCGCTCCTGAGAAAACTCCATCCCTCTCAACACTTTCTCTTTCTTTCTCTCTATGGTGATGATGATTTTCTCAGTAATTTTTAAAAAATTACCGTATTTTTTGCTCTATAAGACTCACTTTTTCCCCCCTCAAAAGTCAGGGGAAATGTCTGTGCGTCTTATAGAGCGAATATGTGTGTGCAGTAAGTCTGTCAGATGTGCAGCCCATGGGGAAGTGATGGGGAAGGTGCCTGTGCTTATGTGCCCATTTGATTCAGAATATTTTTTTTCTTGTTTTCCTCCTCTAGAAACTAGGTGCGTCTTATGGTCAGGCACGTCTTATAGAGCGAAAAATACGGTAATAGGCTTTAAGGCAGTTCATCCATATGTACAGGTTGTCCACACTCAGATGCTCATAACTCGGGCCTGCCTGGCACAGCCAAACTTCAGCTGTGAGCTCTCAGTGACTGCTGCTGAAAAGATCTTGCTTGTGAGCAAGACTCCTATGTCCAAACAGACCTTTTCTCACAAAGAGGCTTCTGGGCTCAATTTATCACTCCTTCTAGCTCCCTGTCTTTGGCATATCTCCCAAAGGCTTCAGAGTTTCCCTTCCCCCAGCTCGGTGGTGGAGTCTTTGTCCTCCACAGGTGATGCACTCATGATCGTCACCACTGAGGTTCTTGGTTCCTCCTGGTCTACTGGAAGAACTTGGGTCTTGCTGGTTGCATGTGGTTCCTGGTCCTACAACTCTCAAAGGAAGAGTCTTCCAGCAGGGTCATGGCACATACTTAGATGGCAAAAAAGTGATGCAACACCCAGCACCCCAGACACTGTGGTTATCTGATAAAATGTTGCAATGATTTGTTGAAATAAGTCATAAACCATGGGGTTGTGTCCAATTTTAGTCTAAATTAAGTCCTGTTGATTTCAAGGTGCCTACTGCAAGTTAGAGTAGCACTGGATGCAACCCCATATTTTGAAGTTGGCTTCTTTCAACAAATCGTAGTTAAGAAGCAGTAGAGTTTGCCCAAGTTCAGGTGGCATGAAAAGCTGTGGTTGATGTAAATTGGAAGTGAATGCTTCTCATCTCTTCCTCTTCTGATCCCTGATTGAACTGGAAGTGACTGGGCTGTGGACGGTCCATACGCCCAGTGGAGGGCAAGGCTCATTCCCATCATGATAAACTATCTTTTTTTTGGGGGGGGGGGGAGTTGGTGATATCCAGACACAGCCCATCTGTGTTCAAAGTGCTTCCTTTACACACAAAATGCTGCACTGATTTTTATCCTTGGATGAACATTTTTGATTGCAGCAATGCATAAGAACAGTAGTAAAAGGTTCAATTTGGGCTGAATTGGTCACACACACAAAAGAGTTTTCCAATTTCCAGCTTTGCATATGGCATGATGTCTGGCTTTTGCCCAACTCACCAAAACCTGAATAAGAGTGCCAGCTCAAAAAACACTTTCAACCCCATCCTTTTACAATCAAGACTCGGCTATGTGAGCTGGGAATTAGTATATTTGGGTTGCACCTGCTTGCAATACAGCTGGCCTGTGAATTAAACAAACTTTAATTTGGCCTTCTTACGCTGAGCCATTTACCTGTCATGGGTCCTGGAACATATAATTTACAATTAAAAAATAATGAAACAAAATTGTGAGATCATTGCAGTTACTAACCCCATGGTTTAGCAGGCTGGAAATGTTTTTAACTAAAACTGAATGGGGCTTCTTCTCCCCCCGCCCCGCCCCACAATATTCCAAATCCTTTAGAGATCTCAGGGTAATAAACAATCAAGCCAAAATCAAATGAACTTCAAATAGCAGAGATCTGGTTTTATGAGGTGTCCCATTCACAGCTTTTCTCCCCGAAACCTCAGCCCTGGGAGAGAAGCTGCAGAGCAGGCTACGAGTGAGGTCAGGCTGCGAAGAACAGACTCACTTATTGGTCTTGCGATAGTTGTGCTCTCGTCAGTTCTATGAAAAAATGTGGAGGGGCCACTTGTTCCTTTCTTCTTCTGAGCTACCTCTAGGATTTTATGCTATGATTGTACGAGTGTTCTTAAGATATTTCATTTCAGTGTTGCCGTTGAGTATCCCCAAACAAATCTTCCTTATGAGAAGGCCTCCCCAGTTCAGATTGGGGAACCCTGTGCTATAGCAAGATGTCCAACTGCTCATCCATACGCAGAAGGCACTTCGTATTCAAGCCACGAAATGTACATGCCACCCTGGATTGTGAAAAACTGTAGCTCTACCCTTGTCTATGCTTGTCATGGGCTCATCAATAGCTCTCTTTGATCAGGCTGTCCCATCTTTTCTAGAGCTGTCAACAAATAGCCCCTCAAAATTCTCTACCCTACTTGTATGCAAAGAAATCAAGGGAGCAATTTTCTGGGTTTTCCATGCAGGGGGACTTCTCAACAGCTTTTCACAAGCAAGTTTCGCCATTGGTAGAGCTGAAGATGTCTTCACCTGAGCTTTAGTTGAAGCATCAAAAATGGAGGAGTCTACAGACTGCTAAAAAGGTGATCATCCAATGAAAGACGAGACCCTCAGGCACACTCCGTGGCCATCTCTGGGTAGGAAGCCCACATCAAACCAATTCTTGAGAATTTGCTTGACACATTCTTCTCCACTCAATTTCCTTTGGAAAGCAGCGGTGGGGTGGGGGTGCGGGTGGGGGAGGTCTGTCAAATTGAAGGAGAATGGTTTAAAGAAGGGGAATCTTTCAACACAGCAGTCCTTTTCTCCCTCTGCCCATCACAATGAACTGGTTTCGGGGGAAGGCAGAGCTGAAAGAAAACCACTGGGAACCAGATTGCGAGGTTTCTCTGTCACTTGAAGGTGTGGGGGGAGGGGGGGAGAGAGAGAACTGGATTTCTTTGAAATGTTTTCTGAAAACACTGCTATTTAGCGTTTATCTAGCACATTTCAAAGAGTGCTTGTATACCATGTCACAGCACTCCATGTAGCAACCCTGGAAAGCAGGCCAATATGAAATTGTTCCCAATATTGCAAATGTGGGACTGAGGCCCTAGAGAAGTGTCTGAAGCAGAACATGGATGCTTCCTGCGCCTGTGACTCACTGAAGTAAAGGAACCACACTTGTGATAAGTGATCTGAGCCAGCTGGGATGAGTGATCAACAAAAGCGAACTTGTCTTCCTCCACTAGTTTCTCCTTGTCAATTCTTGCTGGTGCAGCTTGCAGCCCCCTGCCTTTGCATCTTTCCTTTCTCGTTCTTCATTGGAAGTGAATGTTCCCATGCTAGAACTATGCTGCTGTAATGGCTACACTTAGCCTTTTCTACCAGAAATGTTTGTATTCCCAGGAGCTAGGAACTCCCACTGCAATGCTGCTTGCTTTTGAACTAGCGGTGTGTGTGTTTCAATAGCACTTGCCTTATACCAATCACACACGGAACTTATGCAGTTGTAAGTTACCAAACAAATAGGACTCTAACTTGGCTGATGAACTGAGAACTGAGGTCACTGAGAACTAGGGCATACAGAGAAACCAGAGCCTATATATTTCTTCAGCATTGCCTCGCCTCTTTCTCACCGGAAGCTTAAAATCCTCTTCCTTCCAGCAGCTAACTTTCCATTCTCAAAGCATTTCTTTTTAGATGGTGTGTGTGTGTGGGGGGGGGGGGGCACTCAAACCTACAACCTACAACTGTGCCACATTGAATGGTACTCATTCCCAGATAATCTGGTACAGGATCCCGGCCTTTCAAACACAAATATGCTTATAATCTGGGGAAATGGCACAGCCAACACTGCACATTCCTTTGCCAACCTTTCTGGAAACTGGGGAGAGCTTCAAAATACTCTTCTTTCTATGCCATGTGTGTGTTTGGGTGGTGGTGGGGGAGATTTTCTGTGCTTCAGAAAAAATGAAAAGTCAGACATCCTGCTCTTAGAGTAGTTCTTTTGATCCCTGCCATCACCTCAAATTCTGGCAAACTTATTGCCAAACTCAGTAAGAGCTGGAGTAGCATATGGACCCTAAGATTGAGCTATGAGTCAGAAATTCCTCATCAGATTTTGCCTCTTTGATGAACTAGCACCTCTGAAGCAAAGCTGCTCTCCTCCCATCAGCAGCCTGATGATCATCTGATTATTTTGTTTTTTAAGCATATTCTTTTTAATTTAATTAAATGTGCCCATGAAGTTGAAGCCTGCAATAAAATCTTCAGCCATTAGGGGAAGCCTTCCCTAACTAGCACATGGCTTTGAAGTCCATGTTATTTGAAGCGAGGGGAGATTAGTAGGCCAAAGTGTGGTTGCAGACTGGCTGCCTCTCCACTGTTGTGGGGCAAACCCATCCCTAAGGGGTATGCCATTACCAGGGCCAGGGTGCCAGAAGGTATGGTGGCATCCAGGTGGGTTGGCACTGAATGTTTCCAAGCCTGATAGCTGTTTAAATTTGCTTGAAGGCCTCTCTGGATCAAACCTCAGGCGATTCCAACCTGTGTGCAGCCAGGTCCATATGCTAGCTTGTCCATCTAATATTATGCTAATGTGCATCTGTTAGTTCTATATTCCCTTTACTGGACTTTTGGAAAGTAGTCTTCAACTTTCACAGTAGCCTTCCACCAGGAACCTGCCTCTGGGGACCCATGTCTTAAGCATGATTGCAGCAGTTAGAAAGTGCAGTGACTGGAATGTTGGACCAGGACTTGGAAGACCCAGGTGCTAGTTCCCATTTGGCCATGGAGCTCACTAGATGCTGTTGGGCCAGGCACTGTCTTACCTACCTCACAGGCTCATTGTGAGGATCGAATGGAAGAAGGAAGATCATGCCTTCTGCCTTGGCTCCTTGGAGGAAAAGATGAGACTAAAAGGTAATGAACAGCCATGAACCATCATGTGTGGAGGCAAGCTGCACTTCGAAGCCATCTGGAGATATAATGACTCTGATGCTTTCTTGAATGCATCAATAGCTTGGCAATGAGGGAATCAATAAAATAGGCATTTCATTGTCTTCTTAGAAAATCCAGAAGCTACCCTTGAGCACTTTCCATCCTGACCAAAGTTATCTGGAGGGAGTACATACATCTGAGGAATGCAGACAAAATAAAGAATGAGGGTATTTAAAAAAAATACGCACACACCCCACCCCACCACTACCACCAAAATCCTGTATCTTAAGTCCTTGCTGATGTAATTATAACCACACATTGGTGTGGCCACAGTGTGGTTATTTTGTGTATGTGTTTGAGAAGTTGTGGTCAATCTGTATGCAAATATCTGGGTGAGCTGCCGCTGGAGGAGAGGCGCTGCAGTGCCCCAAATCATGTGGTCTCCCTTTTGGGCTCCCAACCTCATTTGCTTTTCCAAGATGAAGGCTGCTCCTCTTTCATCTCTTGGATCCAAATGCACCATAATAAATAAAATTCTTCCTGTCTGAAAGATACATTAATTTTGGTGGTCTCAAAAGTAATGAAAATAAATACTTGACTTGGCATACTGAGTCCCCGACTTGACTAAAGACCAGAATGTGTGTACTTGGGAGCTGTTTTTACAAGAATATAAGCTTCAGAAAACCTTGGCTTACAAGCCCGTGTGCCTTATTTGTGGGGGAAAAAAGAAAAGAAAAAGCAAGAGACAGACACCGGAGTCCAATTAAAAAGGTCAGTTATGAATTTCTCACTGGAACTAAAGAACAGAGCAAAGTGTCTTTAAAAGGGTGACTGGGACTCTGGGTATATGCTGTGGCCACCAGTGACGTGGCTCAGACATTGCCAACTGGACACACACAAACCACCATCAGTGGTGCTCTTGGCCATGAGCATTGGACAGACTTGTGCTCTGTTAAGTTTGTCTGGCAGTCTCCCTTGCCATCACTTAGAAGTCAATCCCCATTGATTTCAATGGAACTTGATTTCCAAAGGATTGGTCTGGCCTTGCCAAGGTAAAGCACTTTCAGGCTGAACTCCTAAACATATGTATTTGGAAGTCAGACAAATGGAGACATTTGGAAGATACTGCAAAGTCAACATAGTTAGAAATGGGCTGTTACATTTCCAGTGAAGTCACACCACTGGCTGTGTGGATGGTAGGGTCTGAGTGGGGGTTGATGCATGGTAGAACTTATCCTTCGTCCACTGGAGGTTGTCCAGTGGCCAAGGACATATGCTTACAGCAGATGCTCTGCTGCAGTAGAGGATTCGTGTTCAGTTTTTGCTTTTAACACTCAGCAGGCAGGGATGAATGCATGGATCTGGGCCAAATTAAGGTAATCAAGGTAAGGTCTCGGAAGGGTTACCGATGGCAGAACAGGAGATGGCCTTGGCGGGAGTCACGGGTGTTGCTGTCCACTGCGAGAGCTGCGACATGTTCGCCCTTCTCCCCCAGGAGAGGCAGGGATACACTTGCCCTCGGTGCAAGATGGGGACCCTGCTGGAAGAGGAGGTGAGGTGCCTGAGGGCCGAGAGAGCTCTCCAGGCCCCCCAGAGCAGCCCCCCTCTGGACAGAGGGCTGAGGGAGAGACCACAGGAGGAGCAGCTGCAGAGACATGGAGGTATGTCACCCACAGGAGGAGGAGGCCAGCACGGCCTCTTCCTTCTCCTGGCACCGATCTGGAGCTGAGAAACAGGTTCTCTCCACTTGGGCAGGCTGGGGCTGACGAGGCCTTGGGGGACCAGCAGGACCCCCCCGCCTGGGACATCAGGAGGTAAGGGGGCCACTGCAGGAGAGGCAAGGACCAGGGCACGGCTGCCCACCAGCACCGGAAAGGTACGGCGGTGGGTGATTGTTGTTGGGGAGGTTTGCTGCCTGCCGGGCGCATGCATCTGGCATGTGAAGGACAGAGTGGAGCGTCTTGTTCGCTCCGGGGGTCAGCAGCCGCTCCTGGTGATCCATGTGGGCACAAACGACATGGCCAGGCAGGGTGTGGTCGGGATCACCAGGGACTTGGAGGCCTTGGGGAAGAAACTCAGGGAGCTGAAGGCCCAAATGGCCTTCTCGTCAATCTTACCTGTCCGGAGATTTGGGCCAGGAAGGGACAGGAGGGCCTCCGAGGTGAACGACTGGCTTAGGGTGTGGTGCCAGAAGGAACGCTTCGGGTTCCTCGACCACGGCACTCATTTTCTTGCCAATGGACTTCTGGCAAGGGATGGGTTACACCTCACGAGGATGGGGAAAAGGTCCTTTGGAGATGCTCTAGCGAGCTTTGTCAGGAAGACTTTAAACTGAGCCAGTGGGGGGTGGGTTCAGACCCCCAGTAACATGTCTGCGCTGGACAAGTGTGGGTGGGGGGAGGATCGGGGCTCTGGGAGCAGGGTTTTAGAGATACTGCAGGGACTGACAGGACTCCTAAAGAGAGGGGCCAGGTAACAGGGAGGATGGGAGGAAGGAGGATGCTGGGAACTCCAAGGAAAGGAAGCGGTGGGAAGGAGTTGAGGTGCATGTACACCAATGCTAGGAGCATGGGTAATAAGCAGGAAGAGCTTGAAGCTCTCCTGGGAATAGGAGGGTATGACCTGGTGGGAATCACAGAAACTTGGTGGGATGAAAGGCAAGTCTGGAATGTGAACATAGAAGGGTATCACCTTTTTAGAAAGGACAGGAAGGGAAAGAGGAGTGGGGGTGTGGCTTTATATGTCAGGGAAGGGATAGGATGCAGTGAGATAGAGTGCAGCACAGATGGGGATTTGGTAGAGGCAGTCTGGGTGAAACTTAGGGTTTTTGACAGGGAAAGAGACCTGACAGTGGGGGTATGTTATCGCCCTCCAGGTCAACTTGAGACCCTGGATGATGTCCTGACAGGCCAGATTCTAAGGGTATCTCGGGGGAGAGACACAGTAATTATGGGGGATTTCAATCTCCCGGATATTACTTGGGAGACTCACTCGGCGGTGACAGCCAGGTCATGTCGCTTCCTAGAAGCTCTAGAGGGTGAGTTTTTCACACAGAGGGTCCGAAAGGCGACGAGGGGAGGAAACATCCTGGACTTGGTCTTGACCAATAGGAAGGAGCTGATAGATGAAGTACAGATTAGGGGAGCTCTGGATGCGAGTGATCACTCCATCCTTTGCTTTGAGATCAGGGGACTGGGGCTGTGCAGCAGGGCGAGCACTAGAAGCTGGGACTTCAAGAGGGCCAACTTTGGCCAACTGAAGGCCAGGCTGGGGAAAGTCTCCTGGGATAGGTTACTGGAAGGTAAGCGAGTTGAGGAGGGGTGGATGGCACTCAAAAGGGAGGTTTTGGAGGCACAAGCCTTGACGATACCTCTAGTCAGTAAGGTGGGGAGGCGGAGGAGAGTGCCGCCATGGATGCGAAAGGATGTGGTTAGAGGGATTAGACGAAAGAAGAATCTCTGTAGGAAATGGGTACTGGGGGAAATAGACCAAAGGGTATACCGGGAGGAGGAGGCCCGTTGCAGAAGGATTCTTCGCAAGGCTAAGGCTGATTATGAGCTGAGCCTTGCCAAGAATATCAAGAGCAACAAAAAGGGCTTCTATCAGCATGTAAATAGGAAAAGGAAGGGGAGACAAGTGGTGGGGCCACTAAATAAGGAGGAAGGAGATCCAGTGACTGATATGAGGGAACAGGCACAGATGCTAAATGACTATTTTGCCTTTGTGTTCTCCCCAAAGCATGACGGGGGATATCCGTATAGGAGATTAGATGAGGCTGGGGACTTAGGGGAACAGATTAGAGTCATTGGACATTACAAAGGCGCCAGGCCCTGACAGGTTACACCCGAGAGTACTAAGAGAGTTGGCAGGGGTTCTCTCACGCCCGCTGGCCTCCATTATTGAGGCCTCGTGGAGAATGGGTGAAGTTCCAGAGGACTGGGGGGTGGCATTGGTGGTCCCAATTTTCAAAAAGGGTAGTAGGAAGGACATGGGGAATTATAGACCGGTTAGCCTTACGTCCATTGTAGGAAAAACAATGGAAAGGCTCATAATAGAGAGAGATCTAGTGATGCTAGATAGGGAAGGGAGGCTGACAGCCACACAACACGGCTTCCGCAAAAACAGGTCCTGCCAGACAAACCTTGTGGAATTCTATGACAAGGTTTCAAGATGGCTAGATGGAGGGGATGCAGTGGATGTGGTATACCTGGATTTCAGCAAGGCCTTTGACAAAGTGCCCCATGATATCCTGGTGGAGAAACTGAGGAGTTTTGGGATACACTAAAGCACTGTCCGGTGGATTAGGGCATGGTTGACTGACCGAAAGCAGAAGGTAACCATTAGCGGGGAATCGTCAGGATGGCAGCCAGTGACAAGCGGGGTCCCCCAGGGCTCTGTCCTGGGGCCGATCCTGTTTAATCTTTTCATTAACGACATGGAAGAAGGGGTGAACAGTCTGCTGGTCAAATTCGCAGACGACACTAAAACTGGAGCACTGGCCACAACTGAGGGGCAGGTACTCCAGATCCAAAAGGATCTGGACAGACTATGGAAGTGGGCAGGAGACAATAGGATGGCGTTCAATGTGGATAAGTGCAAGGTCTTGCACTTGGGGCATAGGAATAGCTGTCATAAGTACAGGTTAGGTGACAAGTGGCTGGAGAACAGCACTTGTGAAAGGGACCTCGGGGTACTGGTTGACCGCAGGCTAAACATGAGTCAGCAGTGTGATGCGGTGGTCAAGAGGGCGAATGCCACCCTTGGTTGCATAGCCAGAAGTGTGGCTTCAAGATCGAGAGAGGTATTACTACCACTCTACACGACACTGGTGCACCCACAACTGGAGTATTGTGTTCAGTTTTGGGCCCCTCATTACAGAAAGGATATAGCCAGGTTGGAGTCAGTGCAGCGTAGGGCCACAAGGATGGTGGCTGGTTTGCAGGGGATGCCGTATGAGGCAAGACTGAGGGAACTGGGTCTCTTCAGCTTGGAGAAGAGGAGACTCAGAGGGGATATGTTGGCGACATACAGGTATGTGAGGGGGTGTCACATGCAGATGGGTAGAGACCTGTTCTCCCCTGCAGAGGAAGGTAGGACGCGCTGCAACGAAGGAAAGCTCAGGGAGCCAAGGTTCCATTTGGATGCCAGGAAGCACTTCCTGACAGTCAGGACCCCGAGGGCATGGAATGGGCTTCCACGAGAGGTCGTTGAGGGCCCATCGGTGCGGGTGTTCAAAGACAGGCTGGACATGCACATGGTGGGCATGTTGTGAGCGAAGCCGGCTGGTGCCAGAGGTCGGACTGGACGGCCCGGGAGGCCCCTTCTGACTTGCTCTGTTTCTATGTTTCGATGTTTCAAACTAATCATCCTGCTCATAGCAGAGCTAGCATGATTGGCTTACCTACCTGAGTGCATGCAAGTAGAGCCTCAACTCTCAATGGGATTATAGGGATTCAGAAGGGTTGATTTAAGGTTTCCCCTCCAATTTTTTTCTGAAAATTCCACCTCTCTGATTTGGGGGCTAGGTGGTTAAAAAAAAACAACTGAAAAAAATCCATGTTGGACTTTGGGGACAAAAATTGGGGAGGGGGACGTTAAATCCCTCCTCCTGGATTGCCTGATCTGAATTGGGGCCACCCTCAAGTCTGTAAACTGAACACGCACGGCTGTGTCATGAGTGCTTAGCAGGATGTTTAGGTTGGCCCTCAGGTAGGCATTTGTACAGACCTCAGGGCTGAGTGGCTGCTCCATTCCATTTGTGGTGGAAGAGGGTACCTGAGGGTACCTGCTGACTCCTCTGCAACAATATGGGATTGGCACGTCATAGAGCAGCAGGCTGGGCATTATGGAAGTGGTACTCCAATACATCTGGAGAGCACCAGCTTGGAGAAGGCTGTTGCAAGCATGTAAAGTGTGCCAGGATGAATAGGAGAAGTGGCATATACTGGCTCTATCCAAATAGAGATGCCTATGAGTTCTCCTTTACAATGTACCTACACCTATTAAGAATAGCAGCTGAAATGTCTAGCTTTGATTTGCTTTTATTGCATCATAAAAAGAAAAAATATATAGACATTAGTCAGCACTTAGAATAAAAGGGTTTATTTTCAGTTGTTATTGCCACACTGATATGCCCTCTCCATAACAAAATAGTCTGAAGGTGACTCCTATCGAAGATTCATGCTGCCATCCGCCCAACGGCATCAGTGGTTCTGATACAATGGCAAGTCAATGACCAAGGATGCTCATTCCTTCCTTTCTCTGCCCCTGCTCAGTTTAACACAAAGTGCTAATTTTGATATTCAGTATCCCATGTCTTTGACTATGTGATCCTTTACAATGGCTATGGGCCCTGGACCTAGTCACTAAGTTCCATTCTCTTTCTCCAGATTAAGTGAGTAAGGATCATCACCTTAGTTTTTCATCTGCCAACACAAGTGCATTCTTCCAGGTTTTGTTATCATCAGTACAACTTTCACAAAGTTAGATATGCCTTGTTTCGAGGAGAGTTCTTTCCTACACCCATCAGTGTCTGTTTGGAAACCATCTGTCCCATTATTACAGCTGTATTGATTCTGAAATGGTTGAAGAGTCTATGAATTATCTTGATATTTCTGAACAGCCTTCTGCACGCACCTTTGGATTTGACCAGGGCTCTGTCACTTTTATGCTCACATGGCAATGTCACACTAGCGTAATTAAGGACTGTTTGAGAAGGTTTGTATGAGACTGCATGTAGGTGTGCTAAATAAATCAGTAGGCATTCCAAAGTCATTGGGCCTTCCTTCTTTGGACCTCAGTGTGATGATCCTTATTAAACTAGTTTCTTGAATCCTTTCTGAGATGTATGTGGGGCTTGCACTGCAGCTGGTTCGGAAGCTTCAACTCATGCATAATGTATGCACCTACATTTTGGGCTCAAGTGATGTTGATTCCCTACCCATTGTGCCGGTTGCTGGGACATTTCTAGGCCCATTTCAAGGGGCTGCTTTTCTGCTAGGCCTTACAGTGCATCAAAAGCAAACTATCTGAAGTGCTGATTGAAGTACCCACTTGAATCTGTGCAGAAATAAAAGCTGACTAGTAGGACCTGCTTGGGGCCCTGCCAGAGAGATTTATTTGGCTGGCTTTGGTGTAAGAGGCATGACCTTTTCCATGGTGGCACCTAGATTGTGAAACTCTCTCTCTACCAAACTTTGTTCCACCCTCACATCCTAGGCCTTCATAACAGCTTTATTGTTGTTTTTTATTTTGAGTGGGCTTTTCTGGAACTTTCACTGTACTTGTTTTAAGTAGTGAGCTGTCATTGAAATGTCTCTAGAGCCATATTTTATTTATTGGAACTCAAGCATTAGTATTTTATTAAAATAATAGTTATCTGACATATTGCTTTTTATGCTGCTGTTTTATATTTAAATTCTTTTGTTTTTCATGTATTTTATATATCTTATTTTGTTCTGACCAAGCTACATACCAAACGGAAGCATATAAATACATTTACGAATAAATATAAATAAATGTTAGATGTCTCAAATGTGAACATACAGCAGGATATAAGCCAAATAGTTGACCTGACAATAACCTTATAAAACCACAACATTTCAGTGTTACCTCATGCACTTCAATTCATCTCACAAGTCTGTCCTGAACATGCAAAGGAGGTTTCAGCCAGGAATACCATGGAATCAGAGACCTGCTATCTGTTTATTCAGAAATGGAGGTTTTCCTGTGTAAATAAGAATTCTGGACAAAAACGTGCTGCCATAACACATTTGGGAAAGAGGGAAGTGCACAGGCATAAGATAACAGGCCAAACCCAGTGAAGTATCCATACCTGCAGATACTGAAAACATTGCAAAGTACAGGAAGGAGCAAAACATCTTGATTATTGACAGAATTGTGAGAAACTGTCTCCTAAAGTTCCAAACATCCATATTGGTGCAACATCTTTACTGGGTCAACCAAAAGATCACAAAGGATGGGCAAACTTTCAAGATCTACAGATCTTCTCATCAGGTGAGACATTACAACAGGCAAGTTGAGAACAGGGGCAAAGGGAAACGGGAGGAAAAATAACTGACTAGATTGTGAAGTCACAGTGTCTGCATATTCAGAATTCCAGGAAGGCGGAAGCTCCTGGCATTCAGACTAAATTCTGCTGGTCACATGAGGTCTACAGGCTGTGTCGGAAGCTTGCTTCAGGCAGATCCTGCACCCATTTAAGAATGAGATGGAACAAGTTTCTTTCTTTCACAAAATATGCCTCCACCTCAGCAGTCTCTGGGTCCCTCCAGTTTTGTCCCTGTATGGCTAAGCAGAGTCAGCTCCTGGTAGTCATTCCTCCAAGCCTTCCCTCCAGGTAGGTTCACACATGGCATGTTAGTTGTTTGCTTTAGGGTTCTGGATGTCCCTGGTGGCATCCAATGATCCAATTTATCACGGTGTGTTTCCCCATCCCCTCATTCCCCTCAGTCCTCATTCTAGCTCCAGCATGCATCCCAGGTGCCCTTATTTTATGTTGGCTTGTGTTAGATTTCTATCCCAGCCTTTCCAGTAAGAAACCAAAGGCCTAGTCTCCTTGGGCTCTACATCAGCACCCTTTTTGCAATTGATCCACTGGTTTCCTTGTGAGAGAAAATCCACCCCCCTGGGCATCAGATCGTGAAAAAGAATTAATTTTCCGAACCCTTATAAGCCATGTGCCATGTACAACCTTTCCAAAAACTTAGGGGAGTTCAGTGCAGTTGCTTGACATTTACTCCAGCCTACTGCTTGCTCACCATCTCTTGTCACTTTCCTTGTCAACTGCATACTCCACCTCCATTTCCATTGCCAGAAAGGTTTTTTATAAAGGCCGCTTCACTGAAACAATTAAAAAACCCCACTTGCAAAGCACCTTCTCTCCAGCTGCTTTGGGATTTCCCTCCTGTTCTCACAATGAATTCACCCTTTTGTCCTGCAGCTGCCAATGCTTTGGGCTCCCCAACCCTACATCTGTAAGGATGAAGGCCAGGACTCACACAGAGGCACCCCAAGACAACACGGGATTTGATTCTGATGTGGAAGGGCAAGTGGCGACTGAAGCCGCCCAGGCCCCGAGACTGCAGTTGCTGGAGTTAGGTAGGAACAGCACTGGTGCTACCAAGCCATTCTGAACTCACGCAAATGTCAGCCAGAGCCAAGAGGAAGAGAAGGAGAGACTTGGCATTAGAGATGCCAGAGGGGGACATCAAATCAGGAGGAAGATCAGCAGGCGATGGAATGGCGGTCTAAGTGGGTCACTGCCCAAGAGACTCCTCAAGGAAAGGATCCACCCTGAAGGGAGGGTTTGTTAGCATGCCTAGTCTGAAGAGGGCGGCACTGCCTATTTCCTGATAGTTTGGCTTCAGCTCTCATCTTGCTGCCCTAGATTAAGCAACTCACTTTCTCAGGTGCTAAAACAGCTTGACTCTTTCTTGGCCATTGTCAACAGCATGCCCTACTGCATAACCTGAGGCTATAGCAGCTCCTTTGCACCTTTCCCCATGACAAATTACTTGGGATCATGAATCAGTGGCTTGTCTCTGGCAGGAGGTAGGGCAACCTGAGTACACCATAACTCACAAAAAGAAAATAATTATCTGAGCTCTTACAAATGCAGGACCATGCTCACCAGCTATTTATTTATTTTCAGGGATTTGTGCAAAACTGCCTCTCTGGTATTTAGCCATATATAATGCTCTTGTCTGCATCCTCCACTTTGGTATTTCCCTTGCTAGTGCACACTTCTTTTTGAGATGGCTACTTCACATTACACAGAAGGAAGAACACCCACTCACAAAGTGCCTTCTTTGCCTTTGCCCAGCCCCTCTTCCTCATTGCTTGTTTGCATATATGCTTATAAGATGCAGAGCACTGAGCAGGAGCAGTAAACATATGCCAAAGTCATAGCAAAGAAGTGAAACAGGGTGAAATTTCAAGACAGACCAGGAATGCTAAAAGGAAAGTTGAACCAATCTCATGGCAGAGAAATAAAAACTGAGTCCAAAATAGCACAAATGGCAAGGCAGAGCAGTCAAATAGAGGCAAATATTTACACAAATTTTCTAGCAGGTGTCATTCACTCCAGCACACTTGTGCAGGACTGAAAATAAAATTTAAAAGGTGTGAATGTGTTTAGGATGCTCGCCTGTGTCCTTTCTTTGCTGTTTTTAGGAACGAGGGGCAGTGGGCACTGAGAAAGAACAAGGGAGGGCGGCAAGGTTGCGAGGGGTGGCAGCACTTTCTGCTAGTCTGGCAAGCTGGCTGCTGCCATTCCCAAGAACTCATGATGAGATCACTCTGCTGAGATTGACCGGCTGAACAGGCCACCAGGGACACCCACAGCCCTAAAACAAGCTGCTAGCTCTCAGGATGGCTTCCGAGAGCTAACAAGCCATGCTGCAGAAACTGCAGTGGGTTCACATGACATGCCATCCCAGCATGGCTGATTAGCCAGAGCAGTTGCAGTTGTGGTGCAAACCAGGCCAAAGTGGCTCTTATTCCTCCTGTCTGCAGCCACAAACCTCCTACCTAATTCCACATGCATCCAAGTGTCTCTAGGATTTTCCTGTGCTGTTTTTGCGAGGATGAGCACCAGATCAGCTCTGTTTGCCACAGTGATGTTGTTCCTAATGATTTTATACAGAAAACTGAAATGCTATCAATCTTATTGCACTTTGATCTTCGCAGCATTTAAATTCATGGAGCTCACCACTGCATGATGTGCTTAGGATCAGTTGTCTTAGCCACTGTTTTTTTCCCTTTCCTTTCATAAAAGCAACCAATTTGGGGAATAAAAGTCTAAAAACAAAGCCATTGACATAAGGCTGCTACATACATTGAGTACCCCCTCGAAATAGGAAAATTGCAACAGATGGAAAGATGTAATAAAAACATTTTATGATCCATGTGGCAAGCCAAGCAACTATAAAATGGCAGCAGATAGAAAACAGAATTACAGAATTTCAGCATTGCTAGCTATTTTCCCTGGAAGCAGTTCAGGAATGAAACAAGGCAAACAAATGTCACCCTGTTTGGGGGATATCTGCATGGACAGATAAGATTGTGTTGCAGAAATTAGATAGCATGGAGCATCAGAAAAAAATCTGCCCTCAGATGCCTTCCAAGTGTAAAGGAGTCTCAGTATCTCTCTCTCCTCTCTCTCTCTCTCTCTCTCTCTCTCTCTCTCTCTCTCTCTCTCTCTCTCTCTGTCTCTCTCTGTCTCTCTCTCTCTCTCTGTGTGTGTGTGTGTGTGTGTCTCCTGGTACTGACAGAGGTCTTGTTGGTACATCATACTTGGTAAATGAAACACCTCTGGCAGTCCACTGTGTTTGTGCAAAAACAGGGAAATATAATCAGTAAAGAGTATATGCACTGCTGGTCTTAAAATTAGGTCCTGTCAGGTAGCCCTTAGAAACATAGAAACAGAGCGAGTCAGAAGGGGCCTCCCGGGCCATCTAGTCTGACCTCCGGCACCAGCTGGCTCCGCTCATGACATGCCCACCATGTGCATGTCCAGCCTGTCTTTGAACACCCTCACCGATGGGGCCTAAACGACCTCCCGTGGAAGCCCATTCCACGCCCTCGGGGTCCTAACTGTCAGGAAGTGCTTCCTGGCATCCAAATTGAACCTTGGCTCCCTGAGCTTTGCTCCATTGGAGCGTGTCCTGCCTTCCTCTGCAGGGGAGAACAGGCCTCTCCCCATCTCCATGTGACACCCCCTCACATACCTGTCTGTTGCCAACATATCCCCTCTGAGTCTCCTCTTCTCCAAGCTGAAGAGACCCAGTTCCCTCAGTCTTGCCTCATACGGCATCCCCTGCAAACCAGCCACCATCCTTGTGGCCCTACGCTGCACTGACTCCAACCTGGCTATATCCTTTCTGTAATGAGGGGCCCAAAACTGAACACAATACTCCAGTTGAGGGTGCACCAGAGTCGTGTAGAGTGGTAGTAATACCTCTCTTGATCTAGAAGCCACACTTCTGGCTATGCAACCAAGGGTGGCATTCGCCCTCTTGACCACCGCATCACACTGCTGACTCATGTTTAGCCTGCGGTCAACCAGTACCCCAAGGTCCCTTTCACAAGTGCTGTTCTCCAGCCACTTGTCACCTAACCTGTACTTATGACAGCTATTCCTATGCCCCAAGTGCAAGACCTTGCACTTATCCACATTGAACGCCATCCTGTTGTCTCCTGCCCACTTCCATAGTCTGTCCAGATCCTTTTGGATCTGGTGTATCTGCTCCTCAGTTGTGGCCACTGCTCCAGTTTTAGTGTCATCTGCGAATTTGATCAGCAGACTGTTCACCCCTTCTTCCATGTCGTTAATGAAAAGATTAAACAGGATCGGCTCCAGGACAGAGCCCTGGGGGACCCCGCTTGTCACTGGCTGCCATCCCGACGATTCCCCGCTAATGGTTACCTTCTGCTTTCGGTCAGTCAACCATGCCCTAATCCACCGGACAGTGCTTTGGTGTATCCCAAAACTCCTCAGTTTCTCCACCAGGATATCATGGGGCACTTTGTCAAAGGCCTTGCTGAAATCCAGGTATACCACATCCACTGCATCCCCTCCATCTAGCCATCTTGAAACCTTGTCATAGAATTCCACAAGGTTTGTCTGGCAGGACCTGTTTTTGCGGAAGCCGTGTTGTGTGGCTGTCAGCCTCCCTTCCCTATCTAGCATCACTAGATCTCTCTCTATTATGAGCCTTTCCATTGTTTTTCCTACAATGGACGTAAGGCTAACCGGTCTATAATTCCCCATGTCCTTCCTACTACCCTTTTTGAAAATTGGGACCACCAATGCCACCCTCCAGTCCTCTGGAACTTCACCCATTCTCCACGAGGCCTCAAAAATGGAGGCCAGCGGGCGTGAGAGAACCCCTGCCAACTAAGTACTCTCGGGTGTAACCCATCAGGGCCTGGTGCCTTTGTAATGTCCAATGCCCTGAGGAGCCCCTCGACTTCAAGGGGGGTGACTCTAATCTCTGCCCCTAAGTCCCCAGCCTCATCTAATCTCCTATACGGATATCCCCCGTCCTGCTTTGGGGAGAACACAGAGGCAAAATAGTCATTTAGCATCTGTGCCTGTTCCCTCATGTCAGTCACTGGATCTCCTTCCTCCTTATTTAGTGGTCCCACCACTTGTCTCCCCTTCTTTTTCCTATTTACATGCTGAAAGAAGCCCTTTTTGTTGCTCTTGATATTCTTGGCAAGTCTCAGCTTGTAATCAGCCTTAGCCTTGCGAAGAATCCTTCTGCAATGGGCCTCCTCCTCCCGGTATACCCTTTGGTCTATTTCCCCCAGTACCCATTTCCTATGGAGGCTCCTCTTTCGTCTAATCCCCCTAACCACCTCCTTTCACATCCATGGCGGCACTCTCCTCTGCCTCCCCACCTTACTGACTAGAGGTATCGTCAGGGCTTGCGCCTGCAAAACCTCCCTTTTGAGTGCTATCCACCCATCCTCAACTCGCTTACCTTCCAGTAACCTATCCCAGGAGACTTTCCCCAGTCTGGCCTTCAGTTGGCCAAAGTTGGCCAAAGTCCCAGCTTCTAGTGCTCGCCCTGCTGCACGTCCCCAGTCCCCTGATCTCAAAGCAAAGGATGGAGTGATCACTCGCATCCAGAGCTCCCCTAATCTGTACTTCATCTATCAGCTCCTCCCTATTGGACAAGACCAAGTCCAGGATGTTTCCCCCCTTTGTCGCCTCTCGGACCCTCTGTGTGAAAAACCCACCCTCTAGAGCTTCTAGGAAGTGACATGACCTGGCTGTCACCGCCGAGTGAATCTCCCAAGTAATATCCGGGAGATTGAAATCCCCCATAATTACTGTGTCTCTCCCCCAAGATATCCTTAGAATCTGGCCTGTCAGGACATCATCCAGGGTCTCAAGTTGACCTGGAGGGCGATAACATACCCCCACTGTCAGGTCTCTTTCCCTGTCAAAACCCCTAAGTTTCACCCAGACTGCCTCTACCAAATCCCCATCTGAGCTGCATTCTATCTCACTGCATCCTATCCCTTCCCTGATGTATAAAGCCACACCCCCACCTCTCTTTCCCTTCCTGTCCTTTCTAAAAAGGTGATACCCTTACTCACCAAAGCGTAAGAAGCACTTTACAAGATGAAAGAGTTGCAGGATTAGGTCCTTTATTTCAAGTGAAATCCACTTCAAAGCAACCCCCAGATCATTCCTCGCTGATTAGTGTGTTTGTGTGTGTGTGAGAACCCTTGGGGTTATATAGTGTCCCAAAGAGCCCAAACCTTCTTTACAAAATGAGGACTCAAATATGGCTCTTGGATGTATGAGCCCATACTGTAGCAAAATTGAGAACTGCCACACCAAAGCAGCAACAGTACAACTGTGCAGAATAACGCAGGTCAGTGATGCTCACCTGTAAAATGTAAAGCCACTTTTGGGGAGGTACTGTATTTTTTGCTCTATAAGACTCACTTTTTCCCCCCTCAAAAGTAAGGGGAAATGTCTCTGCGTCTTATAGAGCGAATATGTGTGTGCAGTAAGTCTGTCAGATGTGCAGCCCATGGGGAAGTGATGGGGAATGTGCCTGTGATGAGGTGCCCATTTGATTCAGAATATTTTTTTTTCTTGTTTTCCTCCTCTAAAAACTAGGTGCATCTTATGGTCAGGTGCGTCTTATAGAGCGAAAAATACGGTAATTCTTAACCTCCTAACTAGTATTATACATCCTTAAAGGCAATGCAAATGATGTGACAGCCTGAGGTGGCCTGTTCATAGTCAATGTCAAGTTAATGCCTTAGCTGCCTTTTCCCAAGTAGCAGTTATAAAGTAACATATGCAGATTTTATGTGGATAGGTGTCCTCTTTTCAGGCGATGCATGTCCTCTTTTCTGGCAATTCACAAAGGTCCACTTTCATGCTCACTCTGGCTTGCTTCTTTGTTTACTGGGTTTTGAGTGCTGTGGGCTTGGCATCTTTTTCCCCATATGCATGTATAGCTTGCCATATCATTATCTTTTTTAAAAAATCTATGGTTGACCTGGAATTCATCATGACAAAACTCACGTGGCTCTTTCCATGGTTCCAGACGGTGAAAAAAAGTTCTATCGAAATCACTGGAATTCCTCCATGTGATTAGTTGTGTCCTTTGAGTTTTACAGCTGGTGGAGGAGGACTTTTGAGACGTCAAAGCTTCCCTAGGAACCCTTTCAGGACGAGCACAAACAAGAGACAACATAGGCCATATATCTGCATTTTCTCTGCTCCAGCTCCTGGCATGTCCCTGTACATCTAACTTAAAGAATAGCTCTCCCTGCTCCTTTCAGTTCAAAGAACACTGGAATAATTTTATTCTTCCATCAGAACTAACCCCTGAACTTGCACCACATGGGTTTGCCTCCATGATCCTGTGTCCTCTGGTGGGAGAAGCCACTTCAAGTACTCCCTGGTGCATGTAGACATGGCATTGATCACATTGTTCCAGTCCATGTAGCTTTAGGTTTGAATATTAAATGGACATTGTAAAGGGGGGGGGGTATTTAGCATGTAGATTTTTTAAAAAATGCGGATAGCATCTGAAGCACAGGGATGGAAAACCCCAATTGATGCTAAGAGGCAGGATTTCCCCGAAATGCAAATGGCAGGTTCGGAGAAGGGATTTCCCCAAGGACCCAGACTCTGGAACTCCTTGCACCCAGGATATTGGGTTGGCTGTCTTTCTGATGGCATGGCATTTAGATGGCAGGTAATCACAATTTTATGATAGCAAGCACATGGCACATTCAGTTCATGATTCCTGATGTCTTTTGCTTTTCGGGGTGGCTGGTTGTCTCACATTTCTTGTTTGTCTCACATCCTTTTGAATCACACGGCTGGTTGTCTCACATTTCAAGATGACTTTCTTGTTTGTCTCACATCCTTTTGAATCACAAGCCACTTTGGACATCAGCTACAAGCAGTAGAAAGTCGTATGTGTGTGTGTGTGTTGGGAATTATGTGCAATGGCTGGAGAATGTGCAAAATTCCTTTTCCATTAGCAGGTTATCTGTATATTCTCCATGAGGCATGAGACATATACACAATGACCAATTGGTATGCACTTTAGCCATTGAACTCACATTGCTTGTTTGCCTGTCTGTCTGTGTATCTCCCATTACCTACTTATATTAGAGATGCTCCTAGAAAACAAAATGCATCACTTTCCTAGTCATCACATCATTGACACATTGCATCATTGTTTGCCGGGGATCCCCTTTCAAACATGCTGCTTCAGAAAAATTGCACAGCAGCCCCTTGAGAAATATGGAATTCTTCTCTCTGAAAAATGTCCAAATATCATACCAGCAAAGAGAGCCACATAACCTTTAAGGCCTGCTAGTTCTCCTTCCCACCCATCCTGACCCCTTTCTCAAGCTATCAGGGAATTATATTACCTGCAACAGCTGAATCTCATTAGTACCATAATCACAACAAATATTTTAAAGGTCTAGAAAGTTGTGAAAAGAAATTTGCTTTCCTTGGGGAGCCGCTTTACCCTGCACTCTTGGTGGAAGTTGTGTCATAAATGACTCATTTTCGAGAAACATCACATGACTCTGTTATGCTTTCATTAAAAGGATATGAATCAAGAGGGGGATGAGCAGCAGAAAAGCCTGGCTCGGAGTCAAACATCAACACTGACCCCTCCCTCTTTCCTGACATCATCAAGTCCTGGTCCATCTGTACTGTCGAGTCTAAATTGAGTTCAAGGGTCTAAGGAGTTTTTATATTTTCAGAGTTTTCCTCAATTCCCTTTCACATTCCTTTTTTGAATGAGTGTCTGCTGAAAGTCAGGAGAAATTCTCCGGGCAATTCAATGTATAATTTATTTTGTTAGCTTCATAGTTCATCCCAGGGCTGGCCCAGAATGTTTTGTTACAGAAGTGAGGACAAAATGGCCCTGTCCCACCCTTCTGACCTGGATAATGAATCTTACTTCATGACTGCTGATGAGACAGCATCTCTTCACCTGGGCCAGCTTCAGAGTGTAGGCTATGTAGCAGAGACTCATTGCCCTCCTAGTGCCTCCAGTCACAATGACGAGGTTAAATTTCCTGATGCCCTAAACAGCTGCACCCTAGCAAAGCTGGTCATGGAAGGGGAGGTGACTCTGGATTTAATCCCACACAGAAACTAGAACAAGATGTGAGTGTTGTTGAACCAACCGGAAACAAGGATCACAGTGCTGCTAGATACCTGTATGTGCGGAAAATGGCCAGGAAAGGCCAACACAGTCACATTTGACTTCAGGAGAGGAAACTTCTCTAAAATGTGGGCACTGGTTAAAAAAAGGGAGATGAAAAGGACATTCCAGAGGGTTGAATCCCTTAAAAATGCTTGAAGGTTCTTAAAGACCACAGTAATAGCAGCTCAGCTGGAATGTATACCACAAATTAGGAAAGGGAGCACCAGGTCCAAGGAGTCACTGGCATGGGAAATGAGCATTGTGAAGAAAGCTGTTAGAGAAGATTCCTTCAGAAAATGGGAGTCTGCACAAATGAGAAGAAAAGGGAGGATGAGCTTGCATGAAGGAGATGCAAGTGGACAATAAGAAATACTGGTTTGGTTTGGTTTGGTTTTGGTTTTTTGTCCTCTGTAAGCCATCCAGAGACTTTAAACAATGGGACAGCATAGAAAAACGTTAAAAAAATAAATACCAAAAAAAAACACATCAAGGCCAATAATGAAGGTTGTGCCAAACATATCAGAAGAATGAAATAAACTAGGGCAGCCTTTGGAGTGTTGACCCACAACTGAATTAAAAGAGTATTAAAGGAGGGCATGGAGGGTATGGAAAAGCGAATTCTTTTAATCTGTCTTCACTACAGAAGATGTAGGAAAAGATACCTGTGCCCGAACCAGTGTTCTCAGGAAGAAAGTTTGAGGAACTGAGGCAAACTGTGATAATAAAACATTGTCCTCAAATGTATCGGCAAATTGCAAGTTGATGTCTGTTTGTTGGTGCATGTTTGGCCAGGTAGAATCCCATCTTTGCCTGTATGCTGAATGAGATCTTGGGGCTACGGCAGAGTGCTTGATGAAAATGTTGGCCCAGTGTGAAAGAGGCAAACTTTGTGGTAGGCAGCATTAGAAAAGGCATTGCAAATAAAATGGTCAGTATCCTATTGGCCTGATGTGACCATGCTTGGTACACTGCATGCAGTTCCGGTCAGCACACCTCAAAAAGGAATTGTGGATTAGGAAAAGTGCAGACAAAAGCAACTGAAATGATCAAGAGGCTGCAGCAACTCCCCTCCATCTGTTGCGACATCTGGGATGGCTTAGCTCAGAGAAAAGGTGTGTGGAGGAGGCAGGACAGAGATGCACTGAGTTCTGCATGCAGATATTTTTATCGCTCCCTTGTAGTGCTCCAAGAATGGGTCTTCCTATTGAGTCAATTGGTGGGAGGCTGAGGACAGAGAAAAGAAAATTGTTCATCTCACAGTGCTTAGTTGAACTGTGGAATTCAGGGCAAGACAAAGTGATGAGCAGCACTTTGGCTGGCTTTAAAAGGGGATGGTGTGAATGCGTGGCTGAGAAAGCTGCAAATGGCTCCTGGTCCTGAGGAAGAACGCCTGTGTACACCCGTTGCTGGGGAACATGGGTGAGAGGGTGGTGTGGGACTCATGTCCAAGGACTGTGGGCACAACTGGCAGGATTTGAACTTCAGACGTGACAAGAAATGTATATGATTATTAATCTTTTGCAGTGAGGGGAGGGATAAAAACTTTGTTCCTGCTTCAGACCTCAGATGTAAATACTGTGTGTTGGGAGAGGGGACCGGAGAAGACCTGCTGTGGGAGTGGAGTTTGTGAGTACAACCTCAAGGTATCAAAATTGTTGAGAGAAGCAGGACCAGCCCAAGATAGGTTGATGCCTGAGCCAAGGACAGGAGGGTGCCCCACCCTGTTCCATATACCAAATCCGATGGGCATGGCTCTTACTTCAGCACTGGTGGGGGGACAGCGCTCTCCGCACCTGAAGGCAGCAGGCTTAGTGCATAGAGGGCAGGCTTCATGGCACGGATGGGCACAGACAGTGGGGCCACTTGGCAGAGAGGGCCTTGATGCCCCTCACCCTACTGATCAGGCCTGGATTGTCTTTCTCCACAGCTCTGCTGAGCTTCTGCTCCCCGTGCAGCAAGTTCCTGGCTGAAGGCCATGCTCATTTAGCATCAGGAGGTGTTTCTGGGGGCTTTGGCACTGCTGAACCCTTGGCAAGGAGGGAGGGATGATAGCTCAGGGGAAAAGGGAATGCTACACCTGGCGGAGGTGCTGGCCCTCCCCTGTAGCATCTCCATCTTGACAGGCATGAGAGAACTGTGGGGCTGCACAAGGCAGCCCAAACCTCCAGCACCAGTCCTCCCCACAGCCAAGCAAGCCCCCTGACAGCTGCATGCTCAGTGAGGCCAAACTGAGCTTCAGGTCCTTGCCTGAAGCGCCATGCACACAAGTTGGCATAGAACTATGGGCCTAAAGTCAACCAATGCACCATCAATGTGAAGAGAAGCAGAGGCAGACCTCACCTGTGAAACCCCATCACTTGTGATACATGAAGGGCTTTGTCTGAGACGCAGCACCATCCCCTTGCTGTGAGGTGAACTTCTTCAACCCTTAATCCTGCAGCCCTCAATCCATGAAGCACAAATATGATTGACAGATGATGCTTGAGGGTCCTTTTAGAATGCCAGAACTGATCCACTGATTGTGGATCTTTCTAGAACTCCTAAGAATGGATTTTAGTGGGTTGAAAAAAGATCACTCAGTCTAGAGAACAGAAGCATTGTGGTTGATGGAAGCTAACTGTGGCTACTTAAGTCTGTCACTGTTATTTATTTGGAATTAAAATCCATAGTTACCTTGGCATGAACTGTAACGACAACAGCACCACATGGCCTTACATAGTCCTTGATCTTATAATTCAAGGTATAAAACTCTTGGCCTGTGGCTTTTTCCTTGTTTCTTCAGAGACGTAGTTTTCACTCGGGAAAGATCTCCATAGCCATCATCGCAGTTATGGAATAAAGTTTGGAAACAGGGCAGTGTTTCCATCTTCAAGGCCTGAAGCAAGCAAGAAAGCAAATAAATATATTTACTGTCTAAGTTATGTTCTCACCTGAAACATGTTTACTTGGAAACAAAATTCCATTTAATTTAGCAGAGCTTTCTGAGGACTGAAACTAGGTTAGACTCATCTTCAATGTGTTTAGTAGGAGAGATGTTTATTGGGTTCAAGTGGACCTACTTATAATTTTCACCTCCATATTTTAAATGTTCAACACAACTTTTTGCATAAAAAGCCTAAAGGTGTGTCTTTAAAAGTATTTCTCCAGACAGTTTGTGCACACAGGTGTTTTGTTAGAATTCTTCCTAACTTATGAATTGCTCACACTGTTCATATTCGAGTTTATAAAGTTGCAAACTAATGATAATCTATGCCTAATAATATTTTCTTCTCAGAAAATCCTGGCTAAGGCATAAGTTAACCATTCCCTTTATTCCTGTAACAACCCATGTTAGATAGGGATCTGTACAAAATTCGCTCTGGTGAATTTTGTGTGACCAATTCACCCAGTCTCCATTTCCTGAACCAGAATGCAATTTGTGGCTGAAAATCTGTACATTTGCAAGTTTGCAGTGCTTTCCACAAAACAAATCATAGGGCTGACAACATGGTCTAAATAAATAAATATTCAGCAAATGCACAAAGCACAAAACACAGGAATATTACAGAACTATGCTTTGGTCAATGGGCGCATGTCCCCAGATATGCACAGAAATGCATGCATTATAAAAATGCATATACATGTCCATATGGATTTTTTTGAAGCAAACTCATGTGGAGAAGGGACAGAGCAAGCTTGACCTAAAAAAACTGACAGTCCCTCCAAGGTCAATATTTATCAATCCCTATAGAAGAGCAATTCCCCTTAATGACAACTTTTAAAAATTAGTTTATTCAAGCATGACTATGAAAGGTCTGAATCACCATTTGCAGCAGATAGTCTGTCATTTATATATTACCACAGAGGCTTTTCTTCTACCTGAAAAAAATGTGATTAATGTTCACACACACAACGATACATCTGAAGATGAAAGCTGATTGTGCTAATGAGGAGAATAAGGTGAAACAGGCCATTAAAATAGCTCAGAGTGGGAGTAAATGGGAGGAGCAATCCACACTGGCGATGAAGGCAGCATTGTTAGCCTGAGAAGTTTTGGCATTACTCACATGCTGGGTTCACATGACACAGCAAGCAACCCAGCTTGGCTTCCATGGCATGCAGATTTTTTCAATTTACTGATCAGACAATCACATAGTTAGCTGGGCAACAAGGTTTCCACACTCCCTGCTCCTTTCTCCTGGCTTTGCTATGCATCCTGGCAGCACCCACAAGCAAACCCCCCAAGCTTTCCCTCTTCTTGCCCATGCACCACAGTAGCCTCCTCTAGATGGGTCTGCTGTAGTCTTGAGGTGGGTTTCCCCCTTCCCCTTCCTGGATGCACCTCGAGTCTGCAATGCTTCCCATCCACTCCAGCTTCTACAGAGATTTTTATTAAATGAAAATAAAGTTTCCTTATGATTCTTCCATTCTCCTTCTGTGTATTTTAGCACTGTCTCACTGTTGTGAAATGGATACATCACTCAGCCAAAGTGAACAAGGATGTGCCTGTTGCTTAGGGCACTGAAGGCAATAGAGATGAAAGGCTAGAAGCAACCACTTCCACAGCCACTCTTGCCAGGGGACTCTATGGCATTTTCACTCCAAAATGGTAAAATGATGATCCTTAGTCTGGATGACCAGAAAAGCCATGGTGAAGAATGGAAACCTTAGAACAGACCATTGATTTTTTTTCCTATGATTTCAGAAGACTAATCCTACCATGCAGGGACTCTGGAAATGGGTCCAGATGACACAACCAGCCCACAGCAGTAAGATGCCACCATGGCTTCTTGTGTTGTGTGGAGCCACCCACTGTGTGCATGGCCTAAGCCCCACCATTGCAGTTGGCTGCAAGAGCTCTGTAATAACGGGGATTTATTTCACAGTTAGGGATGCGGGTGTAGGGCAGCTTGGCTGGGTGAGACAAGGGGACGAGTTTCTCTCGTGAGTCATGGGGAGCAAGGAAGTAGGGGCCACAGTCTTCTGGGATGGGAAGGATGCAGCCATTCTCAGCTGAGATGAAGACTCCAGCCTAGATAAATGTTACCTGCTCACATAGGCCAACAGTGCCACCTAGGGGGTCAGGAGCTTGGCACCTCTGCTGAGAAGTAACATCCTGGTTTTGTTCCCAGTACACATTCCCAGGTTGTTGTTGTTAGTCGCGAAGTCGTGTCCGACCCATCGCGACCCCATGGACAACATTCCTCCAGGCCCTCCTGTCCTCCACCTTCTCCCGGAGTCCACTCAAGCCCACACCAACCACCTCAGTGACTCCATCCAGCCACCTCATCCTCTGCTGTCCCCTTCTTCTTTTGCCATCTATTGTTCCCAGCATTAGGCTCTTCTCCAGGGAGTCCTTCCTTCTCATTAGGTACCAAAGTATTTGAGTTTCATCTTCACTATCTGGCCTTCTAAAGAGCAGTCAGGGTTGATCTCCTCTAGGACTGACCGGTTTGATCGTCTTGCGGTCCAAGGGACTCGCAGGAGTCTTCTCCAGCACCACAACTCAAAGGCCTCAATCCTTTTGCGCTCGGCCTTCCTTATTGTCCAGCTTTCACAGCCATACATTGCAACTGGGAAAACCATAGCCTTGACTATACGCACTTTTGTTGGCAGGGTGATGTCTCTGCTTTTTAGTATGCTGTCTAGATTCGCCATAGCTTTCCTCCCCAGGAGCAAGCGTCTTTTAATTTCTTGGCTGCAGTCCCCGTCTGCGGTGATCTTGGAGCCCAGGAAAATAAAATCTGTCACTACCTCCATTTCTTCCCCATCTATTTGCCAGGAAGTGAGAGGACCGGATGCCATGATCTTAGTTTTCTTAATGTTGAGTCTCAGGCCAACTTTTGCGCTCTCCTCCTTCACCCGCATCAAGAGGCTCTTCAGTTCCTCTTCACTTTCTGCCATGAGAGTGGTATCATCTGCATATCTGAGGTTGTTGATATTTCTCCCAGTAATCTTGATTCCAACTGGTGATTCATCTAGCCCTGCCTTTCTCATGATGTGCTCTGCGTATAAGTTAAATAGGCAGGGCGACAGTATACAGCCTTGCCGAACTCCTTTCTCAATTTTGAACCAATCAGTGGTTCCATGTCCAGTTCTCACTGTTGCTTCTTGACCTGCATATAGGTTTCTCAAGAGACAAAATCTCTGTAAGAACTTGTCACAATTTGTTGTGATCCACACAATCAAAGGCTTTAGCGTAGTCAATGAAGCAGAAGTAGATGTTTTTCTGGAACTCCCTGGCTTTCTCCATGATCCAGCGTATGTTGGCAATTTGGTCTCTAGTTCCTCTCCCTCTTCAAAATCCTGCCTGTACTTCTGGTAGTTCTCGGTCCACATACTGCTGGAGCCTAGCTTGTAGGATTTTGAGCATCACTTTGCTGGCATGTGAAATGAGTGCAATGGTGCGGTAGTTTGAACATTCTTTGGCATTGCCCTTCTTGGGGATCGGAATGTAAACTGACCTTTTCCAATCCTGTGGCCACTGTTGAGTTTTCCAAATTTGCTGGCATATTGAGTGTAGCACTTTAACTGCATCGTCTTTCAGGATTTTGAATAGCTCAGCTGGAATGCTGTCACCTCCACTAGCTTTGTTGTTGCTCAGACTTCCTAAGGCCCATTTGACTTCACATTCCAGGATGTCTGGCTCGAGGTCAGTGACCACCCCATCGTGGTTATCAGGGATGTTAAGCTCTTTCTTGTATAGTTCTTCTGTGTAATCTTGCCACCTCTTCTTAATCTCTTCTGCCTCTGTTAAGTCCCTGCCATTTTGGTCCTTTATTATGCCCATCTTTGCATGAAATGTTCCCTTCATATCTCCAATTTTCTTGAAGAGATCTCTGGTCCTCCCTATTCTATTGTTTTCTTCTATTTCTTTGCACTGTTCATTTAGGAAGGCAATCTTATCTCTTCTAGCTGTTCTCTGGAATTCTGCATTCAATTGTTTGTATCTTTCTCTTTCTCCCTTGCCTTTCGCTTCCCTTCTTTCCTCAGCTATTTGTAAAGCTTCCTCAGACAGCCATTTTGCTTTCTTGCATTTCTTTTTCTTTGGGAAGGTTTTAGTTGCTGCCTCTTGTACAATGTTGCGAACCTCCGTCCATAGTTCTTCAGGCACTCTGTCTATCAGATCTAATTCCTTAAATCTATTTGTCACCTCCACTGTATATTCATCAGGGATATGATTTAGGTCATACCTGAGTGGCCTAGTGCTTTTCCCTACTTTCTTCAACTTAAGCCTAAATTTTGCCACCAGAAGCTCATGATCTGAGCCCCAGTCAGTTCCTGGTCTAGTTTTTACTGACTGTATAGAACTTCTCCATCTTTGGCTGCAGAGCACATAGTCAATCTGATTTCTGTGTTGACCGTCTGGTGATGTCCATGTGTAGAGTCGTCTCTTGGGTTGTTGGAAAAATTCCCAGGTTAGTCTTTTACAATATTCCAACTGGCCAAACTTGGCGAGTCTTTCTGTAATTTAAAATCATTAAAAAGATGGAACCAGATGCTAAATTGGCTACCTAGATCATTTACATTTGAAATGGAGGCTCTCTCGCCATTGGGTCTAACAACAGTCAGACAAAAGGCTGGCTTTTCCTGGTCTCAAATCCCCATAAATAGGTGAATCATAACTTGAAAACTGTCTCCGTGGGAGCATCCCAGTACAGGGTCATATTATTTTTTCAGTCTTTTGCTAAAAGGAGCTCTGCAGCACATACTGTGAAACCTAAAGCTTTGTTGAAGCGGCTAAAATGTAACTCAGTACATCACATGAACTTTATGGATTTGCAGATCTTTGTGTATGATTTGTTGCCTTCCCCCTTTCTGCCCATCTTCTCCCCAGCCATCCCACGCATCCCTTTCCCACATTAACTTATTTATGTCCTTGGACATTTGACCCAAAAGGGACTTTATTCTTGAATTCCTCACTAAAATCTTCCCTTGTGATAAGACCAGGCAGGGTTGAGCTACTCCCCGAGAACACGGGGTTCACAAGGTCCTACTGGACTTTGGGAAGGGAAATGGAAGGTGCCTTATTCTTCTTTTCTTTAATTTTTCCCAAGAGTTGGGGTGGGAGGAGGAGGCTCTGGAACACGCAGTCAGCAGACAGGACAGTGCAGGAGCACTTTGATCCTGATGGATGGGAGCCTATTATGACTTTTTTCCTTGAAGAAAACCTTATCAGAGAGTGAAAGAGGTTGGCAGCCACTCCCTTATTTATTTATTATACAGAGTGTGCCAAAAAATGTATACTCATACACATTTTAAGAAAGGGAAAAAAATGTTCTTAAAAGTTTATGAAAAACTGCCGCATGGTGATGCTAGCATTCATGATGATTAACAATACATGGCATAAAACAGTACACATAAAAGCAATATTAAAATCTATCTATTAAAATATCTGTTGAATAAAAAGGTCTTTACCTAGCACTAGCAGAACAATGACTTTGCCTCCTTGGGGAAGATGCCCTTTGTATTCCAGAACAGACAGGAATCTTCTTCACATTTTTTCTTATTCTCCATCCTCTCCAGCAAGTGTTCCACCTCTCCTCCAATAAGTGAGCACACCCAGACACCTTAGGGATGGCTGTACTTTGGTTCCTCTTAGTTGCCTTCCAGTCAGAGCTTCCTCCCGTTCCCTTGGCTGCCTGCCCTTGCTATTTGGGGCTCAGAGAGCATCCAAGAGACATTTTGAGAAAGCCTGGAGAAAACAATGGAAAAGTTCCACAGAGAATGACCAAAAACTAAACCTAAACTAGGACTGAAAGCAAAATAAGTAAAGTCCAACTGAGTGGTTTCCTTTTGTGCTTCCCGGCTGTACAGTTAGTGACAAAGTCTGGTCATTTGCTGTATAATACATGAAACAATCCCTAAGTTCAACTAGAACACCCACCCACCCCACAAAAGCCATAAACAAATGTACCATTTAACACTGAAGCAATGATTTGAAACATCCTTCCAGGAACATTTAATAGGAAAACTGGGCAAGCATATGATGAAGAGGTTTTAAATATAGTTTTCTCTGTCCTGTGGCTGGAGGAAAGATGGGAAACTACAGCTGACTCAAGAGCCATTTTACACATACACACCGATTGTGTGCTGCTGTGATTGTGTACACCCATGGGCTGCACCCTGATCCACAAGTACATAAAAATGGTGGAGGGGAGTCAATGAAAATAATGATAATAAAGGAAGACAAGGAATGGTACCCAGAGCTGCTATGGGCCACTAAAGGCTTGTGATAACTAGTATTTTAGTGCTCTGTAGTAGCTCTGGACACTGTTCTGTTTGCAAAAATATGACATAATTAGATTCAGGGGAAATGTCTCCCAAAATTTGGGAACTTTTTGGATGCATACAACTAACAGTATTAAGGATGTTACCCATCGCTGAGGTAGAGCAAGTGTAGGAAACCTGGTAGTCGCTAGAAGTGTTGGAGAACTACAGCTCTCCTAAACACCAGCCAGCAAAGCCAGTGGTCAGGGATCATGGGCACTGTACTCTAAAACATCTGGGGGATACCAGATTGCCTATCCCTGTGCCAGATGGCCTGTGTGGGTTTTGAATCCCAAATAGATTGCGTATCTTGCCCTCACTTTCTAGATGGAAGCTTGAGTGGATGTCCTGTGGTCAAACTAGCGATGTTTCTGCACACCATGAATGCAGGATTAAGAGGAGGATACAAATCCTAGCCTAACCATGAAGCTCATGGGGGTCACACTGAGTATTGCAAGTGGTTGCGATGGAGCTCCCTGGAATCCATTGCTCCACAATCCACAGGCAGCCTCTCATGCTCAGCCCTATCTTAGAAAGTGAGCCAAGAAGAAGTCCGCAAGTGCCTGCAAAAGTCCAGTTGTGCAACCGACACCCCTCTTCCACACCACATGAAGCAGAAGCAAACCATGTGTGTGGAAGAGGAACACCCCCTGCGCAGCATTTGCCCAGGCTGAGTTCCTGGTGGGCACCT
Source organism: Varanus salvator macromaculatus (assembly GCA_023646645.1). NCBI lineage: Eukaryota > Metazoa > Chordata > Lepidosauria > Squamata > Varanidae > Varanus > Varanus salvator. Next base: position 2,581,933 of record JAIXND010000798.1, read on the forward strand.
GCACAAACATGTGGCACACTTGCCAGCAAGTCAGACCCACAAGCCAGAGTTCAAGGAGCTGAGCCCAGGAATCCAACAGGTTCCCATCCCCAAGAGGGATTTCCCACACATACCCAATGTAAGCATGAAGTGGTGGAAGGCAGCACCATGTACCCCACTCCAGGCTCTGGTGGAGGGCCAGAATCATTAATGCATTACAAAAAGAACTGGCATTTAATGTCAGAAAATGCTACTGAAGGCAGGGAAGAAAATGGCTGAAGATGGTTTGGTGGATACTGATCACTCTGCAAAACAGTCTTTTGAGTTTTTACACAGCCATAGCTGAAGGCTCTTTGCCAATAGTGATAGATCTTTACTTGGAGCTATAAAGAGCAACACATTCAAAGAGACTGCAGATTGCCCCATGGTTAGTCTTTAAAAGTGCATTTATGGATATTTGGAAGGAAGCTTGCATATATTCCCATTTGACTCATTGCTAATCCTTAGAATATGCATATGTCTCATAATACCAAAATCCTGAACTGTCATCCTTATAGGGTTTAGCTATACTGTCAATGCAAACATGCTTCTTTTAGCTCATTAGAAACTAAGAGCTCCCTCTGCTGGTTTATTCAAAGCTTGAAGAACTGGGGAATTTAATGACTTTCTTCCCCAACAAACTCAAGAAATCTTAGCAGCCTGCTGGTCTGGAAGTGAACACTGATACAGTAATAGCAGTTCAAGTTGAAATCTCAATTAGCATCTTTATAGAGCTCTGGCAATTGAATCCAGATACTTTCAAAGGCCTAGTAGTTATTCTGGCAATGAGGGGAAAGAGCTGCCTTCTCAAACACAGGTGTGCTACAAGGAAACCTCTCTGAGAACCTCAGAAAAAAGGCTGCCCTGATAACATCAATGAATTTCTCCTTCACTTCCTGAAAAATGAGATGTTTGTCTCATCCAACTGTGGCACAAAAGAATTTGTTAATATATTGGACAAGATTCTGAGGGTCCTAGAAGAATAGGTGACTTGTAATTTAGGAGAGGTGCTTCATTTTTTATTTTTTTTTTTAAAGGTTGAGCATGGAAGTGTCATGAGAGTCTGCCAGTGTCAGCTGCAAGCAGAGACTCAAAAGATGAGATTGATAGAGGTTGCTTGAATGAGGATGGAAAGGAGTGAACTTCAAGGAAGAATGCAACCCTCCATGTTGGAGAGTTAATAAGTGGGGTCAGAGTGAGATGGTCAAGGCTTAAGAAGCAGTGGAAGAAGCAAAGAAGACAACGTCTGGGAGACACTGGTGGGTGGAGTGAGTCTTTGGGGACTTGCCCATCGACTAGCAGAGCTTGGTGCTGATCCTGGTCCACGTGTGGCCAGCTCCTCCAATCTCTTTCCACAAGCTGCCTTACCACTTGTGGAATGGCAATTTAGACCTCTTGGGGAAACCTGAAAGAGCAGAAATGCCCATTTTGGAAAGGAGATGGGTCAGTGGAGTGTGCAGGGAATTCTACCAACATTCCCTTCCCCCAGGAACAAGTGTATTTGGTCATTTGGGGGCTTGCCAACGGTATTCCATCACCACTCCACAAGCTGTCAGGGCCCCTTGCAGAACAGAATCCATGGGGATGGCCATGGCCAGACCAGAGCGGTGGCCAGAGCCAATAGAAGATGAGCCACATTGGATTTTGCCCCAAGAAGTGTTTTAAATGAGGTGCACAAAGATCCAGGATTGCAGTCTGCCAATTGCAGACTGTAAAAGCACTTTTTTGACATGGGATGACTCCATTGTAAGATTTTTAGAGTTCTTTATCTGTATCAGTTTGTACACCAAACTGGAACTAACTATAAATGAGTTGGGGTAAATTGACTAAATCTCAGGAACCCCCTTCCATATTTCCTATCCTGAATCCAGCACTAAACAGAATTGGGGTTTTGTTAAACTATAAAATCCCAATCCAAAACTAGAGCCAGTGCTGTGGAAGGAAGGAAGGAAGGAAGGAAGGAAGGAAGGAAGGAAGGAAGGAAGGAAGGAAGGAAGGAAGATCCTAGGGGTGGCTTGAGGGGAGCTGGTGCAGATGCAAGCAGTGGCCGTCCACAGTCCCCCAGGTTGCTTTCCTCTCTGGAAACAGCATAGCTACTTTGCCAGGAAGGCCTCTCCAGTGATCTACATCTGTGCAGTCTTGCCCATGCCACTGAATACAAATACTCTCTGTTTTTCATTGCCAAGTGTGTTTTCCCACCTCATGTTGCAACTACAAAAGTTGGGCCCTAGACAGATATTCCATGAGGCCACCAGGAGGAGGATATTGCTGCTGCTGCTGCTGCTGCTGCTGCTGCTGCTTCTTTAGTGATGTTCAACCATTCCAATGGTTCATTTCCTTTAAACTGAAATTGGGGCAGCAGTTCAGAAATGGGACACTTAGGCAGTCCTTCAGCAGCCTTTCAAATAGAGGATTGTCTTCCGTGAGAGGGAACATATGACCACCCTAAAACACAAGAGTGACAAGCCCATCCTGATGCGGCCAACCAGCACCCATTTTTCACTTGGAGTAGGCCTATGGAACTCAGTAGGACTAACTCCCAAGTAGACATATCTCAGATTGTGTGCTGAAAGTGCAACCACAGCAGGGCCCCCTTGTCCAATGACAATTCCATAGCTGGCTTCTGAAGATGGGCCCCCAAATGGAGGATGTGGTTGAAGCAGCTTAGGCTGAGATAGAGACTGGCTTCAAGGTTGCCCAGTGATCATCATGGCATACTGGGTCTCCCCAGTCCTAGCTCAGCACCCTGAAAACATCAGCCTTCCAAGATTACAGGGTGGGTGCCATTTAGATCAGCGTTTGTCAAAACCAATCAGCAGCTTATAGTGTTCTATGTTCTGAATAAGCTGAAGTGAAGGACCACCACTTTGGAAGAGTCTCAGACAATCCTAAAAAAATGTGGTTTGTGGACTGTATCGCAGGGATGCAAAACTCAGGCCCATGCTCCAGCCCTAGTTCTGGCCTTTTCAAAGACCTAATTCAGCCCTCCAGAGTTGGCCATGCCGCCTTCTCCTGACCCTTCCCCCTTCCCCCAATCTCCTTTTTTTTATACAACTTTTTATTTATTTTCAAAACAGTACTAAAACATCTATTATCACAAACATCAAAACTACTGAATCAGCCACTTACTACACATCTTTTAACATTCTGTGATCATTTCAAATTCATTTAAAAAGAAAAAGAAAAAACCTTTTTAGATCTAAGCCAGGTCCCGTTTCTCCAGCCAGTAATAAACAAAAATCCAAAATTTGATAGAAGTCACTATCTTCTTTCTCTTTCTATGATAGAATCAGTTCATCCATTTCTTACGAAGTCCTGTTCTTCATATTAGAAGAAAGACTCTCCACGTTTTGTAAAGGTCAGTATCTTCTTCCTTTTTTAATAAACATTTCAGCCTGACCAACTCTACACAGTTCCAAATCTTTTCACTTTTCTAGTAATCAACAAATAGACTTCTCCTTATAATAAGTACAAATATGATTGAATGTATTCTTTGTTTACAACTATTCTAATCTAATATCCACTAAAAAAGAAAGAAAAATAAAAGGGAGGTTCATGTTCGCATGTCTAAAATCCATTCATCTTCTTTAAAGACATCTTATCTACCCAATTTAACAACAGCAATTTTCCATTATGTTCTTTAAACAGGTTTTCTTTAAGCTAATTTAATAGAAAATAATAATTACAAATACAATCAAATCATTTTTTTGCTTACCAGTATTTCAATCTACTGTCACTTAAGAAATGAAAGTAAAATAGAAAAAAATCTCATGTTCACGCTTAATTCTGTTTAGCACAGCTCACCTTAGTCCCGTAATAGTTATTTATATTCTAACATTTTACAAACCGAAAAGTCATACAGTTTAGCTCTTAGTCATTCATCTAATGCAAGATAAGAAAGAGAAAGCAAAAGACAAGGCAGAAAAAAGCAGAGGAGGAAAGGAAAGGAATCCTTCATCTTCCCTTAAAGTCTACATTGCTTCATAGTTCCACACACTTAAAAATGGATGTGCTTCCACCATTAAAATCATATATCTTAGCCATTCCATACCACAATAAACATATCAGGCCATTTATATCATTAAGACAAAGATTTCTTCTGTTTCACAGCTCTACCAGACCATCTCAGTAGCCGTGGCATCATTCGCAATGACTGGATTAATTGCAATAAGACTTTCACCTCTTTCTTCATCCTCTGGAAATCATTAATCACTCATAGTATCTGTATCTTTTGTAGAAAAACTCCCATTTCCACAATCTCAAATTCCATCATAATTGCTTGAAAGTTCAGAAGTTGCCGCTTCTCCACCATAGCAAACAGGCTTGATGGGAGGTTATTTATTGCTTTTGTTAATTTTATTTCATTATCTGTGATCCCACATACTTGTTGCATTTCCTGCATACTCTGTTCTGTTTTGCTCATTCCCAGCGGCCTGAACAGAACCTTGAGTCTGTCAAGTCCTTTTTCCTGAAGATTTTGCAAAACTTCTATTTTATCCAAAAATACTTTTTGAGAAGATCTTATAGCTGATAAGAGTTGATTAATTGCTGAAAGAGATTCTTGTGAAGAATCCATAGTTCCAGTAACACGAACAGACAAAGGACTGGCAGGTTGCCAGATATTTTGGCAATGGTCCCAAAAGAGTAGACAAACAAATGAAGATTCCTTCCTCCACGTCTCCCTTCCCCCTCTTTTCTTCCTTTCCAGTCAGATCTTCCTACTTCTATTGATCTTCTATCAATGCACCATATATTTTCAATAAAGTTAAACCCTAGAAACATTCATAAAAAAACCTTAAGTTTAACTTACGCACAAATTCCGAAGTCTCTATATTTTCATTCGCCGCTGTGGTAATTAAGAGGGTTCTTCAGCTCTTCGTGCCAGATACTGCTTTCCCACAGGTGATTGTTGCAGAGAAAAGATAGCCTAATAAAAATATTTACTCAGCAGTTCCGATGTTTATCCAGCTTATAAGAATTTCTACGCTAATCTACTAAGATGCCGTGAACTTGCAGAGGCTAAGAAAACCTCCTGTACTGTCCAGCTGAGACACCTGAATTGTTCTTGACTGATATGGGATCGCCACCCCACATTCAGCCAAAACATGCCCAGGTAATCTATCTTCACCCCTACAGGGCTTGATTGGATCTCTCGACCCTATCACTGGAAAAATACGGAGTAATTAGCAGAGACAGCTAATCACATCCGTCTTGTTCTGACGCCGTCTTGGAATCCCCCTCAATCTCCAATCATCTGGTTGCTTCCTGGCTTTTGTGCAGTTGTTTGCCTATTCTGAAAGGTTGAAATACCTGTCTTATTTCCTGCCAGTAGATGCTTTCAGCTATAATATCCTGGAACGGTTTGTATTTTGGCCATGCCCCATTTCCTTTTGGCATCCACTGTCGGGGGGGGGCACCCTGAGGGAGTTTCTCAGACTAGAATTTGGCCCCCGGAATGAACCAGGATCAGCACTCCTTTTCTAGAGCTTTAGTCAATCTGGCAGGATCAGCCAGAGCCACACATGGGTGGTGCATCTGAACATAGCATCTTCAGATCAAGTCATGGTTAAGGTGACATGTGGTCCACCACCTCCCTCTAGTGTACTGCCATCTTATTGTGCTAAATCTGCTTCCTTGGCAAGGTCACTGACCTTTGGCTAAAGCAAAATTTGAGGAAGATGGGGAGGCTCCTGCTGAAGCAAAACATCTGGGGAATTTCAAGGGAAGCTAACAGAGTTTCAATTCAACTAGTCACATTTCTTAAGCAGGGTGGAGTGGGCATTGCAAGACACATCCCTGAAGGATGTTGACAAATTTTCCATTTTGGTTCCTGTACCACATCCAACCTTGCAACTATCAGCTTGGCCTCTCTGACTGCTTTGCTCTGTTTCAAAAGCGGTTGGGTTTTTCCGAGTGTATTTATTTATTTATTTATTAATTAATTAAAACATTTCTATGCCGCCTCATCGCAATAAAGCCTCGGGGCGGCTCACAACAATAAAAATTATACAGATTCATTTAAAACCTTTCCACTCCACCCCACTGGTGAATCTCGGCAAAACTCTATAAAATAAATAAACAGATTAACAATTAAAATACGATTTAAATAAAAAGGTCTTCGCCTGGCACCGAAAAACCAATGACGGCGCCAGGCAGACCTCTCTGGGGAGCGCATTCCATGATTGGGGTGCCACTGCAGAGAAAGCCCTCCTCCGGGTACTCACCCTCTTAATCTCATTCACTGCGGGTTCCTGGAGGAGGGCCTCTGTTGCTGATCTCAGAGGGCAGGAGGGCATATATGGGCATAAGAGCTCCATTAGGTATCCAGGTCCCAAGCCGTTTAGGGCTTTATAGGTCAAAACCAACACCATGAATCGGGCCCGGACTTCAATCGGGAGCCAGTGGAGCTGACAGAGAACTGGGGTTATATGAGAATAACGCCCAGTCCCCGTCAGCAATCTGGCAGCTCTATTCTGCACCAACTGAAGTATCTGGACCACCTTCAAGGGCAGCCCCACATAGAGCGTGTTACAGAAATCTAGTCGGGAAGTCACCAGCGCATGTGTCACTGTCGCCAGGCAGTCGTTGTCCAGGAAGGGACGCAGCTGATATATCAGCCGAAGCTGTAAGAAAGCACTCCTCACCGCTGCCGCCACCTGAGCATGTAATGACAGTTCCAGGTCGAGGAGCACTCCCAAGCTGCGGACCTTGTCCTTTAGAGGGAGTGCAACCCCATCCAGGACAAGGCCCAAGTCCCCCGTTCCGAGGCCCAAGCCGCCCACCAACAGGACCTCCGTCTTGTCTGGATTGAGCTTCAGTTTATTGGCCCTCATCCAGCCCATTACCTCGGCCAGGCACCGGTTCAGCACAGCCACCGCCTCACCTGGATCAGTAGAGAATGAGAGACAGAGCTGCGTATCATCAGCGTACTGATGATTCCACAGCCCACACCTCCTGATGACCTCTCCCAGTGGTTTCATGTAGATGTTAAAAAGAAAGGGGGACCAAATGAACCCCTGCGGTACTCCATGGCATAGCTGCCATGGTGCAGAGCCATAGTCCCCCAGCACCACCTTCTGAAATCAGCCATTGAGTTAGGAGCGGAACCACTGCCAAGCAGTGCCTCCAACTCCCAATCTCGCAAGCCTATCCAGGAGGATACCATGGTCAATGGTATCGAAAGCCACTGAGAGGTCCAGGAGAACCAACAGGGATGCACTCCCCCTGTCCTTCTCCCTGCACAGGTCATCGTACAGGGCGACCAAGGCAGATTCAGTGCCGTACCCGGGTCTGAAGCCGGACTGAAATGGGTCCAGATAATCCATCTCATACAAGAGTGCTTGGAGTTGTCCCGCCACCACCTGCTCTAGTACCTTGCCCAGGAACAGAATGTTGGCCACCGGTCTATAATTGGCGGCCACCTCTGGATCCAGGGATGCCTTCTTTAGGACTGGCCGGACTACCACCTCCTTTAAGGGTGCAGGTACCTGGCCATCTCTTAAAGAGGTGTTGACCACCTCCAAGATCCAGGGCCCAATCCCGTCCTTGGCTATCTTCAGTAGCCAAGAAGGGCATGGGTCTAGTAAGCAAGTGGTAGGGCGTATTCATCCAAGCACCTTGTCCACATCATCAGGCTGCAACAACTGAAATTCATCCATTAATTGTGGACTAGACGGTGTCGATGGCAACTCCCCAGCAGAATCCGATTCCAAAGTAGAGTCAAGCTCGTAGCGTATCTGAGTGATTTTCTCCTGAAAACGCTTGGCAAACTCGTCACAGCGGGCCTTCGAGGGCGGCACCAGATTTTTCTTTGGGCCTGGATGTTCTAGGCCCTGCACCACTCGAAAGAGCTCCGCTGGACAGCATTGTGAGGAGGCAATGGAAACGGAGAAGAATGTCTTCTTGGCCATCCTCACTGCCACAGCATAGGCCCGATAGTGGGCTCTTAAGTGTGTTCGGTCAGATACACGTCGTGATCTCCATGACAAGAATAAAACAGACCAAAAGTAGCAATCAATACCTGACATGTCTCACTGCAAAAATCGTCAAGGGTGTTTAAATGGAGGGTAAGGTGTAGGGGGAACTCAGATGCTAAAAAAAACCATAGACACTTGTCCCAAGAGACATGGCCAGTTGCTTAAGGCCCATTCAGCTACAAGGAAAAGCTGGAAGTGATTTGAATAGGAAGATACCAGAACCAGCAAAAAGAGAATCAGCACCACAACACTGCATCACAGACATACTTTGAAAGTCTACTCACACGCAAGAGTTTCTTGCTTGTGTGACTGGCCAAGGCGTGAAGAGAATGTTAGACTGGATGGACACTTCTTTGTTCAGCATGGCTCCATTTACATTCTTATGAAAGCCGCTGGCTGAGTTGGGACCAGCCCTATGAGAACTAACCTAGACTGCTCCTGTGTTTTTGTGTTGTCCCTCCCCTTTCCTCTGGTGACACTGCAAGGAGGTCAGAAGCCTTCACTTCCTCAGTTAACCACGGCTTGTTGTATCATCCAGACTGTGGTTAATCTTAACTACAATAGCAGGCTTGAAGCAAGCCAACTTCCAGTCATGAATTATAAAGGTGTCCTGTTTCAACGAACCACAGTTGTGATTAACCACTGTTTATGGTTCAGCTGACACAGGAAAATGCAATTAATCTAAAGCAGAAGCAGAAGTTCCCAATCCCTTTCATGCTTTCAGTCCCTCCCAATCATGTCTTCTCCACCAGGAGGAAAAGATAGGAAAGTGTCTGAGCCACCAAACCTGGGTTTAGTGTTATGTTATGTCTGAAAGAACCTAATACAAGGATGCAATCAGATATTGGAGGCTGGGGTTGAGAGAAGCAAATGATGTTGATCTATGCCTAAGAATCTGAACATGATCTGTAGTCAGATTGTTTCATTGTTTTAAAACAAAGTGAAACAGAGAAAGTGAGCATTGGAAGTTAGTTAGCCGTGACTGTTTAATACCAGCCAAGACCTGATCGAACTTTTTGTTCTGTACAAAACTTTGCATTCAAAATACATAATTATTAGCACTGAATGGATTCAGGATATTCGGAAATTAGTTGTGTGAGAGGCACCCTCCCTTCCAGTGTTCTGCATTATCATGCACAAAATGGAGTGCAGTGTCTGCCAATGTAAGATTTTCAGATGCATTACAAACTTCAAGGAAATGGGTAGCTTTTTGTCAAAAAATGAAGGGATAGCTACAGATTTCTTGTTGCTATTTTGAGGAAAGAAGCTATCAAACCTCTGAAGAATGCCTGTAAAAGAGGACTTGGGGCCTGATAACATAAATTGAACTCTCTCTCTCTCTCTCTCTCTCTCTCTCTTCCGTCCTTCCGTCCTTCCTTCCTTCCTTCCTTCCTTCCTTCCCCAGTCTCAGGACAGAGTGATGTAAGAGCCATTCTTGTTCCCTCAGCACTGCATATGGCTATCCCAGCTAAGAAACAATGCTGCAGATACAATCTCAGAAATTGCAAAGTGACAGGTGCATGGTTGAGGAGCTCTGAACAACTAAATAAAAGTCCTTGGTGTTTTCCTTCACAAGTAAAGAAAATACTTTTAGCATTTTATGGTCACTTTGGGGGTCAAGGAAAATCCTGAATCCAAATACAACAAACGCAGGAGACGGATAGAGCTGGATGGTTAGCCTCTGAGCTCTGCATCAGGTTCAGATGCTGAGAAGGAAGCTTGTTGATGATGGACTTAATTTGCACCGTGCTTGGATCCTGGGAAACTGGGAGCTATTTCCTTTTAAACAGGCTTGATTGCATCTAAGCATACTTAAGCAAACACCAGCAAGAAAGACGGATAGCAGTTTGTTAAGCAAGGAAACCAAACGCTGCCATAAAGACTGAAAAGGCACTTGGAAGGTGCTCTTGTGTCTTTCTTTCTTTTTAAAGCTTCTTGTCTCTTTTCCATTTTCTTAAATTTCTATCCTACATTTTCACCAACAAGCCCTTGGGATGGCTTGCAATTGAAACACACACAGCAACTTTAAAATAAACAAGAGGTGATAAAAGAATGTCTTGAAAATGATTACTATTTCTAAAAGCAGTCATGTAACCAGTTCAGAGGCAGGTAACAATCCCTTCTTCCATCAGAAGTGTAACATCATGTTCATCACATTTAAAATAATAAACTCCCTCCTGAAAACCATCAAGGTAGGGGTCCTGCAAATAGCTTCAGGTATCTCTGGATTGTGGTCAATCAATAATCATCTGGAACATGCTCATCTGCCTTTTGTGTATTATTTTGTAGTATGGCATGAACCACTTTGGAAATTTTAAAATAGGAAATGGAATCTACATCTAAATGTAAGAAATCATTACCCCCATGAGGCCCTGTGGACCAAAAGAAAAATCCCAAAAGTAAGGCCATGTTTTAGCATGCTCAAAACACTTTAGATACATTATTGGGTTTCAAGTCCTTACAATGACCCTGTAAAGCAGTTCGGCCAAAAGCAGCAGAAGCTTTGAATTACATTTGCCATGTATGAGGCTGCACTTAGTCATAAATTCATTGTGTGGGGTGGAGTGGGGGGCAGCTTAAGCCTTCTCCAGAACAGTGACCTCCAAGGATATTTTTGGTCTGCAGTTCACAGCATTCCAGGCTATTTAATCATCGTGGCTGTGGCTGATGGGAGTTAAAGTCCAAAGCATCTGGACAGTATCAGGCTGGAGAAGGCTGCTCTTTGCAGACCACTATATTTCAGCCTCAACCCCACTCCAAGTTCTCTATGGGGATCGTATTAATACAGGTCTTCCACACACAACAGCTGTAATAGTGCATGAGAAAAATTGCTACAATACATCAGTCTGAATTATCATTAGTAGTATTAATAGCAGCTGCAACGTCATCAGATTTCATGTGACTCAATTTGGTGGAGTGGTGTGATAACTCACTATCCAGTCCAAAAGGCTTTTTCCTACTTTGTATTCCCTCCTCCCATCTTGTATTCACTACCTCTTAGCAAGGAAACAGGAGAAATAGGGACTACCATTATCTTGACCTAATGCATATTCATGCTTAACCATTTTCCCCCTTCTCCTCCTCCTCCTTTTGGTGAGATCTGAGCTGGCAGCGACAGAGCAAGAGATGGATCTTGGGGTGACAGTAGACAGCGGGAAGAAAATGTTGGCCCAGCAAGCAGCTGCTATGAACAGACAAACTCCATGCTAGGCATAATTAGGAACAAAATAAAAAATAGAACTGCCAAAATCTTATTTTCCTTATACAAATCTTTGGGGTAACCACACTTGGAATATTTTGTTTAAGTTCAAGCCTTACCTGAAAAGGGACATTATGGAGTTGGAAAAAGTACAGAGAAGGACAATGAAAATGATCAGGGGGCTACAGTAGCTTCTCTGTGAGAAACAACTTTGAAAACTGGGACTGTTCAGCTTAGAAAAAAAGGCAAGGAAGGGGAAACATGATAGAGGTGTTCAAAATAATGCATAGTGTGGAGAAAGCAGAGAGGGAGAGATTTTTCTCCTTTTTCCATAACACTCAAACCCAGGATGAACCCAAAAACTGATGGATGAAAAGTTTTGTTGTTGTTGTTGTTGTTAGTCGCGAAGTCGAGTCCGACCCATCGTGACCCCATGGACAACCTTCCTCCAGGCCCTCCTGTCCTCCACCATCCCCCGGAGTCCACTCAAGCTCACACCAACCACCTCAGTGACTCCATCCAGCCACCTCATCCTCTGCCGTCCTCTTCTTCTTTTGCCATCTATTGTTCCCAGCATTAGACTCTTCTCCAGGGAGTCCTTCCTTCTCATTAGGTGGCCAAATGAGTTTCATCTTCACTATCTGGCCTTCTAAAGAGCAGTCAGGGTTGATCTCCTCTAGGACTGACTGGTTTGATCGCCTTGCGGTCCAAGGGACTCGCAGGAGTCTTCTCCAGCACCACAACTCAAAGGCCTCAATCCTTTTGCGCTCGGCCTTCCTTATTGTCCAGCTTTCACAGCCATACATTGCAACTGGGAAAACCATAGCCTTGACTATACGCACTTTTGTTGGCAGGGTGATGTCTCTGCTTTTTAGTATGCTATCTAGATTTGCCATAGCTTTCCTCCCCAGAAGCAAGCGTCTTTTAATTTCTTGGCTGCAGTCCCCGTCTGCGGTGATCTTGGAGCCCAGGAAAATAAAATCTGTCACTACCTCCATTTCTTCCCCATCTATTTGCCAGGAAGTGAGAGGACCAGATGCCATGATCTTAGTTTTCTTAATGTTGAGTTTCAAGCCAACTTTTGCGCTCTCCCCCTTCACCCGCATCAAGAGGCTCTTTAGTTCCTCTTCACTTTCTGCCATGAGAGTGGTATCATCTGCATATCTGAGGTTGTTGATATTTCTCCCAGCAATCTTGATTCCAACTGGGGATTCATCTAGCCCTGCCTTTCTCATGATGTGCTCTGCATATAAGTTAAATAGGCAGGGTGACAGTATACAGCCTTGCCGAACTCCTTTCTCAATTTTGAACCAATCAGTGGTTCCTTGTCCGGTTCTCACTGTTGCTTCTTGACCTGCATATAGGTTTCTCAAGAGACAAATAAGATGGTCTGGTACTCCCATCTCTTTAAGAACTTGCCACAATTTGTTGTGATCCACACAATCAAAGGCTTTAGCATAGTCAATGAAGCAGAAGTAGATCTTTTTCTGGAACTCCCTGGCTTTCTCCATGATCCAGCATATGTTGGCAATTTGATCTCTAGTTCCTCTCCCTCTTCGAAATCCTGCCTGTACTTCTGGTAGTTCTCGGTCCACATACTGCTGGAGCCTAGCTTGTAGGATTTTGAGCATCACTTCGCTAGCATGTGAAATGAGTGCAATGGTGCGGTAGTTTGAACATTCTTTGGCATTGCCCTTCTTGGGGATCGGAATGTAAACTGACCTTTTCCAATCCTGTGGCCACTGTTGAGTTTTCCAAATTTGCTGGAATATTGAGTGTAGCACTTTAACTGCATTGTCTTTCAGGATTTTGAATAGCTCAGCTGGAATGCTGTCACCTCCACTAGCTTTGTTGTTGCTCAGACTTCCTAAGGCCCATTTCACTTCACATTCCAGAATGTCAGGCTCGAGGTCAGTGACCACCCCATCATGGTTATCAGGGATGTTAAGCTCTTTCTTGTATAGTTCTTCTGTGTAATCTTGCCACCTCTTCTTAATCTCTTCTGCCTCTGTTAGGTCCCTGCCATTTTGGTCCTTTATTATGCCCATCTTTGCATGAAATGTTCCCTTCATATCTCTAATTTTCTTGAAGAGATCTCTGGTCCTCCCTATTCTATTGTTTTCTTCTATTTCTTTGCACTGTTCATTTAGGAAGGCATTCTTATCTCTTCTAGCAGTTCTCTGGAATTCTGCATTCAATTGGGTGTATCTTTCTCTTTCTCCCTTGCCTTTCGCTTCCCTTCTTTCCTCAGCTATTTGTAAAGCTTCCTCAGTCAGCCATTTTGCTTTCTTGCATTTCTTTTTCTTTGGGATGGTTTTAGTTGCTGCCTCTTGTACAATGTTGCGAACCTCCGTCCATAGTTCTTCAGGCACTCTGTCTATCAGATCTAATTCCTTAAATCTATTTGTCACCTCCACTGTATATTCATCAGGGATATGATTTATGTCATACCTGAGTGGCCTAGTGCTTTTCCCTACTTTCTTCAACTTAAGCCTAAATTTTGCCACCAGAAGCTCATGATCTGAGCCACAGTCAGCTTCTGGTCTAGTTTTTACTGACTGTATAGAACTTCTCCATCTTTGGCTGCAGAGCACATAGTCAATCTGATTTCTGTGTTGACCGTCTGGTGATGTCCATGTGTAGAGACGTCTCTTGGGTTGTTGGAAAAGAGTGTTTGTTATGACCATCATATTCTCTTGACAAAATTCTACCAGCCTATGCCCTGCTTCATTTTGTATTCCAAGGCCAAACTTGCCTGTTATTCCGGTTATCTTTTGGTTTCCTACTTTAGCATTCCAATCCCCCATGATGATAAGGACATCATTTTTTTGGAGTTAATTCTAGCAGGTGTTGTAGGCCTTCATAGAACCGGTCAACTTCAGCCTCTTCAGCACCAGTGGTTGGGGCATAGACTTGGACTATTGTGATGTTGAATGGTTTGCCTTGGATTCAAACTGAGATCATTCTGCCATTTTGGAGATTGTATGCCAGTACGGCTTTTCCTACTCTTTAATTGACTATGAAGGCTACTCCATTTCTTCTGAGGGATTCTTGCCCGCAGTAGTATACCTGATGGTCATCTGAACTAAATTCACCCATTCCTGTCCATTTTAGTTCACTGATTCCTAAGATGTCGATGTTCAGTCTTGTCATCTCTTGTTTGACCACATCCAGCTTGCCTTGATTCATGGATCTTACATTCCAGGTTCCTATGGAGTAAAGATCTTTGCAGCATAGGACTTTCCTTTCACCTCCAGATACATCGGCAACCGAGTGTCCTTTCAGCTTTGACCCAGTCGCTTCATTCTTTCTGGCGCTACTAGTACTAGCCCTCCGCTCTTCCCCAGTAGCATATTGGACACCTTCCGACCTGAGGGGCTCATCTTCCGGTGTCATATCGTTTTGCCTTTTGGTTTTCATGTCCATGGGGTTTTCATGGCAAAGATACTGGAGTGGGTTGCCATTTCCTTCTCCAGTGGATCACGTTTTGTCAGAGCTCTCTGCTATGACCTGTCCGTCTTGGGTGACCCTGCACGGCATAGCTCATAGCTTCATTGAGCTACGCAAGCCCCTTCACCACGACAAGGCAGTGATCCATGAAGGAGACAAATTAAAGGAAGTATGTTTTCGCACAGGTGGCACAGCAGGTTAAACCTCTGAGCTGCTGGGAAGTTGATCAGAAGGTCAGCAGTTCGAATCTGCATGACGGATGAACACCTGCTGCTTTGTCCCAGCTTCTGCCTACCTAGCAATGTAAAAGCATGCAAATGCGAGTAGGTAAACAGGTACCACTTCGGTGGGAAAGGTAACAGTGTTCCGTGTGCCCCAGCATTTAGTCATGCCAGCCACACAAGCACAGAAGCATCTTCAGACAATGCTGACTCTTCGGCTTGCAAACGGAGATGAGCTCCCACCCCAGAGTCAGACAGAACTAGCACACATGTGCAGGGGAAACTTTACCTTTTACCTTTATGGTTAAACTATGGAATTTGCTACCATGGGCAGTGGTGATGTCTGTCAATCTGGGTGGCTTTTAAAAAAGGATTGGGCCAATTCACAAGGAAGGAGCCCATCAGTGGCTACAAGCCTTGCTGGCTATGTGCAACCTCCCTTACCACAGATGGCATCTCTGCATGCACCAGTTGCTGTGGAGCTTGGGCAAGTGGAGGCCTTGCACCCATCCTGCCCAAGTGATCCTGTGGGCAGTTGGCTTGCCACCATGAGTACAGAGTGCTGGACTATGGTCTGATCCAGCAGGGCTTTTCTTATGTTCTAAAGCAAGGTTCCCATGAAACTGACCAAATCTGCATCAACCCCCCTTGAAGAGTCCAAGTTTGGAGAGACATAGCAGCCAGTCCCTTGAAATGGCTATGCTTTTCCTCAGCCTCTCCATAGAAGGAAAATGCAAGGACAGAGAAAGCGGGAGGACAAGGAGGGGTGCCATTTTGTGACTAGCAGTTCCAGAGGTTGAGAACAGTGAATGGTTTTATGAGGGGTCTCCTGACCTGGGGCTTTGGGGAAGGATACTGAGGTAATATACCACAATGGACAGTGTTTTTTTTCTCCCGGATGTTGAGTGATTTGGCGGAGCTCCTAAGAGCTGGGGAGGGTAGGATTGGGCACTGGCTTAGAGATGCTGGTATTCTGGTCTTGCCACTGCCTGTTCCATATCCATCATCCTTCCCTTTCCTTTCTGTGTCTTTAGTAGCAGTCAAGAAGAAAAGAAATGTGGAACAGTTTTTTATTACTTTTAACTCCCCAGCCCTTGCACCTATCCTTCAGACATTTTTCAGGTTCCTTGAGTAGGGACACCTCAATGACATGTGGCATATTTTCATATAGACTGTAAGTATCTTCTGTTTTAGAACTCTCCATAATTGTAAATGCTACTGTTGCACAAAGCCCCCCCCCCCCACACCTATTCATTTGAAATTTAGCAAGATTGTTCCCCTCAGAAAGGGGAAACAATCTGTCACTGAAAATGTCATCCAGTTCTGCCAAGAAATAAAAAAAGTTGCATTCTCTTAAAAGTACATTTAAGCATAATATCTAAGGGACTGCTATGTTGGCAAATGTCTTCCAACACTTGCAAACAGAAAGAAAATGGAAAACAAAAGCAAAAAACCAGGATAAACATTTGTTGATTTCTAATGACAGTCCTAAAACTTTGGATTTCCAAATCAAAATTCAGATTTGGACCAAGCCAAAGTGCAGAATTTCCAAATCTGTCCATGCTGAATTGAGGTTTTCCAAACTGTCAGATCAGGCTTTTGAATCTTGTGGTCAATGCACAGGCCTAATTTCTACCCATTTGAACATCTGCACAGAATTTCTCATTGTCTGGAAAAAGAATTTCAAATAAAGGATGGTATTTTGTTTATTGCAAGACTGTGCAGGTGATCAACATTCAAGAAAAATTATAATTAATGAATAAAAGCGATATCCTTTTAGGGATTAAGATTAATTCCTAAGCATTGATAAAACATGATCCACTTTAGGCTCTCCTTTCCTGAGCCAGAGTGTTGAAAACCTCTAGAGCCATGAGGGATGACTTGTAGTCCTCCAGTCATTTTGGCCTACAACTTCCATGGCCTGTCATCACCACTAGCTGTACTGATTAGGGCTGATATTTTGCAGCTCAAAATATTGATAGGGTTATAAGTTGGCCACCCCAGTCCTAGGACTTCTTCCCTCACAGTCTGTAGCAAAATGACAATCTCAAGGTCTTTTCCTATTCATGAGACATACATATAGATGAGGAAACACTTCCCATCTTCTTAGGTTCTCAGAGAGATTGCAAATGACGCATGGGGTGGGATCACTTGGTACCCTCTTCTTCTTCCCTGGTAACCTTTCCTGAGATGGCTCAGTGCTGGCTCCAGCTTGTGCATGGACCTTCTTGCAGGCCAGATGCCTCCTTGCCACTGCCCAGTTGGCACACCCAGAGTGTGCAAGGAAAGCAAAGACAAGGAAAAGTGAAGCCAATTGAGCATGCTTGCTCAGAATCAGAATTTTACTGGAGCCTGAACCACTCTGTTTCCTCTTCACATCAGTATCAATCTGTCTGTCTGTCTGTCTTTTCTTACATCAGCTAGCAACATACAACTTTTTCACAATTTGACATTTTGCACTGCACCACTGTACTTTTCTACAGAGCTGCACATTCCAGTCCCTGCTCAGCCATGAAGCCAACTGGGTGACTTTGGGCCAGTCACAGCCCAGCCTACCTCACAGGGCTCCTGTTGTGGGGATAAGAGTGAGAGCAGCAGGAGGAGAATGATGTAAGTAGCTTTGAGTTCATTTTAAGAAAAAAGGCAGGATATAAATCTAATTAATGTGTAAATGTTGAGTCTTGTTTCTCATTTTAAATAGCAGTGGCACTTTCCGGAAGGGCAGGGGGACATTGGATGCTGCTGTCTGTACAGGATCACAAGAGGCCTACCACAGAGGAGCCCATGGGCCTATAGACTGTGCTGCAGTGAAGCCTTGAATGTGCATGGGTTAGAGCCAGGAGCCACGAGCTCAAGTCCCCCTTCCATGCATTCTTTCCTACAGGTGTGAGGGCATATATTTTCAAGGCACAGGCTGCATGTTCAAACCATACTTAGGATGTCTCTGATTTGACCCTTCTAATGTCTGTCTTCACCTTTTTGGGTAATGAGCCCATTGGCAGAGGCCTCATCATGCCTGGCCTTCACTGGATGTTGCCTAACCTCTACATAACACCTCTTATGTAGGACAGCCTTTCTTCAGAGCAAGAAATAGCTAGATGCACCTTTTGAGCAGAGCCATTGGATTTATGGGATGGATTAATTGGTTTGTACATAGCTCAAAGATCTGAGAGTAATGTAGGTAGCCTGTTGTTATTATCCTGTCAGTTACACTCATTCAGCCCGTATGGCTCATTTTGTACACAAACAATCCCCAGCATGATGCAGTGGGGTGGTAGCAGAGCAGCACATAAAAGCTAAAAGAAAATCCTTGTGATTGTGTTTACTGTTTCCTGCAGATAAAATACCACTATTCTGTCACCAAATGGAAATCAATCTTGCCTTTTTAGCCTGCAACTCGTGAAGACATTCTCCTTCTCTCCTTACCTCCAGAGCTCAGAATCTGTGAGAAAAGGAAAACAACGGAGTTGTAAAAGGAAGGAAAGTGACATCTTTCTGCTAAATGGAGTTTGTTGATTACAATACCAGTTGTAAAGACCCTGACATGAGGCTATCTTCCCAAAACCTCTGGCTCAGAAGTTTGTAGGGGTCCTGATGTATGTTTTTTGGCAGCCCATGTGCTTTAGGTAGGTTCATTTGTTCATTTGATAAGAAGAGCTCCATTTCTAACCTCCCCTCAAAAAATTTATAATTAAAAGACCTCTTTAGTGTTCGTCTTCACCAAGGCATTCATTTTTTCACAAGCATTTCTTAAAGGAACACAAGTCACATTTAGCACTTCAAAGAAGGAGATTTGGGAACTGACCTGTGCTTTGGCTGTACAGACTTTGGAGTAATACACACTTCCTTGAAGTTAGAAAACTTTAGCTGCAATCCTAGGCAGCCAGCCCTACTGAGCTCAAGGCAGTGTACCTCTGGATAGAGATGTATAGGACTGTTTACCTATACATCTAACAGAAGATGCTTGCACAGGAGTTACCCCATGGGACACAGAGGGACTTGCTTTGGAGCAAATAAACATGCATAGGATTGTGCCATTCCTGCCAAAGAAAGCTGATTGTGCTTAACATTTCAGATGCCCGGTATCTTAGCGTTGCCCGGGAAGGTTGTGTCCTCTCCAATGTATTGCAAAATGCTATGACTTGGTACTGGGACACATGCCAGACTCTTGCAAACTAGGAAAACAAAGTCTTAGAATGAGATGGCTAAGCTAAAATATGAGCATGAAAATGTGACTGGTTGTGTGGGTGGCTCAGCTCTTTTTTTGCCACATTCCTCGTTGTGCCCCACTTGGAGTAATGGCTGTTACAAAATGTGGCAGTCCCTTCTGAGGCAGGAAGAGACACCCTGCTGACCTCTGGAAAGCAGTACACTCCACCATTAGTACCCACACCTGGGGGCCTAACTAATCAGTGCAAGCAGATGGATGTAATGAAACCCCAACGGCCGTGTTGTTTTAGAAGGAAAATGCTTTGTGAGCGGACAATTTAGGAGAGGGAAGCAGCAAAGGGTGTTAACCTTTCTACAATGTCCACCACTTCTCCCTCTAACCCACCCACCCACCCCTCTCCTTTTTTGAGGTTTCAGATATTAGGAAACACTCAGGGTGAGGAAGCAGCCATAGCATGAGGGGTGGGGTGGCTGTGTGCCCTTTCTTACAGCAGGCAGTCCTCTGTTTGAAGGCATGCTCTGTTTGAAGGGTTTCCCAGTTCAAGGCCAATATAAAGAACCGCAGGAAGGAAAGGTTGGACCCTGAAATGGCCCATCAGCAGCACCGGGGCAGCAAATAGCCAAGCTGCCCCACAGGACCCCCAGTGACATCAACACTGGGCCCTGCCAGGCCTTGAGGCCCCGTCAGCAACCTGAGTTTGCCATGGCCTGGTGGTTGCAGGTAGGGTGGCCACTTGCAAATGTCCAACAAAAAGAGGGCAGCAATGTGCATAGATTGTGCTGATTGATATGCCTAGACGCACATTTAGAAATAATTGTAGCAATTTAAACAAGAATATGGACATCTCAGTGTCTGGGAAACATGGACCTGCTGGCCCTGGCCAGGATCCCTGCCCTTAATTGCCCTCCCTCAGCCAGTCTTTCTCTAAATCCGTTTTTAAGGCCACTGTGGTTTTTGTTGCAGGCATCTGCTTGTAGCATTTCGGTGGGCCCTGATGTGCACTGGACCTGCCCTTTCTGGCTGAAGCAGGGAGGGAGGCACAAGCAGAGTCTGAGAGCTGAATCCCATGCAGGGTGGAAACAGCAATCAAGGGCAGCTGTGAGTATGCTCGGTATTAATATCAAATATAATGGTAATTCAAAACAGAACCTTTTGGGTACAGATCTGAGCTGTGGAAGCCAAGTTCTGAAATGATCTTAGCATCTGGATCTGAGAAGCATCTCAGGATAAGCCTGCCAGGATCTGCCATATGTTGCATCTGCAGAGAATATGTAAATACGTAAACACAAGTTAATAAAGAGAATTGCAAGATAAATACTTCCCCCTGTGCTAGTGGCATGGCAAATTATCAAGACAGTCAAGCCCAAATGGAAAGTCTGAAATGGTGAGAAGCAGATGTAAGATGGCAGAACTCTCTTTTTCATTTCCATTATCTGATCTTGAGATGCCAGCAAATGTCAATTAATTGAGCCAAGTGTTTATTATGGTCTTATCTTATGAGAAATGAGAAAAACTGGGTTCTTCCAGTTTGTTCTGTAAAATGGAGTGGGTGCAGCATTCGCATCCTGAGAATCGGAGCCTTCCCCAGACCTCTCCTGGGCTTTCTTATGCAGGTGACAGAGATACCAATGGAATAGTCACCTTGATTGTAAATGCTAGAAGGAAATGATGGATGGATGGATGGATGCATAAATGCATTGGTGCCTTGGCCACTTTTGAAGTGCAGGTGCCCATCAGGTCAGTCCACATCACTATGCCCCAAGAAGAGGCAAAAAACACAGGCAACCCTGTGTTTCACATCACACCAACCAGCTATCCATTTTCATTGCTACTAGGAGCTTGCCACTAGCCATTCAAGATTAGCCCCAAATGCTTTGCATTACAACAGGGAGCAAGAGCATTGTTGGATTACAGCTCAGTCAAAGGGAGCAGGGGATTCTGAGGGTAGGCACTGGGAAGCAGGTGGGATAAATATCCTGCTCAGCCAAAAGTGCCAGCATCACATGCTCTGTGAGTCCTGGTGCCACTGCGCCACTGGTTCTAGGCAGACATTGCCGTTCTTTGTATAACTTGATGCTAGGAACTTTGTGCTGCAGTATACACTGCAATAATAATAAAAGATCTTGATTGCTAAGGATCTTGGCATCTGTGCAGCATACTGGAGACAGGAAGGCAGGCAGATCTGAATGCATTTCTTTCAAAATGGCTTCTCCAGCTTGGAATGTAAAAACAGTTCTGCCCAGCTGCCAGTGCCCATGGGTCACTTGATGAAATACCCAAGACACTTGACCAGCAAGGAAGGCTGGTGCCTCCTTATGTCAATGGGGCTCTTTATCCACTGCAGCCTTTATTCTGAGCCTTGTAAGAGCTATTCATGCATAATGATAATGCTGCATAATGCATAATGATGAGCCTACTGCATAATGATGAGCGTATTTTGGGATTGGAGTTCAGCACCAAAGATAGCTCCTATATAGCTCAAAGTAAATGTTCCAATGGATAAGGAGCCCCACTGATGTCCCCTGGGCCTAGATGTAGAAAGCCAGTGTAAGGAGGGAGAGGGAATCTGCATCTCCTGGCCCTGGCCCTGGCCCTGACATGGCATGTCCTGCTGGCCCCTTCCCTTCCTCATGACACACACTCTGATTCTCTGCATGTGGCACCCCTCCTGCTCAGTTCGCTGAGTATGGTCCCAGATTTCTGCCTCCATTGGTGGCACCATGGTTCTCATGCCACTAGCAATGCATGTGAAGGAGGCCAAGAACAGAAGTCAGGAACATAAGAAGAGCTCACTGGATCCACATTGTCCTTGTTTGTTCCATAGGACTGATTAATGTTTAAACGCTGGCACTGGCAAGCATCTTTTCTCCCCTCTGGAACTGCTCTCATCTAGCGTGCCAGCGATCTAGCCAGCATCTTGCATCAGTCTTTGCACATAAAGAAAACTGTTGCAGTGATACCATTGTGTGTGAAAGACCCTGAAACATGTGAATCCCCATCCCTGATGGACGAGTACTTGTTTGCAGACAGACCGGTTAAGAACCACAAATGCTAAAGGATGCCCATGCGCTCATGCAGGCAGTCCCGGACTTACAAATGTCCATGTTATGAATGGTCTGTACTTATGAGCCAACTGCCAAAAAGACTATTAATTTCAAAAAATTACTGCAGAAAATTTTGTTCACCAGAGAGGAAAGGAAGTGAAAAGGGGGCAAGGGAGAGCCTCCAAAGCAGGCTTTCCTGCCCTGTCCATCCGGAGATGGAAATCGCTCTGACATTTCCTTGCTTCAAAGAGGAGGCACTAGTGAGTTGTCGGTGGGGGGGTGGGTCCTGTGGAGGGCCAACTATACATGACCCGACTTACATACAAATCTGACTTAAAGATGAGTTTCCTTCTTCTCCGGAACAGAACTTGAAGACTGCCGGGATAGGCACCCATAGAAGAATGAGTGTTCTCAGCCTATGAAACTAAGCCGCTTGCCCTGCAAACAAATATGCACAAAGGACAGGCCTTGCTGACAGGTATGAAATAATTCAGAGCCAACCAGACTTCTCCAAGGCTCTAAAACAATTTCATAACTGAGTAACAGAATACAGCGGGGTATGAACCAGGCTATATGCTAATCTGAATGGAATGCTAGGAGGTCACTGCAGCAGCTTGATCACCCCATCTTACAGAACCATGGCTTGCGAGCTCAAGTGTTGGGAAATGAGCACAGTTGTGTCATCGCGGCAGGCTGGCTCTACAAATTCAAAACAGGAGTCACCTCTGTGGGAGGCAATGATCCCGTCTCTTATCAGTGCAAAGTGGACAGCTTGTAGAGCTCTCCTAGGACATCAATGGGCAGGCATTTCAAAACTGTGAAAGTCTGTCCCCATTCTGATGAAATGGGCTACTGCATCCTAAATTAGATTTTACGGATTTGTCAAATATCTTAAAATGTGAGCTACAGCTGAAAGTTCAGAATCAACTGCAAACTTGCAGCAAACCAAATACCACTCATTTTATGCCATGTTTCATTGCAATTTCAGCTCAAGATGTTGTTTTTCAGGAGTTCTTTCAGATGAACGATTCTGGTGGCCTTGCAGAGGAATCCTTGGGGCTGGAGGCAGGGTCTATCTCTTGGGATGCAAGCCTTGGGTTGATGTGCTGGGAATGTTTCCTCTGCAGCTGAAGCCATCTGGAGGCTTGGTTTTGCTGCAACAAATAAGATGGTGATCCTTCAGGACACTATTTTAGGGTTTGCACAGCTGTTCCTCAAGCCTAGACAGCAAGAATATGACATTATTATTGAATATGGGCAGTCAATTTCAGATAGGCAGAAGAGAAGACTTCTTCACTTCTGTGGTGCCTTCTTAACTTCCAGGATTCCTCAAGACGTCCTGATAGCCATTGGCTTAGATAGTCTGAGCAAGGACTTCAGGCACTTTCATGGAAGATGCACCAAGCATGAGTATCTGTTAGCCTGAGAAGCAAAATGCAATGTTTGGGCTGAGAGGCGCAGTTGTGGGTGCTGGGGGCAGACCAAGTGGTCTGCTGCCTTCTTCATGTCCTGCCTGTGCACTTTGCAGAAGGAAGTAGCCTCAAACCAGACGTTCAACTAGATGGACCTTTGCTATGACCTCTCCTCCTCCTCCTCCCCCCCCTCCACCATTCAAAATTAATTTCCAGCCTTGCTAATAGAAAAATTGCCAAGTTCCTCTGCATTGTTGCTCTTTCTTCAAATCTACTTATTACAGTTCATCCCCTCCCTGGATTAAAAATGCAACATATATAAAATGTATATTTGAAAAGAGATATATAGAGCAACAAAATGTGTATGCCTCTGCCCTTTACCCAGCAACAAACCTGTGTAACAGTGGAGACACATTTATTACTGAATTTTGTATCTTCAAAAATGGGGATACCAGCCATCCACAAGTCTTGGGTATTCCCTGAAACAGCCATGATACCTAGAAGTTTCCATCAGCACCATTTTCTCATAGAAAATCAGGGCATTTAATTAATAAATGCACCAATCAAGTGAGCTTAGGTATGTGGCTCTTTCTCTTTTCATAAGATTCTCCCCATGTGGACATCATTACTTCAGCATCAAATCAGCTTCTCCACACAAACACACAATCCCACCTCACCTTGTGAGATCCAGAGCTTTCAAAAGCTCAACCGTACATGCATACATATTTGGTTGATCCTAAAAATGCGATTGCCTTGCTGTGGATTTTCTCTGTGGAGAATTGCTGTGGAGAAATCATTCTCACAGGCCAGCGTGGCTATCCTTGTTTCATATATTCTTAACTTGAATAGATGAGAGACAGCCTTGCTGAAGTAGATTCATCCTTTAAATTCTTCATCCCTTAAGAAAAGGACAGCATCTTGAGAATGGAACGGAACGGAACAAAATGAAGGCAAGGCAAGGCGAAATCTTCACAAAATAGCAGGACCTTCCAATATCAGCTTGAAACCTCATTCCACACAAGCATCGCAACAGCGGATGCTACAGTGTGAGAAGAATCCATCTTTTTGGTTTCTTTCTTGTTTTTAAAACTATACTTTGAGGCCTTGGGGAAGAAACTCAGGGAGCTGAAGGCCCAAGTGGCCTTCTCGTCAATCTTACCTGTCCAGGGATTTGGGCCAGGCAGGGACAGGAGAGCCTCCGAGGTGAACGACTGGCTTAGGGTGTGGTGCCAGAAGGAACGCTTCGGGTTCCTCAACCACGGCACTCATTTTCTTGCCAATGGACTTCTGGCAAGGGACGGGTTACACCTCACGAGGATGGGGAAAAGGTCCTTTGGAGATGCTCTAGCGAACTTCGTCCGGAAGACTTTAAACTGAGTCAGTGGGGGGTGGGTTCAGGCCCCCCAGTAATGTGTCTACACTGGACAAGTGTGGGGGGAGGATCGGGACTCTGGGAGCAGGGCTTTAGAGGTACTGCAGGGACTGACAGGACTCCTACAGAGAGGGGCCAGGTATCAGGGAGGAAGGAGGATGCTGGGCACTCTAAGGAAAGGAAGCAGTGGGAAGGAGTTGAGGTGCATGTACACCAATGCTAGGAGCATGGGTAATAAGCAGGAAGAGCTTGAAGCTCTCCTTGGAATAGGAGGGTATGATCTGGTGGGAATCACAGAAACTTGGTGGGATGAAAGGCAAGTCTGGAATGTGAACATAGAAGGGTATCACCTTTTTAGAAAGGACAGGAAGGGAAAGAGAAGTGGGGGCATGGCTTTATACGTCAGGGAAGGGATAGGATGCAGTGAGATAGAATGCAGCACAGATGGGGATTTGGTAGAGGCAGTCTGGGTGAAACTTAGGGATTTTGACAGGGAAAAAGACCTGACAGTGGGGGTATGTTATCGCCCTCCAGGTCAACTTGAGACCCTGGATGATGTCCTGACAGGCCAGATTCTAAGGATATCTCGGGGGAGAGACACAGTAATTATGGGAGATTTCAATCTCCCGGATATTACTTGGGAGACTCACTCGGCAGTGATGGTCAGGTTACGTCGCTTCCTAGAAGCTATAGAGGGTGGGTTTTTCACACAGAGGGTCCAAGAGGGGGGGAAACATCCTTGACTTGGTTTTGACCAATAGGAAGGAGCTGATAGATGAAGTACAGATTAGGGGAGCTCTGGATGTGAGTGATCACTCCATCCTTTGCTTTGAGATCAGGGGACTGGGGCCGTGCAGCAGGGCGAGCACTAGAAGCTGGGACTTCAAGAGGGCCAACTTTGGCCAACTGAATGCCAGACTGGGGAACGTCTCCTGGGATAGGTTACTGGAAAGTAAGCGAGTTGAGGGGTGGATGGCACTCAAAAGGGAGGTTTTGCAGGCACAAGCCTTGACGATACCTCTAGTCAGTAAGGTGGGGAGGCGGAGGAGAGTGCTGCCATGGATGCGAAAGGAGGTGGTTAGAGGGATTAGACGAAAGTGGAACCTCCGTAGGGAATGGGTACTGGGGCAAATAGACAAAAGGGTATACCGGGAGGAGGAGGCCCATTGCAGAAGGATTCTTCGCAAGGCTAAGGCTGATTATGAGCTGAGACTTGCCAAGAATATCAAGAGCAACAAAAAGGGCTTCTTTCAGCATGTAAATAGGAAAAGGAAGGGGAGACAAGTGGTGGGACCACTAAATAAGGAGGAAGGAGATCCAGTGACTGATATGAGGAAACAGGCACAGATGCTAAATGACTATTTTGCCTCTGTGTCCTCCCCAAAGCAGGACGGAGGATATTCATATAGGAGATTAGATGAGGCTGGGGACTTAGGGTCACAGATTAGAGTCACCCCCCTTGAAGTCAAGGGGCTTCTCAGGGCATTGGACATTACAAAGGCGCCAGGCCCTGACGGGTTACACCCGAGAGTACTTAGAGAGTTGACAGGGGTTCTCTCACGCCCGCTGGCCTCCATTTTTGAGACCTCGTGGAGAACGGGTGAAGTTCCAGAGGACTGGAGGGTGGCATCGGTGGTCCCAATTTTCAAAAAGGGTAGTAGGAAAGACAAGCGGGGCTCTGTCCTGGGGCCGATCCTGTTTAATCTTTTCATTAACGACATGGAAGAAGGGGTGAACAGTCTGCTGATCAAATTCGCAGACGACACTAAAACTGGAGCAGTGACCACAACTGAGGAGCAGGTACTCCAGATCCAAAAGGATCTGGACAGACTATGGAAGTGGGCAGGAGACAACAGGATGGCGTTCAATGTGGATAAGTGCAAGGTCTTGCACTTGGGGCATAGGAATAGCTGTCATAAGTACAGGTTAGGTGACAAGTGGCTGGAGAGCAGCACTTGTGAAAGGGACCTTGGGGTACTGGTTGACCGCAGGCTAAACATGAGTCAGCAGTGTGATGCGGTGGTCAAGAGGGCGAACGCCACCCTTGGTTGCATAGCCAGAAGTGTGGCTTCTAGATCAAGAGAGGTATTACTACCACTCTACACGACTCTGGTGCGCCCACAACTGGAGTATTGTGTTCAGTTTTGGGCCCCTCATTACAGAAAGGATATAGCCAGGTTGGAGTCAGTGCAGCGTAGGGCCACAAGGATGGTGGCTGGTTTGCAGGGGATGCCGTATGAGGCGAGACTGAAGGAACTGGGTCTGTTCAGCTCGGAGAAGAGGAGACTCAGAGGGGATATGTTGGCGACATACAGGTATGTGAGGGCATGTCACACGGAGATGGGTAGAGACCTGTTCTCCCCTGCAGAGCAAGGCAGGACACCCTCCAATGGAGCAAAGCACAGGGAACCAAGGTTCCATTTGGATGCCAGGAAACACTTCCTGACAGTCAGGACCCCGAGGACATGGAATGGGCTTCCACGAGAGGTCGTTGAGGCCCCATCAGTGTGGGTGTTCAAAGACAGGCTGGACATGCACATGGTGGGCATGTCGTGAGCAGAGCCGGCTGATATCAGAGGTCAGACTAGATGGCCCAGGAGGCCCCTTCTGACTCGCTCTGTTTCTATGTTTCTATACTTAAATGCTTAGAACTTGCAGTATTGTTTCCACAGAAGAAGCCCAATTCTGACAAAAGCAAATGATTGGCTGAGATTTTCTATGTGTATGTACATATACATCGTATGTGCTATAAATACATACAGCAGGCTACATCCAGCCCCAGTCTTTCTATGCTGCCCCTGCCACCCTGAAATTGCTATAGTGCTGCCAAATATTGGGGTCACAACAGCAAAGAGCTGATTCAAAAGAAGGCAAGTAGGAAGCAGGCTTTTATGCAAAATTACACTTCCCCTGGGTATTGAAAAAATAGTTCCAGGAAAGACAAGAATCTGCCAGAGATGCAAAGGCTTGAGTTGAAATAGCAAGCAAACTACAAGCAAAACCAGTCTCCTTCAAGGCAGGTTCACTAGGGTTTCATTTAAATAAGCAGGGCTGGAGATATTCCTGAGAAATAACTATGTGTAGTCTAAAACACGCTGCAGGGAGGGAGTGGAGCTTCAGCCCCACAGTTTCATGTTGCAGAATTACGTCCCTGTGTGAAATCTGGCTAGTGCATTTCAAGTCATGGCCCAGACTTAGTCTGATTGCGGGAAGTATGTTGTTTGGTGACACACCACAGATGCTGGATTCTTAAGAAGTTTGCCCTTTTCCTCTTAGGCATTTCTTGCAAAGCAGCCTCTGCCAAGAAATAACATTTAACCATGCTGAAGTAATCGTGAAAAGAGAATGGGGCCATCTGAGATTGACTTGGGGTTCTGCCGATTGCCAAGTCACTACTTTGTGCTTTTTTAACCACTTGGAAACAAGTTTTGGTAAGCACAGTTGATGAGCCAATGAGGCATCTTAAATTTGCAGCTCGTTGGAGCACAGGAGATCACTGAGCAATGAGATAACGTTGGCAGGAGAAAGTACCGTTCTCAAATTTTCTGCCAGCATCCAAATGAATGAACTGTTAATAAGACAGAAGGCTGAAGGCTCACAGCAGGGTCTTCAAATGTGTTGCAGACCTTGAAGGGATATTAAAGCTGTGAATGTGTGCAACTTAATCATTATTTTATTTTATTTTATTTTTTTAAGATTAAGGGCACAGTCCTCTCAGGATGCCCGTAACCCTCCAAGCACAGAAGATTATGGGCGTCCTATGGAGGGCTGGAGAAGAACAGAGACAAGGCTGCAGCTTACTTCTCCTGCTCTGCAAAGCACTCAGACAGCCAATTCTGGCTCTCTAGGCATGGCACATCAGAAAAGAAAGGAAGGGGAGTAACTCGTATCTTGGCAGGGCCAATCTCCTCCCCTCGCTGAGCCCCAGAATGCTCCCTCAAAAGCCCCATTCTTGTGACCTTGGAGATGTGGCCAGCATGGCACTTTCCATTCCAGCTGTGCGAGAAGGAAGGGGATTCAAGCACGGATAATCCACAAGGTCAGAACAGCTTTCTAATCACATAGCTGGGATCTGAAAAATCCCACAGCTGTCTAGATGCTATCTAGAGGGAATAGAATTGTGCTACCTGTTTGTTTGTTTGTTTGTTTGTTTGTTTGTTTGCCGCCTATAATTGCTGAGGCCTTCCTAGGCAGCTTACAATATTTGTCAAATTATGATACCCCTTTACCTCAGATCAGGGTCCTACAAAGGGCCAAGTGGGTCGATCATGCAGTATGAAGAAATAATCTGAATAATGTGTAAGGCACATACAAATTATGCCTTGCTGGGATATGGTGCTTAAATGATAAACCAATGGCCCAGTGGCATGCATGCTTAGACAGAAAAAGATCCTGCAACTGGTTGGGGAGCACTGGGAGCTGTAAGACCTTTTTGTCTAAACAGGCACAGGACCACGACTTCATACATACACTAATGCAGATGCCCTTTTGTGTAAAAGAAATGGGGACAGTGAAGAATGAGGCCTGCCGAGGTTGTGTGCAGCCAGCAAGCTCCACGCTGCCCATCCCTGCTTTCACAGTTCAGATTTCTTATGCTTCCATCCCCAGAAACCAGGAACAGAGTTATCAGTGCCAGCTGCTTTCCTTGCAAGAGTCTGTTGGTGGGAGAGGGAAGCAAAGCTTGGAACTTCCCACAGTAATTCTGATTTGGACACAAGCTGAGGATGGTAGCATCTGAGGCAATCCAAGCTGAATCTGGCCGTCTTTCTGAATCATCAGGCTGAATGTTGTAGTCAGTGCATGTCAGTAAAGATCATTTGGCAGTATTTTGCTAGATTGGTGAGGGAGAGAACTCCTCATGCAGCAAAGAGAAATCTCTTTAGGGGAACATTTGGAAACCACAGGGCTTGAGGAAAGGGGCATGTTCTTCCAGAACCACTTCTGGAGCCTCTGTACAAAAACAGTAGAGACCTTTTAGGGTTTTTAAAAAATGTAAGTTCTGACCTGAGGCTTGGATTTGGACAAGAATTATCAAGAGGTGTGTTCACAGGTTACAATAAACAATGGGTTCTCGTGATGCCAGTGCCCACACCATGCCCTTCCTCCACTCTGGCATGGGTTGCTTAATTATCATTAAAGAGGCCAACCTGGATCTCAGTGGTTGCTCTTCTCTGCCCCTACTACATGTCAAAACCAAGCTATCAGGGAGAAAGTCTTCATTAGTCTGCTTTATTTCTATGTGCAGGAAAGAAGAAAGATGCAGCCATCGGAATACCTGCAGTTTCAAGTCAAGACTAGGTTGCCATCTCAAGTGAAGCCAAGCACATACCTTGCATGATGCTGAATTTGGAGCCCATCTTTGAGCTATATTGGTCTCCATTTCAGGTTCCTCACTCTTCACACCATTCCTGCCCACATCTTCCCAACATCGTCCTGAGTGGCACTCCACTTGTACAAGTGGCAGACAATATGCCAGTCAGGATACCTACAACCTTATGATACTGTACCTCTGCTCAATTTTATTTCTTTTGCTTGAGGATTTCCACCTCAGTTCTATTCTTTATCAGGATTATTTGGGCCACTTAATTTGGATTAAGCAAAAAGGCCTACAAGAATTTCACCTTAGCAATTTCATCTCCACACTGCCATGTAGGGGAAAATATGAATTAAGCTTCAATCTCCATCTCACTCACACCGCAGAGGGAGTGTGTACATCTTTCTGTATATCTAGACAGATGTCTGTTCTACTGAGTTCTGTGGAACTGGCTTCTAAGTAAATGCATACATTGGGGTAAGAATTTTGGTCATGTTCCAAATGATCTGTCTAATGGCCATGTTGGCAGGAGCTGATGGCAGTTGCAATATGAAATATCCATGGGGCACTTACCCCTCGCATACAGCTGCAATTTCAGTTTCATTTTTTATTAGTAGGATTCTGGTTTCTGATATTGCAACGAATCCCACAGCAGTATAACAAATAAAAGCAAAGTAAATACTTTTCCTAATGGGGTCACCTTTACAGAGTAAATCTACTCAGATCTCAAACGGAAACTGTCAAATAGAATATGTCAAGATATCTTCTACAGCGTGTCCTACACAGCCAGCTGAGAGGCGAAATTAGAAAAGAAAAAGCAGTCAGTCACCAACGGCATGCTTTCTTGACCCTCTTCATTCCCAGAATCTGTGCACCATTTGCTAGATTTTACTGGTCTCAGATGAGAGTTAGCACCTAAGTTGGTGGTCAGGTGGCACCTTGTGAGCAGGGAGCAGATGGCCATGGAGAGACCCAAAGAAGAAGCATTTCTTTTGAGAGATAAAGACATCTGTTAAAATACAGGTTGAGAGTGGAGAGAGGGTCAGTGGAAAAGTTTAGATCACAAGGCACTTACTGCTTTGCACCACTGTTATTTAAATAAGCTCAGTAAGGGCACAGGCCTTTTGCTAGTGCAATAACTGTTTATGATGCCTGAGCTCATTTTGTCCGTAGTCCTGGGCATCAGTTCCTTCAGTCTGTGTCTCCAAATTCCAAGAGTAGTTACCTAGAAAACAATCAGGAGATCGGGAAAGGCAGCACCACTATTATTACAGAAAAGTGATTATATTTCAGTTCCCCAGTGTGTTTTGATGATCATCCTCTGGGTCAGTGTAAAAGAATAACATGCTTAAAACAACATCAGGGTTCTAGGAGGCAACCTACACAGTCAACTGCTGAGGTAGAACTGGAGGAAGCAAAATAGAAACATCAGCTGAAATCAGATCAGAAATAAATATTCTAAAGTTCTTGAAGAGACAGTAATAATGCAAGTTATGCAGAAACTTTACAAAGAGACAATAATTTCTGCTAACCAGTTGATTAAAATAGTTAAATTTCCATATGAATGCCCTGTTCAACTGTCTCATGTTCTATGCACCAAGATGATTTGAACTTTCTAAAAACAGTAACTCTGTAACTTGGAGGTCCAATGGTGCCTATCACAACAGACAGTATTTTGGAAGATATATCAGGCCAGCACAAGAACTTTTGCTGCCAGGGGTGCTCTGTACACAAATCAAGGTATAGGCTATTATTAATATTAGTTGTTGGTGTTATGTGCCACCAAGTTGTCTCTAACTCATGGTGACCCTATGAATGAAAGCCCTCCATACTGTCCCATCCATGACAGCCCTGTCCAGCTCTTGTACATTCAGGGTTGTGGCTTCCTTTATGGATTCAAGCCATCTCATAGTTGGTCTTTCTTTTCTTCTTCTGACTTCAATTTCCCCTAGCATGATGGTCTTCGGGGAGTTTTGCCTTCTGATGTTGTGCCCAAAGTATGACAGCCTCAGCTTTGTTATTCTGCTTCTAGGGAAATCTCTGGCTTGAGTTATTATTATTGCATTGCAGTCCATTTATATCTTGCTTTTTTGCCTCCTGTGAGAAACCCAAGGTGGCTTACATACTGTAGTTCCATTTTATCCTCACAACAACAAACTTACTAGCTATGTTAGTAAGAGTCTGAGAGTCCTTGACTGGCCTCAAGTCAGTTAGTGAGCTTTATGGCTCAGTAGGGACTAGAACCTGGATCTCTCAGGTCCCCTGTCCCACATTCTCATCACTATACCACACGGGCTTTCAAACTAATCAAATTATTTTGGCAGCTGAGTCTGAAAATCCCACAGGTGACCCTTCCTGCAGTGAAAGTACAGCAATAATAGATTAAATAGCTAACAAATTGCTGACCTCTCATGACACCACAAATCACCCAACTAAAGTGGCAACCCATTCACTTTTCCTAAGAGTAAAGCTTAATAACTGTGAACTCACCAATCACTAATGGAAGCAGGACGCTGGACTAGGCGACCTGATCTTTGACCTGATTCAGCAGGATTCCTCATGCAGCCTTAAGGACAACCCCCCCCCCCGGAGAAACTTAGAATACAAATGCTAATTTGCATGTGACAATATTTAAGACTTTTGAATAGCAATTTGAAGATTTGCATCTCTTCCCCCACAAGTTCTAGCCTAAAGATGAATAATGCATCAGTTCCTTGTTGGAAAGGCAACGTCCAGCTAGTACAGAGAACATATGTTGATATAATTTCTCCTGCACAGTACACTTGACCAAGTTATAACACTATTGTTATCAGCCCTAGGTTATTAGCCTTCTCCACTGAGTGTTTGCTGTTATCACACAACAGCTTGCTTATTTAAATAATTACTTAGATGAATGGATTAAAATATTTCAATCAATTAACATACTATGCCTGTTGCTCAAGCAGCAGTGTTGATTTGTTGGTTTCTGTTTTTAAAATTCATTATTTTAACACACATGCTTACAAAATCCACTGGTGTTCTTAGTCATTGCCCTACCATTAGGCAAAGTGAGGCAGTTGCCTTGAGCATCAGGAATATTGTGAAAGGACAGCAAACTAGTTGTTTATTGTTCCTGCGGCATTTATACTGCTAGGGCTACTGAAGCAACCTGAGCAGCTTTGAGTTCTGTCCCAGCCTTTCACGTCAGCATCAGCATCAGCACCATCGTCTGTTGTACTGTTACTGCCAGGGATGGGAAGAAGAACTTGAGGAATTTTCTGTCTCAGGTGCCAAACTAACTCAACCAACTTTGCTAACGGTGCAGAGAGGAGCCACCTTTCCTGCTCCACTGCAGGTACCAAACTGGCTTGGGCTGGCCCAGAGCTTCAGACAAGAACATCTGCATCTCTTCCAAACAGAGCAAACACTCTGCTGAGCTCACATGCCTTCAGTATGTGGTCAGCCAGTGGTGAACCTCAACCACCTGAGTACTGTCCTAAAGTAAGCTTATCATATGGACAAGACCCACTGGAGTTTGTGTTGCTTGCTGAAGTCTTCAGTTATATCTGGATCCACTCTACTGGCACTTTTTATGACCACTGCTTTTGCTTCTGTTACTTGGTGTCCTTTCATTATTGGCAGCTCCAGGATGTGAATGGCTGGCATGTAGGACTAGAGTACCAGGACCAGAGGTAGTTGCAAGTCTTGACAAGATACAGTAGGGCCAGAGGCAAAGGCAATGTTAGGGATCCACAGGTTTCAGACAACAGCAAGGCATGACCAAAGCAGAGGCAAAGGCAAGGTTGGAGACAGGCAAGGTACAGATACAGGGCAAAGTATGATAGGACAAGAAGCAAAGGCAAAGTAAGGAACAGGCAGGAGTCAAGCATGCAGGCCAGAGGCAGGAATCAGATCAGGACCACAGAGCAGCTACCATAAAGACTCGTGCAGCTGTGGTACAGCTAGGCAGGGCAGCTTCCAATGAATGCAGGGGCTCTAATCCCTGCAAGCACCACAGGCCTGATGCCAGTTTTGCAGGTGCTTGCTAGGTGTTGCTTGGCAGTGTCTGACAATCATTGCTCCTTGCCTCTGCAGGTTGGACCTCTTCTTCAGTTCCAGAACCGTCCCAAAGTGCCATGTAAAATTAAGGAATTTAATTTCCCTTGGAGTACAAAAGCAGTTGCTGCAGACTGCACCTTTGGTGTTCTTTGGGATGACATGCCAGAAAATAATTTTGATTTTCCAGCAGTAACCAAATTTGATCCAAGGTGAAAAGGAATGTAAAGAAATTTGTAATCTGGGTTGCTTGAAGGACCATATTGACCTACCCAAATGTTCAGAGCTTCCTCAGAGGCCCTGCACTCTGGTCTGCTACCAATGAAGCCTAAACTGGCAGGTACTCAAACAGGGTATTTTCTGTTGTGGCTCCAAAATTGTAAATTTCCCTTCCCAATGAGCTGCCAAGCTCCCTCTCTGTTGGTCTTCAGAGTCAACATTAAAATTGTTTTATTTCAAAGGGCTAACTTGGATTTATTGTTGACTCTATTGCTTTCCTTTCCTTAATCTACAGTGTTTTGGACTGTTAGGTGTTTCACTGTGATTTTATTGTTGC
This sequence comes from Varanus salvator macromaculatus, assembly GCA_023646645.1. Lineage (NCBI taxonomy): Eukaryota > Metazoa > Chordata > Lepidosauria > Squamata > Varanidae > Varanus > Varanus salvator. Next base: position 2,616,701 of record JAIXND010000798.1, read on the forward strand.
TTTATTTGTGAGCTGCTGTGGAGCCATTTGTTTTGAAAAGTGGAAAGAAAATAATTTAAAAATATTTATGATGATGATGATGAAGATTAAATATAAACAAACAATCCACTAGAGCATGGTCAGCAAAGCACTCCTATCTCTCTCCCAAAATAGCAGCCACTTACAATCTTGTCTAGGGTCACAATGACAAATAAACCCTCCCTCAAGATGCCAGATTTGACTAAGTCCTGTCAACAGTTGATCTCCAGAATGCAATGTCAGAAGGACCTCTGGTTATCTTAATAAAAATAAATAAAAACCCAGTAAATCTGATGTGTATGATGATTGATATGTGTAGTTTTAGTTTAAAATCTTAATTAAAAGAAGAAGAAGGAGGACCTCTGGTTGTACCCCAGAAATAAACTGATGATATAGTATTTGCCCTAATAAATTAATGTCTAACTCAGCCATGCTATGAAGAGGTAAATCTTTAGAGCGCGCGTGTGTGTGTGTGTGTGTGTTTAGCCAAACACAGTTTAAAGTTGAGCAGGATTTTAAATCAACACAGCTCTGTATAAAAACAGGCCTTTCCCCCCCACCTCTCATAAAGACAAGCACAGAAGTGTTAAGCTTACTACTTCACTCCTTTCGGATTCACATCTAAAGGTTGTTTGGAAGAACGGAGTCAATATTCCTGTTACTCTGTTCGTTTGAATTTGTGTGTATTTGTGCAGCTGTCTCTGGAAATCTTAATTTGAGCAGAAGTCCAATACAACACCACAGTGGCCAGCTTGAATGTTCAGCCCTGCAAAAATAAACACAAGGCCTAAAATCAACAACAGAAGCGCAGCAGCACTGGCGGCTTTGTGAGCAAAAGGTCTGATGATGTTGCCAGCCCAATTTCTCTTCATTCTTGATCAGAAGATATTGATAATACACTGTCCCTTGCTAAGAACTTTTATCTCAAAGCAGTTGCATCCATGATCTGCCACTTTCAAACCCTAGAGGGTCACTCAGAAAAGCAGCCTCCCCCAAGGTGGAGGCTACCAGAGGCTTTAGGATACAACTTCTATCAGTCACACCCAGGAAGTTCAATAGTAGGGGATAATGGGGTTTGTTGGCCACAACATCAGGAATGTGGCTTATCAAGGAAGGCTGCACTATGGAGATGCAACTCTTCTGGGAAATGCAGATAAAGGCAAAGCATCTCTCCTGTACCCATCACAATGGGTTTGGGTGGGGGAGGTTCTGCCTGAGGGATGCCCTCATTCCTGCAAACCAGCAAGTTACCGCAGACTGACCTGAGTTTACACAGCACAATAAAGCCACAGGGTCATCAATGTTGTTGTTAGTCGCAAAGTCTTGTCCGACCCATCGCAACCCCATGGACAACATTCCTCCAGACCTTCCTGTCCTCCACCATCTCCCGGAGTCCACTCAAGCTCACACCAACCGCCTCAGTGACTCCATCCAGCCACCTCATCCTCTGCCGCCCCCTTCTTCTTTTGCCATCTATTGTTCCCAGCATTAGACTCTTCTCCAGGGAGTCCTTCCTTCTCATTAGGTGGCCAAAGTATTTGAGTTTCATACTCAGCATCTGGCCTTCTAAAGAGCAGTCAGGGTTGATCTCCTCTAGGACCGACTGGTTTGTTCACCTTGCTGTCCAAGGGACTCGCAGGAGTCTCCTCCAGCACCACAATTCAAAGGCCTCAATTCTTCAATGCTCAGCCTTCCTTATGGTCCAGCTTTCACAGCCATACCTTGCAACTAGGAAAACCATAGCCTTGACTATACGCACTTCTGTTGGCATATAGGTGAGACCATATTTGTGCTGAGATCTGTTCTAGAGCTATTTTGGCCAGTGTCTGCCCCATCCTTCAGGGTGTGCTGCCTTCACAAAGAAGTTTACAAACATGTTTTTAAGACACGTGAAAACACAGCAAATGATTGTGTCAGCCATTCACTGACCCTGAGCAGCAGTTTCAAAATTTCAAGCACAACACATTAAAGGAACATGGACTGCCACAAAACATTTTGGAGTTCTTCTACAAAGTGGCAGGCACAGGACTGCCTGTACTTCCCCACAGAGGGAGCACCACACATTTGGGATGACTACCGACTCTTCTATGCTAGGTAACCACACTCTCCTCCCACCCCCAAAAACCTAATAGCAATTACGGCACAATCCTATGATGTTTAGAAAGAAAAAGGACCTGCAATTCCCAGCATTTCCCAGCCAGTTGTAGGACTTCTTCCTGTCTAAACACACATGGGACCACAGCTGGAGGTTTAAGTCAGACTTTTACAGGCTTTCCAATAATGTCCTGGTGTCCCTGCAGAAATCAGGGGAGTGGGGAGAATAGAGAGATCCATGGCTAGTCCAGCAGCCTCATGAGGTATAAGGAGATCATGTGTTCTCCTGTGCAAAAGGCAGTCGTGTATTTGATGAGGGCCTTCATGTTGTCTACCAGCCAAGATAGTCCACACCCAAACTGCAACTCCAACACTCATACAGGTGACCTCTTCAGTCTTCCCACTCTGGAGAGATGTATTGGATCTCTGTTAAAATTATGGTAATTATTTTCTAATTTTGCCTGAATATATGGATAAAAGTTAGTCTATGCACATGTAATGCAATTTTATGTAATTTTATGCAATTGATGCCGTGTGTGCGCAAGTGTGTGATACATGTCTCTTCTTTGGTGACGTGTATGATGCCATCCTACTGAGGTGGAAAAATTGTGCCTGAACTCTTTCAGTTCAGGCTGGCCATCTGAAGAGTATGATGGAATGCATCTCCATAAATGAAAAAAAAAAATTCACACAGAACCCTAAATAATAAGGAGTAGGGTTCTAATTCATCTTTCTGCTCATGAAATTTCATTTTCTACATGCACCAAATATTTTTATGAATACATGATCTCTCAGCTACAGTTTGGAGGGGTAGAGAGCCAGGACACAGTTTTACTATTTCAGTGAAAATTAGATCACACAAAAACCATTGGGAAAGAAGCCCTCCCCCCACTTCAAATTCTGCATATCTTTTAAAAAGAACATTTAGAACTGGCAAAGGAAAGAACATCCTTCCTTTGCCAGTCAACAGCTGAAGCTATCTGGAAAATTCACAACCATATTAAAACATCATAAAAATGTACCGTTCAAAATTTAAAATTTAAAACAGATTTAAAAATTCAATAACTGGGGGGAATATCTAACAGTCTAAAACAGGAGCCTGACCAGCCTCCAAGGGCAGGGCCCATGTGCACATTCCCACCCCCAGGCACATGTTGAAGAGGCCAGCATGACAGGAATCAGCTTTCCTCAATGCAGAAATGAGTGTTTTGTGCACATGCAGTATGAGCCTTGGATACAGCAAACCTCTGCTAGCAGCACTGAACCCAGGAAGTGAATGGCTTCTCGAGGTCAGGTGGACCCCAAGAAAGCCAGCCAAGACCCATGATGGCATGAACAGAAAATGGTGCATACCTCTTCCTCAGGTTGATTCTTCGGGGTCTCAGTCAGGAGAAACCACATGGCTTGCTTTAGCCTGTTCCTGTCCCTTTTATTGGCAGTTTTGCATATTCATATCTATCTTGCCTACCTTCTGAAGCTTAGCCACCAGATTCGATTCTCTGTAGGTATTCTTACATATCCTTACACCAACAGATGCTGAAGCAAGATATTGCCTTGCCTAATTTGAATTTCTTTAAAACAGAGATTGTTTGTGTATCTGATATTTATTAAAGGCATTTTAACAAAGCAACTGGAGTACTTTGAAATATACAGTAACATACCAATCCCATGTCAATATGTAGTGCAAGCCTGTGCATGTCTACTCAGAAGTAAGCCCCACTGCGTTCAATGAGACTTACTCCCTGTTGTATGCATAAATCTGTAGCCTAACAGTATTGTAAACACATCTAGGCAGAGATATTTACCTGCTAAGGCTGATTCCATACTCCAAGACCAAAAACAGAAGAGGTCCCCAGCACAACTTCCCGGTTTTCTCTCCATTTTGAAAGAGTTCCTGTTACTGGGAAAGATGCCTGGTTCTCAAAACACAGGATTGTGCAGCATGTGGCAGTTTTCTCTTATCTCTGACTCCAAGAAGTCTATGCTGTTCTTTATGTTTAGAATTTTGATCAGGTGGTCTGATATAAATATTGTTTCCCAGTGGAAGTAATTTGCTCAGAGAGGCTATCTCTGGGACCAAAACTGGAGAATCAATGGGTGAATCATTTTCAGGACCCAAATGCAAGAGAACAATGCTATTTTTTTGGATTAGTTAATCCAGGATAATGACAACATCTAGTTTCATGCTCTACAGTTACTGAATATGTATCTACGGAGAAAAGAATCCACCATTTTACTGCCCTTCAGAACACCCCTCCCACGATAGTAGCATTCTTTATCTTGGAAGATGGAACTATTCAATCGAAAAGGCCCATTAGAGGAAGAGAATTATACCGTGATTTTCACTGATTCCTCTTTCCCTCTACAGGCCTTTGTCAAGAGGACACCCTCTGGAGCAAATTTCAGAGGTGTGGCGGATGCCAAGGCGAGGGGGACCTGGCAAAAATTGACTCCTGCCTTCCATCTGTGGGGTTATCCAGTTTCTGAGTGCCACTTAGTGCAGCCCTGGGTCCAACATAATGGCCAAGTGGCCATTTTTGCAGAAAGCAGACATCTGTCTGAAGGGCTGCCAGCAAACTCTCCAGATCTACTCTAAGGTTTAATGAAAACCATCAAAAAGGAGATAACAGGCCTTGACATGGTTGGTTGACAGCACATGGACTGCAGCCTAAGCAAGGCACACAGGTCCCCTGGTAATCTACATTTATGCTGAGATGTGCTGTATTTCTATTTAAATTCTAGAGGAATTATAATAATTGTTCAATGTATAACTATACTTATGCAACAGAGTTCTATTTAGAACTATTGGTGTAGTTTGTAAATAAGAAGAGGAGAGGAGAGACGGCAAATGTTTTGCAAATCATGGTCTTTTGGCCTCTTTTTGGTGATGCATGTTAGTAATTTGTAAAGCCACCCTAAACAAAATGTGTGGTACTCAGGCATGGGCCATGATTATGAGCATGGCCAGCCATGGAGATCAAGAGTATTTTTCCTCTGGAAAAATTTCTTGGGAGAAATTTTGACCCTGGAGAATATCCAGTACCATATAACTATGTGAGCTATACATACACCACAGTATTCCGTTGCTTACTGCCTTTTCCACCAGATTTAAGAGAATGTACATCGCATATATGTTGTCCCTGAAGGGTAGATTCAAGACATGGGCAAACTGAAGCATTTAACCTCATTTAAACCAAAGAAGGGAGGACCAGAAACGTTTTAATGGATAAGATTTTAGAACACAAGTGTTCAGCAAACACTGTACTTGTCTTTAAGAAAACAATAGTAATACAGTAAACTTGAAAAGGGAAATATAACTTCTAGAGCTATTTACAGTTTTCACTTGATTACCTTGACAAGTTTAAAAACAAAACACAGTATCTGCTGATCATTCATATGTGTGTGTATCCTTCTCTCTTGAGAGCTGATCTGAACCGTGGGGCCCTAAACCATAATGTCTGTAACAGACATGCTACCCAATTAAATGTTTAGGGAACAGGCTTTTATATCCTTAACACCTAATTTACTATTGTTTCTTTTAAAGTGTTTGGCTTCCCTGTGGCTTTTGTGCCCATTCTTCTGTTTTATGGCTGCTTTTATGTGTGTTGTGTGTGCATTGCATTGCATGTCAGTGTTCTTGGGGCCTAGTTAGAGACCTCTCTTAAATTTGGTACAAGGAAAACATGGCCCTGATTTATGGCTCATTCACACTGAGGCAACGGATCACTACTGTTCCAATTAGGTAATTAGCCCTTTTGAGCAGCAATTTTTGTCACACTTGATTAGCGGCAAGTGTGACAAAGTCCAATTTCCCCATTGCTTTTTGTCTTTGATGGAATGGTAGATTAAACAGAAGGGCATTGCTGGTACGCAGGAGATCACTTTCCAATTCCCAATTCAATGTATATTCTTTTTAAAAATAATATTGCTGAAATATTGCAGAGATTAGTCAATGCATGTATACCTAAGATTTGAAGGGAGCAAGGAGTGTGTGTGTGTCTGTGTCCAAAGTATGTACATTATCAGTTGTTTTATGTTGAACCTTCAATCTGACATATCAGCTTGGCTTCAAAATCAGATACATAAATACCAAAAGACCATCTAGATGATAAGAATATTAAATAGCATTTCTAGAGTGAAGGCAAACTCATCTCCAGTTATTATGTGGCATTAGTATTTATTTCTTTCAAATATGTAAATTAAACACCCACTTGCTTATCTTATGGACGTGCAAAAAAAATCTAGCAATACTTTCAATAGTTTAAAATAGAGCTTATATCACAGTGTAGGTTACAACTTTTCCATTCTTACAAAAAGTCAAGGACTTAAAACCAAATTTAGCCAAAACCACAGTATTCTGATCTAGTCTCTGAGTTACATACTCAAGGCTTACATTTTGATGGGGTTTAACAAGCCTTCCCAACAACCTGGTCCCCTCCAGATATTTTGGGCTTCACTTCCCCTCAGCCCCAGTAAGCATTACCAGGAGTCAGGAATGCTGGAGATTCTGACTCCAAACATCTGGAAAGTACCAGAGTACCAGGGAGAAATGGGATATAACGATACCACTTCTAGAGAGTTGGTAACCCTGATCTTAACTGCCTGGGTACTCATCAGAGGCTAAAGCATAATCTTCCCCAGTCTGGTGTACTGCACTACAAATTCCAGCTGTAGATGATTACCTCCCAGGTGCTGTTTGGTCACCTTTTCAATAGTTAGCATGAGTTTCCTAAATGCAGGGAATGTCTCCTTAGAAGACAACATGCCTATAATCTATTCTCATAAACCCATCAAAAAAGATACCTTCTACAAAGCTTAAAACCTAGCTTAATGAACTGGTTGCTATTAATTCCTTGCAACTGTTTTAAAGGGAAAAGCATTTCCCCCATATCCACCTGCTTGTTCTGGGCACAGCTGCACTGATGGGTCTCAAGGGAGGGTGAAATGTGTGCGTATCTATTTGCACACATTACTCTGTCTGAATTAAACCACATGCAGTTGTGGCTGCCTCCTGAAGAGGCAGCTACAACTAACCTGCATTTCTGAGGTAACAAATCTACATAACTGTCATAAACGGAAGTGCTTGTGCAGGCAATGTGTGAGTTTGCCTCTGGAAACATAAACAGACAGATATTACAAAATCCTCAAATATAAAATCACTGAACTATTTGGATATACACTTAGCATGTTGCTGGGTTTGAAGGAAATTTTTTAGATCTATTAGGATGCAAATCTAACAGAACTGCCTGTTATCCTCCAGACGCAATGGATTATGGGCATCCTAAGCAGGGCAGGAGGAATATGGAGGTGCTCTTTGTGTCTACATTCCTCCCAACTTACAACTCAGCAAGAAGCTGATTTTGGCTGCCTAGCAGTAGTATGAGGCCTAAGCCAAACAGAATCAGAATTAGAGAAGAGAGATTCCTAGAGGATCAATTTATAGAAAAGTTGAATCTTTAATCATTTGTTGCAGTGAAAACAGTCAAGAATTATTAAAACCATTTTCTTTACTGGGAATGATTTGATGTAAGTTTTGGTATAAAATCATGTGTGTTCACGTTCTCAGTACCACTTGGAATTGGTAATTAATGTCAAGATTTGGGCACTGTATGTATTTGGTGTTATTATTTATCTGATCTTACCGTATCTCTATGTATTCATAGAATCATAGAATAGTAGAGTTGGAAGGGGCCATGAAGGCCATCAGGTTCAACCCGCTGCTGCTGCAGGACACCAGTTTACACCATCCCATTCAGATGACTGCCAAGGTTTTTTTTTTTTTAATGTCTCTAGTATGGGCGAGCCCACCACCTCTCTACTGTGTAAATCCATTTTTTTTTTAGGATGCCCACTATTTATTTTTTATCACAATGAACCATCATTTCTGAGGCTTCAAGGAAGAGGTGACATGGCAGCATGAAGAGACACAGATCCGGAGCTCTGTCATTACAAGTGATGGGCCAATTTATTGCAGAAAGAACTAGGGATGAGGAATTTGGTTCAGTTCACATTCTAACACAAGTTTTCCTAATTTTGCACCTTTGATCCACTATGTAAACTGATACTCAGTTATCCTTTGAATCTGCATTTTTCTGAATTTTGCAATAGAGTTCTCAAATTTAAAAAGCATACAAAATGTGTATATTAGGGAAATGGATATTCAAGATGCTTCATATGAGGATAATGGCTTGCCCAAAATTGTATATTAGGCCAAAATGCATGCATCAGGAGAAATGTGCACAATAAAGGATATGAGTTTTCATGCAAATATAAAAATAAAATCAAACTTTGGGATCAATCCAATTTAAGATGGGAGAAATTCTTAAAGTGTGAAATAATCTGAAATTCATGCATCTGTAGGAGGAACACACACTCCTACACACACACACACGCAGGTATACATTGCTCTGCTACATGTTAAGGGATGGCCTTGGTCCACATAAAATACTACCAGGGAGTGTGAGTGGGTGTTCAGCTCAATTTCTCAACTTTTTTTTCATTATTTGGAAAGTAAAATGAAACATACAAAAATTTTGATTTGTACTTTCAGACTCATCCATATCCCGCTTAGAGCTTGCACATCACCTCCACCTTGCATAACTGGAGATCCATGAGACCAAAGGGAGGCCTCAGCAGACTTCCTCAGCTAATCAGTGTAGTTTGCTGCTAGGGGTGATGAAGAGCACAAATGCAACCTAGAAGACCTCACTTGGCCTCTCCTTGCTGACTAGAGGAATGTTTGCAGCCAGGATTCAAGGGGCTAGAGCCCATTGCTGCTGACTACAAAGGGTGGGAGCCCTGCCTAAGTGTATTCCCATATTTCAATATTTTCAGAGTGTTAAGACCAGACCAACTGCTTCCTTAGTTTCAGCATATCCTGAAACTAAGCTTTCATTCATTCTGATATTTATCAGACATCGGATATCCAGCTTTCATTCATTCTGATATCTCATATAGCAATACAATTTCAGCTTGTTTTCTAGTGGTTTCAGCTAAGAATTCTGACCCTGCCTCTTTACGTCAGAGGCAGGTTCTGAGATCACCACCTCCGAATGCTGTATCTTGAGGGAATCAGGCCTACTGGGCACACTGATGATGTCTCACCTGAGGGCCCTAAAAATCCTGGAGCTAATGTGATGTTTCTTCTAATGCATTCCAGGAGGTGTTCCTACTGGGAAGCTGTGCAGAAAGTCCCAACCCACTCTCAGACTGGTTGACAAAGAAACCTTTAGCGTGACATTCTGATTCCACAACCCTTGTATCCCTCATTTTCCTTCCTTTTGGGAAAAAATGCAGACACTGAGCTGGTATTTGACTTTGACATGGAAATCATGCTCTGGTCCTGAGTGCCAAATCACATTCAGATCCAATGTCATTTTGTTCGGTGCAATTACCATGTCACAAGAACCTGACAAATGAAGAGTAGCTGGTCCAGTTCATTTCAACCCTTACTTGATCAATCAACCCAAATGAAAGAATCTCCAGTTGGAACCAATTATGGAGAACTATAAATGGCCACTAGTCATGCAAACTATATATTATCTAGTATCAGAAAGAGTATGCTCCTGAATATGAGGGTCTGGAAAACATGAGTGTTAGGATGTTATTGCTGTCATGTCCTGCCTATGACCTTCCTGCAAAGGCCTGGTTGGCCCCTTCAGGAACAGAAGGCTAAAGGACTTTGGTCTAATCTAACACATCTCCTTATGTTCTTAACAGGAGATGGACATAATTGCTCTTTGCAGCGTCCAAGAATTCTTAAGTCAGAGGTTCAGGCAAAGCAGTACAGCAGGAATGGATATCACAAGGGCAGAAGAACCAAACAATTGTTAGCACTAACGATCAGGGCAAATTTTGTTTGGCCTGCAAGTTTCAGTGAACCAACCTAATCCACACTTCCCAGACTATTTTGTGGATGGGAACACAGTTATCCTTTGCATTGCGCATTACTCCTAATTTTGTGATGCAGTTCATTTTAAAATTGCATACAAAAATGCATGTATCACAGAAGGTTGCATACAAAAATGATTGTATTAGGGAAAGTTGCATACAAAAATGTGTATGTTCAGCAAAGTTCTGTATGAAAATAAACATGAATTTTCATTTATTTAAAAAATTGCAGGCTGATGTGGAAATTGGACAGAATGGTTCTGTTACAGAGCGTAAGTAGTCTGATTCATCTATTCCCAACCAGCACTTATAGGTCATCTACTAGTATTACTTGGTATAATCATGCTCCAGCAATAATTTTCCCAACCGTTGCTCAGAGGAGACAAATGGGTGGACCTTGAAGCTGATTTAAACATTCCAAAAAAGAACAGCACCTTTTTGCCTGTTGCGTAATGTAGCAGCCTACAAGCAAGGAGATTCTGATACAGGGTCACTTTCAAACAAGCAGCCATCCTTGGCAGTTTGGAGCTGGTCTTGGCTCATTCAAACTTTGGAATCTGCTTTTTCTTTTTGTACTTCCTGCCTTTGCAATGGATTATGGGTGCTGCTGGGCAGGCATTCATTCAAAATGGGGGGATGAATCCAATTAGGTCATTCATGCCCATGCCAGGAGAGCTGATGAAGCTTATCTGGGAGCTATGGAGACAGCAGCACTGGCAGAAAAGCAAACTTGCAGCCAATGTGCCATTTTTACTTGTCTGCACAGTATAAGGTAGGTGCAGTGAATTCACACGAGTGCATCATCCCTTCAGTGGCCTGTAAAATCACAAGTTGTGCTTCTCAGGCTCATGGAACGAAGCAGGAGGACTTGCAGGAGTTGAGTGCCCCCCTGTGACAATGTTTTCATGACAACTGGGCCTCTGCTATCTGGCAAGAAGTTCAGAATTGCCTTCAGTGGGTAACTCCCTCCTGGCAAGTAAAATTGGGAAGGAGCACTTGTGTCAAACCTCTTTCGCCCAAGAGCTGAATTCAGTTTAGGAGAGGCTCTCAGGGACCTACATTTGGCAGCAGGCAAGGGAAGAAGGGGAAGAGAGGCAGAGCCACAGATCCCAACTTACTTCAGTTCTTACTGCTATTAACTAAGCCTTAGGAATTACATTTCAACCTTTTAAAGTGGGGGAAAAACCCACTAGCAAGGGAATGATATAGCTGGGGAACCACCAATCATTGGGCAGTAGGAGAAAAGTCCAGGACCAAGGAAAGGGCTATGGCCACCTGGGAAACCCCTGTGGGCCCAAACAGGACCCCAGCAAGATTTGAGGTTCAACACCTCTTCTTTAGGGAGGGTTGTTTCCTTACAATGTGCATCTCATACAGGAACAAAGTCAAAACATCTCCCTAAGAGAAATAGTCCAAGAAAAACAAAGAGGGTGGGTAGGAGTTACTTAAAGTGCAGGCCTATTGTTGATTCAGAAGTAAGTCCTAATAATTCAGTAGGAATTACTCCCAGGCAGATGTGCGTATAGGATTGCAGCCTCAATTTCAAGCCATAGGAAATTTGCAAACTCCCAAGAATGACACAGCATTCATTCTGTGTCCAGTGTGTGTGTATCTTACACACATACCATGCATATCACACCCCCAGCATATTCCCTGTGCAACCCACTCCGCCCCATCCACCCAACAGTGGGAAGGCTGTTAAATCTAGTTAATCATCTTATTTGCATAGTAATATAATCCAAACATACCTTAACTTTACAACAGAATTCTGCTTTGATAATTCATGATATTGTATTATATTAAAATAAAAGTGGACAATCTGTGCCATGTTGTAATCTAATCCAGTTAAGTAAATGTTTTCTCTGTTCACTTCCTGGCTGAAACACTTCAAACCTGATTGTTAAATTTATGGAATCTTTTCACCTTTGGGTCATAGGTATCTGACTAGCCAAGGAAAACTTGGAGTTCAAGCTATTTTCTTAGAGCTGTTTTATATCATTATTGACAGTTAAAATCTATCTCTTAAGCAAAAGTGTTTAGCATTATAGGACTTAAAGGAATAGTCTCTAATTCTTCTCTTGGATATAGCTCCATTCCCTGCCACATTTCTGCTACAGAACTGACTCACATGGGTTCAGGACTTCACCAATATCTGTGTTGTTGCACCCCTACACACAACAAAATTGTAATGCTAGACATTTTCTATTGGAGATAAATTCCAGTGAGCTGAAACTTTTCCATTTGAACTTAACCATTTGCTCTGAATATTGATTCTCTCCTGTCTTGGAAAGAATTTGAATTTTCATTGGGATCAGTGATAGTCCTGAAGCAGCTGCCCATCATTTTTCCTAGCAGAGGGACCAAACAGCCAGTGTTATCAGAGAAGGAGGCCAGTCTCCACTGCTGCAATAGGTGCTAAAGACCCAGATTGAGAATCTTAGGACATCAGCAACTATCCTTTGAACAAAAGATTATTTAATTTGTTATCATTAATTCATTTATGAATTGGGTACAATGAAATACAGAGGCCCATTCACTACTTTAAAGTAATATGGTTTTACCTTCTGCTTGTTTTGTTTTGTTTTGTTTTGTTTGGGATCATTGTTATGATTATTTATTGTTGCACTGTCAATATTAGTCATCCCCGTCAATACCCATATTGTCAATATTAACTGAGAAGCGATAATGCTGAGCAATGGAAAGGTTTTATTTGGTGTATTTCTATTTCTTTGTGAAGGGAAAGTCATGTTTTCCCCGTCTCTGTCACAGCCTGGTCAAAACTAGCTGGAATTTTATATGTTTTTAATAATGTATTATGTTGTAAGCCGCCCCGAGGCTATTGCAAGGGGCGGCATATAAAATTTTTAAATAAAATAAATTTTTTTAAATAAAAATAAATCCATACAGTTATGCACAATGGGCCTCTTGAAATTCTCCTCCCTATTTCCATGTAGAGAAATTGGGGGAGATGGGTCTATTTTACTGGATTACTCCAAGTGGAGGAGAAATTCTCCCATTCTTGAGGGTGCAACTCACCCTCGGCAGTGGCAACAGAACAGGGTCCTTTCACTTTTTCTAGGGTGTTTCCTTGCAACCACTGCAAGTGACAGTAGCACCAACTGTGCTGGCATCCTGGCCGCCATTAACCTAGTTCCATCCTGAAGAATCATGTGGGGTGGAAGAAGGGATGGCAGACACCACCAAAAACAGGTAGAGAACATTCCAGGAAAATACTACAAACCTGCCTTCCCTTTATTAGAGGGTGGGAGAGTTAAAAAAACAAACTCGGAATTCTTATCAGAAAAAAATGTCTCCAGATAAATGGGTGCTCGAATAAAAATGAGAACTGAGCCCTTCCTGTAGCAACATAGGTTGGCTGTTGGCTAACTTGCGCGGCAATTGATTCCTGATCCCTCGCATGCAGTGCACCTCTTTAAATCCATGTCTTGTGTCCCAGAGACAAGGGAGGATGCTAAGAAACAACTGGAGACCAAACACAGACATAGGATTAATGTTGCTCTCAGCAGCAGACTTCTTTCCTGCATTAAAGTCAACACATCACTGAACACTTACTTCACACTCTCCCTGGGGTGGCCTCTGAATTCCCTTTATAAAATGAAGACAGGTTCCATCTCTCTCCCCCAACCCCATCCTGTGGAATAATTTGCATTTCTCTAATTTTCATTCCAACAGACTCATTTAAGGACCTTTAAGTTTTGTTTTGCTTTCTTAACATCTTCATCATTTCCCTCCTTCCCGCTTTTGTTGTGTTCATTTTGCGTTTTATCCCTTGTCCCAAATTCCTCTCTTCACAGTTAAAAATAACAAGTCGTCGATGTTTTGGAAGGTGCTAGGATGATTTTTCTTTTCCCTGGAAAAGGTTTTCCCTTCTTTTTTTGCCCTCCCTGCCCGGGAGTTCAAAGGGACAAGTTTCCAAGTGCACACAGACACAGTGCGCTCCCCACATCCACCCTTGCCACCAGGAGGGAGGGAGGAAGGGAGGGGAGGCAAGGAAATATACTGTTTTTTCCCCCTGCAAATATGCACACTGGTGTCAGCTGAGGCTATGATCTTGCTGCCATTAGGCAGAAGAGAGCAAATGAATTGGGCAGACTGCAAACATGAAGGCCCTTTTTATACCAGCATAAAAACTTGCAGAAATTTTTAAGGAACCAGGAGAAGATACAGGTTGGATGGTTTCACTGAATTCCTACCAAAGCAACAAGACTTAACTGAAGTCATGACAAAATGTTCATCTTGATTTCAATAGGACCTCAATGCAATTTACTTAGTCTGAATCCAGTTTTTTGTTTTCCAGTCTAGGACAGGGTGAGCAGAAAGCATATCTCCAGATGGTTTAGACTTCAGCTCCAAGGATCCCTGACCTTTGGTCAATCTGGGAGAAGCTTCTGGGGAAGTCAAAACATCTCAAGGCCTACTTTCTACCCACCCCATTCTAGGATGGTCATTACTAGCCTTTTCAACCCTGCAACCAGTCCAACCTGCAACATGGCTTAACATTTATGCCAATTATTCTGCGCACCTCTCTTGTCCCCCTGTCTTCCTCAGAATACATCTAAAATTGCTAACAAGGAAGGCCATTTGTATGTCACATCAGGAGTGAAAATTAGTCTTATTCTTTATTATATTTACCCTGCCTTTTTTCCTGCAAGGAACTCAACATGGCTTACAAAATTCCCTTCTTCCTTGATTTTATCCTCACAAAAACTCTGTAAAGTAGATTAGGCTGAGAATCAGTGATTGAGCTGACTAGAGCCTAGATCTCCTGAGTCTCAGTCCAACCCTCTCATTTCTATACCACACTGGTTCTTTACCAATGCCAAAAATCCATTTAATTTCATTTCAGTTTTCATTATCAATGTATTTTCCTAACCTGTCCCATAACCCATTAGTGCTCTCTGGGCAGTATACAAATGCATGCTCCAACAGTATACAGAAAACGCAAAATACATAATACAAGGAATCAGAAAGAAAGATGTAATTATATGTAATTATATAACAGTATATCAAAGAATGATATCAGAATAGCAAACAATATCAAATGTCTTCAGTGTCAAAGTAAACAATACCACAATGTCAGAAATACAATATATTCATATAAAGCCAACACAAGGGTCTTCATTGCCATGTTTCACTTGTTCCTATTTTTTTTATTTTATTTATATTCCATTTATATGCTGCCTACTACCAAAGTCTCATGAGATGAACACACAACTTCAGAGGGGAGTCACAACAAGTGTGTAATATAAATATACCTTCACTGTCCTGCTTTCCTCCCTTCCCGATGTTTCTACTTCTCTTAAAACAAACAAGAAGTCAAATATTATGATGTCCCTGCCTTGCCCACTTTCTGTCAGGCTGCTTATGGGAGCTGCTAACCTATTATATAACCCTCACTGGCCCAGAAGAATTATGTTCTGAACAAGCTTACTATTTCCTTTTGTTGTTTCGAAGTACTTAGGGCCAGTTCATTATCCATCCATTGATCCATCCATCCATCCATCTCTTTATTCTTTGCAAGGCCCTCTCATCTCACAGCAGTTCTGGTTTTCAGTGTGCCCATGTCAATTACTGGCTCCAACAGCCTGTTCCACCATCAAATACATGCACTGAATTTAACCCCAACCAGCTTTTGCTGCATCACATACATTTTGTTTTTCATGATTTCACTCTAGCATCAAAGTGCAGTGCAGGGGTGCAGGATCTCAGGCCTGCGGGCCAAGTCCTGCCTACCCAGGTTCCTCAGCCACACATCTTTCCCCTGGCCCTTCCCCCCAAACCCTGAGCGCTTCATAGATTCCTGGCTTTGTGCATTTTTCCCCATTCTGAAAGACTGAAATGTCTCACCTAAGGTTTAATTACTGGCAGTAAGAACTGAAAGCTAAAATATGCTCATACTTTTAGTACCACCCAATTTTGCCTTCAGCCCTGCCAGTCACTGGAATGCAGCTATCAAGAGCTTCAGTGAAACTGAGCATGGTTCTCGGGGTAAAAGTTGTACAACCCCCAGCTTAAGTGAAGCACTGGCCAAAGAAAACAGTGGACCCAATTTCTGCCCCACGTTGCCAACAGCACTGAGACAGAGATAGCAATTTTCAGTGCAACCTTTGTCTGGAACATTTGTTTTTGTTGGAGGTAGTTTAAAATCCAATCTAACTAGTACTTAAGAGTAGATCCATTAAAATGAAATCCAGTACTTAGATCCAGTACTTAATTTAATCATGACTAACTTAAATCCCATTCATTTCAATGGATCTACTCTAGTAAGATTTACTTGGGATTTTATTAATAGAATGTTTCCTTAAATATACCCCCAAACAAGTGATATTGAGAGGCTGCCTGCTTTTAAAAGCCCAGTGGCCTGGGCAAATCTTTCAGGAGCCCAGTTCTTCTTGTAAAGCATGAGACAATTTGCATTCACTCTTCCTATCCAGACATGTTCCAAAGCCTTAATGCTGCAATATATCTATTAACGGATTCAAATAAATTTGAATTTCTGTGACTCGGACTTGTCTTTTTCTGAGTTGGATGCATTCCAGAGACTCATGGACCCTTTCTAACATTACTTTTGGATAGGATTTATTAAAATTCACCCTTGTGGAAACACTCATTAGGGGAAGTATGAATTAATACTAATATGCATTAACACAAGCAGAACAAAATTCTTGTATATCCCTAAAAATATTAAATTATATCAGTGAGTGGACAATGGAATGAAAGATGCCTTACAATCTGCAAAAAAGTCAGAATGGCTACATCCCTACTTCCACCTAAAGGTGTTTTTGCCTGTATTCAAATCAGGGTTGTGCCATGAAGCTGGTCTGGAAGGTGCGATATGCCCACGCTCTGGGTCCAATAATTAGTGGCTTCCACATTACGAGTACCCACCACCCCCTCTAATTAGGCCAGATTGAAAGTTCCAGTTCAGCTGAAGAAGGTGGGTGTCGACACTGGTGTAAGGCGGCCATGAGAAGATCTATCTTGTTAGACAGATTATCTATTAGGTAATCTTGTGATCTAATAATATTGAAAGACAATCTGCATGTGTCTGTGTTTCCATGTCTGTCTGCCCATCCAGCAGCACCACAATACACAGCAGTGAAATTTAGACACCCAAAACTTAGCATGCACGTTAAGGGAAGCTTATGGGTGTGCACCAGAGAGTTAGTTTGTTTCTAAAACAAATTAATTAGTTTAATTAACTAATTAGGCAGGTAGACTGAGTTGTAAGCTTATTTCATCTCATATTGTGGCGACAAACTCTTCTGAAGAGGCTATATGGATCCAACATGGCAGAGACCATGCGTTGTTGTTCGTTAGTCGCGAGCTCGTGTCCGACCCATCGCGACCCCATGGACAACATTCCTCCAGGCCTTCCTGTCCTCCACCATCCCCCGGAGTCCACTCAAGCTCACACCAACCGCCTCAGTGACTCCATCCAGCCACCTCATCCTTTGCCATCCCCAGACCATGCATAGGGGTACAATAAGATATGTCTACACTCAAACAGGACTAGTACTATATGTTCAACTCTGAGAGCTGCATAAATTTACTTGAAGGGTTCATTGTATCAAACTAATGGTTGTTTCAACCAGTACTAGTAAAATAGTAAAATGAAGTAACACCTCCTTCCTTAATTGGTCATTGTTCTTTCCTTCAGGAAAGCTGTGGTGTGGCTCCCATTCATGTGAATCCTCCATAATGCAATCCGTTGGAATGAAACAAGATTTTGGGGCCTGGAAGGGAAGGCACCTCAGCTCAAAGAACAGATGAAGGAGACGATTCATTTTTACTGTATCTGTTTTGCCCCACAAACTTAGTGGAAGAGGTCCACCTATTTTATTTTTGCCTTGATGTGATGTAAAAGCCTGTCCAAATTCAAGTGCACCACTGTCAGAATAAATTTTGGCAGCACAATTCCAGATCTCCAGTCAAATTGCTATGCTGAAAATAACTCCCATGAGGAATGCAAATCCAAGGGTATGAAGTTTGATTTGTTCCAGAGAATGGAATAACTTGGCATAATTCTGGCTACTTGGAACCAACTGATAAGGAGAAATTGTTTTGGGCAGATCTGAGACAAAAAATAGGGCATCATCTGCATATAGGGCCAGTTTGTGTTCTTCAGCAAGAACAAAAATTTAAAAAGTAAACCTCTGATCTCCAAATTCTAAATGTACAAGCCAGTGAGTCTAATAATGTTGTAAAAGGCAAGAAATGGGCTTCTCTTCTGAGGATCACATCACAAGATTTGCGAGTAAATAACAACACAGTACTTAGGTGTAGCATAAAGAATGTCTATGTATGTAATAAACACAGGAGAACATGCTTAGCACTGTCAAATACAATAAACCATCCACATGTAGTAACAGTACATAACTAAAAACTCCAATATATAGCATTTAAAAAATCTTACTAGGATTTACTTTTAAGGGCTTTCCTAGCCATCTAAAATGGGTTGGGCACAATAAACAAAAACCAGGGTTGGCCCCAGGCAAGTCGCCCCAGGGAGAGCATCCCATAGCAGAGTGCCAGCACTGTGAAGGCCCCATTCGCCAACATCCCACCACAGAGAGAAACCAGAGGTGACCCACATGCCACTGGTGAGGTAGATGGGAGTAGGTGATCATTCAGGGATTCATGTGCTAAGCCTTGTAGGACCTTTGGCTTATCCAGCATTTTGAAAAGACCATGCTCCAGAATGAATTGGCTGTGTTAGGATAGATATTTTGTCATGAGACAGCCTCCCATTATGGCTTTGACCAGACTGACATCTGCATGAGTTCAGTGAGGTGGCCAGGGGAGGGACATGGGTGCAGCTTACTTGATATCTTTCCCCAAAGGGGCATTGGATGGAGATAATAATCGGCACTGGTCTCTTAAAATGGAGCTTAGGGCTGGTGTGGAGGATGAAAGCCTGCCAGTAGTTAAAACCTCTGGTTGCTAGACAGGGCCAAGCAAATCCCCTTACCTACAGCTTTGAGTCTCTGCCTGAGGTTGCTGTCTGACCTCATCCTGCAAACCTGATCATCTCTAGGGTTAAATTGCATGGGAAAATTCATTGTGGCATTACTGTATCTTACACACTGGCGCAAGACATAACAGTGCCCCCAGTCTGTGTCAATCCTGGACTTTGTTTCCAAAAGGAAAATGCATGTTCTCAAAGTCCTTTTGTAATGGCTTTCCTTTTGATTGTGACTTCCCAGCATTTTGTGTGCCCTATTTGCAATTTGCATTTGCAGTATAGAGTGTGGCTTTATCTGTGTTCCAACATTGTTGTGTTTACTTTGCATCCCTTTTGGGGCATGCCTGTGTTTTTCCCACCTCTGAATTTCATACCTACACTTATGCAATGCACAGGTCTTCCATTTGACCACTCCTTCTCAGCTTTGCAGCATGGTGCCTGGAGATTTAGCAGCAAGGACCGTGATGCTTCAAGGAAACTCCTTGAAATCCTTGATCTCCCGGACAGATGGGGAGAACAAGAAATACAGGAGCAGCAGAGAGCACTCCACAGAAACAATAATTCCCATAAACTAATTGCTTAAGAAATGTCCAATCACAGACACAAACAAACTGCGGTTGAGTGCTGCACGGAGACAGTTGTGGTTTGCATACCATCAAGTGCTGAATCACAGCTCCAGAGGTGGAAATAATCCTGTGACATCCTCATACGGTCTGTGAGCTGTGCAGCATTCTTCATGGTGATGCTACATTTGTACCAACGTTGAAACGTGTTGTGCACACCAGTTGTGCCAGCCAAACTCTTCTTGCAGAGGGTTCTGAGGAACTTTTGCATGAATGAGCTGACCATGCTAGAGATGGCGGACCTCCTGGGCACAGAAGAAGGAGCTGCAGCTAAATTTGTATCTCCCCTCCCCAGGTATCAGCAAATCTTTCAGTGCTGGATGCACTAACAATTCTGCAGAACAACACACATTCCAGCCTTTCCACTTTTGGGTCCCAGCGGTATGCCATGGTGCCATTTTGTACAGGAAATACAATCTGGAGATAGAGGGTACTATACAGAATGTAATGTATGATAAGTTCCCTCTTTCACAACTATAAACATACCTGTGTCCCTGTGCTTAAGTGCATGAATGGCTCTGGAATGGATGCATGTAACTGCAGATGTAGCTAAACCCTCCTGTCCAGCCTTTCTCACGCACCCATGCATGACATTGCTGTTAACGTTGGACATTCTCTTGCTGAAGCAAGTGGCTCATTCATGCCTGAAAGAGACCTCGAGGACATGCATCATGGTGCTCTTCTGCTTGTCTCACATTGTTTCCCCTCCGCACATGCTCCAAACCTCCTTATAAAGGAATGGAAGCCATTTTTTCTCCTGTGCTCATGAAACAAATCAAATGCAGCTGGAATTATGCACTTTTAAAAAATCAGCTGTCACATTCCTTTCCTTTCCTGAAAGATGTAAGGCAAAGAAAACAATATACTGCAGCATCCTGATTTCACAGTACAAGATGAAGTAAACATTAGGAGAATATATGCTCAAAAAAGAAGCCCCAAGGACATTAAAAATGGCAGCATTTATGACAATAGACTCAGATGTTCACTTCCCACAAGCACACTATGGAAAACCTGTGCATCTTGCATATCCTCTTGCTCCTCCTGCCTTCATGGCCCATCTCTGCTCCCAGAGTGGCAAGCCATGTGCAATCCTCTGCATCAGCTTCCTTGCGCAAGAGCACATCAGTTGTACAGCCCTTGGTTTCACGAATGTGGTGCAGAATGACACCACAGGTGATCACAGATTTTCCTCTGCAAGCTCCAGGCTTGCCATTAAATTGTGCCACTGACTTTCCAGTCTTCCAGACACATGGTCCACCACATCACAAGCCCTACTCAGACACAATCTGCCTGATGTCCATCACCAGCTCCTCTGCACAGTTTCATGAAGCATTTCCTAGAGGGACATGCTCCATCACTAACAATGAATGATGGGATCTGTACCCCAGAAATAGTTATTGTTTCTAGGCATGGTAACCCAGCATCCACCGTCTTGAACACAGCAAAGTTCCAGAAAATGTAAGCACCACAGTTTTCCCTACTCCAGCCCACCTCAGCATCACTGAGTCCCTGGTTCCCTGAAGTTGAATGAAATTCTTGTGGTTAATGAAATAATTTCCC
Source organism: Varanus salvator macromaculatus (assembly GCA_023646645.1). NCBI lineage: Eukaryota > Metazoa > Chordata > Lepidosauria > Squamata > Varanidae > Varanus > Varanus salvator. The sequence goes on from JAIXND010000798.1 coordinate 2,637,872, forward strand.
TGCGCCATTAAAGAAACAATGGAAATGTGACAGTCATCAGCTATCCCTATGCAGGGAGGAAATCCAGGGTTCTCCAACCAGTCCATTTTATTAAATAAAAAGGGGACAGGTATTAATTTTCAGAGCACATTAGGCAGAAGATGTGTTCAGATGTCAGGCAATGGCAATCCTATCATATTCTCCATTGGAATAGGAATGATTGCAGTCATCATGTGGTATGTAAAACATAAAACTGTATCCATTACATCATATAATAATTCTGTCCTTACCAACACATGTATCTGTGAAGATGTCCTTAAATGCACATCACTGTTTATTTGTCGCCAAATCGATTAGCTAAGATGTTTTCAAATAGATGTTGGAAATGTAAACATAAATTGGGTTCCTTTTATCTCATGTGGTGGACTTGTGACAAGGTGAAAAAGTATTGGATTAAAATACATAAATGGCTTGAGGAAATGCTACAAAAACCTTTAGCTTTTAAACCTGAAGTTTTCCTGTTAGTATTATACCGGAAGATATTAATAAGCAAGAAATGTATTTGATGTTACATGTAATTACTGTGGCAAGGATTGCATTTGCTCAACATTGGAAAAATGAGGAATTACCCACCAATGAACTGATCCTAAGAAAGATTCTGGATTGTGCAGAAATGGATAGATTAACTTTATCACTGAAGGAGAAAGAAGATACTGACTTCTATCAAACTTGGGAACTTTTTTATTATTGACTGGAGAAACGGGACTTGGCTTAGATTTAAAGATGTCTTTAAGTTGTTATAAATGGATTTGATTATGACTATGGAATGTTAAAAAATATGTAGTACGGGGCTGACCCAGTATGTCCTATGTATTTGATGATTGATATTTTTAGTTGTAGTTTAAAAATCTTAATAAAAATCTAAAAAAAAAAAAAAAGCGCATCGCTGTTGCCAACCTGACTCAGCAAAAGATGATCCTATGTGAAGCTGACTTTCATCACAATGACCACAACAATCATTTTGCCAACTCTGCACTGTTGTAATGCTGTTCTGCATAGGCAGACATAGATTCACTACCATTTGTTGAGCAACAGAATAGGCTGATGCATGTGAACTGCTCTGCTCTGGATTAGTGACCCTTGCACAACTCCTGGCATGGGGCATTGTAAACTCCCTGACCCATTGCTTGCTGTCCAGACTCGGAGAACAGAATTGTCCCATCCATCATTACTGGCAGGCAAAGCCCGACAGCTCCAGTATGTTCTCAGTCTTTGTAGGCTCACGACACTCTAATGAACTGACCCCACTCATATATTACTTTACAAAGATGCACCAAGTTTATACTTTCTAAATATGATTGCCTGTGTCTTTCCTATCCAATGTTGTGTTGAGGTCAACATTAATTCCCAGCTGCTCTTTCCAAGTACGGCACTAGCTGGACAGGATAAGCAGCAGAGCAACTTTTAAATTGAACTCCAAGGGAAAGCAGAGTGCAAATCTGCACAATGTTTGCATAACCTGGTTATGCATAGATGAGTTGCATCCTTTTAAATCATGGTAATTATCACCCCAATCCACCACCCCCCTCGGCCTATTTCTGCTGATATTTTGATTTCTTCAGACCAGTTGTATCAAATCTTCCTTCCGCTTGCTCTTCCTTGGAATAACTATGTGTCTGCTCAGAAGTAAATCACATTAACTTCATTGGTGCTTATTCTTGGAAAAACCAGCAGGGAAGAAAGCATCTGCTGTTTTTGGGAAGAGCAGGGTGGGGCTACTGAGACTGCTGGCTTCACCCTGTGGGAGATGGGTACATGGCAGCAAAAAGCACCACAGCTTTCTGTCTTCTCTCCCTATCCCCTTCTCCACAGTGTTTTGTGAGGAGGACAAAAGAAGCTGTACTTTTTAAACCTTTTTGTTAAATAAACAAAAACTTTGCATTTGTGCAAAGCTAATAGACAGGGGAAACAAACTTTGGTTTAAGGGGCTGTTGCCCTGCACTCATCCCCTTTCAACTTTCCCAACTTCTCTGCAATTGCATTTGGGTGTGACAAAAGATCACATTTTCTCCACAGTGGAAATCACATCAGCCTGTGATCCAACCTTGGTCAATGTGATTTGCATAAATCCTGGCACGATGCTCCCTGATAAGCAGAATGGGCTCTCATGGGAATCCCATCCAAGTATTGTTGAAGAGCAACTGCAAGGCCTAGCTCTTTCCTTTGGCTGTTTTTTATAGCAGATCTAGACTGGACAGTCCTTCAGACAAAGGGTTCCTTCAAAACAGAGGGCCACCCTCTGTAAAGTAGGACACATGGTCAGCTTAGTTTGTACACCAGCCTTCCTCAGCCTGAGGTCATCCAGATGTTTTAGAGTACAGCAACAATCAGTCCTAGCAAGTCTGGTCAATTGTCTGGCATCATGGGGATGGCATTCTGAAACATCTGGAGGGAGATGCTGGTGCATACGGTTTGGAATGTCAACATTATGGAAAACACGATTGGCTTTTTGCAGGGAGGAAGCCATGATAAGCCTGACACTGGAGTTCAGAGATAGAACCAGACTCACCTGAATGTTCACACATGCATGCTGGGTTCTCCCCACCCCGTCAGTTAACTGACATCAGCTGGGCTATAGGAAAGACGAAATCATGAAGGACAGAGGAGCAAGCAAAGGGGAAATCAGAGCTTGCTCCAGTTGGACAACCCTCATAGAGTCATGCAAACAGTGCTGCTAATCTTCTACTTGCTTTTTCCTCTTTTCTCCCTCGCTGTCATGAGTTGTGCTTCTCCCTCCGAGCAATGTCAGTGTCACCAGCGTTTGTTCGCTAATCATCTTTATCATTACATACAAGCCTCTGTGCATACATAAAGTGAAATGTTCATTACCCAAAATGCTCTTTATGAACCTTTCTGCATCTGTCCCTTGGGGGAGGAGCACTGTGAAAGTGGACACACCTCCCCTTTGCCCGCTGTGTACCTAACTGGACTTCTCTTCAGTGATAGTATCTAGTGATCAGGTCTGCCTCTTCATAAGGTAGTAGTTCCCCATCAGAAAAACTACCCATTTCAATGACCCCTCCCTCAGGAAGCTGCAGCTCCTGCCCATTCCCTTTCATAGAATCAAGAATAGCAGAGTTGGAAGGGGCCAACAAGGCCATCAGGTCTAACCTCCTGCTGTTGCAGGACACCACGTTACACCATCCCACTCAGATGGCTGCCAGTTTCCTTTTGAATGCCCCTAGTGTGGGCGAGCCCACCACCTCTCTAGGCAGCTGGTTCCACTGTCATATTGTTCTGACAGTGAGGAAACTTTTCCTTATGTCCAGCCTGAAAGCTTTGTCTCCCTTTGGGCTAATCTATCCCATATTTATTTCCTGTGGAGTCTCAGGATCCTGGATCACAACTGGGGTTTGAAGAAATAGTCTCATCTTCAGAATCTGAGTTGTCAGCCCCACCAGGACAGGTAGGTTCCCATGTGTGCACCTGAGATCTGACAGGATGTGCGTGCATGACATGTTCCTTTTTTCCCGGTGTGCCATGTATTTTTAGACCATAAACCTGTGGGCAGGGACTGTCCTTTTGCCCCCTGATGGTAGGATGTTCTGAGCACATTTTGTTCTTGTTCTTGTTTTTGGCTGAAAAGCAGGATAAAAATGCTGTAAATCAGTGGTCATGCAGGCAATTGACAGGTATGAAAACAGGAGCAATTCCATGGATTGGACATTTCTCTAATTATGAACAGTCTCACATTTATCCTTCTTGTAGATCTGGCCAAAGATGGAAATGTACCACCTGGGTCAGCTACCTCCTCACTGCTCATGCTGACTTCGCTGTCTCTCTTGGGCCCTGTGTGTTCATTCCTTTTATGTAAAGACAGCCTCTCTTTTCTTGAGAGAACTCTGCATAACTAGACACTGATTAATTTTAACTCTGATTAATATTTCTCTATGGAAAAATGCATAAGGACATTATTTAAGCTGAGAGGGGTTCCCATTAGAAACATGTTCCTTATTATAATTAAAATATTTTATTGTAGCCCAGGAAATTTCCAGGGAGGCAAAATGGTTAAAGGAATAAGGCAACAACATTTTACAAATAATCAACCCATTCATTTGTTTACCTAGGGGGAGAAATTAAGGAAATCCATCACAGCCAGGAATTCAGCCTCTCAAATAATAGCTTTTCCAGAAACATGGGGGTGGAGGGAAGGCCATTCCACTTTCTTGCATTACTTCTAAAGCAGGGGAGACAAAATACAAATGCCCCCACCTCATCCTTGGTGCAGTCCTGCCATTTCCCTTTGCCCCAGACCAGACCAAAGTCTGTTATTGGATGTGCGTCCACACACTATGAAAATCAGTTTCATAGATTTATATACAGCTGAACATCTTAAAAGTATTCCTAAGCAGTACACAGGAAGATCTCAAGTACATCAAAATATACATCAAATACATTAGCATTGTTAAAAGATGTATACATTTTTATATTTAATATATTTTAATATATATAAATTTTTATATATTAGATATAAAATTATTTTATTAATAAAAATAATCAAATAAGTAAAAACCAATACAACAGCAAAATTACAAAGAGTCAGAAAAAGATGCACATTCACTCGAAGAAGGCCTTGTAAAGAAATGCATCCTTAATTGGCATCTAAGCATGCTACAGTTGGCATGTCCCAAATATGAGTGGGGAGGTCATTCCATAAGATAGATGCCACCACCAAGAAGACCTATTTCTGAAGGTTCTGGTGGTACAACTCCCAAGTCCTCCTCAGATTATCTTAATGGGTGAGAGATACTGAATTCCACAGAATGATTTGCTGCCAGATTTTGTTGGCAAAGCCTAGAGAATTTTTAAAGAAAAACTTTGCTTGCTTGCTTTTTAAAAGTAAGGTCAGTATTGGATGGAGGTCCAGGGACCTCCCACATTTTCCCACCCCTGGTGTTAATACTAAAATAGAGGCTACATTTTTAATAGGATAGTCACCAAAACCAATCCATTATACATAGCATGCTGAGCAAAATTGCACAACGTCTTAGCATGGATCTCAGAGATCAGCTAGTCCAATCCTTTGCTGATGGAGAAAATCCAGGTTACAGCTGATAGGTAGACATCCATCCTCTGTCTAAAATCCTCTAACAAAGGGGAATGTTCATCACTTTCTGAGGCAGTCTGTTCCCTGTCTAGTAGCTCTCGCTATTGGAAGAGTCTGCCTAATATTTAGCTGACTAATTCTTGCAATTTGAAGCCACTAGTTTGGGTCCTACCCTCTGGAACAGGGGCAGGGAATGTGTGGCCTTCCAGATGAGTTTAGACAGCAACTCCCATCAGCCTTAGCCAGCCTAGCCAATGGCGAGGGACCATGGGATGCAGTCAACTAACATCCGGAAACCTACCCAGTCTCTGACCTCACTCTTGGGATACCAGGAATCCTATCTCTTGGCTATCAAGTTTAACATCCCTCTTGTATCCCTCTTCCTAGAACATAAAATCAACGCCTGCAAAATTAAAATCTGCATATAAGCTCCTTCATTAATATTATAATGCTCTTATTTATTAATAAAATAATAATTCTTCCTCAGATTCATATGGAAGAAACATCAGCCTGGTTGCTAAAAATAAATCACTCAGGATTGACCTTTGTGGATTCCTTTTCTTTTGCCCGGCAACAGCATCATTGCAACTCACCAAGTTTCCCACCAGTTTTACATAACTTGATTCTAGAACCTTGGTCCGAGGTTTAGCAGAGCAACTGGCAAGGTCTGCTTGCCCCGGTGTGTTTGTGGTATTGTGGTTTTTATGTCGAAATCCATCGACTTGCTTATAAAATGTAGTCTCCCCTTTGATAGAGCTGAGTTCCAACAGAACAGCTGGAGAGAAACAGTGGTACACTTGATACTGCAACTGGAACGTAAAGGAGGCAGAATGCAAAACTTACTCCAAGCAGGATTTGGCTTGGATCCCCACGTTAGCATCCCTGTGGAGCCTTCCGTTTTTCTGAGTGACAAGGACCTTAACATTTTAGCTCAAAGGGGAGATTCCACCCCTAGCATCAAAGCCCAAGAACATTTGCAGAGCCCTGAATTTGGAACTGTGTCAGGTCCCCCGCTTCCCACAATCCCCATAGCATTTGGCGATGGCAACTTATGAATTGTTTACCAGAATGTTTGCCACTTAAAATGAAGCCATTCCAGGTACTTCGAGCTCAACTGACACCCGCTCCATTTGTTGCCAAACGTTTTTCCCAAGTTTGTTTTCTTCTGTATGTTAAGAGACAGCACAGACCTTTCTCGTCTGGCTGCAAAGGAGCCAAGAAGGGCTTTTTGATTTCCGTTCTGGTTTGCAAAGCTCTTGGCTTCGATGGAAAGGTGTTTAATGAAGCACGTACCGTAAAGGTATGCGCTCCGTCACAAAGTCCTGCTCCTGGCTCCCTCACAATGCGCGGTTACACTGAAGCCTTATATACATGGAGGAGGCAAAGCAACCTGTGAGGAAATCTAGCCCAGGGATGAAAGCTTTCCATTGATGAAATCTCCCAAAGAATGAGCCAGATCCTTAATTTTACTCTGCCTTTGTATAGAACCAATCTCCCCATTGATTTCAGCATTAAGGTGGAACAGACTTCAAAACAGAACTGGGGTCCGTGGTGGGGTGGCCACATCCATTGCTAATTTCCAAAGCATTCATGCAAATGGTGGGCCTCAGATTCATTGTGCCTGTGGTCTATGTGAAGCCTGAAAGGGTGGGGTGGGTGGCTTCTACATTTGCCACATTTGGAACTGCATTTTCCCCTGCTGATAAAATTTATCACCCTTGGTGAGGCAGGGGGAGGGAAAGGAGATGCTGATCTTTTTGCAAAGAAACCTTTGAAGACCCTGCAAGGGCCTACTCGTATCCACCCCAGGCAAGCAGATGGTCTGGGACACTTTTGCCCCTAGACATGATTCACCCATGGCCAGGAGCCATCCCTGGAGCTCTCATTTTGTTGAAGCCACCGTGATGCTTGGCGAACTTGCAAACTATCTCTGTTGGAAAGCAGTTTGTTTGATATAACACTTATACTGGCCTTCCCAAACCTGGTGCCAGCCAGCTCTTTTGGACTTCAGGTCCCATCCAACATGGCCAATGATCAGTACCTCTAGGAGCTGTTCTCCAGAGTATCAGCAGACCATCAGGCTGGGGAAGGGTGAATTAAACTGTGTCCTAAGAGGATCTGTGATACAGTGGGCAGTTTCCAAAGGCAAGCGTTCATCATGAAATGCTACAGCCAAGCCAGCCATACATGCAGTCATCTGTGTCAACCCATATCAGCAAACCATTTCTAATAGCTTCCATTAGGACCACCTCTCACACGCTACTTGACCAGTCTCTTTCAGTCTGATCAAAAATAGACTGTTTTCCTACAGAAGCCAAATGGTGAGGACAATTTTGGAGGATTTCTCATAGGTTGGCCTTGGGTTTCTTTTGTTTACTGTACTTAGAAGGTAACTGGGGCATGTGCCCCAAACCTTTCATTCTGCAATCATTTCTCAATCAGAATCATTTCTCCAGCAGCCTGTAACTTCTTTGGGTTCCAATACTTTAATTAAAGTACAGGGGAAGACATCATGTGACAACTCCACCCATGAGGCTTTTCCAGATCCAGAAGTGGGCTGTAGACCAATCGAGAAATGTACAAGAGAAGAAAACACACACTCGGTACCTTTGGCCACCTTGCAGTGATTCACTATGCTCTAAAACTCCAAGTTATAACACCAACCCACCCCAAAATAGGGCAGAACAATGGACAGCTCTTTCATGGGTGGTGAATTATAGGGACAGATTTTGGAAGACAGATGTCAGAGCCTCAGCACAAGCACCACCTTTGCCCTGGATTTGGGTACAACATTGCCCCCCAATACCTGAATTGCGGTGGGTGCAAAACGAGGACAATCCTGCCACCATTGTAGATGCTGCTGACACTTACAGAAAACAACCACACACACACACATTTATGAAAAAAATAAGCTGTGCTTCAGCTGCTATCAGTGGCAAGCCCTACCTGGGAGAAACTGTTGAGAATTTCTCCTCCCCCCACAGAAGTCTGATGAAATAGGTCTTCTCTGCATGAGTCATTAATTGTGCATTCATGGAAGCTTGGGAGGGTGAGGCTTTTCCCATTGAGCTTCTTTCATGTTTTTGAGACTTTTTTGTGTCTGTATTTTTAAGAGCAGGGAAAGTCTGGTATGAAATTTGGAATTATAACAAACTGGAAGAAAATCCTTGCTTATTGCCACAGATCTGTTCTACCACAGCTGCAGAAATAGGGCCACCTTGTGGCTGGTTAATAAAATGTATGTATTTGTTTGTTTATTTATATTTCTACCCCACCTGTCAGCTCAAAGGCTGCCTGTACCGAAAGGCAGAGAATTACAAACCTCAAGGGAAAAAAAATGTGTAAAGGAATCATTTTTCCTCTCACAATGAAAATGTGAGAAGAAAAGAAACGTGACATTTTTCTTCTCAGAAAAATTTTGAGAAGCATTTTGTGCACTGCCCCAATTTTCATCTCTCCACCTAGAGTAGGCCCCTTCCTAAATTTAATCTATCTTAATGTCCCATTCAAGACCACTCTGAAAATTTGTTCTTTCAGTTTCTCTCACTTTACATTGATGACTAGGTTTTGAATCACTTTATATTGATGACTAGGTTTTAAAGCTGCCACAAGCTTTTATTTTGCTTTTTATTTTTATCTTATACTTTTGTTTTGAACGTTTATTTTTTACCAAGTTCTATTTTATGTTGTGAATTGTTGTGAATCTTCCAAAGAGTTCCAGCTATCAGATGCTACAAAAAAGTGATAGATAGATAGATAGATAGATAGATAGATAGATAGCAGAGAGCAACTTTTTGTTGCTGGAAAATGTCATTCTCTCCTCCATCTCTCAGGTACTGTGACAATTCCAGTTAAGCTGAAGGAGGAAAGGGATTTTGATGTAAGGGTGTGATGGCATCGGTGTCCTTGCTAATGGATAAGTCCCTACATGAGGTCCCTGTGAGCCATGCCTCCTCCACATCCCAGCTCCAAATGCAGAATGCAGCATCCCATCAGAATGGACTGGGCTTTGATAGTTGGTGCCATTTCTTTCAGCTGCAAGGCAGTTCTCTGTTCTATTGTCCCAAAAATATCAAAAAGCAAAAGAATGCCAAATTTTGATCCCTTTTGTTGGCCAATGAAGATCATCAACACCACAACAGACACTGCCAACAAAGCCTGGCACTAAACTGCAATGCCTTCATTGAGAGCCGTAACTTCAGAGCCTGGGAATGAACTGTGATCTACTTCCATGAAGAATAAACAAGACTGGGCATTTCAAGGATTGCACTACAAATCCCAGCTTCTCCTTTCAGAAAAGAAATGCTTGCTCAGATCAGTTCCTGTGAAACTCCCCTCAGGTACAACATGAAGAAACTAAAGTTGGTACTTTGGGAGACAGGGTTGGTTGTGCTGCCCAGGCAACATGGTGCCAGTTGGAGATGCTGTTAAAAGGCCAGAAGAGTCATAGCTCAGCAGCATGGAACTTGCTTAGTGTGCAGAAGGTCGCCGGTTCAGTTCCCAGCATCTCCGGGTAGGGCCAGGAAAGAACCTTCCAGAAACACTGTGGCACTGCTGCCAGTCACTGTCGAAAACAGCAACTAATAATGGACCAGCATCCTGAGTTGGAAGAAAGCAGATTCCTCTGTTTGCTCTGCTTATATCTTAACCATGGGACATTGTGATGCTCTCTAGCATATAATTCCCCTCTGTGCCCTAAGGGGCAATTCTTCTAGAGCCAGTGAAGCAGCTTTCAGACCCTGAAAAGGGACGGAAGTATTGCAAGGGTCATTCAGGCATATTTGCCCAGTTGAGAGTGCCCTGTGCCAGTGCTCCAAGCCTGGAGGAAGGGCTGCACAGGCTAGTACTGGCTCAGCCAGGCTCTCGTCTTAGCCATATGAACGGTTTTCTGGTGCTCTCAGGAGCTTGACACAGGAGTGCCTGGTTCAGGGCATGGCAGTCCCATGCGATGAGCTCACAAAGTGGGTTGTTGTGCTTTGGACTTGTGGGACTTGTGAGATCCCCCAGCTGGCCCTCCGGGAATCTGAAGAGGGCCACCCATGCTTGCCCTGAACACGCCTCCTGTCCCCAGTGGCCTGTCATTTGGTGGCTTTTGCAACTCTTCAGCCTCCCCTGTTTGATAGGGTTGAAAACTGGAGGTTTCATTCCTGGCAGGGAAAGCTTCAGACTCAAATATGCTGCTGTTTTGATCCTGTCCCTTTTGCCATTGACCCCTGCCAGCTCTGGCATGAGGCCCCCAAGAGCGTCTATGAAATGGAATTTGGCCCTCAGGTTCAAAAAAGTTTGGCACCGCTGTCCCTGAGCAGTGGGTGGCAGGATCCCAGGTAAGGATTCGGCCCCCCATGGCTAGCTGCTGCCACACTTGAACAGGGCAGGCTGCAAAGGTTTTCCCTTCAGATGGAGACTTTGCCCAGACAATGATTCTCTTTTGCCATTCTCCAAGTATTCCCACTCTTGGCTGGGCCTGCTGGCTTGATTCTTGGACCCTGGCTCCAGGCTCCCACTCCACAGCTCAGACAGTCTTGAGCCCAGACACCTGGAAATGGGTGAAATTGACTGTCTCCAAACAGTCCCAACTCACCCCAGAAGCTTTCTCTGGCTTTTGCTTCTATGATATCCCAGCCAGAGTTAGGAGTCAGCGTCAGGGGGGCCACCTAGGACCTGTTAAGAAAAAAGGAAATGCTTTACCATAAAGGAAGGTGGTAATAATAAATGGGGCAGCATAATATTTCCAATGCTAATTCTTATGTGGAGATACAAATTTAGACATTATGTTATAATTTTTTAAAAAATAGAGAACATCTTGTCACAGTAACCTGGTGAGCTGTGTACTTTGTTCAGCCTGCTGTTCATGTGCTGTTGATAGACAACTGTTTTAATATTTGTAAACTGCCCCAAAAGCCTGTATACTGTGGTATATAAATGCAATAAATAAATAACTGTGATCTGATATGGTGTAGTGGTTAAAGAGTGCTGACTGGGTTCCAAAGGAACTGGGTTCTAGTTCCTTTGGAACTCAGCAATGAGACTTATGACATAATAATGGGCCTGTCACAGATTCTCAGCCCAACCTGCTGTAAAGGATGGTTGTTGTGAGGATAAGACGGAGAGGAGGAGGAGAGTTACGTATGCTGCCTTGAGTTCCTTGAAGAGGAAAAAAAAAAAGCGGGATAGTAATGTAATATAATATATAAATAAACTCCAAGGCTGGAGTGTTGTTGTTAGCAGCCCCGAGACTTGTTGCAAGGGGGCGGCATACAAATATGTTAAATAAATAAATAAATAAATAAGGCCCATAAGTTCAGTCTCCCTTCTTATGGTGCTTTGTCCGTGTTCTTCAACCAAACTTAGCTTGGACAGCCTTTCAATTGAAGACATCTTCAAAATAAGGAACAGTCCTCTTCAAACACACATGTTGAAGAGGACACATGGCCAGCCCAGCAGCCTCCTACTTCTTTATGTACCTGTTTTCCTTCCTGGTTATTTCTAAACCCTCTCACTGAATTTGCTGATCAAAAAGAAGCTCATCTCCTAGCTTACTTCTGCAATATGGCCACCCAGATGTTTTTGTGCTGACAAGCGCCTGCTGTGAAAGCAGAGGATACTGGGAGGCATGAGCAGAAGTCCTCTAATCCATCGGCCTGATGGTGGGCATGGCTGTGAACTGCTGGGCAGCTACTAGCTGGTCACAGTTCTGTGCAGGGAGCAGATGAAAAGCAAGGAGGAGGTACATATAAACAAAACAAAGCACTTCTTTTGCTCCAAATGGTGCTAATATAAATGTGGTGCTGATATAAACCATAATGGTACTAAAATAAACTTGTTACGTGTATTCAGAGCTGTGCCAAGCTCCAAAGACATGGAATAAGGGAAACCCAGTGTGGTTAAGAGTGTGGGACTGGGACTCAGGCAACCTGGGTTCCAGTCCCACTTGGCCATGGAGCCAACCAGGTGACTTTGGGCCAGTCACAGACTCTCAGCCCAGCCTACCTCACTGGATTCTTGCTGTGGGGATAAGACTGAGATCAGGAGGAGGAGAATGATGCAAGCTACTTTGAGTTCTTAAGGAAAAAGTGGGATATAAATCTAATAAATAAATAAGTGAACACTTTTGGGAGACTGGAAAAGATCTGTGTGTAACTTTCCAATTACATGTAACACCATGTAGTTACTTCTCTGAGCAGAGCATAGACTCTCCCTTAGTGTCTTAGCCTACTCTGCATGTAAGTTGGTCTTCATGATTCCGCAGCTGGGGAAGTGAATCATTTCGAGACCTTGGGTTCTTAGGGAGGGCATTTTTGCAGTTCCTGCAAAGCTGGGCTGAAATTCCTCAGAAAATAATTTTTATGGGAAATTTATAAGATGTTTGTGTGTGGTCATGGGAGCTTTCAGTGAACTGTTGGGGAATTTCAGAACACCCCTTCCTTCCCAAGGAATATTCAGCAAAATGTGAACCCTGACCCTAATCTGTTTCACAACCTGTGAAAAACATGGGGAGTTTCAGACAAAGCTGCAGATCCAGTTTCGATATTTTGTGATAATCTTACCATATCATTGAAGGAAGCCACATGTTTGGCCCCTCGTTCCTTCCAAACTCCATCTCTTATCTCACTGCTTCCTTCACCCACCCACAAGAACTAACAACATGATTTTATTCACTATAAACTCAGCCAAAATGTCCAGGTGATTTTCTTTCTCACGACCTTGTCCCTGAAACTGCTGGAGAATTCTGCCTGCCATTGGGAGACTATTTGGTGCCCTCTAATTTCTCTGCCAACAAATAAGGTAGAGAATATGAGGGGGGCATTTTCCCTCAGTCCCAAGTGCCTAACTTTGTACTTGGTGCACAAATGCATCCTCCTCCTCCTCCTCCTCCTCATCATCATCATCATCATCATCAATGTCTTGTCTTTTTTTCCCTTGGACAAACCCAAAGTGGCTTACATGGTTATTCTCTTCTCCATTTTATCCTCACAACAGCCTTGTGAAGTAGATTTTCCTGATGAAGCACTTGTCCTACTTTCCAGATAGCTGATGAACAAAGAGAAGAGTAATGACAACCCACCTTTTTCATCAAGAGCACTGAAGTGAAATGGGAAAAACCAAACCTTTATTTAAAAGGCTATAATTAATTGTTTCCTCTGCTGCAATGCACAGAGCAACAGAACCAAAGCACTGTGCTTACAATCATTGACTTCACCAGGACGATGCCACGTTTTGCCCCCACACCCTGAAATGAACGCACCAGACAGGCTTGGGCTTACCAAAATGCCACAATTAATTTCTGGGAGGCTGAGCTCCAAATGAGAAGGCCCCCAGTTCCAGTCTCACATCTGCCATGAATTCAGGAGATGGCTTTAGGCAAGCCCCACCCCAGTTCCCCATCTGCATTATGGGAGACAATGATGCTCACTTAGTGTTGTTACAAGGATGAAACTAGATAATGCACATGAAGAACTTGAAAGCATCATCATCATCACCACCACCACCATTCAGCACTAAGATAAAATATATGTAAGAGCCTTCAGTGAGCAGCTGAAATATTGCTCAGAACCCAACAGGACACTTACATCCTTGCTGATTCAATTATATGCCATCAATTCTCTTGTGCAAATGGCCCCCACTATTTGCACCACAATGGGCCAGTGGTTCTGGGGCAATATAAAATAAGCAGGAAATCCTCGTTTCTGGAAGGAGGCAAGTGGATGGAATGTATGGAAGGGAGCTGCTCGGACTGTCTCCTTCCAGGAAGATGGCTGCACTCACTTCTGGGTTTCCCCTAGGAAGTGCTAAATCACTCTTCTTTAAGCAGTGCGTCCTGCTTGTACAACAGGATAAGCAAAATCCACTGCTTGTGGAAAGGAATCAGTGGGGACAGAAAGGAATCATCTGGGGCATAAACACCCTAATGGACACTACTCAATATTTGTTGGTTTGTTGCATTTTCTCCTGCCTTTTCATCCAACGGTTTCAAGTTTGGCACATGTGGTCTTCCCCACCGTGTGCTGCAAGAAAAGAAAAGCCATGCTGGATTGACCAAGGTCCATCAGGTCCGGCATTCCGTTCACACATGGCCAACCAGCTGTCCATGGGAAAGCCACAAGCAGGAGATGAGTGCAACAACACCCTCCTGTCCATGTTCCCCAGCAACTAGTATTAAAACAGATCCCACCTGTGATGCTGGTGCAGGTAGGTACAGTGGAGAGATCCTCACAACAAACCTGAGAGTTAAGTTAGGTTGTGTATCTGATGAAAGGAGACCTAGTGAGCTCCTTCACAAAGTGGAGGTTCAAACCCCCATCTCCCCATGCTAGTCCATCACTTCTTACACTGGATGGTGATGCTGAAGGTAGTGATGCAGATGCCCCTGATGTAAGGCAATGCATTACGGGAGCAGCATGCTCATCCAGTCGACTTTTGTAGTTGGAGAGGACGTGTGAAAGCTGCACTTGGCACCAGTGATCAAAGCCCTCCACACTTGGTCCTGCGGTTTAGCCTGCCATGCTCTCAGGGATGGTAACATCAAACCAAGTCTGAATTTTCACCCACCCAGACCCTGGGCTGACTGCAACAGCTCCCCCACCCCATCCCTTTATCCGTAACTAGTTAGTTAATTTGAAGCAGCGTCATATGCATGGGATCCTTCAAATGGCTCTTTCCGCTGTGTCTTGCCTTTGTGCATGGTCTGCCCAGTTGCTTAGCTTTTGTGTGGTCCGGCACCCTCACACCCCAAGGTGGTATGGTTGCAGGCCCTGCCATTCCCTTGTTATTTACAATGGTTAATTAAGATCCCACTTACAACCCTTCACCTCACCCTTAATTCTTCTGCAATGCAGCCAACAAAAGGTTTTGATTTCCTTTTTGGCTGGAAGACCTTTTGGCTTCCGTGAGCGAAAGGGGGATTAGGAAGGGAGAAGTGGATAAAGGTATGCGCAAAATCACCACGTCAAAAACTACACTCCAAACGCCATTTCTCCCAGGGATGAGAAATGTTATGAGCAGAGAAGGGCTAATTGGAAGCTGCTCCGGGGTTGCACGCTGGGTGGTAGAGGCAGCCACACGTTTCGATCAGCCACACCAAGCAGACATGTCTGACATTCTTCCCCCATTTGCAATGTGGCTGACACCATAGGAAAGATCCTTTTCTTTTCTTTTCTTTTCTTTTCTTTTCTTTTCTTTTCTTTTCTTTTCTTTTCTTTTCTTTTCTTTTCCCACCTAGGCCAAGCAAAAAGGACTGGCTCAGAAGCTGAAGCCAGGCATAAGAATAAAGTGTTACTCAAACAAAATGTCAGCCCCCCCTCCTTTTGTGGGCTGGAATGAACTCTAGGCAAAAACATCTCTTTCCCTCTGCTAACAGTCTCATCCTTGACATATTTCTAAGTTCCATCAGATGTGAGGGATAAATGAGATCTCTTCCCAGATAGGGTGGTATAGGATTGCAGACTAGCGCTCTTGTTTGCTTGCTTGTTTTATTTGGTTGCATTATTTATTTGTTTGTTTGTTTATAACATTTCTATGCCGCCCCCATCGCAACAAAGCCTCGGGGCTGCTCACAACATAATTTAAAACATATAAATAATACTAAATACATTAAAGATTTAAAAGCCCAGTAACATCTCGGCTAAGAATTTAAAATCCTATAAATATATAATAAATTAACAATTAAAATAAGATTTAAATAAAAAGGTCTTAGCCTGGCACCGAACAACAAATAACGATGGCGCCAGGCAGACCTCTCTGGGGAGCGCATTCCATAGGTGGGGCGCCACCGCAGAGAAGGCCCTCCTCCAGGTACTCACCCTCCTAATATCATTCACGGAGGGTTCCCGGAGAAGGGCATCTGTTGCCGATCTCAAGGGGCAGGAGGACATATATGGACACAAGCATTCCTTTAGATAACCAGATCCCAAGCTGTTGAGGGCTTTATAGGTCATAACCAACACCTTGAATTGGGTCCGGGACTTCAATCGGGAACCAGTGAAGCTGACGGAGAACTGGGGTTATATGAGAACAATGCCCAGTCCCCATCAGCAGCCTGGCAGCTCTGTTTTGCACCAATTGAAGTATCCAGACCGTCTTCAAAGGTAGCCCCATGTAGAGCATGTTACAGAAATCTAATCAGGAAGTTACCAATGCATGTGTCACTTGCCAGGCAGTCGTTCTCCAGGAAGGGACGCAGCTGATGGATCAGCCGAAGCTGAAGGAAGGCGCGCCTCACTACCGCCATCACCTGAGCTTCTAGAGACAGCTCAGGATCGAGGAGCACTCCCAAGCTGTGAACCCTGTCCCTCAGAGGGAGTGCTACCCCATTTAGGACAAAGCCCA
Source organism: Varanus salvator macromaculatus (assembly GCA_023646645.1). NCBI lineage: Eukaryota > Metazoa > Chordata > Lepidosauria > Squamata > Varanidae > Varanus > Varanus salvator. The sequence goes on from JAIXND010000798.1 coordinate 2,654,283, forward strand.
AGTCCCCCATCCCGAAGCCCGAACCACCCACCAACAGGATTGTCTGGATTGAGCTTCAGTTTATTGGCCCTCATCCAGCCCATTACCTCGGCCAGGCACCGGTTCAGTACAGCCACTGCCTCATCTGGATTGGTGGAAGACGAGAGGTAGAGCTGGGTATCATCAGCGTACTGATGATTCCACAGCCCACACCTCCTAATGACCTCTCCCAGCAGTTTCATGTAGATGTTAAATAGCAAGGGGGACAAAATGGACCCCTATGGAACTCCATGGCATAGCTGCCATGGCGCAGAGCCACAGTACCCCAGCACCACCTTCTGAAATCGGCCGTTGAGATAGGAGTGGAACCACCGCCAAGCGGTGCCTCCAACTCCCAATCCCGCGAGCCTATCCAGAAGGATACCATGGTTGATGGTATCAAAAGCCACTGAGAGGTCCAGGAGAACTAACAGGGACTCACTCCCCCTGTCCTTCTCCCTGCACAGGTCATCATACAGGGTGAGCAAGGCAGATTCAGTACCGTACCCAGGTCTGAAGCTGGACTGAAATGGGTCCAGATAATCAGTTTCACCCAAGAGTGCCTGGAGTTGTCCTGCCACCACCTGCTCTAGCACCTTGCCCAAGAACGGGATGTTGGCCACCGGTCTATAATTGGCGGCCACCTCTGGATCCAGAGATGTCTTCTTTAGGACTGGCCGGACTACCGCCTCCTTTAAAGGGGCAGGTACCCAGCCATCTCTTAAAGAGGCGTTGATCACCTCCAGGATCCAGGTTCCTATCTCATCCTTGGCTTTCTTGAGTAGCCAAGATGGGCAAGGGTCTAGTAAGCAGGTGGTAGGGCGTACTTGTCCAAGCACCTTGTCCACATTATCAGGCTGCAGCAACTGAAATTCATCCATCAATTGTGGACTGGATGGTGTCATTGGCACCTCCCCAGTAGAATCTGATTCAATAGTAGAGTCAAGCTCGTGACGAATCTGAGCGATTTTCTCCCTGAAATGCTTGGCAAAGTCGTCACAGCAGGCCTTCGAGGATAGCACGGGATCAGTCTTTGAGCCCGGATGTACCAGCCCTGCACCACCCGAAAGAGCTCCGCCGGAAGGCATTGTGAGGAGACAATGGAAGTGGTGAAAACTTTCTTCTTCACCGCCCTCACCGCCACAGCATAGGCCCGATAGTGGGCTCTTAAGTGTGTTCGGTCAGATTCATCCCGTGATCTCCTCCACCTACGCTCTAGCCATCTCCCAACCTGCTTCATCGCCCGTAATTCAGATGTGTACCAAGGAGATGAACAGGCTCTGCCAGGTGGGAGAGGATGCTTGGGAGCGATCGTGTCAATAGCCCTGGTCATCTCCCCATTCCATAGTTCAACCAAGGCATCAACAGGAGCACCAGTCTTGTCAACCGGAAAAACCCCCAGAGCCTTCAGGAGTCCATCAGGATCCATCTGACTCTGGGGGCAGACCAACACAATCGGGTCCACACTCTTGCAGAGGGAGAGGCCACTTTCGAGCTCAAACCTCACAAGGAAGTGATCTGTCCATGACAAGGGCGTCAAACTTAGATTCTTCACCCTCAGATCACCCTCTGCCTGCCCCATTGAGAAAACCAGGTCCAGAGTGTGTCCACGCTCATGGGTTGGGCCACTGACGTGTTGAGACAGCCCCATGGTCGCCATGGAGGCCATGAAGTGCTGAGCCGCCCCGGTCAGAACTGCCTCAGCATGGAGATTGAAGTCCCCCAGGACCAACATCCTGGGAGTTTTCAACACCAGGTCCGAGACAATCTCCGTCAGCTCAGGCAGGGAGTCTGTTGGGCAGAAGGGTGCACAGTACACCAACAGAATCCCCAGTCTGTCTCGGTCGCCCAACACCAAGTGGAGGCACTCTAGACTCGGCCTCAAGAGGACAGGAAGCCCCAAAAGGGAAATAGAAGATCGATAAATCAGAGCAACCCCCCCCTCCCCTCCAGGCGTGGTCAGTGCTGGACCAGGTACCCGGGCGGGCACAGTTGTGAGAGGGCGACATCCCCCCCTCCCCTGCCCAGGTCTCTGTGATACAAGCCAGGTCGGCCCTCTCATCCACAATCATATCGTGGATGAGTGTTGCTTTGGTTTGGACCGACCTGGCATTAAGCAGCAGCACCAACAGGCCCGGGGGATGGTTGACAAACCTACCTGGAACCCGCCAGCTGGGGGAATAACCAGAAAGGGGAACAGGTGTTAACCATCTGTCCCTCCTTCTTCTATGCAGACCTGTTAAACCCCCAATGCCATAAAGTCCATTGCCCATAACCACCCCAATGGCGGCGCCCACGCACTCCCCAGGTGACATCATACTATAAGCACAAGATGCACCATTAAAAACAGCTTAAAACCAACAATTAAAACAGCTAAAAACAAACTCACCTTAACCCCCCGCCAGCCCACAAACAAGAGCAGAGCCAAAGCCCCTGGCCAGCCCAGCCCCTGGCCAGCCCCCAAACGGCTCCCAAACGGCCTCACCGCCCTTAGGCCATCGGCCTTTGGCCGCCGGCCCCAACCACCGCCGGTGCTTTCTAGGCTGCCGGGCCTCTCCCCATTGCCCCACCCCGTCCCGGCACATCTCTCACTCATGTCGGGGGGGGACCGGAGCAGGGTCCTCGGCAGTGGTCCTGGAGGCAGCGGCGAGCCTCAGCAGTGCGGGCTTTGGGCAGCACAGATGGTGGATGGTGGTGGGCCACTCATCGATGCTGGTTGCTCCCCCTCAAGGTCTGTTTCCTCAAGGTCTACTGGGAAACCCCAGCAACTCATCTTGTATGGATGTAGCAGGGATCATGAATTCAGGACAGCCACCATGAATCTATTGCTCTAAAGGATGCAGATGCCACTAAGGCCAGGATTGCTGTGCAAAGGCGAAGTGCTAAGGACAGCTCACATGAAGGGTAGGCATGGTTGGGTTCCTACCAAGGCCCTGAACCCCGTAGGGGCCCATGACAAGAAGCCCCTGCTCAGACAACAGCAATGGTAGAAGAGATGCTATGTAGCCCACCTAAGTCTGTGCCCTGGTTCTTCTGAGCAGTGCCCTGGACCATTAGAGCAGTTCCATTGGCCATCATCTGCCTTAGTACCAAACGGCTCCTGCCCTCTGAACTCAGCAGCCTGGCAGCTCCTAGGAGGTATTAGGACCCTCCCTTAGTGGACTAATGGGGGTATGGCGTAGAGGCACCAGCCTTGTCAGCTAGAGGGGAGACTTCTAGCTGACAAGGCAGTCTGCTTATTCTTCTCACGAAGTCTTGAGCCCAAATTTGCCCAACGGCACCTCTGTCAAAGATGTCTCTTGGAGTGTGCCTTACTCGGACAGACCTGCCTGGCCACTGCTCTTTTGCCCAGCTGTTGTAGGCAGTGGGGAAGGTGAGGAGAAGATGGGCAGGCCCATTGGCTGCTGACAGAACTAGAGGCCCTTCTCAGTGGTTGCTTCTGCTAAGCTGGTCCAGGCCCTTGGAAGAAAAGAGAAGGGGGTTTCCTTACAGAGAGAGCTCGAATGAGCAGCAGTGCCTGACTCTGGGGCAAGCTAATGTGTGAGTGTACAGAGTGCCCTGCCGTGCTTGAATATACCTGGAGCTCAAACAGCTCTCCAGAATGAACTTCCTTTTTTTTCATAATCCTTGTGGTTGGAGTCTAGTGAGTTCATGGCCCTTCTTGGCACCAGGGCTTTGCACCAGGCTGTAGAAAAATGAACAGAAGTGGAGAGGGATAAGGGGCTCTTGCTCTTCTGTGTGCAAAAGTGAAAGTGTCCCATGATATTGTGGAGTTCCATAGACTTACAGTCACAAAATCAACTTGCAGGACTGGAATCCACTGGTGAAAAAGAGGGAGCAATAGATGCCCCTACCTCCTTGCTCACCAGCTCTCTGTCAAGCAGAGAGTGACCGCAAGGCTGTAGGACAGAATGAGGACCAGGAGCAACTGGTGACAATGCCAGTGACACGGCAGGCCTAGCTGGAGAGGTGGTCATTGAGAAGCTCTGCCTCCAGGCCTTCAACAACCTGCATCTGGCACTGGCCCAGGTGAGTCTTCTTCACTACCTGTCACCACTTCATGTTCCACTGCCAGGTAACCTGGGGTGTGGGAGAATTTTGTCCCAGTTTGTTTGTTTGGGTTTTTATTAGAATTTACCAAAATCTGCAAGAGACCAACATTTTTATAGTTGAAAGAACTTGAGCTTTTTCCAAAAAAAATGTGGGAAGAACAGAAACTTGCAGATGTGTCCAGCCAGGCCAAGGGTTTTGTGTTCTTGTTCAGGCAGAGCCCCTGCCCGGCCTTGTGTTCCCACCCCCACCCCCCACTTGCACCCAGCACAAAAATAACTGTGCACTGGGGATTATATTGTAAATATATGTTAGTTATTGCAATGCACCAACAAATTTCAGAAAAAGACCAGTCTATGATTTATAGGCTATAGCAACATCTTTGACTATGTGGATCATGAAAAGTTATGAATGGTCCTGAAACAAAAGGGTTTGCTTTTGATCAACAGTTTGACAATCAGCACTTGATTTTCCTGATGGGGAACCTGTACTGCAGACAAGAAGCTACTGTTGGGACAGAATATGGAGAAACAGGATGGTTTCCTGTAGGCAAGAGCATCAGACAAGAGTGTATTTTTTCTCATCAGCTCAGTCTAAGCAAAGCTGGATTAGGATGAAAGGAAGAAGGACTGAAAATTGATGGAAGATACATCAGTAATTTGAGATATGCAGATGATACCATATTACAGGCAGAAAGCAACAGTAAATTGAAACTCCTGATGTAAGTGAAAGAAGGAAGTGAAAAAGCAGAAGTTCAGGTGAACATTAGGAACAAATAAATCATGACTGTGGAAGAATTGCAGAGAACTTTACTGTCAATAATGAAGAAACTGAAATTGTGAAAGATTTTGAATACATTGGCTCAGTCATTAATTACAGTCATTAATTCAAAGGGAGACTGTAGCCAAGAAATTGGAAGAAGACTGAGACTGGAAGGGCAGCAATGAAGGAATTAGAAAAGATCATCATTTTGTTGGAGGCCAAAACCAAGATCATCCACACCATTATATTCCCAATCATTATATATGGGTGTAAGAGCTGGACTGTGAAGAAAGCTAACAGGAAGAAAATTGATGCATTTAAAACAAGATGCTGGAGTAAAGCTTTGCAAATAGCCTGGACCAACAGAAAAACAAACAGGTGGGTCCTAGACCAAATCAAGTCAGAAATGAAGAAATGGACAATGAATACTTCGGATACTTCCTATCATGTGTCCAATGGATACTTTGGGCACATGATGAGAAGGCAAGACTCCCTGGAGAAGACAACAATGCTAGGGAAGGTCAAAGGCAGAAGAAGAAGAGGAAAAGCAACTATGAGATGGATCAAGTCCATCAAGGAAGCACAGCACAGCACAGCCTTGAGTTTACAAGAGCTGCACAGGGCTGTGAAGGACAAGATGTTGAAGACAACTTGATGACATTTAGCAACATGTATTCATCCATCCATGCATCCATTTTGTTACATCGATATCCCAGCTTTTCTTCCAAGGAGGCCAAGGCAAATACATGATCCTCCTCCTGCCCATTTCATTCTGTAAGGTAGTTTAGACTGACAGGTAGTGACTGCTCCAAGGCGACTCATGTGTAGAGTTGAACCCAGTTCCGATCCCATTCCCAAACCACTAAACCACACTGGCATTTACTTCGTTTTTCAGTAGAAGAACTCAGAGGCCTCATGGAAAACAATGGCTTAAGAAAGGGATATAGAATTAAGAAATAAGGTGTCTTTGAATACACATTCAGCCCAAGATTGATTTGTTTTCAGGTCCAAAACTGGGGCTTGCACACAGATTTACTTGCTTTTTCTTTCCCAGCTCTTTTATTTTAGTAACCTGATTTAGGAAGGAACCCTATGCCCTTGTCTGTGCTATTGTTAAACTATTGGGAGCTGGAAATCCATCCTGATCAACTGCAAATCACTGGGAGATCCCAGTGTACCTTCTGTGTACTCCTCCTTTAACGCAGATTATATAAACAGTTTAGTAATAGCCAGCATTGCTTCTTAACATCTTTCAAGGCATTTCAGTTTTTTAAATGGTATGTCAAGTAACACAACATAATCTTTCTAACACAATTTATTCCTATTCTTTCTTATAGAATCACAACAACAAAAGCTGTTTGGCTCCGTGAGTCTCTGGAGCCACTCTTCCTAAGAGGAAAGGCTAAATGCTTGGGATTTTCATTAGTGCTAGTGCTGGGCTACCACTGGATACTACCCCATACCTTCCCATATCTATCCTGCACAAAATAATTTCAAAGAAAGATATCAAGGTGAAATCACTGAAGTACAATTTATGAAGAGATTCAACTCTGTTTCATGCGCTTTGAATAAGAACAAAAGTGTTTGGTTTTTAAATCATGCTGCATATGTTAATCAGCTCACCATTGCCAGGATGTGAATGGCAACTGTAAAAGTAATTATCACTGCCTGTACTTTTTGCATGTCAATTCCCTTTGAGAACACACTTTGCACCTCTACCCCCCTCCTGCTTCCAGCATCTGTATATAAATCTGCCAATTTGATGTTAACGCTTCATGCATCCGATGAAATGGACAGTGTCCACAACAGCTTATGCCAGAAACATTTGCTAGCCTTTATGACACTACAAAACTCATTGTGGTTATTACTGTTGACATGGCTCTTTTATAATAAGCATGTACAGATCACCTTTTCATCATAAGTGAGTTATCGCATTAGCCAAACCTCATTACATTGCAGGAAAAGCAATGCCTCTTGGCATGGATCGAGCGCTACGCATCACGATGTCTATGCAGCCAGCCCCTCTCCTTCTAACGGCCTTCTCAGTCACAGTCAGCTCGGTTCTGTGTTAGCATCAGTTATCATTAAATGGCACAAACTTAAATATTGCCCTGCTGGGGTTTTCATCCTGACTAGCATTCTGTCTGAAGCAGTGGTGAATCCGATGCTTCTGGGGAACTCATGAAGGATGGCAGAAGGAGTGATTTGCTCTAATGCGTTACCTCTGATTTCTGCTATCCGCCCTCCAGAGTTGAATTACCTCTAAAGGTGGAGGTTTTACTTACCCATGTTCCATGACCTTGTGTAAATAAAGCCTTCACAGAATGGTGTGCCGTTCTTAGATCTACTCCAGATCTCACAGTTCAAAAGCTAGCATCTATCACCCCATCTTGTGCAGGGTAGAGCCCCCATCGGCTGTACCACTGGGCAAAGTGAGGCAGCACTAGCACTGGTGGATACTCGGAATGTCATGGCAGTGGGGTTGAATGCAAAGCTTGTGATCTTCCCTGTGCCCTGATGAAAATGCGTCATCACCATCGTCCTGACCGCTGTTTTCCATTCAATCACTAGCAATTTGCTGCCTGCCCATGGCACCGAAATCAGCTGCTTGCGGCAGCTGCCTCAGTCTACCTAGTGGTAGGGCAGGTGTGCTTCACACAATCTAGGATTCAGGATGGGGGTCAAAGACTCCCGTTAATAGAGAGATGCCAAAGAAGTGTCCTCCTCAATTCTTTCCTGCTGTCTTGCCATGCCGTCCTGAGATCTTGTATAATAGGACGGCATACAAAAGCTTTAAGTAAATAAATAGGTTTAGGACTGTGATGGGTCTGCAGTCAACTCTGAGCTTGACATGTATCTCCATACTCAACATAACAAATGTACCATTGCTTATGCCATTCCTTATCCTAAGGTAGCTTTCCCCAGCCATTTTGATTCCTGACTCCCAGCTGAGCAGCTCACAGGAAGCTCTCCCAGCTGGTCTAAGGATTCTGGGATACCCACAGCCAAGATCCCAGGGAGTGAGCAACCAGATTGAGTGAACAGGAAGAGCAAACAGAAGTTTGGTGGTGGAGTTCAGCAGGGGAAGTCCCTAAAGGTTTTTCTTCTTTTTCCTTCTTTTCCCCCCTTTAGATCCCACCACCTTTGTTTGCTTTCTTGTAATATACCCCCATTTACTGACAGAACTGTCTTGTTAACCTTTAGTGAAGACAGGAGCAAACACTGGTTGTTACAACAGGTCCAGCAAGGTAGAATCAAAAAGGTAACAGAAAAAATGGACTGAGAAGGTTCCCCAGTGGTGGTGACTTGCACCATCTGTACATGGTTTATTTTCCTGCCTGAGGTCCACATGGCCTACCCATGCAACAAGAGCAAACTAGAAGCCCGGTTAGAAGAAAAGGTGAGAGCACTAGAGTGGCAAGTGTTCACCCTTAACGGAATTAGAGAAGATGAGGAGCTTTTAGACAGCATTGTGGAACTGCAACAGCTAAGATATGTACAAAAGCTAGAAGTGCAAAAGCAAGCTAAGGCAGAAGAAGAGAATCCTGAGGAAAAATGAGAAGGAAACTCCCTGGAAAAGGGGGATAGCTAACTGCAGAAAATCTGGAAGACACTCTGCACCAGTGGAAGTAGTGGAACTTCTGAACAGCTTTCAGTTAAAACATGAGACTGAAGAGCAGCCTGCTGTGGAAGAACTGCAAGTGATCCCATGCAACCCTGAGCAAGAGGCTAAAGGTCAGCCAAGTCTTAGCAATGATACTGAGGCTTGCAAGCCCAAGAAGAGAAGAGTGTTAGTTGTGGGAGACCCCGTTGCATGGGATGGAAACATGTACATCAGGGAGAAGAAACATGGCGTCGGGACAAGACAGACGTGTCTAACGGGACTCCGTTAGCACACTGGTTATCTTACTGGCTGCGGGCAGGTTATCTTACTGGCCCAGTCCAAGCCCTGTAGGGGTGAAGATAGATTGCTTGGCAAATTCCAAGTGGGTGTCAGAACAGCAATTCTGCGCTCACTGGGGAAAATTCAAGCTTTTCTCAGCTTGAAGAATACAGGAGGGAGTTTGCCCTCTACAAGTCCTCAACATGTTGAAATAGACTATCTTAGTTATTACCATCAGATCTACTGGAAACTATTTTTATTTCTTTTTTCTTTTGCAATAATACCCGTGGAAAAAGCCACATTGTTTATTAACTGATTCAAAAAGAAGAAATTGAAAGCCCTTTGGGTGAAGGACGGAAGAGAATTTTTCCCCCCTCCATGGAACTTAAATGCGGCATCTTACATGAAAGAGAGATAAGATTGTTGTACGCAATCTTCTAGCTTATTGGATGGATGCCAGATACCGGCCATCTTCCTTCATCTCTTGAAGTGTTTTGACCTCTGCCAAGGTTGTAAAATTACTGCTAAGATGGAAGCGTTTAATTCAGAAACTAAAGACTTTTCAAAGATAATTTTGGAAATACATAATTCCTTAAAAGCCATATTAAGTTTCCAGGAGAATGTCTTAATTAAGCAACTTGACGGTTTATTAATGGAATCAAAAGTTAAGAATAAGCAAAATATCCAGCAAAATATCCAGCAAACAGAAGGGAAATTTGAAGCTGAGAAGATAAAAAGTGAACTATCACAGGATGGGATTGTAAATCAACAACAAGCAGCTGGCCATTTGAATGCATCAAAAAAAATAATTGGAGTACAAGAAATAATGCGCGGACACGATCTAATACAAGATTTATTACAGGCATATCTTTTTGAGCGAATAAAGAAGCTGACACAATTACAGGAGTGGAAAAAGAAAACAGTTAACCATTTAAGGCGATTTTATAACTCGAAGTCAGATATATTTGGTAGACGAGTAAAGAAGAAATTTAATTTTAAAGGGGAGATAGGAGAACTCTGTTCTTGTTGCTTCAAAAAGGGGTGATGCATGGAGATTGGCGTGCTCATATGTAACACAGAAAAAAACGTGCTATTGTTTTTGGTGAAGCATACTTTTGTTTTCATCTGTATTTGAAAATAAGGGAATTTATTATAGGTATTAATGTATAAGCTAAGATGAAATATAAAGCTATTATCAAGCAGGGTATAGAGTTGTTAAGCTGTTATTAGAGAGGATAAATGGATGTTTTTGGATGTTTTTTGTAATCGTAAGGAGTTATTTTTCTCTTTTTGGTTCTTCTTTGGTTCTACTTCAAAAAGGGATGATTTAAATAGATTGATATGTAGATACGAGATAAAGAAAGACGGATTTGACGACTCAGCTTAATGAAACAGTGTTAAATGGGTATCTCTGACTATATCTGAAATGGGAAATAGGAGAACCTATTTTATAACTAAAAACTATATGGAGTTAACTATATTTGTTTAAGTGGAGTTTAAGCTATGATGAAATATTTGTGAGTCTAAAGAGGATTGGTTTAAAGATATTATTAAGCAGTGTAGTTAGGATGCTCATTGAGATGTTAAATAGATTTTTTTGAGGTTACTATTAATTTTGATAGCGAGGAAGGCATTTTGTATAATAACAAAAATAATAGATAAGTTTTTGAAGTGTTTAGAAATGGCTAGAGGAAACTTCTTATTGAAGGAGAAAAAAAAAAGATGTAATTTCACCCAAGTTGGAGAAGCTTCCCTTGAATAATGGACAAGAGAAGCAGGACTTTTCAAGAGAGAAAGATGGGATTGATGCTATGGAAGAAGGAAGATTGTGACTTCTATCAAATTTGAAAATATACCATGAATTGGCTGAAAAAACGGGACTTGTTTCTAAAGAAGTTTTCATATTGTTATAAAAAGGAGTATAATAAGACTATAGTATGTTAAAAGATATGTTGTAGGGGCTGGTCCAGTAGATCTGATGTGTGTTTATAATCATGGATTTGTGTAGTTCATAGTTTAAAAACTCCAATAAAATTTATAAAAAAAAAAAAAAAGGAAACATGTACATCAGGAAGACCCATGGACTCGTCAGGTATGCTGTCTCCCTGGAGCACAGATTAGTGATATAACTGAAAGACTGCCAAGCCTCATGCAGCCCGCTGACACGAATCCCTTCCTTCTCATACATGTGGGAACAAATGCCACTGCCGAGTGGAGCTTTGAAGGAATCATGTCAGCCTCTGGAGCTTCAGGGACGAAAGTCAAGAGCTTTGGGTCCAGGGGGTTTTCTCTTCCATTCTTCCAGTTCGAAGAAGAGGAATGGAAAGGAAAATACTCCCAGTGAATGCTTGGCTACAAAGGGGGTGCTGGTGCAAGTGATTTGGATTCTGGGACCACAGGCTGCACTTCCTGGAAGATGCATTGCTGGAAAGGGATGGGTGCACCTTACAAGGATGGGGAAAATGTGAAGTTTATCAGGGAGGCTTTAAACTGACTCCTACAGGGGAGGGGGAAGTACACCTGGGTGTAACAACAGACAAAGGCTTATGCACCACAACAGAGGGAGCAGCTTTAACAAGGCCCAATAAATGCAGGAAGAAAGCTTGAGTATAAAGCACATGTTCTTCAATGTCTATATACTAATGCCTGGAGTATGGGAAGTTAACAGCATGAACTTGAACTCTTAATACAGGAGGGTGAACACGACCTGATAAATATAACTGAAACTTGGTGGGAAGACTCCCATGACTGGAATTCAACAACTGAAGGATATAAACCATTTAAGAAGAACAGAAGGAACAGAAACACAGGCAGAGTCACACTGTATGTTAAAGATACCGATCTCTGCACAGAAATGCAGGAGGACGTCTCTAGTAGCCCCACTGAGAGTATCTGGATTAATATAAATGGAGCAAGGAGTCCAAGGAACACAGTGGTTGGGCTTTTCAAAACAAAATTACTTGTTTTGAAAAGCAAATTGCCAGTGTTTCAAGGAGGCATGATGTTGGTGTTATGGGGGACTTCAATTTCCCCAATATCTGTTGGGGGACAAATTCTGCCCAACACAGCTCCTCCAAGAGATTCGTAACAGTGTTGCTGATAACTTCCTCCAAAAGAAAGTGGAGGAAGGGACAATCCTTCTCACTAGCCTGGGCTCTGGTGGGCTTGCAAGGCACATTACTATCAGACTAATCCTTTGATTATGTATGTAGGAAATTCCCCCCCCCCGCCCCACCCCACAGCCGCCAAATATCACATGATATACTCAGGGCTGGACATTCTAGAATCCTGAATGCATGTATCATTATAAGCTTCCCCTACCTGGAACGCTTATAGCTGTTGTTGGAGTTCAACTCCCATCAGCCCCAGGTAGCATGGTTGATGCTCAGGAATGCTGATAATTGTGCATCCTGGCCCCTTTCAACTCTACTGCTCTGCTCTTCCTCAAGCAACTGGATGGTTGGAGGATGATTAGACATTGGCTGCTTGGATCGCTAATTAATTCTTCTGAGCAACTTTGTGGGTTTCAGTTTGGGCATTGTTAACTCTTAGGAATGTATGAGACAGAAGGGTAGTGGTGGTGATGGCTTCCACTCCCTTTCCCAATCTTTATCACTGTTATTTGGTTTTACTGGAATGGTATGGATCCAGCATCCCATGAGTGAGTGTCTCCTCATGCGATGGAGTGTTTCCATCTCCTACTCCCCATTGCCACCCTTTGCGCACACACACATTCCCAGCCTTCTTTGGGAAGATTGAGAGAATCTCAGGAAGGACATGAGACAGGGCATGGGGGGATTGCCAGAACTGGTGCCAGGAGTGCCTTTCATAAGTTGAAATGCCTTTTCACACACAGGGCACTTTGGAACAGTGCAACACAGTGTCTCCAAAATGAAGGTGTTCAGTTCTCCCCAAATCAAGGAATGGGGATGAGACGGAAAGGTCCAAGGACTCTCTGCCCATCCCTCTTCTGCCCTGTTTAGCAGAAGATTGGCCTGGCCAATGCAAATGCCCCATTAGGCATAGCAGGAGAGCAAAGGCTGCTGCTGCACAGTCCCAGCCCAGCCCACTCTGCAAGTCAAGCAGGCCGAGGGTTTTTTCCCACTCAACAGAACACATGTCTAGCCCAAGAGGCAAAGCGAAGCCCCCTTATATGAAGGCAGTTCGCTGGTCCATCTGGCTCGGGGATGTGTTGCTTGACTGGCCACAGCTCACCAGGTCCCTGGCAGAGGCTGGCCATGCTGCTGAAGATGCCCTGAATCAGGGTCAAGCTCTATTTATTCTGTAGTGTGTCACTGATCTAGAGCAGCCAATTATGCACCACCAGGAAAAGATAAAAGGGGTATAGATTTGCATGAATTTGTATGTGCTTATTTATGCAGCAATACAAATGTGGGTAATTCATCTTAATGTAATTAAAAATACAGTCTCTCTAACCATACTAAGGAGGACTGTATGGTCATATGACTTGCCTGTCCACTCAGACTGCCTTCCGGGCTGCATGGACAGGCAGCTTCAAGGTCGCTTTATTTCTGAAATGGAACTGGGCAGGTCAGCTTGATCAACTGCTTCAAGGGACAAGACTGTCTCTGGCAGCCCCTCCAAGAGAAGATCACCCAACAGGGCACTTGACCATGCTAAGCTTTTCCAAGCATGGTCTCGAAAGCAGGTGCCCAAGGCTGCAGTTTGGGTCAGGATCACTACACATGCAAAGAAGAAGTTTAAACCGTGCCTTCCACAGCTATTTCCTGCTGCCCCACAAGAAAGGGGGAAAGCTTCCATTGGCTTGAATGCAGGCATTTGTTTACCTCTCCTAATCCCCAGGTAGGATATTAAATTTTGAAAAGGAAGTGGCAGGGGCCAGAGGAATAGCATCTCGTACTGTTGCATAGTGGTCTCAGTCTAGATACCCACACACTTACTGCCAAGTCCTCTTCAAATAGAGTGTCAGCTGCATGCTGTGTAGCTAATGTGTGATGTACTTTCATGTGTCAGAGTCACCAGGTAATTTAGCTGGGACATGAAGACAATGTACCGCCAAAACAGAAGATGAGCCTCCAAGCGATGGCCCACACCACTGAACCCACGAAGGGATCCTGCGAGACTCTTCTTCCCTCCCTTCCTCTTTCCTTCTGGAGGGCTCATCCTGAAGTGTCTGCCAGAAGGGTCTGATGGCCAGGTAAGTGCCCAAACAGTGCTGTCTCCTCCACAGTTGCAGCAGCACCATGCATGAACTCTGGGCCAGCTTTTGGAGGGCCTTGGGCCAAGCTCCTCAATGGCTCCCCTCCCTCAGTGGGCTTGCCTTCTCTCCCCCATGCTCAGCAGCTGCTGCTTCTCATCACTGCTATCGCAGACTGGCTAGACAGGCAGAGAGCCAGCAAGCAAGAAGGCAGCGGCCTTGCTAAGCCCAGTGCCTGGGCCAAAGCTGGAGGTAATGAACCAGTTGGAGTGGTGAAGAGGAGCAGAAGTTCAAGGGACTGGGCTCTCGCTGGGGGTGGGCCCTGGGCAGGCATCCCCCCACACCTGCCATGCACTCCAGCCCTGCATGGACTGGTCTCTGCCTGCAGACTGCTCCCATCCCTCTCCCCTAGTGGGCTTCAACACTCGCACACTCCAGTATATAGAAACACTTGGTTAATATTTGCAGATTGCTACTGCTGCGTCGGGGTGAATAAAAGTGCATCCCAGTGCAGGCAGCACTCAAGGGGCTGAAAATCACATCCAGCCTTCAGAATTAAGGATGGGAAGTTTTTCAGTCAATGAGGCAATGAGGCCAGTGCTTGGGCAAGAGGGAAGGAGCTTTGGGGGCACCTCAGCATGTCCCTCTTTGCCACAACACCACTGAAGCTGGGACGTAGTCATCACTCCAAACAACCACAAATACCTTGATCTGTTTCTTATTTAAGGAAAATAAAGTTTATTTTAAAAGGCTTCGGACTAAGAGTGCATTTTTAACAAAGTACATAGACTTCGGCAGGTAAGCACAATAGCCCACCCCACTTTGTTGCTTAATCTGGCTGTCCCTTTGCCCAGATCCTCCATGCAGGACCTGTTCCAGTGCACTCCCCTTGAAAGCTTACATAAGGACTATACAGAGATGCTTCTGCTGGACTTTCACTTCAATTCGAAATACATTTACACTCGAAGGCAAGTGACTCCTTCCTTCCTTCCTTCCTCCCCACCCCACTCCCATTTATCATTGTGTTTCCAGTTGGGGTGGGGGGAAAGAGAGGCCGGTCACAAAAGAACAAACCACCCGGCACGCTCATCCTAGACACAGTTGGCTGGCACAGCCATCAACACAAAGCCCCGGCCTTGCTGTCTGTTCTTAATGGCAGCTTTCCCCAACGCAAGCCTCTTCCAGTTCAGGGAGAGGCACACACCACCTCTGGCTGACCGAGAACAGGGTTTGACCGGGTGCCACAGCGGAGAGGCGATCAATAGCTTGGCCATATCATGCGAGTGAACCTGACCTGCCCCACCAAACATTTAATACCATGTGGTCCTCAGGGCAGTGGGGCCCAAGAACAACAAGAGGTGCAAGGGAGCAAAATGACACCACAAGTTGCATTTTGGAACTCTACCTGTACTTAGACAAGGCAGAGCATTTTGCAGGTGGTCAACGCAACAGAATGAAAAAAATCATTTTGCATTCCAGGAAGGGGAGTCATCATTAATCAAGCTGATGGTAATGTTCCAAAGCTCTAATACGGACATCTAAATCCTTGTTGCACTCAACCCCAGACAAGAAGTTTTAGGGTCTCTGGGAAAAGCTGGACGGGGCGGGGGGGGGGGAGTGTGTGAACAGCAGTAATACATGTATGTGTTTTAAATAATTTTCTTTTTAATTGTCGAGGCAGTAATACTTGGTTCATGGAACTGCAATATACAGAGAGGTGAAATAAATAGCTTATATATATAATATATATTTATATATATAATAGAGCTGGTTTTAAAATATTCCCTTATCATTGGTGTTATTAGGTTATTTTACTTAGTCACTTGAAGGTCATTAGCAGCATTCTCCAGAAGTGAGCATTATAATGCAGGGGTCACGGAGGCGTGACACCTTCTGTCATCAGAAAGGTTACAAAGGACTGAGGTATTGAGCGCTCCACGGACGCCCAACAACTGATCTGCGGACCATCTTGTCTTGGTCGAGTTTGCAGCAGACAATAGCACAGGTCACTGCAACACCAGAGAATTATCCAAGGGTTTTCAGGGACTTTGGGGAAAGAGCTTTGGTTTTCTTTGGTTTGTGGTTTTGGTTTTTTATCATCATCATCATCATCATCATCTTAAGATGAACTGTTTCCCCTCTAGGGATTGGCTGGAAAAAGTTGTCCATTCCAGAGGTTGTCCATTCCAAAAAGAGAAATAAGCACCTGTATGTCAATCCACAGCACAAAAAAAGTCAATTTAAATAGAGCCATTCATTTTTTGTTCTTTTTCTTCAAGTTACAATAAATCTTTTACAGCTTCCCCAGTGGGTTTTTTCAATCCAGTCTTTAAAAAAAATTAAAAACAATGTACAAAAATAGAGCTTCTCCCTTATTTTTAGTGTAAAAATATTTCTCTGGTACAGTCTATCTTTCGCAGTTTATTCACCTGACACTGTCTTTGTCATTTAACTAGGATTGGTGGGTCGTATTCTCCTAGTCCTCTTGGTCACTGTCGTATACTTGAAAGGTTTCTGTAAGTCCACTTGGCCCTTTGGGTACCTTTTCATAAAATGAACATCTTGCTGATTCTCCCGTGTCTTGGGCCCTTTCCGAGGCCTGCCTTTTTTGGTGAAGCCAACATACCAGCCTGAGTACTTTGCTGACATAAGCGCTGTGTAGTTGTTCTCTAGGACTTTCTCGATGAAGACACACTCTTTGCTGGTGCCATCCGGCTGCAAGCAAACAAACAAACATAAACAACATCAATACATTGCAAATCACTTGCAAAGCCATTTGGCCAAGATATGTTCTGGAAGACCAATCTCAGCATCTGCTGATTCTTTTGGAAGAGAGGAAAAATAGGAACATATCCTGGTTTATTATGCTATTATTGGGTAACATAAGAAATGAATAACAATTTCTTGGCCTCTTGTGTCATTGGAGTTTACCATACAATTGTTACACTAGAGTCACTTATATGCCATGATTCTACAGGAGCCCAGTAAAGGAACAAAGTGTGGCAGTAGGCACAGAATTCTGCATGTTCGTGATCTTAGATTTACTTCTTTAAAAAGCAAGCTTCTAGCCCTTCAGGATATGAAGACGTACTTGGAAGTTTAGGAAATGTCTGCTGAAATCTGGCCAGAAGTGGCTCCTGGCTAAGCTTCTCTAGTCTTGACAAAGCAGAATTATGCAAACCAGGCAATCTAGTGGTTTCATGCAAATATACAGAACATTTGCAGGTTGCATAAACAGTTTTTCCTGGCACAAAATGTTGATCAAATGGCTGAACATATTTTTTAATGTTCTAGCAGCCTAGCAGCTAAAGACGTTATGTTTTTTACTTTCTTTTCTTCATCACTGATGAGCACGGGGGCAGAGGCAGACTGCTCACAGGAGAGGCTTACAGGGCAATCCTAGTCATGTCTACTCAGAAGTAAGTCCCATCAAGTTAATCAGATCTTACTCAGGTAAGAGGGTAGAGAATGTTGGAGTTGCAATCCAAGCCAGTGCAAATGCAGGGATTCAGTATCCCATTGTGTCCCCTGAAAAGTCTCTCCCAGGGGGAAGGAAATGTTTGGGATTCAGAGTGGCATGTGTGGGGAAGAAAGAATCAGGGAAAATCAGGTGCAGGCAGCACTTTTAAGTTCATTTAAATTATAGTCCAAAATGTGGCTATTGATCCTAGAAGTACTCCCAGTTCTTTTTCATTTCACCAAAAAGTCACTGGGAGCTTGTTTTATTCTGCTGTGTACTACCTTGTAAGCCCAAAGAGTTTTGAATCATAAGTGTTCACAATTGTAACTCTAGTAAATTTAGAACAGGACTGCTGTCATTTTTAAACATGTATTTTTATTAATGCAAGATAACAGTTCTGCAACAACACAACTTCAACACATACAACTTGTCTTACATTGTTTGTCTCAGGTTCTGTACCTAATTTAGGATTGTTATCCCTGAACACACCGTTGTAGTCAACATCTTAAGCTCTGCTATATCCACAAAATAATCACACTGGCGTTCTTCTCTTTGCTTGGTATGATACCTGTCCAAAAAAAAAAGACTGTGCCCTTGGTGGATGTTCATTTGTAGACCCTGCATTCATATATGTAATGAAGAGAACCATGTTTCAAAGAACAAGGCCTGCTGAATTATCCGTCTCATCAATTAGTTATGTTGTGTTAATTTTCCTAGTAATATCCACATCCCATATCCATCCTTGCCACTGCTAGAAGTATAACTAGGTCTTCATGTAACAGCTGCTTGTGTGTAACAGCTGCTATTCTGTGCGTCATCCAGAATAGAAAGAAGAACTATTTATTTATTTATACTTTCATTTATATGCTGCCTACTACCGTAGTTTCAAGGCAGCTTACAATAAAGATAAAACCACATAAAGTACATATATACATATCTAAAGCTAAAAACACATATGAAATAAAATAAAACTTCATTATTAAAATTTAAAACCTAACAATAACAACCAAACAAGCAGGTGTCACAGCTGCCATAATGGGGTGCCACAAACTGTTATTTGAGAAATATGATTGAAAGTGACTACCTAAAATCCTTGCGCATAGTCACACAAGCTCTCCACGTATGGGATAAAGCATCTTTGACTTGGCAACCTCTCCAGCAATTTGGGGAAAGAGTTGAGTTAATCCGTTTTAGTTTCAAAGGTAGGGATGCTACCTAAGTATTAATTTTAAGTGTGCTACTCTAATTTCTGCTGAGATAGTTTTAAGTGGGTTCTACCTACTTAAAACTACTGTGGGTCTGTAACCTCTTCTCCAATCTCCTTCTCACAAACTATTTTCACTTCTCCTGTTGTTCTGCCACAATATCCTATTAACCAGCTATAGATACAGGAGACTTTACCTTTGCACCTGCCCTTCGAGCTAACATGTTAACTTTTGAAGAAGGTTAGGGTTAGGGTTAGGGTCTTGAGAAAGTTCTTTACTGATCAGATCCTATTTCTATCAACTTCTTGATATCATTGCCTGATAAAATGCCTTTATTTATTTATCTATCTATCTATCTATCTATCTATCTTCTCTAATGCCCAATAGCCAAAGCTTTCTGGACATTTTACAACATCCATTAAAATGCAGTCTAAAATACACCACGCTATAAAACATCATAAATTAGGTAGCCATGCAAAAATTTAAAACAAAATTTAAAACACTATAAACATTCCAATAACTTAAAAAAGGTAAATCTTGGGACCTGATTAAGCAAATTATAAAGCCCAAGTAAATTACTTAAATGCCTTGCCAACCAAGCCTCTCTTGGAAATGGCCCTTGGAGGCAGGTCTCAGATCTTGAGTTTAAGCAGCAGGCAGACTGCTAACGGCAGTCCAGGTGGGTGAATTTGGCCATTTCAGCTTCTCTCAGCTTGCCGTCCTATTTTCTCCAGTCCTCAATTTGTTCTGCCCCATTTCTGCAGGGATGGGTGTGTAACTTATTAAAAATCTGCACAAAAATATATAAGCATTTTATTTATTTATTTATTTATTTATTTATATTGTGATTTATATCCTGCCTTTTTCCTACAAAGGGCTCAAGGCAGCTTACATCATTCTCCTCCTCCATCTTATCCCCACAACAACAACAAACCTGTGAGGTAGGTTGGGCTGAGAGTCTGTGATTGGAGTCTGTTTTCTTTGTTCTTCTTTTTAATGGCCATGCAGCAATGGGGTGCTTAGCCTATGTGCTGGCAACATTTTAATTTTATTTTTACTTTCCTTGTTGCTGTTATTCAAAAGATCACTAAGATTATTAACACAACATCAGAATGCAGGATTCACTGAAAAGGGCCATGGGCCATGTTTGACATGACACCAGTGAGCTGAAAGGGGGCTGGAGCAGAACAAGTGACTCTTCAAAAGGCACTTACTGAATTGTTTGTGCAGAGCATTTGGTTAATTATCACCCCGGAAGTTAAGAAGGAACATCTTGAACTGATTCTAGGCAAGTCTGTCCAAACATTTGTCGCCTTTATATTTACATTCCACAAATCTGCTGACAGCTCCCTTTTTCACCTCCTTTCACCATTTATAGTCCAATTTGGTCTCCCTGGAGCTTTGCCCTTACATTGAGGTTCTTCAGCCAGAAAGGATCAAAGCCCCAGTCTGCTACGGTCATGCAAACGCTCTCACCAAGCACAGCCTTGAGTCGAAGCGACAATAGTTGGCCACTTGGAAGGGAATTCTCTTGCGCTTTGGTGATACCACAAAGACAGCATGAGCCTGACCCACACTTACTCAGATGTCAATGTGATGGAATTCCGCAAAAGTTACTTTCACATCAGCGTGTGGGAGAGCGGCCTGTGACAGCCTGCAGCAAATGCAACAGTGGCACTGTGGCTCGGACTTTTTATCAAAACTGTGTAAATAGATCCCCAAAACAATGCTTTTGGGAAAAGAAGAGCCAAATGCACTCTCATATCACATTTAAGGGGAAAACAGTTTATTTCTAGTCCATGGCAATTTGACATTTTCACTTGTAATTCTGTCCGACCTGTTTCTGCATCAGTTTGTGATTCTTTTTAAATGCACAAAAATCTATACCAATTTGTGGACACAGTTTCCCCGAAACAATACATATTGTTATGCAATGTCCTCTCATTCATCATTTTCTGAACAGCTTCAGCTTTCCCTAATACCTGCACGGCTTCATTTGCAATTTTGGAACTGAGAACTGCATTGCAAAGTTCAGAGGACTCACCAATCCAGAGGAAGCCATGTCCCAAGCCACATATTAGTCCAGGAAATGCCTAATAAAAATTAGGTTGAAGCACTTTAAAATCTAGATCCAGTGAATCTCTCTGCCCCACCACTTCTGTCAGCAGCAGCCACATGTGTAGGGTTTGAACCATGCAGCCCATTAAGGACAATTAGCAGGGTTTCTAAGCAAACGATCAGACAGCCACATGGTCTGATGACCTGGCCCAAAAAATCCCATGGGTACTCAAGCCACCAAGGCTTGTGCCTGTGTTGCCCTTCATGGCTCAGTATTTCAAATGTCCGGGGTCCTGAGGACACAGTTTCAGTAATTTCACACTGTGAGAAAAAAACCCTCCAAGGCAGGCCAGTGCCACTATCCCCATATTGTGGACTGGAAGACAAGAGCTGAGTGACCCATCACCTGCCACACACTCTTGGGGCTCTGTTGTCAGCAGAGCTGTGTTCCCCCTCCAGATTTCACTCTGAGCTTTACAAGTGCTCTCCACAGTGCTGAACCCTGATTCCCCAATAGGGGGGTCAGGACCATAGCGAGCTCCTTCTGGTTCAGAATAAAATGCAGAGCGAACACACTGCCCCATGGGCATTGGAGCACTGGCCCCTGCAACCTTGGGGTGAACGTCCTGCCTCACGACTGAACCCTTAGCCCTTGTACTGCACACCTGCTTGCAGTGCATTATGGAGCACACCACTGAAAATAGGCATTCCTCTAAGGTAGCCTTCTGAACCGGGTGCCCTCTTGACTCCCAGCATTCCTGGCATTTGCCACACTGACTGGGTTGCCTGACACTGAAGTCCAAAACACTTGGAGGGCACCAGGTCGGGAAAGGCTGAATTTTCACATTTAGATTTTTTTTTTTAAATACCATCTAGAATAGGTCTGAAGTAGCCAAAAAATAACATCTGCAATCCTCTTAAATCCTTTTGCACTATGATAGCAAAGTCCAGTTGCTTCATGCTGCATACAAGATGAAGCCTGTTGCATTTTGGTGTTTAGGGATGCCAAGATCCCAGAATTACCCATCATGTTCTTGTTTTAATCTGCACAGTAGCCCTCTCTAACCTGCAGACTTTTTTGGTGTTGAACTCCAAAGCCCATCCTCCCCAACAGCATGATGAGTGTTGAAACCCAACACATCTGAATGGCTCCAGATAGGGAAGGCTGCCCTATGAGATGGTTCCAACAGCTTCAAGCAAAGGAGGACAGAAGGGAGATCTGGATCTACTGGCAGATTCCTCGGTGATTAGCAAGGCTTTTGGAGTTCCACTTGTTGAACTGCATCAACAGCTAGGGACAACCGTTGTTTCCAACCACCGGTCTGCAGACTGGCGCTGATCCATGCAGGGACCACATCCTGCTCACCACAGACCAGCAGGGGGCTGGCTGTGCTCCACTACCTCTTCCTCAGTTGGCATCATGTTTGCAGGGGTGCGCTGATGCCACTGAGGAGGCCACAGAGGGGAGAGATGTCTTGGTGGGAGCTGGCTGGGAGCCACGCTGAGTTGATTTCAATATTTTGTTCTTTTGTTGGCATTTTTGTTGCTTGGTTTCTGTTGTTTTGGAGATTGTATTGTATTGTATTGTATTTTTTATTTGGTATTGCATTTGAAAACTAATACACAGTATACTGTATTGTGTATATGGTGCTTTTTGTTTCTGCCTCAGTGGTCCCTTGGGTGGTTTTCCTGTTTTTGCTGGTCCCCAGCTATAGAAAGGTTGAAAACCACTGAGGTAGAAAACTTTTGCCTTTTCTTTTTCAAACTTCAGCTTTAGAAAACTCCTGGGGAAAACCAGGGGTGGATTTTTGTGTGAAAGGATTGTGAACTCAGTTGTGGTGCTGAACATAATCCAGAGCTGAGCTCATGTTCTCTGTTCCTTGATTCTTGGTGCACGGCGACTGCTGGGTTTTGTTTTTTTGAGCTTTTTGTTCACCTAGTTTTCCAACACACCATTAAATAACAGTGTCTGTACATCAGTCATGTGCAGATGCATAGAAAAATTACAAGGCTCAAAAGATTGAATTTTCAATTCAAATGGGCTGGCTTCCTGGGCTGGCAGAACCTGGTGAAAGCAATAAGCCAGAAAAAAAGGGCTGTGTTCATTACCATCCACAGGAATTTTTCCAGGAGTTGGCAGGCAAAGTACACACACACATCAATGAACAGGTCCTTCATTTCTGGTACAACCGGGGGCTTGGTGGTGGCAAGACCGCAGCACCAGGTCTGCCTTTCCAGATAGATCTGGCATCTGAGAAATTCCTCCACTGTTTCTCAGTTGTTGGGCCTGGTGTCCAGACAATGCCCATCTGAAACCTTTGATTGTTTCCTCAATTGTCTCGTTAACACACTCTTCTCCACCCACAGCAAAATGGGTAAAGCAACACAGCCCTGCTCCCTCAGCCCCAACCCAGCCTCTGCAGTAGAGGCCCAAAAGGGCCTTCTTGGTCATTGCACCCCACTTTTGGGAGGTGTGACTGGCATACACTTTATCTTGCTTTTCAGCATCAAGTTAAGACTTTTTTTATTTAGAATCTGTTTTTAGATTGGATTATTTGCTGCTGGATTTTTGTTTTATTGGCTGTTGTTATTGGTTATATTGTGTTCATTTTCTTCCTCTTTCCTATTTATATGGTTGTATTTTAATTCTACTCTGTTTTATGGTTTGTTACTGTTATTTATTACACACACACACACACACACTTGTGTATATTGCACTGTGAGCCACCCAGAGTCTCCAGCAATGGGATGGCATACAAATGCCAGAGAGAGAGACAGAGAGACAGACAGACAGACAGACGGACAGACAGACTTGGCATTGAAAAGGTAATTTTCAAAATGTTTGAAAAGGTTTACAAACCAGAAGGAAACACCACCTGTTTGTTTGTTGTTAAATAAGACTAGAGTTTAAAAGATCGTGCATCTCTGCAACATCTCACAACGAAGGTATGTTTCTCACACAGGGAAAGGATTTTTAAATAATGGCATCCCCCACTTCCCAAATGCAGCCTACATTTTCCCTAAGTTGAGCGATGCCTAAAAACCTTTTTCAGGGCTTCTCAATCAGTGAAGATTAAGCATGGGAGGAGAGCCAGTCTGCTTGCTGTCTGTCCATCATCCTGAAATGGATCGAGAACAACCCCCCAAATCAGCATATTTCCTGAACAGGACAGGTGAGCAGACACTCCACAAACATCACTGGCTTGCCCCATTGTAGAAATTAGCACTTCCACTCAATACCAGTTGAAAGGAAGATCTGCTAGTTTCGCATGGAGTTAGCATTCCATACTTCCCTTAGATTCAAACTATATTACATTAATCATGTACAGAATAAAAAAGGTAAAGGTAAAGGTTTCCCCTTGACGTTACGTCCAGTCATGCCTGACTCTAGGGGGCGATGCTCATCTCCTTTTCTGTGCACTTCGGTGTTTAGTCATGCCGGCCACATGACCACGGAGAGTGTCTGCGGACAAACGCTGGCTCCCTCGGCTAGGAAACGGAGATGAGCACCGCCCCCTAGAGTCAGGCATGACTGGACGTTACGTCAAGGGGAAACCTTTACCTTTATGTACAGAATAGCTGAGGGTTAACTTTTCTAGTGTAAACATGCATATCCCCAATTCAGATCAAGACCATGCCCCACCAGGGAGCAGAGGATTAAACCTTCTTCTCCTCACCATTTGTTTCCCAAAATTCAGTCTCCCTTGGGGTGCTAATGAAACAAAACAACAAACTTCAGTTGACATCAGTTAGCACAACATGTTGCTTGGCTCACTGGATCATAGGATTTAGAAGAGAATATGAAGGCCATCTAGGCAGTGTATCCTATAGTCAACCAGCTTTGGCTCTAGTTTCTCATATTGGTGCTGAAGGACACTTTGGGATCCAACCCAATGTATTTCTTCACCCTGAAATTCTCTTGTTCACAACAATGGCACCAAACAGCATTTGGAGTGCATCAAATCTGATGTCTAAGCGAAAAGAGGGAAAGGGGAAAAGAAGAGAAACATCTTATCAGAGCATCAGAGTATTAACAACTCATAAATCTATCAAAAATCTTGGCCGATTGCTGAGGGTGTCATGGAAGATGGTTGAGCTGGAGCTACATCCTTTGCATAAGGAAACCATTGCATCGAATTGTCATAAGAATCTTCTGTTCTCAGCTGTCTGAGCCAGTGCCAAGAAATCCTGAAAATATGACCATAGAGATTCCTCGTGGTCTATGCATTTTCAGCTGCTTCATAGCACTGTAAGCCAGGCCATCCCTAGCAGTCAATGAATGCCAAGTTGCTCGTTACATGCATTCCTCCTCCAACACGCTGGCCTCTGAACCTGAAGAATCCTCAGAGCAACATTCTCAAGAGTCTTGGCAAGGAGCTCAGCAAAGATGTTGGAGGGGCATTGCAACAGCTGAGTGGGCTCCCAGGGAATCCCAGGATTTTATTTGGACAGTATAGGAAGGAAGAACATATTATTGTGGAGGTTTATTGTGCCTTGGCATGTCTTCCTTTGGGCATGGTAGCCCTTTGTGTACAACCAAACACAACACTCAACAACACCATGTCTGCAAACAGGAACTGGTAAGAGGAACTGGTAAGATCTCTTGCTGCAGACCATGGGTTTTCGGACCATGGAAGTCACTTCCACAAGATGCTGTGATGACCACCAACTTGGATTGTCTTAATGGGGGATGAGGCAATCACAGGTGACTAGTTGTGACTGCCATGCAGTGCTTCTAGGATTGGATGCAGCGTGGCCCTGAATACCAGTTGCTGTGGAACAACAAGAGAGAGTGACTCCCCACATGTCCTGCTTGTGGGATCTATTACTGTGGGAAACAGGATACTGGACTTGATAGGCAAAGGAGCAACCTTGGGATCCTCCAGGTATTTCGGCTACATTCATACCTTCATAGAATAGCAGGGCCAGAAAGGGCCGAGAAGGCCATCAGGTCCAATCCCCTACTAGTGCAGGATGCCAAGTCATGCCATCCCATTCAGATGACTGTCCTGTTTTGCCTTGAATGTCTCTAGTGTGGGGGAACCCACCATCTCTGTGAGTCCTAGCCAGTGTAGTGTAATGGCCAGAGTGTAGGGCTGCAGACCTGGGAGATCTGGGTTCTGGTCCTCGCTCAGCCATGGAGCTCACTGTGTGATTATGGCCCAGTCACTGACTCGCAGCTTAACCCAGCTCACAGGACTGAAAAGGTAATGTCTGAACTGATAGGGCCTGCCAGCATGCAGCTAAAGGGGCAGCTGTTACCTCTGTGCTGCCCTATCTATCATATGCTTCGTGTGCTCCCTTGACCTTCTCCTGCAGATTTTAAATGTGCCAATTGTGCATGGGTGGCTTGAAATGTGCAATGCGGTTGCAGAATCTGTGAAGTTTATGATTATATCAGTAGATTATGAGCTGGGAGCAATCAACTTATGTATATGTTAATGGCACAATATTTTGTTTTATTACTTGAACACCTTGGGGTCAGTAGGTCCCACATACCATTTGTATAGATTTATATATTTTACCTTGTCAGGAATTGTTGACCACAACAAAGTTATATGCATCTCTCTCTCTCTCTCTCTCTCTCTCTTCCACACACACACGTATATTTTTGCTTTAAAATGAAAGTTCTCTGTAAAGGTACCATTTCTGTCTTTACTTGCAGATGATGCCATGTTTAATACCTTCCACCAAATAATTTTATTTGTATGGATTTTGGCGAGTACTTTTTACCCCCAAACTGTGTTGATTCAATGTTTTTGTTGATGGAGGGTTAACCCCTAAATGCCTTCTCTCATTTGCTTCACCTCCTGTGGGTTCTTTAGTGCTAAAGGATGCTGGAGAGGTTCCCAGAGGTAAATGAAGTTTGTAAAGTTGTTGGGGATTTTTTCCTGAAAGAAGCAGCAGTGGTGCAATTAGAACTTAATGGGCTGAAAGAAGCAATGATTTGGGACAAAACACCCTCCCTATTGCACTGCAATCTGCTACTAAATTTCAACATCTTTACAGCTAATGAACAGATAATTGGCTGGATCCAACCTAAGTTAGTTGGACTTAAGTCTTATTAAAATGAATGGAACAAGTTTATTTATGATTAGATCTTAAATCCCATTGTCTTCAGTGGGAATTAGTCTGGATCTAAACCAAGCTCCACCACCCCACTCTCCCAGGGATGCTGCAATAGAGCCGTCTGGACAGAGGATACTGACTCAGAGGAGAAGGAGAGGTTAGAAAGTGCAGTTGGGATGCCAAGGCCGATGGACCCAGAGATAAGCCAGGCAGTAGCTGAGAGTCACACCACTCTGCACACCACGGGAAGGCGCAGTGTGCCTGCTAAAGAGAAGGAGGGTGGACTAGCCATCCCTAATCCCAGGGTCTGGCACCAACAAAGGAACACAACCCAACTGAGAAGTGTCAGATGCTCCAAGTAGATGGCAAGAAGATCCACCTTAGAGGTCTGTTGAGTTTGGGGAAAAGGAGGGGTATTCAGTTCAGGATCAATTGCCTCTGGGGCTTGCTTGCTCTGTGTGTGTGTGTGTGTGTGTGTGTGAGAGAGAGAGAGAGAGAGGGTGGAAAGTTGCATTATAAATATGTATATTGTGGACAATGGTATCCAAAATCCAAAGGGAAACTGCATAGTGAAATAAATGTGAATTTGCACAATGACTTTAAAAAAAATCACAGACTGTTGTGAAAATTGAACAGACTTAGAACTAAATATTTTCACATGTATAATTTACATGAACCAGAATTACTGTATTTTTCGCTCTATAAGACGCGCCTGACCATAAGATGCACCTAGTTTTTAGAGGAGGAAAACAAGAAAAAAAATATTCTGAATCAAATAGGCACATAATCACAGGCACATTCCCCATCACTTCCCCATGGGCTGCACATCTGACAGACTTACTGCACACACATATTCGCTCTATAAGACGCACAGACATTTCCCCTTACTTTTGAGGGGGGGGGAAGTGAATCTTATAGAGCAAAAAATACGGTAGATGGATTTGTCAGTACTTACTTAAATTTCTCATTATTCATTTGTTTAAGCCTTTGTATCAAAGTGGTATCCCTTATGATCTTGTCCTTTTATTGTCCCATTGATTGAGAGCAGTGTGAAAGTAAGTCATTCCTTCTTGGCGTAATTAGAAGTACTTCTAACTGAAGAGGAGACTCGGATGAGAAATGTGAGATGCAGAAAAAGAATCTTGTCCATGGTTTGGCTGAGGTAGCTAAATTCCTACCCTCAGAAAGCCTACCAGAAACTATCTGCAAAATCCGAAGCCCTTTGAAGACAGCACAAGCTGAAGATAATATAAAACAACTTAGGAGAGATCGTAAATACTTACATTTCTGTTCCAGTGAATGTCAGGTTGACATATTCTAATGTTTTAAAAATCATCTACCTGGCTGTGTAACCAAACTGGAATTCAACCACAGCAGAAAGGTCAGTGTTTATATACATTAATGGCTTCCATTTCTGAAAAATGTGACTGAAATGAAGCTCAATGAACAAAATGAACAGGTAAAAAGAACAGATTCATCCACTTGCTTTTGACAGTCGCTGATAAAACAATTCACAGATTTTTGAAAGACAGCAGCAGAGTGTATCTTAAATCCAATAGTCTACCCCTTTCAAAAATCATTGGTCAAAATAATACAGACAGCTACAATGTTTTTTCTAGGGATAATGACTGGAACGTTCCATTTGTGATTGAGATGCGGTAACTCCAGTAGTACAGATAATCATCCTAAAGTTTCCCTGTATTCTTACCTACTTCCCACTAATATATATACAAACAGAGGGAGGAGAGAGAGAGAGAGAGAGAGAAACTGGAAATGAAAACAGCTACCTGATGAAACATTTCTTGTATAGGCTAGTTGAAGGAGGTGGATTTTGTTGCTATTATTATCTAAACTTATGAATCACTTTCCACTGCAAAGAGTAGTCTCAAAGTGACTTACAACCACAATACAAAAGGCATGATTAATATATTGTTATAGACTACTAAAATATTAGTTTATTTAATATATTATTAGTATCATATACTACAATAAGTCCCCAAATCAATGCAAACCATAACTGGCAAAGTACGTAACATGAATAAAAATAGATGTCATAAAAACAGAAACATAGAAACAGAGCGAGTCAGAAGGGGCCTCCCGGGCCATCTAGTCTGACCTCCGGCACCAGCCGGCTCCGCTCATGACATGCCCACGATGTGCCCGTCCAGCCTATCCTTGAACACCCTCACCATTGGGGCCTCAACGACCTCCCGTGGAAGCCCATTCCACACCCTCGGGGTCCTGACTGTCAGGAAGTGTTTCCCAGCATCCAAATGGAACCTTGGCTCCCTGAGCTTTGCTCCATTGGAGCGCGTCCTGCCTTCCTCTGCAGCGGAGAACAGGTCTCTACCCGTCTCCGTGTGACATCCCCTCACATACCTGTATGTTGCCAACATATCCCCTCTGAGTCTCCTCTTCTCCAGGCTGAAGAGACCCAGTTCCCTCAGTCTCGCCTCATACGGCATCCCCTGCAAACCAGCCACCAACCTTGTGGCCCTACGCTGCACTGACTCTAACCTGGCTATATCCTTTCTGTAATGAGGGGCCCAAAACTGAGCACAATACTCCAGTTGCTGGCGCACCAGAGTTGTATAGAGTGGTAGTAATACCTCTCTTGATCTAGAAGCCACACTTCTGGCTATGCAACCAAGGGTGGCGTTCGCCCTCTTGACCACCGCATCACACTGCTGACTCATGTTTAGCCTGCGGTCAACCAGTACCCCGAGGTCCCTTTCACAAGTGCTGCTTTCCAGCCACTTGTCACCTAACCTGTACTTATGACAGCTATTCTTATGCCCCAAGTGCAAGACCTTGCACTTATCCACATTGAACGCCATCCTGTTGTCTCCTGCCCACTTCCATAGTCTGTCCAGATCCTTTTGGATCTGGAGTACCT
The DNA here is from genome assembly GCA_023646645.1 of Varanus salvator macromaculatus. Classification (NCBI taxonomy): domain Eukaryota; kingdom Metazoa; phylum Chordata; class Lepidosauria; order Squamata; family Varanidae; genus Varanus; species Varanus salvator. Next base: position 2,683,863 of record JAIXND010000798.1, read on the forward strand.
GCTCCTCAGTTGTGGCCACTGCTCCAGTTTTAGTGTCATCTGCGAATTTGATCAGCAGACTGTTCACCCCTTCTTCCATGTCATTTATGAAAAGATTAAACAGGATCGGCCCCAGGACAGAGCCCTGGGGGACCCCGCTTGTCACTGGCTGCCATCCCGACGATTCCCCGCGAATGGTTACCTTCTGCTTTCGGTCAGTCAACCATGCCCTAATCCACCGGACAGTGCTTTGGTGTATCTCAAAACTCCTCAGTTTCTCCACCAGGATATCATGGGGCACTTTGTCAAAGGCCTTGCTGAAATCCAGGTAAACCACATCCACTACATCCCTTCCATCTAGCCATCTTGAAACCTGGTCGTAGAAATCCACAAGGTTCGTCTGGCAGGACCTGTTTTTGCGGAAGCCATGTTGTGTGGCTGTCAGCCTCCCTTCCCTATCTAGCATCTCTAGATCTCTCTGTATTACGAGCCTTTCCATTGTTTTTCCTACAATGGACGTAAGGCTAGCAGGTCTGTAATTCCCTATGTCTCTTCTACTACCCTTTTTGAAAATTGGGACCACTGATGCCACCCTCCAGTCCTCCGGAAGTTCACCCGTTCTCCACGAGGTCTCAAAAATGGAGGCCAGAGGGCATGAGAGAACCCCTGCCAACTCTTGGGTGTAACCCGTCAGGGCCTGGCACCTTTATAATGTCCAACACCCTGAGGAGCTTCTCAACTTCTAGGGGGTGACTCTAATCTGTGCCCGGTCCCCTGCCTCATCTAATTTCCTATGCGGATCTCCCCCGTCCAGTTCTGGGGAGAACACAGAGGCAAAATCGTCATTTAGCATCTGTGCCTGTTCCCTCGTATCAATCACTGGATCTCCTTCCTCCTTATTTAGTGGTCCCACCACTTGTCTCCCCTTCCTCTTCCTATTTACATGCTGAAAGAAGCCCTTTTTGTTGCTCTTGATATTCTTGGCACGTCTCAGCTCGTAATCTGCCTTAGCCTTGCGAAGAAACCTTCTGCAACGGGCCTCCTCCTCCCGTTATAGCCTTTTGTCTATTTGCCCCAGTACCCATTTCCTACAGAGGTTCCTCTTTCGTCTAATCCCTCTAACCACCTCCTTTCACATCTATGGCGGAACTCTCCTCCACCTCCCCACCTTACTAACTAGAGGTATCGTCAAGGCTTGCTCGAGTAACCTATCCCAGGAGACTTTCCCCAGTCTGGCCTTCAGTTGGCCAAAGTTGGCCCTCTTGAAGTCCCAGCTTCTAGTGCTCACCCTGCTACACGTCCCCAGTCCCCTGATCTCAAAGCAAAGGATGGAGTGATCACTCGCATCCACCGCTCCCCTAATCTGTACTTCATCTATCAGCTCCTCCCTATTGGTCAAGACCAAGTCAAGGATGTTTCCCCCCCTCGTTGCCTCTCGGACCCTCTGTGTGAAAAACCCTCCCTCTATAGCTTCTAGGAAACAACGTGACCTGGCTGTCAGTGCTGAGTGGGTCTCCCAAGTAATATCCGGGAGATTGAAATCTCCCATAATTACTGTGTCTCTTCCCCGAGATATCCTTAGAATCTCGCCTGTCAGGACATCATCCAGGGTCTCAAGGTGACCTGGAGGGCGATAACATACCCCCACTGTCAGGTCTCTTTCCCTGTCAAAACCCCCAGGTTTCACCCAGACTGCCTCTACAGAATCCCTCTGTGCTGCATTCTGTCTCACTGCATCCTATCCCTTCCCTGATGTATAAAGCCACGTCCCCACCTCTCTTTCCTTTTCTGTCCTTTCTAAAAGGGTGATAGCCTTCTATGTTCACATTCCAGACTTGCCTTTCATCCCACCAAGTTTCTGTGATTCCCACCAGGTCATAACCTCCTATTCCCAGGAGAGCTTCAAGCTCTTCCTACTTATTACCCATGCTCCTAGCATTGGTGTACATGCACCTCAACTCCTTTCCACCGCTTCCTTTCCTTGGAGTTCCCAGCATCCTCCTTCCTCCCATCCTCCCTGATACCTGGTCCCTCTCTGTAGGAGTCCTGTCAGTCCCTGAAGTACCTCTAAAGCCCTGCTCCCAGAGCCCTGATCCTCCCCTGACACTTGTCCAGTGCAGACACGTTACTGGGGGGCCTGAACACCCCCCCCCCCGGCTCAGTTTGAAGTCTTCCGGACAAAGCTCACTAGAGCATCTCCAAAGGACCTCTTTCCCATCCTCGTGAGGTGTAACCCATCCCTTGCCAGAAGTCCATTGGCAAGAAAACGAGTGCCGTGGTTGAGGAACCCGAAGCATTCCTTCTGGCACCACACCCTAAGCCAGACCTTCACCACGAAGACCCTCGTGTCCCTTCCTGGCCCAAATCCCCAGACCGGTAAGATTGACGAGAAGGCCACTTGGGCCTTCAGCTCCCTGAGTTTCTTCCCCAAGACCTCGAAGTCCCTGGTGATCCCGACCACACCCTGCCTGGCCATGTCGTTTGTGCCCACATGGATCACCAGGAGTGGCTGCTGACCCCCGGAGAGAACAAGACGCTCCATTCTGTCCTTCACATGCTGGATGTGTGCACCCAGCAGGCAGCAAACCTCCCTTATCTCCAGGCTGGGGCAGCACACTGACGCCTCAGTGCCCCTCAGCAGGGAGTCCCCAACAACTATCACCCGCCGCTGTGCCTTCCGGTGCTGGTGGGCAACTGTGCCCTGGCCCTCGCCTCTCCTGCAGCGGCCCCCTTGCCCCCTGACGTCCCAGGCTGGGGGTCCTGCTGATCCCCTGAGGCCTCATCAGCCCCAGCCTCCCCAAGCAGAGAGAACTTGTTTCCCAGCTCGAGATCGGTGCCAGGAGAAGGAAGAGGCCGTGCTGGCCTCCTCCTCCTGTGAGTGACATACCTCCATGTCTTCGCAGCTGCTCCTCCCGTGGCCTCTCCCTCAACCCTCTGTCCAGAGGGGGGCTGCTCCTGGGGGGCCTGGAGAGCTCTCTCGGCCCTCAGGCACCTCACCTCCTCTAGCAGGGTCACCATCTTGCACCGAGGGCAAGTGTAACCCTGCCTCTCCTGGGGGAGAAGGGCGAACATGTCGCAGCTGTCACAGCAGACAGGAACACCCGTGACTCCCGCCAAAGCCATCTCCTGGTCTGCCATCGGTAACCCTTCCGAGACCTTACCTTGGTCCCCTGCCTTGTCTGTCCTGCAGTTCCTATCACTTGCCCAGTTCTCCCAGGCAAAAACCCACTTGCACACACATACACAAGGATAAAATAAACTTAAATTTAAGTTGGAGGAAAAACAAAGCACAACACAGCACTAAAACAAACAAACAAACAAACAAACGAACAAGGAAAGGAAGGAAGGAAGGAAGGAAGGAAGGAAGGAAGGAAGGAAAACAAAGCAAAAAAAAAAAACCAACCTCTGCGTCCCAGGGAAGGGAGTCCCCAGACAGCCCGGGCCACAGCTAAGGGACACAGACAAGGGACGACTCCAAGAGGCCAGAGCCAAAAGGGCTTGCAGTGGCTGAGCACGGCCTTACCAGTCCCTCAGGCCAGTGGCCCCGCCTACCGGCTTCCTCCTGGCCCCTCTAGCCTCTCTGGCCCCGCCCCCTTCCTCGGCTGCTCCTGGCCCTCTGCTCCCCTGCCCAGCTCCTGCCTTGCCTTCGCCAGTCCCCTGGCCACTCAGCCCTCTCTCCCAGCCTGTGCCTCTGCTGCTCTGCTGCTCTGCCAAGAGGCCAGAGCCAAAAGGGCTTGCAGTGGCTGAGCCTTATCAGTTCCTCAGGCTGGTGGCCCCACCTGTCTGCTTCCTCCTGGCTCCAGAAAACATCATCAGAAAACTATGCAGTATCAAAAGTGTTCATGCACAAATACACAAACTCTTCCCTGGCTCACAGCCTAGCATCAACATCATCACAGCCCGAGAAACTGGGCCACAGCTAATGTCCAGATGCCTGGGAAAATAAGCAGGGCTTTGCCTGGCTCTGAGGAACGAGAGTCCTGTGACCAGAGAGGATTCAAGAACCACTGGGCTATCACAGGAAAGGCCTGTTCCTGAACTGGCATCCGTCAGCTTCTCTCAGGGAGGCAGGGTCACACAGAGAAGGGCTGGGCAGCCAGACGCAGGACCAAGTAGGTTCAGATTGGAAGGAGTGGTTGTGAGGTATGGGGACTTGAGTCATGTAAGCCTTTAAGGGTTGAAATGAGCCCTTTGAATTTGGCTTGGAAATAAGCTGGCAACCAGTGCAGGTGAGCTAGGACCAGTTTGTATGTTCACTGTGCTTCGGCCCAGTCAGCAGCCTGACTGCTGAATTCAGCACTTGCTGCACTTTCCAAACTGTCTTCAAAATAGCCAACGTAACATAAACCTACTGCAGTCATTGAACCTGGAGATTATCAGAGCATGGACCACTGATGCTTGACTGTCTCCATCCAAATGGGGCTACAGCTTGGTGACTAGTCAAAGCGCAATGCTATGAAGGCCACCTGAGCCTCCAGTGTCAATGAGGGATCCTGCAGTGAACCAAACTGCCTACCTGCTCCTTCTGGGGGAACATGACCCCATCCAGAGCTGGCTGCATTTCCCCCACCTGGGCAGAGGAACCACTCACCAACAAAGCCTCAGTCAATGTCTGGTTTGAGTCTCATTTTATTGTCTGTTGTTCAGGCTACTACCAAGGTCAGGCAGTGACTAAGGCTGATTATGGACTGAGCGCAGGTTGATGCTGAACCACAGGCTGTTGTTGAAATATGGGTTATTGTGTTGTCTGAACCCAGTTCCTCTAACAAGCCATGGCTTACTAACCATGAAGAGAACCCATGGTTGCATGCTGAGTTATGAAGTGTGTTTTGTTCACAGCAATCTGTTATTTCCCCTGGGTTCAGACAACATGAGAAGCCCATATTCCACCCCCGGGGGTGAGTTACTGTATTGTCTGAAGCCAGCCAGTGGATCAGCACATCCACTGCCACAGTCTCCTGAAATTAAGAAAAGCAGAGTTGATTAATCATTGAGGAATGCACATGCAGATACGCAGACAAACACACCTCTTATTGAAAACAATGGAGCTGAAAAACTGTGTCCTCATCTGAATGCACATTGAAACATGCATTGCACTGAAGAAATAATGGCATGCAGTAGCCAGAGAGCTTCCCCAACTGGATGTGTGTTCTGAAGACATTCCAATGGGCAGCCAATTTATGCTGGTGGTTCCTAAAAGTAAGATTATCTGAGGCCTTCTGTGAAGTTCCCACCGATATTTGAGGCCAAAAAGAAAGGAAAAAACCTCCCTAGAAATAAAGGGGCATGTATCACATCTCTCTTAGAGCCTATTTAGCTTAGCCCAGTGAAGCTAACTGCATGTGTGTTTATTTTCATAAGAGGTACACTTATAGAAACATAGAAACATAGAAACAGAGCGAGTCAGAAGGGGCCTCCTGGGCCATCTAGTCTGACCTCCGGCACCAGCCGGCTCCGCTCATGACATGCCCACGATGTGCCCGTCCAGCCTATCCTTGAACACCCTCACCATTGGGGCCTCAACGACCTCCTGTGGAAGCCCATTCCACGCCCTCGGGGTCCTAACTGTCAGGAAGTGCTTCCTGGCATCCAAATTGAACCTTGGCTCCCTGAGCTTTGCTCCATTGGAGCGCGTCCTGCCTTCCTCTGCAGGGGAGAACAGGCCTCTCCCCATCTCCATGTGACACCCCCTCACATACCTGTATGTTGCCAACATATCCCCTCTGAGTCTCCTCTTCTCCAGGCTGAAGAGACCCAGTTCCCTCAGTCTCGCCTCATACCCCATCCCCTGCAAACCAGCCACCATCCTTGTGGCCCTACGCTGCACTGACTCCAACCTGGCTATATCCTTTCTGTAATGAGGGGCCCAAAACTGAACACAATACTCCAGTTGCGGGCGCACCAGAGTCATGTAGAGTGGTAGTAATACCTCTCTTGATCTAGAAGCCACACTTCTGGCTATGCAACCAAGGGTGGCATTCGCCCTCTTGACCACCGCATCACACTGCTGACTCATGTTTAGCCTGCGGTCAACCAGTACCCCGAGGTCCCTTTCACAAGTGCTGCTCTCCAGCCACTTGTCCCCTAACCTGTACTTATGACAGCTATTCCTATGCCCCAAGTGCAAGACCTTGCACTTCTCCACATTGAACGCCATCCTGTTGTCTCCTGCCCACTTCCATAGTCTGTCCAGATCCTTTTGGATCTGGAGTACCTGCTTCTCAGTTGTGGCCACTGCTCCAGTTTTAGTGTCGTCTGCGAATTTGATCAGCAGACTGTTCACCCCTTCTTCCATGTCGTTAATGAAAAGATTAAACAGGATCGGCCCCAGGACAGAGCCCTGGGGGACCCCGCTTGTCACTGGCTGCCATCCCGACGATTCCCCGCTAATGGTTACCTTCTGCTTTCGGTCAGTCAGCCATGCCCTAATCCACCGGACAGTGCTTTGGTGTATCCCAAAACTCCTCAGTTTCTCCACCAGGATATCATGGGGCACTTTGTCAAAGGCCTTGCTGAAATCCAGGTATACCACATCCACTGCATCCCCTCCATCTAGCCATCTTGAAACCTTGTCATAGAATTCCACAAGGTTTGTCTGGCAGGACCTGTTTCTGCGGAAGCCGTGTTGTGTGGCTGTCAGCCTCCCTTCCCTATCTAGCATCACTAGATCTCTCTCTATTATGAGCCTTTCCATTGTTTTTCCTACAATGGACGTAAGGCTAACCGGTCTATAATTCCCCATGTCCTTCCTACTACCCTTTTTGAAAATTGGGACCACCGATGCCACCCTCCAGTCCTCTGGAACTTCACCCGTTCTCCACGAGGCCTCAAAAATGGAGGCCAGCGGGCGTGAGAGAACCCCTGCCAACTCTCTAAGTACTCTTGGGTGTAACCCGTCAGGGCCTGGCGCCTTTGTAATGTCCAATGCCCTGAGGAGCCCCTCGACTTCAAGGGGGGTGACTCTAATCTCTGCCCCTAAGTCCCCAGCCTCATCCAATCTCCTATACGGATATCCCCCGTCCTGCTTTGGGGAGAACACAGAGGCAAAATAGTCATTTAGCATCTGTGCCTGTTCCCTCATGTCAGTCACTGGATCTCCTTCCTCCTTATTTAGTGGTCCCACCACTTGTCTCCCCTTCCTTTTCCTATTTACATGCTGGAAGAAGCCCTTTTTGTTGCTCTTGATATTCTTGGCAAGTCTCAGCTCATAATCAGCCTTAGCCTTGCGAAGAATCCTTCTGCAACGGGCCTCCTCCTCCCGGTATACCCTTTTGTCTATTTCCCCCAGTACCCATTTCCTATGGAGGTTCCTCTTTCGTCTAATCCCCCTAACCACCTCCTTTCGCATCCATGGCGGCACTCTCCTCCGCCTCCCCACCTTACTGACTAGAGGTATTGTCAGGGCTTGCGCCTGCAAAACCTCCCTTTTGAGTGCCATCCACCCCTCCTCAACTCGCTTACCTTCCAGTAACCTATCCCAGGAGACTTTCCCCAGCCTGGCCTTCAGTTGGCCAAAGTTGGCCCTCTTGAAGTCCCAGCTTCTAGTGCTCGCCCTGCTGCACGGCCCCAGTCCTCTGATCTCAAAGCAAAGGATGGAGTGATCACTCGCATCCAGAGCTCCCCTAATCTGTACTTCATCTATCAGCTCCTCCCTATTGGTCAAGACCAAGTCCAGGATGTTTCCCCCCCTCGTCGCCTCTCGGACCCTCTGTGTGAAAAACCCACCCTCTAGAGCTTCTAGGAAGCGATGTGACCTGGCTGTCACCGCCGAGTGAGTATCCCAAGTAATATCCGGGAGATTGAAATCTCCCATAATTACTGTGTCTCTCCCCCGAGATATCCTTAGAATCTGGCCTGTCAGGACATCATCCAGGGTCTCAAGTTGACCTGGAGGGCGATAACATACCCCCACTGTCAGGTCTCTTTCTCTGTCAAAACCCCTAAGTTTCACCCAGACTGCCTCTACCGAATCCCCATCTGTGCTGCACTCTATCTCACTGCATCCTATCCCTTCCCTGACATATAAAGCCACACCCCCACCTCTCTTTCCCTTCCTGTCCTTTCTAAAAAGGTGATACCCTTCTATGTTCACATTCCAGACTTGCCTTTCATCCCACCAAGTTTCTGTGATTCCCACCAGATCGTATCCTCCTATTCCCAGGAGAGCTTCAAGCTCTTCCTGCTTATTACCCATGCTCCTAGCATTGGTGTACATGCACCTCAACTCCTTCCCACTGCTTCCTTTCCTTGGAGTGCCCAGCATCCTCCTTCCTCCCATCCTCCCTGGTACCTGGCCCCTCTCTGTAGAAGTCCTGTCAGTCCCTGCAGTATCTCTAAAACCCTGCTCCCAGAGCCCCGATCCTCCCTGCACACTTGTCCAGTGCAGACATGTTACTGGGGGGCCTGAACCCACTCCCCACTGGCTCAGTTTAAAGTCTTCCGGATGAAGCTCGCTAGAGCATCTCCAAAGGACCTTTTCCCCATCCTCGTGAGGTGTAACCCATCCCTTGGCAGAAGTCCATTGGCAAGAAAACGAGTGCCGTGGTCGAGGAATCCGAAGCGTTCCTTCTGGCACCACACCCTAAGCCAGTCGTTCACCTCGGAGGCCCTCCTGTCCCTTCCTGTCCCAAATCCCCGGACGGGTAAGATTGACGAGAAGGCCACTTGGGCCTTCAGCTCCCTGAGTTTCTTCCCCAAGGCCGAAAAGTCCCTGGTGATCCCGACCACCCCCTGCCTGGCCACGTCGTTTGTGCCCACATGGATCACCAGGTGTGGCTGGTGACCCCCGGAGCGAACAAGACGCTCCACTCTGTCCTTCACGTGCCGGATGCGTGCGCCCGGCAGGCAGCAAACCTCCCTTGTCTCAAGGCTGGGGCGGCACACCGCCGCCTCAGTGCCCCTCAGCAGGGAGTCCCCAACAACTATCACCCGCCGCCGTACCTTCTCGGTGCTGGTGGGCAGCCGTGCCCTGGTCCTCGCCTGTCCTGCAGTGGCTCCCTTGCCTCCTGATGTCCCAGGCTGGGGGTCCTGCTGGTCCCCTGAGGCCTCCTCAGCCCCAGCCTCCCCAAGTGGAGAGAACCTGTTTCCCAGCTCCAGATTGGTGCCAGGAGAAGGAGGAGGCCGTGCTGGCCTCCTCCTCCTGTGGGTGACATACCTCCATGTCTCCGCAGCTGCTCCTCCCGTGGTCTCTCCCTCAGCCCTCTGTCGAGAGGGGGGCTGCTGCGGGGGGGCCTGAAGAGCTCTCTCGGCCCTCAGGCACCTCACCTCCTCCTCTAGCAGGGTCACCATCTTGCACCGAGGGCAAGTGTATCCCTGCCTCTCGTGGGGGAGAAGGGTGAACATGTCGCAGCTCTCGCAGCGGACAGCAACACCCGTGACTCCCGCCAAGGCCATCTCCTGGTCTGCCATCTGTAACCCTTCCGAGACCTTACCTTGGTCCCCTGTCTTGTAAGTCCTGCAGTTCCTCTCACTCTCCCAGTTCTCCCAGGCAAAAACCCCACTTGCACACACACACAAGGAGAAAATAAACTTAAATTTAAATTGAAAGAAAGAAAGAAAAAAAAAAAAAGCACAAGAAAGCAAAGCAAAGTGCAAACAAAACAAAACAAAACAAAAACACACAAACAAAACAAAAAACAAACAAACAATCAAACAAACAACCTCTGTGTCTCAGGGAAGGGAGTCCCTGGACCGCCCGGACCGCAGCTCAGGGACGCAGACGAGGGACGCCGCCCGAGCTGGGCCCTCTCAGCCCCTCAGGCCAGTGGCCCTGCCCCCTGCTTCCCCCTGGCTGCTCTCGCTCTCTGGCCCACCCCCTCCCTCTCTGCTGCTCCTGGACCTCTGCCTTGCCTGTGCCAGTCCCCTGGCCACTCAGCGCTCTCTCCCAGCCTGTGCCTCTGCTGCTCTGCCAAGAGGCCAGAGCCAAAAGGGCTTGCAGTGGCTGAGCTTGGCCTTATCAGTCCCTCAGGCCAGTGGCCCTGCCCCCTGCTTCCTCCTGGCTGCTCTCGCTCTCTGGCCCACCCCCTCCCTCTCTGCTGCTCCTGGACCTCTGCTCCCACCTGCCCAGCTCCTGCCTTGCCTGTGCCAGTCCCCTGGCCACTCAGCGCTCTCTCCCAGCCTGTGCCTCTGCTGCTCTTATGCATCCTTATAGATTAAAAAACCCACTCCCCATGCTATGGTTGGCCTGGAGTGGCCTACTCAGCCACCCATCCCAGCTCCATCTTGCCCAGGTTCGAGAGACAGAAACCTCCCTTTTGCAATCAGCTGCAAGATTCTGCTTAAGTGAAAAGCCAGGTCACCAGTAGCCAAGGACTGCCTCTTAACCCATCAACTCAGCAGTAAGTGGTTCTCCCTCTTGGCACTGGGTCCTGGGATCATCCAGTGAAACCAAACAGTGGGAGATTCCAGGCTGAACAAAGGATGTGCTTTTTGACACAACACATTGTTAAGCTATGGCATTCTCTCTTGCCAGATGTGGCAGTGGCCACACACGGGATTGTTTTTAAAAGAGGACTAGACCAATTGATGCAGGCAAAGCCTGTCAATGGCTACCAGTCATGCTGCCTCTATCTGACACCCAGTACCAGAGGCTACTTGAATGCCAGGGAACATGGGCTTTCCACCTGCATCTGTTCACCATGGTGGAAAACAGAGTGCTGTGCTTGATAGCCCTCTGCTATGATCCAGCAGGGTCTTCTCATGTTCTTAGTGCCTTCCTTCCCTTCGCAAAAAACACCCCACTTCACTTTCTAGTCAGCTCAAGTGTACACCCCTTCTATAGTCTTGACCAAGAAACCAAAAATGCAGGAGGGTGCTGACCTGCCTTGCACTTTATAGATACCCACATGGCCAGATTCATCTGCCTCTGCCAGCAAATGCTGAAGACTTTTTTGTTCTGGGGTAAGCCTAGATGTACCATATTTTTTGCTCTATAAGACTCACTTTTTCCCCCTCAAAAGGGGAAATGTCTGTGCGTCTTATAGAGTGAATATGTGTGTGCAGTAAGTCTGTCAGATGTGCAGCCCATGGAGAAGTGATGGGGAATGTGCCTGTGATGATGTACCCATTTGATTCAGAATATTTTTTTTCTTGTTTTCCTCCTCTAAAAACTAGGTGCGTCTTATAGTCAGGAGCGTCTTATAGAGCGAAAAATATGGTATTTCTGCACATGAAAGGCAGTGGATCAGAGCCGTTCCATCTCAAGGGATGATTGGTCTTTGGGGTACAACAGCTTTCAGTTTCAATGTGCACTTCCTGCAAAACAGCCTCCATTTTAAAGCTGCAGTTAAAACCATTCCAAATCCTTACTGCCCTTCAAAGAATACTCCTGGCGGGAGTCGGTTTAAAGTGTAGCCAACATAGTCTTTGGCATAAAGCAACAATTTGTTTGTGGTCCTCCAGAGCTGCAGGGATCTCCACCATCTGGTATTACTGTAGTAAGTCCCTGGTAACTTTAAATCTATTGGTTTGGAAAGCAGTTATCTCACCCGAAAATCTTCATGTTTCCCAGTGAAAGCCCTTGCTTCATCTGTTTTCATTGCATAGTGAGTTCAAGTTCAGACCATGTGGGTGAGTGACTTGTGTGCTCCAGACCTTAAAGTGAATGGTGGGGAGGGAAGCACTCATGAAAGATGCAGGAAATCGTGGAAAGAAGAAAGCATTTGAAATTCCAAAGTTATCTCAAGAAATAATGCAAATAGTAAGGTGATTTCCTGAACAGTTTGAATTTCAAGTCCTTGTCGCTTCTAAAGAAATCTTGAATAGATATGGTAAAAATCTGGGAACTAATTTGGTGTGGGAACAGTGTACTGCATAATATAAACTTCCTTCCTCATAGACATTGGTGCTATATTCTAATTGCTGGAGTCACTGAAGTTAACAAGACCAAGAAGTTCTACCACCAGAAAAATGAAGAAAACATCCATAAGAGCCATGGCATGGTCAGGTTATTGGTAACCTTCCTGCAATAGCTATATGTGATTTTTCCCAATCAGTGATTCCCTGCCTTCCGGAGCACACACATTTGAGGGATTTTTCCCAATTGAGTAAATGTGGAGAGTCACTCAGTAAGGGTCTATTGTGTCCCAAATCCACATGAGTTATTGAGAAATACCCAAGGATAGATCTTGAGTTTCCGAGTCACCCAGGATTATCAAATGTCTTATTCTGGATCCCAGACTGCTTGCCTCAAAGGAATGATTACATTGCATGTATGACCTGGCCTTTTCCTCTTGTAAGGAAATAGCTCCATTTTATCTCCACAACAAGAACCCTGTGAAGTATGTCAGGCTGGGAGTCTGACTGGCCCAAAGTCACCCAGTGAGCCCCATGGACAGGTGGGGACTAGAACCCGGATCTCCCACATCCTCAGTCCAACATTCACACCATCACACCACACATGGTCTCTCACAATATTCTGATGGTAATTGCTACACAGCTACTGATGGTTTCCTCTTGGTTTTTATAATGTTTAAATTATCAACAAATTTCCTCAGAGATAAGGTGGGCCTATAAATGGTTTAAAATAAATAAATGCCTAGTGACCTGTCTTGGCCGTATGGTGCCTACACATGTGGAACCAAGCTTTCTAGGAATAAACTGGGGCTCCACCAGGCAGGCTGTTGGTAATAGGCAGCAGAGGGTCACAACCAGGCAACTGTAAAGCAGCCTGTGAAGCTCAGCTGGGGAAAGATATCATTCAAAATCAGGCATTAGGAAAAGGGTGAACAGGACCTAAATTACAGGACCACGGATAGCTTCAACCACTAGCCAAGCCAAACTTGACTGCAAACTTGGGAAGGTCTGTTGTCTGCCCTCAGTCTTGTGTCTACTCTGTCCCATACCTTGGAGCTTGGAGCCGAGCACATGGCATGCTGGTGCACTACACTTTCTGGGGAGGCCCTCTGGCATCTCGGGAAGTAAGAACTGGGGGCTCCTTGGAGCCTGGCTGGTTGGTGAGGTTGACTTTTAGGAGTGCTCCTGATGCCAGCTCCAGTGAACAGGAACATTGATCTCTGGCTGTGTTGGATGGAGTTGTTTTCTCCCTGGTTCACTCCGCTCTTGGCTTGGATGTTTGTCAACAAGGGCAATTGGGATTCCACATTTTCCAGAATGGTGGTGAAGTCTACATGCCACCCCCTTCCTGAGCTTGCTAGACAGGACACTTGAGCTTACCTGGCCTGCCAGTCTAGAACAAGGTTACTGGTCCTGTCACCAAAAGTGAAAAGGGTCTCGGGTAGCATGGTTAGGAAAGGGGGCTCCTCCATAACCCTAGGAAAGCTGCTGCCAGTTGGAGTGGGCAGGACTAATGTCCACACAGATGGGTAGATTGACCAATGGCCAGACTCTGCCAAATGTGCCAGCATTATTGATGTGGCACTAGCATAGACCAATACGAGTGCAGTGCTTGCTAGTGCAGTGGCATTCCTCTTCACTCCACCCAGCAGCAGCTCTCGTGAGTCTAAGGAAGTGCCCTGCTCCTAAACTGGCTATCTGATACTTTTAAACTGAAGATACCAGGGAGTGAACCAAGCATGACCAACACAGAGTACCAATGAAAAAAACCAGGCTGAATGGTATCCAAGCCTATCTGCTGGGACCACTGGTTTCCCTTCTTCGCTGTGAAGAACCTGAAGACATTTTTCCTTGATGGAAATTCAACTTACAAGAAAGTATTGAATTTAACATGCAGTTGAGAAAATGCTGCACTAAGTAATACTTCATTGAGGTGTATAGTCCTCTCCATACTGAAGGCTCAGGGAAGGTGCCACTTTTTTAAAAAAATGTTTTAAAAAAAATCTGCATTGAAAACAGGTGTATGACAAGGATGGATCATTTCAGTCCTTTGTGGTCCACCATAAGTGTTGACTTAAACAGATGTTGATTAAACCTATGCAAACAAATAGTAAGAGTAACTTATATTTTATTGCTTCCTTGCACAGAGATGTTACTTTCTGAGCAAGTGCAACCATATTTACTCAGACGTATGTGCCCCTGCCTGCCATGATACTCACTCCCACGTATGTGTAGCTTTTGGCTCTGGCCTCTTGGGCTTTTGGCTCTGGCCTCTTGGCAGAGCAGCAGAGCAGCAGAGGCACAGGCTGGGAGAGAGGGCTGAGTGGCCAGGGGACTGGTGAAGGCAAGGTAGGAGCTGGGCAGGGGAGCAGAGGCCCAGGAGCAGCAGAGGAAGGGGGCGGGGCCAGAGAGGCTAGAGGGGCCAGGAGGAAGCCGACAGGCGGGGCCACCGGCCTGAGGGACTGGTAAGGCTGCGCTCAGCCCTTGTCTGCATCCCTTAGCTGCAGTCCAGGCTGTACAGAGACTCCCTTCTCTGAGACACAGAGGTTTGATTGCTTGTTTGTTTTGTTTGTGCTTTGCTGTGCTGTGCTTTGCTTTGTTTTTCTTCCAATTTAAATTTAAGTTTATCCTTGTGTGTGTGTGCAAGTGGGTTTCTGTCTGGGAGAATGGGGCGAGTGAGAGGAACTGCAGGACTAACAAGGCAGGGGACCAAGGCAAGGTCTTGGAAGGGATACCGATGGCAGACCAGGAGATGGCTTTGGCGGGAGTCACGGGTGTTGCTGTCCGCTGCGAGAGCTGCGACATGTTCGCCCTTCTCCCCCAGGAGAGGCAGGGATACACTTGCCCTCGGTGCAAGATGGTGACACTGCTAGAGGAGGAGGTGAGGTGCCTGAGGGCCAAGAGAGCTCTCCGGGCCCCCCCCCCCGGAGCAGCCCCCCCTCTGGACAGAGGGTTGAGGGAGAGGCCATGGGAGGAGCAGCCGTGGAGACATGGAGGTATGTCACCCACAGGAGGAGGAGGCCAGCACAGCCTCCTCCTCCTGGCACCAATCGGGAGCTGGGAAACAGGTTCCCTCACTTGGGGAGACTGGGGCTGATGAGGCCTCGGGGAACCAGCAGGACCCCCAGCCTGGGATGACAGGTGGCAAGGGGGCCGCTGCAGGAGAGGCGAGGGCCAGGGCACGGCCGCCCACCAGCACCGGGAAGGCACGGCAGTGGGTGATTATTGTTGGGGACTCCCTTGTCTTGTTCGCTCCAGGGGTCACCAGCCGCTCCTGGTGATCCATGTGGGCACAAACGACTTGGCCAGGCAGGGTGTGATCAGGATCACCAGGGACTTCGAGGCCTTGGGGAAGAAACTCAGGGAGCTGAAGGCCCAAGTGGCCTTCTCGTCAATCTTACCGGTCTGGGGATTTGGGCCAGGAAGGGACAGGAGGGCCTCCAAGGTGAACGACTGGCTTAGGGTGTGGTGGAAGAAGGAACGCTTCGGGTTCCTCGACCACGGCACTCGTTTTCTTGCCAATGGACTTCTGGCAAAGGACGGGTTACACCTCACGAGGATGGGGAAAAGGTCCTTTGGAGATGCTCTAGCGAACTTCGTCCGGAAGACTTTAAACAGAGTCAGTGGGGGATGGGTTCAGGCCCCCCAGTAACATGTCTGCACTGGACAAGTGGTGGGGGGGAGGATCAGGGCTCTGGGAGCAGAGCTTCAGAGATACTGCAGGGACTGACAGGACTCCTACAGAGAGGGGCCAGGTACCAGGGAGGATGGGAGGAAGGAGGATGCTGGACACTCCAAGGAAAGGAAGCAGTGGGAAGGAGTTGAGGTGCATGTACACCAATGCTAGGAGCATGGGTAATAAGCAGGAAGAGCTTGAAGCTCTCCTGGGAATAGGAGGGTATGATCTTGTGGGAATCACAGAAACTTGGTGGGATGAAAGGCAAGTCTGGAATGTGAATATAGAAGGGTATCACCTTTTTAGAAAGGACAGGAAGGGAAAGAGGGGTGGGGACGTGGCTTTATACGTCAGGGAAGGGATAGGATGCAGTGAGATAGAATGCAGCACAGATGGGGATTCTGTAGAGGCAGTCTGGGTGAAACTTAGGGGTTTTGACAGGGAAAGAGACCTGACAGTGGGGGTATGTTATCACCCTCCAGGTCACCTTGAGACCCTGGATGATGTCCTGACAGGCCAGATTCTAAGGATATCTCGGGGGAGAGACACAGTAATTATGGGAGATTTCAATCTCCTGGATATTACTTGGGAGACTCACTCAGTGGTGACAGCCAGGTCACGTTGCTTCCTAGAAGCTATAGAGGGAGGGTTTTTCACACAGAGGGTCCAAGAGGCAACGAGGGGGGGAAACATCCTTGACTTGGTCTTGACCAATGGGGAGGAGCTGATAGATGAAGTACAGATTAGGGGAGCTGTGGATGCGAGTGATCACCCCATCCTTTGCTTTGAGATCAGAGGACTGGGGACGTGTAGCAGGGTGAGCACTAGAAGCTGGGACTTCAAGAGGGCCAACTTTGGCCAACTGAAGGCCAGGCTGGGGAAAGTCTCCTGGGATAGGTTACTGGAAGGTAAGCGAGTTGAGGAGGGGTAGATGGCACTCAAAAGGGAGGTTTTGGAGGCGCAAGCCTTGACGATACCTCTGGTCAGTAAGGTGGGGAGGTGGAGGAGAGTGCCACCATGGATGCGAATGGAGGTGGTTAGAGGGATTAGACGAAAGAGGAACCTCCATAGGAAATGGGTACTGGGGGAAATAGACAAAAGGGTATACCGGGAGGAGGAGGCCCGTTGCAGAAGGATTCTTCGCAAGGCTAAGGCTGATTATGAACTGAGACTTGCCAAGAATATCAAGAGCAACAAAAAGGGCTTCTTTCAGCATGTAAATAGGAAATGGAAGGGGAGACAAGTGATGGGACCACTAAATAAGGAGGAAGGAGATCCAGTGACTGATATGAGGGAACAGGCACAGATGCTAAATGACTATTTTGCCTCTGTGTTCTCCCCAAAGCAGGACGGGGGATATCCGTATAGGAGATTAGATGAGGCTGGGGACTTAGGGTCACAGATTAGAGTCACCCCCCTTGAAGTTGAGGGGCTCCTCAGGGCATTGGACATTACGAAAGCGCCAGGCCCTGACGGGTTACACCCGAGAGTACTTAGAGAGTTGGCAGGGGTTCTATCACGCCCGCTGGCCTCCATTTTTGAGACCTCGTGGAGAACGGGTGAAGTTCCAGAGGACTGGAGGGTGGCATCGGTGGTCCCAATTTTCAAAAAGGGTAGTAGGAAGGACATGGGGAATTATAGACCGGTTAGCCTTACATCCATTGTAGGAAAAACTATGGAAAGGCTCGTAATACAGAGAGATCTAGTGATGCTAGATAGGGAAGGGAGGCTGACAGCCACACAACATGGCTTCCGCAAAAAACAGGTTCTGCCAGACAAACCTTGTGGAATTCTATGACAAGGTTTCAAGATGGCTAGATGGAGGGAATGCAGTGGATGTGGTATACCTGGATTTCAGCAAGGCCTTTGACAAAGTGCCCCATGATATCCTGGTGGAGAAACTGAGGAGTTTTGGGATACACCAAAGCACTGTCCAGTGGATTAGGGCATGGTTGGCTGACCGAAAGCAGAAGGTAACCATTAGTGGGGAATCATCGGGATGGCAGCCAGTGACAAGCAGGGTCCCCAGGATTCTGTCCTGGGGCCAATCCTGTTTAATCTTTTCATGAATGACATGGAAGAAGGGGTGAACAGTCTGCTGATCAAATTCCCAGACGACACTAAAATTAGAGCAGTGGCCACAACTGAGGAGCAGGTACTCCAGATCCAAAAGGATCTGGACAGACTATGGAAGTGGGCAGGAGACAACAGGATGGCGTTCAATGTGGATAAGTGCAAGGTCTTGCACTTGGGGCATAGGAATAGCTGTCATAAGTGCAGGTTAGGTGACAAGTGGGTGGAGAACAGCACTTGTGAAAGGGACCTCGGGGTACTGGTTGACCGCAGGCTAAACATGAGTCAGCAGTGTGATGCGGTGGTCAAGAGGGTGAATGCCACCCTTGGTTGCATAGCCAGAAGTGTGGCTTCTAGATCAAGAGAGGTATTGCTACCACTCTACACGACTCTAGTGCTCCCGCAACTGGAGTACTGTGTTCAGTTTTGGGCCCCTCATTACAGAAAGGATACAGCCAGGTTGGAGTCAGTGCAGCGTAGGGCCACAAGGATGGTGGCTGGTTTGCAGGGGATGGGGTATGAGGCGAGACTGAGGGAACTGGGTCTCTTCAGCCTGGAGAAGAGGAGACTCAGAGGGGATATGTTGGCAACATACAGGTATGTGAGGGGGTGTCACATGGAGATGGGGAGAGGCCTGTTCTCCCCTGCAGAGGAAGGCAGGACGCGCTCCAACGGAGCAAAGCTCAGGGAGCCAAGGTTCAATTTGGATGCCAGGAAGCACTTCCTGACAGTTAGGACCCCGAGGGCGTGGAATGGGCTTCCACGGGAGGTCGTTGAGGCCCCATCGGTGAGGGTGTTCAAAGACAGGCTGGACATGCACATGGTGGGCATGTCGTGAGCGCAGCCTGCTGGTGCCGGAGGTCAGACTAGATGGCCCAGGAAGCCCCTTCTGAGTCACTCTGTTTCTATGTTTCTATGTGTACTTAAGATTGCCAATTCTTTTCATGTTACAAAGGGGGCCTGGATCCACCTATCCAGAACTTTGAGGCCTCCCTGAGAACCCGGGTTGACTCCAGCTTCTTGCATGGGGCTCCAGGTAGCAGCATATGACACTAAGGGAAATATTAACCTGCTTGCAAAACACCTCCACTGGCCACTTCCCATCCTCTTTCCCCCTGATAGTGCCATCCTACAGCTGGGATTGGATGAGGCAGCTGCTGCTGCCCCTGAAGCCCTGACTGCAGACGCTTTAGAGCTCCTCCAGTCCCCAGACCCAGGCACCTGCTCCCAAGAGGGGAGGAAAATGGTAACCCAGTGGCCAAACTCAGGAACTGCAAACATGCCCAGCCCTGTGGGGCTTTGGCAAAGCTGATCTAGAGCACTCACTAGCATCCAGGACTCCTGACAATAACAAGAACAGTAACAGGAAAAACACTTCCCCCCACATCAAAAAAATACAGTGAATAGCCATGATAATAGTTGCTGTTTTCATGTCTCTTGCATATCTGCTCAAAGATGCAAATGTCAACATGAAAAAAGTGAGGGAATGAGCCTGCGGAGAGATGTTTTGCACTCTCGGAGAGGGAGAATGGCTCCTGTAGGCAGACTCCTCTCCATTTAAGCTGGAAGAAACTTAAGTGGAATAAAGTCTTGACCTTGACTAGCCCGCTCATGTTGAAAATGATCAGCCTTGTCTACACGAGCTATATTTGCTTCGTTGGCTGATTTGACTACATTTTTCCTGTTAATGTCGACCAGCTGTGTGTACGCACGGAACACAAACATACAATAAACAGATTTAGAATACTGCTCATAATATCATGGCCAAACCTAGCTGTGAAGTGACAAACAATAATGAACAAGAAAATGGAGTGAAGGGTGGGAGGGGAACTCCAGGGAGAGGACATTCCAGGATCCTGAGAAAGTTCCATGGGAAACCTTGGCGCAGTGGAGCTGGTTGGAGAGGCAAATTAGCCTTGATGAGGGAAAGATGGGAAGAAGGAGAGCCTGTTCTTCGGAGGCTGGAGAACGGATTGCTTGCCTGCAGGGCTACCCAGCCTAACAATCTCCGAGGCAGGTAAGGCATTTCTAAATCGGTTAAGTGTTGTCAGACATCCCAAGCTGAGAAGAGCGGCAACCTGCTCTCATTTGTAATATGCTTTGTAGATGATTATGTGAAACAAAGACTTTAAACTGAAACCAGGTTTTCAGCTGGGGAAGAATCCAAAGATGTTCTCTGTGAGGGAGAAGAAAGCCAGATGGCATCTGTGGGTATAGTTAAGGGTTGCACAGAGTAAGTCAATAGGAAATGAGCTGGGGGATGGGGGGAACCATAGCCCACAGTTTCATTATTGGCAAGTGAACCCTCCAGGGTGATTGCAAAAGAGCTTTATGGGTTTCTTTCCCTCCCATGGTGGACTTAAATATTTGTATCATAACCCAGGCACAAACTTATATCCAGGGGTTTATTGGCTATATTAAAAATATAGCCAATTATTATTTGCTATATTAAAAATGCAGTTACTCAAGATATTGCAGCAAAAAGTGCTGGAACTATGATACTAATTAAAAGCACAAACACAAACACGCACACAGACACCCCACATACAAACTTAGAGCTGCATAATTTGATGCTGTAAGAGGTCACATAGAAGGAATCAAAACCTTACACTTATATGAACAAATTAAAGATGGGCTTAATTAATGAAGGGTTTCACACATAGGGTTTGTTCAACAGAAAAAGCGAAATTCCTTATACTGCAAAAGCCAGGAGGCTTCATATTTGCACTTTCAACAGTGAAGCTATGCCCTATACAAGCTGTTATTTCTGTTGACGTATCTTATATTCTTCATCATCCCTTCATTTAACACTGAAATAAGTACTTCAAGATACATGTACTTTGAAATACATAAAGATGGATATGGGCATGTCTACCAACCCAATTCTGTTTTGGGTGAATGTCAGTTTTCTGATCTCCATATCATGCAAATAACAGGGCCACATACAAACAATGAGATGCAGCTTTGCTATTATTATTGATAAAGCAATAGCACTACTGAGATCAGAAGTAATATAGAGGCTATGAGAATAAGCTTTGACTCAGGAAGCACCTGCTCTGAATTTTATCTCTGCCATGAACTCATTGGGTGCTTTAAGCAAGCCTCTCCTGACCTCAATCCTCCTTGCTCCCTTCTGTAATATGGAGATATCATCCTCACCTCTCTTACAGTATTGTTGAAAGATTTATACTATGTGTGAAGTGCTCAACATTCATTCATTCATATCCCACCTTTTTTCTGTTTGAGGAACTCAAGGAAGCTGTATTTCTCCTCCTCTCCCTCCTCTCAATCTTATCCCCACAACAACAACCCTGTGAGGTAGGTTGGGCTGAGAGTCTTTGACTGGCCCCAAGTCACTCAGTTGGCTCCATGGCTGAGTCTCTGATTCTCTCTCTTAACCACCCCACCACACTGGCTCTCAAACATTTGAACTCACTACATAAATTCACTGTTGCTGCTATGAAGCATAAGAGATCTCCTCTTCTTCAGGTTATTATTGCATTACCAGCCATGGATCTCCTAACATCAAGGCATGCAAGGTAGTACACATCCTTCTTCCCTGTCCCGCCCAAACTCAAGTTTTATTATCACAGCACTCCTGTGAAGCAGGCCTGACCGAGAAACAGTGGCTGACCCACAGAGCATCAAGGCCACCTGGGGATTTCCACCTTGATCTCCCCATTTCTATTCTAACTACTACACTACCCTGACATTCATGCTAGGTAGGATTAGTTCTCTCAACCAAGTGGGCATGCTTCCTAACCGCACTTTTCCTTCAGCACATAAAAACAGCTAAGTTGTTGCATAATTAGCAAAAACAATTAGTAACACCCCTGAAATCCTTTGGCTGGTGATGGTCGCTGGCTGTATATATCATTTCAAAAGCCCACAAATTAGTCCAACTGGCCTGAGTACAGTGCTGTAAGGTTACGTCCGATGGGGCTCATCTCACACAGCTGTCTTCTCAGAAGTAAATAACAGCACAGAGCAGCAACCTGCCACCTGGTTTCGATTTGGGAATGTGCATTTCAGTTCTACGCTGTTGTTGACTCCAAAACTGAGAACTCCCCCTGCTTTTTCCGACTCTGAGGGCAATGTCAGTATTTTAATTCTGTGTGGCAGCCAGGAGGGTGCTTTTTATCTATACTGAGTGAACTGTCCCCTGCCTGTGTCAAACATGGGGCTGCCAATAAATAAAATGGTGAAAGCTTTACAAATGCTTGAGATTTGTTTTCATCTGATATGCAACAGCAGCTCAGCCACAAAGGCAAATGCAGTGAAATTTGCTGCACGAGTTTATTGTCTATCCGATGGAAGCGGGGAATCAAAGGCAATGACATTTCCCTGTTCTGTCAGAATCATGAAACCCATTCCTAATACAGTCTCAGAATTACAATATAAATTTATGACACTGTGATTTTAAAAGACGTTTTCTCAGTTTAAGACAGAAAATGCATTGCCAAACTCCTTAAAATGTTCCTACAATTAAAGGTAAAAGGTAAAGGTAAAGGTTTCCCCTTGACGTTACGTCCAGTCATGCCTGACTCTAGGGGGCGGTGCTCATCTCCGTTTCCTAGCCAAGGGAGCCAGCGTTTGTCTGCAGACAGTCTCCGTGTTCATGTGGCCGGCATGACTAAACACCGAAGTGCACGGAACACTGTTACCTGCCCACCGAAGTGGTACCTTTTCATCTACTTGCATTTGCATGCTTTCGAACTGCTAGGTTGGCAGGAGTTCCTACAATTACATTTGCTAATATTTTATTTAATTAAACCACCAAGATAAGAGAACTATCAGTCAGGTAACCCAAGCTCTATATTGTTTTGGAGAGCTACACACATCTTTTATCAATTTATGCAACTGTAAAATTGAAACCTGCGTGAACCCAAAGAAATCAGTAATAAAACCTCAGTGGTTAGCCACAATACTTAATTTTATAGGTTAAGGGTTTTCTTTTCCTTCTTTTTTTTCAAGTAAAGGCATGAATGCCTTCAGAATTCCAACATTCCTCAAGTCCTGCTTTTCATTTGGGGTTGACAGGCAAAGTTCAGAACACATCATTATGGAGGTTCACAGTCACTGCTAAAGGTAACACTCATATTACAAATGAATTAATAGAAAACACTTACCTTCCCTACTAGCTTTCCTTTCCTATTCATGCAAAGGTAAAAGTCTGTCTCTTTCCCTTTGATCCGGACTTGACTGCCAAATGTGTCTGTTTCCACTAGAAGCTGGGCTTGTAAAGGAAGAAGGAGAAAAACAGAAACAGGCATTTACAGGACTGGTCATACAGCGAACGAGTGGAGAAGATGCCCTCCGTCTCCGCCCAAGTCAGGGGTGAGGTGGAGAGCCTTCCTGTATCACTGAGGAGTGGGGAATCCAAAGGAAACACACACGTCCTTGTGATCTGCCCATAGCTTGACTACCAGATCAATGCAAGAGCAGCTGGACTTTTCATGGATTGACTGACAGGTAGGAAGGGCTACCTCTGTACTCCAAGGGGCTGGGAATAGGATGCATTTAATTCCATAAGACAAATCACATCTTCAAAGTAAGACATCTCACAACTGTTGACTCCTCACTGTACTGTACACCACAAAAGCATGGATTCACATGTACCCTGAAAATGAAGGAAATTTAGCAGAGGGAAAAGCCTGAGGGCAAAGTTCTGACTACTGCTGCTGTTCTGCCTGCATAGCTAGACATCAAGCTAACATGTCAAGCCTCCTTTGTTAAGCTGGAAAGGCAGGGACCTGCAGCTGGATGGGTGACCACATAGGGAAGCAGAACAGGGAGTTGGACTTGATGGCCTTATAGGCCCTATTCTATCCAAGCTGAGCCTGGTCTAACCTACCCTATCCAAGAGCCAAAAAAGGAATGAGTTAGAAGCCTGCCAAGTTCTGGGTGAAGCAGCCTGCTTAGGGTGGCATTGAGGGGCTAGGTGAAGACAGGGACTGGTATCTGAGAGGGCCAACAAGAGTTTTTAACAGATTGGTGCTAGCAAGCTGTAGTGGGGGTCATTTGGGTTCCACTTCGGGCAGCAAAATATCTTGGCTTGTCAATGGCTAGAAAGTTGCTAACAGAGTAGAGTTGAAGCAGCTCAGGAAAACTTTTCTGAGCACATTTCTGGAATGTTTCTTCTCACTCCCCTGTTCCTGAAAAGAAGGACACTTTACAGCATTTTCTCTGAATATTCTCTACCCTTTTTTTTTTCTTTTTCTGGTGGCAGTTGCCATTCCACCCTCTCCAAAACACATACTCACACAGCATGATAGAGTATGCCTGGTCTGGAGCATTACGGAGGACCAGAAATAGTGGCACAGTTGCCAATATTTATTACTTATTGCATTTGGGTCCTGCCTTTTCACTTCCAAGGAACGTCAAGGAATTTTATATAATTCTCCTCTCAACAACCCTGGGAGGGAGATTGGGCTGAGAGTCTGTGGCTGGCCCAAAGTCACCCAGCTGGCTCCATGGCTGAGTGGGGGCCAGAACCCAGGTCACCTGAGTCCCTGTTCTGTGCTCTCAACCACTACACCACACCAGTTCTCAGCAATATGGGTGCAGCCACCTCCTGCAACATCAGCCACAAATCAAACAAGATGGGGGTGGTGCAGGGAGAATGATCTTGTGCTACTACTGTCCCTGTTCCTTTTGAGTCTCAGCCCTAAGAACTATTCCCACATTCCTCTTCCCCCATTTTTTTCTCCCATAGATTGGATGGAGAATTTTAAGGGGCCATTCGGGTACACTATGGTGTTAACCCTGCCCTTCAGGGGCGCCATCATTTGTTCAGCCTGTCCCGCCAACAGAAGGGACCCTCCTTGAGTACCCCGCACTGTGCCCACCACAGGGGCAATCCCATGTGGGAGATCGCAGGGGTGCCGCAATGAAGACCCATGGCTCCCATTACATGATTTACTTATTCCTACTAAGTGCAATTCTAGTAACCACAAGAAAAATAAATTGCAACATTGTATCATTGTCAAGGAAAGCATTTTCTATTGGATTTGCACATGAGAAGCAGCAAAATATGGCAATGTTCCCTCTGAGTAGAAATGAGTACTCCTCTTCATCTCATCCACCCACGGAATAACACACTGAAATGAGCCTTTGCTTTTCTAGCATGCTAGATAGGGAGCCCTCTGTGTGTGTGTGTGTGTGTGTGTGTGTGTGTCCTGTATTCATTCACTTTATTATTTATTTTATAATAGAAATAAATAAACATTCATACACACTTGTCCAAGCATTAAAAATTCTACCATCTGGTACAGCCTTGGGGATGAGGCACCATATAAAACAGGGACTCTGAGCTAATATGCATTCACAAGACCTTAACAATCGTTAACAATGGCAACACTCTTGGCTGTCCTGGAAGTCCTGCGATAAAATGGTCAGGATTGCAGCCAGGGGGCTGGATCCTTCCACAGGTTATGCCGTTCCATTCCTCACCCGCCTGCCATGACCACCAGCCAGCGTCCCCTGGTCACTGAACATGTCTGGCCATCACTGAGCAGCTTTGTTTGCTTCTCTACCCTGGAAGATTCCAGGTTTTTTA
The DNA here is from genome assembly GCA_023646645.1 of Varanus salvator macromaculatus. Taxonomy (NCBI): domain Eukaryota; kingdom Metazoa; phylum Chordata; class Lepidosauria; order Squamata; family Varanidae; genus Varanus; species Varanus salvator. The sequence continues at coordinate 2,708,942 of JAIXND010000798.1, forward strand.
ATATAGTTGTTCTGAACATAGGAAAAGCATAAGGGTTTCCTAAGCCTATTCATGTCTTTCTCATGTGTAGGAATAGTGCCACTTTCAACCACCATCAAGATCTGGGGCCTCTGATGGCCACCACTGAGGGACACTTGCTTGGTGGCAACAAGGAGAAAGGACTTTTTAGTGGTGGCCCCATGGTTATGGAGTGAGCTCCCCACTGAGACCCGCCAGGCACCAACCTTACTATCTTTTCAGCATCAGGTTAAGACTATCATCTACTTAAGATTACTGGGGATTTGTTAGCAACCTAAAACAGGTCTTAACATTTCTTGTTTAATTTATTGTGCTTGTTTGCTTATGCTTTAAATTTGGCTTTATATTTTGCATGGCAACCTTTTTTAAAATAATGCTTTGACAGCATTTTTATATTTTGCTCTAGACAGCTTCAGACAGTCCAGAGAGCTTCAGCTATTGGGTGGTACAGAAGCTAAATAAATATATTACTAAATAAGGATCCACACTTTAAAAAGGAATGTGCAAGTGGCATAAAGAACTGGGATGGAAAACCATATGCCCATGCACCAATTTAGTCTGCCTAGCTGGCCCATAACTCCCGGGGGGGGGGGGGTCACAGGGCTTTGCCCTCCCACAAGCACCGCCCCTTCAGGGCAAGCTGGGAGAGAGATTCCCCTTGTTGTCTCTGATAATTAATTGGAGAAGCAGCAGGAATAACAGCAGGGATTCCCTTAGTGTACCAGTCACCATCCCAACTAGGAGGGCAAGTTGTAAGCTTAGAGCTTCCCAGACCCACATCCTTCCTAGTGGGGAGATGCATGGAGCAGATGACTTTGCCCTGGCTAGTGCACTGGGAGGAAGATCGCTCCCCACCTGGCAAGTTGGAGTGGGCTACTTTGCCCACCTAGCATTCTGCACACAGGAGCAAGGCAGAGGACTTGTGAAGCTGCTTCTTGTGCAGGTGGAGGGAGGCTCCTTCTCCTCACCTCTCAGCTGTGGTGACTTTGCTCCATGAGGGCTTTGCACACTCATGTGAGACTCCTCTACTTGAGGAAAGCCTGTGCAAAGTGAGGCCACCTCCCTCGTCAAGCTGCTGGATGGAAGAGGGCTCCATCAGAGATCAGGAGTGGAGCAGCTCTGAGCCAAACACCACCCAGTTGTTGTTCCTCGTTCCTGATGGATGGCATTCTGGAGGTCTTAAGATCGTCAAGCTCTGGTGCAGAAGACACCAGCCACTGTGGGGCAAAGGTGCTGAAAATGGTCAGTGGAGTTCTTATTATACTACATAGTCTCATGCTGTACAGATGAATTGTTTGTAGGTAGATCAGAATTGGCCCAAACAGATCACAGAGTTTCAAGATGGATCACAACAGACATGACTGACAGATGCACTCACCAAAGTGCAGTGCCCAAAGCTGACAGCCCCACGGAAACACAACCTGCAGTTCTTGAGCAAACAGTCCTGATGTGAAGAAAATGTCAGTCTATCCTAAATTGATATGGATTTGATATTGGAGAAGATACGGCAGGAGGCAGTGATGGAAAATGTGTGAGTGTGAAGGGTGAGAAAGACCCTCAAAGAGCAGAGAAGGACATTTGCTCAAGAACTTAGAGGAAACCTGCTGAAGCCCACAAGAGCTGCTGCAGGTCAGAATGGACAACACCAGGCAAGGCAGACAAGTGATCCAACCCAGCAGACAGTGGCTTTGTACACTGACTGACACAGGTGCAAATTAGCTCCTCTGTTTTGTCCACCAGCATATGTCAAGGGCTGACGAGAGTCCAATCCTTTGCCTTTCTTTTGCTTAGACTGTTGATTGTCAGATAAAAACAACTGTTGGCAAACTTTGTCCTACAGATTGAACACAAAAAATCCATACTGACAAAAAGACTTTGTATTATCCTCTTGAGCCAAGCACTTGATTTCAATCATTTAACTAAAACTGGTCTGCCTCTTTTAAAATCCACATTTGTCTCCCTGTTCCAAAACATTTTTTTGAAGGCTGGGTAGTTTCAAAACTACAAGATATATCACCTCACTTTCAAACTAAAACAAGTATGAGTAATACCCAGGCTGATTTTAATTTGAAAAATATCACCTTAAAAAGATGTTGGTTCCCTGCTGTGAAAATTAAAAACACCTGGATGGCGTGATTTCCAATAATTAATTTAGCTTTCCTTTGACACTGTTGCTAATTAAAATATGATACCCCCTTTTTTCAAGTAAAGAATTTAAATAAATTTTAAAGAGCTAATAAAAGATAATGCAATAATTTTGGAAATAAATGAAAATTACTATTTCTCCTACTTGCCTGAGCTACAAAATGCTATAGGTGTACTTTTATACCAACAAGAACTAATTAAGTCAGGGCAAAACTGAAGGTAGCAGTTCATGGGAAAATATCAGTTAACTATATTCATCCGCACAAAAAGAAGGGCCAGGAGGCACCATTCAAAGGTGCACAAAATATTCAAACATAAAATATTTAAAATGAGAGTTATATTTCCAAAGTCATGACTGTGAGCTGGAGGGAAGGGCTATCACCGGGCTGTGTGTATAGGAGCCAAGGCAACCAAGCAGCTGACCCTACGAATCATGGCTTACATCCAGCATCTAAATTGTCTATTTGTTTTTAGTCTATTGCTATGTATTTATGTATTTATTTATTGTTTAGTTATTGGTTATTGTTTGTTTATAGTTTAATTGTGTTTATTTAATTGTGTGGACTACATTTTGGGTTTGCCGAGATGCACTGGGGGCGGGGGGGGGCGGGGATAGATAGGTTTTAAATAGTTTGTTGTAATTTTTATATGTTGTGAGCCGCCCCGAGGCTTTGTTGCGATGGGGCAGCATAGAAATGTTTTAATAAATAAATAAATAAGTCAGCCCAAATCATGGGCTGCAGCTCCCATTTTGTGATGCAGAAATACAGACAGGCATGCAAAGGTGGAAAACAATCATGGGCAGGTCCTGACTTACTTTCCGAATCCAATTCCAGAGCAATTACAAAGAGCTTATTACAACATTCATCAGACTTTTCTATAGCGTGACGCTGGGGCCAGGCCTTTGGTTAGGGCTTCTTAAAACCATTTTTGTAGCAGGACCCAGAACCATCATATATGTACACTTCCACCTTTAGGGAAACCTTTTTCTAAAGTCATTGTATTTATTGATTCATTTTATTTCCAAAATGATCACTTTAAAAAATATTGGCATACCCATCCTTTCTTCATCCTGTCAAAGTATGCATTGCACTGTAGTGCTGAAGTGCTCATGGCACCTTTTTCATTGCAAAAGGGAAGGAGCCATCTGCACTTCAGGGAAAAGTATGCTAAAGAGAGTTTTGGCTATTAAAAGGTATCACAAGTAATGAGGAACAAATGGATGAATGAATGACCAAACAGCCAAATGAACGAGTAGATGAGATCAACCTTTCTTGCACAACTTTCCTTCTGAGCTAGGCTTAATCCCTGGCATTTTGTGCGTTCTTGTGGCCTAAACATGAGTCTAGAAGTAAAAAGTATATGGGAAGGAATTGCAGGGGAAAAGCAACACGCTTGCTTGGTGCCCTCCCACTTTATTCTTCTTCTGCTCCAGAAGAAGGAGGGCTGTAAGAGTTTTGTTAGGAGTGATTGTAATGTAAAGCACAGTTTAGCCCTCGAGGTGAAAAAAGCGAATTTACCAATCATTCCTTCTAATCAATGCAACCGTACCAATGCAACCATAACCAAAATGTGGTCCTTCCCTGAGAAATTTAAGGGAAGTATTGCCATGCTCCAGAAACCTGGAGGTTTGCAGAAGTATCAAGAAACCCATTGAAATTTTTAATGAATGGCGGTATAGAAAAACATTGAATAAATAGATAATAGATAGCCTCAAAGGGAGCAAAAGAAAGAAAGGCCAGCCCGATGACAACTGAATATGCTCAGTAGCCATGGAATGTTGTCTGTCAATTGAACAAGAAAAACATGAAGCTGGACATAGAGCAAACTCTGCAGGAGGGAATGCTGGCCGGCTGGCACCCTGAGCGGGAGCACTCTTACTTGGAGAGGAGGAAACACTGCAACATTATATCATCAATCTCTTTTTTTTTAATAAAGATTTTTATTAAGATTTTAAACTAAAAACTAAAAAACATCAAATACATCGGACGTACTGGGTCAGCCCCCTATAACATATTTTTTTAACATTCTGTAATCATATTCAAATCGATTTATAAAAATTTAAAAACATCTTTAAATCTAAGCCAAGTCCCATTTCTCCAGCCAATCATAAAAAAGGTCCCAAGTTTGATAGAAGTCAGTATCTTATTATATCATCAATCTCTTTTGAACATTGTAATCCACTCTGCATGCAAGCTGTAAAGATTCCATCCACTGGAAAATGAATTGTCGAAACAGGAGATGTGACCACAAGATTAAAGAACAGCAGCCGTTCTTTCATACTGAAATGATGCTATTTTGGTACCAAATTTGGACCTGAGAATGCTTTACATCCATGGAGACCATCTACTTTGCAAGGGTCCCCTCCCTTTCTGTTTTCACAGAAGCATTTTCTCATTCTGCCTGTTGTTTTCCTTAGAAGTCAACTTCAGTTTATGTGCTGTAGTTGCAACTAGTGACCTATGGAACGCAGGCATCTTAGGTATTGGGAACAGCCTCAGTCAGACACAGTCTTTTCATGGCTTCTTCTACAGGAACTCAAAATTGTTGGCAGATGGTTCCTACTAAATAAAAAATGTACCCATTTTCCTTCATGATGAAGTGAATGTCAAGAGCAAGGATGAGGAACTTACTGCCTGTGGAGTTTCCCCATCCAACCTGTGAGCCTCAAAGGTCCATCCCCAAAGGAAGCACTATTCTCATCAGAGAAAAAAGGACATAGTTTCCCTACATGTTTCTCCTCCTCCCAATTGGAGAGATCCAGACCAATGAAAGACCATCATTTTTCAAATAAGGCAGGTCTTTGTCCTTTATACTTTAACAAAATTGCTCATCAGCATATTCCACATATGGGTGGCTACCACCATGGTAACACCTAACATTTCCTCTTGGACTTGTCCTTTGTTCTGTTCTTTAAAATGTTCTGTCACTTTAAACTTCAATCCATCAGTAGGAATATTTTTGGGAAGACTGGTTTAAAAAATGCTTTAAAATTGTTTCAGATTCCTAACAAGTAAAAACCTCCTGCTGGCAAACTTTTCCTCCACTGGTCCATTCCTCCCAAAAATTCTTAAGAACTCCATTAGAAAAAAAGCCAATTTCTTGAGTCTCTAGATGAAAGGGATTACATGTATATGGATGCATGTATGTGCTGAAAGGCTGAAGTCCAGCTAAGAAAACTTTAAGTCAGAGAAACATTTGACGATAGTGATACCAATTATCTTTCAAAGATTTCCCTCAAGTGGGAGGATGGGAACCAGAAAACCAATGAAAAGTTAATAGATGGGGATTATGTGAAACTGGGAAACATACAGCTTCAGTGTTGCTATATCAAATAACATCTTGCTTCATCTGGGTTAATCAAAGGGGAAGGGACATACAGAAAAGTCTGAAGGAAGTGGGTTCACACAACTACATTTCTTCTGTGTTGTTCTTGTTCAATCGCAAAGTTGTGCCCGACTCTTTGCAACCCCATGGACAACATTCCTCCAGGTTCTCCTGTCCTCCACCATCCCCCAGAGTACATTTCATCTTACCCAGATCTAAATTTGCAATCCAGTTCTGGTCCTTCAGGTCACATGTGTTATCCATATTCACATCTGCACATCACCCTGAAATCTTGTTGATGAAGCTTGGTTTCAGGCTTGGGAAGGGCATCATTGATCATTTCCCAGTGAGACCAGGCCTCTGGGGAGCCCTCTGCCCCAACCCCCTGCATTTCCCTTAAGGAGAGGCAAAGGGAAAACCGTCTAGCTGGCAAAGGCTGCTGCTGGCACCTGCCACTTTAATTCCTTTGTGATGTCTCTGGAGTCCCAACCATGCATCACACCAGAGCATTGTGCCATCAAGACCCAAGAGGCATTGTGGGAGAATAGCAGTTGGCAGTTGGTGTGAGCAGCAGCACTTACCAGCTAGAACAGCGTATGCCTGCCTCACATTAAGGGAAAGAAAAGGAGGGGGAGCTGCACGAAACCCAGCTTGTGCAGACTGTTGAGGGACCTGCTAATGCAGGCATCAGCCCCAGATGTGATGAAGTATCCTGCTCAAGAGCCCCAGCTGGTCAGCATCCTAAACAGGCAAACTTCATTTTTATTCCAAGACTTGGGGCAGTTCTTCAAATAATCATTCACTTAGTACTGCCTATTACTCATTCCTAAAGCCCTAAACAGCTTGCTAAAGCCTTAAATGACTTGGGGTCCAGCTATCTAAAGGACCATCTCTACCCATATATACACCAGCCCCCTCAGATCAGATCAGGAGGCCCTTCTATAAGAACCACCCCTCAGGGAGATGAGAGGGATGGCAACTAGGCGAAGGGCCTTTTCCACTGCTGCCCCCCATTTTTGGAACTCCCTCCCTAGGAAAATTCGCCTGGCGCCTTCCCTATTTTCTTTCGGTGCCAGGCAAAGACATACCCTTTTAGGAAGTTTTTAAGGGCCACAGCATTTAGTCTGAATGCTATGGCCCTTTTTATATTGCTTTCATAGATGTTTTAATTTGTTGTGTTTTAATCAGTTTTAATGTGTTTTATTTTGTTTAATTTGTTTTATGCACTGTTGGCCCCCTAGGAAGGCCTCAGCAGTTATAGGCAGCCTATAAATACATGTATAAATAAATAAATTTCTATAGTACTTGTGGTATTGTAAGAAGTCCTTTTCTCATTGGCCTCACGTGCCACAGATTGCCACAACTTCCGATGCTGTTCTAGACAGACACTTGAGGAAAACCCCTACTCCAAATGATATGGCACTGGCAAAGGCCGCTCCAAGGCAAAAAGCCCACTGACATTGTGACCTCTTGTCTCTCAATGTATAGTAATAAAAGAATGCAAAAATCATCACAAAGAAAAGCACGGATTATTGCAGGGTGATGCTGAAATAATTTCTTTTGCTGGGTAACATTGTATTATTTATTGCTGAGGCAGGCAGGCAGGCAGGCAGGCAGGCAGTGTTAGAAACATAGAAATGGAGCGAGTCAGAAGGGGCCTCCCGGGCCATCTAGTCTGACCTCCGGCACCAGCCGGCTCTGCTCATGACATGCCCACCATGTGCATGTCCAGCCTGTCTTTGAACACCCTCACCGATGGGGCCACAACGATCTCCTGTGGAAGCCCATTCCACGCCCTCGGGGTCCTAACTGTCAGGAAGTGCTTCCTGGCATCCAAATTGAACCTTGGCTCCCTGAGCTTTGCTCCGTTGGAGCGCGTCCGGCCTTCCTCTGCAGGGGAGAACAGGCCTCTCCCCATCTCCATGTGACACCCCCTCACGTACCTGTATGTTGCCAACATATCCCCTCTGAGTCTCCTCTTCTCCAGGCTGAAGAGACCCAGTTCCCTCAGTCTTGCCTCATACGGCATCCCCTGCAAACCAGCCACCATCCTTGTGGCCCTACGCTGCACTGACTCCAACCTGGCTATATCCTTTCTGTAATGAGGGGCCCAAAACTGAGGGGCCCAAAAGATACACAATACTCCAGTTGCGGGCGCACCAGAGTTGTGTAGAGTAGTAGTAATACCTCTCTTGATCTAGAAGCCACACTTCTGGCTATGCAACCAAGGGTGGCATTCGCCCTCTTGACCACTGCATCACACTGCTGACTCATGTTTAGCCTGCGGTCAACCAGTACCCCGAGGTCCCTTTCACAAGTACTGCTCTCCAGCCACTTGTCACCTAACCTGTACTTATGACAGCTATTCTTATGCCCCAAGTGCAAGACCTTGCACTTCTTCACATTGAACGCCATCCTGTTGTCTCCTGCCCACTTCCATAGTCTGTCCAGATCCTTTTGGATCTGATGTATCTGCTCTTCAGTTGTGGCCACTGCTCCAGTGTCGTCTATGAATTTGATCAGCAGACTGTTCATCCCTTCTCCCATGTCGTTAATGAAAAGATTAAAAAGAATCGGCCCCAGGACAGAGTCCTGGGGGACCCCGCTTGTCACTGGCTGCCATCCCGACAATTCCCCACTAATGGTTACCTTCTGCTTTCGGTCAGTCAACCATGCCCTAGTCCACCGGACAGTGCTTTGGTGTATCCCAAAACTCCTCAGTTTCTCCACCAGGATATCATGGGGCACTTTGTCAAAGGCCTTGCTGAAATCCAGGTATACCACATCCACTGCATCCCCTCCATCTAGCCATCTTGAAACCTTGTCATAGAATTCCACAAGGTTTGTCTGGCAGGACCTGTTTTTGTGGAAGCCGTGTTGTGTGGCTGTCAGCCTCCCTTCCCTATCTAGCATCACTAGATCTCTCTCTATTATGAGCCTTTCCATTGTTTTTCCTACAATGGACGTAAGGCTAACCGGTCTATAATTCCCCATGTCCTTCCTACTACCCTTTTTGTAAATTGGGACCACTGATGCCACCCTCCAGTCCTCTGGAACTTCACCCGTTCTCCACGAGGTCTCAAAAATGGAGGCGAGCGGGCATGAGAGAACCCCTGCCAACTCTCTAAGTACTCTCGGGTGTAACCCGTCATGGCCTGGCGCTTTCGTAATGTCCAATGCCCTGAGGAGCCCCTCGACTTCAAGGGGGGTGACTCTAATCTCTGCCCCTAAATCCCCAGCCTCATCTAATCTCCTATACGGATATCCCCCGTCCTGCTTTGGGGAGAACAGAGGCAAAATAGTCATTTAGCATCTGTGCCTGTTCCCTCATATCAGTCACTGGATCTCCTTCCCCCTTATTTAGTGGTCCCATCACTTGTCTCCCATTCCTTTTCCTATTTACATGCTGAAAGAAGCCCTTTTTGTTGCTCTTGATATTCTTGGCAAGTCTCAGCTCATAATCAGCCTTAGTCTTGCGAAGAATCCTTCTGCAACGGGCCTCCTCCTCCCGGTATACCCTTTTGTCTATTTCCCCCAGTACCCATTTCCTATGGAGGCTCCTCTTTCGTCTAATCCCTCTAACCACCTCCTTTCACATCCATGGCGGCACTCTCCTCCGCCTCCCCACCTTACTGACTAAGGTGTTGGTATAACTCCCATTTTATGTATCAGAAACAGAAGCCATAACTGGCTGACGATTGTGTCCAAGCAAAGCTTTAGGTACAGCAGCTTCACCCCTTAGCCAAAATGTTTCCTTCTTAGAAAACAGATTTCTGACAACTGCCACCTTCACCTGCAGCCTTCCAGGCCATTCCTAAAGATCCTGCTGCCCCCGGGACCAGATTTGCAGGTGGGGCAGATGGGGCTGTTGAAGGAAACGGGAGGCAAGGACACCCTGTTCTGTGACTGCAATCCCTACCCTCTTCATGCCAGTGTGTCAGCAGACAAGAAATGGTCATAAGTGCCCCCTGGAGTATGAAAAGGACAGCAGAGAGTGGCACCCAGGTCTCCCCATTTTCTTAAAATAAATATGCATTATTTTACAACTCTTTTTTCTTTTGGAGGGCAGTGCTCATCCTAGGAATGCAATGCTTTCCAGATAGGGAGGCTAAGACCATCCTGTTCAGACCACAGTGCATGCCGAAAACGTGAAAGGAGGCAGAGACAGTGTCCAGTTGGCCTTCACTTGTGTAGAATGCCTGATTTACCTCTCCACGAGTCCATGTCTTGCAGCAAAACCAAAAACAAAAGATCCTTCAGAATTTCTAAGGAAGGAATTGTCTTTATGCTTACAAGCCACCAAAACAGAGAATAATTTTCCTACAATGTAGTGCAGGACAATATTTTAATATGTGAAATGTGGTATGTGGATGTTCTCTGAGCCATAAATGAGACCAGGCAGCTGCTTCTGCTGTGCTTGCAGAGCAAAGAAACAATGCAAAGCAGTGCAGAGCAGAGCAAAACCAAAACCAAAACCAAGACAAACTCCAGGGTGCAGGAAAACTGCAGTGTGCGAACCAGCCAGGTATATCTCCAAACTCTGCTCACATTTACAATCCAAGCACTGAATCCTACAATTCTCAATAGAGCGACCTTGCGTCCCCTCCGTAATCATGACATAATGAAGAGGGAGCAATGCCAAAATTATGTAAAGTCTGCAGGGAGTAATAAAAGCTGCAGGCCATGAACAAGTGAGAGAATCTATATTGCCCACATATTGAAATCATATTCATATAAACACATAACTCTAGCATCTGATTTCTCTTTCACTTGCTCTGGTACCTGTATGATGTTTCTGCTATTGAAGAGAAAGGAACTGCTGGTGGTATACCAGGGATGTGCAGAAAACATGAATAGACAAGCAATCCTCATTTTACATCGCTGAGCTTTGCCCCAGTGGTTTTAAAAAGCCCCACAGAGACACTACAGAATTGGCATGTGTTAGATTTGAGCTTAGTTGTCTAGAAATCTTCCTTGGGTTTAATCCTGAACTTCAACATCAGGGCTGGGTCTATTTTTTGTCATTTATGCCCAGTTCCTCCTTCTCCCTTCTCCCTGGATGCAAAAAAGATAGGAGCTCTTGTACGGGGAAGAAATGTTTGCAAGACTGCAATGTAGGGCTGAAAAGGTCACATCATCATCCACCTCAGGACTGGACCTTCAGATGTTGCACTTAGCCTCAGTGGCCAGAGGCCGGGGATGCAGGAAAATGAGGTCCAGTAACATCTGGAAGGCAACAGGACTTCTTTTCCCTGGATCTGCATAACTGTGAAAGAGTTAATGGAACTCTGTCTCATTTTGCCTGTTCACCCTTCATCTTTCCCCGACTTTTCCTGTCACTATTCCTGAGAAACTAAAACGAGCAAACAAAACAAGCAAACAAACAAGGTAAACTAAAACAAGCAAATAAAGCCAGCAAACAAACAAGCAAACAAAACCAAGGTGACCTTCTTTGGGCTCGCCTAACCCACCAGCTTAAGACTGAGGCTTCTGGTGAAATTAGCTTCTTCAGTGGTGTGTGATTTTGTTCTCATCCTCCAGTCTAGCTCAGTCCAGTTCAGTCCAGCATTACTTTGCTTAGCAATATCTTTTTCATTTTTATAGTTAGTTTTGTGTTTTGAAGCAGTACATGGTTTGTTCAAGCCATACCAATGAACTCCATGTGGAATTGAGTTATGACATATGTTTAGCCCAGTTAAGTGAAAGGCTATAACCAAGTGATCTACACTGCCTAAACTCCCCACACCATTGGCTTTGCTGGCTAAGGCTGATGGGATTTGTAGGCCAAAAGTTGCTGCCCTCTGTTCAAGATGCATCTTGTAGCAAAGAGATTGAGAAAACAATGAAACCACCTCTCCTTGCTCAGAAATGATCCCATGAAGCCGCCTAGAACAAGTACAAATGGCTTGCAAATTATTTAACCATATATAGCTATCCAATATGCCCTGTGTTTACTTTCCCCCATGTAACTGCCACAAGTCACACATCCAATAAATGTCCAATACAGAATATAACTAATATTTCTTAAGTTTTGCACCCTGCTTTTAGTCCATGGATAACACTGTCAAACCCATTCACCTTTGCAAATGGCTGAGTGAGAAAACCCAGGCACTGTTCACAAATTTCATGAGATGCCATTATTTAGGATGTTCCACTTGCTAGAGTAACTTCCAGCTGTGCCTTCGGGACTGAGCCTAGAAATTCTTATTTACAGAAAATATTTCATGCAGTATCCCTGCCAGTGTAGAAATACTACCCATTTGAATGGAGACAGGCAAAAGCATTTGCAGAGAAGGTGGAATTTAATATTTCTCAGCCTGTTACACAGTTTTGTACTAAAATCACTGAGTGATGCATTCATCCTACTGAATAAGAGATCAAAGCAACATCCTGTTGATGTGAGTGCATTTCAGAAAAAGTCTCTTCCAGAATCTGGCTCAACAAGCTTGTGTAAGTCAAGTTAGCAAAAGCCTTACCTGTTTTGTCTCTCTTACTAAGACATATGATTTAGTCCGGAGATTGTTCATCCAGACATACTACTCCAACCAGATCCTTCAAACATTGTCCAGAATATTGCTATACTTTTATTACATCTCATTGTACCAGTGTTTGAAGAGCTATTTTTTATTTTGAAAGCTGCAGCACAGCCTGGGCTACTGATCACAGAGCAAGGCTGCATTTCTGAGACAACATGGCCTCTTTTTAGGCAGGGCTGCATATCTAAGACAGGGTTGATTTCATTGCACTCCGAGGATCAGGCAGAAAGTCCAGGTACATCTGGAATTTGCCAGCATCTCTATCATAATATGCCCCTTCTATTTTCATTGCCAAGACTCAAGCCAAAGAAAAAACATGATATATGAGAAAACAATAAATTATGAAAACAGAGAACCAAAGTTATGGGAACACCATGGCTTTCTATCTTCAAAATGCTCCTAGTTCTGGCCAGAGGTTCAATAAATGAGTATTTACTCAGAATCAGATGCCAATGCATCCTGGGAAGTTCAGAAACTGGCTGCTCTTCTCCATGGCCAAGGAGGAGAGATTTCAGCATCACTGTATTCTCTTCCCACATCAATCTCTCCAAGCGCCAGCCTCAACACTGTCCAAAAGAGCCTCTCCAAGGTCACACACTGTCGTACTTGTGAGCACTCCAAGCAGAAGTTAATCTGGAGAAATTTGTTGAGCATTTAAAAGCATTGGTTGAATTCAGATTACAAGTTGTGCCTAATATAAAAAGATGTTATTTTCTCTGTATGGTGAGAATGTTTTATTACTCTGTGCCCTCCAATAAAAGTTGAAATTATGATGATTCATTTTACGAATGGGAATATGCATGTTTGTATATTTGCTCAAAGGAGCTCATTGTAACTTCTTTTTTTTCCTAGCAAAGTGAGAAATATCCTGAAACTAAAGTTGCACTATGCTACTGTATCCAGCAGGAAAATATTCTTATGGATCTGAGACTATGGTACTAGGTGGGGTGTAGAGACAGTAAATCTATGCAGAGCAAAGGGTTAAAGTACACTGGTACATACTTAAAATGGAAGATAGCTCCTCTTAAGTCTATTTTATTTTATTTGTATTTATTACATTTATGCCCTTTTTTCTTCTTACAAGGAACACGAAGTGGCTTGCATGGTCCTCTACCTTTCCATTTTATTTTACAACAACCCTGCAAGGTAGGTCAAGCTGAGAGTCAGGGATTGGCCCAAAGTTACCCACTGAGCTTCTGGGCCAAGTAAGGACTTGAACATGGGGATCCACAGTCCCAGTGCCACATTTATTATTTATTTTCATCCTGCCCCATAAACCATAAGGTTCCCTTTCAGCCAGGCTGAATGGAAAAGCAAACTAAAATACAGAGGCTTGGTTCCAGGAGCATGGATCCAGCAGGCAAGATTGATGATGATGATGATGATTGGAATCCAAAATATTTGCAGAACAGCAGATTCCCGGAGGTTACTCTACCGTCCCCCTTTACTTGCAATGAAATGAAATGCTTCCTGCAGGTTCCCTGCCTCAGCTTTCCAGAAGGTGTGATGATGTCACACAGCCCCAGGTGTTGTCACCACCTGGGGCATGCCTGTGCCCAGCTCCATGTTATTGGCACCTGCCACTGGGAGGTAAGAGGCCATTACTACTCCTTACAGGCAGAGGAGATGGATCGCAATATGTGATCACTCGCATTAGCAGCAAACTTGCTCTGGCCCTAATCACTAGGCCTGCCCCAATCCATATGGGCTTAGTTACCAGTTTACCACTGCAGGTATCTGTAGACCAGGCCAGGGTCTTGATGTTTTGGCTCACACCTTCCATGATCCTCAATGTAGGCTATGCTAGCCAGGGTTGAAGGAATAGTGGGCCAAAACATCTGGAGGGCCACAAGTTGCCCACCCCTGCTTTAAAATGAGCACAGCAGCCTATGCCAACAATCTCAACAGGAATTCGCTCAAATTGTTGGAGCCTGCAATTAACAGCCTCCATTTATGCATGTTTCTTCAAAGTAGTCTGAAGCTGGTTTTCTGACCTGCTATCCCTGTGCCCTATGAATGGGCTGGGTGAAACTTCCCTTCCTCTAACAGTAGGGTTCCTTACCCTGCTGGAAGGGTGCCTTCAGCTGGAGGTCACCCATCAGAGGAAAGGACACTTTGGCTCATCTTAAGCTCTTGACAGGACTTCTCACAGCCAGCTTCTCATGTACATGTTCTTAGCCGCTTCTCATGTCAGTTGCATGATAATGCACACCAGTAAGTTAATCATTTGGTAGAAGGGTAATCTTGATAATCATCCTAAAATCCATCCACAGTTGCAACTTCGTTGTGAGAGCAGAGAATCATGACAGACTATTTGAATTAAAATTAGTCTTTTTCCAATGGAAGGCATGGTTTTCTGTTCCCAAGCACAAATATGAAGCACATTAGCAACACTCTTCAATTCACCCATTTGTGCGTTGATTTTTTTCCGAGAATTTTGTTTCATTCTTGGGGAAGCAGCAAGAAAAAGAGAAAGAAGCTGGCAACATGTAGGAATGTTAGCCTGTGGCCATGAGAGCTTCCACTGTCTTGTGATGGCAAAAATAACAAGACGAAAAGTACACTAAGCAGAGGGCATGCAGGTTTGTTTTGAGAGTGGCTCAGAGAACTCACAAGCCACACAGCATGACTAAAATCATGGCCACAGGGAAGGGAAATCTAACCCGATGGAGTGATCTATGCATACACAGAGCACCAAAGGCAGGAGTTGGGCCTGTCATTGGTATGATCCATTTCTCTACTATAGAAGAGCAGAATCTTAGGCCCAGGACCAAAACTAAGCCTCTTGGGTCCCAGTACAGCTCTCTGGGGTTCTCTAAGTGGCCCCTTCCCCTGGCCCCATGCACTTTCCTGGACTACCAACTGTCTTAAAGGAAAGGAAAACCCAACATAGTCAAAATGCTTTTGACTGCATCAACAAAATGAAAAATATTTCCCTGTGTTGTTTCATATGATCTTGAAAAATCAGGTTTAGGGTTGGGGATGGGGATGGGGAAATGAGGATTAGAGTTCAGGTTGGAACTCAGGCTGGCAGCAAAGGCAGGCACACTGGCCATCAGGGAAAGAGTACTTCCCAAGAGCTCACTGACAAGAGTCTTCTGAGGTTGTACCTCTGCTTCTCCATTGCATCTTCTTCTTTGCCTGCTTCTTGCTTTGGTCCAGCCAATAGTGGCAAGAAGAAGGAGCAGGAGATGCACTCACAGGCTCCCTGGCTGTCTGCCAGCCGATTCAGCAAGGGCAAGCAGTGATGCAAGTAGCCAAGAAGTGTTAGTGCCTGGTGACACTGGCAGTGGAAGCACAGGCCCAGGAAGGATGGCGGTCAACAGGGCTGTCTGCACAAGGACTCTCCAAAACGTGGAGCTGGTACTGGTGGAAATAGATGCACGTGAGCAAACTCAGTTGGGAATCATTAAAAGAAATATTTGTTTAGCATGCAACCCAGGTGAAGAAGAGAGAATAATGTAAGTTAAAGAATTCAGGTAAAGGAACACTTGTTTTTGCCCCCCAGGAAGCTGCTGTAACCAAGAAGAGATCTTGCTTGACATGCTAGAAGTTGCAGATGTGGGCTTTAAACTCTGTTAATACAGGTGGATTAACCATTAGACAGTTTACATTAAAGGAGTGAAAATTTGAGACACTACCAACCCTAAAACCTGACGTGCAAGTAACTCAGGTTCAAGACCAGGCCATGGGATCATTTTCTCTCTCCTCTGCAACTCCCCTTTTATCACCAAGTTCCACACACACCTTTTGCCTGGTTCATCTTTGCAAAATGCTTTTCCCTAAGCAAGGAAATCATGTTCAAAAGATGCTTAGGTTGGGCTCCAGCACACTTCAAGAGGAAGGTAATAGTAAATAGCAGGGATACACCAGACTTCAGAGCTGTTGACCCTCTGACCACAGTGAAGGGGTGGATTGCAACCCCTCCTGAAAATTATCTGTATCTCTGGTCCAGCAAGCAGGCAGTTATCATCACCCTCTGCTGGCAGCACTGATCATGATCAAGCATGCAAAGGCTCCTGGAATATATCTGGAGCTGCCTCACATGCACTGTTTGCTTCTGGCGTGCATTGAAAGCACAGCCCATTTTTGGTGTAAGCAGTTCAGAACAGGTACAGTGACTGGTTCAAGCGTCCTGGTAGGAAGCCCATCCCTCCAGGTGCCCTTCCTTTTTCTCAGAGGACTGTCACCTGTTTGGAGGCACCCTCTCTTTGAAGGGCTGTCCCAACCAAGTCCAGTTCAAAAGGAAGGGAACAAGCCTTGTTGCCTATCTAAGTTAGCACCCAGCAGCAGGTCAAAAAAGCAGGCATGCTCACAACCTCTCACGCTCTGGTGAGATGCATTTCCATTTAAACCATCATTATTTCGATATTTGCCTCTATAAATATACATTAGTATATGTAAATGTTCTCCTTCATGGATCACTGCCTTGTCGTGGCGAAGGGGCTTGCGTAGCTCAATGAAGCTATGAGCTATGCCGTGCAGGGTCACCCAAGACGGACAGGTCATAGCAGAGAGCTCTGACAAAACGTGATCCACTGGAGAAGGAAATGGCAACCCACTCCAGTATCTTTGCCATGAAAACCCCATGGACATGAAAACCAAAAGGCAAAACGATATGACACCGGAAGATGAGCCCCTCAGGTCGGAAGGTGTCCAATATGCTACTGGGGAAGAGCGGAGGGCTAGTACTAGTAGCGCCAGAAAGAATGAAGCGACTGGGTCAAAGCCGAAAGGACACTCAGTTGCCGATGTATCTGGAGGTGAAAGGAAAGTCTGATGCTGCAAAGATCTTTACTCCATAGGAACCTGGAATGTAAGATCCATGAATCAAGGCAAGCTGGATGTGGTCACACAAGAGATGACAAGACTGAACATCGACATCTTAGGAATCAGTGAACTAAAATGGACAGGCATGGGTGAATTTAGTTCAGATGACCATCAGGTATACTACTGCGGGCAAGAATCCCTCAGAAGAAATGGAGTAGCCTTCATAGTCAATAAAAGAGTAGGGAAAGCAGTACTGGGATACAATCTCCAAAATGACAGAATGATCTCAGTTCGAATCCAAGGCAAACCATTCAACATCACAATAGTCCAAGTCTATGCCCCAACCACTGGTGCTGAAGAGGCTGAAGTTGACCGGTTCTATGAAGGCCTACAACACCTGCTACAATTAACTCCAAAAAATGATGTCCTTATCATCATGGGGGATTGGAATGCTAAAGTAGGAAGCCAAAAGATAACTGGAATAACAGGCAAGTTTGGCCTTGGAATACAAAATGAAGCAGGGCAGAGGCTGGTAGAATTTTGTCAAGAGAATACGATGGTCATAACAAACACTCTTTTCCAACAACCCAAGAGACGTCTCTACACATGGACATCACCAGACGGTCAACACAGAAATCAGATTGACTATGTGCTCTGCAGCCAAAGATGGAGAAGTTCTATACAGTCAGTAAAAACTAGACCAGGAGCTGACTGTGGCTCAGATCATGAGCTTCTGGTGGCAAAATTTAGGCTTAAGTTGAAGAAAGTAGGGAAAAGCACTAGGCCACTCAGGTATGACCTAAATCATATCCCTGATGAATATACAGTAGAGGTGACAAATAGATTTAAGGAATTAGATCTGATAGACAGAGTGCCTGAAGAACTATGGACGGAAGTTCGCAACATTGTACAAGAGGCAGCAACTAAAACCATCCCAAAGAAAACGAAATGCAAGAAAGCAAAATGGCTGTCTGAGGAAGCTTTACAAATAGCTGAGGAAAGAAGGGAAGCGAAAGGCAAGGGAGAAAGAGAAAGATACAAACAATTGAATGCAGAATTCCAGAGAACAGCTAGAAGAGATAAGAATGCCTTCCTAAATGAACAGTGCAAAGAAATAGAAGAAAACAATAGAATAGGGAGGACCAGAGATCTCTTCAAGAAAATTAGAGATATGAAGGGAACATTTCATGCAAAGATAGGCATGATAAAGGACCAAAATGGCAGGGACCTAACAGAGACAGAAGAGATTAAGAAGAGGTGGCAAGATTACACAGAAGAACTATACAAGAAAGAGCTTAACATCCCTGATAACCACGATGGGGTGGTCACTGACCTCGAGCCAGACATCCTGGAATGTGAAGTGAAATGGGCCTTAGGAAGTCTGAGCAACAACAAAGCTAGTGGAGGTGACAGCATTCCAGCTGAGCTATTCAAAATCCTGAAAGACATGCAGTTAAAGTGCTACACTCAATATTCCAGCAAATTTGGAAAACTCAACAGTGGCCACAGGATTGGAAAAGGTCAGTTTACATTCCGATCCCCAAGAAGGGCAATGCCAAAGAATGTTCAAACTACCGCACCATTGCACTCATTTCACATGCTAGCAAAGTGATGCTCAAAATCCTACAAGGTAGGCTCCAGCAGTATGTGGACCGAGAACTACCAGAAGTACAGGCAGGATTTGAAGAGGGAGAGGAACTAGAGATCAAATTGCCAACATACGCTGGATCATGGAGAAAGCCAGGGAGTTCCAGAAAAAGATCTACTTCTGCTTCATTGACTACGCTAAAGCCTTTGATTGTGTGGATCACAACAAATTGTGGCAAGTTCTTAAAGAGATGGGAGTACCAGACCATCTTATTTGTCTCTTGAGAAACCTATATGCAGGTCAAGAAGCAACAGTGAGAACCGGACACGGAACCACTGATTGGTTCAAAATTGAGAAAGGAGTTCGGCAAGGCTGTATACTGTCACCCTGCCTATTTAACTTATATGCAGAGCACATCATGAGAAAGGCAGGGCTAGATGAATCCCCAGTTGGAATCAAGATTGCTGGGAGAAATATCAACAACCTCAGATATGCAGATGATACCACTCTCATGGCAGAAAGTGAAGAGGAACTAAAGAGCCTCTTGATGCGGGTGAAGGGGGAGAGCGCAAAAGTTGGCTTGAAACTCAACATTAAGAAAACTAAGATCATGGCATCTGGTCCTCTCACTTCCTGGCAAATAGATGGGGAAGAAATGGAGGTAGTGAGAGATTTTATTTTCCTGGGCTCCAAGATCACCGCAGACGGGGACTGCAGCCAAGAAATTAAAAGACGCTTGCTTCTGGGGAGGAAAGCTATGGCAAATCTAGATAGCATACTAAAAAGCAGAGACATCACCCTGCCAACAAAAGTGCGTATAGTCAAGGCTATGGTTTTCCCAGTTGCAATGTATGGCTGTGAAAGCTGGACAATAAGGAAGGCTGAGCGCAAAAGGATTGAGGCCTTTGAGTTGTGGTGCTGGAGGAGACTCCTGCGAGTCCCTTGGACCGCAAGGCGATCAAACCGGTCAGTCCTAGAGGAGATCAACCCTGACTGCTCTTTAGAAGGCCAGATAGTGAAGATGAAACTCAAATACTTTGGCCACCTAATGAGAAGGAAGGACTCCCTAGAGAAGAGTCTAATGCTGGGAACAATAGATGGCAAAAGAAGAAGGGGACGGCAGAGGATGAGGTGGCTGGATGGAGTCACTGAGGTGGTTGGTGTGAGCTTGAGTGGACTCCGGGGGATGGTGGAGGACAGGAGGGCCTGGAGGAGTGTTGTCCATGGGGTCGCGATGGGTCGGACTCGACTTCGCGACTAACAACAACAACAACATATGTAAATGTTATGCAAATTAGTAGCCTCCCTTTGTCCTTAGTTTTGATGATTCATTTCCTGTGTTTTAGCCATAGGAATGTGGCCATCCCATGCCTGTTGGCCAAGATCCCCTTGCATGTTGCAAGGCTTCAGCACAGAGAAGTCTGTTCTGCTGCAAGTTTTCACCGTGTGAAATGTACTCTTCCCACTTTGCCAAGACTCCTCCTGCAGTTCTCCCTGGATGTGTGGAAAAAAGGCACAGCTGATCCTTTTTGCACAATTTCTGGGAAGCAAAGCCCAAACCACATGGAGATCTACCTCCCACCCATCGCTGGCATATCACTCTTTCACTCTTCTTGACATTTGGATCCATCAGAGTTCTTCCTCCTCTCTGTTATGCAGACCTTAACCCCAATCTCACAGAGAAATTTCTCAACACAAGGAGGCGGGTCAAAGTTGCCTTCAGCTTCCTTACAACTCTACACTTCTACATAATTTGCCACAAGTTACAGGATTATCCTAGCAAAAAACCAAATCAAGAACCTTTGGCAAGTAATCCATGAGAGAACACCCATAACTATTCACCCAAATATGCCAGGGTGCATCTCAGCAACTTTAGGGTCTACTCTTCATCACTTTAGATGACCATGTTGTATTACCTCCATTCTGAAGCACACAACCAACATTTCTTGCTCTGCACAAATATTCCATGCCTCACAATTGCTTCCAGATGGTGGATATTTCTGAGCAGCTAAACTAGACAAAAGGTGTTTCCCGACTGTGATTTTAAAAAGAGAAGAAATACCCTGAGCATGTGCAGCTTGACTTTTTAAGTTAACGGGGTTAACATAGAGCCTGCCACTGCAGCCCTGGTGCTAAATGTATTTACCAGGGAATGAACACATCCTCTTTTTAAAAAATATATATTTGAAACATATCAGAAATTTAAAAGTGTGTGTAACCACATATACGCCTGAGCTGCTGCCCTGACTCCAAATATAACATGTTTTTAAAAACAGAAATAAAGATGGACTTTGCAGTGCACTGCACTATCCAGCCAAGCTTTAGCTTGCCCCGGCCTGTCCTGGGGCTGAAGCCAGGCCTGTCTGCCACACCACCTGCCCCCTGGTAGCTGGTAGCAGGCGTGCTCTGAGGGCCTGCAGGTTGAGCCCAAGGCCCAAATCAAAGGGCAACACCACAGACGTCACAACTATTAAAATGTTTCCAATCTGGACACACTCGGAGACTGAGCACTTGGAGGACCCAAAGGTTCTATAGTCAAAACCTTTGGGCTGATGTTGCTTTGCTTCTGGGCCCAACAAGCATTGCAACATCTTGTCCCCAGGTTATTTTTCCAAATTTAAACCCCTTCCTTGATAATTGAACAATATGATCATACCCTTGAGGTGCTTGGTTTAAATGTTCCATTGAGCTAGTACCAGAAAACACATAGGAATACCATAAACCACACCAGGGCAAAAACTGCATGCTGGGATGAATTGTAAGATATGAAATACCAATTACAAACCTTTCCCATTGAGAGGCTGAGTCTCAGGGGGAACTTAATAAGACTGAGAGTTGCTCCTTGGAGGGTTATTGTACACAGGAAAGGGATAATCATAGGGAGGGGGAAGGAAAAGATACCAGACCTACCATATGGCCAGCCTGAGTGAACAACTCCCCAAAGGAAAAAGGAAATTGGCGGTAGGCGTGCATCCACCAGATTGGTCAATAATATGCAGCATCTAGCCAAATGCTAACTGGAATTCTCGGAGTTGGGGCCAACTCAAAACAGCTTATGCTTTGTTTGTTTGTTTGTTTGTATGTGTGTGAACAGCCTACCATGGTTTTGATAAGCAGCAAAAATTCATTAGGCCAGTGTTACTGGGATTTAGTTGACACGATGTATGATATTATCTTCTTACCAGGCACATTCCCACTCTGCAGTGAGCTGAAATGGTGCAGCTGATCAGAAAAAGGGAGAAAAAGGAGTAATTTCATTGGATAGTTCGTTAACACCATTTTCCTACCACCTAATGATAATTTTACTGAAGAAGCAAAATCTTCAGTGCCCCTCAATCACCCCCAACAGGGGAAATTTCATACTGACTGCAGCTTGTTTGGAGGTCGAAAAAATCAATAGAGCTCTCTCTTAAATGGTCTTTATGCTAAGCCTCTTTCAATGGCATCTGGAGGAAAATTGACCTTTTTTTCTCATTCTTCTCTTGAGCATCTTTTTAACCAATAAAGATCCAAACAAATCTCACACTTGCTTACACCTGGCACCCATGGGGATCCCTTGTTTGTAAAGTCATCCTATCTATTTCATTGCACAAAGCCATTTTTTGTCATTCTTTGGGAAGTCTGTCAGACTGCTTAGAACTTAGCATGGAGGGGTGGACAGCGAATAGGGAAATTAATCAATGAACCTGATTGATCAGAAATTATATTTAAAACTGGCCATCAATTAGTTTAACACAGGTCATAGCTTAAAGGACATACCAATTTATCCCCAGGAGCTGAAATCTGCTACACTTCCTTAGTCATATCCTCACTGAGAAACAAATACAGGCTGTACATCAGCTGTTGTTTTTAAAATGTCTTAAAGTTAGACTGGTAAATTATAAAACATGGACTGCAATCCTATATGCTCTTACCAGCTTTAATCCCAACAGCCAAGTCCGATTTATATTGTATTTGTAGACTGTTAGCATGAGTTCTTGCTGTTTATTATTGCTGTATGTTGCTACACGTTTTGTTTCTTTTTGTTTTATTGCTATTATTGGATGCCCATATTTTGTTCTTTGGATACTTGCTGTGATACAACTTTCTTTGTGAAAAATGAAGCTTTTAATCAGATTTAATAGATTAAAATGAAGATTTTAATCAGATACTTTGACCTAATAAATTACTTAAGCAATCCCTGATAACACAAGCAGTTAAGGTGCCGTCCTGTGTTGGTAGAGGAATGTTAAAAGCTGTAGGACTTTCCTCCGTCTCAGCATGTGTTTTATTGTGCCTTCAAATTATCTACAACTTCTTTTACTGGACAACTGCCCTTTTCTTCTGAATTCGTCAAAAATGGCTTTTTGCTTTGCCAAGAGAGAGAGAGAGAGAGAGAGCTTTCAGGCAGAATACCTCCCACACAGAGAAAGAAATGACCCCATACTCCTCACAATGTAACATTTTTGCCAGATTTTGAATTTGCTAACTATTTTGTTCTGTGGTAAATCAGAGAGTTCGCTTGACAGCAACCAAATGAAATCATCCCAAATAAAAGTAAACATACTTTTTTAAAAGAAACATCAAGTGCAGTAGCTGGATGCATGGAAGGCTCACTGCAGCTGAGGCCAACCTTAACATGAATTGATAATAGGGTACTCAAACTTCGTCTATTTGGGAGTATTCTTCAGGGCCTAAAAAATCACCAATACCATCATAAAAACAAGATGACTTCTGGGTCCCATAAATGTGCCCTGAACATGGTGCCCCCTTCCAAGTTTTGAGGGGAAATTGCACTTGTTCATAACTTCAATTCTAGGGAAACCTATTCAAATAAAACATTCATTCATTCAAACGTTCAAAGCAGTATCAGTATGGCCACTTTCCCATAGCAGCTGTGAGTAGGGTGGCCTATTTGACCAAGGACAATCCTCTGTTTGAAGGCCTCCTCTGTCTGAAGGGCTTGGAAGAAAAGGCCACATGGAAGGCACCTGTATGAAAAGACTGGAAAAGCCAGGCCCATGGGGGTTGCTTCCAGCTCTTCGATTTTTTCATATTTCTATGCTGAAATCTAGTTTATGCTCCAAATGGGACTTGAATTATGAAGCCCTATCACTAACCCCTCACATGGGGCCCTGACATGAGACAGATATTATAGCTAGTAACTCACCTCACCTCTGCTCAGTGCATGGACTCCATGGCCTCCAGGAGCTTCCAGGCTAGGCTTTCATTGTACCAGCATCCTTCCTCCTTCACAGAATTTTACAGGGGTCCAGGTGGCAGCAGCATGGAGCTATAATCCATGTTTCCCACCAGTCCTTCCTTCCTTCCTTCCTTCCTTCCTTCCTTCCTGCCAGTTCCTGAAATAATCCCGCAATTGCCTCAGCACAGACCCTAATATCATCCTGTTGGAATTTAATGCTGACAGCAAACAGCAAGCCTTTAGTGAATTAATATGACAAAAACAATGCATAAAGGTGGGCATCTGGGGAAATAAGCAGAAAATTCCCAGAACCAATTTTGCCCAATTTGGATTGATTTTCCCCATGGCTACAGGGCCTTAAATTTAAATGTCAATAGAATAGGTGTAAAATGCATTCAATACCACACTGGCTATTTGCCAGCTAGTGTGTTACCCATGAAAAATTAAAACTTGAAAAGTCAATTAAAATGTAGCTGAATTCACCAATAAAACTTAATGCATAGCTTACTTCATATTGGACTGCACAAAGTGTTTTGATCTGGGCTTGCACTCTAATACAAATGATGGGAGCACCTATTTCTTAGTTTCATAAAACTAGCATGTTGCTAGCTGTCATGGCTGCACTAGAAAAACGTGCTATCAATAAACATTAACTGTTCGGAAAGAAGGACACCAAACTAAAAGATCCTAATCCCTTTACTGTCTGCTGTGAAATAAAATTAACTTTGTCTATAGGGTCAGTAGAATTCCAGTCTCTTACAGATGTTTACTCAAAAGCAAGTCCCATTGAGTTAAATGAAGCTTATTCCCAAAGAACTATACACAGAGCTGCAGTGTGTGTGTGTGTGTGTGCACACGTGCATCCAGGTGTGTTACTCAGATCCCACTGCTGCCCTAGAAACACTAGGGTCCAGAATAAGCTCCATAGAGTGGGACTTGCTTCCCAACCAATGCACATAGGATGGGGCTGCCAATCTAAGTTTTCAAGATGACCTTGAGAAGTCCCAAACAAATATACTGCTAATATGTGAAATGTATTTATCAGCTCTGGCTCCCCATCAGCCCAACGAAAAAGGCCTTCTGTGATAAAAAGAAGCCTCACAGAAGCAGGCTCAGCAACAGTTCCCCTCAGGAGTTCTGCTGTATAATTCAAGGCTGAAAGTAAGCACACAATTCACTGGTCAAAGTACAAGACCAGTCAAGACAAATGACTCAGACCCAGGAACTCGATATCAGATGGGGAACCTCCAAGCCTTAGGCCAGGTATGCCCTCATCCAGGGTTCCAAGCTGACCTGCTAGCTTCTTCCTCCAACTCTTCTCACTCATCAGGCCAGGAAAAGCTCTTATCTCCAATCTGCAGCTCAGTGGAGATAAGATCCCTTCCTTGCAGGGGCCTGGGGAGGAAGCTGCTGAATGAATCCTTCTGGCTTACTTCAGAGGCTTGTCCCACTTTAGAACAGGCATACAAAGGTTTGGTACATGGCTGTTCTTTGCAAGTGCTACTGATCTTAGTTTCTAAGAAGTGCAGTCCCCCTCTCCATACACACACACACACACACACAAATCACCATTCATATTGAAACCCTTTCCTCTTCCCAGAATAAATAGCTAGCTTTCCTAAGCGAGAAGCCGCAGATTCGCCTTGAAATTTCACTTTGGACAAACTGCGAGGGCGGCCTGGCCACGAGCTGCACGAACGGCTGCTCCAGCCACCCAGTGTCGGAATGGAACACAAGCGGCACCAGCACAACGCTGCAGCTGTGGACATGGTCTTGGCACAGCTGGCTGTCCCACAGCACGGGGCTGGGGCTGCAGCTGGAGGCGGCGCTGTGAGAATCAGCTGGAGCGGCCTCCGTTGCCAGATGAGGGCTTGCAGTATTGAGCAAAGCTGTCCACTGAAGCAGCGCTGGCCGGAGGGAGGGAACGAGAGTGAGACGGGCAGTGATCTGATGAGAGCTGACTCACTTGCACTGCATCTCAGGGCCAGGTCTGGATCCCTCCGGAGCCAGCCAGCCAGCAACGCAGCATCCCGAGAGCGCCGGGAAGAGCAGCTGCATGGACATCACACCCGGCAGGCCCAGCAATGGCCAAGTCAAGCTGGATAACATTAGATTGCACTCGTCTTCAGGGGTCTGGCATCCATATTTTTTAAAAGCGCCTTGCAAGATAAATCACAACACTAACAATATTTGTATTGATTATCTACACTGGAGCTGCAGTTGGCTCCATTGTCTCGCTTCCTCTTAAATTGCTCACAGATGGGATCCTATTTCTCAGCCTGCCGTTCTCAGGGGAACTCTTAAATCACACCACAGAACGATATACACAGATGCACACACAGAACCATTGCCGGGGTGGGGGAAATTGTATTTTAAAACATTTTAATTCCTATCTTTCTGCATTAAAAAATCCAACAAGTTAAATTACGAGGGGCAGTACTAATTTGGCACCCCCCAACTACACTTGCTGTGTGATAGGCTCTGATCAGGATTTCCTAAAGTGAATCTCGCCATTTATGTGGGGAACAGTTTGGCAGGTTTAGGAAGAGAACAAGAGATGATGAGAGTGGAGGGGATCTGATCTTGCTGCAGTGGCAAGAGTCTTGTGACTTCTGGCATTCTTCACAGATTAAAATAGACATGCTTTTATTCCCAATACTTATACCAAGTGCAGGCAGTCCAAAGTTATGAATGTCCGAGATATGAACGACCAATGCTGATGAACAAACTGCCATAAAGCCTAATAAGTTAAAAAAAATTACTGCGGAAAATCTTCATCATGATAGAGAGAGAAGCAGCAAACAAGGAGGGAGGGAGGCCTCCAAGGCAGGCCTTTCTGCCCTGCCCATCCAGGGAGGGAAATCTCTCTGGCATTTCCTTGCTTCAAAGAGGGGACAGGCTAGAGATGGCCACAGTTTTTCCACTTTCACAAGGGTCCTGCGCCCCTAACCCCCGCCGATGTGGAAGGCCAACTATACATGATCCTACTACAAATTCAACTTAAAGACGAATTTCCATTTTCTCAGGAATGAAATTTGTTCATAACCCGGGGACTGGCTTTAATCCCATCCATTATTATTACACATTGCTGAAGACTCTACTCTATGGGATGAAAGATGTATTCCAGTCTTCCCCAACCTGGTGCCATCCAGAAATTTTCGGCCTGCACTCCCCAAATCTTCACCATTGGCTATGTTGACTGGTTCAGATGGGAGTTAGAGTCCCATCCATCTGCAGGAGAGCACCAGATTGAAGAAAGCTGCTATATTCATTTATTCTGCAATGCCCTGTCCCCCACAGACTGAAAATGCCAAACTATTGTGGCAAAGAAACATTGGGAAAATGTACTTCTGCAGGACACTAACAATGTAAAATATACACCAGCCACCTCAGCATTGGAGATGGCAGTCTAGGCACTGCTAGGAACAGGTGTTTACAGCGGATCTTTGTGAGTTTTGCAAATCTTTGTTGCACAGCATGTTCTATCTCATTTCCATGATAACCTGCAGGTTTTTAAAACACTGCACAGCTCTGCATTGCTTTCAACTTTTTTTCTTTTACAATGTGCATATTGTTGCATGCATTTTATCCTAAAGCATAGGTGCTAGCCTCAGACATGCATTTTAACTGCTTTGCAAAATTCTTAAAGGGAATACAACCAAGAGCCAACTGTGTTCTGTTCAGTGTCTTAGTCTGGAAGGTGTGAATCAGGTTGGGTGGCAAAGATGCAGGCCAAATGAAACCTTCAAGCAACCTGGTGCAATGCAAGATGGATTTGCATTCATACATGGTACATTTGTATGTGCTGGAAACAAGCTCTCCCACAATCTCGCCTCTCAGACAGCAGTTCAGATTTCCCTGTGGAGGGAGCTGATCCCAGAAGAAAGGCAATTCCAGCAACTCACATTCAGAACATTTGAACATGACTGCCAAAAAAAGGCAGATGTAAGGCTGGCGATTTACCGGCAGCAAAGATCAAAACAGATGGGAGTACAGCCCATAGAAAATCTCAGAACACTCCACAGGTGCAGAAGGCAGTGAAAGTACAGGAAGATTTGGGGATCTCTCTTGTTTTAGACTGCCATATTGTGATACATGGATAACACCTGACTTTCAAGCCACACCAAGCCTTGACTGAGCTGCACAAGGAAAAGATGCACGAAGGACTTGCCAGCTAGAGTCCTTTGCCAGCCCCATCACCTCTTTGCCAATCTTTGCCTCTAAAATCAGGCAACCTGTAGAGCTCCTAATTTAGTCCAGCAGCACTTTGTATTTTTTTTGAATGAAAAATATGCTTCACAATGCATTGTTCACGAACGGCATCTCAGCCGTCCCAGTTGTGTGTGATTCTGTGCCGTGTGCATGGGTTGCTCCACACGTTGTTTTCACGATGCATGTCAGGGATAGGAAATGTTTAGCAGGGGACATAGTCAAATCTGGGGAACTGTCGTGGGCACCACCACACAGGGCTGCCATGGGGGCAAAGGACAGGCACTCTGCCCGAAAGACTGAGTGCAAGGCAAGGTGGGGCCAAAGATCCATTTCCAGCATTCCTGAAACCCCTTTTGTGGCCATCCCAGATCCCAGCAAGCAAATGGGTTCCCTAAAGAAAAAGGGGATGGAGGGATGGAGGGAGGGAACATCTTCATGGGCAGCACGAAAGGCACCCACGGAATACCTGGTGTCAGGGTGCCCTGCCAGTGTCCGTGCAGTGCCGGTGCTAAACTGTGTTCCAGAGGAGAGTTGCAAGCACAGTTTGGAAGATGTGTCCAGTGCAGCCAACAGGGAACTTGAAAAACAGAATGAAGGGGCTGCCTGGGCATGCCTGTCTTATGGACATGGTAGGGATTTGGGGGCACACCTGCGGCCATCCTGGGACTAGTGAACCAAAAGCTGATGTTCACAATCGAATTTCCCTGGCAAATGCATTCCTCCCAGCCTGAGTGTATTGCACAAAGGCTGAACATAGCAAATTAAATAAAGGATGAAACCCAAAAACGCACAGATGTTTTAAATAAGATGATTACGGCACATTTTAAATGGTTGCTGAACCTTTCAGAACAGAATCCAAGGTGATGGTAATTGAGCCCTTCCCCTAACCCAGAGAATCCTGGGAGGTCCAGCTAGTTTTGCCATTTGTGGTTCAATGGAGAAGCCTGCCCACTAGCCGGGGCTTCTAATTCATGTTGCTGCCCCGTCATTCCCAACGTCTTTTGAGCCACTTTCAAAGGGAAAACTTTCCTACCGGGCACCCACACCACCCGATCTGGTGGAAAAGACAGGCGAAGATAGGCAAATGCCGGGCAGAAGGGAGAAGGGGAAGCAGGCATGGCGGCTGGCAACAACCCCCTCCTACAGCCCAGGCAGCCACTCCAGATGAGCGTGCGACTGCCCCCAGGAGCAACCAGCATTACTCTGAGGTCACCTCTGTCCCTGTTTGTGAAAATAGTGGGCTGTGAAGAAAGGTGGAAGGGGTGGGGGTGGCGGGGGTGGCAGGAAAGAGAAAGGAAGGTTTTTTAAAAATTGATTTTGTCATACTGCCATGCTTGGACTGTGAAGAGAAGAAGAACATAAGCAGAAATATTTGGCTTCAAATAGCATAGAGCCATCTTTGTGGTTCCACTAAATAAATTACAGATCAGAGTTACTGTCCACAGAGGGAGTGTCAGTGATCTGCAGCAGCCCAACTGTTTGCATGCACTGGTCTCCCCCAGCCTGCCACTCTCCAGATGCGTTGGGATGCAACTTCCGTCATCCTCCAGCCAGTATGGTCTGTAAGGCTGGTGGGCATTGGAGTCCAACACTTCTGGAAGGCACCAGGCTGGGAAAGGCTGGCTCTTGGAAGGCGTCCTGGTTTTCTAAACTGCAGGCTTTGAGTGGATACTTGCTGAAAAGGGGAGCTGGGCTTAGCTAGCCTGCAGTAGGCTGTGTATAACCTTTGCCTAGGTGATATCTCAGCTCTTCATCTTTGGCCACATGGGGTGAAAAGGCATTTAATTCCTCCTTTTCCCAGATGTGTGTAATACAGTGTCAGCAAAGAAAAGAGTTGTGGTTACTCTTGATCTATGATTTATTGTGTTTGTGTCCTCCCTTTCTTCCATGAGGGAACCCAAATTGGCCCAAGTGGGATTTGCGGGTGGTCTCCCCATCATGGGCACTGATAAGGCCCAGAGCCACTTCACTTCAGCAAGTCTCCTGCAGCCTGCGCCCTCCACAGCCAATTAATGGCGGCAAGATCCAGGGAGACAGCTCAGCGGGGATGTCCACCACAGCATGGTGACAGAGCCTGTGCTTTGCAGGTGTCATCCCAAGCCCAGCTTTCTCCAGCCTAGGGCCCTTGGATACACCAGACTTAAATCTCCCATCATCCCCAGCCAATGGCTGTGCTGGCTAGGCCATGCTGAAAGTCATAGGGGGGCATATCTGGAGGGCACAGTTTGGGAAGGCTGCCCTAGTGTCTTTAGGAGCAGGACAGGTAAAGCCCCTTGCCTAAAGGACTCCTGTGAGTCACCAGGCTAGGCCAACTAATGGTCAGACTGAGGACAAAGCAACTAGATGCATTCAGTCATGTTCTCATTGCACAGAGAGGGTGCAGAAGCCAAGAGGCCACTGCTTGCCCATGGCTGCTTAATAGGATCAGAGGTGAATGCAAATTCCAAAGGTCACTGGCCTGCTACACCAGCACTTCTGCCCCTTGCCAGAAGGAACCTCTGTGCTGAATGGAACAAGAGGCTGCTGCTCAAATTAAAGGTGACTTCCTCTCAAGCACATGTGCGGAGGATTGTAGACTGAAATGAGCTTCCCGTTAATCTTGTAGCAATGATGTGTGCATGGTGGATGCCGCACATTAGAGGCACACCAATCAAGGAACAGAACTCTGGATGGAGGTACGCTGGTTTTGAAGGAGTGGCTCAGCTTTTCCTAGCGTCATGCCCTCCAGATGTTTTGGAAGACAGCTCCCTGGACTATGTTGGCTCAGGTTAATGGGTGTCCCAAACATAAAGAGGGTGCTGAGCTGTTTAGCTAGCCAGCCTTCTTTGCTGGCTATCGGCACATCCAATAGAAACAGATGGACCAATCATGCAAGAAGTTGAAATTTTTGCTCTCCACTGACAACAAGGCATAGCTCAAGCCAAATCCAGCAAGCAAGCAAGCAAGGAAGGACAGATGGATGGACAGATGGACAGACAGAAGAGTTAGAGGAAGAACTGTCGATTTTGCTTGATCTTTCCTTGACTTTAGATACCATGAACCATGGTATCCTCCTGGATCACCTCTGTGGGTTGGATATCAGAATCACAGTGTTATTGGAGTTTCAGTTGTACCTACAGGTTTGATTTCAGACAGTAACCTTGGGTGACTATTCCTTGAAGCTCTGGTAAGATTCCACAGGGTACCACCCTCTCCCCAATGTTGTTTCATCTCTATATCAATCCACAGGAAGTGGTCATTAAGAGACTTGGAGCCAAGTGTCATTAATTTGCTGATGACATGCAACATTATCTTCCTGTGACAACAGAATCAAGAGAGGCCATGCAAGTCATGCTTGTTTTCCATGTGCAGGACTGAGTGGCATATTCACACACACACACACACACACACACAGCATAAAAAAATGAAACAGCCACCTGCAGTTTGAAGTGATAGAGTCAGCGCAGAGCAACAATATATTGTTCTTTTGATCGTGTATCTTCGATCTCCATCTGAGAGTATTTTTGCCACACATGCACAGAATGAGCCGTTTTGGAAACCATTGGACTGCCAAATCAAGGACAGAGTTATGTAGCCCTCGAGTATAACAGGAATCTCTTCCACTAAATAAACACTTTGCAAATGCAAAGCTCTGTTCAATATCTTTGGTTAATGGAAGTGTAGCTATTGGTACAAAGAGGACAGCTGTGATGGCATACTTAAACTTTTGGATGACATAAACCTCTGAGGGATTGCAAATGCTTTAGAAGATAGGCTAAAAGTTCAATAAGATAATCAATAAAATGAAGTGCTAGGCAAATAACAACACAATTAAGTGGAACAATGACAAACATAAACACTGGAACATGAGAAAGGAGTATCAAATGCACAATGATGATAAATAGCTAGAGGATTCATAAAAAGCACATAGAGGTTGGAACAGTTGGACCAAATGGGATGTTCTGGCAGAAAAGGCATAGCAAGAAGCTGGTCTAATTATATCTCTTTCACACTAATGTCTCCAACACTCTGCTTTCGAGAATTTGTCTGTGCAATGAGCCTGTGGGACAAAGCAGATGTTCCTTTCGATCTGTATCTAGCCGCTACGTCTTTTTCCATGTTTACTCTAGAATCAGTGTGTGGACTCCACTCTAGACCTTAAATGCCAGAATGCCAATCCAGAATGCACCTATTCTAGAGTAAAAATGGGAGGAAAGCATAAGTGCTAGATAGAAATGTAAAATGGTGTTTGCTTTGGTTCTGTCCCAGTTAGATGTCCCAGGAAACTTACTGGAAAGATACAAAGGACATAGCTTTTCGACTGCTGTGTGCCCCTAGCACCTCGCATTTGATGGAATACTGCCACCAAAACATGGAGGCTTTATTTTGGCTTCTGTGTCTAATAGCAGCTGATAGACAAATCCTGCAAGAAATTAAATGTAAACATTTGCTCTCCCCTGACAACAAGACACAGGACAAGCCAGGAACCAACAAAACAAACCTTCTGTTTTGCAGAAAGGAAGGAAGGAAGGAAGGACAGATGAGAAGAGAATCATCATCACCCAGCTAGTGCAAGTCAGTTCAGCCTTGCTAAGTGGTCATGTGCTCATAACGCCATATCTGAGAAGGAGTCCAGCAACCATCACTCTGCAGGTGCCATGGAATCCTATGGGAGGCAGGAAGCTGCCTTCTAGCAGGCCAGACCACAGTGGAGCTCGGTGTCGTCTGTTCCGTGGAGAAGGGGTGAATCTCTTTCATCCCAAGCACAGAATTCCATGTTGGAGAACCTGCCAAGGTTCACCTTACAGGGGTGGGTGGCACCTAGAGGAAAGGGGTGTGGCCAAGGCACCCACAAAGCATTTGCTGAGTGGAAAGCTTTTGCTGCCCATCATGAAGGGGAAGGGGCCACAGCCCTCTGGGGAAATGCACAGGGTCAGATTAGAAGCCCAGCTGGGTCGGGGTTCGGCCCATGGCCTGCAGCTCGGCAGTCAGATTCTTGGCTGATGGGCCACAGCTCATCAGGGCTGCAGGTAGGAGTCCTTCCCAGCCCTACCTGGAGAGTCTGGGGCTGAAACACAAAGCACGCACTCCACTCTGGAGCCTAGGCCCTGACACCACCCGCCCTGCCGGTCAGCGTTCCCGGCTATTCATCCTCACACCAGTCTTCATTCTGCTACATCCATGTAACCTCCACATCATTTGTCATGTTTTGGCTCTCAGCTGACCATTCAGGTATGAAGTTAAACTGTGCACAGTACAATGGTCCAGGCACACAGGAAACTTTAATGCCCCCTTTAGCATAACACTGAAGTCTGATACTTTGAAATACAATCTCCCAGCTGTGAAGTACAAATAAAGCTCCTTCCTTCACTAAGCGGTACCAGCCCTGCAAGTGAACCACACACACAGAGTGAACAAACAGTATAGAATTTCTTCTCTCTTTTGTGCAGTGAACCCGGCAGTGTTTCAACTTACCTACTGCTGCCTCGCCTACCTACACCATCGGTGTGAGACACCATGTAAGGTGTCTCTTTCCTCCTGTTTTCCCTCTTGTGCTTTTTAAAAGTCACTGAGTGCAAAAAGAATTGGTAATCCATTTCACATTGCTATCCTATCCCAAACATCTCTGAGTACTGCAAGATTAAAATCAAATTGATGAATTGGTAGCACCTTCTTTAAGCAGACTGCCCAGACACAATCCCCCCCTCCACATTTCTCTATGATCTAAAAACACTTCAGAAATATTAAGCATCCCACTACTGTGGAGTAATTACAAAGTAGTTGGCGTCATTCCTCTGAACATGCCCTGATTAATATCCAATTAAATGGATCCTAGTTGATCTTGGAAGCAATGCATCAGGATGATTACACAGACTCCATTCAATATATTTCTTTTCTGTGCCTGAGTGATTAGAAAGTTTTCTGCATGCTTCTGAATAAACACTGAGCCCTCAAGTAGCATTACTGTGATTTTTTCTGAACAACTCAAATTTGGGGATCAAAGGAATACATTCAAACTTAAGTGAGTGGACTTCTGCTCATTCCACGAGGGTTTCCTCTCCCTCCCTACCCCTCCAGCTCCCCAAAGCTCCTACTCCTCTGGAGGAGATTTGGGGCTGCATTCCAGGCTGCAGATGAAAGGAGAAGTTTCTTCCCACCAGCATTATCTATTCTGCTGGGGGAAGAATATCACTCGATAAATCCCAAGGCACCTTCTAGAATTTCGGTGTGATCACCAGATAATGCTTCTGACCCAGGCCCCATTCAGGTGCTCTGAAACGCCATCTTCATTTTCATCACTTACAATTTGGGATGGGTAAGCAAGCAACATTCAAGATTGAAAAGACTCTCCAAATGTTGGTTTCCTATTCGTCCTGTGCACAGTTCCCATTCATGTTTGCAATCGTGATCTGCTCTGGACAAAGGAGGAAATCTGCATAAAGGAAGCAGAGATTGCAAATTTCCCTCCACTTTACACAAACTGGCTCCACAAACTAAAGTGGAGCTGATCCATTCTGCAGGGAAAATGTGTGCAAATCGAACAGGGGAATCTGCCCAAATCCACACAAGAATATATTGGGCAATTTATGCACCTCTTCTGCACACTCACACCTAGTGTAATGCTCAGGGAAGATTTTCATGCTTTACAGGTAAAAATCACATTTGTCTAAATCTCTACATCCCTGGACCAACAGAAAGACAAACAATTGGGTCCTGGATCAGACCAAGCCATAGTTTTCCTGGAAGCAAAGCTGAGAAAACTGAGGCTGTACTTTGGACATGTCATGAGAGGCAAGACTCATCTGAGAAAACTCTAATAGAAACATAGAAACAAAGCAAGACAGAAGGGGTCTCCCAGGCCATCTAGTCTGACCCCCTGCTCCAGTCAGCTCCGCTCATGTAATCCCCAACATGTGGTTGTCCAACCTTTCCTTGAATGCCCTCACTGATGGGGCCTCAGCCACCTCCCTTGGAAGACCATTCCATATCCTGGGGGTCCAAACTGTCCAGAAGTGCTTCCTGACATCCAACCTGAAGCCAGGTTCCTTGAGCTAAGGACAACCATGCTAAGGGAAGTAAAAGGCAGAAGACAAACAGGAAGACCAAATATGAGATGGATCCATAAAGGAAGCCACGTCTTTGAACTTGGAAGAGCTGAATGGAGCAGCCACGGATAGGGCATCTTGGCGGGCTTCCATTCATGGAGTCACCATAAGATGGAGGTGATTTGAGAGCACACAACTACCATGTTCTGCCCATGGAGAGTGACTTTCTGATGAGCAGAGCCTCTTGTATACATGGAAGCCCTTCATGAGATTTTGAAAACTGTTCATAGAACAGAACAAGAATATGTTTCACCTAAACGGTGGCGATGCAGACTTTGGTGTCAGAGTGTGCCTGTTATGCAGCAGCATCTTTCAGAAGGTGGCAAGGAATCCTGGCTCAGCTAGGAAGTTCATTTAGTACACTTGAACAAATTGCCCTCTCTTTAGCCCAATTGGCTTCATAGGGTTATCATGGGGGGGAATGGGGAGAACAACGTATACTGTCTTGAGTTCCTTGGAAGAGAAGCAGGCTGAACATGTAATAGATGGATCAAAAGATAAAACTATATGGAACAACAGTGGAGTAGTGCTAAATTGGGAAGAGTAAGTGCACAGCATGACAGTCCCCCATAGCTTCCCTGCAAGAAGCATTCAAACACTTCGATAGTGGCATTGATCCAACTCAGTTCTAGCAGATTTCATTTCCACTGGGAGAAAGTCCTTTACAGCTCGTGAGTCTTAATGGACCAGTCCAACCAGGCCACCCCGAAAGATGAGGCATTACAACAGGGAACAAGCTATCATAGAGAACATTCTGAGAAAGTTCATTTCCCCCAGCCACTGGGAGCGATGCAGCCAAACTAAGGGGGAGCAGGGCATTCTGGGAGGGGGGCTGCTGGCATCCGCATCCCTGCTAATCAGGAAGTGTCAGGGCTATTGCCCTGCAGTGCATGGCCACCGCTATGCTGCTGTTCTTAGGCAGAAGCAAGGACCACTGGCATAATCTGGTGCACTTAATAGACAAGTTAACTGGCCCAATAGGGCAAAGCCATCTGCCTGTCATTCTCAATATTTTTCTTTAGCATCAAATTTAGCAGCTCACCAAAGCAATGGAGCTTCTGGTTTGCATCACGTCCAACAGTCTGACTGTCCATGCATTTGATATTGGTCCAATACGCTATTCGTTGGCTTAGTCCAATCTAGTCCACATTTTACAGGGAGGGTGAAGGCACTGAATCGCCCCACCCAATCTGCAGCCCCACAAGCACACACAGGAAGGGGACGGAATGGATCCAAGTAGATGCTCTTACCATATTTGTCTCCGTCTTCTCCTTTGGCACTGATCCGTCTCCCCAGCACTTGGATATGTTTCCCACTCGTTCTGCTGTACAGCTGATAGAGTCGGAGCTGCTTCCGGCTTACGTCATCTCGTGCACGTGTTTGGTTTTCCACGTGTATCCGAAAATCCACATTTTCTTCAGCGACAAACATCTAATTTTAAAAAGGGATGGGGGGAAGCAATCAGTGACCCAAGGCAAAGATGCTAAATAGCTCTACACATATCACTTGCACTCAGAAGCTTGTTCACAACATATTTATTCCATGGAGATACTCGGTGGAGTTCCAAAAGTTAGTTTATGCAATCAGAGGCAGGGATGCTCCAGGTCTTCTACCCAGCCCACCTCACTTGGCCCTGACTTCACCTACCAGAGCTTCTTGTCTGCAGGGATGGAGGCAAAGGTCAGCATGGACCAGACACCAGGAGGGGTGCATTAACAAGAGCTCCCCATGACACCCTGCTTGTTCACCCACCTTTCACTCTGGCCCAAAGAACAATGGGGGGGGGGCAGAGGAGTGAGGTTGAGCCTACTGCTTACCAGCTTACCAGAGATTAAGCTACTGCTTACCAGAGATTAAGCAATCTCTCTTCGACAAGCAAGCTTGTGGCGCTAATGCTGAGAAAGTGAACGAGAAGCAATGGCAGCTGGTGACCATGGTGGTGAGAAGGTGGGCTCCCTGAAGGGAGGGCCCAAGAACCCCCCAAACCTGGAGCTAGCACTGCCCATCTGTCTCACCACCACTCTGCCCATGGGAGAAACTCGTGGGCTGTGATAGTGCCCTGTTCAGAGGCAGGGAACCCCAATTATCAGATTATGAACATAAAGCACAAAAGGAAACTTCTGCCGCCGTGCACTGCTTCAGAAAGGAAATGGCTTTTGGCCCTACTCTTGGAAGCAGAGTGCTGCAGTGGAGACACCAAGTGTTTCCAAGGCCATGACCTACACGCAGACAATGTATGGAACCAGCCCCAACCTCAAAGCACCGACCCCCATCCAAAACTTCAGGATCAAGGTCTTCCCAAATGATTTTCCCTTCTAAACTATCATTCTGCTCATGATTCAGTCCAATCAAGTGTATGCACTAGACAGGCATGCATTTAGTTGTGCTTCATGCCCTAACACTAAAATGACTTTTCGTTTTAATTATTGCATGAACCAATGCTAAACAAAAAAACAAACAAAATTCAGTTTGAGTAGCTGTTCCCAGGAGGCTGCATGCCATGAAACCAGGATGCAAAAGTATGGAACAATTTTAAGGCACAGAGGAGGTGAGGGGGACAGGGAAGGACACGAATCGCAATGCCTACAGTTCTTGCTCACCAGTTCAGCAAATGTAACCCCGAAAAAGTTGCCACTACAAAACGTATTAGTCCAGGGACCTGTTGCTTTGAGCTCCTGCCTGAAGCTGCTTCTGAACACAGGGCATGGCAGAGTCTTCTGTCCAGTGTTGCTTCCCAGATCCTAGTCCCATTGCAAACACATCCATTGCAGGCTTCCTTTACCCTTTGTTTCTGCATTTAATCTCTCCCTCCTGAGTTTTACTGAGGGATTAATTTATGATTCTGACCTACAGTGTTCATGTTAAGCTTCCCTTCATCCTGCTGGACATCTTTCTTCTTCAGCCTTTCTTCCTCAGCCTTCCTCTTGCTTCACTGAGGGTGCTCCTGAAGGTTTGGCCTCCACTGCTAGGCTTCTCCATGCCACCCTCTGCCTTGGGGTACAGAATGTCCTGCCCAGTCCAGAGTGAGCCTTTCAGCTCCTACCATGCCTCCTTCCTTTCTGCTCCCAGCTCCGCCCACCCAAATGGTGGCGATGCCCATCACTCCCCACTCTCCTGCCCCATCTTCTCTCACATTCTTGTGCACTGGCGCCACCTCCCACCAGTCCCCGCCAGTCTCACTGGAACACCTACTGCAAGCTGAAGAAGAGAAGAGGAGCTGTGCTGCATCACACGAGGTCCTTCTAGTCCGGGGTTTCCAGCCACCTGCCCTATGGAAAGACACTGCCAGGACAGGAGTGCAACAGCACACTCCTGCCCATGTTCTCCATCAACTGCCTCTGATCCACGAGATACCATTTGGCCACCAGAACTAGTAACCACCAATAGTCTTCTCTATGGATTTTTAAAGCCCAAAGCAATGAGGGAATGAACACCATAGCTTAACTACCTACTGCATGAGGAAGTACTTCCACGGCTGTTGTCTGAGGCAATGCATCTTCTACCCACCTCTGCTCCTCTGCCCATGGTCCTCTCTTCTTCCTGAGGGACACACTCCAGAAGTTGCTGACCAGTCTTTCGCACTCTGCCATTTTGTCTCCCAAACTGAGCCCAGCTCAGACAGACCTGCAGGCCGTCACCACATTGTGCATGGAACATTCCTGTGCAAGATCCCATTATCTTCGTCGCTCTGGGTCCCAGGGCAACCTTGAGCAATTCTCAGCATGCAGTGGCCCAGTAGTACCTGAGCTGCCTGCCAGCCAGCCTGCCGCCTCTCCTTCCTCACCCGCTGCTTCTGTGCCCACACACAGCCACCCTTTTCAGTGACAGAGAGTGCAGAGGCAGTTTCTGGGGCCACACACCACTGCTGTCCACCTCCGTCAAGAGCCACTGGGAGGGCCTGCTCTGGAATATGCTCACCTGCTTGAGAACCCATTCTGAACAGGGGTGTTCAGAATGCATCAAGGAAATGTATTCCTCTGCATCAAGGAAATAAATACCGAACCAACATGCCACTTCAGTGGGAGAAAAAATGAGAGCAAGCCATATGCCCTCAAGCTGATGCACCCACTTGGAAGAGAGGGATTGGCCACTGTGGGCTGACTTGTAGGTCTGGTCATTGTGACCCCTTGTTGAGGTTGCCCACCTGAAGGGGAGGGGCTGGCCATTATGACTCTGTGCTGCTGCCACACTCCTGAAGGACTAACCATGTGAGCCCTGACAGATGCTACCTTCCTGAAGGGGAGGGGCTGGCCTTTGTGACTTCATCCTCATACTGACCAACTGAAAGGCAGGGGCTGGCATTGTGACTTCACCCTGAAGTTGCGCACCTGGAAGACTGGCCATTATGACCTTGTGCTGATGCAGCCTACTTGAAGGACTGGCCATGGTGACTCCCTGGAGATGCCAACCTTCTGAAGAGAAGATACTAGCCATTGTGACCCCCTCTTGAGGCCACACACCTGTTAGACTGGCCATTGTGACCCTGTGCAGATATCACTTACCTGTAGGTGAGGGACTGGCCACTCTGACTCCATGAGAAGGCAGCCCACTTGAAGGACCAACCATGATGATGCTTTGGGATGCTGCCCACCTGAAAGGGGGGGGTGGCCATTGTTATCTCATGCAGATACTGCCTTCCTGGAGGACTGGCCATTGCGACTCTGTGCTGTCGCCACACTACTGAAGGACTGGCCACTGCAACCCCTTGCAGATGCTATCTTCCTGAAGGGGAGGGGCTGGCCATTGTGACCTCCTGCTGATGCTGAGCAACCGGAGGGCGGGGGCTTACCACTGTGACCTCATCCTGATGTTGCACACCTGGAAGACTGGCCATTATGACCTCATGCTGATGCAGCCTACTGGCCATGGTGACTTACTGGGGATTCTGCCCATCTGAAGGGAAGAGACTAGCCATCGTGGCCCCCTGCTGATGGTGCCCACTTGAACAGGAGGGACTGGCCCTTGTGACCCTGGGCAAATGTTACCAACTTGAAGGACTGGTCATTGTGACCCTCTGCTGAGGCCGCCCACCTGAACGGGAGGACCTGGCCATTGTGATCTCATGCAGATGCTGCCTTTTTGAAGGACTGGCCTTTATGATTCTGTGCTGTTGCCACACTCCTGAAGGACTAACCACTGTGACGCTACCTCCCTGAAGGGGAGGGATTGGCCATTGTGACCTCATCCAGATGTTGCTTACCTGAAAGACTGGTCACTCTCTAATGCTAATGAAGCCTACTTGAAGGACTAACCATGATGACTCCCTGGAGATGTTGCCCACCTGAAGTGGAGAGATATGTCATCACAGCTTGCCTGCTTGCCTGAAGCAGAGAGACTGGCTCTTGTGAACTTCCTGAAAGACAGAATCCCATACCCCACCTGAGGGAGAGAGATTGTCATCCCAGGATTTCTCTGCAAGAGGAAGACTCCTTGACACCTGTGCCCAACCTTACTCATGGGAATGGTATACTTTCCACCATGGACTGGCCAGGGCTTTCTCAGTTTGCTCTCTTCCTCTCTCAATCCCCACTTGCAGCTTCCAGTGACAAAATTCCTCTGTGCCTTGCCTGCCTACTGCCTGTCAGTCATTTCTCTCAGGAATGAGCATCACTAAAAGGTTTGTAGCCATCATTTGAGGATGCAAAATCCACCCAGAACCCTTAATCCTAAGTGGCAACACCCAGATTTGTTTGTATGTTTGTTTGTTTGTTTGTTTGTTTTCTTTCACCAAATGCAACCAAAGGGCGTGCAGTCTGATCAGAATACCAATACAGGGGGTGAGCATCTTAACCCTTCTTTTGCTTTGGCAGTCTTTCTACTAAAAATCACACACACACATACCCAACTGCTTTCCCCACTGAGAAGAAAAGATAAAACTGTATGTGAGTGGCACATGCCGTTTGCAGTTTGGATCAGGAATTTGTTCTCTAGCAATATAGAACTATGAGGTACCCATACAAATAACAGTAGGTGATATGGTGGTACAATCCTATACATGTTTACCTGGAGGTAGGTCCACTGAAAGCAATGGTGCTTATTCCCAGGCCACTGTGCAAAGGATTGCTGCTTAAAATGTTCATCTGGAGGGACAAATAAATTCCCTTTTTAGCAATGGCAATGGTGGTGAAAGGGCCCTCCAGGAGCTGAGTTAGCCCTATGCTCACTGATAGAACTACATCTTCAACTACAGCACATCCCCCTCCCTGCAACTCCCCCATGCTTCCACAAATCTGCTCCACAAATAACCCTCCAGAGCAGCTTTTTAGGGGCACAGAGGCTGAAAAGCAAAGGAGAGCACCAAGCAGCTCTATCACACAACAGTGATGTCATCCATCATGATCTACATAGATTTCTAAACCCTAAGACCTTTAAAGGTTCGGTGTCACTTTCAAGATGTCACATCACACTTTTTTCCATACCAGCCATTTTCCCCAAGTCGTTCTCATACATTATTCTGAAGTCACCAATGCATAGATTAAGGATCATTCCAATTAGGCATGAGGTTTTGGTATCATTGGAGGAATGAATTGCATGCACAATTCACATCTGTGGACCACACACATTGTCCTGGCCAACTTTATCATGCACAACCTGAAGCAGACAGCATGGAGTGATACAGGGCTTCATGTGGGAGGTTCTCTTGTTATGTCCAAAAGAATTAATGCTACGTTTTCTTTACTTTTAGTAATTGGTTTCCTTGCTTGATTTCCCACTCTGTCTTGATTATCATGCCTCTGGTCAGGTACTGCCAGGACAATTTTCAGCGATCCAAAAGAGAATTGGCCACCAGTGCACAAGGAAGGCTGGACTTTATTAAGAGGGACAAATAGCCCAGGCCTGCAAACACAGGAGTTTCCTGCAGTCAAAGGAATCAGCCGGTGTGAGTCCCTCACAAAGAGCCAACCCTTCCAGTGTTGCTCCAAGTTTTAATGTTGCAACCTTTATCATCACAGAGGGAAGACCAAAAATGCATCCCAGGAACCACAACAGCACCCTTTCCCAACCCTGTAGTCTCCAAATGTGTGTGAAGTCCAGTTCCCATCATGCCCAGTCATTGGTCATTGGCCATGCTGGAGCTGCAGTTTGACAGTTCTGTAGGCCAGCGATTTGGAAAAGGTATTTGTAGAGGAATAAAGGTTAAATTATCTTTCCCAAGAGGCATAGGTGGTAAATTTGGGGGTTTCATGGAGCATTTCTGAGCCTTACACAGTGAGGGTAGAATAAGCATCCCACAAACTGGCTAGACCTGGTTTATTTCTCACCTGTGCCTCTATCTTTCCCCAGGGGAAGAGAAACATCCGAGAAGGGCTACTTTGAGAGGCCAGAAGACTGGCATGACAATTATTAAGGAGTCTCTCCTCCTTTCTACTTGGGGAAGTGGGTGGGAAAACATGTCTACAAGACTTCTTCGCCCCACCCTTTTGGGTAGCCATCATGTTCCATCGCACTTGAGACTGAAACCTACACTGCAGAAGAAAAGCCAAAACACGTGTTGGCGGGGGCGAGGGGGTCTCTCTGCTTGGAATGAAGCCCAAATGCTGAACCAAAGCAGTCCACTTTGGAGGCATTCAGACTTTGCTCAATG
This sequence comes from Varanus salvator macromaculatus, assembly GCA_023646645.1. Classification (NCBI taxonomy): domain Eukaryota; kingdom Metazoa; phylum Chordata; class Lepidosauria; order Squamata; family Varanidae; genus Varanus; species Varanus salvator. Next base: position 2,751,390 of record JAIXND010000798.1, read on the forward strand.
CAAAGTGGTCCCTCCTTTCACAGCCTTCCCTCCTAGGATGAGATGAATTTCTATTTAAGAGAAATGAGATTAATTTCTACTTCAATTTTACTAAGTATCTCTACATTAGCATCTCTCTCTCTCTCTCTCTCTCCACACACACATATACATCTAAATTAACACATGCAAATTTTATGCAAATCCCCCCCCCCATTGATGTGCAATAGTTTGGTACTTTGCAATGATGAGGAGCATAAGGATGAGAAGGAGAAGGGTATTTTATTGGCCTCCTCAAATCAAGTGGAAAACAGAACACAAGTAAGAGTAAAACGAATTGCCCCCCATGCAAGGCATTTACCAAAACAATTATGGCTGCAAGTGTGCAAGTGTATCAACAGATTTTAGGAATTCTTTAAAGAAATTTTTTAAAGGAAATGCATTTGCAAGTATTAGAGACATAGAAACATAGAAACATAGAAAAAGAGCGAGTCAGAAGGGGCCTCCCGGGCCATCTAGTCTGACCTCCGGCACCAGCCGGCTCCGCTCATGACATGCCCACCAAGTGCATGTCCAGCCTGTCTTTGAACACCCTCACCGATGGGGCCTCAACGACCTCCCGTGGAAGCCCATTCCACGCCCTCGGGGTCCTAACTGTCAGGAAGTGCTTCCTGGCATCCAAATTGAACCTTGGCTCCCTGAGCTTTGCTCCATTGGAGCGCGTCCTGCCTTCCTCTGCAGGGGAGAACAGGCCTCTCCCCATCTCCATGTGACACCCCCTCACATATCTGTATGTTGCCAACATATCCCCTCTGAGTCTCCTCTTCTCCAAGCTGAAGAGACCCAGTTCCCTCAGTCTTGCCTCATACGGCATCCCCTCCAAACCAGCCACCATCCTTGTGGCCCTACGCTGCACTGACTCCAACCTGGCTATGTCCTTTCTGTAATGGGGGGCCCAAAACTGAACACAATACTCCAGTTGTGGGCGCACCAGAGTCATGTAGAGTGGTAGTAATACCTCTCTTGATCTAGAAGCCACACTTCTGGCTATGCAGCCAAGGGTGGCATTCGCCCTCTTGACCACCGCATCACACTGCTGACTCATGTTTAGCCTGCGGTCAACCAGTACCCCAAGGTCCCTTTCACAAGTGCTGCTCTCCAGCCACTTGTCACCTAACCTGTACTTATGACAGCTATTCTTATGCCCCAAGTGCAAGACCTTGCACTTATCCACATTGAACGCCATCCTGTTGTCTCCTGCCCACTTCCATAGTCTGTCCAGATCCTTTTGGATCTGGTGTATCTGCTCCTCAGTTGTGGCCACTGCTCCAGTTTTAGTGTCGTCTGCGAATTTGATCAGCAGACTGTTCACCCCTTCTTCCATGTCGTTAATGAAAAGATTAAACAGGATCGGCCCCAGGACAGAGCCCTGGGGGACCCCGCTTGTCACTGGCTGCCATCCCGACGATTCCCCGCTAATGGTTACCTTCTGCTTTCGGTCAGTCAACCATGCCCTAATCCACCGGACAGTGCTTTGGTCTATCCCAAAACTCCTCAGTTTCTCCACCAGGATATCATGGGGCACTTTGTCAAAGGCCTTGCTGAAATCCAGGTATACCACATCCACTGCATCCCCTCCATCTAGCCATCTTGAAACCTTGTCATAGAATTCCACAAGGTTTGTCTGGCAGGACCTGTTTTTGCGGAAGCCGTGTTGTGTGGCTGTCAGCCTCCCTTCCCTATCTAGCATCACTAGATCTCTCTCTATTATGAGCCTTTCCATTGTTTTTCCTACAATGGACGTAAGGCTAACCGGTCTATAATTCCCCATGTCCTTCCTACTACCCTTTTTGAAAATTGGGACCACCGATGCCACCCTCCAGTCCTCTGGAACTTCACCCGTTCTCCACGAGGCCTCAAAAATGGAGGCCAGCGTGCGTGAGAGAACCCCTGCCAACTCTCGAAGTACTCTCGGGTGTAACCCGTCAGGGCCTGGCGCCTTTGTAATGTCCAATGCCCTGAGGAGCCCCTCGACTTCAAGGGGGGTGACTCTAATCTCTGCCCCTAAGTCCCCAGCCTCATCTAATCTCCTATACGGATATCCCCCATCCTGCTTTGGGGAGAACACAGAGGCAAAATAGTCATTTAGCATCTGTGCCTGTTCCCTCATGTCAGTCACTGGATCTCCTTCCTCCTTATGTAGTGGTCCCACCACTTGTCTCCCCTTCCTTTTCCTATTTACATGCTGAAAGAAGCCCTTTTTGTTGCTCTTGATATTCTTGGCAAGTCTCAGCTCGTAATCAGCCTTAGCCTTGCGAAGAATCCTTCTGCAACGGGCCTCCTCCTCCCGGTATACCCTTTTGTCTATTTCCCCCAGTACCCATTTCCTATGGAGGCTCCTCTTTTGTCTAATCCCCCTAACCACCTCCTTTCGCATCCATGGTGGCACTCTCCTCCGCCTCCCCACCTTACTGACTAGAGGTATCGTCAGGGCTTGCGCCTGCAAAACCTCCCTTTTGAGTGCCATCCAGCCCTCCTCAACTCGCTTACCTTCCAGTAACCTATCCCAGGAGACTTTCCCCAGTCTGGCCTGCAGTTGGCCAAAGTTGGCCCTCTTGAAGTCCCAGCTTCTAGTGCTCGCCCTGCTGCACGGCCCCAGTCCCCTGATCTGAAAGCAAAGGATGGAGTGATCACTCGCATCCGGAGCTCCCCTAATCTGTACTTCATCTATCAGCTCCTCCCTATTGGTCAAGACCAAGTCCAGGATGTTTCCCCCCCCTCGTTGTTCTTCCATTTAAGGCTCCATTCCCTTTGTTGCAGCGAAAACATTTTTTCCTTTTTTTTTTTTACCTTCCAGCTACTGAACCAACCTCATAGTAATTATTTCCTTCATGACCTTTCAAACATATAAAATAATCTTGGCAACGTCAACAAGAAATATCTAAGATGTTTCTTTCCCAGGTCTGGAAAGAAAGCTAATCACTATTTTGCTTCCATGGTTTTGGCAAATTTCCACTTTGCCAATTAGAAAACTTGCAAGGCCACCTCCAGAGCAAGGTTGTTTTTTTTAGACACACCATTATATGGTGTCGTTTCCTTTTCTGGTCTCCCTTGACTGCAGAGTCCTTCAGCAGCTAAGCTGTTAGCTTAGGGTTATAGCTTGGAGCAGGACTAGGGCCAAAGCATCCCTTTCCTTGCAAGCAATGCCACCCTGGGCATGTTCAAACAACACCCTTCAGAATTCAGGCAGGATCCCAAATGATGGTTATAACAGCTTGGCAGCCTGTGTGATCAAGGGGGACCACTTTTAACATGGCAGACATGGGTTATTTCTGACTGAACCACTATGCATTCAACTCATGCCTCCAAATGATCACAGTCTTAATTTTATCTTGGGTATTTGCTGATTCTGGGTACTAGAATATCACCACACAGTGAACAATCTCTAACTTGATTTCTGTGAATGTGGAAACCATCTTGTTAGTTGGCACTTCAGCTGATTTCATAGCTATGACCATCTTGCATTATTGCACTCGACTGTCTCCAAAGCAGTGCCTTCCAGATGATTTGGGTTACAACTCCCAGTACACCTGGCCATTGGCTAGTGAGAGTTCATGTCAAAACATCTGGAGGGCACCATCTTGGAGAAGACAGATTTAAACTGAAGAGATGGGAAATGGGAATTTTATATCATTGGACAGGGAAACACTTAGGCACAGGGCTGAGTTTGCCTTGAGCTTTCCCCCTCCAATTTGTACCTTCACAGCAGGCCGGGAAAGAGTCAGGTAGTCATCCCAGACCCAGGCTTGCTCACTTCACACACATTCCCAGGGTCGTGGGTCCATGCCACGAGGATGCAGCTCCTACACCTGTGTGTGTCCAAGTGGTCAATGCCAAGCCAAGTGGGGTGAATAAGGTGTGTCCAGAGGCAGGAGCACAGCTCAGAGCAGGCAAGGTTGGGTTCCAAAAAAGCAGACCAAAGAGGCCCAACGGCATGTATACAGTCACAACCTGGCAGAACATCAGGCACCTGACCAGGTAAACGGAAAACAGGGACTACAGGCAGGAGCAAGGCCAAAGTCAAGGAGGGGTCAAGATCCAAGATGCAGGAATCCAAGCACAGCCCACATGCTCCAGACAGACAGAAGCTCTGGGGCCTGAGCCTCATATGGCTTGGCCATAAAGTTGTCTGTCCCTGATGGAAACCCTGGTTCAGCACCCACAGAAGCAAGTGAGGGAAGAAGGGAAGAAGCAGATCTTTGCCTGCAAACAAAAGGCACACACATTCTGCACAGCACTTTCTTCAGAAAACACTGGGGGCACAAAAGCACCACTTCCATTATCTGGAAACCACTATATCGGCAAAGCCTTTCCATGTGTCCAATGTATGCCATTTAACTGGAATATCTCACATAAAATCAAATAGGTTGACCAGGAATAACCCCACCAAAGTACAACCTAAGGGTGGCCAGCAGGTGAATCTCTAGATATTCTGGATGTCAGCACCCAGAACCCATGGCCTGTATGGCCAGTGGCCAGGAGTGCTGGGAGCCCAAGTTCAAAACAATTAAAGATCTACTTTCTGCCCATCCCGAGATAGTCTCTAAGCCTTTGCTTTCCCTCCCAGCATACAGATTCCTCAGGGAGGGCCTGTACCATGGCATGACATGCTCAGCTCAGAGATGTGTTGCAGCCAAGTCAGGGTACAACCCAGTGCCCCCAGCCTCCTTGCAGGTAAACCTCTGGATGTGAAGGCTGAGACGCATCCACGGCATGAAGCACGGTGTGATGGGGTGCTCTTTGCTGCTGTACCTCCCACCCTGAATGTCCTCTAGATGGCCATTCTGAGCCCTGCAGAGAAAGTGCTGTGGAGGGGAGGGAAGCCAGCCGAGGCGCTGCTGGAGATGGCACAAGGAGCTGGCCCCAGCCACCTCCCCCACATTCCCCAGCACACACCCCTTCCTCCTCTCCAGGACCAGTCCATGACCTTGGAGAGGGAGCTGGCATGGCCACAGGACCTTGGAATGGGGTCTCCAGATAGTCCTATGATGTCTGCTCCCCCAGGCATTGTCAGGAGAGCACAGGATGGTGCCCTAAGCTTATTATAGTCTGTCTCACAAAGCAAGTGACCTAACAAAAGCTCAGCTTTCTAGAGTCAGTTGTTTGCTGTGCTAATGCCATCCCCTTGTAGTCAAGTTGGCACTCTGCATATCAGTGTCATCCAACTTCGAGATTTCTCATCGGTGTTGATGGGTTCTGAATCTATTCAGAGCCAATGTGGAATCTAATTTGAGTTGCTCTGCAACATAATTGATTGAAGTGCTCTGGGGTAAATGAAATTCAATGATGTTCCTTTGAAAAGTCTTTGTTAATGCAGCCTAAGTAAAAAGCACTTAGGGGGCGAAGCTGAAATTGAACAGGAAGGAAAGGTTGACTATTGGGTCAAACCTCCCTCTGGCTGCCAGAATGCTGAAATATGAGATGGGACAGAAGCAGAAGGGCACCCTGGAGTACGAGGAGGTGATGGATCCCAGTAAGAAGTGGAACAGTGTTCAGAACTCGCGGTGTCATTCCAGCACTTGCTTCACTTTCTCACAGTGGACCAAGAGCATGTTTTGAAATGCCAGCAATTTAAGAAATGCTGGGAATGTAGTCAGTCCTCCCATCCCAAGCTGTTCATAGAGTCATTTCCTTGATAGCAGAAGGCAAGTGCTGATAGCTGCAGTGTTCAGCCACAGCATCTGGCTCCTACTCTTTATAAACCTTCTATCTATCTATCTATCTATCTATCTATCTATCTATCTATCTATCTTTCTAACTACCTACCTACCTACCTATCTTGATTTCTCTGACACTGTGAACCCACTGAGCTATGCTGTTTCTTTTGCACCAGCTCCCTCCAAATAGTCAATGAATCCAGCACTGCCCATTAGCCCTGACACAGAGGGTGCTTTCCAGAGAAGCTTTCCTTGTGCAATTGCCCTGCCTCCTTTGCAAAAATTCAGAGATCCAGATGACTTCGTCTTCCTCTGGAAACCCCCTCAGCTTTTCCCAGCACTGCTTCTGGTTTTCCTAGAGAAAAAGACCCCCACAGATGGGGAAGATGCTTGGCAGTGCTAGGAGGCATCTGTCTCAAGCCAGACAGCAGGGCAGGCAAGCCATCACAGGATTATGTTGCCACATAAACCATGGCTTTTGCTCCATTCCAGAGATGCCTGTTAGGCTGCAGCCTTGCACCCCTGGGCTCCACAGTTTTCTGGGCCAGGCTGAGGCACCTGCCAAGCTATTTTCTCCCTCAGAAAATAAATGGATCTAACTCTCCATCTGCGTGCATGAAGGAGCAGCCCTCTGCCCTGAAATGGCCGGGGTCAACTAGAATTCTGCCACCACCAAGGAGCCTTAATGCAACCATGTCCTTGGCTGGGGTTGGGCTTCTACCCCACTCCAAGCAAACTGGGGCAGGGAGGATTTTTCCTTCCCTGTTGCACAGAATGGAGCATGCCCTCCCTCATTTTAATAGGGTATGGAAAAGCCCCCCTGCTGAAAAATGGCTGGAAGTGACACAAATCAGGGGCCTTTCCCCACCCTCCCACTGGTTCTCAGCAAGGAAGTTCCTCTGTTCCCAGCTGGTGTTCATTGTTCCATTCATTTGCAAGGCCTGGAGGGAGAAAGAGAAAACTGGCAGGGGAAGAGAAGCCACAGACAGAAATTGGCAGACCTCTGGTACTTTACGGGGGGCAATGAAAGCTGCATGCAGCCACCATGCATGTGTGCCACCGAAAATGGCAGTGGCGCATCTTCTCTCCTATCCCAGCACTCCATACCATGAGTGGTTCCAGATGGAGGGAGTCCTGGCACAGCTAATCCAAAGCTGGGTACAATTCTGCCTTTGCACTTTCCTGCATAAGGCAGTGATTGTGTGCTCATGATTCCCTGTGCATGGCTGCTTATGGGTTCTTTTGGTGACACCATGATCCTCCAGTTTCACTTCTCTATTTTAAAAACAGGTTTCTGTGGGTTTGGTTTGGTTTGGTTTAGGTCAAAACAAGATGCACTATTATTTCTGAATGCGAAAGAAAAGGTATTTTCCCACTTGTGTCATTGCAATATTCTGCCTAGAGGTTATGCAAGAATAAAGGAGGAAAGCAAAAGCTCTGTGTACTTCTCCGGTCTCAGTTCTGTGGCAAAACTGAAAATAGATACAGCCTCATGTAGAAAAGCAGTGTTTCTTCATGATGGATCTTCCAGAATAAACGTTGGAAGAAGGGGTGAGAAAACATGGGTGGCCACAAGCAGAAGACAGCAATGTCATGCGCCTCTCATGGAATTCTGCAACTGCGTCTGGGCAGTGGCGCTGTCAAGGCCTCCTCTGGGATCTGCTGTCTCCCACCAACCCACCAGCTGCTCATGTCCAGGGGAAGGCCAGGAAGCAGCAATGCCCCACGAGGTCAAAACACACCAACCTCTTCTAGAAGGTCAGGAAGGAGACCTAAAGGGGACACACCATTTTCATCCATTTGGCTGTGGCTGCTTGATTTTTCTGAGTGGTGGAGAGATAATTGCTTTTTCTGCCTTGGGACGAAACTGGTGGGCATTTGGCACATTTTACAAGATTTGTACATGATGAAAATAACTTAATAAATTAACTTTAATTTAAACATACTGAAGACTTTCTGTTTAGGCTGTTGACACTTTACACTGACCCCAGTAAAGCATATAAGAGAATGTTAATTATTGGGTGAATTAGAAATATCATTACACAAATAAATGAAGATTTGTGTTTATTTAGTTATTTGCAAATTTAAGGTGGTGTGCACAATGAAAACAGGCCTTAGTGCTTTTGCTGCTTGAAGTACTGTGGGCAGAAAATGCTCATGTATATTCATTTAATTGCTTTGAGGCATTTAAACAGTCCTGATCTTACCTCTAATTCTGCAGCCACTGAACAGTTTTTAACCATTGAATGTGTGTGTGTTTTAAACCATTAACTGTTTCTAGCCATTTGTCTGATTTGTGCACTCTACTCCTGAGCGCACACAGAGTTCCTTGGTACATGGGCTGCCCATGTATTTGCCTCCAGGAATTCCAGGCACATGCATGCAAAGTAATGCATTTTCAGATCGCTTCCCCTTCCACCAATAACATTAATGACAAGGGATGTACAGATTTTATTAAATCCATTTCATTTTGTGCTTCACAGATTGCTGAGCACCTTTCATTTCATCAGTTTTTTCCCACTTTCCACAAGTGCACATTAACACAAATCTGCCTTTGCACAAATCCTCCCAATGCAAATTTGCACACTTCACAGTATAAGGAGAAATGTGAATTTTGGATGATTTTTTAGTTTTCATATTTTTGGACAATTCAACTTTTCTACAATTCCCAAAAGGAGGTATTTGTTTGTGAAGTCGGCAAGCCTGCAGAATCCACAGGGCTGAATTCATATACACCTGATATCATTTGAATCCATTGCCAATTTTGTGGACATCCCTAGGAAAGACCTTATCCTGCCTGACAGGGCAGTTTGTGTGGGTGGCCCAGTAGGATTCTTGTGTCTGGACTAGAACAATGGTTCTTCCCAAAGCGATTCTTACAGTAATCATAAATCTGCCAAGATCCATCAATAGTTTTGTTGCAATTTTTCCCATGGTCATTAAGCGTTATCACTCATACTCACCCCCTACACGTTCTGTACATGTACTGTATTTTCATTCTCTCATTAGATATTGAGGTCAACATTCACTCTTTAATGTAGGTGTTCCACAACCATATTGCTGATACACTAAGAATTATCCCAAACAAATGTCTTTGTTTCTTGTTACACTTCCAGTGCTTTGAGCCTTTTTCCCATGCTATACCATGAAGTAACATTCATTTCTGCAAGTCCTGAATAGGAGCAAATGTAATGGACAGTCACGTGAATCCCTTAGTAATACATGGGGCAGCTGAAATGCAGAATTCCAGAAAACCTCAATTATTTTAACAGTGTTGTTATACTGAGGGATAACTATATTTTTATTAATACTATTACTATTATGTTACACTTATATCCTACCTGTCTTTCCCTTGCAAGGCAGCTTTCAAGTTTCTCTTCCTGTCCATTTATCCTTCTAACAACAACCCTGTGCAGCAGGTTAGGCTGAGAGGCTGTGTCTGGCCCAAAGCCACCCGGTGGGCTTCATGGCTGAGTGGGGCCTAGAATCCTGACCTCCTGGGTCCCCATCCAGCAAAAATGACAGCAGTGAGCCTCCGTATAACATAGGAATAGAGAACTTCTTTCAGCCCAACAGCCAGATTCAGCTTTAGAAAAGTTCTCAGGGGCTGCATTCCAGCAGTGGAGAGGGGAAAGGGCAAAAGCAGGTAGGACTCAAATTCCAAAGCTATATGAAATGCCAGCATATTTTAGCTGGCTTGCTTGTTTATCTATTTGCTAAATATATGCCTCATCAATAAATGTCTCTAGGCATTTTCAAATAATGATGTCAGAAATAAATCACAATGGACTTAACAATAGTAAAATTAATTAAAATGTCAATACAGTATAAAATAGAATAGGAAATAAATGTAGAAGATAAATCTGCATTGCAGGAACTAGGATAATAAAACCCAAGTAAACTAAAATAATAAAAAGGACTCTATCTAACAGCCTCCTGGTGCTGTAGGAAGGAGGTCTATAAGATCATTTGGGGGCCCATCTCTGAGACTTGGAATTCTTGGAGCTGGAAAGCCTGCCCGCCCCCCCACACACACACACACAAACCAACTGGAAGAACCACACCAATCAGTGTGAATGCTCCTTGGAAAGGAAACAAAATGGGCATGTCGGGCAGGGAGGGAAGGAGACTGGGACCTCTGTTCCTACTGGCATTCTGGCCTATCTCTCCTTTCCTCTTCAGAGCTTTATCCAGGCAATGTTATCTAGATAAAATCAGGTCGTGAGACCTGCTGGATGCAGAGATCACAAGTGCTGCACCTTGTTTGGGGCATAAGACACATGTAAGCCTCCAAGGTTAGAGGTTTTTGTCCATCAAGGGACTGCACCTGAAAGACTTTAAATGGCTGAGAAAGCAGGAAGGGCTTAGCCTGGTGCTAAAATGACAGCAGGGTGGGCACCAGGCAAGCTTCCCTTGGGAGAGCACACCAGAGCTGGGAAGCCACCACTGAAAAAGCCCTCTTTTGTTGCTACCCACAAGCCTCAGGAGGCGGCTTAAAGCTCTGGCTGCCAGTAATGGAGCCTTGGAGAGACTTTTCAACCATTTAGAAAGGGGGAAGCACAGAAAGCTTGGGAAGCCACTGAGCCACTGAGTGCCAGGGGGAAGGGGTGGGCTGGGGGAAGGGGATGTGGCCAGCTGGTGCACCCGAGAGGGTGGTTTTGGGGCCCAGGTTTAGCACTCTGCATCGCCCTGCCTATCCCCACCTCATCAGCTGCTGTGGAGAGACGCCTGGGACTGGAAAACACAGGTGGCTGTGATGTCACAATTCATACAAGGGTGACAAGGTGTTGCAGGGAGGGAGCTGGTGAACAGATGTGTGGCAAGTGTAATGTACAGTTTGGGCTGGGGAAAAGTAGAATGAAGGATGCCCACAGGATTCAGCCTGCTACTTTATGCATGGCTGGAATGCAGAGTCTCTTCCTTACCACCTTTGGCTGCAGAAGCCCCCTGGAAAGCTCATGGCAGAAGCCTCAGGGCATTTTCTCCTAGGGCAGAACATGTTGTGCTTCAACCAGCAATTGAGGCAGTCTAACCTGCTCTGTGTGGGTGGGGAACACGCTGCCCTCCAGATGATTTTGAACTCCTAATCCCAACAGCCCCTAGTAGCCTGGCTTATGGGGGCTGCCGCTTCTACACATCTGGAGAGACACTGGCTGTCCAGCCCTGATGTTTTCATGTTGCGGGATATAGCAAGCAGGAAGGGTTCAACACAGCCTGCTGGTTCATACCACGGTGGGGCAGCCACTGCCAATATCAGGGGAGAAGAGGGTCAGTGTGGAGAGGTGCTTCTGTCTAAGAGATCCAGAGTGCACTAGCTCAACCCATGGAGTTTGGCATCCATCAGGTCAACAGAATGCATTTTGTGGCATTTTTGGCTTCAGAAGACATAGAAACATAGAAACAGAGCGAGTCAGAAGAGTCCTCCCGGACCATCTAGTCTGACCTCCAGCACCAGCCGGCTCCGCTCACGTTTCCCCATTCCACTTAGAAATGCATTTTACTTTTACTTTCATACATGCTGACCCATTCTTGCAAGGTCTACAAATTTAGTTCCTGAACACTCCATATCTGCAGAATTTCAAGACCCACTAAATGCAATGCTAAGCTGCAAAGGTTCGAGAAACCTGCCATTTGACCAAACAAGAAAGCATCAGGGGGCAATGCACAACTGCCCTCCATACCCTATCCTGAAAAGCAGCAGTGACTGTTATGTTGGTTTACTAGTGAAAAGGACAAGCAAATGCTGGCCCGGGAATGGGACCTCCAGAAAGGCCCAAGAGAGTCTTCCTAAGCCAGAGAAAGGTCCTTTTGCTTGAGGGAAGCCATTCCAAAAAGCCTGAAGGCCCAGCAGCTGCCTCCAACCCAGTGTCTCCCTGCATCTTTTGGATTGCCTCTCCCTTCATCCCAGGCAGCCCCTGGCCAGTGGTCCTGGATCATAGGGATTATACTTTAAAGTGTGTGTTGGGAAGGCTGCAGGCATCACAAGGCTTAAGTAGACCATTCAATTGGGGATGCGGCTCATTTATTTTGAAAACCAAGGAGACTTCCAGAGAACATGGGTTCAAATTTTCTATTATGAGAATATAAGGAAAGAGGACCCTGCAGAATGGGAGCCATAAATGGACTTCAGCCTTTCCAGGTACAAATTCAGTCCATCCATTAACCTTTGCATGGAAGGAAGAATCCAGTACTGCACCTTCCAAATAGGTACATCAGGAAGGGAGGGGATTGGGATGGGCAGGCAGCTCCAGTTGGCAGCCCAGGGTGCTTTGAGGTGGCTTGGAGACAAGGAAAGGCACTAGGGGACCCTGTAATGAAATGAGCCAGAGCTTGCAACTATGGCTGCTCTCAGTGATAGAGAGGCCTGATCAAGGAAGAGATGCAAAGCTGCATCTCTGCATCAGCACCAGCTGTACAGTGGGCATTTAGACAGTTTGTGATTCCACAGAATCATCCCACACCTTCGGTCAATCTCTGAAGGGCAGGCGGCAGGGGAAGAAGCACAAACGCAATGCACAGAAAGCCACAATGCAATGTTGCAGAGACAACGACAGAGTTAAAACCCAACAGGAAGCAGAAAAAGGTTGGCATGCTTTAAAAGAGGCAAAGAGACAAAGATCCCTCTTGTTTCCTGGGGAGGGTTAAATCCACACGATCGTTTTCCCAAGGTCATTTCAGGATTGCACTCTCATTGATGTGTGTGTGCATGCGTGTGTGCACATGCGCACGGGAGGGATTGTGTGTGTGCACGCTTGTGTTCCTGTCAGTTCTGTGCATTTAAAAAAAAAAAAAAGCAAAGAGTTGTGTAGCTTCACACTGGCCAGGCAGATTGTGAATAGTCTAATGTTAAGAGCTCCAAACCCGCTCCAAAATTCTACACGAAATTCTCCCCAATATACAAAGTACCTATTTATTACTGCCTTAATATTTCTCTCTCTTTCACTCTCTCACTCTCTCTCTTAAAACTGGAAAGCATGTAAGAATAAACTGGATTTTAAAAGTTACTCTGTTTATTCAGTTCTGCAGCATGCCCTGGACCCCTCCTCCAAAAGGAGCTCCTGGGATGCTCCCCCAAGAGAAACCCTGCCCAGCCACCCACAGAGAGAAGCTGTTCTTTCTTGCAGCTGGTTGGCATTTCTAGCCACTGGCCATGCCCAGATTACCAGATTACCTAAATTCCATTTCATTCAAATCCCACAGAGACTGAAGCAGGAGCTGAGGGTTTTTTGGTGTGGGGAGCCCTCCTCTCCAATAGGCCCTGCACAGGTGATTTTAACAAGGGCTCTGCTGGTGCCTTGTCACCATGCCCAGACAGCATTTGACTGATGACAAAATAATGCAATTTGGCCTATTTGGGGAATAACAAAAAGACACGTAGGCCTAGTTAGCTGTTGAAACCTGATTTAGGTTTTTATTGTACTTCTATCCCACATTTTTCCTGCAGGGATCCAAGGTAGGTGAGGTAGGTGAGGCTGAGAGTCAGTGACTGGCCCAATGTTACCAAGTCAGTTTCATGGCCAAGTGCAAACTAGAATCCAGATCTCCGGAGTCCCAGTCTGACCATCTCACCCCACTGGCTCTCCTTGCAGATAGCAGTGCAAATGTTGGAGCTACAAAGCCCAACTCCATGAACAGTTGCCAGCCAAACTCCTCTCATATGCATTTCATCCTCTGCCTGTTTTGCTGTGTTAATATCTAGGCAGACTTGCAAAGCCATACTTGCAAAGCATTTCGTTCCGGTCCACATCCTCTTTGCTTTGATAATGGAATGTAAAGAGTTAAAGTGAGGACAGGGTGAGCTACGCAAGATAACCATTCCCATGTCATAAGGAAAAATGTTAAAATCGAAATAATTTGGGGCAGGATGGATGGATTGATTTTATTTCTGCTTTAATTCATTCATGATGACCATTTCAAAACCACACCTTCTTGAAGACACAAATCCCAGGGTGGTATACATAAAACATCCAATTTATGGAGAACCATATTCTTCTGATTATTCATCCTACATCCTGTCTTAGTAACTTGCCATTTTTTTCATCCTTGCAGCAATTTTTCCCCTATTAATCATAAAGTAAATAAATCCTGTGAGGGAACTTAGGCCACTCACTGTCTATTAAACGATGGCTTCATAGTTGAACTGGGATCTAAAATGGGCTTGCTTGCATCCAGCCCCAGCACATGGACTACTGCATCACATGTGCTTCTTTAACTTGTGTTTCCATCTACTTCATAAGTCAGTTCTTCTAGCATTTATATATGAAGTGGAGCACACACAATCCATGCAGGTACCAAGTGATGCATGCATACACACACAGCAGACAGATGGCTGCCAATGACAGAAGCTGTGATATAAACCACAAATCATTCAATTCCAACACATAGGAAAATATATGCATTGTATTATGCCATTTAGAAGACGCTGGACCCATTCTACAGATGATGAATACTAAGGCACATGCTGCTGAATTTGCGGCATGACATTCTTAAACAAAAACCAATAGCAATGAGTACAATGCAAGGAGTACTTCTGAGCATATTCAGAGTGCTCTTTCCACAGAGCAACTACAGCTGCAATGGCAGCATCCCATTCACTCAGAGCTAAGGAACAATGGGCCTGAGCATATGCAGAGTATCCTTAAACAAACTGGTTGTACATGTAACTTTTAAAAATTTGTCTAAAAAAGCAAAAGTATTGTGGTTCTTGACTTTTTGGCTTCTAAAACCAGTACAAGGCCTCCATCCTTGGAGCAGATCCAGTGGGAGAAAGGGGCTCCATGTGGCACAGGGCAAAGCCTGGGGGTCTGGCCCCCTCAATCAATTCCTGAAGGTCATACAAAGTACCAAGCCAACTCTCTTTTCCACCTTGGTTGGTCCATGTTGGCTGGGGGAGATGGGGGTTGTAGTCCAACACATCATCTGGAGGGGACCAAACTGGGGAAGGCTACAGCACATAGCTTAACAGAAATGCTGAATGCCTTTTTTATGCCTTCTGAGATCAATTTCACACTTTCCTGCTACCATGTGGATTCTAGTCTCCTCAGGCCTTACCACTGATGGATTGTTTTTATTTTTCTATTTGACTGATTTTTTTTCAATCTGTATTTTACCACTGTCATATTATGAATTATTCCTTCTAAACTGCTTCAGTATTATTACTTATTATTAGTAGCAATGACATTGCATTTTTATCTCACCTTTCCTCCTTCTACAAGGAACCCAGGGAAAGTGTCTCTCCCTCTTCATTCTCTCCTCAGAACAACAACCCTGAGAGGTAGGTTAGGCTGAAAGGCAGAGTCTGGTTCAACGTTACCCAATGGAACGGAGTGGACACTAGAAGCTGGATCTCCTGAGTCCCAGTCCAACAGTCTTAACTACTAAGCCGCTCTGGCTCTCATTATTTTGTTGAAATAGGGTGCAAATAATTAAGATATTAATTATTGATATAATTAATATAATATTAATAAATATTAATAATAATATCAAATATTAATATTTTAATATTTAATATTTTAATATTTTCCCCAAAATACTAGAAAAAGCATAATGTTTATGAAACAGTGGAGCAACGGGGATAGCTGGGCGAGCAGATGACATAAGGGACCCATCCAAAAGATCACAAAATTGTGTGGTCAAAATGAGGTTGGGGGCTCATCTCTAGTCATGTCACAAGCATTGCAAAGATGGGCTCTGTGACTCACACACCACGGCATTCCAGAGGGCCCTTCAAGCAGGGACGGTTGTGCTAACTGCAGGAATGAAATATATTCATTCTGGGAGAAATATTGATGCTTTGAGTGCTGGAAACACAGTGTGCTCCCGAGAGCTGTGCCGCCTGGAAGGAAGATGTCTGGACCCGTGCAACGGATGAGTAACAACAGTGCATACACCGCATGGGAGATACACACACATGGAAAAGAACTAGGAGGACTGACTATCCCATGCCAAAACGCAAGCCTGGCAGCCCTGCCAGCCAGAAAGTAGTCTTAGGGGATGAATGGCTTAGCAGAGCTTCCTGGCTGTTGAATTCTAGGAGAGCCCCCAGAACTGGTATCTCTCCCACTGACCCCCCACCCATGGTCGCCACCACACCAGAATCTCAGGAGTTATTTCCTGAACGAGACCCGACAATTTAAAGTCCCAGCATTCACATGAAAATATGCATGTCCATGCATAACCACCATGAAACAGTCCTGCTGGAATTCTTCCCAGTCCTGGGCAGGTAAAAAATGTGAACTTGATGCAATATTTTCCTGAAATAAACTTCTCCTTTTTGACAGCTAGTACATTTGTGAGCAAACACATTCCTTGCTGAACCCGAAATGGTGTTAGCTGAGATATTCATTAACTGAGGGTGATTTCCAAACCTTCCAGAGAAGTGCCAATTTTTATCTTGCACTGGGAGCTGTCGAAATGGCATTGTTCGAGTCTATGGCACACCCCCAGCCTATTAATTCCAGTGTTACAGACACAAAACTAAGTTGAGTTTCGCCACTGCCCAGCAGGCCCAAACCAACATCATCCAGCTACAAGCACAGGTAGAAGGAAAAAATATTCCCCTGTACTGGAGGGGCTCATATAACACACACTAATCAGGCAGCATAAGGGATCATTTCAAAGGCTTCTCAGAAAGACTTCTGGGATTGGATACTTTCTTGCTTGGGGTACAACACAGGACTGTGATGGTGTTTGTGAATTTGAGAGGCTGGGGGAAGGATCGCCTCATATAAGGGCTAGAATTCTTCGCTAAAAATTCAGCTTAGTATTGGGGGAGAGTAAGGGAGGTGAGAAGGGAGCCAGGGAGCATGATAGGAGGAGCAACATCTGTTCTGGAGACAGCCTACCTGAGTCCTGGCAAAGTGCTAATGTTTCCAACATAATCAAAAAGATTCTAACATTGGTTTGAAAAGTGCAACCTTTAACAGCCCGCTGATGTTAGACCTCTCACTGCTTCACACCATCTCTCCACAAGGGACCCTTCATGCACACACACACACACACACACACACACTGTGGTGATGGACCAGGCCACTTCCAGGTCTTGTGACATCACAGGGGGCATGTGTTCTGAACAATCCAGCCATGTTGGAGTAGCCAATGGCATGGCTTTTTCCAACACAAATGGCATTCCATAAAGATGGAAGGTTGTGATCGGGTGAGGAAAGCCCAAGCTGCCCAAGGTAGCTTGATCCACAACATGAGTCCTCACCACAGGCAAGCAGCTCTCACGTTGCTGGATGCAGCTGTGAGCACATGTGTGTGTGCACACATGTATGTTTGCTTGCATATGTGCACAGATAGCAGGCCGATGCCAGTCCTCTTGGCTTCAGGAACCTGAATCCATCGCCCTTAAGTCATGTCTGTTCCTTACAGCAGCTGATGGGGAGATGCCCCACTGCACAGCCACAGGTAGGAGCCCACTAAGAGGAGCTGGAAGCATGAATACATCCCTTTCTCTGGAGGTAGCCCAGAGCTGGCAAGTCATCCGTTGCCTGTCCAGTATTGTAAAGCTACACTGCTCTGGTTGTGCAAGGTGCTAAACAAAACACCAGCCAAATGGCAAGGGCTGCGCATTAATCAAACAGCTTGATCCCTCAAGACCACCCCAACCAACGGCATCTCACCAGGATTTACTGTATTTGGAGCCAGCTGTACAAGTTGGATGTCGTTAAAATCATGCAAGGGAAAGCACCTGGTTTGCATTATTGGCAAAGGCATCTGCATGCAATGCGCCTTGGATGGGTGAGAGGGGAGCGAGCAAGCGCAAGGGGAAGTCCCCACGTAAAAGAACTGCCATGTATGCCTGGCCCGATGATATACAAAAAGAACCAGGGATAAATACATCAGGAATTTCATGACTGAGACATTTTTGTAATTCTGGGAGGTGGGGGGAGGAAATCCCTCCTTTGCATTGCCTTCTGCCTCCCCAGCATTCATTCTCCAGGCGATCAGCAGACACACAACTTCTCTGCCAAAATAATATCTCAAGGATCGATTTCTCCAAGGTCCTTCTTTGCCTTTCTTTGAAAACTGGATATTGGTACCAGAGGAGAGGAGTGAAACCCCGCTGAAGTGAGCGACCATCATTGCTGCAAGCAAAAGCAGTCCTGGCTTCTGTAAAACAGGCTTGGACCCCAGCTGGGTGGGAGGTGAAGAACATTGGAAGGTAATGTGGCAGCCTCGTCTCAAGGAATGCAGGAAAGAGAAGGGAACCCAAGCCAGATGATACCCTTCCCCAACCTGGAGTCCTCCTGGAAGTTCTGGACTCCAGTTCCCACAAGCTTCAGCCAGTGGTCAGAAATACTGGGAGTTGTAGTCCAGAACATCTGGGGAACCAGGTTGGGGAAGGCCGTCATGCAGGTATGCTGTATAGAAGAACCCCTGATGGAAAAAAGCCCCTGCCACAAAAACATTATACTGCAGGTACTCCACCTAAAACATGTCCGGAAAGGAACAGAACCAATGTGATCCTGCTTCTTTTTGTGCACCTGTGCTCCTCCTGGTGCATGTTCTGAACTACAGAAGCTGGCTGGATTTTGGACTATTTCCTTTAGCGTGATGTGAGCTGCCATAAGCAGAAGCAAATACAAATCAGGCAAACATGCAAACTACCCACAGTGCAATTTACCATATGTGGTTTCTTCTACATAGGAATAGAACCCAGGCAGATAAATTGGTCATGTTTGAAACTATCAGGAGGATGGAAGCAATGCTAAGGGAAGCCAGAAGTGAGAAATAAGTGGAGGATTGGAAAGAATGGACCCCTCCTCCCCCCACCCCCAGCTAGAGCCATCTACCCAAGCATATCCACAACTGCTGGGGGCACTGAACTTCCTTCTTCTGTAAAATGCATGCTGAAGTTCTTAGGAATCTGAATTATGTGCCAGATACCAGGTTCTTTGCAGAACTGCAGGAGATGAACAGCCCTGCATGAGACAGATAATGACTGAGTGCATGGAGTGGGAGAGAGCGAGCAGGCCCGCCAATCTGTGTGCCACAGGCAGGGACGTGAACGACGCTTCCTTTCAACATATTCCAGCTTAAGAAAACACCAGATCTGTGCTCGGTGGTGCAGGTGGCTGAGCAGCAGCACACAGACATCTGTTCAGGATGCGTTTGGCACAGGGGTCTCTGAACCTGCATCCTGCACAGAGCCAGTAGCAAGGAGGTTTTTGGAGCAGCTCCCTGTAGCAATAAACATAATCAGATGAACAGGGGTTGTGTACAGAGAGAGAGAGAGAGAGAGAGAGAGAGAGCGAGCACAGGAAGGAGGCATACTTAAACCTAGGCCAGGGGCTAAGTATAGTCTTAGCCCCCAATGAGATCAGATTCATATTCGTCTCTGCACTCGTCTGGCCACCTTGTTCTGACAGCACTCAATCCTATCATGCTCAGATGCACCCACGGCAGCCGCCACCACTGTGCACGAAACACATTGGGCGCCCTCACAAGAGAGGCTTCTGAACACCGAGTTCCAGAGGGGCTTCCCAGATGCCAACTCCTGGGAAAGCCAGAGGCCCACCCTCTTCATTGCCTTGCTGAGCAAAACAAAGTGGGAAGCAGGAGAAGGGGAGAAGGAAACAGAACAGGAATTCCTCTGTAGGAGATAACGGCCATGGCTTGCTGCAATCCAGCAAAGCCATAAGCAGCAGAAGGAATGGGAATTGATGAAGGCTCAGTAGGAGGCAAGGACTGGGATCCATGGATATTTAGTGCAAGGTGAACCTGCCACCACCATTCCTCCCAGGGTTTGCATGGTTTGCTCAACAATATGCAGGTAATGCCCGAGGAAGCAGCAAGCATCGCCTGCCAAAGCCTCACCCGCCGTCATGGCAGCCAACTGCACATCCACCCCCACCTGGATTCCCTTTCCAGTGTTCCTCTCACAGCCAAACTCTAGTGCCACCCACCAGCTCCCGCTGAAGTACACTTTTACTCACCAAGCCGGAAAAAAGTCCTTTCACTAAAAGGGCTAAAGTGACACCATCTCATTTCCCTAAGAAAGAAAAGGATCACATCAACCGACTCAATGCATGCACAGAAACGGTGTCATTTAGACACAGATTGTGGCTGCCTGAAAGGTCACAATCCATTCTGAAATTTTGGGCCCATTCTGCAGCACATCATTTTGCAGCAATTTACACTCAGTTACAAATTTATTATTTTATTTTATTTAACGTTTTTCTATGCTGTCCCAATACTAAAAGTCTCTGGATAGCTTACAGAAAACAAATGTGGCATGAGTTTTGACTGAGCCAACTAATTACAAAATTTGGCCCCATCACTGTGAACAATATCTTCTCTAGGACCCAGCATGGCTTTGTGTCTGTTTCCCGAAGTGAGCATCAACCATTGTGTGATGGTGGAAGTCCAGTGACCCATGAACTTCAGTTTTGATGAACTGCTGGGTGTGGAACTGGTGTGTGCACAAAACCGTTTCACACATGCCTCCCAACCACACAGTTATGGTCATCAGATGGGGCTGGCAAGGCAACCTGGGCAAGTTCCATGTTGAGAACCATCGGGAAAGGAAAGGAAACTTAAACTGCCAATCTCACACTGCTCTTCTAGACGTCTATGGCCCAACCACACTTAGAACACACTCTACAGTTCTGGGCTACCACCATACCTAAAAAGGATACTGTAGGGTTGGAAAAAGTACAGAAAAGAGCAACCAAAATGATCTGTAAAAACATACTATGAGGAAAGTGTACATCTCTACTTGAAGGCTATCAGTATGTAGGCAGAGGGATGGACCCCATTTATGCAGCACATTAAACTCCCAGCAAGATGCCAGGTTAAGTTTTAAAATCCCCCTCTCTCCCTCTCTCTTTGCCACTGTGCTTTGTGAATGAGCCCACCATCATCCAATCAGAAACAGGTGGCTGGAAATTTATTCGCTAACTTGTGTTTAATTCCCTGTCCTCCCTCCTGGACCCTGGTTATGAGGAGGGGGTCATTTTAAGAGCAGCAGAAGTAGCTTTGCCATTCCAGCCGATTTGCTCTTCTGCGGAGGAAGACCAACTATGGGGTGGATGGACTCCATAAAGGAAGTCAGAGCCTGACATTTACAAGGGCTGAGCAGGGCTGTCAAGGACAGGATACTCTGGAAAGCATCCATTGATAGGATCTCCATAAGACTGAGATGATTTGATGGCATGTAACGGCATCACCACCAAAACTACTTTACTTGATTTGACTTAATTCATTAGCTGAAGGGTAGAGGAAACCCCCTCTTATCTCTGGTGGGAAACTAGCTGCACAGAAGTCTCACTCTGCATCCTCTCATGCCAGCTCAGCAGCAGACTTTCCACCCTCTATCCTTATTGTGGCAACTGAGCAGGAAGCTTCAGCCTCCCTGGCTAGTGTTCCAAGTTGGGATGAAAATGCCCCTCTCCCTGGCTAGTTTGCATGCATCAGCTGATGGGATGGTCTGCAGAGTGTGTGTGTGAGTGCGCACGCCAGATGGATGGATGGATGGATGGATGGATGGATGGATGGTGTCTCTGAATACAGGCAAGTAAGAGAGAATGGGCACCAAGCACCACTGACTGCACCAGCTCCCGTTTGAATCTGTGTGCTGCTTCAGCCACTGCATGCCCTTCTCCAGCCACCTGAGCCTGCAGATGGCGTTGCCCAAGTGCTTCACCCACCCTGCAGGTGCTGGAGATCTGTGACCTCACAGGTCCAACCCAGAAACCTTCCGCATTTGCCACTGATCCATCTTCCTCAGCCCAGAAGTCTGCTAACACCAAACTACACTGGCACATCAAGAAGAAAGCCATGCTGGGACAATTCCCTCCCAGGGACCTCATCTTCTATGTGCAAAGAACTCCTTTTTCTATAGATTACCATTTATGTATTTATTGTAAACTCTGATATACCACCTCTGGCTGTGTCCAGATCTACCCCAGTCTTGGAGGGCGTGGGCAGGACACACTCCTGGGCCCCCTCCCATAGCGAACAGTCCTGCTCCCCACTTCCACCAGCAGCTGCCAGTTTGCATTTTTATGCTCCCCCACCTGCTCCGCTGAGACCCTTCTGCCAGGCTACATTAATTGACCTACATCCTCAGAGCGATCTCAGTTTACTGAGTGAAGTGATACACATCACCACAGCATGTGTGCATGCACACAGACACACAGACACACACACACACATATGGAGGATGAGAGAGAGAGAGAGAGAGGTTAGAGGTGCCAGAAGTTGAGGCGGGGGGACCCTTCCGTGTAGATCAATTATGCTAAGTGGACACAGAATGCTGATTGACTGCTGAGGTGACCTTGGAAAATCAGGGGGAAAGGTGATGGAGTATCCTGGAATAGGGTCTGGCTGGCTGGACTGGAACCCAGAACAAGGACACTCCATCTGGCAACAGTTTGCTGTAGCTCCCAATTCTAATAGTCATTTGCCACAAAGTAGATGAAGAGCAGAGGTGGGCAGATAATTGATCTTCAGATGTTTTGGACTTCAGCCCCCAGAAAACTCTGCCAGCATGGCCAATAATCAGGAATGCTGGGAAATGAAGTCCAAAACATCTGAAGATCTACTTTCTGCCCACCAGTGATGTAGAGGAACTGGGTTAAGGTGCTTTAAACCATGCAGCACAAACATGATGGAAGATATCTGTCTATTCACACACACACACACACACACACACACACACACACACACACACATCATTTAAGCTGAAATTGGGCTGTCCTAAGACTCGGATGAGATCTAACACAAAAGTAGAAAGCAGTGGGAACAAGGTGGCAGAGGTAATAGCCTAGCCTATCATCCAGACTGCACGGAAGACCATATTTAATGCAAATTTCTTTAGGCTGATAAATATATCAGGAAGACCGCAATAGAAATCTAACATAGAATTTTCTTTGTAAATGTTTCTGAGATGATCACTGTTTTGCAAATCAATTTGTTCCATCTGAAAAAAAGTTACTTTTGGTGCTACTTCAGATAGATTCTGAAATATTCTTATTTCCTTTCCATACTTATGACAGCCAGTGAATCTGTTCTGGAATTCCACCTGCAATAGGTTCAGTGCTCTGATGTGTTGTTCAATATTGAATTGTAAATTTCTGCTCTTCTCAAATTTCCATTCATCGCAGAATGAGAAGTTTGAAAAGATACTTTCACTAACTTGTTTCACAAAAATGTTCAGTTTTGCTTCAAAAGCTTTCAATTCAGAATACACACAGGCTTTCCTTTCCCCTACAGCCTTAGATTCAATATGTTCATATGCTTTGTGATATCAGTTAAGAAAGCCAAATCAAAAATCCATCCAGGGTCAAACAGTTCTTCTTGATGTTTTCCTTTCTCCTTGAGAAAGACATCAACTTCATGATGAAGACTGAAAAACCATTTGAGGACTTCACCTCTGCTAAGCCACCTGTTTTCAGCATGGTACAATACATCTCCATATTCTGCATTTACCTCTGAGAGAAAATTTTGAAACTATGATGAGTAAGGCTGTGATGCCTGATGTGATTAATAATACGCATCACACTTTCCCACTGAAGAATCTTACTACACAAGGCTTGCTGACGGATGATGCAGTGTACCATTTAATTGCAGTATCTCTTCATGGATTCATGCAACTATACCAGTTTTACTTTCCCCCATATGTCTTGTACTATCAGTTGTGATGCTCCTCAATTTATCCCAACTCAGACCAAGATTTTCTACTGATTCACACACCTTCAAGAATATGTTTTCTGCAGTTGTAGTGCCATTCAAACTCTGCACTGCACACAATTCTTCTGTAATTCTGAAGTTGGAATCTATCCTCCGATAATTAGTGGTTGAGCAGTGTCTATAATGTCATTCCCCCCATCTAATGCCAAAGAAAAATTCAAAACTTTTTGCTTTGACAATCAGTGACATAAGCAGCTCTTCTCCAAGTTCTTTAACGCACCTGGTGTAGATGCAGATAAACTGACACAACTAACAACTTATTGGGGCAAAGTTCCTCCATTACTTTAACCATGTACTTTTTAACAAATTCACCATCAGTGAATGACCAACCATTCTCAGCAATACATTTTGCAACATGATGCCTGCCCTTCACAGTCAACAGGTTCCCCAGCATTCCTGATTATTGGCCATGCTGGCAGAGTTTTCTGGGGGCTGAAGTCCAAAACATCTGGAGATCTACTTTCTGCCCACCTCTGCTCTTCATCTACTTTGTGGCAAATGACTATTAGAATTGGGAGCTACAGCAAACTGTTGCCAGATGCAGTGTCCTTGTTCTGGGTTCCAGTCCAGCCAGCCAGACCCTATTCCAGGATACTCCATCACCTTTCCCCCTGATTTTCCAAGGTCACCTCAGCAGTCAATCAGCATTCTGTGTCCACTTAGCATAATTGATCTACACGGAAGGGTCCCCCCCACCCCACCAAATTTCTGGCACCTCTAACTTCTCTCTCTCTCTCTCTCTCTCATCCTCCGTGTGTGTATGTGTGTGTGTGTGCATGCACACATGCTGTGGTGATGTGTATCACTTCACTCAGTAAACTGAGATCGCTCTGAGGATGTAGGTCAATTAATGTAGCCTGGCAGAAGGGTCTCAGCGGAGCAGGTGGGGGAGCATAAAAATGCAAACTTTCCCATTTCCAGCCTGGGAGCATAAGGGATGCCTAAAGTGTTCTGTACTGTAGGTGATACAGTATATATAATCTATAGTTTTCTGCTGTGTGGGAGTCTGTGGGCTTCCAAGCCTCTGCTGGGAGGCTTGGTTTTCACAAGGAAAGACCTCAGAAGAGCTTGCTGGCTTCAGTTCGAAAAAGGACCAAGAAAACAGGCCTTGCTGAACACAAGCTTCCTCGTTATTTGTGCATTTGGTACATGTGGATCTGGATCTACACACAGAGCAGGAGGGAAGATCCCTTTATTTTATATGATAGCGTGTGGCTTTTGTTGATCCTTTTCCCCCTCAGTGAGCCAACAAAACCTTCCCCTGTAACACCAGCTCACCACATGTGTCCTTTGCCCATACAATGTGGATGCAAATGTGGAGAGACCAGGTAAGAAGGGCTGCAGAACTGCTTGCAGGTTTACCTGCCCCCCCACACCCCCCCAAGTCCAGCAGGCTTGCCCTTGTACCCTCACAGCTTTGAGGGCTGAAGCATTTGAAATTTAGTGCACAGCATTGCAATACCATCTGGCAAGAAGCTTGCGCATAAAGACACAGAGGGACACATCATTAGCCCATTAGGTATGAAGGGTCTGCAAAGCTGAACTCTGACCTTCAAAAGAAAATTGAGGTAAGCCTGAAAATATGTGCTGATTTCCCCAGTTAACATCCTTGCGGTAGAGAGGAGGGGTTGTGTTCAGTACAGAAATCAATCATCAGTAACTGTTTCAGATTCTTTTTCCCCACTGTGAAATCCTCTAGGATTTCCTTGCATAAAGAAACACATAGCAGAATGTATCATTCTTTGGCATCATTGATTCCATCAGTCTCATGGAAGTGGCGATGCTGTGAATTTCCTCTTCACAACTTCTACTATCTCACATGACTGATGTGGGGGGCAGCAATAAAGAATATTTTGAAGGGGCTTTTGCAGAGAGGTTTTGTAAAAAAGAAAAACACAGTGATCACATGGAGATGATGGAGAATTTTGTGGGATCTGCACTTTGAAGCACTTGTTGAATGAATGCCATGATCCTTTGGATCATGTGCTCCTCCAAATTTTGTGATGTAGTTTTCGTATATGAGAGAATATGCACATCTCTTAGAAGATGCACAGATTGGGCACAGTTCTGTACAAAACTAGGAAAATTGCATATGGACATGAAGCTGAATTTTCATGGTGTTTTAAATGAAAATCGCTGGACAGAAAGAGGACAGAACAGACATATGGCCAAAAATATGCAAACTGATGTGGACTATAAATGTGGCTGGCATTATTTTTGTACTAAGCCTTTCTTTACACAGGACTTTCAGCACAGATAAGTTGCTCAGAGTTCTTTCTTTTCCCCTGCTCATGTCTGTGCACCCCGGTTCTCATGATGTCATGGCAAAACTCCTTCTTACAGCCTTCATAAGTTAGCAAGGAACTGAAAATCATTATTATCACATTTCTATACCCTTTATTCATTATTTATTTATTATTTGCATTTATATACCACTCTAATAGCCCAGAGGGCTCTCTGGGTGGTTTACAAATGTTAAAACCCACCAATCCTAAACAAACAAATAAATTGGCCATACCGTGACAGTATAAAATTATGTAGTTAAAATGAATTAAATAAATATACCATTAAAATTAATTAGCATTAAAATACTGGTTAAATAAAAAGGTCTTGACCTGGCGCCAAAAAGCATATAATAATGGTGCCAGGTGGACCTCTCTAGGGAGCACATTCCATAGTTGGGGCACCACTGCAGAGAAAGCTCTCCTACGAGGATTCTGTCTCCTGATATCCTTCAAGGAGGGTTCCCAGAGCAGGGCCTCTGCTGCAGATCTTAGGGGGTGGAAGGGCATATAGGGGAAAAGGTGTTCCTTTAGGTATCCTGGTCCTAAGCCGTTTAGGGCTTCATACGTAATAACCAGCACCTTGAATTGAGCCCAGACTTCAATGGGAAGCCAATGGAGCTGATAGAGGACTGGAGTTATGAGAGAGTAATGACCAGTCCCTGACAGCATCCTGGCAGCTCTATTTTGCACCAGCTGAAGTATCCGGACCATCTTCAAGGGCAGCCCCATGTAGAGCATGTTACAGTAGTCCAAGCGGGAGGTAACCAGTGCATGTGTCACTGTTGCCAGGCAGTTCTCCTCCAGGTATGGACTTAGCTGATAGATCAGCTGGAGCTGAAGGAAGGTGCTCCTCACCACTGCTGTCACCTGGACTTCCGGGGACAGTTCTGGGTTGAGGAGCACTCCTAAGCTGTGGACCCTGTCCTTCAGAGGGAGTGCTACCTCATGCAGGGCAGGGCCCAGGTCACTTACCCAAACACTCAAATCACCTACCAACAGGACCTCCGTCTTATCTGGATTGAGCTTCAGTTTATTGGCCCTCATCTAGCCCATTACCTTGGCCAGGCACCAGTTCAGGTACCGGTACTATATCACCTGTAGCTGAAGCTCTTTGGGCAGTTCACGACATTCAAGTCACCCATCCAGATTTCAACCAGGCCTGACTCTGCTTAGCTTCCAAGATTAGGCAGGTTCTGGCTCTTCAGGCTATATGGAAGTGACAAGTTGCATCCTTTTCTTTACTGGATGTGGTGTCAAGCAAGAAAGTTATGGCAGTTGTTACTAGTTGTTCAAGGTGGCTCTTCTATGAACCTGGTCAGTTCACAGTGCCAAAACAATGATTTTTATGACTGTTTGTACAGTCTCACGAATGTCCAGCGCACATTATAGAATGGTGACAGAAAGAACAGGTCTCAATATAATAGGGAGAAGGGAGGCAGAGTATGACTCACTGGTGGAGCACCTCCTTTGTATACTGAGTCTGAGGTTTTATTTTGGACATCTCCAGTTTAAAAAGCAAGCAAGTGTGCGTGCATGCGTTCAGGTAGCAGCTTTGGCTCTGGCCTCTTGGCAGAGCAGCAGAGGCACAGGCTGGGAGAGAGGGCTGAGTGGCCAGGGGACTGGCGAAGGCAAGGTAGGAGCTGGGCAGGGGAGCAGAGGCCCAGGAGCAGCAGAGAGGGAGGGGGCAGGGCCAGAGAGCTAGAGCAGCCAGGAGGAAGCAGGGGGCGGGGCCACTGGCCTGAGGGACTGAGGAGGCCAAGCTCAGCGGCGTCCCTCATCTGCGTCCCTGAGCTGCGGTCTGGGCGGTCCAGAGACTCCCTGCCCTGAGACACAGAGGGTTGTTTGTTTGTTTGTTTGATTGTTTGTTTGTTTGTTTGTTTTGTTTGTGTGGTTTTGTTTTGTTTTGTTTGTGCTTTGCTTTGCTTTGTTGTGCGTTGTCTTTTCTTCCAATTTAAATTTAAGTTTATTTTCTCCTTGTGTGTGTGTGCGAGTGGGTTTTTGTCTGGGAGAACTGGGCGAGTGAGAGGAACTGCAGGACTAACAAGGCAGGGGACCAAGGTAAGGTCTCGGAAGGGATCCCAGTGGCAGACCAGGAGATGGCCTTGGCGGGAGTCACGGGTGTTGCTGTCCACTGCGAGAGCTGCGACATGTTCGCCCTTCTCCCCCAGGAGAGGCAGGGCTACACTTGCCCTCGGTACAAGATGGTGGCCCTGCTAGAAGAGGAGGTGAGGTGCCTGAGGGCTGAGAGAGCTCTCCGGGCCCCCCGGAGCAGCCCCACTCTGGACAGAGGGCTGAGGGAGAGACCACGGGAGGAGCAGCTGCGGAGACATGGCGGTATGTCACCCACAGGAGGAGGAGGCCAGCACGGCCTCCTCCTCCTCCTGGCACCGATCTGGAGCTGGGAAACAGGTTCTCTCCACTTGGGGAGGCTGGGGCTGACGAGGCCTCGGGGGACCAGCAGGACCCCCAGCCTGGGACATCAGGAGGCAAGGGAGCCACTGCAGGAGAGGTGAGGACCAGGGCACGGCTGCCCACCAGCACCGAGAAGGTACGGCGGCGGGTGATAGTTGTTGGGGACTCCCTGCTGAGGGGCACTGAGGCGGCGGTGTGCCGCCCCAGCCTTGAGACAAGGGAGGTTTGCTGCCTGCCGGGCGCACGCATCCAGCATGTGAAGGACAGAGTGGAGCATCTTGTCCGCTCCGGGGGTCAGCAGCCACTCCTGGTGATCCATGTGGGCACAAACGACATGGCCAGGCAGGGGGTGGTCGGGATCACCAGGGACTTTTTGGCCTTGGGGAAGAAACTCAGGGAGCTGAAGGCCCAAGTGGCCTTCTCGTCAATCTTACCTGTCTGGGGATTTGGGCCAGGAAGGGACAGGACGGCCTCTGAGGTGAACGACTGGCTTAGGGTGTGGTGCCAGAAGGAACGCTTTGGGTTCCTCGACCACGGCACTCGTTTTCTTGCCAATGGACTTCTGGCAAGGGACAGGTTACACCTCACGAGGATGGGGAAAAGGTCCTTTGGAGATGCTCTAGCGAGCTTCATCCGGAAGACTTTAAACTGAGCCAGTGGGGGGTGGGTTCAGGCCCCCCAGTAACGTGTCTGCACTGGACAAGTGTGCGGGGAGGATCGAGGCTCTGGGAGCAGGGCTTTAGAGATACTGCAGGGACTGACAGGACTTCTACAGAGAGGGGCCAGGTACCAGGGAGGATGGGAGGAAGGAAGATGCTGGGCACTCCAAAGAAAGGAAGCGGTGGGAAGGAGTTGAGGTGCATGTACACCAATGCTAGGAGCATGGGTAATAAGCAGGAAGAGCTTGAAGCTCTCCTGGGAATAGGAGGATATGATCTGGTGGGAATCACAGAAACTTGGGGGGGATGAAAGGCAAGTCTGGAATGTAAACATAGGAGGGTATCACCTTTTTAGAAAGGACAGGAAGGGAAAGAGAGGTGGGGGTGTGGCTTCCCTATCCCAGGGAAGGGATAGGATGCAGTGAGATAGAATGCAGCACAGATGGGGATTCGGTTGAGGCAGTCTGGGTGAAACTTAGGGGTTTTGACAGAGAAAGAGACCTGACAGTGGGGGTGTTATCGCCCTCCAGGTCAACTTGAGACCCTGGATGATGTCCTGACAGGCCAGATTCTAAGGATATCTCGGGGGAGAGACACAGTAATTATGGGGGATTTCAGTCTCCCAGATATTACTTGGGAGACTCACTCGGCAGTGACAGCCAGGTCACGTTGCTTCCTAGAAGCTCTAGAGGGTGGGTTTTTCACCCAGAGGGTCCGAGAGGCAACGAGGGGGGAAACGTCCTGGACTTGGTCTTGACCAATAGGGAGGAGCTGATAGATGAAGTACAGATTAGGGGAGCTCTGGATGCGAGTGATCACTCCATCCTTTGCTTTGAGATCAGGGGACTGGGGCCGTGCAGCAGGGCGAGCACTAGAAGCTGGGACTTCAAGAGGGCCAACTTTGGCCAACTGAAGGCCAGACTGGGGAAAGTCTCCTGGGATAGGTTACTGAAAGGTAAGCGAGTTGAGGAGGGGTGGATGGCACTCAAAAGGGAGGTTTTGCAGGCGCAAGCCTTGACGATACCTCTAGTCAGTAAGGTGGGGAGGCGGAGGAGAGTGCCACCATGGATGCGAAAGGAGGTGGTTAGGGGGATTAGACGAAAGAGGAGCCTCCATAGGAAATGGGTACTGGGGGAAATAGACAAAAGGGTATACCGGGAGGAGGAGGCCCGTTACAGAAGGATTCTTCGCAAGGCTAAGGCTGATTACGAGCTGAGACTTGCCAAGAATATCAAGAGCAACAAAAAGGGCTCTTTCAGCATGTAAATAGGAAAAGGAAGGGGAGACAAGTGGTGGGACCACTACATAAGGAGGAAGGAGATCCAGTGACTGACATGAGGGAACAGGCACAGATGCTAAATGACTATTTTGCCTCTGTGTTCTCCCCAAAGCAGGACGGGGGATATCCGTATAGGAGATTAGATGAGGCTGGGGACTTAGGGGCAGAGATTAGAGTCACCCCCCTTGAAGTCGAGGGGCTCCTCAGGGCATTGGACATTACAAAGGCGCCAGGCCCTGACGGGTTACACCCGAGAGTACTTCGAGAGTTGGCAGGGGTTCTCTCACGCATGCTGGCCTCCATTTTTGAGGCCTCGTGGAGAACGGGTGAAGTTCCAGAGGACTGGAGGGTGGCATCGGTGGTCCCAATTTTCAAAAAGGGTAGTAGGAAGGACATGGGGAATTATAGACCGGTTAGCCTTACGTCCATTGTAGGAAAAACAATGGAAAGGCTCATAATAGAGAGAGATCTAGTGATGCTAGATAGGGAAGGGAGGCTGACAGCCACACAACACGGCTTCCACAAAAACAGGTCCTGCCAGACAAACCTTGTGGAATTCTATGACAAGGTTTCAAGATGGCTAGATGGAGGGGATGCAGTGGATGTGGTATACCTGGATTTCAGCAAGGCCTTTGACAAAGTGCCCCATGATATCCTGGTGGAGAAACTGAGGAGTTTGGGGATACACCAAAGCACTGTCCGGTGGATTAGGGCATGGTTGACTGACCGAAAGCAGAAGGTAACCATTAGCGGGGAATTGTCGGGATGGCAGCCAGTGACAAGCGGGGTCCCCCAGGGCTCTGTCCTGGGGCCGATCCTGTTTAATCTTTTCATTAACGACATGGAAGAAGGGGTGAACAGTCTGCTGATCAAATTCGCAGATGACACTAAAACTGGAGCAGTGGCCACAACTGAAGAGCAGATACACCAGATCCAAAAGGATCTGGACAGACTATGGAAGTGGGCAGGAGACAACAGGATGGCGTTCAATGTGGATAAGTGCAAGGCCTTGCACTTGGGGCATAGGAATAGCTGTCATAAGTACAGGTTAGGTGACAAGTGGCTGGAGAGCAGCACTTGTGAAAGGGACCTTGGGGTACTGGTTGACCACAGGCTAAACATGAGTCAGCAGTGTGATGCGGTGGTCAAGAGGGCGAATGCCACCCTTGGCTGCATAGCCAGAAGTGTGGCTTCTAGATCAAGAGAGGTATTACTACCACTCTACACGACTCTGGTGCGCCCGCAACTGGAGTATTGTGTTCAGTTTTGGGCCCCCCATTACAGAAAGGACATAGCCAGGTTGGAGTCAGTGCAGCGTAGGGCCACAAAGATGGTGGCTGGTTTGCAGGGGATGCCGTATGAGGCAAGACTGAGGGAACTGGGTCTCTTCAGCTTGGAGAAGAGGAGACTCAGAGGGGATATGTTGGCAACATACAGGTATGTGAGGGGCTGTCACATGGAGATGGGGAGAGGCCTGTTCTCCTCTGCAGAGGAAGGCAGGACGCGCTCCAATGGAGCAAAGCTCAGGGAGCCAAGGTTCAATTTGGATGCCAGGAAGCACTTCCTGACAGTTAGGACCCTGAGGGCGTGGAATGGGCTTCCATGGGAGGTCGTTGAGGCCCCATCGGTGAGGGTGTTCAAAGACAGGCTGGACATGCACATGGTGGGCATGTCATGAGCGGAGCCGGCTGGTGCCGGATGTCAGACTAGATGGCCCGGGAGGCCCCTTCTGACTCGCTCTTTTTCTATGTTTCTATGTTTCTAACACAGCTGGGCAGAAGATAGGTCTCCCAATGTTTTTGACTTCTGCTCTCAGAAGTCCCTTCCAACATGGCCAATGGACAGGAGGCTGCAATTTGAAGTCCCAACCATCTGGAGATCAATTATCTGCCCACCCTGAAGTGGGAGATCTCTCCCAGAAGCCCTGGAGAGCAGTTACTAGTCAATAAAGACAATACTGGTCTAGATGGAAAATATTATTCACAACTTGCTTGTACATTAGGATGTTCTTCAGAGGACCTTCTTTGGGAGTCTCCACTATCAGGAGTGTTTTGGCACCAGGTAAAAACATTCTATTTTCTCAGGCATTTTCATCTGCTGTTACTTTTGGCTTTGTTTGAGGCAGCCTTCCCCAGCTGGGTTCCTCCAGATGTCTGGGACCTTAATTCCCACTGGTTCCTGCCAGTGTGGCTAATGGTCAGGCAGGCAACATGGCAAGTGTAGATCAAAACAACTGGAGGGACCCCGCTTGGGGGTCTAGTTTCAGGGTTGAATTACCAACCTGTTGTGGTTCTGTTGTCAAATGCCATGAAGGCTAACATCATGGCAGGTCCAGGTAGGCCCATGCCCCTTCAGGAACCCCCAGCAAGAGCCTCTGAAGCTGCTCTCCCCTTCCCAATGGCCAGCAGCTTCTTCCCCCACCTTTCTCTGGCCCAGGTGAGGGTGGTGGTGAGCAGGGGTGGCCGCAGATGCCACCACTGGCTCCCTGACTCTCTGCCAGCCAGCCAAGCAAGGGGTGTCAGTGATGAGATGGAGATGAGACATGCTGGCAGCTGCTGGTGGAGGTGGGGAGCAGGACTGTTCGCTATGGGAGGGGGCCCAGGAGTGTGTCCTGCCCACGCCCTCCAAGACTGGGGTAGATCTGGACACAGCCAGAGGTGGTATATCAGAGTTTACAATAAATACATAAATGGTAATCTATAGAAAAAGGAGTTATTTGCACATAGAAGATGAGGTCCCTGGGAGGGAATTGTCCCAGCATGGCTTTCTTCTTGATGTGCCAGTGTAGTTTGGTGTTAGCAGACTTCTGGGCTGAGGAAGATGGATCAGTGGCAAATGCGGAAGGTTTCTGGGTTGGACCTGTGAGGTCACAGATCTCCAGCACCTGCAGGGTGGGTGAAGCACTTGGGCAACGCCATCTGCAGGCTCAGGTGGCTGGAGAAGGGCATGCAGTGGCTGAAGCAGCACACAGATTCAAACGGGAGCTGGTGCAGTCAGTGGTGCTTGGTGCCCATTCTCTCTTACTTGCCTGTATTCAGAGACACCATCCATCCATCCATCCATCCATCTGGCGTGCGCACTCACACACACACTCTGCAGACCATCCCATCAGCTGATGCATGCAAACTAGCCAGGGAGAGGGGCATTTTCATCCCAACTTGGAACACTAGCCAGGGAGGCTGAAGCTTCCTGCTCAGTTGCCACAATAAGGATAGAGGGTGGAAAGTCTGCTGCTGAGCTGGCATGAGAGGATGCAGAGTGAGACTTCTGTGCAGCTAGTTTCCCACCAGAGATAAGAGGGGGTTTCCTCTACCCTTCAGCTAATGAATTAAGTCAAATCAAGTAAAGTAGTTTTGGTGGTGATGCCGTTACATGCCATCAAATCATCTCAGTCTTATGGAGATCCTATCAATGGATGCTTTCCAGAGTATCCTGTCCTTGACAGCCCTGCTCAGCCCTTGTAAATGTCAGGCTCTGACTTCCTTTATGGAGTCCATCCACCCCATAGTTGGTCTTCCTCCGCAGAAGAGCAAATCGGCTGGAATGGCAAAGCTACTTCTGCTGCTCTTAAAATGACCCCCTCCTCATAACCAGGGTCCAGGAGGGAGGACAGGGAATTAAACACAAGTTAGCGAATAAATTTCCAGCCACCTGTTTCTGATTGGATGATGGTGGGCTCATTCACAAAGCACAGTGGCAAAGAGAGAGGGAGAGAGGGGGATTTTAAAACTTAACCTGGCATCTTGCTGGGAGTTTAATGTGCTGCATAAATGGGGTCCATCCCTCTGCCTACATACTGATAGCCTTCAAGTAGAGATGTACACTTTCCTCATAGTATGTTTTTACAGATCATTTTGGTTGCTCTTTTCTGTACTTTTTCCAACCCTACAGTATCCTTTTTAGGTATGGTGGTAGCCCAGAACTGTAGAGTGTGTTCTAAGTGTGGTTGGGCCATAGACGTCTAGAAGAGCAGTGTGAGATTGGCAGTTTAAGTTTCCTTTCCTTTCCCGATGGTTCTCAACATGGAACTTGCCCAGGTTGCCTTGCCAGCCCCATCTGATGACCATAACTGTGTGGTTGGGAGGCATGTGTGAAACGGTTTTGTGCACACACCAGTTCCACACCCAGCAGTTCATCAAAACTGAAGTTCATGGGTCACTGGACTTCCACCATCACACAATGGTTGATGCTCACTTCGGGAAACAGACACAAAGCCATGCTGGGTCCTAGAGAAGATATTGTTCACAGTGATGGGGCCAAATTTTGTAATTAGTTGGCTCAGTCAAAACTCATGCCACATTTGTTTTCTGTAAGCTATCCAGAGACTTTTAGTATTGGGACAGCATAGAAAAACGTTAAATAAAATAAAATAATTAATAAATTACTTTACAGATTTGTTCAGGTATGTGTTACCAATTCTTGCTGTTCCACAAAATCTCTCCTCAGAATGTTTCCCACCAAGATGCCTGATTTTTTCTTGCCAGCCTAAACTAGGCAGGATGCAAGAGATCTATAACTGTTGCGCTTTAAAAGTGGTCTTCTTAGTGGTAGCCCACCTGGCACCAACGTGACAGGTTAAGCATGGTTTCAGCATGAGGTTAAGAACCTTCCTCTAACTTCAGGCAATTTGTAGAGGAGAGTGCTTTTACATGTGCATGCATGTTCTTTACATTATGAACAATATTGTAATTTTGATTTGAATGCCACTTTTCCACCAAAAGATGGCGCTCGAAGCATCTTATAGGCACAATTGAAATGGACTAAAACAATAAAACAGTGCCTTACAATATAAAATAACAATTACTTGAAGGAATGCAATTAGTACCCACCCAGCCCACTAGACCACTTACAAGCCAAAGGTCTTCTTGTATAAAGCAGCCTTTGCCTGTTGGCAGAAGGGCACCAGAGAGCAGCCAACTTAGACTCCCATGGGAGTTAGCACCACAGCCGGGGAGCAGCCACCAATAAGGCCCTCTCTTCTGCAGCCACCAAACATGCCTCTGAAGGCAGCAGTCTCAAAATAGGGGCCTCTCCAGAAGATCTTAAGAGCCAGGCAGGCTCATAGGGGAGAGTCTGGTCATTCCGGTGACCTGGCCTCAAGTCACTAGGGCTTTATTGGTCATAGCTGCCACTTTGAATTCTGCCTGGAAAGAGGCTGGTGCCAGTGAAGCTGCTGTAACAAAGGAGTCACCTGCTTTTTGCAGCCAGTCCCAGGGAATGGCCTGCCTACAGC
This sequence comes from Varanus salvator macromaculatus, assembly GCA_023646645.1. Classification (NCBI taxonomy): domain Eukaryota; kingdom Metazoa; phylum Chordata; class Lepidosauria; order Squamata; family Varanidae; genus Varanus; species Varanus salvator. Next base: position 2,786,648 of record JAIXND010000798.1, read on the forward strand.
AGCCTTCCCCAGCCCAGTTCAGGAGTCCGGACGAGCTGTAGCTAAGGTCTGCATGTCAGTGGCCAGATCAGGCATCTCTAGAAATGGGAGCCCTTTGCACATGAGCCTCATCTGTGCACACTCATCCAAGCTGTGAGCCTGGATCTTCAGAAGGAGTGCAACCCCATCCAACATTGGCTGGATCCCTATTCCCTTTCAACCAATTAAAAACACTTCTGACTAGTCTGGATTCATCTTCAGTTTGTTTGCCCCCATACAGCCCATTACCAACCAACTTAAATCTAGGACAGCTTCCTCGAATTTAGATGGAAAGCAGAGATAGAGTTGGGTGCCCTAAGTGCATGCGTGGCACTAAAAAACCCAAATCTGGAAATCTCTCCTAGAGGTTTCATGGATATGCTAAACAGCATGAAAGATAAATGGACCCCTGAGGGACACCATGCAGCAAAGAGGAATGCTCCAGCACCTCCTTCTGAGGTCACCCCTCCAAGAAGGACAAAAGCCATCATATAATGCTGCCTCCATGGCCCATCACTGAGAGACGCCCCAGAAGTTTACTTTGATTGATGATATCAAAAGCCATCAGGAGGCTCAGCAGAAATGAGTAACACACACTCCCTGTTGCAGTTTTCAGCATACATTGTCCAGTTTCTGTCCAGCCTGTCTCATCCAGAAATCCCTGGAGCCAGGAAGTCGCCTCACACACTCACCCCCGAAAGAACACTGGAGACCAGTGAGAAATTGTCCAGAGTGGTGCTTTCTTTTAAACAAAGACTCAACAGCGCCTCTTGTAGACAGGATGGAATTACACCTCCCTGTAAAAAGGCATTCCCCACTCCCACAGTCATTCAGCCAGCAATCCCCACTCACCCACCTGGCTGCATTTAAAAGCCAGGAAGGGACAAGAGTCCAGTGGCAGACTCCACTTCTCCAAGGGTCCTGGCCACATCCTTGGTAAATTGCCCAGAAAGTTTTGGCCACTAGTGGTACAGAATTGTAATCGATGCAAATGGATGAATGTGAGAATTGGATTGAGGCAATGGGACTGCAGGAGGGGGCCAGGTCCTTGGACCAAGCTGGGCAGAAAGACCTAGAAACTCCCACAAAATTGGCCAAGGGAGATCAGCTACCCCCAGGGACATCAGGAAAAATATGACTGGTTGCTAAAGGGGTGAAGGGGGTGGCAGTTCTGTGACTGATTGCCTTCCTTGTTGGACCTTGGAAAGGAGGCATGGCACTCGGCCAAGAGCTGATGGGGAGAAGAAGGAGGGAGAGGGAGAGACCAAGAGGAAGCTGAAAGCAAACAGGCTGAGCCCAGAAGAGTGAGGTTCTAGGTCTTCTACCCCTGTATATCGTGAACTGTGTCTTTTCAGAGCAGCCATGATCCCTTTTGAACTGAATTTTGCATGAAATGTTGGACTGCCTTGAGCCCCACTGCCATCTTAGCCATCATGCCCAGACTTGCTTGAAGGGAGTATGAAGCCTTCCCCTCACGCACACACAAACCATTTCCCTGCTCAAAATCCCCACCCCTGCAGCCACCAACAACTCTGCTGGGGAGCTGGGAAGAGAGGACCACCCTTAATGTGTTGGTTTTGTGCTCCACAGTGAGGCTATTAGTGGTCTGAGGAATGATGGTCTTAGATCTTGGGAACGGGGTTTGTGGAATGGGTTAATTCCTACACACATATGCACACAGCATAATTATCACTGCAAACTATAACCAAGGTTTAAGTGCGTGCAGATAACCCAAACCCTAATCCATGTTCTTTCCTCACTCCCCTTGGTTCCAGTCCACCTCTAGATTGTAAGCTCCATGGAGGCAGGGACCCAGTCATCCGCGCTTGGGAAATTCAGTAAGGCACTATGCACACTGATGACCCCGTTCATAGCAACAACAAAAGTGTTTTAATGAGAAAAACAGCCCAATAGGTCCTTGCTGCTGCTTTGAGTTAGTCATACTCCATCAAATCCTGTGTTCAGGGCCAAACCAGACACTGCTTCAAATGTGCTGTTTGGCAGCAATGGCTTCTTTTCATTCTATGGTGGGCATGTCATGAGTGGAGCCGGCTGGAGCCGGGGGTCAGACTAGATGGCCCAGGAGGCCCCTTCTGACTCGCGCTGTTTCTATGTTTCTATAGGTGCAGGGGGTCCAGTCTGGATATTAAAGCTCCATACCCTCCATGCTAGGGATTCAATCTGGACTACTCTGAAATAAAAGTGAAGGGGTTGCTGCTAGACAAATATGTTAAACACACATATTTTGGCCCCCACCTCCCTCTCATACAAACATGCCATTGCAGAATTGCAGCATCCTACAGGTAACTGTCCAAACTCCTCCAGCAAAGGAAAACCCACGACACCTAGGTCACTGCTTCTACCATTGTTTCTTCTAATGTTCAAACTAACCTGCCTTCTGTACTTCAAGCTCAGCAGATTTGCTCCGGCACTCCAGGGCAGCACAGGACTAGGTTTTCACCCTGCAACGTGCCTTTCTTTTCTTCTTCCAGTCTTCAGGCTCTGTGTCTTGTTCCAGCCACCATTCAAGGGCATGAGTGAGTTTGCCATTTTTCAATAGCACGTTAACCCTAGTCCTTAAAGCCTGTTTAGGGACTACTTTCGGCTGGCAAAGTATAGAGAGCCTTGAAAGAAGGTCATTGAGGATTTCCCCAATGGTATAACTGCTCTGGCCTGGGCACATTTGGGTACTGGGCAGCTGAGCAACAAAGGCATTATTAAATTAAATGTCCATGTGCGTGCATGCACACACGCCTGCATGCATGCACTTTTGGAAATGCTTGCATGCACTAGCAGAAGGCTCAAATAGCTGGAGAAGCTGGCCTCTTATTTTCTCCCTTGCATTTGGAGTGTCGGGTTTGTTTTTAAATTGAATCTGCAGCTGATGATGTCAAGGGTTCCCCACATGAAGGAATGTCTTATGTGCCTTTTGCTTGCAGCCAGCCAAGTTGAAACCGTGCGAAGAGGCTCTGCTCTGACCAGAAGCATCTCCAGTGAGTGGGCCACCAAGAGGCCAGCTGCTCAGCCACACAACCCAGAGTCCTACGGCACCAAGAAAATGGGCTGGCTTCCTAGTGGAAAGCCAGTCCCTCACCCATTTAAAGAAAGCGTCTTGCTGAGATATGAAAGTGGTGGTTTTTACAATAGAGCCACATGCTCATGTCAAATACATCCCTAGCAAATGCAGATGCATCTTCCTGAGATATTTGCAGCACCACTAGGATTGGGTTGTTGTTGTGCTGGCTTTTTACCATATTATTAGTCAAAGCTGTCTCCAGGGTTTGGGTGGCCCTGTGCAAGACCCACCCAATGCCCCTGCCCAGTCTGCCTTCTCCTGCTGTTGTCACTAGCTGCTCTTTTGCCATCTCCTCTTTCTCCTCACTACGACAGCTGGTTCATCTGACATGCAGAGAGGCAGGGAGCAAGCAAGCTGAGGCATCAGCTGCTCTCCCTTTTCAGCGTCACTATTGCACAGACCAGAGCAAGAAGAAGGTGAAGCAGCAGGTAGTAACGGTGAGGGAAAAGCGCAGGGCCAGGGGGCAGTGAGGGTGTTACACTTGTCCTTCATGCCCCACTGCTATGCACTGAGTGGCTGCAGAGCTGATCTCTGAGATCAATGGAACTCTTCACCATGATGCTAAAATTGCAGAGCAGATGGAGACATCTGCCATGATCTAATCCAGCTCCTAAGAGTTTTTGTGATGTTGTGCAAGATCAGACAGCATCTTGGGTTTTTATTTCTTCAAAATAATAATAAAGCCCATCAACAATCTCCATAAACATACAATGACTTTCAAAATTCAGCAACTAATACAAAAATTAATGTTTGGTCTGGACCTACACTTTGATCTCCACCTGGCTGGCTGGCTGGCTGGCTGGCTGGTTGGTGTGGAGCTGATGTAGCGGCTCTGTTAGTGAAAGCCAATACAGACACTGTGTCAGAGCTGGCACAGAGTTCTTTAGAAGTAGAAACCGGCTACCTGGATTTGGTGTTACTCAGCTTCTTGGCACATACTAGATTCTGCTGCATGCTGAGGAAATCAGACTCCTGGGAAGAAGTAAAAACTGGCTCCCTTTTAAAGGAGGAGGAGAGGAAGAACCACCACCAACAGTACTATTATATCCAAATAATATACCAAATTGAAGTCCTCTGCTGGTATGACACACTAACTCTTCTTCAAATATCGTAATTATCAGGCACAACAGAATGTCAAGGCAGACAGCCATAACCAACTGGACAAAGAAGTCACAATCGTCCCCCATATTTACCAGCTTTGCACTCCCATGGGGGCCTGTGATGCTGGTTGTGGTATGAATATTAATCAGATCAACCACATCACCCACATAACTGGGGGCTGCCATATGACCCAGTAGCCCCACAGACCCTGCCCTCCAAGTAGATGTTGCTTTTGTGGGAAGACCTATTTTTTTATTTATTTATTTATTTATTTAAAAATTTATAGGCCGCCCCATCGCAACAAAGCCTCGGGGCGGCTTACAACATAATTTAAACAATATATAAAGCAGTACAAAGTTTAAAATACATCCCCCCCCCAATGCATCTCGGCAACAAAATTAAATACCCCTTACCAAATAAATAAACCCCAATAACTACAAATAATAAACATACGTAATCAATAATAAACCACATAAACACAAATAAACTCAACATTAACAATTAAAATAAGACTGAAATAAAAAGGTCTTCGCCTGGCGCCGAAAAGCATATAATGACGGCGCCAGGCAAACCTCTCCAGGGAGCGCATTCCATAGTTGGGGCGCCACCGCCGAAAAGGCCTTCCTTCGGGTACTCACCCATTTCACCTCCCTCACAGGAGGTTCCCGGAGGAGGCCCGCTGTTGCAGATCTTAGGGGGCGGGAGGGCACATAAGGGTGTAAGCGGTCCATTAGGTATCCGGGTCCCAAACCGTTTAGGGCTTTGTAAGTTAACACCAAAACCTTGAATTTGGCCTGGACTTCAATTGGGAGCCAGTGGAGCTGACGGAGGACTGGGGTTATATGAGAATAACGCCCAGCCCCCGTCAGCAATCTGGCAGCTCTATTTTGCACCAACTGAAGTATCCGGACCATCTTCAAGGGCAGCCCCACGTAGAGGGCGTTACAGAAATCTAGCCAAGAAGTTACCAACGCGTGTGTCACTGTCGCCAGGCAGTCCTGATCCAGGAAGGGATGCAGCTGATGTACCAGTCTTAATTGCAGGAAGGCACTCCTCGCCGCTGCAGTCACCTGGGCCTGTAACGACAGCTCCAGGTCGAGGAGCACCCCCAAGCTGCAGACCTTATCCTTTAGAGGGAGTGCAACCCCGTCCAGGACAAGGCCCAAGTCTCCCAACCCTAGGTTCGAACCGCCAACCAACAGGACCTCCATCTTGTCTGGATTGAGCTTCAGTTTATTGGCCCTCATCCAGCCCATTACCTAGGCCAGGCACCAGTTCAGCACAGCCACTGCCTCACCTGGATCGGTAGAAAATGAGAGGCAGAGCTGGGTGTCATCAGCATACTGATGACTCCGCAGCCCAGACCTCCTGATGACCTCTCCCAGTGGTTTCATGTAGATGTTGAATAGCATGGGGGACAAAATAAAGACAGTCTTATTTTTAAAGACTGTTTCACATTCACGCCAACAATGAACACAGTACGCATAATAAACTCACAAGAAATATGAGTAATTTCCTCTCGTGATTCAACTGCATTTCACCACTGTGCTTAGCAGGTATCATCAACATGTGAGCCCAGCAACACTGGTACTATATGAATGTGGCCAGAGTGCAAAACCTGGCCAGCTGAACAGCACTAACAACATTGCCATAAAAACTCAGCTAGCTATGTGCACTTGCCAACTTCTGCTGGGAAAAGGTGGCCAGGCATCCACCCAAGCCCACCGTTCAGCTGCATTGGATGTTACGAGAAACGAAAAAGTTCCTCATCCACTTTCTACACACCCTGCATAACATTCTGCTTCACCTTCTGATTTAAGATAAGGCTGCTTGATGAACACTCACAGGAACCAGGCTTCCCCAACTGGATACCCTCCAGATGTTTTGGACTTCAGTTCCCACAAGCCCCAGCCAGCCTGGCCAATGATCAGAAATGCAGGAAGTCATAGCCCAATGCATTAGAAGCGCATCAGCAGAAATGTCTGGAGAAATACCTTCTTGTTTACTGATACTTCACCAGCAGAAAGTAACAGTCCTCAAAGAAGGGAGCATTTCCTCTGCTTAGTTAGCTTTTAAATGCCAGCTGCCGGTTGCTTTGAACTGTATCTAAACAAGCTACCATGAATGGAAACAGGTGGCAACGTTTCCCATTATTCTGAGCTTTGAAACTCCCTCTGGATATTGTCTCTCCTAAGCGCATTATGCTAATCACTCTGATCCCTATGGACTACCATCTATTTTAGGGCCTATTTGTGCTATTCTGTTTGCACAAGGGCAGAGAAATACATCCAACAGGTTTTGATGGTGTAGAGCCGGCTGCTGGGTCAGGTGCTGCATTTACAATTAGCTTCCAGTGCTGCCGTGTTGAGTTTCCAGTTGGACCCAGCAGCCTTGCCCAGCTTAGTGCCCTACAGGTGTTTTTTGACTAAGGTATGTTCCTATTGCCTCCTGGCATCATCTGCAAGGCCCCAGCTTACTTCGGAATCTCAGCTCAAAGACCCTGTGGCCCTGAAGCTGGAGCATCAAAGGCCATGTCTCCACCCCACCACTTCACAACTACTATGGAAAGAACTCTGTTGGCTACCCATACAGGCTTTGGAGAGGGCAAGGAGGGCTAAGCAAAGGGCAGAAGAAACGGAGGCTGGGGCTGAGGGCTCCACCACCTCCTCCCAGCATCCTGGCCTCCTCCCTCCCCCCTCCGGTGCTTTCTATGGAGAGCAGAAAATGGCTGTCTAGGTCAATGCAGGATGTGAAGTGCAGCAGTAGCAGAGAATACCCCTGCCAGGCAACACCCCTTCCATGAGAGGCTTAAAAAAGCAGCTGTGCTTGAAGGCTTGAATGCATCTTGCATGAATGGATGGTGTCCTACCATTCTGATCAATCCCAGCTCTAACCCTAACCCTAACCCTGACTAATGGCCATGCAGGCTAGTGCTGATGGGAATTAGTCCATCATTTCTGGAAGGCACAAGGTTTGGGAAGGCTGACCTGAACAGCCACCATGTACTTGCTACACATTTCCAAAGATGAGATCATTCATTCATTCATTCAGTCAGTCAGTCAGTCATTAAAAGCTTTTCTAATCCATCCACTACAAGAGTCTCAGGACGGCTTACATATCCATGAATGGCAAGTGAGCTCTCTGAATATGGCATGAGAACCGCCACCCATTCCACAGAGCCTTACATGAGCTTTCTGGGATTCTCTACAACTTCTGGTGCTATTTTACCTGACCAGGAGATGCTCTGGCTGGGGACAGAGGAATCCATAACACGTTCAAATGAGCCTCGATTTTTACAAATCTGACCTGCAGATTCCCTGGCAGACCAGACTTTCCCAAATCATGTTGGATTACCAATTGATTTTTAACCTGGGATAGGGTGCATAAGTATTAATCCACAGTAACTAACACAGAGTGACACATTAGCACAAGTGCACATCAGCACTAATGTGGATTCGCATGAGAACAAAATGGTGGTCTTAAAAGTCAGATTCCATCAAGAAGCTGATGATGGAATGAAAGTTGTCTGAGCCACATAACCAGGATGGAACAGATTTAGCAAAATTTGGACATTTCTAGGCATGGTGCAGTGGGTGAGCATATGCTTTGCACACATGAGGGGCCAAGCGTAATCCCCACCTTTTCATTAAATGATCTCAGGAGGCAGCAGAGTAGAGAAGGAGAAAGCTTGACACTTGGGGGAGTTGCTACCAATTAGAGCAGATGGCCCTGTGCTAGATGGACACTGGGGATGTGAACATCTGTAAAGTGTGTGCTTGTTGTCATTCTAAGATTTCCACCTCAAATATTTCCTCAGCTTGTGTCCATATCTGATTGCAAGCTCTTCCTTTCTGTTCCTGACAAAATTCATGTGGCTTTTGGTATACAATTTTCCATCAATGTTGCACCTTTGCTAAGCCATCCACTTTTCTCCCTCTGATTTAATTATATGCATGTTAATGTATTTTTCAAATGTACACAGTTTTGAGTGCACTTTTCTTTGGTCCATGCCTCACATCACATGCTTGGAAATCTGCAGACTTGAACCTCAGACTATGTTTGAGTTTTGAAGGTACAACTGGGAAAATCCAGGTCTAAATCAAACTAAATCAAAGTTCTCCTATATCCCTACCATTGACCTGACACAGTGCAGGGCACATTATGGGGAGTCAACAAATTTTCCTTCCCTTTGTGAAGATTGCACATTTTGTGGCTCTGTAGAACAGCTATAAGAAGGCCCAGTTGTCGTGGTGTCAAACTGATGGGTATAAAAGCAGCTCAGGCTGTAATGCAGCTTGAAGTCCAGAACTGGTTGCAGGAGAGGGCCCAAAGCTCTGGCCTAGAAGCAGCTGAGCCTGTGCTATGGATCTATGAGTGACCACCTGTAGTGATCAAGTGAGCTCCTGAGCTGCTCATAGTTGTGCAGAAGAGGAACTTGGGCAGCTTTTCATGGGCTCATTTCCTGCTTAAAGCTGAATCGAACTGTGAATCTCACAAGCATTGCTGGGTCTGTTCTGTATATGATTATGTCCAGATCCTACCCCATGCCAGGAGCAGTTGCACCTCATAAAATTCCCTCTGCTGACACCACTCTTGAAAGTGCAGGAGCCCAGCTCTCCTTTGCTTCTAACCATCTTGATGGTCTAAAAGCTCATTTCCCCACCATTTCCAGCATTTTGACTGCTTGAATTTTCATGCTATGTGTTACATATAAGAACGTAAAATTATATCAGGCATTTGGGCAGACCCACACACTGCAATGAGATTATTGGCTTTATCAATCTATTGATTGTAGCAGGGCTGTTTATTATTCTGATCTCACCAAGAGGAAGTCTTGCCAATCGAATTAAGGTCATGACCACAGGGTCATATACTGGTACTACATTAATCATAATGTGCTTTACAGATGATCAATACCTAATTGCACTATGTAATACACAGAACTGTACTACATTATGTTCTATGATTAAGGCAACCAAAAGACAACTCCGTCCCTTTATATCTTACATAGCAAAATGCAACACTGAATGAAATTTGTTAACCAGCTTATTGGTGCTTTCTGCTGTATTCTTTTTTATCTGACACATGAAGATAGTTTATCCTTGCTTTTCCATTTAGCAGCTGTTTCATTTCATAAGAATGCTAGAACACATAATTAAGTATTCTCTTCCTGTAGCAGACAAGACTGATACTGGATCTAATAGAATTCCATAGACTGTTATCTCCTTGACTGCACCAGGGATTTAAGATCCAGGATTTCTTTACTATGGAGAAAGCAACTGCACCAGATACTACAGAATCAGTCACCCTTTGACATTGCTGTTATATAGTGGATGGAACCAGGACCTGTAATGCAATGAAGAGTAAAATAACCACCGTACTTTAACTTCATTATTCACAGTGAAGCAAAAGGGAGGTTAATCCAGACTTCATCATGGTAAATAAAATACTTACATGTGTGCCTTTCATACAGCCCTTATTTTGAGAAATGCCTATGGATTTTCCCTTGAATGAGAACGAGTCTAATTGCTTCTACAATCACTTTTTGGGGGTTAAATCCAAGACTGTGCAGGTACATTGGCACAATGGGACCTCCCTTGGCTCTCCTCCCACCTGCAGCTCCCCACCTGCTCCCCATATCTGTTTTGGAGGGTCCCCTAACCTTGAGGAAAAGATTTGGGGAGCATGCTGGGGGGCTGCAGGGAGGAAGAAAAATCCATTCTGCCAGCAGGCATTGCAAAATCCATTTTGTCGTGTAGTAGCCATATAATAGTCCCATCCTTAATAATGCTTATGGAAGTATTTATTATTTTATGGAAGTGAATGCAAGCAGAACTTGATATTATTAAATCAAACCTCACTGGTACTAAAAAGGCTTCTGTAGCTCCCAGCCATGTTCAGAATACTTCATTCTGCCCATTCTGACTTACCTGTGCATAAACATTCAGGCTTAGGTGGATTTATGCATGATGAAGGTGCATGCTAATGTTAGTATGTCAGTGAGAGCCCACCCTGGCTACAGATGGATTTATGCTCCTTCTCACCTTAAAAACGCATGATGCATTTAAACATGACCAGGTGCACATGAAAAGTTTATGTAGGTACAGACCTGAACATGGCCTAGGGTTTATGTAAATCTGGCCTAAGAATCTGATATTCCCAACTGGTTCAGTATTTTACAATCTTACAATCACCAATGTTTCCTAAATAGGATTATTGAGTGGTTAAAAATAAACAAATCCTGCAGCAGTTTAAATATAACATGCTTAGAATTAGAGGTGTGTAGAGAAGACAAGAATGAGCTTGTAGGCCACTTCTGAACTTTGAAGGATGGTCCATTTGGGGTCTGAAGCAAATACTTGCTGTGGAAGATCTCAGGATTTGTCTGTCTCCCCCTTGACATACTGGGAAATGAACACATGTCTGTAGCAGCTTTGCATTTGAGGGGATGGGGTGGGAACTGCTGGCATGCAGGGAAGGGTGGCATACTGGTTACAGTGCTGAACTGGAGCCTGGGAGACCCAGCTTCTAGGCCCCCTTCAGTCACAAAGTTCACTAAGAACTTTTCTACATGAAAAGTACTCATGATCCCTCATTCATGGAATCATGAAACTTACAGGGCCTCTCACCATGTTCACCATTTTCACAGCTTCCCCCCCCCCCCCCAAATGCAAGATTTAAATGCAGGATGAAGCAGTACTTTCCTGAATGGCACCATCATTTGATATAGAAGGGTTTATTTATTTCATTTATTTAGGACATTTATAGGGTGTCCATCACTGTCGTCTCTGGACGGCTTACAATATAATATAATCTAAATCTAAACCAAATAAATTAGCTATACCACGACTGAATATGTAAAATAGAATACTTAAAATAAGTTAAATAAATATACAGCTAAAATAAATTAGCATTAAAATACTGGTTAAATAAAAAGGTCTTGACCTGATGCCAAAAAGCAAATAATGACAGTGCCAGGCAGACCTCTCTAGGGAGCACATTTCATAGTCGGGGCGCCACCGCAGAGAAAGCTCTCCTCTGAGTGCTCCGTCTCCTGACCTCTTTCAAAGAGGGTTCCCAGAGGAGGGCCTCTGCTGCTGATCTTAGGGGGTGGGAGGGCTTATACAGAAAAAGGCATTCCTTTAGGTATCCTGGTCCCAAGCCATTTAGGGTTTCATAAGTAATAACCAGCACCTTGAATTGAGCCTGGACTTCAATGGGAAGCCAATGGAGCTGATCGAGGACTGGAGTTATGTGAGAGTAACGACCAGTCCCTGACAGCATCCTGGCAGCTCTATTTTGCACCATCTGAAGTATCCGGACCATCTTCAAGGGCAGTCCCACGTAGAGCATGTTACAGTAGTCCAAGCAGGAGGTAACCAGTGCATGTGTCACTGTTGCTTGGCAGCTCTCGTCCAGGTAAGGACGCAGCTGGTGGATCAGCTAGAGCTGAAGGAAGGCACACCTCACCACCACCATCACCTGGGCCTCCAGGGACACTTCTGGGTGGAGGAACACTCCTAAGCTGCAGACCCTGTCCTGTAGAGGGAGTGCTACCTCATCCAGAGCAGGGCTTGAGTCATGTTGTTTAACATGCTAATGACACTCTAAACCTCAGCACCACCTTGTGTTGTATAATGGAACTTATAGGAGCATATGGAATGGCAGAGAAGAAAACCTCCAGGGAAAAAAAGCTTGTACAAAAGAACATTATTTCCCCAGAAATGGAAGAAGCCTCAGTAAAGCACCAAGCTGAAGGCCCCATGTAGAAAGCTTTAGGCAACTTTCTAAGAGCCAGGCCTTGACTCTTAGGCTCTTGGCCTAAGTCACCTTGCAGGATTGTTCTGAGGATAAAATGGAGACGAGGAGGCCTTTATAAGTCACTTTGGAATCCTTCCATGAAGGAAAAAGGTGGGATGTAAATATAGTCATAAATCCATAAATCAATTGTAGATACCCAAATATCCATACAAGGAAATGAGCACATGCAAATATGTGCATATGGGTTCTCTTTCTTGTGATACCTTTCTACTTTTGCAGTAGTGTTTGGTCACGTTGTTGGGCTAAGAGGGGGTGCTGCTGGGAATGGCCTCACTAGGCCAGCGAAAGGAGCTTTTATCCACTTTGTGAAACCTTTACTAAGATACGCTGTGAGATAGAAGGCCTTTCCTGTCTCCCCAGACCAGTGAGACAGAGTGACCCGGGCTTCTGACACAATTTACAAAACCTTAGCTTCTGAGGGAACAGGTCTGCTATATCCTAATCCTTCCCAATGTACAATATCCCAAACATTCCTCATGGTTACTATGGAGCAAGAAGCCTTCCGAATGGTTAATTAGAGCTGGACGGGTGCCAGCCGGGAACACCTGTTAGTTGTTCAAAGCCTGCACCTCAGCCGAGCAGCCATTGTGGCCTGGCCATTCAGCCGCTCTGCAGCGGGGTGGGGGGGCAGGCATGGTGTCGGGAGGCGCTCCAAGACCACACGGGCAGGCCACAGGGAAGGCCGCCCCTCGCTACCTCCGGCCTGCTGCTTCCTACAAAGTATGCAGTCCTGCTCCGGGGCAGCAGAAGAAAGGAGCCGGATGGGCTTTTTGTTGTGTTTGCTGCTGCTGCTGCTTCCAAAGGACAATCCGGCAGCTCAGAGCTGCCCAGCCTACGTGCGGAAAGCTCCATGTGCAAAGGATTGGTGGAGAGACCGGTTGAAAGTCAGTGTTTCTCTTGTCAAGAGAGCATGCATAGATCTTGCCTCTTGTGAAGAAGTCATAAGCTGAGCTGCCCCATGAAAGGCCCTACTCAGACCGGCTTTTCCCCATGAACCTATCTAACTAATTGGTCAGATGAATGATGGTCCATGTGTTTTTGTCAGAAGGATGATAGCATATCAATACCTTTTTCCAACATCTTCTAAATGCTCCAACACAAATCTGCATCCAGGGCTGGAAAGCAAGGCAACTGCTCTACCACATGCAGTTTGGTTTGCCCTTTAAGAGCTCCTTCCCATATGAACATGCAAGAAACACCTTATATCAAAATCAGACTATGGACCTCTTGCCCTGCCTAGTCCAGCCTTCCTTAACCCGCTACCTTCCAGAAGTTAGCACCCCACCTGTAGAGATGCACAAACATTTTCAAATCTGTTCATTTTCTTGTCTGCTCATTAATGCAACTGGTTTTTGCCCAATTGCTATTCTACACATTTATGCAAATACACATTCTCAGACATGCACAAATCTCCTCATAATATGCAAATCCCCTGCAATATGTATTTTCATGCTCCAGCCTAAGGGCAAAATGTGCATTTTGGTCTTCTTTTAAAAATTGCTATGACTAAATATGCATAACAGTAAAGGAAATGTTTTTAAAATGGTCCACAAGTCCACAGAATCTGCATTACTTGGGGAAAGCCAGTTTGTCACAGAATCTGCACCATGGAGCCTGAGAATCTGGTCCTACGCTGAGGCCACTGCAGATTCTGCTGGCATCCCCACCCATCTGGTGCCTGCCCCATTCCGGCTGGACATGAGAAGAGCCATCATCCAACACAGCTAAACAGCACTGAATGGAGGGAGGCAGCTCCACTCAGATGAGCAAAGGCTTCCCAAGGACCGAGGAGTTTTCCCCCACTCCTCTTACCTGAAATCCAGATTGAGAGACTGCACTTTCTTTCCTAGTCCCTCACAGAGTTTATTCAGGGGTTGGCTGCTGCCAATGAACTACAAAGAGGCTCCTTCCCCCAGCCTAGGAAACCCATCTCATCTTATCCCAGTCGAGTGACCGCCCTGCTCTGTGCTGCTGCTGGGGCTAGCTGGTGCATGATATTCTTGCTGCTGTAAGAACTGCATATTTATGAGTGAGTGTGTGTGTGTGTGTGTGTGTGTGATTCACAGCTTGCTAGAGCAGTCTCTGTAAAGCTGTTACACTCACTGCCAGCAGCTAAAATCATCTGCTGCACTTCATAGCATGCTCCTAACAAACTGGGAGCAGACTTCCCAGGGAAACTCTGCAGGCCATCCTCGTAAAACTAGCATTACTGATCCGTCCCAGTTATGGCACCCTCCCACCTGCAGAGGTGCGGAGGAGGCTCTGCAAGCACACAGAGATGCCCCCTAGACAGACAGCGCCTCTGATTCAGGGGAGCAGAGAATGTTCTGCTTGTTCAGCATGTACCCTCATGAGAAAAGACACAGGATCATGGCATGGATGGATCATGGGAATTTAAGAGATCAATCTGCTTTTCTTCTCAGGAATGCATGGAATATGCCAAAAAAGTGATAGTAGCTTGCATCAGATATTATTCTAACTTTGCCTTCATATCAGTGGCTCCGCTAAGCTTAGGGACAGTCCATGGTTCCCTTTCCACCCCCAGCAGCTCCTATGGGCATGGGATCCTGGTTGCAGCCACTGCTGCAGGGAGGAAATTATCCCTGTCCTTCCATTCTGGTTCCCAGCCAACAATTTCTCTGGAGGGGCCATTCATTCATTCTTGCCATGTTTTACTTATGTACACCTTTCCATATCAAGCTTAAAGTGGTTCATATGAATAACATGCCCAAATGCAACTAAAATCAAGAGAAGGTGTTGGCCACACAAAGCAGCTGTATGGAGTGATTTGCACTGGGAAGGTGGCATGGGAAAGAAGGGCTGGCCTTCCTCTCCGTGCCCTGTGACCCTGATCCAGGTCAACCTCCCATGGCTGCTCTCTAAAAAGGAGGAGGAGGGACCTACAGTCAATGGCCTGTTCGATAGCATGCCTTGGGTGGCCTTAAGAATCACAGCTTTGCTCTTCTTTCCTTCTATGAAACTAGAACTAGGAAGAGAGGCCAGAGAGACCCTTCCCAGATTAGCAGGAAGGAGACTTTATTCCACAGAGCTCCCCATGGTCCATCTTCTTTAGCTGGTCTCCCAAATACATGTACATGTTCTTCTCCCACCACAGCCCTTTCATTCTGGAATTCTCAGGGAATCTCACCTGGAATGGGACATTATAAAATGCAAGGTGCTACCACTGAAAGGAATTTGGAGAAATTTTTGGTTCCTCCCCTGTATCTGCTTGCTTGCCTGATTGGCACCAAACATGCAGAATCCAAAGCCCAATACCTTAGAGGTATGTCCCATCTCTTCTCTCTGTCTCCCAAATTCCACAATGTACAAAACTTAGACCTACCACCCCACCCATTCAACCAGGATGAAGGGCTACAAATGAGGAAGGAGGAGTTGTGGCGGTGGGGGCGGGGGCGGTTCCCAGATTTCCATGGTTCATTACAGAACTGGACTTTCCTGGCACATGTCAGATGATTTTTTTAAAAAAATGCACAGTTCTGGTTTTACTGAAGAATCCTGACATTTTGTTACAAATGATATACTTTTTCAGGAGAGGTGATTGGAACTCCAATCTGAGAAAGCCTATGCCATAATAAACATTTTACTCTTCGAAGTGCCACAAGGCTCATTGCTTTTGTTACACCAGACCAATACAGCTACCCATCTGGAAAATTTTGAATCAGTTGTTTCCATGAACAAATGAGGCAAACTTCATTGTTTAACATGACAAAATAAGGAACATTTTTCCAGGAATAGTCATCTTTGACAGCAAAGGAAGCTGCTGTAGGATGATGGTGATTGAAGAGGTGTATTTTCATGACTGGATCTCACAAATCTCCATGAAATGCAATATATCAAATCCTGTGAAAGTTCTTTTGTGACATGAAGGCTCTAACTTTTCCTTTCGAGACCTCTAACCAACTCTGAATGCGAGAAATACAAAAGTCTATTTATTTATCTATTGATGTTCAACAGTATCCATTTATTGTGAAATATTCAGAGAAGTGCAGTATTGCCTAAAGCATTGTTTTTTAATGTGGGAATGGCAGGGAATACAACTCACATAATAGTAGCAAAAGTGGGATTTGCTTCTGGAGTCTTGAAAATTGGGAGCCTCCTTCCTGAACAAGAAAAGTATGCAGCCCTTCCCTTCACCCCGACCTCCACCCAGACTCTGATCACTGGAAGGAACTTTAACAAAGAAAAATACTCAGACCATGACAGCCTAAACTCAGCCCTTCCTCTTTCCTTTTATGTTGCTCTCCATCCTAAGGTGATGCTATTGAATGCCAATAAGGAAGTGGTTTTGGCCGTCTCAGTCTGCAATTTCTTTAGATATCAGATCGCTGGCATATGGGGAGAGAGAGAGAGAGAGAGAGAGATTGAGATTGACCATCAGGTAGACTGCATGTATTCCAACTGCACCTGGTCAGCTGGGAACTGTGACAGTATTTATCATACATTGTGGCACCAGTGAGTTCACAACAGTGCTTTGTGCCTGCCCACCACAAATCAACACGTTAGTCTCTTGTTGTCTGTAGCAGAGTCCAGTGCAAGAGAAGTATCTGCAGAGCATTTAAGCTAGTTTTAAAATTGCTTTAAAGTTTTAGATCACTATTTTCCCTTGGGGCCCTTCCAGTCCAAAGGGCAACTCTGAATTCATTTTTATAAATATAAATGGTCCTTAAGACAAAAGCAGAAGTTGGGGGGTCCAGGGATTCTTAGTGAGAACAAAGCAAAGCCAAAGAAGTGGCTGAAGACCCTTTGACAAGCAAGGTTTGAGCTCAGCTCCTTATCCTTTGGACATGAAACACCTCATCTACTATTGCTATAATTGCTATTAAAGCTTAGCACTCCAAGCTTCACCACGCAAATTATTCCAGCAATTCAAAATAATTAACATAAGCCTCAGTAGATTGTCTTCCTTTCCATAATGGTAACAGGCTAATCCACTTCCCTGTTTCACATATATCCCATATTTTTGACAGAACAGCTAGTACCTCACGACATCCCTTGCCATATGATGGCCTTCAGCCATCAAGAGTTTTGCTGTAATTTTTTTATTTTAGACTGACTTCAACCCTGTACAGCTTACATAATGGCACAGTCATGTCTCAGTGCATAGTAGCTTTGCTCACTAACAAGATAAAGGCAGCACCAATATTTTCCATAAACAGATTCCTAACTTTATAGAATTTTTCTGTGACATATCTTTTTATCTTCTGTTAATTTCATGATCTTGCCATACATTAATTTAATCTCATGAACAGCAAAATCCTACATATGCTTAAACAGAAAAAAAAGTCCTACGACTCCCAGAATTCTTCATCTAAACAAGCAGGGGATTGTGCCCTAAACTGATTATATCTCCAGTATTCATGTTCTTCTGTACAATAAATCTGTACAGTTTTAAAAAATATTTACAATTTGCAAGCTATTTTCTAGGGATTTTCTGTCAGATTCAAACAAAGGCTGGGTTCACATGACACAATAAGCCTTAATAGTTTATAACTCAGGGATATATTCTCATATGAATAAACCATGCTGCTGGGTTCAGAAAACATAAAAAGCCACCCTCAGCTTATGAGCCAAAATGGCATATCATGTGTGAAGGTTTTGGGTACAGGTTGTCACTGAACTTTAGGTTGTTGTTGAAACATGGCTTATCACATTGTCTGAGCCCAGCCATGCTCACAAACCATAGTTTAACCACAAAAACACTCACAATTCACAACTCAACAACAAACCATGGTTTCTCTTTATGATTTTTCATGGTCAACAAATCATGCTTTGTTGGTCCTGCTAAGTTCAGACCATGCAATAATCCATGTTTAACAACAACCCATAGTTCAATAACAACCCACACTCAAGCCTTACTTGAATCCAGCTGGAAACTATGATGATGCTTACTGATATAATCACTCCAAGTTGCCCTATTGCTTTTTATAGAAATTGCTATGAAACAGATATATTTATAGTTTGACAATAAACCTTTAGTTAAAACTTTTTTCCCAACTGTTCTAGATTTTGACTTAAAGAGTACTAGAGAATATATGTTTAAATGTTGGAAAGAAGGGAGGCCTTCTGCCATTCATCTTAGATACTGCTTGCTCTTATGAGATTTGCCTATTAAATAACCTGCCTTTAAAGCTAAAAACTGCTGAAGTTTTCCAAATCCCTAACTGCCTTGGCTGAGTAAGATTAAAATGTTTATTTTTATTATCAAAGAGAGAGAGGAAATACTAGGTACAAGCCTGAACTTGTATGTTTCTTGTTAATAGCAAAGGAAATACCATTACACAAGCTTTCCCTTCTGCCATGCTTTGCTCACTAATAGAAGCACAAGGCTAGGCTGATTAAAGGAGTAAATATCCCAGAAAATGACCTGGCACACTGTCCGTTTTCTAATTTGCAGCTTGGACATTCTCACCCTTAAGCCTGCTCTTCTGCACACTCACCTTCAGGGAATGAGGCTGGCTCTTAGATCAATGGGGTGTCTTATCCACTGCAGCTTTTATTTTGAGCTTTATGGGAATTCTCCATGGTGCTTCAGGGTGAATACCCTGTTTTGGGAGTGGACTTCAGCACCATAGATAGTTCCTATAAAAGCTGCAATGGATAAGGAGTCACCAGCCTCTGCTGTTTACCTGCAAGGAGGTCACATTAGAAAGCCTAATATGGCTTACATGCACTGACGACATGCACATGGAAGCATGCGGCATATTTCTCCATAGCGCATGGCCACAGAGTATGTAAAGCGGTGCCCATGATCTCTGAGCCATCAATAGCTAAGAGCTGATTGGTGGAATACCATGGACAGAATCACAGTTGTGGGATCCTACCCCAGCAGAAGTCTGAAAAAAATCCCTCTTTTACCCCATTTTAGGTGGTGTTTAAATAAATGCATAATTCCAAAAGGTACTCCTCTAGTTTTGTTTTCTGTTCAGGAGTGTTAGCTTAGTGTAGTTTTGGTTTGGGTTTTTTTGCTGATTTGAATGCTGTGCCGTGTCTTCCAAATTTTGCTGTGTTCTTCATGTTGCACTTAATGGTTGCTTGTATGTACAAACACATTTAACATCAATTGCTAGGAAAAAAAATCATTTGAAGGGGGGCCTAATTAGTAATTGAAATACAAATGCATATTCTTATTCAAAATATTTCTATTCTGTCCTATTTAAAATAACCAGAGTATAACTAATATGGTAACTAATGAGAAGACATGGAAAAGAAACCAAGGCACAGCAAAGGGTACTGCTGAAAGCAATCTCTGATGGTGCTGGATGATTACAGGAAAAAAATACATCAGAGGTTAAACACCTGGGGAGGGGGGAATGAAGTATCTAAAGATGCATTTCTGTGCAACTCTCAGCTGAGAGCTGTAGACCTTGCCCCCTCCTGTAAAAAAGGAAACACGCACACATGGGATTGCATCTAAGAAACGGTAGCATAAGTGCCAGGCAAACCACAAATGTGGGGCACCACAGCTGAAAGGGCCCACTTCCCCATAGACACCTTCCTCACTTTAGAAGGCAGAGGCCCAAGGCCTTTGGAAAACAGTGTAAGTACAGGCAGGCCATGTTGGGAGATAAAATTTCTCCAGGTAACCAGGTCCCAAGGCCTGTAGGGCTTTCAAGGTAAATATCAGCACTTTAAATTGGGCTCAGCATTCAGACTGGAAAGTGGAAGAGTCTAAACATGGCATGGGGGGGCGCAGTCTCCAGTCCCATCTCCTCACTGTGCTTGACCTCCATGGTTTGGGGACAAACCATAACAGACCATAGCATTTTGCTGCCTGAGGTGCAGCAGCAAGTGGCTCCCCATCTCCTTACTCCCATTCTGTTCTACATTAAGAGCCAGACAAATTATTTTCCCTCCTGAGTCAGAAAATCCCACCAGCTCCTGTCGCTGCTTCTTGCTGCTAAAAATACAAAAATAACCACAGATTTGGATCTCCTCCTGATTTCCAAAATCAACAGCCTGAGGCGGTTCCCCCCCTTTACCTCAGGGGTGCAAAGATCTCAGGGCCAGGGGCCAAATTAGGCCATCCAAGATTCCACACCTGTCTGTGCCCACTTCTTCTGTCCTGCCCTCACCCGCTTTTCCCCAAACCACAGAGTGTTTGCTTTCCTGGCTTTTGTGCAGTTTAT
Organism: Varanus salvator macromaculatus; assembly: GCA_023646645.1. Classification (NCBI taxonomy): domain Eukaryota; kingdom Metazoa; phylum Chordata; class Lepidosauria; order Squamata; family Varanidae; genus Varanus; species Varanus salvator. Next base: position 2,806,811 of record JAIXND010000798.1, read on the forward strand.
TTCCCACTCCAAAGCATGAGAATGTCTCACAGTGCAACTTCAAACTAAAAGATGCTGGGTTTGTTTATTGTCTTTAAACAAATATTGTTTATTGTCTTTAAACAGCTCTTTTCCCTCTGCCCCCCCCCCCGCCACAAATGCAAATCCTGAGCCTTTGGACTGGGAGCAATTGTGCCCCCCAAGCCTAAGAAAGAGAAGGCCTCAAATAAGGGAACCATCCCTCCATTTTCCAGGCATACAGATATCAAAACAGAGAGCCTACTCCCAATAGGATGCACTCTGGGAGCAGGTCAAGAATTATTACCATTCAGTTATGGGACAAGATCATTTGAATGGTCTTGATAAGCTTAGCATTGTAATCATAATTACACTATATCATCATAATTGGTTAATTTGTCTAGAAAAAAGCTAGAAAAACACTTGTTCAATAAAAAGGGAACATTTATTTCAGATGCTTGCACTGTATTGTTTTTTTGGGTTAAAAGCATTAATTTGTTACATGTAAGCATGTATACAATTTTTGCAGCCCTGTTTTGGCATTCCTTCATTCTTTAATATACCAGAAGGGCTGCAAAAATGGAAGTGACCCAGGCCTCTTCCAATCTCTCACAGGGTGTGTGTGTATGTGATTCTTCACCTCAACTACTACTGTAGGATTTATCAAATAACCATGCTTTATTTTTTTGGATGGTATGGGACTTTTTCACATTGCTTGTCTTCATGTTTTGACTCATTAGTGTTTACCGTCTGGAAATATGTGAATAGTCTTTCAAGCATAACAAGACACAGGTTCTGCAGTATGCATTAAATTGTCCCCCTAATGAACATTCCCAATTAAATAATGGAACATTGAGCAGATGTTCAAGGGAAAGTCCAGGAGGCATGTCCAGTCATCCGAGAATACAACACTGGATTCGCTCTTATCCATACTTGTGGTGAGATGCCTCATTATTCAGCCCATGATAAGCCAGGGCTCAGCTCCTCTTTCTGTGACTGCAATGGGAACTTGGTGAGACTTCTGTAATTTGCTTTTGAACACACTGTGAAAGTGCCTTAAGAGCTTATGGCACAACATTTTACTGATTCAGACCTCACACTCAATCCCAAGTTTTTTGGGGGGGTTTTTTTGGGGGGGGGGTTAGTCACAAAGTCATGCCTGACCCATCTCAATCCCAAGGACAACATTCCTCCAGTTCTCCTGTCCTCCACCATCCCTCAGAGGCCACCCTGGAAAGGTAGCCAAGTTCTAATAATAGCAAGCATTGATTCACACAGTTGTGAGTTATTAGGTAGTTGCTGAATTGATAAAATTACAAGCAGATTTTAATAAGATATGTCTTCATTCTCACTCATACTTGCCCAGAAGTTATTTTTGATAGTTCTCTATCCTGTCCTCATGAATTTGGTCTTCCCTATGATACCTTGTATATCTTGCATCTTATGACATTCATGTAATTTATTGCAGCTACGACCATTGCTTCATCTAACATTTATTTTCTTCAGCACTTGAATAATCCCTCCCTCCCTCTCTCCTTCCCCTCCTCTCTCTCTGTCACACACACACACACACACACACACACACGTACGTAGATATACAGTATATAGATAGATATTTATACAAAGATAATTGTATAAATATCCAAATTGTATAAGTTCCAAATTAAGGTCACTGGAACTTACTCCTAAATACACATGCCCACTTTTCTGCCAGAGTTCAACCCTGTGCCAGGGATAAATTCTGGGATATTTTAACATACAGAAGACAAAAAAAAAAAAATCTGTGCTTTCTGTGGACATCATGCCATTGTAGATAGATCCCTTAGGCCTAGTTTTCAGTAAGATAATGGGCCTCTATCTGGGCTGAACCACATAAGACTGAGTTTTTCATGTTTGTTTGCTGGTCTGGTGTTTCATGTTTGTTAGCTGGTGGAGGAGCACTCAGTCATATGAATGCCCCCTCCTGCACCCTCAGGTGGTATAGCCCAGACAAAGTTTTGGCCCCTCCTTGAGAAAGGAACATGAGATTGTTTGTGGCTTGTTGATCACTGGAATTTGCATGATCTTTATGGACAGATGCTTTATTCTTCCTAAGATAAACACTTTTCACCAATTCTTAAATCAGGCCTGGCCCTAGGGTTAGGCACCTGATGGGCCCCAGTACTCCTCAGACACCTTTCTTGCTACCTGCCAAAATGTCCTTCCCCTTCAACTATGTATTTATTTTAAATAACAAATCTTCTTACTGGCAGCTGTGATCACTGCAAATCAAAATAAGAGCCTCTCACTCCTCCTCTCTTCTTTTCCCTTTAATGCCTTGGAACTGTTTGTGCGGCTCATGACCATCCTTAGGAAATGAAGATCATGGCTGGCTGTAGGCTTATGCTTTCATCTACAGCTTGCCCATTTGAAGGTTGGTGACCAGCGCCATTTCTCAAATCATCAAATGTGAGCAAGGACCCCAAAAGGTAGCCAAGCCCTGCATTCCATCTATCTAGGCCAGGACTATCTCCAGCACAAGTGAAAACTACTTATAGGCTCAAAAATTATGCAGCCATCTTCTCTAAGCATGTGCTCCCTACAGGTGTATTGAGAGCTGTAGTCCTGCTCACCAGGAGGCCAGCAGGTTGAGAAAGCCGCTTGATATCTGGACCTTGCCCACAATGGGATGGTGGGAGCTCCACCACCACCATTTGATGGGCATCACATTGAAGAAGGGTAGTGGAGAAGCCCCTTCCCTGTCTGTACAGGACTTTTTAAGGTGTAGTCCTATACACATTAGACAGCAAAAAGCCCCACAACTGCCAACATCCCCCCAGGCAGCCTGGCTGAGCAATGCTGGGAGCTATAGGGCTTTTTTCTGTCTAAAGTACATAGGATTGCACCCCTATTTATCCATTTTGTTTAGCCAATGGCACTTTACCAAACCAACAAGACAACCTCTTGCTGCATATATCTGGAAATAGCGCTTCCCTCCTGCAAACATTCGTTGTTGGAATTACTTAATGGAATATGGCCGGTGGCCCATCCTCGCATGGGATGTCCCAAGGGCTGCAGAAATCCAAGCTGAGCATTGCTCACTCAGACTCCTTGCCTTGTCCAGCATGCAGCTGTTCAGACAGACTAAATCATCTGGGCTGCCTGGATGTGCAATCATCATTCGAATGGCCACATCTTTGAAGAAAGTCAACACCTCTCCAATTGGTCCCTCTCACTTTGAAAGCACTGCTGTAGACACACAGAAGAGCAGAAGGATGTGCAGCATCCATCCCATGTAGCCCACCTGCCCCCTCAGAAGCAGCAAGCAGCACAGGGATGTTACCAACAAGCAGCAGCTGACACTTCCCTTTGTCAACCTTTCCATGGATCCATCTACAAGTGCCCTTTCTTCAATGAGAATGCCAGCTTGTTTCCCCCAGTCTTCACAAAAACCATGCGGCAAAAGCACTGACTTTCTCTCTCACTTGAACTGACTTTTCAAGGCAGTCTTGTGGGTCAAAAGCATACAAAATCCTTTCAAGAAACAGGTAATAGAAAAAGTGGAATTGTGTCTGTTGCCTTCTTTCGTCTTCCCTACACATACCTGGTCTAGTCTGTCATCCATCTTACATTCTGGCATCTTTGCATTTCTCCTGTATACCATGCCTTCTTTAGTTTTTCCACAGCCTTTCAAAAACGTGGTGGTGACCAAAACTGAACACCGTACAGCTGAGGCTCAGCCACTGCCAAGTGAAGTAGTACTGTTCTTTCTCAAACCACTCCCAAAGGACTTTTCCAGGGATTTGGCACCAGTTTCCAAGTTCACATGGGACTGATGAGGGGAAAATTCAACTGATTTTAAAAACAAAAATTAAAAAGGCAAGTGAAGGGCTGGAAAAAGGTCCAGCCACTTAAATTTCCCCTGGCTCCACAGATCATCCAAGGTGCTGACAATATAACTAACTTTCAGTAGGATCATCACCCAACATCAGATCAAATTCAGCCAATGGAAACTGATTAAGGTCTCTGACCACTCAGCTGCCACACCTAAGCACTCTCCTTCAGCTGTGCAACATGGAAAAGAATAACTAACAAATGGTTCCATCTCATGGCCCCTCCCTGCTGCACCCCCACATTCTCCTCCAGATTTGCCCCAGAGTAGATTTTGGGGTTCACAGAGGTTCCAAGGGGAGGGAAAAATGTTTCCAACAGGAGGAATATTCATGGCTATCGCTTTTGCATATATTAAGCCTCCTGGTTTTGCCAAGGAACAGTTGAATGAAAGGCTTTTGTTATATATAATACGATTCGAGGGTCCTTGCCTTGAAAACAAGCAAGTCCCTTAATTGACCTCTCCTCATTATTGATTATGGAATGGCTCAGAGAACTATTTCATAGGATAGCACTGTTACCACAATTTGCAGTCTCGGAGCACCACAGTGTGAGAGCTCCCACCTCTTATGAGCTTCCTGTTAGAAACTCTCACTGCAGACCAAGGCCAAGACCATCCACACCCTTGTATTCCTGATCACTCAGTATGACTATGAAAGCTGGACAGTGAAGGAAGCTGAAAGGAAGAAAATTCAAAACTTGGTGCTGGAGGAGAAGCTTTGTGAATACCTTGAAATGACAGAAAGTTGAGCAAGTGGGGCCCCAATCAAATCAAGCCTGAGCTTTCCCTAAAAGCAAAAATAACAAAACTGAGGTGGTCATACTTTGAGCAAATCATGAGAAGGCAAGACTCCCAGGAGAAGGCACTTGTGCTAGCGAGATTGAAGGCAGAAGGAAGAGGAGGCCAACTAAAAGATGGCTTGTCTCCATAAAGGAAGCCACAGCTCTTGCAAGAGCTCAGCAGGGCTGTCATGGATAGGGCATTTTGGAGAGTTTTCATTCATTGGGTCACCCTAAGTTGGAGATGACTTGGCAACACATAACAAACAATTAGAAAGAAGATGCTAGCAATGTATGTCCAGCTTTGAGGGGGTTTGGGCAAGATACCCCCTACGGGGGGACCCAATCAGTGAGCAAGTGCCCTCACTGCCATGCTTCCAGCTCCTGCTCCTTTTTCCCCACTCTTCCTCAAAATTTCAACCCCCTGCTTGCTTCTGAAGCCAAGAACCAGTGAGCAAACAGGCAGCGGCAGGTCTGACTCTTTCCTGTCACTCCTGCTTGTTTGCCCAACCCTCTGGGCCAGAGAGAGAGGTGGGAGAGCAGGCAGGCTGCAAAAACAAGGCGAGCAGGTGCGTGTGACCTGTGGAGGTGCCCAGCCATGGTCCACCTATCTTCTAGGCCAGATCAGTGTTCTTGCAGGGGTGAGATATCACCCTACTTTTTTCAAGTGGACAATAAATGAGTAGGACAACTAAATCGCACTTCTTTTTTTCTTCCACTTAGAAAACTCTTCCAAACCTTTCTGTCTTCCTTTCTCTTTGGGCACTGGGGTAAATACCAGAAGGTCTTAATGTTAAGCAGAACTATGTTCTCTTCTCTTTTCTGTAGCACAGAGTAGGCAGCAACCACTGGGCCCAAGTTCACTGTGTTCTTGTTCTTCCTTATCTTCTTATTCTTATCCATTTCCCATGATGGCATGCTTGAGGATTGGATTCATTGGAGTTTGTTTATTGACTGGATTCAGACAACACAATAACCCACACTCAAGGGTTGAGCATAGGTTATGGTTGAAACATGGGTTGTCATGTTCTCTGAACCCAGCCAAGTCAGCAGGACATAGAGATGAACCCACAGTTCCTATCCCAACAACAAACTATGGGTTCTCTTGAGGGTTGTTTGCAGTTACTAAGCCATAGCTTCTTAGCACAGCAGCTTGGTTCAAACAACACACTAGCCCACATTTCAACAACAGCCCATGGTTCAACAACAGCCCACACTCAACCCATACACAACCCTTGATTGTGGATTATGTGTTGTCTAAATATAGGCAGGACTGTTCACAGGTTAAAATTGATTATTTCTAGCCATTGCAAGTGTTGCTGGCAAAACTCTGGCAACATAACTGCTGACCAACAAACCACCAAGTAATGCGTAATCATGGAGCTAAAATCTTTCTCATGGACATTTAAATTTTCTGTCTTGATCATAATTCATATGCTTCGGTGGGAACAGCCTTTGAACATTAAATCCATTCTATCTACTCATACATCCTTTGTGCCAATAAAGCACACAAATCTTTAAAGCAAAAACAACAATTTTCTTTACCCTAAATAAATATTAAGCATAAAAGAAGCTTTAAATCGACATCAGGTCATCAGAATTTAACTCCTACCCAAACTGATCATTATAGTCAAAATAATCTAATCCTTTTTCTTTCCCATTCCAGTTCCAAACACATAATCCATCCCAGGTTGGTCCAAACAGGCTGGATGGCAAATCAGTCAATGAAAACTTCTGTGTTTGCACCTTTTCATTGTTTCAGTACTGTACACACCGTCACGTGAAGGCCCCTGCATAAATATCCTGGCTTTGCTGTACAGCACTGCCCGGAGCAGTGAGCCACCCATTGAAAGACCCAGTCACAGATTACGGGACAGCGAAGATGAAAAAGCTGCCTCCCACCCATTATTGATGTGATTGACTGAGTGATCAATAGAATGCACTATCCTGTGGCTCAGAGCAGATTTTCTCAAGTCCTTCTTTCCAAACTCATGTTTCACAGGATGACTCTGACTTCACTCCCATTCCTCATCCCCTCTTGAAACTAAGCCTACCAACAGCACAATGGCATTCATGTCAATTTGGGAGTAAGCCCCACTGCATGCAATGGGACTAGCATCTAAGTAAATATGCATAACACTGCACTGTAGCCAGGAGCATTGCAAACCTGGGCCCAAGCACCCCAAGCCCCTATGTCTGTTGCACAGAGTCCTGGGAATCAATGTTTTTCTTAGCTCACTTCCCATGCACAAGGTGCTTTTCAAAGGGGATTACATCCAGAGAGCAAAGGGTTAACTCTCCCCTGCCAACCTACTGCAGCATCCCCTTCAAAAAAAAAAATAAATAAAAAGCATTTCTCTGCATGGCAATAAAGCTTAGGAAAATAAAATCCCATTTCTTTGGGGTGATCTGGATCAGGGTACAAGCTAATTGACGAATTAATTTTATTTGAAATGATCTGGCTGGGAAATTACGTGGCTTCCTGTGGAATTTAAAGAGATTCTGGTATTCCTAAGCATGCATATATTGAAAGAATTAGTGTATGCGGATCAGTGCCCTGGGGGCTTGAGGCTTGAATCTCTAAGCGCCTAGTGATACCCCTGACTGCAGGGGTGACAAGGCCACCCTCGAGGTGTTTACTAGGAAGTAAGAATCCGCTGAGTCCGGTGAGGCTTCCTCTTAGTAACAAAGCCCTGAACACCAGCCTGAGATGTGAACTGAATATGCACCAGCACTTCTATCTCTTCCTGTGCCATGTTTTATACTGTAAATTCCTTGACAGGAGCTGAAGGAGAAGGCAACGGCCTTCTGCGGGCTTTTCTTTGCTCCTGAGCAAATCCTGCTGTCAGAACTCCTGAATACAAAATGTTGCATAATCAGCACTAAAGTTAAAGTATGGTTCTAATAGTAGGAAAGTACAGAAAGTATCCCCCCCTCCTGCATTATTTTATTGCTTTGGAAAGCAGGAGAGCTCCGACTGTATAAATGCCAATAACTTCCCAAGTTTTTGAAGGCTGCTGCTGAAATAAGAGATCAGATTTTAGCAAGTGCTTTACAGGCAGCCGGCCAAAAAGTCTTTTGAATCTCTAAAAGCAGCCAGGGGATGGCTACGAGCGCGGTGGGGTGGGGTGAGGGGAGAGATAAAGGTGGGGACGGGATGGGGAGGAAGGTTGATCCTCTCTGATTATCGCACAAATGCAAAAAGAAGCGGGGGATCCTCTCCCTGTCAAGCGTGCCCGTCTGTCTACTGCGAGAAAACGCCTTTCCTTCCAACCACAAAGTCATTTACAGCTGAAGATTCGGAATCCGCTTCTCTCTCGCTCGCTCCCTCTCCCTCCGTGTTGTTTTTTCCTACTCTCGCTGGATTCTTGCAAGGGAGGTAAAGCTATGGCACAGCTTTTGGGGAGTCTGGCTCGCAGGGCGGCTCGGGTTTCAGAGGCTGTAATCCGTTTGCACAGGATCCGTTCCTGCCCAGCGTGCACTAACCGCAACAGAAACGCTGGCAAACAGGTGCATTCCGAGCGAAGACGCTGCTCGCGGAGCGGCGACCTTGGGAAGGTGAAGGCTCCGGCGGGCGGGGGAGCGGCGGGGGCGAGGAGGGGCAGGGCGGCCGGGAACCCCCGGCCCCTGCCGCATCGTGGCTCCTCACAATGCCCGCGGGAAGCCTGCCCAAGGCAACAAACAGTGGAGCGAGGGGAGGAGGGAGAGGAGCAGGGAGAGGGCGAGAAAGGGAGGAAGGGCGATTCCAGAATCGCGGCACCTGCTCTGCCAACTCTGAAATAGTGGAGAGCGCGGGCGGGCCCGTCCCGGGGCGCACGTGTTGCGTTTGCGCCAGCGCCAGCGGGACAGGCAGCGCCGCGTCCTCTCTCCTCTGCGCACCCCACCCCCCACCGCGCCCTGCACCGCTTTCTCACCAGAAGAAACGCCTGCGTGTATGCGAGTGCATATGTAGGAAAATAATACGATCGGCTGCACTGAACAACACTCCTCCACCACCCTTTCCTTGCCCTCTATCTTGAGCGATGGAAAACATTAGGGAGCGGGTCTCTAAGTTGCAGAGCTCCCTTCCCACCCTGTTCCACTTTCAACCCTCAGCCCATCTGGATTTGCAGTAGCTTCTCCTGAAGAATGGGCGGGGGGGGGGGAAATCCAGTGGTACCTTCCCCTCTCCAAAGACTGAGCGAGAAAGACACCCCTCCAGGCACGGACACGCACACAGGTGCCCCCCCCCCTTCTCCCTCGAGGAAGGGCTCCTGCTTTCCAAGTGAAGGATCTTTTTCTTCCCCCTTTCTAAGTATCCCTCGGAGACAGAGAGCGCGAGAGCGGGCGCGCTCAGGCGGGAGAACCCGCCCCTCGCAAGTGCATCAATCAACATTTTGCGGCGCGCAGGCCAACTTCTCCCTCTCACATCATTAGCCAGTCTAATGTACTCCAGAGAATCCCTCTTAATGCAGGGCTACTGGCATCTACGACGACGCAGCAGCGATCATTTGGGAGAGGGTGGTGCGGGTGGGCGCGGGCTGGAGCCTCAGGACAGAACTGCAGATCATTTTATCCGTACGGTGCAATCCGGGGATCGCTCAGCGGAAAAGTTCGGGCGCGCGGGAGGTGCCGGTTTGGAGAGCAAGTGGCTCCCGGCTCTCTCCCCAGCAGTTTAATCGGCTGCAAAGATGTCGAGCGGGGCGGTGGAAGAGAGCAGTAACCAGCTGGGAAAGGTGCCGAAGTCAACCACGCTCGGTCCAGGAAGAAGAAGGGAGGGGGACCTTCAGAAGGAAGGGGGAAGAAATCGCTTACCTGTACCTGGATGCACAGCAGCAGGAAATGTAAACATCTGAGGAGGAGGAGGAGGAGAGGAGGAGGAGAGAGAGAGAAGAGACCAAAGATCAGAGGATGAAATGGAACCGTTAAAGTACATTAAAAAAAACAATAAAACATGCTTTGTTTATAAAGATCGCGATGCTTGTCTGCGATGGCCGGGGCGGGGAATGCCAGCTGAGCCCTTGTTTTAAAGAGGGGAGGAAAAACGAAGCACCCCCCCCCGCCATCCGACCCCCAAGTGGGCACAGCTCGAGCGTGGAAGGGCGTGCGAGAGCGCGCGAGAAATGCCCCGCGGTTCTTACAGGCAAGTGCAGGCGGAGAGCAGGGAATGATACATCGCTGAGTGGGGAGGCGCGGCGGCGGCGGCGGCGGCGAGGTCAAGTGGCTTCAAGGGAACGGAGTCAAATCCCCGGCCGCAGCCCTGCCATGGGAACGCTCCTGTTTGGTCAAGCCCGGCAGCGGCGGCGGCGGCGGCAGCAGCAGCAGCCGCCGCCGGTTTCCAGCGATCCCGCTTGGCGCTGATCAGCAACGAGGAGAAGTTGAGAACCCGCCTGCTTTGCCTCCTCCGAGTGGCTCCCTTAGACATCGGCTCTCCTCTTTCCCCCGCTGTCTCTCCTCCTCCTCCTCCTCCTGCTGCTCTGGAGATGTGTGTGCGTACGGCAGGATGTGTGTGTGTGTGTGTGTGCGCGCGCGCGCGCGCGCGCGTCTCCCCGCGTGTGTATGTGTGAGTGCGCGCGCGCGCGCGCGTGTCTCTCTCTCTCTCTCTCAGGCAGCCTTGGGAGAGATGAAGGTGCTGCTAGATTGTCAGCAACTTCCGATCATCAGCAAACAATACCCCCACCCCCGCCCCGGCAAACCTCTTCAGCCTCCTCCCCCAACCCGCCACTTTCCCCTTCTTCCTTCTCAGCAGTTCCCAGCTCTGCTCTCTTCTATCCTGGCTGCTGCTCGCACCCCAGGGCAGCGGCGGGGCCAAGGTTTCGCGGTCAGATTTCCAGGAGGGCTTTCGGGTCCCCGCTTATTTGCTCGCTCGCTCGGACGGATCGCTCGGTACTGCAGAGGCTGATGGCCGGGGCAACGCGACAAGCCGCCCGGGACTCGTCCTCCCCTCCCGGCGAGGGGCAGGTTTTGGCGAGGTCATGGAAGGGGAGGGAGGGAGGCAGCGCTGGCCAGCGGCACCCCGGCGCGGCCAGCGCAGCCTCGCCGCCCAGCGCCCCACCGCCGCCTCGTCCCCCTGCCCGCGTCGCTCCCCTCGGCCGGTCGCCTCGCCGCTCCGCATCCTCCCCGCCGAGAGAGCGAGCGTGAGAGGCATCACCAGCCGGTGGAGGGAGGCGCTGGCTCCTTGCACTTGCTGGAGGCGAAAGACAATCGCCGAGCCAGCTGGCCGTCCTCCGCTTCCCTCCGGTCCCTCTGCGGTCGTGAAGCCTCCACCTGGGCAGCCAGCGGCCGCCGCGATCCGGGGACAAAGCGGGAGAAGCTCCGGCCCGCTGGAGCGGAGCCGCTGACAAGCGGAACGGCAGGCGGCGGAGGGACGGGAAGCTCAGGCCAAGGGCTGAGCGCTCAGCGGAGCTGCCACGTTCAGGCGCAGCCTATCTCCACGTGCGCCGGGTCAGTGCCTGGACGGGCCAGGGCTCAGCGGGAAAGCGCCTGCCGTGGCCCCTCGCAAGCTCCGCTTCTCCGGGCTTATCGCAAGTTCTGGCCACTGATCTAGACAGGATGCCGGCTGCACCTTTGCATCTGGCCCAGCAGGGCTTTGTGGCTTTCTCAAAGGCACCTGCTTGACCACCCCTAGACCCTGGACTTCATGTTCTTACAGGAAGAGTGGTGGGGGCTTTTTGTATAATGGTGATTACTTCACTAGGTTCAAAGCATGACCCGCCAACCCTGCTGGCTCCCCCCCACACACACACCTTAAGTGGGGCCCTGCACCACTGCTCTGATCCAACAAAAGTTCTCCTTATGCTCTTCAGACTGTCCCATCCCCACTGCTGCTGCTCACACAGACAGACAGGAGAACTAGGAGAACCAGACAACACAGTCTAGGCACTCCAAGGGGCGTAGGTGGGGACTTGCTGTCAAAGAAATGCTGATCTGCATGAGCATCGTGGAGGAATGAAAGGATCTTCTTGACCCATTTGCCGAACATGAACCCCCTAACCTGATTTCAGGGGCTATCCTGAGAAACTCAACATTCTGAGCTGAGAGGCCCAATTGTTTCTGGGAAGCGACTGGGTTTGGACTGAGAGAGGGACATTGTCTCATTGCTCTCTGCATTCTCAGGATGGAAGGGGCTGCCAGCATCCAATCAAATCCCACAACAAGCAGCTTTCTCATGGAAGTCACTAAGCCCCCATTCCCAGCATTTGCACTGCACAGCTAAGAGGAAGGTCTGAATCTTGACCCATCTGCAAGTGAACAAAACAATGTAGCCAGGCTCCCTTTTGCACTTAGCCACAGATCGTCTGTTTGTTTGTTTTTCTCCGTTCACCTGCCCCATTCCACCTTTCTCTGCCATGGATGTTCTGTGCTGTCCATTTAGCAAACATAGCCACCTTTCCATTGTGACTTTCTCAGCTGAGCTTGTCCCTTTTTAAACTTTCTAGCCAACTTGCTTAGCAACTGTTTAACATCACAACCATCACAGCACATTTTAAGTCTCTCTCTCTCTCTCTCTCTCTCTCTCTCTCGCTGTCCACAGCCCTACCCAAGGAAGTCTGCACTTGTTTGTTGTTGTTCTCAATGAAATAAAGCAAAGCTAAATATGTGACATTTTAAAGACAGTGCCTGCCTGCTACACAAGCCGACACACCACACTGGTGAGCCCCTGAACAGAGCTGCGTACTGCAATCAGTCGCGGTGGGTGTTGTTTGGATTTGTCCTAGTTCATCACTTGTTCAGCAGCATAAGTTCAGATTTCCACCTGGAAAGAAAAGATGGGGATTTAAATATCTCACATAGTTATTGGAAGCTTTAAAAAAAAGAGCACTTATTGCGGTGACATGTGCTGTAGAAAGAAGTGGGGCTCTTTTTCATTCATCCCCAAATTGTTTGTGGATTCTGATTCACTGCAGTAGTTGACAAACAACATGACCCAAGCCATCCCAGTTCTATTAATATAGAACTGGCTATTAATATACAAAATATTCTTTTCTGGAAGGGGTGGGGCGCCTGAGGGCTTTCAAAAGTTGACAGACTAAAGTTCCTATCATCCATGACCACTGGTCTTGTTGGCTGTGCTGCTGGGTGTTTTCCCAAACCTGTTCTCTCTGTATCGTGTATGAGAGAGACAGAGCGACAGCGAGAGAATGAGAGAGACAGAGATGTTTAAGTGTCTTCATACATTGACACTTAAAAATATGGTTTGGCTTCTCACAAACTTTGGATGCCACAAGTGAATGCTGTTATTTTGCAGGGTTAGTCAAAAGGTTGGCCATTTCTTGTTAATCAAAGATCCATACAGAACAATGCAAGTTTCACATTCATGTTCCAGACAGATGCAGGTGAAAACCATTCAAGCTTTGCACATGGGAAATGCCCTATTTGATAACAATCTCCCATGAAAATACAGGGGTGTGCAAAAGCAAAGCAAGTGGTCTTGCACTGCATGTGAAGAAATTGTACATCTGTGCTGAAGAAAATAATAGAAATGGCCTGATTCCATGCAAGGGTAATGTAGGAGCACCAGCAAGGGCCAGTGGTGGAAAGGTGGGGCCTGGTCTCTGACTGGAAGTGGGTGCTCAGAATATAGTGTCAGTATACAAGACAATATCTGCATAATTACAGAAAGTGTGCTGCACTGTTAATATAGCCATCCATGCCCAAATAACTTTTTGGGTATAAGATCCATTAGCAAATAGCTGACAAGGGTAGGGGACACAGCTGACCTGTAGCAGGGGAACAGCTGGGCTGCTATTTTCTGATAAATAACTGCTGTTCACACATAACTAGGCAAATCTTGGGTTAACCCACAATTTGACATAGTACTTGTCAAGCACATTCCACAACTTTTTTTACTTTTGACCCCCCCGCCCCCCAATTGTTATGTGGTGCCCCAATCTAGATATTGCATGTTCATTATGAAAGAACCCACAGTCAGGTTAATTACCCCATACTTTGGGGGGAAGAGGCAAATTGGGTTTATATGTACGTTCCTGCAAAGGAGTGTGCAATCTCTAATGGTGGATCTTAAAAATCAAAGCATAGAAGAGATTAAAAGAATAAGAACACGAAATGCTGCATGTGGCATACTGTCAAGGAATAATCCTGTTGCTGTTTAGCACTATTTATAAAGCAGAATGAAAGGCTGACTAATGGCAAGTTGGGCCACTTGTCACTAAGAACATTCAAGCCATGTCCTCCATGCAATGACGACACAGAAATCTCAGTGTCACATCCAGAGCATGAATTCCATTGTCCTGGGTACAAAATATTGCACATGGTGTGGGTCAAAAATGGCATCCCTATGGCTACATTTTCCCAGGAATGAAGACCTGAGGACAAGACAGGAAAAAAGGAACCATTTGCAATGCAAGAAGGGAACCTGAATGCAGCTGAGGAAAGCCATCACTGTGGGTGAAGAAGGTTCTGCTCGAGGAAAGAATAGATGTAGTCCTGCATCTCACTGAGTTTGTCGACCGGCGCCAGTGCAGACTTGTAGGTGAAGAGCTTATATGATTAAATGACCCTGCATATAAAAATGTTCCTTGCAGATAGAAAACTAGCATGCCAGAGAAAAGAGTTCTGTTCAGTCTCATCCCTGACATGCTACTTTCCATGGGTTGGATTGATAGATCAGTGTAGGATCAGTGTAGGAAATAGATCTGAAATAGATCAGTGAAGGATCATTTAATCATGTGAGTCCCCTTGCACTTTGAAGTGGTGCTTGCAGACACAGACCTATGGAAGGGTGAGTCACTGCAGGAAATCGGCACACATTTCCCTCAGGGAGGCAAGGCAGCATGCATTCTCCCCACTTTGCTTCTGAAGGCAGAAAGGTACCTTGATGCTTCAATTCTCCCTTTGCAGTCATCAGCCAAGGAGAACAGGCTTCCTGAATTCTGGCTTTGGAAGTGGCCCATCAGTTTGACCCTGTAGAACATGTATTTATTCAATGGCTACCTGAAAATTATCCAAAGATGTCATAACTGAACATTGGCAGGTGTCATCTCTATGCCTCTGGACTCACTACCAGCCTATTGCTGACCTGCACAGCTAAAAAAGCAGCCTTATGAGGCATGATTTACCTACAAAACAGCCTGCAGAGATGCCCAAGCCAGAATTAAGCCCTAGATATCTAATAGTGGGGGAGCCAAAAACATGGATGTGTTTTAAAGTGTGTTTCAGCTGCCCTACTGGCTCTGTTCATCAAACCATCAGCATGTTTGCTACTAGCATTGGCCACAACAAGCAGGGTCTTTATCATTGTAGCCCCGTGACTGTGGAATGATCTCCCTTAAAACAGGAAAGACAGACAGACAGACAGACCACCCCTTTACACCTGTCTTTTATGACTTCTCTCTAGTTGAATTTTAATTCAATTTTAATTCAGAAGAGTTTTTGTTTACCTTAATCAGTATTAACTGTTTTATGAAGTTGTTGTTTTTACACATTTTGTCGATATAAGCTACTTTGAACATCTGTAGGAAAAGCAGCAAAGAAATGCTTGAGTGCATAAATAAATGAGTAAAATTCATAAGGTGCTGGTTTTGCAAGCTATTCTTTGTTATAATTAATAGCTGCTTCTTCCACATTGTGATATTATTTACGTCTGTGCTCAAGCAGGTTTTCTTCTCCCTTTTTTTTTTAAGAGCAAAATTTTTAAAAAGTCAAAGGCATTTTCCCACATCCCAGCTGTTTTCCACTGGATGCCTGTCTGACAGAGTTTTGAAACACTTCGCTTGCCATCTAGTGGACAGATGCTAATAGTGCTTCAGAGCAAAGGCCTTGTGTTACCTGAGAAAGGCTGGGCCTTACGTGGAACCAAGTGGCTCTGGTCTGAGAGCTGGGCTGAGGGAATGTGCACAGAAGACAAACCTTTACGGAGTGTTTTTATTACCAGCTCAGAATTCAAAATGTGGAAAAAAGCCAGTTACCTTGTTGATTCCTGCAAGAATGGAGTAACCAAGAATGACCCATTTCAGGGTCTGCTTGTAAATTACTTTGTATTTTTAAAAGAAAGGTTCTGGTGCATCACAGGTGAATGTAAAATAATGGAAAGTCAGCAAGAAACAAAAAGAAGAATAAAAAAAAAGAGTAGACAGTTTTTCTAAAAAGATCAACTTTGCAAACTAATATCCTGAAAATCCTGTGGACCACCCAGCATCTTCCAGATATTTTGCACTACACTCCCAGCATTCTCTGCTATCTGGGAATGATGGCAGTTGGGGAAAAGCAACTGGAGGGCATCCAGTTGGGGAAAGCTAGTCTTCCACTGGGGGCCTAAAGCCCATTACCAAAGGGGTAGGGAATGAATGACCCTCCAGATATTTTGAACAGCTCCCATCTTCTCTGGTCATTGGCTATGGTGGCTGAGGCCAGTGGAAACTGAGCTCCAAAACAACTGGAGGACCAAAGGTTGCCCTTTCCTGCACTGCACTGCTTCATGTAACATGCATCACAGTGGCCACCCTACTGTCATGCAAATATACAATAACTAATGTTTGTTTGGACTAATGATGAGACTTTTTAGTAATTGGGACAGCATGCAAAAACCTTAAATGAATGAATGAATAAATAAATATGAGCCCCAAGTCTGATGTGAAGAAAACTGGTGTAGTAAGGACTAATAGTCTGGCTCAGTGACTCAGTTCAGAAAACTCAATAATTTACACTGAAATCTTGAGTGTGGGTTGTTGTTGAACTGTGGGTTATCATGCAGGCTAAACCCAGCTGCACCGACAAGCAGTTCCTGTAACCCGCTGGAGCTACGGGCATTGCAGTTATGTCAAGTGGCAGACAAATCCCAACGACCTGTTGCAGGCTGTAGCGCTGCTGCACCCCTACCACCCGCACCAGGTGGGAACCTAGTGATGTCAGAGGAAAGCTGCAGGTGGTGGGGAGAGTCCCTGGGGCTGGCCCTACCTGTGTCTCTCTTGGAAGTAGTTGGCCCCTACCTTGTAGCCCTTTTTGCAGTCTTGCTACTAGTATTATTTCTTAGCCTTTCTCAGAAAAAGCATGGCGTCTTACAAAAGGAATTAACGCATAAAACATTTTAAACTATTTAAAACAGTTAAAAACAACTCATAGTAAAATTCCAAGACCAATAAAACAGCTAAATGAAGATTTATTCAATTAAAATTAGTCTTGTAGGCATTTGCTTACATATTCACCAGTTTAAGACACCACTTCATGCAATTGCAAGGCAGGCTGGAACTGGGTCACCATCAGAGTGCCAGTCATATACAGGACTACATCACTCAGCAGACCTTGGAAAAAATACCACACATACCCATTCTCTTTACATCTTCTTAGACATAAATAAAGGATGCATGTTGACTCACAAGTTTGCAGGGCAAGCTTCTACACACCAAGCAGGACATGCCTAGGAAGTAAGCAGGACCAAATCATTCAGCAGTGTCCTCTCCACACTTCCTACCCTCTCCCAGGAAGCAAAAAGCTCTTATCTCTGATCATCTGCTTAGTGCTAAGAGCTTTGTCCTGTTGAGGGCCGCCTTTTGTCAGTGCTCAACAGGCAAAAAGCTTCTCCTTGCTGGGTGTGGGGAAAACCTGAGGAAGAAGTTGGAGGCCTCATCAGAGTCCTCCATGGCACATTGGCTGGAAGATGCCCTTGGAGCTGAACCAGCAAGAAGCCATATTTCAGTGGTAAAGCGTATGCGTTGCATGTCGAAGGTCTTAGGCCCTGTCCCTGGCTTCTCCATTTATATCACCAGGTAGCCTGAGATAGGCGAATGTGGAATCACAATTTAGTGGTAGACCCACACTGTGCACACAGAAGGTCTCAAATTCACTCTGTCATCTCTAGTTTAAAAAGATCAAGTAGCAGGCCAGAGAACAGGCTGTGCTCAGGACCCTGGGAAGCTGCTGCCAGTCAGTGTGGACAAGAATGGAAGAGATGAACAAACAATCTGGCCTGATATATGGCAACCCGCTAATCATTTGACTCCGTATCCTCATACTGCCACACTCTAATCTCTGCAGTACCAGATGGCTCTTTTTGCTCTAGATTTCTGCTGAAGGATCACACCATATAACATTTTCAGTCTGTGTGGGGCAAGGAGGGAGAATACAAAATCTATTACCTGAGTTCATGGTGAGATTTTTAAGGAAAAGGATGCGAGGTTACTGTTATTGTTGGAGCTATTTTATATACAGAATGGATATTCTCCCTATCAGGTTTTGCTGCCAGTTCACCTATACCTTAAGTACCTTGTTTTCAAAATCAGTGTGTGCCCTCCATGGGGATGCCATGCAACATTCCCCATTTATCCAAACACTTCTCACATCCCCCAGGGTTCTGCACTGCATTAGGAAAATATTCGAACCCCCATCAACAGCCCGCGCAAAGGAAGAGTCTACCCAGTGCACAGTGCCAGCTATGCAAAGCCACTGGGGAAATGCGAAATAAAAGGAATTAATTAAACTCGCTTCATACATTGAAAAGTAAGATTTGATTATCTCTGTCTCGCCCTGCATAGCTGGCATTGTAATGAATGATCATAACACTATCCAGACTTGGCAAAGAGACTAGCCAAAATCCATTGACGTCAGTCTGAATCCATTGACATCAATGCAGAAACCTGGGCTGACATCCATGGGAGGAGAGCTGGTCCTTTGTGGTCTCCTACAGACCTAAGAAGGTTCACTGTTCCTTAGGAAGAAAAAAAATCTGCAAGGAACCAAGGAGAGTGTCATTCCAATAAAACAGGGTGTACATTCTAGGAACATACCAGCTATGGTATGTTCATTATGAATCTATTGCCCCAGGAGACACCACAGAGACTTTTGGCTTATTTAGGACTACAAAGAATAGATAAAGCAGCATCTCTAATACAAAGGGGTAGATGGATCCCCAGAAGATTAAATAATATTATCAGACTTACATGCTCTGATCATCGCTTTTCTGTGTAGAAAACATCTGTGAAATGCCCCAGAGCCCTATGACCAGTCAAGCAAGAGGTATTTTCTTTCTTTGCCTTCACTTTTTTTTCTCCTGTTCCTCTCTACCCAAGTCATGTTGCAGCTGGGTTCAGACAGCACTATACCCTCAAGGGTTGAGTATGGGTAGAGTATGAGCTGACTTTGAGCTTGGGTTGTTGCTGAAATGTGATTATTGCTTCATCTCAACCCAGGTGCACTAACGAGCCATGCCTCATTCACCACAGTCCTTGAAAACAACCATAGACTTGTTTTTGAACTGATTCTGTAGTTTGTTCACCATGACTGGCAAGGGAATGCTGTTGGTCTTTCCATCTTGTACACAGCTCTAAGTTCTATACAAGAAATTTAGGATAACAAATATGGAATTTGTATAACCACCCCTTCATTATCCCAGCTTCAGAGACCCTGCCTGCCTGCCTGCCCACTTACTTCTTTTCCTTTCCATTTGCTGTGATCCACTGGAGAAGGAAATGGCAACCCACTCCAGTATCTTTGCCATGAAAACCCCATGGACATGAAAACCAAAAGGCAAAACGATATGACACCGGAAGATGAGCCCCTCAGGTCGGAAGGTGTCCAATATGCTACTGGGGAAGAGCGGAGGGCTAGTACTAGTAGCGCCAGAAAGAATGAAGCGACTGGGTCAAAGCCGAAAGGACACTCAGTTGCCGATGTATCTGGGGGTGAAAGGAAAGTCCGATGCTGCAAAGATCTTTACCCCATAGGAACCTGGAATGTAAGATCCATGAATCAAGGCAAGCTGGATGTGGTCAAACAAGAGATGACAAGACTGAACATCGACATCTTAGGAATCAGTGAACTAAAATGGACAGGCATGGGTGAATTTAGTTCAGATGACCATCAGGTATACTACTGCGGGCAAGAATCCCTCAGAAGAAATGGAGTAGCCTTCATAGTCAATAAAAGAGTAGGGAAAGCAGTACTGGGATACAATCTCCAAAATGACAGAATGATCTCAGTTCGAATCCAAGGCAAACCATTCAACATCACAATAGTCCAAGTCTATGCCCCAACCACTGGTGCTGAAGAAGCTGAAGTTGACCGGTTCTATGAAGGCCTACAACACCTGCTAGAATTAACTCCAAAAAATGATGTCCTTATCATCATGGGGGATTGGAATGCTAAAGTAGGAAACCAAAAGATAACCGGAATAACAGGCAAGTTTGGCCTTGGAGTACAAAATGAAGCAGGACACAGGCTGGTAGAATTTTGTCAAGAGAATACGATGGTCATAACAAACACTCTTTTCCAACAACCCAAGAGACGTCTCTACACATGGACATCACCAGACGGTCAACACAGAAATCAGATTGACTATGTGCTCTGCAGCCAAAGATGGAGAAGTTCTATACAGTCAGTAAAAACTAGACCAGGAGCTGACTGTGGCTCAGATCATGAGCTTCTGGTGGCAAAATTTAGGCTTAAGTTGAAGAAAGTAGGGAAAAGCACTAGGCCACTCAGGTATGACCTAAATCATATCCCTGATGAATATACAGTAGAGGTGACAAATAGATTTAAGGAATTAGATCTGATAGACAGAGTGCCTGAAGAACTATGGATGGAGGTTCGCAACATTGTACAAGAGGCAGCAACTAAAACCATCCCAAAGAAAAAGAAATGCAAGAAAGCAAAATGGCTGTCTGAGGAAGCTTTACAAATAGCTGAGGAAAGAAGGGAAGCGAAAGAAAGAGAAAGATACAAACAATTGAATGCAGAATTCCAGAGAACAGCTAGAAGAGATAAGAATGCCTTCCTAAATGAACAGTGCAAAGAAATAGAAGAAAACAATAGAATAGGGAGGACCAGAGATCTCTTCAAGAAAATTGGAGATATGAAGGGAACATTTCATGCAAAGATGGGCATAATAAAGGACCAAAATGGCAGGGACCTAACAGAGGCAGAAGAGATTAAGAAGAGGTGACAAGATTACACAGAAGAACTATACAAGAAAGAGCTTAACATCCCTGATAACCACGATGGGGTGGTCCCTGACCTTGAGCCAGACATCCTGGAATGTGAAGTGGAATGGGCCTTAGGAAGTCTGAGCAACAACAAAGCTAGTGGAGGTGACAGCATTCCAGCTGAGCTATTCAAAATCCTGAAAGATGATGCAGTTAAAGTGCTACACTCAATATGCCAGCAAATTTGGAAAACTCAACAGTGGCCACAGGACTGGAAAAGGTCAGTTTACATTCCGATCCCCAAGAAGGGCAATGCCAAAGAATGTTCAAACTACTGCACCATTGCACTCATTTCACATGCTAGCAAAGTGATGCTCAAAATCCTACAAGCTAGGCTCCAGCAGTATGTGGACCGAGAACTACCAGAAGTACAGGCAGGATTTCGAAGAGGGAGAGGAACTAGAGATCAAATTGCCAACATACGCTGGATCATGGAGAAAGCCAGGGAGTTCCAGAAAAAGATCTACTTCTGCTTCATTGACTATGCTAAAGCCTTTGATTGTGTGGATCACAACAAATTGTGGCAAGTTCTTAAAGAGATGGGAGTACCAGACCATCTTATTTGTCTCTTGAGAAACCTATATGCAGGTCAAGAAGCAACAGTGAGAACTGGACACGGAACCACTGATTGGTTCAAAATTGAGAAAGGAGTTCGGCAAGGCTGTATACTGTCGCCCTGCCTATTTAACTTATATGCAGAGCACATCATGAGAAAGGCAGGGCTAGATGAATCACCAGTTGGAATCAAGATTGCTGGGAGAAATATCAACAACCTCAGATATGCAGATGATACCACTCTCATGGCAGAAAGTGAAGAGGAACTAAAGAGCCTCTTGATGCGGGTGAAGGGGGAGAGCGCAAAAGTTGGCTTGAAACTCAACATTAAGAAAACTAAGATCATGGCATCTGGTCCTCTCACTTCCTGGCAAATAGATGGGGAAGAAATGGAGGTAGTGACAGATTTTATTTTCCTGGGCTCCAAGATCACCGCAGATGGGGACTGCAGCCAAGAAATTAAAAGACACTTGCTTCTGGGGAGGAAAGCTATGGCAAATCTAGATAGCATACTAAAAAGCAGAGACATCACTCTGCCAACAAAAGTGCGTATAGTCAAGGCTATGGTTTTCCCAGTTGCAATGTATGGCTGTGAAAGCTGGACAATAAGGAAGGCTGAGCGCAAAAGGATTGAGGCCTTTGAGTTGTGGTGCTGGAGGAGACTCCTGCGAGTCCCTTGGACCGCAAGGCGATCAAACCGGTCAGTCCTAGAGGAGATCAACCCTGACTGCTCTTTAGAAGGCCAGATAGTGAAGATGAAACTCAAATACTTTGGCCACCTAATGAGAAGGAAGGACTCCCTAGAGAAGAGTCTAATGCTGGGAACAATAGATGGCAAAAGAAGAAGGGGACGGCAGAGGATGAGGTGGCTGGATGGAGTCACTGAAGCAGTTGGTGTGAACTTGAGTGGACTCCTGGGGATGGTGGAGGACAGGAGAGCCTGGAGGAATGTTGTCCATGGGGTCGCGATGGGTCGGACTCGACTTCGCGACTAACAACAACAACAAATTGCCTGCCCTTATTTGCTCCCTCTCCAGCCTTGCCCATCTCATGTTTTCCCCTATTCTGTGCCACCTACTTTGCCGCACCTACATTCTACTCTTAAACAATAAAACATTAGAAAAGTTGTGCTAGTCCCAGGAGCATCTCCAAAATGGAATTCAGCCCTCAGGCAGAAAGAGCTTCAACACCCTGGTGTAGCAGTTCATGTATTCCTCTGCAGTTGCTCCAACAAGGTCCCAGACCTCTTGATTCAGGTTATGGAGAGTATCTCCCCATTTGATTTTGAATTGACAAGAGCCACTGGCTGTCCTGTTCAGGCACCCAAGCACCTCCCGGATCAGAACACAGATGTGTTTCCAGAGACTCGGCATAAGCACATGAGCATTGTTCATCTATTTCAACTGTCCCCAAGCTGGCTGGGACTGATAGGAATGGTGATCAAAAACATCTGGGGGCTGATTTATTTATCTGTTTAAAAGATTTCTAGTTCTGCCCCTTTCCCTTGTAATAAACTCATTAGGGCAACATACAATCAAGACAGTGAAACATTGGGTACAGAATAGATAAAATATAGGTATATTCAAGTTACCAGTCATTGCCAAAATCAGATTTGCTAAGGATTCCCCCTGCTAGTGAAAGGCAATTCACTTGCTCTGCTCCATTGGTCTGCAGCATCACTTGAACAACCAGACAGTTCACACAGTATGCAATGTATTCAATGGGCTCAAGGAATTAATAGCATGCTTGAGTGGAAACCTTCACACCCACTGGATGCCACATCACATCAGAACTTAGGAATGTGAATGAGAAACACCAGAAAAGATTCGTACGCCTTCCACCCATCCTGCACCTGGCATCATTCAGCACTACAAGCAACTGATTGCTCTTTGTAGTATCAAGTTCACAATTTTGAACATATGCTCATATATAGAGATAATTTAATTTTCTTCTTTAAAAAAATAAGCCCACAAGCCATCTAACAGGCTCATAGCAATATAAAATTATTATAATATGTTTGTTCTTCAAGCCCCATAAAACAAAATGGGTAAACATTACAATTGTACCAAAGAGTAAATAATGAACAGTGAATTCCAGAGAGTTGTAGTCTAAAGACTTGTCTGTTTTTTCCATTTTTTAACTCTTTCTGAAATGAGCAGGATCAAAATATGACAGGTCCCAAGGAAAGGAAATTCAAGGGGCTGTTGCCAGTGGCATATAAAGCACACACCCTGCTGAAGCTAAGCAGGACTGGGGCCAGCCTGAGCTTGGTGGGGAGACCAGCTGGGAAAGGCAGGTTGCTCACCTGTAACTGATGTTCTTCGAGTGGCCATCTGTGCAGTCACACATGTGGGTACTGCGCCTGCGCAGTGCCTGTGGCCGGAAAAGATTGACAGCTAACATCTTTTGGCGGGACGCGCTCCGCTCCCCCCTCCCCCCTGTAGCCTATATAGAGCGGAGCGCCCGCCATTTTGTTCAGTCTCGAAGACCGAACATTCGTCCCTACTTAAAGCATGAAAGTAGAAGCAACAGGGTACCGAGGTGGCACGGTACCGAGCAAATTTGGAAACTCAGAATTGAGGAGCAATCCCTTGGTAGCGCTCGGTACCGTATGGACTGAGAATAGTAAACGGTACCGAGAAACCAGCCACTCACCAACACCGAGCGGGGCCGGCAGGTGGGTTGTGTGACTGCACAGATGGCCACTCGAAGAACATCAGTTACAGGTGAGCAACCTGCCTTTCTTCTTCGTGGCCTCTGTGCATCACACATGTGGGTAGAGTAACAAGCTTACCCGATAGGATGGTTGGGAAGGTGTCGTTATTGAAGCACGGAGGAGAGCACTGCTCTGCCGAAAGAAGCGTCCCGTCGTGCACGAACGTCCAATCGATAGTGTTTGGCGAACGTGCCCAGAGTCGACCAAATTGCAGCCTTACAGATGTCCTCTAAGGAGATTCCAGATGCAAACGCAGATGAAGTCGCAACTGCCCTTGTAGAATGCGCTGTGGGTATTACTGGCAAGTCGATGTGTGAAAGCTGGTACGCCAACGTGATGGTCTGCACAATCCACTTGGAAAGTCTCTGAGGTGTAATAGGGGAACCCTGGTCGAGTTCAGAGTATTTGATGAACAAACGCTGAGATCGATGAATGGATTCAGTGCGAGACCTGTAGAAAGCAAGACATCTACGCACGTCCAAAGTGTGAAGAGAGTGCTCCAGCGGATTCGACGGAGATGGGAAAAAGGCCGGCAATGTAATATCTTGGTAAAGATGGAACGGTGTGGACACCTTCGGAAGAAATGAGGGATCCATTCGCAGAACGACCTTGTCTCTATGAAAGTTCAAATACGGAACATCGACCCGCAGAGCACAAAGTTCACTCGCTCTACGAGCCGAAGTTATGGCTACAAGAAAAGCAGTTTTCCAAGATACCAGATGTAGATCCGAAGTGGCCATGGGTTCGAATGGTGACTTCATAAGAGCCTGCAGAATGACAGATGAGCTCCATGTCGGAACCAGAGGTTTGATGACTGGATTAATGTTAAGAAGTCCCTTGAGAAACCTCTTTATAAGGGGCTGTGAAAAGAGCGACAGTCCTTGAAGGGCTCCACGAAAGTGTGCAATGGCCGCCGTGTAGACCTTAATCGATGATGGTTTTAGTCCAGAATGGTGCAAGGACATCAAAAATTGCAGTATCTGCGGGATCGAAGTTGAAAGTTGTGGGTTCGAGCGAAAGATGAAAAACGCTGCCATTTAGCCAAATACGACTTGCGTGTAGAAGGCTTCAGTGCCAAGGCAATAATATGTTGAATGTCTTGAGGAAGTGACATGAAGTCCTCCGATCCAAGAGACGTGGGCTCATGTAGCAAGGGAGTCGATGAGCGGGTCGGATTCGAAGCGAACGGAACCGATGTGGTCGGGACCGACGTAGACGGGATCGATCTCGTAGGATCCGAGGGTGTAGAGGAGGTCGTCACGGCAGAAGCCACGCTGTGAGCTTGAGGACGTCCAGGTCCGGATGGCGAAAAGTGCCCTGCCGTTGCGTTATGAGGTCCGGCACATTGGGAAGACGAATAAAGTGTCCTTGCGAAAGTTGTAGCAAGGTTGGAAACCACGGTTGCCGGGGCCACCATGGAGCTATGAGTATCCCCGTTGGTTTCTCATACAGAATCTTGGACACTACCCGCATCAGCAATGGAGTGGGAGGATATGCATAGATCCGCAAAGCAGTCCAACATCATGGCATCTCTGAGGGAGCCGTGTCCGATGCCTGCCCTCGAGCAATAGTCCCTGCACACTGCGTTGTTGCGTGTTGCGAACAGGTCGACAAGAGGGAAGCCCCACAGGCGAAAGATTTCCTCTCGAATCCGAGGCTTGAGTTCCCATTCGTGATGAGGTGTCAGAGATCTGCTCAGGACGTCCGCCTCCACGTTGTCGGTACCCGCCAAGTGTACCGCGGTGAGGTGTATTTGCCTGGGGATGCACCAATCCCAAATCTGGATGGATAATCTGGCTAGAGTCCGGGATTTCGTGCCACCCTGTTTGTTTAAATAGAACATCGTGGCGGTATTGTCCGAGGTGATCTGTATCATGTGGCCAGTCACAACATCCTCGAACGCTCGGAGCGCCTTGAAGACCTCTAGAAGCTCCAGGAAATTGATGTGACTGTTCGATTCCTGTGAGCTCCACCTGCCTTGTGTAGTCAGGTCTCCGCAGGTAGCACCCCAGCCTTGGAGGGAGGCGTCAGTACCGACCAAGATCGTCGGACGCTGAGGCTTTAATGCGATCCCGACTGTGAGGTTGGCCGGATTCGTCCACCGTCTGAGTGAGTGAAGGATCGAAGATGGGATTCGAAGCAACGTCGATGGATTGTCTCGGTGTGGACGAAAGTGGCGCAGTAAGAAGAGCTGCAGGGGCCTGAGACGCAGTTTTGCGTATGGCACAACTGAAACAGCAGCAGCCATATGGCCCAGAAGTCTTTGGATGGCCTTGGCGGAAGAAATCTTGGTGCGTAGCATCACTTGAACATGATGAATCACAGTGTGCATGCGATCCGACAGCAGAAACGCTCAGGTCTGTATCGAGTCCAACTGCGCTCCAATGAAGTTGATGACCTGCACGGGAGCAAGAGTAGATTTTTCGGTATTAACACAGAGGCCGAGGTTGTGAAGCAGAGAACGAGTAGTCCGTAAAGAGTGGAGAAGCTGTTGGCGTGATTGGGCAACCAAGAGCCAGTCATCCAAGTAGGGATATACTTGTATGCCCTGGAGTCGAAGAAAGGCACAAACTGGTGCCATGCACTTGGTAAACACCTGGGGCGCGGTGGCCAATCCGAAGGGGAGTGCCAAGAATTCGTAAATGTCGGATCCGACGGCAAAGCGGAGAAAACGCCTGTGTGACGGAAAGATGGAGACATGAAAATAAGCGTCTCTTAAGTCCAGTGCGGCGAACCAGTCCCCTTTCCTCAGGAGCGGAAGCATGTTTTGAAGGGTGGTCATCCGAAACTTACGTGGAGTAATAAACTTATTTAAATCTCGCAAGTCCAGAATAGGTCGGAGTCCACCATCCCGCTTCAGAACCGTAAAATACCTGGAGTAGAAGCCATGCATCCCTTCATTCCGAAAAACTTGTCGAATCGCACCCTTCACCAACAATTGATGCACTTCATCCCGAAGTGTCTTGGAGGATGGGGTAGTACGAATCGGAGTCGGAGGAGGGATGGCGTCGAACTCGATACGGTATCCGTGTTGAATAATGGATAACACCCACCAGTCAGATGTAATGGACTCCCAAATGGGGAGCCGGCCCTGGAGCCGACCCCCAGATGAGAGAAGGGTGGGTGTAGAGGAAGAGAGAGAACGGGTTCGCCCGCCCCGTCAACGGCATCGTCGCTTGGGATTGAAACGGCAGGCGGGCCTACTGGTACCGTTGCGGTTGTTGTCGACGCCGTGGTTGTTGTGGTGGACGGAACTGAGGCTGTCGCTGACCCTGGTAGCCCGGACGGACCACTTACGTCGGATGGGCGGCTGGAGTTCCATACGACAAGCAGCCATCCTGGATTCGTGGAGGCACTTGAGTTGACGATCCGTGGCCGCGTTGAACAAGCCGGACCTGTCGAAAGGCATGTCCTCTATTCTCCTCTTGGTCTCGTCCGGGAAATTAGAGTTGTGAAGCCAGGCATGGCGACGGAGGGACACCACTCCCATAAGGGACCTGGAGTCGGTGTCCACGTGGTGGCATGCGGTGGAGAGCTGCTGAACTGCCACATTCTTGGCCTCCTTGAGTAGCAGCTGTGCCACCTCTGCCTGGTCCGGTGGCAAGGCAGCAACCACGGTCTTCAGGCGGTCCATAAGAAAGTACTGATAGCGGGCCAGGGTAGCTTCGTAATTGGATATACGTATACCCAGGCCCGCCGCAGCATAAACTTTTCGTGCAGCTGCATCGATTTTACTCCCCTCCTTGTCCCTAGGCGCAGTGTGGCCACGGGCTTCTCTGCCTTGGACGACTCAACCATAACAGAATTAGGCTGAGGATGACGAAGGAGGAAGGGAATGTCTTCGTCACAGACCCGGTACATTCCCTCAAAGCGACGCACCGTTGCCTGAGGCTGATTGGGAAGGTCCCAAGGCTGGGTCATGGCCTGTTTTAAAGTTGTGATGAGGGGGAGCACCACGTTGGTTGACTGCTTACCCCGCACGACATCGTAGATGCAGTCCATACTGGGCCCCGGCCGCTGGAGAGCATCGATGTCGAGAGCGTGCACCAGACGGGACATGAGCTCTCCAAAAGACGAGTAAGACTCATCAGGCGACGCAGGGCCCTGCGCCATCACCGCCGCATCCGGGGAGGTGGAGTCCAGATCCGAGGCCTCGGATTCGAGGGCATATCTCATCGGGTCAGACGAAGAGGAGGCCATAGGAGACCGAGATACAGTACTCTCCCGTGATGAATCCCGCAGCGGACGGCGCGAACCCGAAGACAGTATAAACCGCTCTTGAACCCGATGGGGGGGTTGAGATGGGTACCGAGTCTCAGCGTGATACTCATACCAAGCTGGTCAAGAAGGCCAGTCGGGAGAGCCTCTGTCAGAGGACGCACTCCTACGTCCACGAGGGGAGATCTGCGTCTCCACATCACGACCCGGTGGCATAGGGGTCGGAGATCTCGGTCTCGGAGGAGAGTCAAGGATTTCTCCATCCGAACTGGGCTCCCTCCTCGGTACCGTGGACGGATCCGAAGGTTGAATCTGACGTGGCGATCCTGGTTGAATTCGACGTGGCGATCCCAGGGGGGTGACACGCATTGCCTCTTGTAAGGCCGGACCGGGAGGCGTCGGCACCGCCAGGGTTGAAGGTACCGAAGGTACTGACGAGCCCGAGTCTCTATGCCTAGGTTTATCCTGGGCTTTCGGTTTCTTAGGCTTCTCGGCCTTATCGCGCTTGGACCTCTTATGCCCTTTATCGGATTCCGCGTGCTTACGCTTTTCAGCCTTTTTAGCAGGAGGTGGTGAGGGCAGAGGAGCAGCTCCCTCGACAGAAGCACGCGGTGGCGCGAGTTGCATCGATGGGGCCGCTGATGCTGAAGCAGGGGCGGCTGGCCGTTGAGCCGCAGTCGAAGCCACGACTGTGCGGGAAGCCACAGGGTCGGTCTGGAGGAGTACTCGGTTCCAGAGCAACCTCCGTAACTGGTTCTCCCGATTTTTCCTTGCGTGCTTTGAAAAGGCGAGGCAATGGGAGCATTTGTCGACCCTATGCCCCTCACCCAGGCAGAGGAGGCATAGGTCATGCAGATCCGTTGGAGACATTTTGGATCCGCATTCAGAACATTTTCTGAACGCCGCCACTCGTTGAGCCATCGTGTCAGAAAAGAACAAGAAGAAAGAAGATAGAAAGAGGGTAAGTATATATTTTTGTTTTTGTTTTTGTTTTTTTGTAGGGAGGGAGTGAAAAGTGAAGGGAATAAACATGAACAAAAGATTAAAAGAGTGCAGAAAACGAGTGAACTATACAACCGTGAACAAGATGAGTGAAGAGGGAACAAACTTGGAGAAGAACGCTGGAAAAATAGTCAAAGTGATAGTGAGAGACGGCACAAAGGCACGACGAACGGCGGTCGCAGAGACTGAACAAAATGGCGGGCGCTCCGCTCTATATAGGCTACAGGGGGGAGGGGGGAGCGGAGCGCATCCTGCCAAAAGACGTTAGCTGTCAATCTTTTCCGGCCACAGGCACTGCGCAGGCGCAGTACCCACATGTGTGATGCACAGAGGCCACGAAGAAGAACTGCATGTAGCCACCTTGCATTCCACTTGGAGAAAGGTGGAATATAAGTATAATGAGATTGAGAGAGAGAGAGAGAGAGAGAGAGAGAGAGCTGCTCCTGGGGGTAACTAGCCTTACTTCTGACTATGGTGGCAGCTGCAAACAATCTTCATACCCTGATTTCAAAACTCAGGGACATAGAAATGAGGAAAGGCATTCCTTCGGGAGCCCGTGAGTCTCTGTGGCATATGTCTGTTAGGATGACCTCTGCTCAAAGGTGTGCCATCACATCCAGGAGCAGCTGCAGACATGTCTGCTCAGAAGTAAGTCCCACTCAGTCATTGAGATGACTGTTTGAGGCTACACTCCTATACCCAGCAAAGTCACCACCTTCTTTCATGACACTGGCAGCCTAACCATCAATGGGCTACCCTGTGGAAACCTTTTAATTTTCAGTAGCATTTTCAGTATTTCTAATTAAGCCGCTGTGGAGGCTTAGTTGAGTGCAATGTTTAGTTATAAGTTTTACTGTTTGCTTTGTTCTGCATTTTTATCTTTTAAAAACCCTTTTGTGCATTGCCCTGATAACACTGAGTGGGCATGACAGGGCAGGATATACATTTTAGAAATGAAATTCAATGAATGAATGAATGAATGAATGCTGCCAATTTTAAAATTGAATGCGTGTAATTTTAACATCTCCTTCATGGATCACTGCCTTGTCGTGGCGAAGGGGCTTGCGTAGCTCAATGAAGCTATGAGCTATGCCATGCGGGACCACCCAAGATGGACAGGTCATAGCAGAGAGCTCTGACAAAACATGATCCACTGGAGAAGGAAATGGCAACCCACTCCAGTATCTTTGCCATGAAAACCCCATGGACAGTACCAAAAGGCAAAAAGATATGATGCCGGAAGATGAGCCCCTCAGGTCGGAAGGTGTCCAATA
Organism: Varanus salvator macromaculatus; assembly: GCA_023646645.1. Classification (NCBI taxonomy): domain Eukaryota; kingdom Metazoa; phylum Chordata; class Lepidosauria; order Squamata; family Varanidae; genus Varanus; species Varanus salvator. Next base: position 2,837,137 of record JAIXND010000798.1, read on the forward strand.
TGCTACTGGAGAAGAGCAGAGGGCTAGTACTAGTAGTGCCAGAAAGAATGAAGCAACTGGGTCAAAGCCAAAAGGAGGACAGGTTGCTTACCTGTAACTGGGGTTCTTCGAGTGGCCATCTGTGCATTCACACATATGGGTGTTGTGCCTGTGCAGTGCCTTGGCTGGAAGATTAGAAAGCTAATGGTTTTGGCGGGAAACTCCGCTCCCCTCCCCCTACCTAGTATAAATAGAGTGGAGCGTCCGCCATTTTACTCAGTCTTGAAGACCGAGCATTCGCCCCTTAAAATTTGACATTGCACTGTAGCAATGCAATTAATAGAATAACAGTACCAACTATCAAAGTCCAGCGGTACCGATAAAAGGTATCCACTCACTGACACCAAGCGGGGCCGGTGGGTGAGTTGTGTGAATGCACAGATGGCCACTCGAAGAACCCCAGTTACAGGTAAGCAACCTGTCCTTCTTCGTTGTGGTCTCTGTACATCACATATATGGGTGATTAGCAAGCTTACCCAATCTGGAGGAGGGAGGTGTCGTCAATGAAGAAGGGATGAGAGGACGGCTCTTCCGAAAGAACAATCTTGTCGGGCATGTACATCAAGCCGATAATGCTTGGCAAAAGTGCAGGGACCCGCCCACGTGGCAGCTTTACAAATATCTTGGAGCAGAACCCCTGCGGCGAATGCAGCTGAAGTCGCTACCGCTCTAGTGGAGTGGCCCCGCAGCATGACAGGCAAGTCAATCTTGGACAATTGGTACGCCAAGGTGATAGTCTGGACAATCCACTTAGATAGTCTCTGCACTGAGATAGGAGATCCCTAGTCATGTTCTGAATATTTAACGAAAAGTCTATTGGTAGAACGGCACGACTGTGTTCTGGATCTGTAGAAGGCTAAGCATCGATGAACATCAAGTGTATGGAGAGTCCTCTCGATCGAATCTGACGGTGATGGAAAAAATGCTGGCAGAACAATGTCTTGACCCAGGTGGAACGGTGTAGCCACTTTGGGGAGAAAAGAAGGGTCCATACGGAGCACAACCTTTTCTTTGTGAAAAGTAGAGCGGGTCTATGCAAAGGGCACAAATTTCACTTGCCCTGCGTGCCGATGTAACTGCCACAAGGAAAGTAGTCTTCCACGGTACCAGTCGTAGGTCCACAGTTGCTAATGACTCAAATGGTGGCCTTGTCAAAGCCTGAAGTACTACGGAAAGGCTCCACGTCGGCATAGTTGGACGGATCGTCAGATTTAAATTCTGAAGCTCCTTTAAAAAACGTCAGATCAAGGGTAAAGAAAAAACTGAATAACCTTGAATGGAGCCACGAAAGTATGAAATGGCAGCAATATAAACCTTAATAGATGAAGGTTTGAGTCCCAAATGGTGAAGATGTAGGAGAAATTGCAAAATATTATCCACCAAGGCAGTTTCCGGAGCAAAGGAATGTTGTCAAGCAAAAGAGGAAAATCTAGTCCATTTGGTGTTATAGGATCGACGAGTAGATGGTCATAAAGCAGATTCGAGAATATGTCTAATTTCCCGATCGGTATCAGTCAGCACGGGATCGACATGTACCGAGCCGGAGAAGGCGTTCGAAGGAGAGCGCTGTAAGGTAGACTCTCCCATACCATGAATGGCTATCGGTATCTGTTCATTGGGAAGGCTCAAGTAATCTGCCATGCCGTCAAGTTCAATGATGTCGGGTCCAGGTGTTGGACCGCTCCATCTTGTTGTGTTAGCAAATGTGGAATATTCCGTAGGCGTAGAAAATTCCCTTTGGACAAGCAGAGAAGAGAGGTAAACCATGGTTGCCTCAGCCACCACGGAGTTATCAAGATTCCTTTGGCCTGGTGGTGCATAATCCACGCCACCACCTTCGTCAGCAGTGGGATTGGCGGAAACACGTAAAACATCAGAGAATCCCATGGGATCATGAGCGCATCTCCTCTCGATCCTGATTCGATGCCTGCTCTGGAGCAATACAGAGGGCATATCCTGTTGTGTTGTGTAGCGAAGAGGTCTATCTCTGGATAACCCCATAAACGGAAGAGTTTCTTGCAAATCAACCGGTCCAGTTCCCACTCGTGTGTAGTTGACATTTGTCTGCTCAGTCTGTCTGCTTCTATGTTGTCGGTTCTGGCTAGGTGAACCGCTAGAAGTAGAATGTGTTGTGGAATGCACCAATTCCAAATGTTCATGGACAGACAAGCTAACGCAGGTGATTTTGTGCCTCCCTGCTTGTTTATGTAGAAAACAGCTGGGATATTGTCGGACGCGATCTGAATGACCCGGCCTAACAGGACAGTCTTGAAGGCCTTGAGGGCATAGAAAATCACTTGAAGCTCCAAGACGTTGATGTGTTTCAAGGCTTCTCGTTGGGTCCAAGTGCCTTGGACCCGAAGGTTCAGGCACGTCGCCCCCCATTCGATGAGCAACGCATCTGTGTAAAGAATAATGTCCGATTGGGGTGGTTGGAATGGCAGTCCCGCAGAAAGGTTTGTCGATACAGTCCACCAAGTCAATGTGCGGAGGATAGAGAACGGAAATCGAACTTGCTTGCAGGGAGGATCTCGAAGCGGATGGAACATGGCATTGAAGAAAAGCTGAAGAGGCCGCATGCGAAGCCTTGCATATGGCACCACAGCAACTGTAGCAGCCATGTGACCCAAAAGTCTTGGAGAAATACTGCCGGTACTGTCTTTCGCAGTTGAACTTGATAGATGAGACTGCATAATGTCTTTCGGCGCTCTGGCGGTAGGAAGGCCATTTGTTGTGTGGAGTCAAGGTGTGCTCCGATAAAATCGATGACCTGCATAGGAAGGAGTGATGATTTTTCATAATTAATGCAGAGACCCAGGTCATGTAGCAGAGTGCAGGTGAGTTTTATGGATGCTAGCATGCCTTGTCTGGTTTGAGAGACTAAGAGCCAATCGTCCAGGTATGGATATATTTGAACTCCATGAATCCGGAGGTATGCACACACTGGTGCCATGCACTTTGTGAATACTTGCAGGGCTGTAGCTTAACCCAAAAGGCAGGACAGCGAATTCAAACAGGTTGGAGCCGACAGCAAAGCATAAGAAACGTCGAAAAAAAGGATGGACGGAAATATGAAAGTACACATCCTTCAAATCCAGTGAGGCAAACCAGTCCTCTCTCTTCAAAAATGGAAAGATGTTTTGCAGAGTGGTCATACAAAACTTCTTCGGCTTGATGAATTTATTCAAATGCCTCAAGTCCAAAATCGGATGAAGACCACCATCTTTTTTAGGAACTGTAAAATATCTGGAGTAAAAGCCATGGAATCCCTCCGAGCTAGAGATTTGTCAAACCACACCTTTAGCAAGCAATTGCGACACTTCTTCGCACAGCACCGATGAAGGAGGTGTGTATCGAATCGGGCTCGACGGAGGGACTACATCAAATTCAATCCTGTATCCAAACTGGATGATAGACAACACCCATTTATCAGATGTAATTGACTCCCAAATGGGGAGTCGGCCCTGAAGCCGATCCCCAAATGGGAGGGGGGAGGGTGGTGTTGGGAGAGAGAGAATGGTTTGTCCGGACCGTCAACATTATCGCCTGTCGGGTTCGAAGTGTCAACGACCTTGGGGAAGGCATTGTGGTGGTTGCTGCCTTTGGCGCTGCTGCCTCTGCTGATAGTGCTGACGGGGGTTATATTGTTGCCAGTAGGAGGACCGAGGCCATTGCCACTTACGCCTCTGCTGGGGGAGCTCCATGTGGCGCGCCGTCATCCTGGATTCATGGATGGCCTTGAGTTTCCGGTCGGTCTTTTGGTGGAAAAGGCCGGTGCCGTCAAATGGCATTTCCTCGATCCTCTGTTTCATCTCTTTGGGGAAATTACAAGATCGGAGCCATGCATGACGGCGTAACGATATGGCATTGACCAAGGTCCGTGAGTCGGAATCGACATGGTGTCGGGCAGTTGACAGCTGTTGTACTGCCACCTGCATCGCTTCCTTAATTATGACTTTGGCCAGGTTCACTTGCCGGTCAGGGAGGGAGGAGGTGACATTGTCCAGCTTTTGCAGCAAGAAATACTGGTATCGCGCCAGTGTTGCTTCGTAGTTGGATATGCGCATGCTGAGTCCAGAGGCCGCATAGACTCGGCGTGTGATCATATCTATTTTCCTCCCTTCCTTGTCCCGAGGGGTGGTATGGCCTCTGGACTCCCGACCTTGTGAAGATTCGATGACCACAGAGTTGGGCCTAGAGTGCCAAAGTAGGAAGGGGATGTCATCCTCCCTGACTTTGTACATGTTCTCGTACTGACGGGAGGTGGCTTGGGGTTGAGCTGGTTGGCCCCAAGGTTGTGCCATAGCCTGGCGCAAAGTTGTTATTAATGGCAGGGCTACGGCTGCAGTCTGCTCCCCTCGGACGATGTCATAAAAACGGTCTGTGGAAGGGCCAGCCGTTTGATGAGCCTCTATCTCAAGGGCATGAACAAGTCTGGACATCAGCTCCAAGAAAGACAGCTGGGGTTCGTCCGGTGAAGCTGGTTCTTGAGGCGTGACAAGCACATCAGGCGATGTGGAGTCGACCTCTGACTCGTCGGATCCCCCCTCATAAGGGTCAACAGCAGAAGAGGAGGAGTCAGAGACCCGGCGTTCTGGCTCCGTGTGCCGCACTGTAGAGGACACCCCTCTCGGGACTGACGGCGACCTACGGTCCCGAGGATAGTAAGGGGAGGCATGATAGACCCCCCAGTCGGGGTACGCGCCATATCCTGGCATCCAGTCCTGTTCATATTGTTCCGATGAACGGCTTCATCCCCGAGGAGGGCAGGACAAGTCTGGATGCATGTCGGGCTGCGGCATTGGGGTTGGTGAACAATCCCTCAGTGGGGAGTCCCTGATCTCCCCGTCGGAGATGGACTCCCAAAGTAGCTCCTTGATTGTCTGAGGTGGCACGCTCTCAGGCCTGTCAGTTGGCCTGGGAGACCCCAGCGGGGTCACTTGCATCGCCGATTGCAATGCCGGTCCCAAGAGGGTCGGTACCTATGCGGTAATCAGTACTGACAATCCCGACGATCCCGAGCCCCTATGTTTAGGGCCCTTACGAATGGGCTTATCCACCTTTTCCTTCCGTGGTTTTTTATGGGAGGAAGGCTTATCAGTGCTGGTATGCTTGCGCTTCTCCCTTTTCTTCCTTGGAGCAGAAGGCAGCGGATGGGCCTCCATAAGAGTGGCACCTTCAGCCGAAGGGCGCTGCGGAGGGGCGGTAGCAGGTTGCTTAGGTGGAGCGCTCGCAGTTGTAGTCGAGAGTGAAGGAGGTGCGGCTGAAGAGGAGGAAGCAGGCTGTATCTGATCGGCTTGCATCAGGACCTGATCCCATAAGAGTTTTCGGAGTCTATTCTCGTGGTTTTTTCTCGCTTGCTTGGTAAAGGCCAAGCAGTGGCCGCACTTGTCTGTCCTATGCCCTTCACCGAGGCATAGGAGACATAAGTCATGTGGATCTGCTGGTGACATTTTAGATCCGCATTCAACGCATTTGCGGAAAGCCGCTAGCTGCGCCATCGCGAAAGGAAGAAAGCAGACAGTATAGAGGGTAAGATAATTTTTTTGTTTTTTTGTTCATTTTTATAGGAACAAGAAAGAAGAAAAAGAAGAGAAGAAGACAAAGAGGTGATAGCAACTGGGAAAGAGGAAAGAATCAAACCTGACAAAAAGAGAACGGGAGAGAACAAAGCACAAGGCAAGTATCTAAGTGAAGGGACGTTAACAGGCACGAGGCACAGCAAACGGTGGTCACAAAGACTGAGTAAAATGGCGGACACTCCACTCTATTTATACTAAGTAGGGGGAGGGGAGTGGAGTTTCCTGCCAAAACTGTTAGCTTTCTAATCTTCCAGCCAAGGCACTGCGCAGGCGCAGCACCTATATGTGTGATGCACAGAGGCCACGATGAAGAACACTCAGTTGCAGATGTATCTGGTGGTGAAAGGAGAGTCCGATGCTGCAAAGATCTATACTCCATAGGAACCTGGAATGTAAGATCCATGAATCAAGGCAAGCTGGATGTGGTCAAACAAGAGATGACAAGACTGAACATCGACATCTTAGGAATCAGTGAACTAAAATGGACAGGAATGGGTGAATTTAATTCAGATGACCATCAGGTATACTACTGTGGGCAAGAATCCATCAGAAGACATGGAGTAGCCTTCATAGTCAATAAAAGAGTAGGAAAAGCAGTACTGGGATACAATCTCCAAAATGACAGAATGATCTCAGTTCATAGAAACATAGAAACATAGTTCGAATCCAAGGCAAACCATTCAACATCACAAAAGTCCAAATCTATGCCCCAACCACTGGTGCTGAAGAGGCTGAAGTTGATGGGTTCTATGAAGGCCTACAACACCTTCTAGAATCAACACCAAAAAATGATGTCCTTATCATCATGGGGGATTGGAATGCTAAAGTAGGAAGCCAAAAGATAACTGGAATAACAGGTAAGTTTGGCCTTGGAGTACAAAATGAAGCAGGGCACAGGCTGGTAGAATTTTGTCAAGAGAATACAATGGTCATAGCAAACACTCCTTTCCAACAACCCAAGAGACGTCTCTACACATGGTCAACACAGAAATCAGATTGACTATGTGCTCTGCAGCCAAAGATGGAGAAGCTCTGTACAGTCAGTAAAAACTAGACCAGGAGCTGACTGTGGCTCCTATCATGAGCTTCTCATTGCAAAATTTAGGCTTAAATTGAAGAAAGTAGGGAAAAGCACTAGGCCACTCAGGTATGACCTAAATCATATCCCTGATGAATAGACAGTGGAGGTGACAAATAGATTTAAGGAATTAGATCTGATCGACAGAGTGCATGAAGAACTATGGATGGAGGTTCGCAACATTGTGCAAGAGGTAGCAACTAAAACCATCCCAAAGAAAAAGAAATGCAAGAAAGCAAAATGGCTGACTGAGGAAGCTTTACAAATAGCTGAGAAAAGAAGTGAAGCAAAATGCAAGGGAGAAAGAGAAAGATACACCCAATTGAATGCAGAATTCCAAAGAATAGCTAGAAGAAATAAGAATGCCTTCTTCAATGAACAGTGCAAAGAAATAGAAGAAAACAATAGAATAGGGAGGACCAGAGATCTCTTCAAGAAAATTGGAGATATGAAGGGAACACTTCCTGCAAAGATGGGCATGATAAAGGACCAAAATGGCAGGGACCTAACAGAGGCAGAAGAGATTAAGAAGAGGTGGCAAGATTACACAGAAGAACTATACAAGAAAGAGCTTATCATCCCTGATAACCATGATGGGGTGGTCACTGACCTTGAGCCAGACATCCTGGAATGTGAAGTCAAATGGGCCTTTGGAAGTGTGAGCAACAACAAAGCTAGTGGAGGTGACAGCATTCCAGCTGAGCTATTCAAAATCTTGAAAGACGATGCAGTTAAAGTGCTACACTCAATATGCCAGCAAATTTGGAAAACTCAACAGTGGCCACAGGATTGGAAAAGGTCAGTTTACATTCCCATCCCAAAGAAGGGCAATGCCAAAGAATGTTCAAACTACCGCACCATTGCACTCATTTCACATGCCAGCAAAGTGATGCTCAAAATCCTACAAGCTAGGCTCCAGCAGTATGTGGACCGAGAACTACAGGAAGTACAGGCAGAATTTCGAAGAGGGAGATGAACTAGAGATCAAATTGCCAACATACGCTGGATCATGGAGAAAGCTAGGGAGTTCCAGAAAAACATCTACTTCTGCTTCATTGACTACGCTAAAGCCTTTGATTGTGTGGATCACAACAAATTGTGGCAAGTTCTTAAAGAGATGGGAATACCTAACTATCTTATTTGTCTCTTGAGAAACCTATATGCGAGTCAAGAATAACAGTGAGAACTGGACACGGAACCACTGATTGGTTCAAAATTGAGAAAGGAGTTCGGCAAGGCTGTATACTGTCGCCCTGCCTATTTAACTTATATGCAGAGCACATCATGAGAAAGGCAGGGCTAGATGAATCACCAGTTGGAATTAAGATTGCTAGGAGAAATATCAGCAACCTCAGATATGCAGATGATACCACTCTCATGGCAGAAAGTGAAAAGGAACTAAAGAGCCTCTTGATGCGGGTGAAGGAGGAGAGTGCAAAAGTTGGCCTGAAACTCAACATTAAGAAAACTAAGATCATGGCATCCAGTCCTCTCACTTCCTGGCAAATAGATGGGGAAGAAATGGAGGTAGTGACAGATTTTATTTTCCTGGGCTCCAAGATCACCACAGATGGGGGCTGCAGCCAAGATATTAAAAGACGCTTGCTCCTGGGGAGAAGAGTTATGGCAAATCTAGACAGCATACTAAAAAGCAGAGACATCACCCTGCCAACAAAAGTGCATATAGTCAAGGCTATGGTTTTCCCAGTTGCAATGTATGGCTGTGAAAGCTGGACCATAAGGAAGGCTGAGCGCCAAAGGATTGAGGCCTTTGAGTTGTGGTGCTGGAGGAGACTCCTGCGAGTCCTTTGGACCACAAGGCGATCAAACCGGTCAGTGCTAGAGGAGATAAGCAGGTTGCTTACCTGTAACTGATGTTCTTCGAGTGGCCATCTGTGCAGTCACACATATGGGCTGCTGTGCCTGCGCAGTGCCTTTGGCCGGAGATTGCAAGCTAACGGTTTTTGGCGGGAAAGCTCCGCTCCCCTCCCCTCTAAACCTATAAAGAGCGGAGCATCCGCCATTTTGTTCAGTCTTTGCAACTGAACGTACGTCCCCTAGCGGGCAATTAACCTAATCAAATGAGGAGGATTGATACTGGTAAGAGAGAAGAAACATTGGTACCGACCGAAGATCCACCTACCGACACTGAGCGGGGCCAGTGGGTGGGTTGTGTGACTGCACAGATGGCCATTCGAAGAACATCAGTTGCAGGTAAGCAACCTGCTTTTCTTCATTGTGGCCTCTGTGCATCACACATATGGGTAGATTAACAAGCTTACCATAAAGGAGGAGGGAAGGTGTCCTCATTGAAGAACAGAAGAGAGTACCGCTCTACCAAAGGAGCAGTCTTGTCGGGCTCGAACATCAAGTCTGTAATGCTTGGCAAAAGTACAGGGGTTTGCCCAGGTAGCCGCCCAACATACATCATCAAGTGCAACTCCAGCTGCGAAGGCAGATGAGGTGGCCACTGCCCGGGTTGAATGACTTCTAGGAGTCGACGGAAGAACAAGTTTGGCTAACTGGTAAGCTAGAGTAATAGTTTGGACTATCTACTTGGAAAGTCTTTGCGAAGAGAAAGCCGCACCTTCGTCATTGGTGGAGTACTTAATGAAAGTCTATTAGTGCGTCTGATGGACTCTGTTCTGGACCTGTAAAAGGCTAAACAATGTCGGACATCTAGTGAATGTAATGATCTCTCCAATGGAGTCGATGGTGATGGAAAAAAGGCTGATAACACAAAATCCTGTCCTAGATGGAAGGAAGTAGAAACTTTAGGCAAGAAGGAAGGGTCAAGGCGTAAAACGACCTTCTCCTTGTGGAAGTTCAAATAAGGAGGGTCTATACGGAGCGCACATAGTTCGCTAGCCCTCCGGGCCAAGGTGACTGCAACGAGAAAGGCTGTCTTCCATGAGACAAGGCGAAGGTCAACCGTTGCCAATGGCTCGAAAGGGGTTCTTGTAAGAGCTTGTGAAACAACAGACAAACTCCACATGGGCATAACCGGTCTTATTACCGGATTTAGATTAAGAAGACCCTTCAAAAATCTTTTAATAAGTGGTTTAGAAAAAATGGAAGATCCCTCCACCAGCCCTCGGTGATATGCGATTGCTGCCGTGTATACTTTAATTGAAGATGGCTTTAGTCCAGAAAGGTGGAGGTGCAGCAAGAATTGAAGAATTTGTGGAATGGAAGATGTCCATGGAGAAAAGGCACAAGACTCGGCAAAGGCAGAGAAGCGACTCCACTTAGCTGCACAAGATTTCCGTGTGGAAGGTTTAAGCACAGAGTCCAAAAATGTTGAATATCTGAGCAAATGTTGGCCAGATCCGACAAAGCATTGATCGAATTAGGCACAGAGTGATTCGAGGAAGACGTGTCAAGAGGGTCGGGATGGATAGCATCGAATTCGACAGCCATGTTAATAGGAGGCAGCACTGGTACCGACGGAGTAGTATCAGTCATTGAATGTACCAAGCGGTCAGGTTGAGCGAAGACACGTCCGGGTGCCAAAGCGTACTGCCCTCCTGTGTTATGAGGAACGGGAGAAGTGGAAGATGGTGATAGTCCTTGGAGACATGCAGGAGCGTCGCAAACCAAGGCTGGCGAGGCCACCAAGGTGTGATCAGAATCCCCGAAGCATGATCGTGAAGAATTTTCGCAATGACTCTCGTCAGTAGAGGAATCGGTGGAAAGGCATAAAAATGCAGGGTGCTCCACGGTATCATAAAAGCGTCGCTGAGGGAACCTTGTCCCAGGCCTGCCCTCAAGCAAAAAGCTTCGCATACCCTGTTCTGATGGGTAGCGAATAAGTCCACTTTTGGAAATCCCCAATAATGAAAGAGACTGTCAGATATTTGAGGATCCAGCTCCCACTCGTGAGAGGTAAGTATGCGTTGACTGAGAAGATCCACTTGAGTATTGTCCGTGCCGGCCAAGTAGATGGCCAGAAGCGTAATACCTCTCGGGATACACCAATCCCATATCGCCATAGCTAACCTGGCCAGAGTCGGAGACTCTGTTCCGCCCTGCTTGTTCAGATAGAACACTGTTGCGATATTGTCCGAAGTTATCTGAACAATTTGATGAGAAAGGACGTCCTCGAAAGAACGCAGAGCTTTGAAGACTGCTAGCAGTTCCAAAAAATTGATGTGGCTCTTGGATTCCTGGTGGTCCCACGTGCCCTGAACGCGGAGGTCGGAACATACTGCTCCCCAGCCCAGAAGAGAGGCATCAGTCCCGAGAGTTATCAATGGGGACCGAGGGCGGAAGGGAACTCCTACAGTGAGGTTCTCTGGTACTGTCCACCAAGTCAAAGACTGTAGTACCGAGGATGGAATCTGGATCGGTTTCGATGGGGGGTCCCGTTGTGGATGGAACCGGCCATTGAAGAGTAGCTGAAGTGGTCGGAGTCAGAGTCTGGCATATGGCACTACCACAACTGAGGCAGCCATATGTCCCAAAAGTCTCTGTATGGACTTCGTGGAGACCATGCCCTGTCGTCGGATCCGTAGAACGTGACGTACGAGTGTCTTCTGTCTGTCTCAAGGAAGGAAGGCTTTCTCCATTGTCAAATCCAAGTGGGCTCCGACAAAGGTGAGTGTCTGTGTTGGAGAAAGAGAGGATTTGTCCATATTAATGCAGAGGCCCAGGTCATCAAGCAAGGCACACGTGGTATGGATCGATTGAAGGAGTCCATCTCTCGACTGGGAAACCAACAACCAATCATCAAGGTAAGGGTAAACTTGTATGCCCCATAGATGAAGGTAAGCGCAGACCGGGGCCATACACTTGGTAAAAACCATCTGGGCAGTGGCTAGTCCAAATGGCAGAACTGTAAACTCATAAATGTCAAGATCAATGGCAAAACAAAGGAAGCGCCTATGTGCAGGATGAATAGAGACATGAAAATAGGTGTCCTTTAAGTCCAAGGAGGCGAACCAATCCCCTCTCCTCAGCAACGGCAAGATATTTTGAAGGGTGGTCATCCGAAATTTTTGCGCTAGAATAAAGTGCTTCAAGCTGAGTAGGTCCAGGATTGGATGTAGACCACCGTTCCGTTTCGGGACCGTAAAATATCTGGAGTAGAATCCGTATAGTCTGTCGGAGTCGAAAATTTGATGAATCGCTCCTTTATGGAGAAGTTGTAAAATCTCATCGAGCAGTACCAGGGAAGGTGAGGTAATCTGGATCGGACCCGATGGAGGAATGACGTCGAATTCTATCCAATAGCCGTGCTGTATGATGGACAATACCCACCAATCAGATGTGATGGACTCCCAAATGGGGAGTCGGCTGTGAAGCCGGTCCCCAGACGAGAGGGGGGTGGGTATTGGAGAAGGAAGAGTGGTTCGCCCGTCCCATCAGCGCTGGCGTCTGTCATCAAAGCGATGGCAGCCCTGCTGGTACCATTGTTGAGGTTGTTGACGCCGACGTTGCTGCTGTTGAGACCGATGTTGGGGTTGCTGCCTCGGCTGATAGGACTGGCGAAATTGTGGACGGATCCACGATCACTTACGTGGGGGTTGAGTCTGGAGCTCCATCCAACGCGCCATCATTCTCGACTCGTGGAGTTTCTTGAGCCGGTGGTCTGTTCACGAATTGAAGAGGCCGGACCCATCAAAAGGCATCTCTTCAATTCGGCGCTTGGTTTCTTCAGGGAAATTACAGCTGCGGAGCCAAGCGTGTCTCCGCAGTGAAACGGCTCTGACCAAGGCCCTTGAGTCGGTGTCCACATGATGTCGTGCTGTGGACAGCTGCTGAATAGCAAATTGCATTGCTTCCTTCAAGAGGACCTTGGCCAGATCTTCCTGCTGGTCTGGGAGAGTGGAGGCAACGTTGTGGAGCCGTTGTAATATAAAATACTGATAACGGGCCAACGTCGCCTCATAATTTGATATGCAGAGCCCCAGGCCTGAGGCCGCATAGACTCTCCTAGCCAGGGAGTCGATTTTTCGCCCTTCTTTATCCCTGGGGGCTGAGTGACCCCTGGCCTCCCTGCCCTGTGAGGATTCAACTACGGCCGAATTGGGCTTCGGGTGGCAGAGCAGAAAAGGTATGTCCTCCTCACGGACCCGATACATTCCTTCATGACGCCTTGAGGTAGCCTGAGGGTTGGAGGCCAGGTCCCAGGGCTGCTGCATAGCTTGCTTCAGGGTGGTGATCAGAGGCAAGACTATGGAGGATGACTGTTCTCCACGGACCACGTCGTAAAAACGATCAGTGGAGGGGCCCGGGCGCTGGATGGCGTCAATCTCCAGAGATTGCACAAGCCTGCCCATCAGCTCAGCAAACAAAACGTGACTCTCGTCTGGTGAAGACAGGCCTTGGGACGTGACAAGCGCATCCGGAGAGGTAGACTCCGCGTCAGAATCATTGGAGTCTGGGCCATAGTATGGTGGAGCAGAAGATGATTACTCCACTGGCGAGATGGACTGACTGCTCTCCTCTCTCCGTGGCAGCGGCGAAGGGCGCCTCAGGCCAGTCGACCATGGGAAGGGCCGCTGTGATGGAGAACAGTCCCGAGGTGGGTAGTACCCAACGGAGGCTGGTTTGCGCCACGTCTCATAGTAGCAACGGTGACTCCAATCAACAGTGGGCCGGTCAATAGAATGGCTCCAGCGAGCCCGCAGTGGAGACATTCCAAGAACCAGGTCCACCATCATCGGAGGCATAGGGGTCAGTGACCTGGCCCCAGGAGGTGTATCCTCAATCTCCCCATCAGAGATTGATCCTCTCTGGAGTACAGCGGGAGGGTCAGATGGGCGATCAGCCGCTGGACGAGGGGATCCCCGTGGGGTAACCCTCATTGCCTCCTGTAATGTCGGTTCCGGTGGTGTCGGAACGGTAGGAGGCACCGGTACTGACGGGGCCGTCGGATCCAAGTCCCAATGTCGAGGGCGCTTGGTATCCCTGGGCCGTTTAGAGGATTTTTGGCCCTTATCCTTCTTCGGCTTTTTATGAGCTGCTGACTTCCCAGAGTCGGCCTGCTTACGCTTCTTCGGAGAAGAAGATTTAGCAGGCTCATTAGACGCTTAGATGGAGCAGCCAAAGAGGAGCCCGGCTTAGCAGCAGTCACTAGGGGATCGGACTGCATTAATGCACGATCCCAAAGAAGCCTCTTCAACCGATATTCTCGGTTCTTTCTAGCTTGTTTGGAAAAAGCTAGACAGTGCAAACACTTATCGGTTCTATGCCCCTCTCCAAGGCAGAGGAGGCATAGCTCGTGTGGGTCGGCTGGCGACATCTTTGAGCCGCACTCCGCACATTTGCGGAAGGCCGCCCGCTGCACCATTGCAGAAAAGAGAAATAAGAATGATACTGCAGAGGGGAAGTATATATTTATGGGATTGGTTTTTTTTATAGAAAGAGAAGAAGAAGAAGAAAGAAATGAAGAATAACCAGAGAAGAGGTTGAAGTATAAGGGAAAAACAGGGAATATAACTTGGGAGTCTAAGAAGAACAGACCAAGTAGTGTCAGAGCAAAAGTCGAAAGCGGCACGAGGCACAGCAAACAGCGGTCGCAAAGACTGAACAAAATGGCGGACGCTCTGCTCTTTATAGGTCTAGCGGGGAGGGGAGCGGAGCTTTCCCGCCAAAAACTGTTAGCTTGCAATCTCCGGCCAAAGGCACTGCGCAGGCGCAGCAGCCCATATGTGTGATGCACAGAGGCCACGACGAAGAACAACCCTGACTGCTCTTTAGAAGGCCAGATCCTGAAGATGAAACTCAAATACTTTGGCCACCTAATGAGAAGGAAGGACTCCCTGGAGAAGAGCCTAATGCTGGAAACAATAGATGGCAATAGAAGAAGGGGACGGCAGAGGATGAGGTGGCTAGATGGAGTCACTGAGGTGGTTGGTGTGAGCGTGAGTGGACTCCAGGGGATGGTGGAGGACAGGAAGGCCTGGGGGAATGTTGTCCATGGGGTCGCAATGGGTTGGACACAACTTCACGACTAACAACAACAACAACAACAATTTTAACATGCAGCGCTTTAGAGTACTGATTTGAAGAAATTCCGTTTAAAAGCCTGAAGATATAAACCACGCCCTAAAACCTGCTTTGGACTTGGTCTTTTCAGCTATGCATGAGCAATTCATTGTGTTGGGCTGACAGATAGTTTGTATGTATACTATTTAAAAAATGTGTATGGTGCTTTATCACTGCAACACAATGCACATGGCAGCTTTTGAAAAACCAAAGCATGCAGCTATCTAAACCAAGGAGACAAGAGCAAAGGCTAGCATAAAAGAAAGCTGCAGCAGGGCAGACACAACAAGAAAAAAAGCAGCAGGAAGCTGGAGGTGGTGTTTGTGAGTGGGTCCCATATGTGTGTAATGTGTGTGTATATATGTATATATATTGTATAATGCATGCATGCATGCATGCATGCATGCACGCACGCACGCACACGCACACACAGAGTTTCCATTTTAAAATGTACTTACATCAATTTGTAAGACATGCAAATAACTTTCAAGCAATTACACATAGGCTTCAAACAAAGGGAACCAAAGATCAAAATAAATATCCATTTGAAGTTGGCATCTGTATAGTGCCCATTTATATTAAACATTAAATATTCTAAAGTCCTTGGTCTATTGCATTATATGTGTTTATCCTTCCAAGCTGTCTTTTAGCAGTCAAAGGGCCACAGAGAATTCTCTTCCATTTTTTTTTTTTATGATACAGATAAGAAATTAAAACAGTATCTACGTCAGTGAGTATTGAAGACTGCTCCAAGCAAAATATATCTAAGTATCTAAGTAATAACCTCCTTCTGAAAAGAAGCAAGTACTGGACATTGCCAAGACATATGTTTAAAATAAGCATTAGCTGCATTGCACTATCAGCAATTAGCCAAATTAGCTAACACTTTATTAAAGAAACACCGCAGTGATCAGTAGATACAGACCAAAAGTTTTTGTTGAGTAAGATGCAGCCTGAGATCCATTGATCCACTGAGTTAATGCCAACCTGGCAATCCACTAATTAAGCCTTTTGCGGTGTTGCCTGCAGCAGTTTCTCAAGCTCCCCCATGTGCCCCCAAAAGTTGGAACCTCCTCCACTGCAACTCATAGTTGCAGCTTCCTGGGGGCTCCTGCTTTTTGCTACTTTATGAAAACAGGATGAAAATAATAGACTACCTAAAAATCAGTCAAGAATTTCTGACTGGGGCAATGTATAGTTGATTTTAGAAGAGATGGACAGACTGACCAACCAAATGTGGCCACCGATATAAGAAACAAGATAGAGATACAGTGACTTCTACAGCTCTCAAAGATGAATATTAAATGTGAGTCTCTTCAAAGGAACTGTTCACTTTCATATGTCAGGATAACATCCCTCTCTTTTTGTAAAGGTAAAGGTTCCCCTGCACACATGTGCTAGTTGGGTAAGTCTTTGGCCTGGTATTCATCCCCATTTGCAAGCCAAAGAGCCAGTGTGGTCTGAAGATGCTTTCATGGTCATGTGGCCAGCATGACTAAATGCCGAGGCACATGAAACACCATTACCTTTCCCACCAAAGTGGTATCTATTTATCTACTCACATTTGCATGCTTTCGAATTGCTAAGTAGGCAAAAGCTGGGACAAAGCAGTGGGCAATCACCCATTGCACAGACTGCCAACCTTCTAATCAACAGCCCAGTGGCTCTGTGGTTTAACCCAGTGCGCCACCCACATCACTCTCTTTTTTATACTAGTGTCTAATTAGTAAAGATTACTTATATATGCTACTGTAGAAACAGTGATGTACACTCCCTTATTGACAAACTAATCCCAAACATAGGCCTAGTTCAAACATGACACTGAACTATTAGTTTAGCACCTTGCAAATAGCCCTGTTCACATGCTTCTTCCTCTGGTCCAGCACATGCTAGAGGAGATTGGAGGAATCTGGTTCCTGAATCCAGACTGTCAGCACTAAATGTCCATCAACTCTGATTTAAATTTCAGTTTGACATTGTGTCCTGGAATGGCTTAGTATTTCCAACACTGCCTCTGCCTGATGGCAGAGCCCAATATCAGGGTGGTGTAGTGGTTAAGAGTGCAGGGCTGGGACTCAGGCGATCTGGTTCTGGTTCCTGCTCAGCCATGGAGCTCCCTGGGTGTCTTGGGCCAGTCATGTACTCTCAGCCCAACCTACCTCACAGGGTTC
The DNA here is from genome assembly GCA_023646645.1 of Varanus salvator macromaculatus. Lineage (NCBI taxonomy): Eukaryota > Metazoa > Chordata > Lepidosauria > Squamata > Varanidae > Varanus > Varanus salvator. The sequence goes on from JAIXND010000798.1 coordinate 2,853,999, forward strand.
TTGTCGTGAGGATAAGACTGAGAGGAGGAGGAAGATTATGTTAGCCTTCTTGAGTTCCTTGAAAAGCAAAAAGGTGGGGTCAGCAGCAGGGTTCATCCAACACACACACAGAGATTGTTTCCAAGTAGATGCTTTTTAAAGCAAACAACAGTAACATATGGTTTCTTAGGTGTTATAAGCATGATGGTTACAGAATTTGTAAGTTCAGTTTCTTAAATGCTTCTTATATTCTGAGGGGAGAGAAACAACAGGTAAATCCCTTGCTAAACTGAGCAACCACCAGTTGAAACAACCAACTGGCCTAAATCAATCATCCCTCTCCCTCTCCCCCCTCCTCCTCTCCCCTCCCCCAGAGACAGAGACAGAGAGAATAAGAATTCTAATCCTAGAATGCGCAGCCCTGATCCAGTGGCTTCCTCCACTGAACCTTTTCCTCTGATTATACTGAGAAACTTGATTTCTTTTTCCTTTACCTTTTAACCAGACTAAACAGGTCTGACTTAACCCTTTAATGGACAATCAAACTAAAAATCCTTCCTGCATTGTTGACATTGTCTGGTAACATACTCCAACCTTGCTTATCGAGGAAAGATGGTGCTCATTCTCAGGTTCATTTTCTCCAGTAGTTTGTGGCAATGATCTCAGAGAATGGGCCTGGCAATCCCCTCCCAGCTAGAAAGCTCTCATATTTCACATACTCTAACTAAATTGTAGGAGAGTTTCTTTCAGGTAAGCTTTTTGTCCCTTGGCTTTATCTCTGATGCTGCTATTTTTCAGCTTGTTTTCTTCCGTCATCCAGGGCAAAGTTGCCCATTTCTGCCTTTGCCTACACTCTGGGCTTCTCTTCATTCTCTGGAATGAATTCGGGAGTTTCATTACACCTTCCCTAGGCTTCACCACTGCCCTTTCTGAAGGCAAAGCTTTTGGCAAGGCAACTTCTGTGTTGACAGGTTTCAAGACGCTCTCTGCAGGAGCCTCCTCAAATGCTTTGCTGATTTCCTGATCCTTCTTCAGAAGAGTCCTGTGGCCTTACCCAGCAGAACAGCTTCTACAGCTTTGAATTTTCCTTGCCTGGAATGCATGCATAAGCTTTGCCCCACAAAACTTGCAGGTAGTGCATCTCAGGCTTCACACTCTGCCACACTTTGTATGGTGTTGTCTCCACAGCTTTTGACAGCAGTCCACTTTGCAGATCAGTGAATGTCATGACTGCTTCTCTCCAGTTTCTGAGAAAGTTTGGCTTCCATAAGTGTACATCCCGAGGAAGTGATTCGCCAGTCTGCTCTGCATCTTACGGCATTGTGGTGTTCCCTGCTGCTTCAGATTAGCCTGTGCCTTTTCACTTTTGTAGTGTCCCCAGTGTCCTTTTGGCTGTTTATAGATCCGTACTGACACTTGTTGCTGGCCACTGCCACACATCCTTTCAGTTTCTGCAGTGTTTCACCTTTGCACTTCATGAGATATGTAGTTGTGCATCTCAAGAAGTCATCAATGAAACTTGTATGGTATCTGAGGTGGATGTTTTCATTGGTCCACACATGAATCATTGGTGTGGATTCCTGGATGAATCAGTTCAAGCATCAATTCCACGCTTGTCTGGCTCCCTTTTGGAAATGGTGTCTCCTTGGCCTCAATGCAACAGAAATGCTGCATCATTGTGCCCACGAGGACACCGCTAAGTCCAACACTTATTCACCATATCTTTAATTGCCTCTGACTGGCTGTAACCTGACCACCAGTGCCATAGAACTGTATCTTGTACAGCTTGCCTCATCAGATTTGTGTTATTTTGGCAGTCGTGCTGGTCTAGGGGTTCACCTGCCATTCCTATGTTTATGACGTCTTCTCTTTCCTGATTTGTGCATTGTCTACAGAATTGTACAGTCACTTCTTGGTCAAACATTTTACAGATAATAATGAGGGTTTTAAGAAATGAAACTAACAAAAAAATCTTCATTGGCACCCTATGTTGGACTTTTTATATTTCCCTTTACATTCAATTTCTTACCACAAGTAAGTAAAACTTTATCTTGGTAACTAGCATCCAGATCTCACAAGAAATCATCCTTGTCCCTATGACTAGTTCTAACCACCACCAATGCACCACTGTTAGGTTCCATCCCTCGGTTGCATTCCAGAAATCCTCCTGAGATGATTGTGCTGGTCTTTTCCTTCCCGCATCGTTCCTGACATCAACTTTCACCATTCACACTCTTTCTTGAGATGACCCCTACATCTCAAACAAATGCTCCCCTCTTCCTTGTGATAAAAACTTTCTTTTTTTTTGCAGGACTGCTTTTGAATCCTGGATCACTTTAATTGTGTTGTTTTCCTTCCTGTGATTACTTCACATATTCCAAAGTCAACTGGTTTTTTTGTCTGGTTTCCAGGACATTCATCAACATGGTATCAGAAATGGGAAGACTGCGTAGCAAAATGGTTACTGTGCCTCCATTTTTGAGGCCTCGTGGAGAACGGGTGAAGTTCCAGAGGACTGGAGGGTGGCATCGGTGGTCCCAATTTTCAAAAAGGGTAGTAGGAAGGACATGGGGAATTATAGACCGGTTAGCCTTACGTCCATTGTAGGAAAAACAATGGAAAGGCTCATAATAGAGAGAGATCTAGTGATGCTAGATAGGGAAGGGAGGCTGACAGCCACACAACACGGCTTCCGCAGAAACAGGTCCTGCCAGACAAACCTTGTGGAATTCTATGACAAGGTTTCAAGATGGCTAGATGGAGGGGATGCAGTGGATGTGGTATACCTGGATTTCAGCAAGGCCTTTGACAAAGTGCCCCATCATATCCTGGTGGAGAAACTGAGGAGTTTTGGGATACACCAAAGCACTGTCCGGTGGATTAGGGCATGGTTGACTGACCGAAAGCAGAAGGTAACCATTAGCGGGGAATCGTCGGGATGGCAGCCAGTGACAAGCGGGGTCCCCCAGGGCTCTGTCCTGGGGCCGATCTTGTTTAATCTTTTCATTAACGACATGGAAGAAGGGGTGAACAGTCTGCTGATCAAATTCGCAGACGACACTAAAACTGGGGCAGTGGCCACAACTGAGGAGCAAATACACCAGATCCAAAAGGATCTGGACAGACTATGGAAGTGGGCAGGAGACAACAGGATGGCGTTCAATGTGGAGAAGTGCAAGGTCTTGCACTTGGGGCATAGGAATAGCTGTCATAAGTACAGGTTAGGGGACAAGTGGCTGGAGAGCAGCACTTGTGAAAGGGACCTCGGGGTACTGGTTGACCGCAGGCTAAACATGAGTCAGCAGTGTGATGCGGTGGTCAAGAGGGCGAATGCCACCCTTGGTTGCATAGCCAGAAGTGTGGCTTCTAGATCAAGAGAGGTATTACTACCACTCTACATGACTCTGGTGCGCCCGCAACTGGAGTATTGTGTTCAGTTTTGGGCCCCTCATTACAGAAAGGATATAGCCAGGTTGGAGTCAGTGCAGCGTAGGGCCACAAGGATGGTGGCTGGTTTGCAGGGGATGGGGTATGAGGCGAGACTGAGGGAACTGGATCTCTTCAGTCTGGAGAAGAGGAGACTCAGAGGGGATATGTTGGCAACATACAGGTATGTGAGGGGGTGTCACATGGAGATGGGGAGAGGCCTGTTCTCCCCTGCAGAGGAAGGCAGGACGCGCTCCAATGGAGCAAAGCTCAGGGAGCCAAGGTTCAATTTCGATGCCAGGAAGCACTTCCTGACAGTTAGGACCCCGAGGGCGTGGAATGGGCTTCCACGGGAGGTCGTTGAGGCCCCATCGGTGAGGGTGTTCAAAGACAGGCTGGACATGCACATGGTGGGCATGTCATGAGCGGAGCCGGCTGGTGCCGGAGGTCAGACTAGATGGCCCAGGAGGCCCCTTCTGACTCGCTCTGTTTCTATGTTTCTATGTTTCTGTGTGATTCGCCTTCAGTTCTTCTCCAATTCCTCTCAGAAGTTGTTGATTCTTTAGACCATGGCATCTATGTGAGAGAATTTCTTCTGCCTTTTTCAGTCTTATGACATATAATTTTTACAAAAGATATGGTTTACTATGAAATTAGAATGCCCATACATTCTTTTAAATACCTCCCATCTTTCTTTCACAGTTTGATGTTCTCTGATGTGGATCCGTATTTTCAAATGTTAGACCTACAGTTGAATTGATACATTTTTCCTGCTTTTCCCAAGATTCAGCATTTTCTACTGGTCTATCTATGTTGTTGTTACATGCTGTCAAATTGTCTCCAATTTATAATGACCCTATGAACAAAAGCCCTCCACAAGGTCCTATCCTTGACAGCCATGCTCAGATCTTGTAAACTGAAGGCTACGGAAGCAAAGCAATTAACAGTCACTTCATCTGAAGCCAACTTCTACACAAATATCATACAAGTTGTGATGCATGCAATTTGTTAAGTGAAGCCAGTTTTGAATGTTCTGCTCCTTCCCATGTTGTACTTGACATTGAAAAGGTTGGGTTTTAAATTAAGCTCATGCTCCTGTAGACTTAGAATTATTTTTCAGACAGTATTAATTTACTAAGTGGCATGTTTCACCAACAGATTGATGAGATTGTGGTCAGCTTCTACTGAATAACTAAATTAATGGGGGAAAGGGAGCTTTCCATTTAGTAATGAGGTCACATCCATCCTTTTAAAACTCTGTCCTGACTCCCTCCCCCACTCTTTCTGTATTTTCTTAAGACTTTTCTGAAAAATCCAATAGTATTTCAGTGGGCGAAAAATACATTCACAATCCAAAACTAAACATGGAGCACTCCAAATATTTTCACCATAAAACCTTCCATTGCTTGCAGGAATCATTTAACACTTGTGGGAGGTCCAGCGGATAGCTGGAATACACGCCACCAAGTTAGGTCCTATCCTGTTGAAACCAAACAAGCTCAAGTTCTCAGGAGCCTCAAGTAATGTGGGGGGAAATTGGTGCTAGGGGTATGTTACGATTATCTTCTTGCCACTGATGCAGCGCATAGGATGGAGCAGGGTGCAACCTCTGGAGTCTATATAATGCAAACTAAAGCAGTACACAGCATTTCCAACATTTCAGTTTTGAGCCGGGTAAAAGGAGGACATTTTAATGGCTCCTTTGGGGTACAGAAATGAATGCCCACTTCTCCAACTGCACACAGTTGTTTGAGAGGCCATGCTTCCATCAAAACTGCACTGAACACCTGGAAATACTTCATTCATCCTAGTAAGAGTGGAAGTATATGCTCAACTCAGGTCAGACCCCAGTTGGGTAGGTGGAGTCACAAGCACTTCCAACAGTTCACCAATCTTGTCATAGTTTGTTTTCCATTAAAATGTCATTTCTTCTGTGTACTGTGTCCATTTACTGGATTCTCAGCTTTGTTTGCCCATCGCCTGTGTATTTTTACTGGGTATATTAAACGATTTGCTGCCTACTGTCTATTACTAAACAGGGGAATAAGGTAGCAGCAGCTGATATTTCATTAACGTTTGGACTCTATTGGCAATTATCATGTTTACCCTCTAAGCTCTAGACAGAAAACATGGCAACTGTCAATAAACAGTACACTCAACAAGGAACAGGCCGGCTTTTGGCGGGATCTTTGAAGAGTTTTCATTGTTGTGAGCCAGATGGTACCTTGGTTAGTGTTGTGTTAGCACCAGAAAGACTTTGCTTCAAATTCTCACTCACCCATGACATTCATTGAGTGGCCTTAGACTATCCCACAACTCAACTTCACAGGGAAGTAGGGAGGATAAGATGGGCAGAAAAAGGCTGAGCTTCTTTAGGTAAAACCGGGATAACAACATAAATATATTTATATAATGTGAATATCTGAGTAAAGGATTTAGTTTATTTGACTCTTCATAATAATCTAAGCTAGTGAGTGCCAAGACTGCAACCAAAACTCAGTTGCCTTGCGACCCCAAGGCTTATAGGTTAAACATTTGAAAGAAAAAACTGCCCAAACTCAGCTCAAGACTGAACATTCTTCTCTGCTCACAGTTTGGAGAAATCTGGAGGAAGGGGAGGGAAGGGGGAAATAATGGGGTATCCTGGAAGGCCGGCCTGCCTGGCAAATGGAACAGAAGCATTCCACACTGCAATGCTTTGCTCCAACTCCCACTTGTTTCTGCTACAGGTTTACTCATGGTTTTACAAGAATGCTGTCTTTGTCATTATAATCAAAATGCACCTTCGTATAAAGCAAGTTATGATGCTTAAGAAATGTGATAAAGTGGGAGAGACTTAAGATAGGAAGAGGGGGAAGGAACTGTGCGCACTGTTTTCAAGAGAGACTGGCTGGCACTGAGTTATGCAGGAGCAAGGTCAGAAAAGAGAAAATGCCTGCTTTGTGAAAATGCCAAATGCTTCCAGATTATGGATCATCTGACAAAGTGCAACAGATTCTGAAGCAAACAAATTTATTTCAGATTCTAAAAACAAAAACGTTCTGTTCCAGAGCAGGCAAGGGAGGTTGCAGAAGAGAGATGTATTGACCTGCTTACTCTTGAAACCAACGCTTCGATGCTTCCATTTGTTTCCTGGGTTGCTTGAGTGCGCACTAGAGTCCTGTTTTGCTAACCGTAGTTCCTGCCGGTGCAACTAAAATAATGGGAGTGCAACAGTGGTATTGTATGCTTCCCTTGTGCCCTCAGATCTGCACTGAAAGGCTGAATTTCCTTCCAAAGCAAGATGCACTAGGCTATGAATGTGAACAAAAGGGGCCATAGCTCATCAAGTTGGCACTTTCCATATGGATGGGCTCAAAGTTGCTCTAGATTATGGATCATCTAAGTTTTAATCAGATTCCACATGTTCAAACAACACTGAAATTGACTCTCCTCAATCAGCTGTAACTGTTACCACCATTTCCCCCATGCAACCCTTGAACATTACTTTTAAATACATATCCTGTTACATATTCCACCACTCTAACTGCAATTTAACAGAACTCCATAGGTCCCTTGAGAAATGGCACAGCTGGATTCTACATTTAACAGGCATCCCCTTCCTTTTAATTCCACATTTTAGTATACTATGAGAGACTGCTCACCCAAAAACCTCTGGGCACAATAACCATAACTATTAAGGGTACCCTATGGGATTTGCCAAATTACATCAGGTTTTTTTTTTAAGTTGCCCCTACATACCCATATTAGGGCCTCTGCTGATTCATTTAGACTTTGCCTCTTCTTATTAGAAAAACTAGCAGATGAGATAATGGAGATCAGCAAAGGAAGTTCTACCTTTTGATCAAATCTATAGATGAAGTTTATGTGAAGTAGCCAGTTCTTCCAGACACTTTTAACCAATATTGGATAAACAGGCTTGTTAGAAGCCTGTTCAATTTTCTGGGCAAGCATCTCTAACATACTAAAGAAATCATGTATTACAAATACTTCAAAATAACTTGTATATCACATATAAGCTCCTTAGAAGAGTGACCTGTGTGAATCTTGATCATGCTCATGATCAATGTAACCGAAACAAGCTTATCCTCCTTTGCCTGACCAAGTGAACCAAAACAAGTCCTAACATACAATCTTACAACCTGATCAGGTGCAGAGTACTAATGAGTGCTGAGAAAAAAAAAAATCACTCAAATCCTATAGGCAGGAAATATCACTGCAATTCCACAGGAAGTACAAATAGTTTATTATATTCCAAGATTAACAACCTGCATGCTCACTCACGCATTCTATTTGTTCCTGCTTCAGATGGAGATAAACAGACTCAGCAGGAACGGCTCAGTATAAATTCAAACCTGAGATTATGGTTTACTGCCCTTAAAGTCAGCTTTATACCTGGTTCTTTATGAATCCTGGATTGTTCTGGACATCACAGTAACCCTTCCCTGGTGAGTTTATTACCTGCTTCATTAACAGGAGGAAGAGGCTGCATGTACCAGCTTACTCAGTTTGTTTTTATGCAGTCTTAAGATTTCTAACTCACTGTTACATGCATATGCAACATTTGTATAATAAAAAATTGAATTCAGAGATAAAATAGGAATGCAGGCCCAGAACAGGAATAAATTGAAGGCCTGACTGAAGAGTGGTTTAGGAGGCAGTGACAACAGAAGATGTAATGCACAAAAACCTAACATCCATCCTATAACCCAACATGTTTTCTCCACTCCCGTACTGTCCAGGTGAGACTCCTCAACTTCCCCAAGCAATACATGTACAATCCCTTCCGACAATGGCTAAAATGTGCATTCAATTCTCTGCAGGGACTTCCTAAAGGGTGGCAATGATTATTCACAGGAATATGCAGTAGCTGAAATGCATGACCGCATCACTTGGCTCTGATGCTGACCACTGCATTGTAAAAAGGCATGTTTTTTAAAAGACACAGTAACAGGCATGTTGCTTATACTTGAGCACACTGAAACCACCCAAGTATACACAGACTTTACATGCTGTTTATTGTAGTGATTCAAAGACAATGATTCTGTCCAGCATTTTAAAAATGTTGAGCAAGCCACAAATACCTTAGGTGTATAGCATGATAAGGTTAAGACTTCACTAAGCGTCATTAGATCTACAAGCACTGAATGTGCTTTGCTTTGCCCCAAGTTTAACATAGCGAACCCCTTTTCAAACACAAGTGTGGGGGACATCCATCCTGAAACTAAGCCAGGACTGATGAGGACTGAACAGATAAAGCCTATTAAAAAATGACAATTATGGTCAGCAGGCTGCCTATTGAGGATCAAAAGGTAGAAAGGTACATCTATCAGATGTACCTATGAGAAAGGTACACCTACAGATTACAAGAGTAGACAAAGGCTGAATTTCAGAAGAGGGGTGCTATGAATGGGGATAACAGAAAACAAGTAGGTTGGATTAAGTGTGATGATACAAGCTCTCATCTGTTCATTGTGTGTACCGTTGTGAGCATTAAGGAGCAAGAAGATGGACTGAAAATGTTGGGATATTCATGGGTATTACCGAATGAATAATTCAAGTGAAAGAATGGTTAGCGTACAAGACATTCCACAGCATGTGCCCTTGAGCAAACATATGTAATTAAGGATCTCTGTTTGCATTGGTATACTACAATTATATAAAGCAAGAGTTAACTGTGACACCATAAAAAACAGCAAAGCTACTTAAAATACTAAATTTTATTTTCACATTTACATTTAGTCTCCCCATTTCCATTTTTGACCACCACTACGATGCATTATCAAAACATTCCATACATATTTGAAATGAAAAGGGTGGAGTCCTGGTCTTAAAAATTGAACAGGCATTTTGGACAACACATTCTTGGCAAAACATTCTGGACGACATTAATCAGACTCTGTAGGGAAAGCTTTAGCATTTATAAAAAAGACAGCCAGATATTAATGGTTAAACACACAGGACTGTAACTTAAAAAGGAGCCATTTAACTTCTTGCTTAGAGAGTCTGTCTCCACTGCCAGAGTGCTTGAATAACCTAAAACACACCAAAAAGGAAGTTTAGTTCTGTATAGATCTTGCTCTCAAGTACAGATGATGATCAGTTCAATCACATTGCAATCTGAACATACTCACCAGACACCAAGACCCACCTAACAGTGGATCTTACTTTCGAGTAACTACACATATGGCGACACAGTTAAAAGCAAATAATGTCCACACAGGATAGTTATGGGCATAACATTCTCAACTTGAAACTTTCTTTCATCTAGATGAATGGTTAACATGACAAGTATACATAAAATCTGTGCTAATTTTGAAATATGCTTACCAAATACACCACACAGCATATAAGGATTAAAATTACTCAATATATTTTGCCTTTCAAGACCTTTCACACTCTATAAAGCATAGTAAAGAAAAGCAAAAGGGTGTATCAGCTGGCAAATAGTTATCTGAACTCTGCCCACCCTGCCTCATGTCCAAATCCACTTCAGTAGCTGAACGAGCTGCTTTCAAACATTCTCCTTAAAGAACGCCACAATTTCTTCCCCCGCCCCAACAGCTTTGAACTGTTTTGGGGAAGCAGAAAAGCATAACATCTTTGTTTGAAGAATTTTGATAGTGAAATTTAAGATCTACAGGTCTAACCCAATGCAAGTTGCTTCCTGATACCAACACCACCACTACCTTCTGGCATGCTCTCACAGAGTAATTTGGTTGATTTTGGAAAAGGAAAGCCTCTAGCCTGCCAAAAGGAAACTAAAGGGTAGGCTAGCCAAATTCAGCAGTAGAAAACCACAATACCATTTCATTTGGTCAAAATGGTGCTGAACAATCGTTATGTAGTGAAAGGGTTCACTGACCATCTAAATGGAGAAAAGTGTTACCTTCACTGAAACAGCATCTACTTCTAAGTATCATTCACAGGGCTGGATACACACTTAATCATGTGTAATGTCAACCCACTGTAATCAAAGGGACAGATGACTTAGTGATGACTAAGTCTGGATCAAGCTCATTGTTTGTAACTGAAATCTTGAAAGTGTGGAGAAAATAATTGTGCAAAATACATCAGTTTTACAGTAAATTTAGCCTTTTCATTCAGATCTAGAGCCAGTGTGGTGTGGTGGTTAAGAGCACTGAACTGATACTCAAATCTGGGTTCTAGTTCACTCTGGGCCATGAAGCCTGACTGGGCTAGACACTAATTCCCACCCTAATCTACCACACAGTGTTGCTGCAGTAGGGATAAAACGGAAACAGAACCTTGCAAGCTGCCTTTGGTTCTTTGCAAGAGGAAGACTAACTGGATAACAATGTAACAAATAAATGGTGGTACTATTCTAGACCATTCTATTACCTTTGGGTCCTCTGTCCTGTAGCAATTCTTAATGTAATTTGCAAACTTGGATTCTGCCTTAGGAAGAGAAGACCCCTATTATGTAAAAGAAAGAGGGAGACCAAGTTAGCGCAGTGAATTAAAATAGCTTGTGCTTTATCTGAAACGTTCCTATAACAAATTTAAGATAGTTATTTCATGTGTGAATATTCTAGGTAACTTTTCAAAGGTCTGAAAAGGTAAACATACTAACTGCTTTTCAGAAAATTGCAGGCTAAGATTACAAGGGAAGATATGTATTAGCCTTTTTTATCTTAAAGCGGAAAAGATGCCTAAGTTGTTGGGGGGGCGGTATTTCTTGAGGATTTTTCCCCACCAGGGAGAGAATCAATATTCTTAGAAGCACACACGCAATATGCTTTCAAGTAGCATTTAAAAAATGGCTGCAGCCAAACCATAGTGCTGCACAACTAGTATACCTTAAACACTTTAAATATATTTAATAATACAACTATGTGGGTAAAGTACCATGTTCTTGGAGGAGTATGTTTAGGATTGATGTATATTGCACATACTGCCATTTTCAGAGGGAGGGACAGAGGGATCTGGAGGAAAATACATTTTTAAGTAGCCTGACTCCCAAAAATATAACATTTGTGGCCAGATTACTGCACATGCACACAGCAATCCATAGAAACAATTTCTGCTCTACCAATATCAAAAGCAGTACAGCATTTAACAGAAAATCAAACACAAATTGACCTGCTCTTCCCCATCACTATGAGCCCAGTCAAAAACAAGGTTATTATTAAAGATTCTATTAAATTAGCCATATCTACTGAGTTGTCTGGTAAATTTACCTTCTGTACAAATGCTTGCATTTTTGCTTTGATCTCATCTAAAGTGAAGGATTTTGGTGTTTTTGGAGTCTGTGGTTTTTTCTCTTTATGGGACTCTGGAGTCTGAAACACACAAATCATAGGAGTTTCTCAACAGTATGACAAAATAATGTTTTTACAGTTCTGTTGTTACATCTTTTGCCTGTGCTTTACAGCCAGACTGCAACAGATTTAGACAAATTACAACCAGTTCTATGTTCTACAGCACAAGGTAAGGTAAGAAGTGCATGTAATCAAGTTGTGATTATCAATAAAACATTGCATTCAGAAGACAGAAGCAGTATGTAAAGTCATAACATGATGCTGACTCACATAATTAGAACTGCAGTTTCAAAAGCATTTTTGAAGACATATGCTTGCATCATCATTTATGTGAATTCTATGTTTACTATAGTACAGATTGCCACTGCTACATTCTAGAAGCTACAGTAAATAGTACTGAAATTATTCCTAATTGCTTTACAAATCTGTAGACAAAGTATGATTAGCAGTGTGATAAAATAATGGCCTGGTTTACACATAACACTAACCAATTGTGTAGGTTTCTAAATTCTGGGTTGTCATGTATGAACATGGCTGCACTGATATCCATGAATAACCAGAGAGCTGCTGCTGGGTTGTGAACAAATGGGTCATTTAAGCTAAGGGCCCTCATCGTGTGTGGGCTGTTTTGTCAGATGATACAAGCAGTGAGGACAAGATGTTCAAAAGCTGTTTAAAAAAATGCCACCATACATGCCATTGCTATAGCACTACCAAGACATTTAGGATACAGAGCGAGCGAGCAAAGGTTAATTGTGTGGCAGGCAACCCTGGATGCAACAAATCATCACTGGTTAAATAAAACGTGGGTTCACAATTATGCATGAACCAGGCCTATGTTTACTCACTTTCAACTTGGGTGTAGCCAACTTAGAATCTTTCCCATTCTGGTTTGATTTTGGGGTCTTCTTTGCAGAAGCATCTCGAGCAGACTAAAATTAAATAGTCTCATTTTAGACAGATAACTATAAAACACCATTTTTATGCACTGCTGCATAAATACAACAAGAACCACCACCTAAGTTCTCCAATGGGATCCAGCCAACAACTATTTGAAACCACTTAATCCTATACTCTACTTTTCCTTGGCTTTCACAGTATCAGTGATGACAATTTGAGGGAAAACTTCTGCAACCTTTAACAGAGTTCTAATTTAGTAAGCTTCTTTAACATCATAAGCAAAACGGTATTTAAAGTCATGGATACTTGCTAAATGGAAATTTTCTTTTAAAGAAGTGAACATAATTATAATTGTTTACTTGTTTTAGTATGCTAAACTATTCTGTAAGAGGCATGTGTTTGTCAGGATTACTCATCTGAGGGAACTTAATTACAACTGATTTTAGATTTGACTGAAACTGTTAATGTTCCAATTTTCCTTGATTTTTTTATTTGACTAACCCATATCACTGACTTGAAGATGCCTAATGTAGTTCCACCTTTGAAGCTAAGCAGACCTGGAAAATAGCAAGACTGAGATTAGTGGAGAATACCCATATAGGCTGTGGAGTACCTAAGAGGAAATGTAAAACAAATACAGTAATGCACCCAAACCAGAGTCTGCTAATTTTCTGCAGCCAGGAAAGCCAGTTCAGTCCTGAATATTCATTTTACTTCATAAACTAAGGTGTGCAAACGTTTTTCCTCTTCTGAGCTATTTTATTCAAGTTCCCCCGCAATGAAGTCAAGGTTATAGAAATATAACAGTACCAGTAATGTAATGACTTGAGACAGCATTTAGTAAGTATTTCTAACCAAATTCTCAATACTAGATCAGAGTTTTTAAATTGATAATTTTTATTCATACAAACTTGTATTTGTTTGAATTAATCCCAATTATACTTCTATGCTGCAGCTTCAAGATTCCTAGTGCATTTTAAATCTTGAACCTATAGCACCACCTAGTGTTTCAGTCTGCTAAAAATTGGTATAATACGCATTTATTTTTACTTTTAAAAATCCAATGTCAAAAAAGCATTTTCCTATTTATACCTTGCTATTTATAAATACAGACCTACTGTGTTGTAACTAACTGGACTTCATTCCACAGCCTAGCTTGCAGGGAGCAATGGTGCTGTGCCAGTGCAAGACAGATATGCTCACCACTCCAATATTCTTGAAGGCAAAGCAGAGACTACCATGCTTTGATAAGGAGCTCAGCTACTGCAGTTGTACACCAGGGGTCCTCAAACTTTTTCAATAGGGGGCCAGCTGAAAGGCGGCAGCTACACGCGTGGACCAGTGAGGAGGGGGGCCTGGGTATGCGCAAAGTGGCGTTTGGCATGCGCTGTGGCAGCTCGCACACTCAGTTATCTCCCAGAGAGTGCAAAACCATCTCTGGGCGAACAAGCACTGCCTCCATCCCACGCTGCAAGGCAGCGGCGAGCACGCATGCACAGGGGAGGCAGGCGGCAGCGGCTTGCTCGCTCGGAGATGGTTTTGAACTCGCTGCCGGATCCATCTCATAGGCCATAGTTTGAAGACCCATGTTGTACGTATATGCATTTTCTGTCAATGCATTTAAAGCAATTCACCACGAACTGGATATAGACAGAAAAGAGATGAATATACTAATACAGAAATGATGGCCAATGCTGGAAAAGTTCTGGAAGGGAAGAAACCAAGCAGCAGTCTCAACACTTACTTATAAAGGATTTTACAACTAGAGCAGATGCTGAACACAAGTGTTAGGATAACATACCAAGAAAGCTCAAAAGAAACCACACCTGAATTGCTAAAAACCATTATCAGAGGTTTCGACATGTAAACAGTTAACAGACAGCAATCTGCATGTTTTTATTAACATGCTAACTGGAATACTACAAATTGTTAGTAAAGTGCTGCTAGTTCCCCTAAATAATACTATAGAAACTCTTAATTTATACCCCACTTTTCTTCCTCTTGCAAGAAACCCAATGCACCCTACAAGGTTCTCTTCCTCTCCCATTTTATCCTCACAACAACCTGTGAGGTAGGTTAGACTGAGTCTGTGCCCTTTCCACAGTCACCAGGTGAGCTTCATGGCTGAATGGAGTAGAGCCTGGATCTCCCATATCCCCAGACCGTCTTTGCTACACTGGCTCTCTTATTAGTGAACTTTGTTCAGCCACTGCCATAAAAACTATCAACTGTGACGCAGGTATTTGATCATGGATGAGAGTTCGAACACAGTGTCTTCTGGTTATTTACTTTTCTGGCAATCCATTCCCAAGACCCTCTATGCAGGAGGCACTAGAATGGTACTATTTCATATTAAAGCAAACTGTTAAACTGATTTGGGGACCACACATAGCTTAGGTACAGTGTTTTTCAAGGGTTGAAATACTCACAAGACTGAAATTTGCCTTGAATCTACAGCCTCAAATAATAAAATATGCCCGCACATTGTTACTTTTCAGGTCTTAACACATAAACCCACCACTGCCTACAATGCTAACAATTCCATCACTAAGTGCAAAGTCATACTATGAAACTGTTATGTGAATTATACAGATACTCACCTTCTTGGGTGGAGTCTTCTCTTCCACCTCCTCTTCATCCATTTCATCATCACTACAATTAAAACTGGAGTTAGCATAGATTCCCATATACATAAAAAAGTAAAATTTACAGAAATTTTGAAATCATAAGAAGAAATCCCCAGGAAAGAAGAATCATTTTTTTTGGAAAAAAAAACCTGAAAAATTGGCAATACATACTTTGCGCAATTTAAGAGAGCTAAAGTCATTTTGTTGTTTCTCAAAGTCAACAGTGAGAAAGATTGTAATCCAAAACATTGGGAGGGTACCAGGTTACACAAGCATGCTTTGCCTTCCCAACATAAACAGTTTTTATGTTCCTAAATTTGTATTTGCTCATAAAATTAATCTTTGTATTTAAACACTTTTAAAAGCAAGCTTAATACATTTCCATTGTCTGCATAAATTATACTTTTTAAGTTCACTTTAGCAAACTAATAATTTTACAAGCTAAGTTATATGCAGCAAATATGTAACATGTTCCTGTCTTCTGAGTGACCCCAGGTAACTTAAGTAGTCCTTGAAACATCTGAATCATCCTAAATCAGAAGCTGGAAGAATTGAAAGTGCCAAAAAGGTGGTGTACATGACGAGCAAGCTTAAGGAAATTTCTAAGCCTGCTCCTGTTTGTGAAGCTTAGGGAAATCTGAGTTGAAGCAAAAGCTCATGAGATTTTCTTTAGTTGAGAAAGATTCCATCTAGAAATGGCAAGCATTCCCACCTATTATTTAAAAGTAACATTTTATTCACTTTTGTGAATTGTTTCCATTAATGAACATCTTATAGATTGTTCAATCTGGAAGGTTGTCTCTAGTGGCAGAGTCAATCCTATGCCATAGGAACAGGCAACTGAGGGTTTTTTGGGCTGAGTTGATTCTTATAGAAGTTGAAAGATTTTATAGTTGAAACAGCCAGCCCTTTGTGGTAAGATCCACTTGAGAACCTTATATAGCAGCAAACTATAGATTCAAGCCTTTACATTTAAAAAGAAACCTGAGTAGGATAACCTAAACAATGTTCTGCTGCATCTAGTGACAGTGAATAACTAACCCACAAATATATTTCACATGCTGATTTGAGATAAGAACTCCACTGATTGCCAGCTACAGCTTCTAACCAGAACACGTCCAGAAACACAGTACTACATAGAAAAAACTGCAAATATTTCAGAACGTACATTTCTTCCATATGATATGGTAACTCTACTGACATGTTGGGAAACTAAACATGACAGAGTATCTGCAAATATCTATCAGTAGGGATACATTTGAGTTATAATTTTAATAAAGAATACAATAACTCTGCTGGAAATTTAAGAGAATTTTTAAAAATCATTATTTCAAGACATTTCACACCAATAGCCATCTGCTAACATTCGTGTTCCATAGTTTTTAGAAATAACTGCGGTGTAAGAACTGAGTAATGATACATAAACACTGCATCTTACATTCTGAAAGAGTATTTTATAATCGAAAACTGTTCAAGGTTTCAGAAAAATACTAACAGCCCTTCATTTTCCCATTTTTTCTGCGTAACTATATAGGCCTGATACATTTAAGAACATCTTTGAATACTTCCATCCAGTTTTATACAAAAATTTTAATGGGAGTAACTGCAATGCAAACAAGCAGGACAACCTCTTAAGAAATGTGCAAGGGTTTATGTGCTATTCCAGGGCAATGCTGTTTCCAGAGAATACAGAAAACACTCTGGTTCAGTAACATTATATAAACTGCTCTGAATGGAATGTAAGGTAGAGAATTAACTGAATAAATAATATTTTGGAATCTCAAGTAAAGTCTTATTTCAAACTTTCAGTCAGAAGCTAGAATTTCACTGTGTTAATACTGGCAGTATTTTAGCAGTATGCCTGCAACTTCTAAAATAGTTAAAGACAAGACAGCACTAATTTGTATCTAAAACCAGGGATGTCCAACTTTCCTTAACTTAAAGGCCCCATGAGGACTTTGACACAGAACCTGAGAGCTACACACTGAATTATATTTCCATAATGTAAATTAAAGTGTTTGCAATATATTTATTTTAATATACACGATTAATGTATTTAACCATTAAACAAGGGAGAAAACCAGTATGAGGTCTCAGAGTTGGCTTTTCTCTGCAAGTTTGAAAGACACAAAACTGAGTGCCAGAAAACAGGTTCAGACTGAAAAGGTACATATGTAGGGAAACAGTTGTTTGGAGTCACAGGCAAAAATATGTTTGTTTTTGTCCACCTGGCAACTTCAGTGGGATGTCTGAGCTTGAAAACAACTTACAAGTTGATCAGTGCCTTGAACTATGCTGTTCACATCCACGGGCAAACCTTGAGTGAAATGTCTGTTGTTTAAAGTTTTGGACTTGAAGTTCATGTTTGAAAAAACTTGTTTGTGGCGGTATGCAGAGCTGAACACTGACGGTATGTGAAGCCTGAAATGGCAAAGCAATGGAAACTGCTCCTTTGAAAGTAATCTGAAGACTTCAGCACCTGTATCAGCCAATTGTGTAAGAAATGGGTCAGCCTGAAGTTCAACGATGTTCCATCTGATAATGGCATTCCACAGTCAAGATGTCAAACAGTAGCATGAGTGAGAAGTGTAGTTCAGCAAATTTGTGAAATCATCCTTCAAAATTATATTTCAGCACATCCAACTGGAGTTGATAGGCACTAAAATCCACAGAATCACCAAGTTCATCATGTATCTCGTTGCACTGCATTCAAACTGTTTCACAGATAGCTTCTGCTGAAACCCAGCAACCACAGCGTAGAGCTGACAAACATCTTGATTCATACCCTGCAGAGACTTTTTGAGAATGTTAAGATGACTCGTGATATCAGTTAGAAATGTCAGTTCTCCAATGAACTCAGTACCATCCTTCTTCTGCTGAAAAGACTCAGCACAGTTCATTTCAATGTTGAACAAGTGTACCTTTCCTAACTGAAAAAAACATCTTTCAAGAAATTTCCCTGAACTACATTTCCCTGAGCAGACATTAGAGTGAACAAGGTCTCCATCAAGTTCTTCAAGAAAAGCTTCACTTTTCAGCTTTTAGTTAAAAATCTTACACAAAAGCAGAAAAAAGAACTCCAAGAACTAGTGGACTTACAGATTGTTAAGAGGGTAAAATACCTGGGAATTTATCTTACAGCTAAATGTACAACCTTGAAAGAAGTTAATTATGACAAATTACTGAAGGATACTAAAAATGATCTGGAGAGATGGGCCAATCTACAATTGTCTTTGATGGGAAGAATAGCACTGATTAAAATGAACATCTTACCAAAATTTTTGTTTTTATTCCAAATGATTCCTGTAAAAATTGATAAAAAGTTTTTTGAGGATTTAAATCGTCAAGTTTTGAGATTTATTTGGAAAAAAAAGAAAGCAAGGATTACACTAAAAATGCTTCAAGAAACCAAGAAGAATGGGGGGTTTGGACTACCGGACTGGATGTTGTATTACCAAACGTCTATTTGTACTTGGTTAAAAGAATGGATAACCTTGCGAAATAAGAGAATTTTGTACCTTGAGGGTCATGATTTACAAATGGGTTGGCATGCTTACATGTGGTATGAGAAGGTTAAGTCACAGGGGACTTTTTTAAGTCATTTTATTAGAAGATCATTAATGTCAGTATGGAAAAAGTTAAAGCCAAAACTGTATAGTAAGTTACCAAGATGGCTTTCACCTATGGAAACCTTCGTCTATCTAAACGTGTTAAATTGTGAAGGGATTATAAAATATGATATTTTGGATAAGGATGGAGGCTTAAAACTGGAACAAGAAATACAAGAACAGGGACTTAATATATCGTGGTGGTATAAGGTGCAGGTGCAATCAAGATATGCCAAAGACTGCAAAATATGGGGGTTTTATAAAGATCTAACAGACTTTGATCAAGTGATGTTAAAAGCAGATGAGAAAATGATCAAGAGAATCGATGAGTTTTTGCTTAACAGAAAGATGGAAGAACAGGTCAAGGACACTATGATAACTTGGGCACAAAACTTTGGATATAATATTGAATTTGAAAAGTGGCAAAAGCTGTGGGAGAGAAATATTAAGGTAACTTTAGCAACCTCGTATAAAGAAAATTTGTATAAAATGTTTTATAGATGGTATTTGTCGCCAAATCGACTAGCTAAGATGTTTTCAAATATGTCCAACAGATGCTGGAAGTGTAAACATGGTGTAGGTATATGTGGTGGACCTGTGATTATGTGAAAAAGTATTGGATTAAAATACACAAATGGCTTGAGGAAATGCTAAAAAAATCTTTAGCCTTTAGACCTGAAGTTTTTTTTTGTTAGGCATTATACCAGAAAATGTTGGTAAACAAGAAATGTACTTGATATTATATTTAATCACAGCGGCGAGGATCGTGCTTGCTCAATACTGGAAGAGTGAGGAACTACCCACTGAGGAGCTGATTTTGAAAAAGATTCTGGATTGTGCAGAAATGGATAGACTGACTCTACTACTTAAGGAAAAGGATGATACAGACTATTATCAAACCTGGAACTTTTTTTATGACTGGCTAGAGAAACGGGACTTGGCGTAGACTTAAAGATGTCTTTAAGCTTTTATAAATTGATTTGATTATGATTACAGAATGTTAAAAGATATGTTATAGGGGGCTGACCCAGCTTGTCTGATGTATTTGATGATTGTTTTTAAACTTGTAGTTCAAAATTTTAATAAAATTTTATAAAAAAAAAAAAAAAGAAAGCTTCGTTTTTCATGGAGTGAGAAATTTCCACTTCAAATCACATTTGTAATCTTAACCATCTTCATGGTGTCCTTCAGTTTCAGTTGGTTGGCAAAGAATGAAAGGACATGTCGTGTTTCTGAAGAAAACCCAAGTCCTGAAGTTTTCCCAGTCATTGCTGGTGCACCATCTGCTGCTACCAAACTTGGCTTTCAAGACTTCCGATTTTATTAAGTATGGTTACAACTTCTTTGTAGGTATCTTCTCCTGTTGACATTCCACGAAGAAAAGTCATGGCGAATAGCTCCCCAGTGAAATCGTTGAGCACACCACCGAGAATTATCATGTGCTGTGCAGTGTCCACATCAATGCTCTCATCAATGGCAGTCGAAATACATTCTGCATTCAACACTTCCTCGTGCAGCTTATTCAACACATTCTCAACTAAAGACTGTACCTGGCACAATACTGTGTGATGTGACAAGGACCCCAATTCAAAACACTTTGCTGCTTTTTTATCTTAAGGCTTTGGCCATACTTAAAGCACAGGTTTTCACAAATTCACTATTGCAAAACGGTTTCATATGTTGCCCATTTGATTCTGCCACAGCAAATGTTACTTTGCAAGAACAGAGGTGCATTTCTGAAAGAGTTGTGCCCGACAAGCAAAGTTCTTCTTTAACTTTAACAAGGGTTTCCTCTAACTTCATTTTTGACATTGTGGTACTTCAAAGCATGATTTGCTATGTAATGATGATTGATATTGAGCACACTGACTACTGTTTGAGCACACTGACTACTTGCAGGCACTCAAGAAACTGTACCTTGTTGCCAGATTGCACAAAAAGATAGTCCAGTGTTCAGCAATCCTGAAAACAGTATTTCTCATCTTGAACTGACCTCTTTCTCTTCCTGCTCACGGCACTGGGACAAATAACAATGAAATGCAGTATTTTTCAAAAGGGAAAACAAATCTAATTCTAGCACTTACTGTTCAGAACTGGAAATTAAGTAGTGGCCCCAAGGTTCAGTATGGCAAAACTACAGTTTGTACTAGAGCATCAATATTTTGTGCCAATAATTAAATAGAATTGTCTTTAATAAGGTATTATAGATTGGTCCCTCGGCACTAATCAGAATTTTCTGGAACTTATTACTGTTTCTGGCACTGGTTAATCAACTGATTTACAGACCTCGACAGTCTGGACTCACTGCTTAATTTTAAGATGGTTTTAGGGGTGACTGAATGACCAGAGCATTGGGACCCACACTGGGAAACCAATCTAAATCAAATATAGCTCTTCTGGTTGACAAAACTGGAAACTGAGCATTCACTTTCAGTAAAGTACAGTGAGCACCAATATCTTGTGCCAGTAACAGATGCAAACTGAAAGCTTGGTGGACCTATGCAGCCTGGTATCTGCTGCAGGAATCAGGGGCAGCAGCTTAATTTTAAAATGATTGTAGGAGTGAATGAATAGAACATTTTGTTGGCCTGTGATCTCTGCAGAAATCATAGGCAGCTCTTTCTCCAACCACAGCCCAAACACAATGATCGTTCCTCTGGGGTGGCCCATCCCTTTCTTCCCTGTTTCTCCCGCTCAAAAACCCTCCTATGTGACAAATATCCCCCACTAGAAACTGGTTTCTTTTTCCTAGGCACAGAACTTGATATTTGCCACTCCTGAATTTCATTCTGTTTTCAATCCAGCACTCCAACAATCAAGATCACTTTGAATTTTGTTCCTGTCTTCCTGGGTATTAGCTATCCCACCCTGTTTTCTGTCATCTACAAATTTGATAAGCATTCCCTGCACTGCCTCCTCCCAATCATTTATACAAATGTTGAGGAGCCCCAGGCCTGGACTGAGCACAATTTGTAGTCCAGTTCATCCAGAGGGTGCCAGGCTTGAGAAGGCTGGCCTAAGAACAGAATCCACGACTTCTCCCCTCTTGAAGAGCTCTGACGGCCCTTGCAGGCAAGGTTGAATTATGAGACTTAGCAGGCTGCGGGAGATGGGAAGCAGGCCCATTTAATTGGCCCTGCATGGACACCGGCTATGTCTGGCTCCTCTTTCCTTGGACTGTTTCCATTCCAGCTGGTCTTATAGGAACTTTGTTACAATGCCTCCATTTACTCATTTTTCTCCCCCTTATCTTTTCTGCCATATCCTTTAAATTATATGCCTGTTCTGAATGTTACCTGACCTGTGAGCCATTTCGCTGAAGGGCCCAAAAAATTAATAAATTTGACTGGCTGTATGTGAAACAACCAGGACTGGCCTGAAGCCAAAAACAAGATGGCATCCATTTTTCTCCCATGTGACAACCCTTGACCCTTCCTTCCATCTTGGAATTGCCACACTGAACCTCTTGTACTTGCGCCAATGAACTCCCCCCTCAGCATGTCCTGCCTGCGCCTGCTGACAAGCACAAAGGTATTTAGCTCCTGAGCACCTTTGCACTTTCAGCTGGAGTGAAGCGAGGCATGCTGGGATTAACTCTTGCACAGCCTGTCCTGCTCTTTTCCTGAGAGGAATGGGAGTCTCGGAGAGGAAAGACAGCTACAGAACAAGGCCTTGGGGAACATATATACTCTGTGGACCATGTGTTGGACTACCCTGATCTAAACCAATTCCCTGTTTTCCAGAGTTACACTTCCCAGTTGTAAAATTGGCATCTTATTAACTTGATAACAATATTGCTCAAACTATTGGTTTCTACACAAACAAGTATTCCAAAGTTAACATACTCCTCGTCGTCATCATCGTCATCGTCATCATCGTCGTCATCTTCATCATCATCCATCAGCTTTGCTTTTTTCTTTAAGAGAAAACATATGCATGTCAAGGGAATGCCAGTGGTTCTATTAGAATTTCAGATCTTCCAAAGCATAGATATCCTCAAAATCAATCAATTTAATTGTCTAAACTTTTACAAAGGATAGAAGAGTATGGTGAAGTTACTGGGATGAAAACAGAAAAGACGAAATTGCTAGTGAAAAATCTCACATTGGAGCAGAGAATAACTTTGACGGAACAAGTAGATCTTCAAATTGTTAAAAAGGTTAAATATTTGGGAATTTTTCTTACAGCTAAATGTACTACACTGAAAGAATTATGGTAACTACTTAAGGAAATTAAGAGTGATCTGGAAAAATGGGCTAATTTGCAACTATTGTTGTTGGGAAGAATAGCAATAGTTAAAATGAATATATTACCAAAGTTCTTATTTTTATTTCAAACAATTCCCATAAAAATTGATGAAAAAATTTTTATGATCTAAACAAGTTTTGCATGGCAAAAGAAGAAACCAAGGATTAAATTAAAAATGCTTCAAGAGGCTAAAGGGAATGGGGGTTTTGGCCTGCCTGACTGGATATTGTATTATCAAGCTTCTGTCTTAACATGGCTAAAAGAATTGATAACTTTAAGAAATAAGAGAATCCTTTATCTTGAAGGGCATGATCTACAAATGGGTTGGCACACTTGTATGTGGTATGAGAAGTGTAAGATTGAATTTAATTGAAATTCAATTAAATTTCAATTTTTAATTGAATTTTTTTGTATTATTTAGTATGTTGTAAGCCACCCGAGGCTTTGTTGCGATGGGGCAGCATAAAAATGTTTTAAATAAATAAATAAATAAGACACATGGTTGTTTTTTAAATCATTATATTAGGGACTGCAGGTGGTGCAGTGGTTTAAACCACTGTGCTGTTGGGCTGGTTGATCAAAAGGTCGCTGGTTCAAATCTGCACACGAGTGAGCTCCCATGCGCCGTCCCAGCTCCTGCCAACCTTGCAATTCGAAAGCATGCAAATGCAAGTAGATAAAAAGGTACCACTTCGGTGGGCAGGTAACAGCGTTCCGTGCACTTTGGTGTTTAGTCATGCCGGCCACATGACCATGGAGACTGTCTGCGGACAAACACTGGCTCCCTCGGCTAGGAAACGGAGATGAGCACTGCCCCATAGAGTCAGGCATGACTGGACTTCATGCCAAGGGGAAACCTTTACCTTTTTATTAGAAAGTCATTAATGCTGGTGTGGTTAAAATTAAAGACAAAACTGTACACTAAGTTGCCAAGGTGGCTTTTGCCTATGGAAGCTCTTGTATATCCAAACGCATTGAATTTTGATATGTGAAATATGATATTTTGGATAATGATGGAGGATTAAAATCAAACCAAGAATTACAAGAGCAGGGTATTAATATCTCTTGGTGGCATAAGGTTCACATACAGAGATATGTTAAAAGATTATAAAATATGGGGTTTTCATAAGGAGTTAACAACATTTGACCAAGTGATCTTAAAATCAGATGAGAAAATAATTAAAAGACTGTATAATTTTCTTTTGAATATGAGAATGGAAGATGAACAAGTTAAGGAAACTATGATAACATGGGCACAAAATTTTGGATATAATATTCAGTTACAGAAATGGCAAAAGCTGTGGGAAAGAAATATTAAGGTAAATTTAGCAACCTCATATAAAGAAAATCTCTGTTTTATAGATGGTATCTATCACCAAATAGATTAGCAAAGATGTTTTCAAATATGTCAAATGGATGTTGGAAATGCAAACATAAACTTTCTATCATATGTGGTAGACTTGTGATAAGGCAAAAAAATATTGGGCTAAAATTCATAAATGGCTTGAGGAAAAGTTACAAAAATTTTTAATATTTAAACCTGAAGTCTTTTTACTAGGCATTGTACCTGATGATGTCGATAAGCAATGTATTTGATTTTACATGTAATTACTGTGGCAAGGATTGCATTTGTCCAACACTGGAGGAGTGAAGAACCACCCACTGATGAATTGATTTTTAAAAAGATTCTGGATTGTGCTGAAATGGACAGACTGACTTTGTCTCTGAAGGAAAAAGAGGATACATACTTCTATCTAACTTGGAACTCTTTTTATTATTGGCTAGAGAAACAGATTTGAATATATTTATAGATTACTATAAAAAAAATGGGGGGCAGACCCAGCAGGTCTGATGTTTCTGATGATTGATGTTTTTTAGTTGTTGTTTTTTGCAAAAATAAATAAAAATTTACTTTAAAAAATCAATCAACTTAAATTAGAATATTCACCCTTCTCCCCACACCACATTATAAGTGAATTCATACAGAGGCCTCGGTTTTGTTTTATTCATAGCCCAGATTTATATAGCACACACAAAATTTCTCATGCTACCGGTACAAGCTAGAACACTTACTAAAATAAGTCAAATGGCTTCCAAAGAGTCCATATGAGGAGACCTGTCATTTAGGCATAATACTAGCTTCCCATAAGCAAAGTTCCAATTTCTACTATTTTCGACTTACCTGTGGAACTTTAGCCAGTGTCACACCTGCAGGCCTTTTTGCCATATTGTGTTGAACCTTATCATCTTCTTCATCTTCAGATTCTGGCTCTTCCTCTAAAGCTAATACATGACATGAAAAATGAGACAATCTTCCAACTTTCACAAGATACATATGGATAGAAACAATTCAAGTTAAAATGAAGTTAACGTTTCATACCTACAAGATGCTGACCACTGACATAAACAGGTCCTGAGCCACTTTTCAATCTCAGAATCACTGGGGGTGTAATTTCAAATCCACCTAATGAAACCTGAAGGGGAAAAATGAACAAAGCATGCTTGAAACAGTTTATACCAGCTGAATCACAGGCATAAAAAAATCTCAGAGTTAGGATAAAAGGTTTCATAGTAACATCCATCCAAACAGTGCCAGAATGAACTAGGGCTTAGATGTCGCATGAAGAACCCATTGGCTAATTCAGGGGCAGGCAACCTGGTCCCACCAGATGTTCTGGACTACAACTCCCATAATCTCAGACCACTGGCTATGCTGACTGCAGCTAACATTGAGTTAAAGCTAGAAATATATCTGAAGTACACTAGGTTGTGGAACCCTGAACTAATCAAGTAACAAGATCATCTGGACTCTCCTCAAAACAGTGAATAAGATAATCAGCTGTCAAGAATGCTTGTGACAAACCAGCTCAAATTCAAGAGTCGGCAGTCTCCCTGCAGAAGAATGCACAGTCCATGATCTTTGCTTATTAACTGAATCAAGTGCAGAACTCGGATGAAAAACAAGGCCGGGCAAATGGAGAGTGCAGCTTGCTTTCCTCTTCTGGGGTGCAACTCTTGCAATTACTGACAAACTTAAAACAGTTTTCCTAACTGCAAGGAATCAAATTCCAATGAAAATAAAAGTAAGAAGAATACAAACAAGGAAGACACTTGACTCCTTTTCTTTGCTGGTTTTACTCATTCCTAATTAAAAGTTGTATTTCAGCTGTCTGTAAATCCTTAAAGCTAAACATTTCACAAGAAAAACCTATGTATTCAGAAGCAAACACAAGTACATTCAATGGAACCTACTCTTAAGTATGAACAGAATAGCAGTGAAGCTATAAAAACATTAGCCTCAACTATGTCAAGACTCTTTAAAGTCTTCCTCAAAATTTATGTACCAAAATTTCTGAAACAGAAAACAGAGATATCTTATTCACATTTTCCCATGCTGAAAACAACAAATGTTTAGCAAATGTTTCATATTTGAGCTTATAAAACACAGGGTTGCATCTAGACCTACCCCTCCATGAAAATAATGGAAACTTCCATTCACAAAGGAAATGGGATACAGCAAAGGGATGGGGAACAGTGCCCTCAATATCTGCTTGTCACCTTTAGCACCACCTCCCAATCCTTTCTTGTAGACTCCAGGACATTCTAGAACAGCACGGAAGGGTGCTGCACAAAGAATTTCTGCCAGCTATCACCCTGCCACCCTCCTTCCAGCCTGCAGGCCGAATTCAGCCTGCTAGCCCAACCCTATCCAAGCTTGCAGGGCTTCTGAAAGGCCCCCACCCACAGAGGAAAAGGTGCAAGAGCAATTGAACTGTGGACTCAAGAAGCATACATCAAGGCACTGGCTAAGTTTGCCTCACCCCTCTCTCACCTTCCCAAATCTGGGAAGAGGCTAAACCAGTGAGCGGCACAGCAGACTTCCATGTGCGAGAGCAATGCAGGGCATGTGTGCAGGTACCTGCACAATGAGGCACATGAGAACAATGAAGTCCATCAAGCCCAGAGCCAATTCAACCCTTGGACTGAAGTTCTCCACCCTTGTCCTAGTGGCAGCACAACTCTTCCCTAGTGGCACCTTTAGCCATGAATCAATCAAGGTGTATGTACGGGGTGGGGGTGGGGGGGACTCAAGCAGGCAGCACACTTTAACATCTTAAAGGAAGAAACTGTTAAAAAGTCTGAAATGAATAGCTGATTAAAAGAAATTCCATGGGTTTAATTCAAAGTCTGAATTATAAAACTTTAATTTCATCTGAAATTATCTAGGTTAATATACTATTGCAGTGTTGCATAAGAATTCAGAATAACTACTAGAAACTAATAGTTGTCCACCAAACCCACCCATTATTAGTTTATCTCTGAAGCCTCGTCTGACTCCTTATGAACTAACCAAAAATTCTATTTACAATATATATAGATCGAAACATCAGTCCTACCAAATAATTTTTATAATCTAGCCCCTACCAGCAACATCATCAGAATAAAGTGCCACAGAGTGCAAAATGTGCAATATTTCTCAGCACACAGAAATACTTTGTGCCACATTTCCCGAGGGAGGGGGGATCTGTCATGGGGAAGGGTCAAGTGTCTCTCACACATACATCCGCCCCCCCCCATTTGTTTTACCCTGTTCACTCACATTTGGACACTCACATTCTTTTACAGCTTTAACCCTTCCTTTTGCTTCCCCAAACACTCTAGGCATAGGTTAGGGTTACTGCCATAGAAGCCGTATTTCTAGGCAACCAAGAAAGCCAGCAAGGCCTGTAGAACATGACTTCCTAGGACATGCTAGGAATGTGGCTTCTGTGACAGGAATCAGCCCTCATTCCTGGAGTATTGATTCCATACATTCTGCAACAGCAGCATATGCTTCAGGGTCTTCCTTGGGAGTTAGTTTCCAGACTGCGCTTAAAGTTGTACATATTTTGCAGTGCTGACTCAGAATAAAGCAAATCTTTAAATACAGACTGTCTGTCTGTCTGTCTGTCTGTCTGTCTATCTAGAGGTTTTGTATGCCGTCCCATCGCTTATAGCTTCGGGACAGCTCACATAAATAAATATGATACAAATACAATTAAAACCCGGAAACACCCTGGTTGCACAATTAAAACCTATAGATATTAAGCATTGCTAAAATAGTTTAAATAAAAAGGTCTTAGCCTGGCGCCGAAAAACAAATAATGACGGTGCCAGGTGGACCTCTCTGGGGAGCGCATTCCACAGATGGGGCGCCACCGCAGAGAAAGCCCTCCTCCGGGTACTTTGCCTCCTGATGTCTCACAGAGGGCTCCTGGAGGAGGGCCTCTGCTGCCGATCTCAAGGGGCGGGAGGGCAAATAAGGAAGCAGGTGTTCCTTTAGGTATCCAGGTCCCAAGCTGTTAAGGGCTTTGTAGGTGATAACCAGCACCTTGAGTTGAGCCCGGACTTCAATGGGGAGCCAGTGAAGCTGGTAGAGGACTGGGGTTATGTGAGAGTAACGCCCAGTCCCCATCAGCAACCTGGCTGCTCTATTTTGCACCATCTGAAGTACCTGGACTGTCTTCAAGGGCAGCCTCACGTAGAGCGCGTTACAGAAGTTCAATCGGGAAGTAACCAATGCATGTGTCACTGTCGCTAGGCAGTCGTCCTCCAGGTAGGGACGCAGCTGATGGATTAGCCGAAGCTGAAGGAAAGCGCTCCTCACCACCGCAATCACTTGAGCCTCCAAAGACAGCTCTGGGTCGAGGAGCACTCCCAAGCTGCAGATCCTGTCCTTTAGAGGAAGTGCAACCCCACTGGACAAGGTCCAAGTCACCTACCCCAGAGCCCGAGCCACCCACCAACAGGAGCTCTGTCTTGTCTGGATTGAGCTTGTTTATTGGCCCTCGTCCAGCCCATTACCTTGGCCAGGCACTGGTTCAGTACAGCCACTGCCTCACCTGGATTGGTTGAGAAAGAGAGGTAGAGCTGGGTATCATCAGAGTACTGATGATTCCACAGCCCACACCTCCAGATGACCTCTCCCAGCGGTTTCATGTAGATGTTGAATAGCAAGGGGGACAAAATAGACGCCTGCGGTACTCCTTGGCATAGCTGCCATGGCACAGAGGTAAAGTTCCCCAGTACCACCTTCTGGAATTGGCCGGAGGTAGGAGCAGAACCACTGCCAAGCAGCGCCTCCTACTCCCAGCCCCCTTAACCTATCCAGAAGGATACCATGGTCAATGGTATCGAAAGCCGCTGAGAGGACCAGGGGAACCAACAGGGACGCACTCCCCGTCTCTCTCCCTGCAGAGGTCATCATACAGGGCGACAAAGGCAGATTCAGTACCATACCCGGGTCTGAAGCCAGACTGAAATGGGTCCAGATAATCAGTCTCATCCAAGAGAGCTTGGAATTGTCCCACCACCACCCGTTCCAACACCTTGCCCAAGAACGGGATGTTGGCCACCGGTCTATAATTGGTGGCCATCTCTGGATCCAGGGATGCCTTCTTTAGGACCAGCCTGACCACCGCCTCCTTTACAGAGGCAGGCATCCAGCTGTCCCTCAGAGAGGCATTGATGACCTCCTGGATCCAGGCACCGATCCCATGTTTGGCTTTGGACAGTAGCCACGACGGGCAAGGATCAAGTTGGAGTTCAAGTTGCTGGAGTTCAACTATAGTCTGACCAAAACAACCACTGAGACCAGATGTGCAATTTCAACCCCATGAAGGTCTTACACAGAAGCAAATGATGAACATTTCTGAAGAACTGCTCGATACATATGATTGTTCAAAGCAGAGGACAGATGGGGAGAAGAACCGAGCAAGAAAATCAGTACTTTTGAGTGTAAAATTTTCTCAAGGGCTCTAAGAATGCTTACTTCCAGGGGACATTCCGAGAAAAAAAAACTTCTATGGCAAGAACCACAGAGCATCACCTGGAAAACTAATAGCCCAATACAGCAGTTTATTCTTGCTGCCAGGAGGCTCAGTGAAATGTTCCACTGCAAAGCTACACGAAGGTAGGATTTTGAAAAAGGAGGGATGTTCACTATAACATCTGTGGACATGGGAAATGACATGAGTGGGGAAGTGAGAGATGGGATATGGGAGTATTTATTTCAAAAAGGGATAAAGTGAATAAAACAGGGTAACAGAAAATGTGCAAGGACTGAATGGTTTATTATGGGACAGAAAATCCAACCATGGTGTGTCAGAATAGCACTTTGAAAATAGGTGGAAAGGGAGCATTCATGATAAAACACACAATGATAAAAAATAAATGAGTAAAGTATTATTATAAAAAGGTATTGGAATTAAATAAAAGTGGATAAAAAGGATACTAAAAGCATCAAAATGATGAGATGAAGGTGTTCATTAAACAAAAGATGAAATGAGACCCCCAAAAGGAGCCTCCCTGTGGGTGCACACAGACAAGTCCCTCAAACCTCTGCAGCTACCCAGTGCAGTCCTCCGGGACAAATGTCTGGTGACTCCCATGAAAGAGTACAACTAACAAAAGCAGAAATAACAATTTACTTGCTTTCTTACATTCCAACTCACGTTAACCTTACCGTTGGTTGAACTGACATCTTCAAGGATGCCAGTGTGACAGTAATCTGGTTGCCTTCGTAGTCCAATGCTTCCGCTTCAACAACATGCAACTCATCTTTTGCACCAGCCCCTAAACTAACCTGTGTAAAAAGATGTAGTATTTAACATTTATCTATTACAATGCCACTGTTTCACAGTTAAGTAACTGAATATAGCTGAATTTAAACAGGCCTTTAAATAATAACCACACATGTGCAATGTAGCAGTACAGTTATGCCTTATACTGGAGCAGGTGGAATTCAGCTTGCAGAATTTACTTTTCAGTTGAATCCAAAGATTCAATCACAGGAATATGATGCAAAAACATGCACTCAGAAGTATGAACTCTAAGCATAAGAATTTGTTTTTAGTATCAGAACCAAATGGCTCACAATCCTCTCATTTATTTCTGATTATCCCACCTTCCTTCACTTGAAAAGTATAATTTACAGAGAAGTCATTTTGTTACTGTTATTGTTAACCTGTAGTAAGAAGTCCTTGGCCATCTACTGCAAAACACCCAGAAACCTACTAGTAGTTCCCAGACACCCACTAATAGTTTCGGATCTGTCCTATTATCCATCCACCCAACAAGTAGTCAAAAAAGCATGCAAATGCCTGGACCTGCAAACCCCACTGGCCATGTGCATTTTTAAGGTGCTACTACTCCAAGTTCTCGCTTCTGCACATTTTGCATTTATTCATCAGTACTTAACCAAATGTTTCCCTATTTCCAGAGAATCAAGCACTTACTGTTCTTAGTGAGAGCTGGTGTTCATTTTCTTCATCATTCACCTTAAAATGATATGGCTTGTCTCCCTTCAGTTCACATCCTGCAACAGCAGTAATAATGTGCTGTAAGGGTACAACTTTAACAGACTGATCTACTAACTCCTATTACAAGTCAAACTAGTAAGCAAGTTCATGTCCATTTTTAAGCATGAGAAAATATCTGCTCAGCTACAACTGCTTCTACAAAACTTGCTTTCTGAAGGCTTAAGTTTATAACCCTGCTGTAAATCTACCATAAATGGTACAGATGTTAGCCTGTAGCGAATAAGTAACAAGTAGAATTTAAGACATTTTTTAAAGTTTAATGTGGCTCTCCCACTCTTGCCTTTCTAGATTATGCTTAGGGTTTCAGTTTCAAGAAATAGCAGCACGAGGCATAATTTCCCTATGTGCCCTATGTGTACGGCTGTAACGTAGTCGCTGCCTACCAATTACACTCACCTAGAGCTTGTAAGAATCATGCTCCACTTACTTAAGCACATGGCCATCCATCTCTTCCTCCATTTCCCACACTAGTCCCAGTTACCCGGGCCTCGCAGCGGCTTTGTTTTCTCCTCCCCTTAACCTAGATGGGTCAACCCGGGGTACATTCAAATTCCACGTGGCAGAAGCGCGGATGCTTTACGCAAGCGATCATTCCAACATACCCTGTACCCCGAGAAAACGATGCTCCCGCGCAGTGAATCCCTATCAGATAAGCTTTAGAGGATTTTGATAGAAATGTATTTGCACCCAGACACAAACGGAATATCGACCTAGTCACCCATTTCAAAGACCAGGTCCTTCACTTCCTATCCCGGAGCGGTACAGAGAAAGCGTGGCCAGGGAGCAAGGTGGAGACCGCGAATGAAGAAGTCATGAGGCCCCCACCACCACCACCACCACCACCACCACCACCACGCCGCTTGGACCTGTCGGGGCCGAGCCCAAAGTAGAGTCCGCTTCCTGGGGAAAGGCAGAGGACAAAGGAAGCCGCCGCCGGCGCCTCTCTTCCCACCCTCCCGGCAGCCTGGCGCAAGGTCAGGGCCGCCACGCGCGAAACCCGCGCCACGTGAGAAGGCCCGGCCGAGCCGCAATACAAGGCCTGCCCTCCGCCGCCGCCTTCTCTCATGCGGGCCGCGCGAGAAGGGGATGGGGAAAAGAAACAACGGGAGAAAAGCGGGCGCCCTTGGGGGGGGAGGGAGGGAGAAGGCCCGGCCTGCATTACCGAAGAGGAAGGTCTGTGGCCGCAGGGAGCCCATATTGTCCATGTCGCTGTCCTCCATGTTGCTGCGATTCGCTGTCGTCGTTCGTCCTCTGGAGCTCGCCTCTCCGCGCGAAGATCGGGGCGGGCGGACGGGCGGCGGCGAAGAAGGATCGAGACCGAGGGCGCCGAGCGACAGACAGATTCACGAACCCCTCAAAAAAGAACCCGCCTCCTCCCACTCGGCCCTTATATATAGACTCGCAGGCCTCGCGAGAACTGCAGCCGCCCACCCTTTCCTCCGCTTCGGCTCTTCCGCGAGGGCGCATGCGCCTCTCCCCAACGTGGTTAGAGCGGCGCACGCGGTTGGTAGCTGGGATGGAGTAGCATATGAATCTGCACCACCACGCTTCATAGCACCCAAGCGCGCTTCGCGTTGAATGCGGCTTGTTTGAGTGCGCCGTGGGTACGTACCCGTGCATAAGCAAGGGCGCAGGATCTCCAATCGGGGGCGGTCAGGAGGGCTTGGACCAGGTGCTCTCCTAAACTGGTGGTTCTCGTGTGTGTGTTCCATCCCTCAGACTCGTCTTTCTCACAAAATCTGTTTCATTTGTCCTCCTGGGTATGACCTGCAAATGAAGATGATCGGTCTCCTTAATTCGTCCAAAGCAATAGTACCACTAGGGTTGGAGCGCAGGACCCAAGCTAAACCCTGTAGCTCAGGTGCTAAATGACCGGCCACTGAGTGGCAAGTCATTCCAGCACACTGGATTTTTGGGGCAGCCAGTAGACATATACATGGTTGCAGATGCTCCAGTTACTGCTTTTAACCTTTTAAAAATGATCTTTTTCTGCAATAAAAGTGTTTATTATTATAGTGAAATGTTCAGTGGAAGGGCAGCAGAAGCAAACTCAAATCGAATTACCATAGCTGCAATGGTGCCAATTTAAGAGTTCCAAGTGCACTTTAAAAAAGACAGTTTTAAAAAGACAAGTCTATTTGCTTGTTTTGTTCGGGAGTGTATATAATGCAATGATGCAAAATCTTTTATTGAAGCCAAGTACAATAGAACAAAATAGCAAGCTTTCAAGTTCTTGCAGACTTCAAACCTATGATCCTTAACACAAGATTAGGGAATAAGCCCCACTGAGCACTTCATGGGATGTAACATTTCTGAGAAGTCAGGCACTGTAACAGAGTAATCCTAATGTGAGGGGAAAGGACCATTGCAAAGGAACTATCGCTTTCTAAGGCCTGATGTGCTGCAGGAAGGGGAGAGAAATTCTTGTATGTCCATGGAGGCATGGTGTAGTGGTTAAGAGTGCAGGACTGGGACCCAGGCAACCTGGGTTCTAGTCCCCACTCAGCCATGGAGCTCACTGGGTAACTCTGGGCCACTCACAGATGCTCAGCCCAACCTACCTCACAGAGTGGTTGTAATGAGGAAAATTGGGAGAGGGAGAGGGAGGGGGAGAATGATCTAAGCTGGCTTGAGTTCCTTGAATGGAACAATGGTGGGATATAAATATAATACATACATACATACATACCTGCAGGGACAGATCTCCAACTCCCACTTCTGTCTCCAGCCTCAGAAGGTATATCCTGTGATATCTTAAAGCCCCTGAGATGCTCACCCAGGGACATAGAAACATAGAAACATAGAAACAGAGTGAGTCAGAAGGGGCCTCCCGGGCCATCTAGTCTGACCTCCGGCACCAGCCGGCTCGGCTCACGACATGCCCACCATGTGTATGTCCAGCCTGTCTTTGAACACCCTCACCGATGGGGCCTCAACGACCTCCCGTGGAAGCCCATTCCACGCCCTCGGGGTCCTAACTGTCAGGAAGTGTTTCCTGGCATCCAAATGAAACCTTGGCTCCCTGAGCTTGGCTCCATTGGAGCACGTCCTGCTTTCCTCTGCAGGGGAGAACAGCCCTCTCCCCATCTCCATGTGACACCCCCTCACATACCTGTATGTCGCCAACATATCCCCTCTGAGTCTCCTCTTCTCCAAGCTGAAGAGACCCAGTTCCCTCAGTCTTGCCTCATACGGCATCCCCTGCAAACCAGCCACCATCCTTGTGGCCCTACGCTGCACTCCTTGTGGCCCTATGCTGCACATTGGCTTGCCCTCAAAGCTTTCCGTAAAACATGCAAATACTCTAGTTGCCTAGTGCTGGCAGGGGCAACTTGTGGCCCTCTGGACGTTTGTCCTACAACTTCCATCAGCCCTCACCATTAGCTATATCTATTTAAACTTTTATGTAAATAGGCAGAGGCACAAATACAGAGCCAATGTCATGTGGAGGACTGGGACTTAGGTGATCTGGGTTCTAGTCCCTGCTCAGCAATGGAGCCAACTGGGTGAACTTGAGCCAGTCACAGGCTCTCAGCCCAATCCACCTTGCAGGGTTATTGTGCAGGTAAGAATTATGTAAGCTGCCTTGAGTTCTTGAAAAATGGCAGGATATAAATATGGTAAATAAAGGTTAGCAGGTGGCGCAGTGGTTTAAACTGCTGTGCTGCTGGGCTGGTTGATCAAAAGGTCGCTGGTTCAAATCTGCACACGGGGTGAGCTCCCATGCGCCGTCCCAGCTCCTGCCAACCTTGCAGTTTGAAAGCATGCAAATGCAAGTAGATAAAAAGGTACCACTTCGGTGGGCAGGTAACAGCGTTCCATGCACTTCGGTGTTTAGTCATGCCGGCCACATGACCACGGAGACTGTGGACAAACACTGGCTCCCTCGGCTAGGAAACGGAGATGAGCCCCGCCCCCTAGAGTCAGGCATGACTGGACCTTTACCTTTACCTTTTTAAAGGGCCTAGCATCATAGTTCTTTACCATACTGACACACTAATGGAGAGAGCCAGAACTGCCATCAGCCCAATAGCTGACATAGTAAATTCCCACTGCAAGCAGAGGGCAGTGCTGCAAACCAGCAACTCTTAGGAAGTGATGATTCCTTCATCACAGACTTCCTACCATTGCCATCATAGCATTGCTCTGAGAATATAATGAAGTAAAGTTATAGCAAATGGTCTTTCATGCATTTTGGGAACCCTGCAAAGGTTCCAGGAGAGAAACTGCTGGGGGGAGCATTTTGGAGAAACAGTAGGTAGGGACAAAGTAGTTTCTCCACTTCTGTGAGCCCTCTCACAAAGCTTTTTTTCCTTTGAAAAGAATGGCATCACTGACCTTTGATGTAGAAAGCAGGTTTCCTCATCCTGGTGCCCCCCACTTTAAAACCCAACTAGTAACATTAAATTCTAGGTTAAACTTAGGACAGCTTAATTTTAGGTCTATTTAAAAGCTATTAATAATAAGACTGTACTACTTCATGGAGAAAATTCCAAATAATACAGGACCACTACTGAAAAGACCATGATTTCTTACTGTCTGATGGATGTTTGTGGCATGTGATCATAAGGTCTGGGCAGGTTCAGGCAAGAGCAGGGAGTCAGTCCTCCAAGCAGCCTACTTCCATAAAGCTCCTCTTATTATGTAAATCATAGTACATGTACAGTCAAAACAACAACCCAAACCTTCAATGGGCTTAAATGCCCACCCTGGCACATTAAATGGATCCTGGAGACGAACAGGCAGCTCCTGCAGCTGGCACACACGATTTGCACTTTGCAGGCCTGGTCCTGAGAGACATCATAGCTTCTGCACTTTGATACCACTTGCAGGTTCCAAATCATTTTGAAAGGGAGCCAGAGGCACAGTGCACTCCAGGAGTAGAATCTGAAACCAGGGTGTGTGTAACTGGGGTTAGGCCCAATTTCTCTAGATAAGGTTCTAGCTGGCCAATCAGCCAAAGCTGGTGAAAGGTACTCCTAGCTACTGCTACTAATACCCCCTGTGCCTCCATCCATAGCCCTAAGGCTAGGAGAAGTCCCAGATACTTCAAGGAGAATATCCAAAATGTGTTCTCCTTAGAAATAGAGCATGGGGGAGGGGGATTAGTACACAAACAACTGGCAAGGAGTGGGTCAAGCAGCTTCTCCTCTCCCTCCAGTCCACCTGTCAGTCCTTCCCTTGAGACTTCCCTTCCTCTGAGTGCTCCTCCTTGGTGGCAGGGATGGAGGAACACTGCCAGGAAAAAGATTCGGGCAGCAATAAATCACCTGGCATTTGACTCCACCTCCCCAAGCAGCCCTCCCTAACCTGGTGGCCCTACAACCCCTCTCATTCCCAGCTGGCACAGTCAAGTGGCTTGAGGTGATGGAGTTTGTAATCCAACACATCCAGAGGATATCATATTGGAGAATGCAGCTCTCGGGAGCCTTCTCTTAAGAGGAAACCAGCCCACTGAATAGCTGGAAGAGTAGACCACAAAATTAACAGCAATGTATTAGTTACAACAGCAGATGGAGCTAGCTGAGTTAATTTTTGTGATGTGCACACTCACAAGGGGATGCTGTGGAAATCCACAAACAAATGTAAACTGCGAACTTCTCATGTAATCCTGGAAATTCAAAAGGTTCTAAGCAGATCATAACATCTGAGATTGTATTAAACTGCTATGGAAATTACTAGCGCTTGCAGTGTCAAGTGGCAGAATTCTTTTTTTTTAATGTGCACTATCACACTTGAGTTATCACCTGAAGGGACCAACTCTTGCTAATGGGCCCACCCAGTCCCTTTCTTTTGGCGGAGAGGGGCATTCTGAACTCCACTGAGAGACTGATGCAAGGCACCTGATGTTCTCCTCCTTCCATAAGTGAGTCTGTTCTATTCAAATACATCGAAGGAAGATGCACAATAAGTCACTATAGGAACAAAGGAATCTGCCCATCAGCTGCATCAGTTGAGGCACCAAATACTTTTAGAAATTGGGTAGACCGAGGCACCACTGAACAGGAATAGCCGATGCCTCATTGACCACTGCAGTGGTTACTGCTGGACTTGGAAGTATTGAGCAAATGCCTGCAGAGAAAGATGCATGTGTGGTAATGCTGGGCTAAATAATTAATTCCTTGAAGTTCCACTAGTCTCGCTTTCATTTCCAAACAAAGCTAAACAAAGGAGCAAATGGATGTCATCGTCCTGGGCCATTGGGTGCTTTCATACCGAGGTGCTGTCATTTATTTGAAAGGCAATGCACAGCTATACCATCTTTCTCTCCTTCATGGATTTTATTTTTTTGGGAGGGGGTAGGAAAAAAGATGGAAGACGCAACATGAAAACAGCAGGGCTACCAGTGGAAGTTACTGTCAGCTGGACCTTCATAACATTCCGGAATCACGTGATTGCACCATGAATGGCTTGTCTGGAAGCCCCTGCACTACATTTAGCTATAATCTGTCATGATCTCAGTAGCTGCCCTTGAGAGGCAACAGAATGAGGTGGCTACTTCAGGCGGGGGGTCACAAAAGGATTTTCCCTTACTTGGATAGATCTCTTATTTACACTGGATAAGCTGCATGGGTGGAAGTGGACCTTTCCTTTCCATGTGAACTCCTTGAAAATGTTACACAGGGGTACTACCCAAACAACACATAAAATGTCTTGGGACCTCCTTTCTTTCCCCACACCCTTTGCAACATAGGATATTGATTGATTGATTGATTGTACTTGTATGCCACCCCATAGCCCGGGGGCTCTCCCATACATTCTATGGTGCAAGCCAATTAAGCCTTCCTACCTGTGGACCTGCTTCCATTAACAATTCACACTGCCCCCTGCTGCTCCCTCAGAGGGTTGGACACCCTTCCAGGATGGGTTTGGGGTTGGGGGCTGGAGGTGGGAGGAGAGAAGGAGAAAGTCCACTGCATGAGTAGCATCTACACATAGCTGAAATTCATTCTGAACCCTTTTGTTTTGTTTCTTTCCTTTTCTAACTTCAATGTAAATTTCATAATGCAAGCCTGTGGATTCACCAAGATACTATTAGGTATTTTAATTGGTATTGTATTAAGAAAAAATATTGTGCTGCATAAGACATTCATTTCCATGCTAGAATTGTATCTCATCCATGATAATGTTACATAAGCTCTTTCTGATAAATCTTGTTTTATCTTTTCCTTCAGATGCAAATTGTTTGCTTTATAAAAATTATCAAATTCTATAGATAACCATATTTGAAGACATCTAACAAAGCAGTTATTTTTCCAAATAGTACTACAGATAATGCAAATCCTTTTGATCTCTAACATCTTCTCTTTTATATTCAGTTCCATAATTTTAGGCATTCTCCTTAAGCTTATAGCCAGATATTTCACTGCACTTATTATCTTTAATACATCTTTCATGGATGTGAATTATCTTCTCAAAGGGGAAAAAATCATATTTGATCTGCAAACCTGAAAAGTACAATCAACAAATGATTTAGTGAGTTATGCAGATTCACAAGTCGTGGATACGAGTATTCATTCAAATAAACAAACAATGACAATTTATTTTCAAAAGCACTGTGCATTTCTTTTCTAATCAAAATATAGTTTCATTCCTTTGTTCATTATGCTTGCAAACAAAGAACTTAATTGCTGCAAGTCTATCGAGTTTCACCTCTGCGCATGCTTTTTTAAAGCAAAAAGTGGCTACTTTTCAAAACAGAAGCGTTCATAGGGAATGGCTATTATATTGTTACTTATTTCCTCAGCACATCTACTGGCAAAGTCTATTACAGGCCTCCTTTCACAAGGAGACAGCGGTGGCTGCTCTTTATCAGGTAGCTGCTGTAGGAAGGTGAGAAGAAACAAGGGCACACACCACACAAGGAGTCGAAAGAAGGCCTAGAGGACAGCCTGCTGGTGGGCCAGGGGAAACACCAATCAGTCCCTTCCCACCCGTGATTTTGAAATGGGGCTGCCATGGCTGTACCACGTCATTGTTGCAAGATTGTGCTGATAAAGAAAAAAAGATTTCTGAAGCATAAGATGAGCCCTGCTGGATCTGCCCAGGATCCATCTAGCTCTACCTTCTGATCACGCCCACATTCGCCTTTCCTTTTGTCTTTGTTGTTGTTCTTGAATGGGTGTCACTTATGCAAAGTGCTCCCTTTCCTCAAGTTCCCACTTGCTTGTGCCCTTGCAAACTGGTCTGACCCATCCACCCCTCTTCTGCCTGCAGGCCGCCCAGTTCTCCCCATCGCGCCAGGGTTGTCTGATCAGCATAACGCTTCTGCCAGCTTTTACAACACTTCCTAGTGAAACATCTTGTACAAATCTAATCATTAAAACAATGTAAATACTCTCACAAAAGCAGTAATGTCCTGATCCAAATAGACACCGGGGGGAAGTATTTCTGCTCTCTGAAAACACATGTTATCTTGCAGGATTGCACAGAACAGTTTACCTTCTTGGATGTGTGCATGGCCTTGCTCCATCTGAAACAGGCAACCTGTACCTGGACTCTGTCACGTCATACTGCAAGGAGGGGGGGGCACACTTCACCTCCCCATAGAAAGCTAGAATGTCAGGGAGAAGGATAAGCTGGGGGAGATCCTTCCCACTCATACCTTGCTTCCCCTTAGCACATGGTGGAGCAGTGCAGGTGTTTGCTGGACAAGTCTGTATCCCCATCCCTTTGTGGAAAAGACTGCAATTGAGGATCTGTGCATCAGCCCCATCTGCTGTGCAGGTACTTGCTGCTGTTGTCGGTTTTCTTTTTCATAATTTTTAGTGTGGATTTCAGAAGCTTATAACGAAACCAAAAACAATAAAGAAAAACATAAAAAAGAAGAAAAATAGTTTGCATTGCACAAACATAAAGGTGAGGAATGCTAGTTGCAATAAATACATATGAAATGTGTACAGCTCTGTATTCCGCATATATAAGGAAATATCCTGCTGTCAGTTGAATTAGTTACACACTATTTCAACAAAGGCAAGCCAGTTATCCTGATATTTATGCATGCACAGTGCAGCTGAGGGGCAACTTTAAGGGCCCTGCTTGCTCCCCCATCTTCTGGTTCATAGATCCATATAGTTGGAAAGGGTCTAGAAGGCCATCAGATCCAGCTGACTGCTCAATGCAAGACCCAACTCTTCCATACAGATACTAACTAAGCCCCTGCTTAGCTTCCAAGATTAGGCAGGATCAGGCATTCAGGCTATAAACAGAACCAGGAATGGAGAGTCCTACAGATAAAAGATGCCTTCAAAAAGAGGACTATCATCTTGCAAGATATGTTTTTCTTGTATGACTAGTGAGATGTATTTCTACTCAGAAGTAAGCAAAGCTGAACTGAGTTTCTCTGTTTTTTCTCCTCCTCTTGCTAGCTCCAAGTAGAGTGCTCTGTGCTCTGTCTTACCTTCTTTCCCCATCCTTTCCTGAGGTAGATCTCATCCTATGGAACAATATTTCTGTATGACGTTTCAGTTTCATACCAATGATCACCCTTCATAACCTCAGCATCAGTGTCTGACAATGCATTCTGGAGGAAATGTTCAGGGACTACACCCTCCTGTTTCCTTCTCTGAGGACATATTGCACCCATGTGCCAAGGTTTGCTGTGCTCCAGCTTCCTATAAATTTCTGTTGTGCTTCGAGACAGAGGGCTCTTAGAACTAAGGATAAGAAGGCCTCTTACCACTATTCCACCCCTGTTTCCTGAACAGATTTTCCATAGCAAGGGAAAAGGCAAAAAACAGGATGGTGAAGAATGTGAGATCTCACTGCCCAGAGAGTCTCATTTGGAACTGTTGGTTGCGGTTTTGTAAATCAAGTAAATCATAAATAAATCTGGGCCACCTGTAAAATTCCATGGTGTTGATTTGAAGTGCTAAAGCAGCTTCATTCCTGGGTATCCAAGGGCAGCATGTTCTTGCCTACATACTGCATCAGAATTTCTACAACTGACCAAGAAGCAATCTGTATTTTAATACCAGATTTACCTTCCTACCAGTCTGAATTACTGGGGAGTTTTGCTCTTGGTTTGTTTGTGTGTTCATTTATTCTGGAAATGGGCCAGAGCGGAAAAGCTTAACACTTTCCAATTTTGAAAAGTTTGGCTTGTATTTTCATTGCTGGTAGCATGCAATTATAGGCACTTAGTAAGAATTCAGCCTTTTTATACTATGCCCTAGAGCTTAAAATTAAGAGGCCAGAGCTGGCTTTGTGCTGCTTTCAGAAGCAGTTGGCTTCAGCATAGATCAACGTGGAGACTGACTGTCGCCTCTCTATTGAATTAAGTCTATATTTTTGACAAGTATGGCAGCGGTATCATCCCTTTAATCACCAACAATCCATTGTGTCTCTTTATGCTAATAAATAAAACATCCCGTGTTAAATATTGCCCAGTAAGCACTCAAAAAACTGCAGTCCCCCACCTGCCTGCATGTTAGCAACTAGAATAATAGAAAGGTAATAAAATAACATCAAATCATGTCTAGAGGTTGCACGGTAGACATGATCAGCAGTTATTGC
Organism: Varanus salvator macromaculatus; assembly: GCA_023646645.1. NCBI lineage: Eukaryota > Metazoa > Chordata > Lepidosauria > Squamata > Varanidae > Varanus > Varanus salvator. Next base: position 2,895,944 of record JAIXND010000798.1, read on the forward strand.
AAAGTGCAAATCAGATACCGATTGAAAGATGCAGTTCCCCTTAATACAATGACCCATGCATATTTCACTAACTCGTCTCAAGATACAAAATGAATTTAACAAGATGATGATGGAGGTCAGAAGACTTCATAAATTCTTTCAGAAAGGCTTTTAAGCCTTTACTGTTACTGGGGCAGTTGGTTAAGCCTGGAGAGGAAATCTCTCATCGTGGGGGGCTACAGGTTTTCTTGGAGTGCAGCTTAGCAGGAGGGAAATGAACCTCTGTTTTGAGACTGAGATGCAAATCCTACTGTGAGACTGTTTTTGACTGTAATCGTGGCCACTAAAAGGGTTTTCAGAGAACTTCGCTTGCACTTAGCACTCCAGCCTTAAGCAGGGAGTTTTGGGACTGGTCAACCACCTGAACCTGCCTTCTCCGACCTGGTGGCCACCAAAAATCTGTAGACCTCAGTACCCATCAGCCCCAGCCTAATGTTAATGACTAATGTTTGGTAATGCTGGAAGCCATAGCAAAAACTGGGTAGCACAAGGTTGAGGAAGGCTCTTTTGAACCACTGAGACGGAAGATTCACTGAATAGATGTTACGAAGCCCATAGAATAAGTAGAATTAGTGGGTATATTTTAGGAATTGGTGTTGGCGATTTCTCATAATGCCTATGTGTCCTTCAAAAAAGAAAAGCAAGAGAGATGCTTCAGGTTTAAAGTTTAAATTTTATGCTGATAGAAGTTTGATAAGGATTGTATAATAATGTAGGGAGAACTCTAATTGCAAAAACTTTGATGGAAAACTATTTTTAAATCATACATCAATTATATTTGACATCACAGAGTCTGAAATTGATATCCTTGTGATAATTGCTGGAGATGTGGAGGTCAATATGCTGACTACTTGCATATATTTTGCACATGTAAAGAAATTAAACCTTTTATGGCAATTAGTGTTAGCATATGCAGAACAAATGACTGGATGTAAGATTACTGCAATTCCCTTATCAGAAATCAATTCCATTGGGTTTAATAGGGCTGCAATCCAAATCTACTTCCCTGGGAGTAAACCCCATTGAACACAAGTAGACCTATATGGAACTGTACTGTAAATGTACTTTAGGATATAATCCCTTAGCACTTTGGTAAGCCCCATTGAAATTAATGGGACTTCTGAGTACAAATATATAGGGTTGCAGTTTTAATCATAACAAGGTAGAAATTATGGCTAATCCTTTACAGCCTCCAGAATATGACTTGGACACCTGCAGGACTTTACCAACAGGCAGCCCACTTGCCCATTAGCCAAGAGTCCTTACTGTCACTTCCAAGTAGCTGCAAATACCCACAGTTGCACATGATTGACAATAAAAGTTATTGTCTTCCAGGATCAGGAACATGGAAAAATGCAACTCACCCCCTTTTCAGTGGAGCTGTCCAGCTCCTCTTAAGAAGGTTGGGGAGGAAGGGTTCCGCATACTTTCATCCGCATGGAGATATGCAGGCATGAATGCATGTGTCTTGTCAAGAAACCATGGAGAGGCCTGCCAAGAATCCCCTTTTAAAGGCAACTAGAATTTTGACAGCTGGTCCCTTTTACAAGGGAGTCTTTCCCATCCATGTTCCTGACCACCGAGAATCTCAGGAACAACTGGAAAAATGAGCTCACCCCTAGGGACATCTAATGAAATTAAAACAAACAATAAACCACAACCAGCAAGATCTTGTTGCAAAGGGAATGTAAATCACCCTTTTTCTGAGCAAAGATTATCCAAGCCTTTGGTTCCCCTTGACAGTTTGTCTTTTGATGGCTGTCAAAAACCCAAGGGAAAGGAAAGACTCTTTGGAACCTCTTGGGATCAATGTTGAGGGTTTGTACTTGCTGTATTCTGGTAGTAGATATTGACCCAGTCAAAACTTCCAACAGCTGCACTTGCAAAACTGAGGAGATGCTAGAAGATAGGTTTCCAGCTGTTTTGGGATCACATGTTGCTTTTGTTATAGATTTCCAGTTAGAAGAGATATTATTCAGGGCTGGTATATGCACCATGGGCTATTGCCAGCTTCAGCAAATCGAGCGCACGTGTCTGCTCATGTTCCCCTGGACTGCCTTAGACTCACAATAGCAGCCTGAGAGCCAGGCACGATTTCAAATTTCCCCCAGTGCCTGAGACATGGCAGCCCTAGGTCTGGGCTTTGCAGGACATTTAGAAGCGGGGGCGGCTCACAGCAAGATGGCACAGCTGCTTCAGCTGCTGGTGGTGCTGTCTTCTTCAGCAGTAAGCCCACTGGAAAGGTACAGATGCCAGGGGACCACTGCCCTCAGTCTGGGGCCACGTGCCAGCAGTGGACAAGACTGGAGGCAAAGGGAACTAAGCCAATATTCCAAAAAGTATCAGTACATTTTAGTGTAAATCTCTTCTTGCCAGTAATTTAGCCTTAGCGGTGGCATTTCCAGATTGCAGAATGTGGGGAAACCCCATGCAACACGCAGGAAACCACCAAAGGCCAGTGGTCAGAGGAGAAGGGTGTTGCCCTCTGGTGAATCTCGGAGGGCCAAACTGGAGATGCAGGCAGGATTGATTTGACCTTCATGCCTGGGGGTCAACTCCCTTGCCTGAGGTGTTAAACACTGGGGAGGCCCTCCAGGTGGAACTTTGCTGAAGACTTGTTTGAACTCTTTTGAAGCTGGAGCTGGCCCTCATAATGTTGCATGGTGAAGTGCAAGCTAAGTCACTTGCCAGTGCGAAAGGAGTGTGTGTGTGTTGTGTCTTGTCTTCCCAGCAGAGCTGAAAACACTGGGCTCCATGATCTCAGTAAGTTGGCTGTTCATGCACATGAGCATCGCTGCCTGGCTCACAGGGGCCTTTGGGTGCCATTGGTGGCTGTGTGAAGCTCCTCCTGTGCATGGCCAGGTCTGCCCACATCCGAGACGGCCGGTCATTTGGCCTGGCGAGTTCCTTGTCCCAAGAGCCAGAGTGGGGCCTAGAGGAGGACTGCTAGGAAGAAGGAGCTGATAAAAGCATGAACTGGATGCTAATGTAAAAGGTCCAGGAAACAAAATAGAGAGTTATGGGGGAAGCTCTGTCCTTACAGGCAGCAAGATCAATCAGAACATTAAGATAAAATGCTCATGGTGTGTTGTTATTCCTCACTTGTGATATAACTAATAAGGGGCTCTCTGTGACACTCAGCAATTCCATTTCATGTTGTATGCACTGCTACATACGACCCTGGTAACTAGCAAAAGTACATTTCCCCATCCAGCAGTTTTCTGATAGGAAAATGGAATTTCCATATGGTGAAAGCATTTGCTTGGCCAAAGACAATCACCATGGAAGTGATGCTTTTGAAAACATTATTTGGAATGCAGCAACTGGCAAAGCGGATTGCATGCTTCATTGTGCATTGAAACCTTACCTAGCAAGGTTCTTACTGGCCTCCCTGTAGTAATAAGCTTCTTCTACTTTTCTTCAATAGTCTCAGAAGCAAACATAGCGTGTGTTCTTTCTCTGTGCCTCTTTATTTGGCTCTTGGGCCCTGGATCTCAATCTGAGAAATCCCACTGAGAAACTGACTATTTTTCTCTCCCCACATTCAAACCCAAATATGTTTTACTTAATTATGCTCCTGAACACAAATGTTTAACTTCCTTTTTAACTAAGGCTCCAAGCCTCAAAGTTACCCTAAAGAAATCTTCAGTGTTTTTTCTGCTACCCATGGATGACTTCCAGGAGCATAGCCTTGCTAGTTTATTGCAGCAAAAACCGCATTGAGTCCTGCGACACCTTAAAGACTAACACTGTCCGTTAAAGTTTGTGCCAGAATAAATTTGTTAGTCTTTAAGGTGCTACAAGAGTCTTAGTTGCTATCCGGGGACTTCCCCTACCTATTTCTAACACACTATATATTTTTTCCCTAAGGGCTCCATTTTGGCTGATGTGTTAGTAAACCATCTCTCTAATTCCCCCAACAAAACACTCTCCCCAAGCCTTTCACTAACTTAATTAGATATTCTAGCACTTTGGTTTAAAATAGTATTTAATTTCGCTTAATGGATTTCAACCAAAATATTAGGATTCCCCAAACAGACATGTTCCTTCTTATTATTTTATCCAAAGGCTTTTCTTTCATTTTTCCTTGCTTTGTCAAAATCTAGTTAATTGACTATACTTAAAGTACAATTTTAGCAATTTCCCTCAGTGAGGCATCATTGCCTCGCCTATTAACACTACCTAATTGAAGTTATAATCTCTAGCCAGTAGCTTCACCCACTTCACAGATTTGTAAAGCTGTATACCATAAATATTAACTTTCTACTTCAATGTATGCTGACTCCATCCCAAAGTAACTCTGTGATCCTTGGAGTGTAATCTAATAAAAGATTGGATTAATGGAATTTTTCTATGTGAATGTGAGGGAACGGGATTCAAATATGCATTTCATCATGTAGCTAATGCTCACATTCTCCATGGGATCACAAGACCTGAGAAAGTCGTGGAGGCCCTATAGTGGGTTTTTACAGTTTACTCCAAAATTTCATTCTAACTTGTTAAGGTGGCTTGCTAGTTTCTTCTCAGTTGCAACCAAACGCCCTCCCCAAAACCAAGTTGAATGCTGGTCCCTCCCAGGAAGGTACCCTGCAAGCAATGTGACACCAGGCAACCGAAGGGGCTCCTCTTGTGTGGCCAATACATAATGCCCAAAGTGCTTTTTGCATTTTCCACTATTGCAATATTAATGTTCGAATGTGCACTTGGTATTTTAAAATGGTTCTGTCCTGTGATCACACATGTAAGGAATGTGTATAACCAAGAAAGCATATGCATTGGGCTGATAGGTAGCTATATGGGACACACTTTGGCCTAGTGGTCAGCACGTTGGAGTAGGACTGGAAGGAGTACCCCTACCCAGACAGGGGCAGAAATTTCAAAGGCAGGGGGAAGCATCAAATCCTCCCTCCTGTATATTTCCCCAAACTAGTCAGTATGATTCCCCTGGAAAGAATTTATGTTCACCATAACTATTCATATGTGACCAGTTTAGAACCACATATAGGATATGAAGGACCAGCTCTTCCCAGGCCTTTCAACCTGTGCTCTGCAATTGTCTGAGTGTCAGTGGGTATGTTGCATGGAGAGCCAGTACAGTGTCATGGTTAAGAGGGGGTGACTGGGACTCAGGAGATCTGGGTTCTAGTCCCCGCTCAGCCATGGAGCTCCCTGGGTGACATGGGCCAGTCACAGACTTTCAGGTCAGCCTACCCCATAGGGCTGTTGTGAAGATAAGACTGAGAGGCAGAGGAGAATTATGTAAGCTGCCTTGAGTTCCTTGGATGGATAAAAGGCAGGATATAAATAAAATAAATAAATAAGTGGCATTTTTCCATGTATGCCTTCCCATCACCAGACAGATCTGCTAGTACCTACTTTGTTGCTTTTTCAGCCTCAGGCAAAGACCTTTTGTTCTTTCAGGCCTTTTCACTTGTTGTATACTCTGTGGCATGGTTTGCACATCACAACAACCCAGAGTATGGGTTGAGTATGGGCTATTGCCAATTCATGGGTTGCTGTTGCATTGTGGGTTGTCATTGCATGCAAACCCTGCATTGTGGCTTAATGATAATGATTTAACTGCAGTTAAACATTTCAGTAAATGTGAAATCTGCATTTACTGGGCCTATTACATAATACTGGCCCTAAGGATACTGTTGAGCCATCTGAGGCCTACCGTAATACATTTGTTAGTACTTGCAGGGCAAAACCTTGTGCGTCCACCAGGACTTAGCCTCTGGTGCTAAGCAAGTGAATTAGGTGAGGAGTCCCACTGTCTTGGATGAGTTTCAGTGGATATAGCTCAAAGCTTTGGCAAAGCACTTAGACAAGTCTGTGCAGTCACTTCCATATTGGATCCTTGCCCCCTTGGCTTAGAGAAGCTGTTGGGGAGAAACAGCCAGCTGGGCCAGGGAGGTAGTTAATGACAAGGGATTGTCCCAGGCTGCCTGAAAGAGGCAGTGGTGAGACCACTCCTGAATCCAGAATCCCTTCCTGGATCCAGAAAATTGTAATAGTTTTCGGCTAGTGGCAAATGGTCCTTAGCAGATGGTTGCCAGCTAGCTCCAGGTGCTCTTGAAAGAAACTGGTTATCTTGAACATTTCAGGTGGGGTTTGGGCATGGAAACAGCTTGGTAACCCTGTATGGTAACCTATGTCAGGAGAGAAACGGGGAGTGTAATCTTGTTGAAATGCGTTGCTCTCTCGGTGGCTTTTCAATCATGTTATCCTTCTGCAGCAATTTTCACAGTTGGGAGTAGGAGGTCCTGCATTGCAGTGGTTTTACCCCCGCTTGGATGGTTGGCTCTAGAAGGTAGCATTTGGGGAAAGCTGCTTGGCCCCTTGAATTCTCTCACATGGGAATGGTTTTATCTCCCATGCTGTCTACCATCTGCATGAGACTACTGAGTACAGTCATCCTGAGTTTTGGAGTGTACTGTCATCTGTATACTGTTGACACTTAGCTCTACTTCGTTTCAGTCTTCAGACAAGATTGTGGATATGCCAGATTGGTGTTTAGCTGCAGCAGTAGACTGGATGAGGGCTAATAAATTGATACTCAATCCAGACAAGACTGCCATGCTCTTCGTGGGTAGTTTTTCTTGTTGTGGGGTGGGGCGGGGGGGTGCTCAACCTGTTTGAGATGTGATTGCATTCCTCCTGAAAAATGGGTCCATAGCTTGGAGGTTCTCTTGGAGCCATCTTTGCTGCTTGAGGATAAGGTGGCCCTATTGGCATGGAATGCCTTCTACCAACTTCAGTCAGGGTATCCCTATGTACCTGAGCAGGGATAATGTGGCTTCAGTCACCTGTGCTCAAGTAACCTCCAAGCTTGATTACTACAATGTGTTCTACGTGGGACTGCCTTGAAGACAGTCCAGAATTTGCCATTTGTGCAAAACATGGCAGTCCTAACGATAACCAGAACCACAATGGAAGTAGATCTAACACTGATTCTGGCCCTCTTGCACTCATTGCCTGTATGCTTCCAAGCCTGATTCATGGTGTCGGTTTTGACCTATACAGCCAATTAAGGCTTTTATTATTATTCTTTAAGCAGATGGTATGCAATTCTTATTTTGTGTATGTTCACCATTCTGAAAACTTTGGCTATAGAGCAGCTCATAAGTTGAACTAACAAAGAAATAGATAAAATAAGGCTAACTTCATTTTGAATGTACCAAGCTCCATTTGAAGAGTTGGTAAGGTTACTAGAAGGACTGTTTGGGGTTAAATTCAGCAGATCTGGTTTTCTCAAAAGACTTTTCATGTACCATTGGCACTCACCTTTGGTTAAATGTTTTAAATGTTATCTGGAGAAGATACGGTTACACACTTCCCCAATATCCAAAGTCATTCAGAGTTTGCTCAACCCCAGTTTATCTGGGACACTGGAAGCCTGGAGGATTAGTCTTTTATTGAGTGGGAACAGGTTTGACAGGTATTTCTTTATGTTTATTTATTACATTTATTGAATGCCTCATAGAATAAATTTCTCTAGGCATTTTACAAAAATAATAATGTGACTAAGACTGCAATACAACCAATAATTTAAAACAAATAAATGTGCTTGCACAGCAAAGAATACAAGATCAAGTATAAGGTAAAACCAGATTGTAGGGACAGAAATAAGAAAACACAAAAATTACTAAAATGTTTAAAAGTCTTTTCAAAACTTTAAAAGACTGATATCTTGGAAAGCCTGGGAGAATGGAACATCTTAGGCCAGTGCTGAAAGCACAGCAGTATAAGTGCCATTGGAGCTTCCCTTGGAAGAGTGCTCCAGAGGAGGAGATGGGGGTCACCACTGACAGGGCCCTCTGCCTTGTTCCCACCCTCTGAGCTTCAGAATGAGGGGGCACCTATTGAAGAAGGGTTTCTGTGAGAGCCCAACTGGATGCTTTGATGTTCCATGAACAAAGCAATGTGCATGTTTTTGAACCTTGCTTTGCAGAACACTCCCCCATGTTGGAGGAAGTAGAGAGAGACAATGAGAGGAACCACGAGGGAAGAGGTAACACATCACGCTGCGCTGAAGTAGGACACCAAATACCCCTGAATTTGCTTTGGCTCCTTCTAAATTGCTGAAGGAACATACATGGGATTTCTGAATGGTCCTTGGAATGTATGAGCAGCTTTTTGGAGCTCTGCCCAAAAAATTGGCAAACAGAAAAGTATTGTGCGCCCTTATTTGTTTAGACATCTATGTTCCACCCTTAGAAACCTAGGAAACCCCCTTACACTGAGTTAGAGTATCGATATATAGACAGTCAGTCCATCTTGCCTAGTATGTCAGAACTGGTGGGAAACAGATTCTCCAGGGCTTCAGGACGGGGATTTTTCCAGCCCAACCTGGAGATGGCCAGATCAGACCTGGGAGATTCTCCATGCAAAGCAGGGGCTTCGCAGCTCCCCTGCTAAGTACCCAGGCCTTCTTCTAGGGCCTGTGCACCACTCAAAGTGGCCCACAACAGTTTACAAACATTGTACCATATATAATAATACATTCCAGAAAAAAGCAAGGACAGAGGCCATGGATAAAATGGCCCTTTAGCAAAATGAATGCTCAGCAGGCGGACCCAAAAGGAAAGGGTGGAAGAAACAGTGGGGTAGAGGAACATACATAAGGTTTATGATAGGAAGATGGCTTTCCCTAGATGCCCTGGTCCCCAATTCCATGAATGAGACAGGATGCTGATTCAATAAGGCCCTTGTTTGGAAGGACCCTAAAAATCACCTCCACTTTATGGTCTGCATTGTAGCATAGCTCTGCTCTGGGTTCTGTCCCTTCATCATGTGATGGGATGTTTTTGACTGGCATAGACAAGACAGACAGACTGATCCCAAGTCCCAATCATCCTCCTTCAATGCTAAGAACTACTAACCACTTTCTCAATGAAACCCTCCTGTGTTGGAAACACAAAGTTGTTTAACTTTGATTTTCAGAAACCAAGGTTGCATCGGATTTGCACAGCAAGTTCTGGCATGTGCTGGTGGCCATTTTGAATATTAACCCCTGGCAGGGTGTTCCTATAATTTGCAGTGCCATCCAGACTCAGGCGGCATGGTTTATCAGAGGGGGACACGACCTTCCCGTAAGCTATGAGGACAACATGACAAGCCATGCCTGGGGCCTGAGTAGACAACCTGCCACGGGTCGAATAAGGCCGTATCCTGATGCGGTCATCGCGCCCCACGCCCATTCTTGCTCTTCGCCTGTGAAGCTTTTACTTCCTAAGTGGCAGCAGAGGGCGCTACAGACTGCGAACAGCGTCATCCGTACGGGAAAGCTGTCGAGCGTGTCGAAGAAACTATAAATGTTCTGCGATGCAGCGCTTCTTTGTTTAATCGGTACAGGCAGCGATTCCAAACATCTTAGCGTCTTATTTGCTTAGTAGGCCTTCTCTGACAATAATAAAACAACAAAGACTCTTTTAACTGCATTATAACAGCCTTCCCCAACCTAGTGTCCTCCCAGCATATTGGACTGCAGCAGCTTTGGTCACGCTGGCTGAGGATGATGGACATTGTAGATCAAGTAAACAGGCAGGTTGGGGAAGGCTGCTGTGTTTGGACATCACCTGCATAAGTGTATTGTTATAATGAAGAATACATAATGCAGTGCATCAATGTGAATATATCACTTACAGATGTCCATAATGTCTCAATCTCTCACAATGTAAAATACACTTTATGTCATAATCAATATAGTTACATTAGTAGAAGACAACGTGAAATGTGCTTTTTAGGCACCAAGGACAGATAAGTAAAATCATACCTATATATTCTATATATGCCTGGGCTGTCAATAAACACCTTTGAGATGAAGACTCACTTGCTTTGTGGTACCTTTGAAATGCTATTGGGAGGCGGCTCCTGACAGCAGTCAGAGATCTTTTATACTTATATCAGCCACTCAGTTCTTTTCAGGCATGAAGTAGCTTGGCTGAATATATATTACACAGTTAGCAAATGCCCCCTCCCCTGTCCATATCTCTCAGATTGCTGGTGAGCAACTCCTAAGAGCTCAGATCACATAACAGCACATAGAGAAGAACAAGACTAGGCCATCTTTTCTAAAATTGGAGGTTTTACTTTCTGGAGATAGAAGAAATGAAAAGCATCATGCTCAGCAAGAGAGGGGCACCAGACTCCCCCAGTTTCTTGCTCTGAGAGGGGGCTCCCAAATTCTGATGGCAAATGACTGTGGATTCACCAGTATTAATTTAATTAGAAACACGGTTGCAGTGGACATGTGTGTTCTCCACCGGCACAACTTCAGACAGTCTAGAGGGTCTGGCTGTAGACCACAGTCTGGGTTTTCATTTCCAGGCTCACCAGCAAAGGAAGATACTCTTATTACAACAGCTCCATCACCCAATTGCCATGCAAGTAAAAGAGCTTCTTACACACAATTCTGGAAATGACACTGACTAAAAGGACAGGCTTGTCCATCCTGAACTAGCTTTCCTGTCTTCTTTGATGGCCAATATTTCAGTCAAAATTCTCTTTTCATTGCATGATCATTGTGTACCAAAGTCTGTATTTTTGTTTCTGCTGTCCATGTGGTCTCTTTGGTCCACTTCAAACTGAAGAATAGACTGACAACAGGGCATGTGCTAAAAGCAGCTTCAAAAGGAAGGAAGGGTAAGCCATTTGTTAGAAAAGACAGAAAGGCAGATGCAGGAATCCCTGGTGCAGTACCCCTGGGCATCTGAACAAAATCACATTTTTCAATTTTTAAAATATACTTACATGGATTTATATGAAATACATACTATTTTTTAACACTTAAGCATAGGCTTCAACAAAAGCTGCCCAAATATCCAAATAGGTATTCATCTGAGGTTACTGCACTATAGCAGCTGAGTGGTTATCCTTCCAGTGTTGTAATATTAGTTTTCCCCTGTCAAAAGGGCACTGCAATGTATCTCCCCTTCCATTTGTCCATTTCCACAAAGCAGGTAAACACTTTAAAGGAGGATGTACACCTGTGAATATTAAAGGTTGTTCTAGAACGAAATGCATTCATGTAATAACCTTCTCCCCAAAAGAAGCAAATAGTGGGCATTGTCATTGAAAAGAAGCATAGCTGCATTGCACCACCAGCGATTAGCTGAATTAGACAATCTCTTTGTTAACGAGACATAGTGGTGTCCACAAGATATGAAACAAACCTTTTGCAGAATAAAATGCAGTTTAAGTTCCATAGATGTGACAATTACACCACAAAACAATTCACTGATTAAGCATTTTATGATGGCACCCAGAGCAGTTTTTCAAATTCCTAAATGTGCCCATGGGTCCAAAGGGGTTACAGACTCCTGAGTCTTGCATTCCTTCCCTGTACTTCTTTGCCTAGTTGAAAATTAATTTTTCTGCCCACAGTGGTAAAGATGAACAATTAACTGGCCACGGGGAACAGGAAGTGTAAGTCAGTTGCACATCCTGTTTCTTTTTTCTGTACTTCTTGCTCCCCTGCCTTTACCACCTGCTGTCCAATCCCAGTCATGCTAGTGGCTCCACCAAGTAGCTCCATCCTGACTAATCTCAGAAGCTAAGCAGGGTCAGCCCTACTTAGACTCTGGATGGGAGACCTGAATCTAACATTGAGCAGGAGGCTGGACCCAATGGTCTTCTGGGCCTATGTGATTCTACCAATCAGTCTATGCTGGAGTACTTGTAAAAGTTGTCACTCTGTGTGATTCCATGGCAAGAATGCAGATAACAGCAAGAAGCAGCTTTTAGTGGCCTTTATTGGTCAACTCCATAGTTAGGAGAGTGCAAATCCAGCTGGTAATCTGGGGCAGATGGAGAGGACAGAAGAACAAGGGCTCTTAGATTAGGGTTCCTGAAATAAAGAGCGCTCCATAGGAAGCGTTTCGGAACCCCTAGGCAGAACTCAGGGAGCAAGCGATGGGTCCCTTGTTTTATCCCATTCCTCAACCAGAAAGCCTTGTGCAATGGCTTCTACATAATCAATAAAAGAACACAGCCTCTGACTAAGAAGAGGTAAAAAGAAGTGAGGAGCAGGAAAGTCCCCTGGTGAGGCAGTGCAGCAATTTGCCACGCCATCCAGTGAGGACTCCTCACTGTGGTTCGTGGGAAGGGGGGGCCAACCCAGATGGGGAGGGAATGGGTGGGGGAGTTCGTAGTCAGTTTAGCCCTCCTTCCCCCTCAGTGCAACCTGGAACTGGCAGCTGGTGGAAGGAGGAAGAGAATTCCTGAGGGCTTCAGCTATTAGGTGGGATAGAAATGTAACGAATTAATAAATGAGGAGGGCCTTTCCACAGAGGAAGCCCCGCTCTCCCTCTAATGTGGGCCAGGCTAGGTGATGCAGCTTGGCCCTATGGCCCCTTCAGTCCACCCCACTGGCCCCTCAGCTCTACCCCTGGAACAGTATTCTGCTGTATGACACTCAGCTCTTATTTGCCCTGACCCTAGTCTGATGTCTACGATTCCATGCAGGAAATGCCGAACTTGACCATCCCTGACAGATGGCCAACCTGTCACAGCTTGAAGACCTCCAGCAAGGAAATAAACCACCTAGCAACCTAGCAATTAGTTCCATCATCAAATGGTCAAGATGGCTTTCCTAATGTTCCACTAAAATCTCCTTTCTTGTGACTTAAGCTCATTAGAGCTAGAGAAAAGTCTATGCCCTTCAGCTATTTGAAGAGTGAGATCATGTTCTCCCTTGGTCCTCTTTTCTGCTAGCTAAACATATCCAGTTACCCCAAGCTTTCTTCATGGGATTTGCTTTCTTTACCTGTGGCTTTCTTTGCATCTATAACCCAGTTGCTGGGAGACATGACCAGGAGAGTTGCTTTTACATTCACGTCCTGCTCATGGGCTTCAGTCTGATCCAGCTTGGTTCTTTTACATTCATTGCCCTCTCCTGAACCCATTCCATTTTGTCTATGTCCCTCTTAAAAGTGAGGTGCCAAGAAGTGGGCACAGCATTCCCAATGTGGACAGCCAAATGCAGAATGAATTGAAACTGTTAGTTCTTGTGATGTAGAAACCATGATTCTTTTGATGAAGCCTAAGATCCCATTAGCCTTTTCTACACTTGTATTAGATTGCTGAATTATATTCACCTTGTGATTGAAAATAATCCTGAGATCCTTTTCATATGCACCATGGCATGTGCATTTAACCTTTTGTTTTTGGCCTAAACATAGAAACAGAGTGAGTCAGAAGAGTTTCCCAGGCCATCTAGTCTGACCCCTGGCTCCAGCCAGCTCTGCTCACGACATGCCCACCATGTGCGTGTCCAGCCTATCCTTGAACACCCGCACCAATGGGGCTTCAACCACCTCCTGTGGAAGCCCATTCCACGCCCTCGGGGTCCTAACCGTCAAGAAGTACTTCCTGGCATCCAAATCAAACCTTGCTTCCCTGAGCTTTTGCAAAAGGTACTTGTGCTTTCTTCCATCTTTTCTCTTACAATTGATAACCTCTTAAGCAAAGATAGAAACATAGAAACAGAGCGAGTGAGAAGGGGCCTCCCAGGCCATCTAGTCTGACTTCCAGCACCAGCCGGCTCCGCTTGCCTTCTCGTAGGTAGTTCTTTGAGCCCCCCTTCTGAGAGCGCCATGAAAGGAGCCACAAAGATCAAATGAAAGGCCCTCTGACCTGGTATTCTGTTCTCACGGAGGCCAAACAGATGCTTGCAGGAAGCACACATGCGGGGCATGAGGACGGCAGAGCTCCCGCTCATCTTCCCCAGTGGCTGGTATCCTGCCCCGAAACTGGAGGCAGCATAAAGCCATTATGACATGTAGCCATGTATAGCCCTTTCCTCCATGAAACCCTCCAATCCCCTTCTAAGTTGACACCAGCAGAAGTGGTGCTACATAACAGAAAAATCTGGGTGCCGAGCTCTTAGGGAGCATTGGACTCTGAAGATAATGAAAATAATGAGCAGACTGTGGAAGGAAGGGCACCCTTCCTGCCCTGCCTGGTTCAAAAGGCTGCTGTCTTCATGCTACACTCCCTGTTAGTCTGTTAGGGGAGCCCTGCTCTCCTAGTAACTGCAATACTATGGAGCTCACAAAGAAGCAAGACTGACAATGACAAGTGGGGCAGCTGGAAAGGTCCGGGGCTCTGCTCAGAAGGTGCAGGGCCCATTCCTCGGTGGGCCATCTACTGACACTATTGAGAGTAGCATAGAAACATAGAAACATAGAAACAGAGCGAGTCAGAAGGGGCCTCCTGGGCCATCTAGTCTGACCTCCGGCACCAGCCGGCTCCACTCATGACATGCCCACCATGTGCACGTCCAGCCTATCTTTGAACACCCTCACCGATGGGGCCTCAACGACCTCCCGTGGAAGCCCATTCCACGCCCTCGGGGTCCTAACTGTCAGGAAGTGCTTCCTGGCATCCAAATTGAACCTTGGCTCCCTGAGCTTTGCTCCATTGGAGCGCGTCCTGCCTTCCTCTGCAGGGGAGAACAGGCCTCTCCCCATCTCCATGTGACACCCCCTCACATACCTGTATGTTGCCAACATATCCCCTCTGAGTCTCCTCTTCTCCAGGCTGAAGAGACCCAGTTCCCTCAGTCTCGCCTCATACCCCATCCCCTGCAAACCAGCCACCATCCTTGTGGCCCTACGCTGCACTGACTCCAACCTGGCTATATCCTTTCTGTAATGAGGGGCCCAAAACTGAACACAATACTCCAGTTGCGGGCGCACCAGAGTCATGTAGAGTGGTAGTAATACCTCTCTTGATCTAGAAGCCACACTTCTGGCTATGCAACCAAGGGTGGCATTCGCCCTCTTGACCACCGCATCACACTGCTGACTCATGTTTAGCCTGCGGTCAACCAGTACCCCGAGGTCCCTTTCACAAGTGCTGCTCTCCAGCCACTTGTCCCCTAACCTGTACTTATGACAGCTATTCCTATGCCCCAAGTGCAAGACCTTGCACTTCTCCACATTGAACGCCATCCTGTTGTCTCCTGCCCACTTCCATAGTCTGTCCAGATCCTTTTGGATCTGGAGTACCTGCTTCTCAGTTGTGGCCACTGCTCCAGTTTTAGTGTCGTCTGCGAATTTGATCAGCAGACTGTTCACCCCTTCTTCCATGTCGTTAATGAAAAGATTAAACAGGATCGGCCCCAGGACAGAGCCCTGGGGGACCCCGCTTGTCACTGGCTGCCATCCCGACGATTCCCCGCTAATGGTTACCTTCTGCTTTCGGTCAGTCAGCCATGCCCTAATCCACCGGACAGTGCTTTGGTGTATCCCAAAACTCCTCAGTTTCTCCACCAGGATATCATGGGGCACTTTGTCAAAGGCCTTGCTGAAATCCAGGTATACCACATCCACTGCATCCCCTCCATCTAGCCATCTTGAAACCTTGTCATAGAATTCCACAAGGTTTGTCTGGCAGGACCTGTTTCTGCGGAAGCCGTGTTGTGTGGCTGTCAGCCTCCCTTCCCTATCTAGCATCACTAGATCTCTCTCTATTATGAGCCTTTCCATTGTTTTTCCTACAATGGACGTAAGGCTAACCGGTCTATAATTCCCCATGTCCTTCCTACTACCCTTTTTGAAAATTGGGACCACCGATGCCACCCTCCAGTCCTCTGGAACTTCACCCGTTCTCCACGAGGCCTCAAAAATGGAGGCCAGCGGGCGTGAGAGAACCCCTGCCAACTCTCTAAGTACTCTTGGGTGTAACCCGTCAGGGCCTGGCATCTTTGTAATGTCCAATGCCCTGAGGAGCCCCTCGACTTCAAGGGCGGTGACTCTAATCTCTGCCCCTAAGTCCCCAGCCTCATCCAATCTCCTATACGGATATCCCCCGTCCTGCTTTGGGGAGAACACAGAGGCAAAATAGTCATTTAGCATCTGTGCCTGTTCCCTCATGTCAGTCACTGGATCTCCTTCCTCCTTATTTAGTGGTCCCACCACTTGTCTCCCCTTCCTTTTCCTATTTACATGCTGGAAGAAGCCCTTTTTGTTGCTCTTGATATTCTTGGCAAGTCTCAGCTCATAATCAGCCTTAGCCTTGCGAAGAATCCTTCTGCAACGGGCCTCCTCCTCCCGGTATACCCTTTTGTCTATTTCCCCCAGTACCCATTTCCTATGGAGGTTCCTCTTTCGTCTAATCCCCCTAACCACCTCCTTTCGCATCCATGGCGGCACTCTCCTCCGCCTCCCCACCTTACTGACTAGAGGTATTGTCAGGGCTTGCGCCTGCAAAACCTCCCTTTTGAGTGCCATCCACCCCTCCTCAACTCGCTTACCTTCCAGTAACCTATCCCAGGAGACTTTCCCCAGCCTGGCCTTCAGTTGGCCAAAGTTGGCCCTCTTGAAGTCCCAGCTTCTAGTGCTCGCCCTGCTGCACGGCCCCAGTCCTCTGATCTCAAAGCAAAGGATGGAGTGATCACTCGCATCCAGAGCTCCCCTAATCTGTACTTCATCTATCAGCTCCTCCCTATTGGTCAAGACCAAGTCCAGGATGTTTCCCCCCCTCGTCGCCTCTCGGACCCTCTGGGTGAAAAACCCACCCTCTAGAGCTTCTAGGAAGCGACGTGACCTGGCTGTCACCGCCGAGTGAGTCTCCCAAGTAATATCCGGGAGATTGAAATCTCCCATAATTACTGTGTCTCTCCCCCGAGATATCCTTAGAATCTGGCCTGTCAGGACATCATCCAGGGTCTCAAGTTGACCTGGAGGGCGATAACATACCCCCACTGTCAGGTCTCTTTCTCTGTCAAAACCCCTAAGTTTCACCCAGACTGCCTCTACCGAATCCCCATCTGTGCTGCACTCTATCTCACTGCATCCTATCCCTTCCCTGACATATAAAGCCACACCCCCACCTCTCTTTCCCTTCCTGTCCTTTCTAAAAAGGTGATACCCTTCTATGTTCACATTCCAGACTTGCCTTTCATCCCACCAAGTTTCTGTGATTCCCACCAGATCGTATCCTCCTATTCCCAGGAGAGCTTCAAGCTCTTCCTGCTTATTACCCATGCTCCTAGCATTGGTGTACATGCACCTCAACTCCTTCCCACTGCTTCCTTTCCTTGGAGTGCCCAGCATCCTCCTTCCTCCCATCCTCCCTGGTACCTGGCCCCTCTCTGTAGAAGTCCTGTCAGTCCCTGCAGTATCTCTAAAACCCTGCTCCCAGAGCCCCGATCCTCCCTGCACACTTCTCCAGTGCAGACATGTTACTGGGGGGCCTGAACCCACCCCCCACTGGCTCAGTTTAAAGTCTTCCGGATGAAGCTCGCTAGAGCATCTCCAAAGGACCTTTTCCCCATCCTCGTGAGGTGTAACCCATCCCTTGCCAGAAGTCCATTGGCAAGAAAACGAGTGCCGTGGTCGAGGAATCCGAAGCGTTCCTTCTGGCACCACACCCTAAGCCAGTCGTTCACCTCAGAGGCCCTCCTGTCCCTTCCTGTCCCAAATCCCCGGACGGGTAAGATTGACGAGAAGGCCACTTGGGCCTTCAGCTCCCTGAGTTTCTTCCCCAAGGCCGAAAAGTCCCTGGTGATCCCGACCAACCCCTGCCTGGCCACGTCGTTTGTGCCCACATGGATCACCAGGAGTGGCTGGTGACCCCCGGAGCGAACAAGACGCTCCACTCTGTCCTTCACATGCTGGATGCGTGCGCCCGGCAGGCAGCAAACCTCCCTTGTCTGAAGGCTGGGGTGGCACACCGCCGCCTCAGTGCCCCTCAGCAGGGAGTCCCCAACAACTATCACCCGCCGCCGTACCTTCTCGGTGCTGGTGGGCAGCCGTGCCCTGGTCCTCGCCTCTCCTGCAGTGGCTCCCTTGCCTCCTGATGTCCCAGGCTGGGGGTCCTGCTGGTCCCCTGAGGCCTCCTCAGCCCCAGCCTCCCCAAGTGGAGAGAACCTGTTTCCCAGCTCCAGATTGGTGCCAGGAGAAGGAGGAGGCCGTGCTGGCCGCCTCCTCCTGTGGGTGACATACCTCCATGTCTCCGCAGCTGCTCCTCCCGTGGTCTCTCCCTCAGCCCTCTGTCGAGAGGGGGGCTGCTGCGGGGGGGCCTGAAGAGCTCTCTTGGCCCTCAGGCACCTCACCTCCTCCTCTAGCAGGGTCACCATCTTGCACCGAGGGCAAGTGTATCCCTGCCTCTCCTGGGGGAGAAGGGCGAACATGTCGCAGCTCTCGCAGCGGACAGCAACACCCGTGACTCCCGCCAAGGCCATCTCCTGGTCTGCCATCTGTAACCCTTCCGAGACCTTACCTTGGTCCCCTGTCTTGTAAGTCCTGCAGTTCCTCTCACTCTCCCAGTTCTCCCAGGCAAAAACCCCACTTGCACACACACACAAGGAGAAAATAAACTTAAATTGAAATTGAAAGAAAGAAAAAAAAAAAAAAAAAGCACAAGAAAGCAAAGCAAAGTGCAAACAAAACAAAACAAAACAAAAACACACAAACAAAACAAAAAACAAACAAACAATCAAACAAACAACCTCTGTGTCTCAGGGAAGGGAGTCCCTGGACCGCCCGGACCGCAGCTCAGGGACGCAGACGAGGGACGACGCCCGAGCTGGGCCCTCTCAGCCCCTCAGGCCAGTGGCCCCGCCCCCTGCTTCCCCCTGGCTGCTCTCGCTCTCTGGCCCACCCCTCCCTCTCTGCTGCTCCTGGACCTCTGCTCCCACCTGCCCAGCTCCTGCCTTGCCTGTGCCAGTCCCCTGGCCACTCAGCGCTCTCTCCCAGCCTGTGCCTCTGCTGCTCTGCCAAGAGGCCAGAGCTTTTACTGCATTGTCTTTTAAGATTTTGAATAGCTCAGCTGGAATACTATCACCTCCACTAGCTTTGTTGTTGCTCAGACCTCCTAAGGCTCATTTGACTTCACATTCCAGGATGTCTGGCTCAAGGTCAGTGACCACCCTATCGTGGTTATCAGGGATGTTAAGCTCTTTCTTGCATAGTTCTTCTGTGTAATCTTGCCACCTCTTAATCTCTTCTGCCTCTGTTAGGTCTCTGCCATTTTGGTCCTTTATCATGCCCATCTTTGCATGAAACATTCCCTTCATATCTCCAACTTTCTTGAAGAGATCTCTGGTCCTCCCTATTCTATTGTTTTCTTCTATTTCTTTGCACTGTTCATTGAATAAGGCATTCTTATCTCTTCTAGCTATTCTCTGGAATTCTGCATTCAATTGTTTGTATCTTTCTCCCTTGCCTTTCACTTCCCTTCTTTCCTCAGCTATTTGTAAAGCTTCCTCAGACAGCCATTTTGCTTTCTTGCATTCCTTTTTCTTTGGGATGTTTTAATTGCTACCTTTTGTACAATGTTGCGAACCTCCGTCCATAGTTCTTCGGGCACTCTGTCTATCAGATCTAATTCCTTAAATCTATTTGTCACCTCTACTGTATATTCATAAGGGATATGATTTAGGTCATACCTGAGTGGCCTAGTGCTTTTCCCAACTTTCTTCAACTTAAGCCTAAATTTTGCAACCAGAAGCTCATGATCTGAGCCACAGTCAGCTCCTGATCCAGTTTTTACTGACTGTTTAGAACTTCTCCATCTATGGCTGCAGAGCACATAGTCAATCTGATTTCTGTGTTGACCGTCTGGTGATGTCCATGTGGAGTCGTCTCTTGGGTTGTTGGAAAAGAGTGTTTGCTATGACCATTGTATTCTCTTGACAAAATTCTACCAGCCTGTGCCCTGCTTCATTTTGTACTCCAAGGCCAAACTTGCCTGTTATACCAGTTATCTTTTGGCTTCCTACTTTAGCATTCCAATCCCCCATGATGATAAGGACATCATTTTTTGGTGTTGACTTGATTTTTTGGTTTTTTGGACTTGAGAGTATGATTCTATTATTATTGTTGTAAAGTGTCCAGAGAGCTTCAGCTTTGGGCAGTGTAGAAATGATATGATAGTTGTAGCAGTAGTAGTGGTAATAATACTTGCTGTAGCAAATGCCATGGTTTACTATGCAAAGAACCCCTTTTTTCTGTCTTGGATCTTCCTCTGCCTGCTCCAGAGGAAAGCAGTATGAGAATGTAAGCCTTTAAGTCAGAATGTATAGGGAGCCTTCATACAGAAGAGCAGCATGTCAGGCTGTTTTGAACTTGATCGTTCGATGACATTTCCCAATGCTCAGAGCTTCCTATGGGGGACGTGGACACTCAGTCAGTGGCGCGCCTGCTTGGAGTGGACCAGATTTCAGACCAGCTGCCATGCTGCACATGCGCCCAGGGGCACATCCTGTGGCATGGCCCAAGGGCAAGGCACATTTGGCATTGCGCAACAATTCTGCGTCCTCTGAAGCCTTCGGGGACAAGTGCTGTGAGCACAGCCTACATAAAAACACAGCAAAGGAGAAACCAAAGGCCAGGTAAATTTAATGGGCTACGTCCACCCTCCAAATGTGTGAGACTATAAGTTCCAGCACCCTTAAGACAGTCATGCTGGCTGGGGATGCTAGGAATTGAACTGGGGTCACAAGCCTGAGGAATGAGGAATTATGTTGGGGCGTGTAGAATTCCTTCTGACCTTATGCGAGGCATATTGCAATGGTGAAAATACAGCCTACTGATAGAATGGCTTTTAGTATTGCAAAAGGGCCTCTTGGAAGGAATGAAAAGGTGCCCCTTTGTGTTAAAAGCTGGGCTAGTTTAGGGAGGGAAAATATTTAAGATTCTGGGCAGTGTCTTGGAAAACCTACAACATGAAAACCTGGATTTATATTGCACCCTGAAACTGATAAAAGCATGTTAGTGGTTGTCAAGAATGAGTTTATCTAAAAACAACAACTGAGGAACATTATGTGATGAAGATGAAAACATAGCTAAGGATCTCAAAATTGCCATTCCCAACCTGGCAGTATCAAAAAATCACTATGACAGCGTTATAACCTGTAGATCACAAAGAACTAAAGCAAATCTTCAGCAAGCTGGCACACTGGGATAGTCATCTCTACAGGCTATTCCTAAGAGCAGTCAAAAATACATAAAAATTGATTTCTGCTATCCTGTGTTAGACAGAATTCTTGTTGAACTCGACAGATTGTTCACCTCTAACACTAATTTGCTCTTCAGACCTCACAGGGACCTTGGGAAGGAAAGCACAGAGAAGAAGCTGAGCGCAGAGAATCAGACTGCTTCTATTAGCAAAACGGGAGACTGCAATGAGTGACTTCTTTGCAAATACGTAGGCACCATCAAAACAGACATGACTTGCAGCACAACCCCGTGCTTTTTTGTTCAGAACTAAGTCCACCAGTGGGGCTGCAACCTTTGTGACAGTACAACCAACCCCCAAAGTGGGGAAAAGCATGTCTCCCCACACATTGGACTATAACTCCCAGCATCCCTGACAATTGCATATGTTGCCTTGGACTGGTGGGAACTGGAATCCAACAACATGGGGAGAGATGCACAGCTTTCCAGCCCCTGTGTCAGGCTAGACAATCTGGTTAGTTCCTGTTCATAATGGGCTTTGTGTGTTTCCAAAATCAACGTTCTGCTTGCTACTGCAAGGTCGGAGGTGTCTTGCTTCCCTGCACAGCCACCCCCATCACCCTCTGATTCACAATTTCAGGGTTTTAAAGGCCTAATCAGTGGACAGGTGTGAGTTCTTGTTAGCACTCCAAAGAGTGTTTGTCCTTTCCATTCTGTGTGCTCTCTCCAAAAGATGTGGAATAAACGATGAAATGTGTCATTTGTAACATGGATCTTGTCTTCCTCCTCCGCCTTGCAAACACAGAACAGCCAAATTCCCTTTTCTTTCCTCCAATGGCCAGCCAGTAAAATAGCCCTGTGTAACAAGAAGACACAGTGAGAACTAGTCTGGGTTTCTTAGTACAACTAAACATGGTTTGAATTTAGCAGCAGAAATGTGAGAGTGACTGAGCTGAGCTTATGTCTCTGTTGGGGATATTGTGCATATGCAGTGCCAGAGGTCCCACCTTTGATGGTGAGAGATACCCAGGCAAGACTTAACCACTCCGCTGTATTTTTGCTTCCGGTGAAGCATTTGTGTTGCATCAAACGTGCTGGCCATAGCAAACTTTCTGGGTGCTTTCACACCAGGAGATATTTAGAACCTTGTCTGAGGTTCACCTGCCTTCATTCACAAGCACATCTGGCCTCTCCCAAGCAGCACCGAAGATGCTGAAAGCTGTGCCTTTGAAGGTTGCACTCCTGCATGGCCATTAAAGGTGCCGGGGCTCCATTCAATATGCAAAGGAAGAATTGTTTTCACAGTCATAAGGAAAACAAATTTGGCCTATTCTGTGGACTCAGCTATCTTAGGTTTTATTATGTTTGCTGATGCCATCACCAATCTGTATGCAACACCACAGCTTACCCAAAGATAAACTGCAGGCAACCCTGGCTTTACATGTGTCTTCAGCGCCTTGTTCTGCGAGAACGATCAGCTGTGTCAAGCAAGGGGCATCCATTTTAATTACGGAGAGAGGCTTTTCTATCCATTATTTACTATGTGCAGAAAACAATAAAATCTCTATCAAAATGGAGGCAAACCCAAGAAGTATTTTTCACTCATCTTGTTAGCACAAATCACCAGAGAAGTAACACTAGCACCAGAGAGGTCCATGCCATCAAAGCAGGGCAGCCAACAAATCCAGAGCAACTTGGACCCAAAGCGCACAGGGGAGCCGTAGTCCTGGGAGGCTACCTAAAGGGCCAGAAGGCCACTGTGGGGGGCTGATCTCTTCCACCCCACCACTTTCAGGCCCCTTCACTGTGTTTCCTTCCAGGCATTCTGCTCAGTTCTCATTCTTTCTGCATAAAATACACGGAGGTGCCCATTTGCGCCATTCTAGGTACGGGGTAGAGAAATTACCTTTTTCCATTGGAAGTGGAAGCCATTTCTGTGGCAACTCCTTGGGAGCTGCCATTTCTCCTCCCCGTGCCCTGGGGACAGCAGGACAGTGGCCCTTTGTGCATGCACGTGGGTCATCCAAAGAGAGGGCACCAATGTGCATGTGCAAATTGGTAAGCATTCATGCAGATTTAGAAATAACAATAATGGTAAGTTCGAGAAACACAGTCCAGCTTGCCATAGTGAAGAAAACTGAATAAGGGTGCAGTGCAATCAAGCTGCCCCCGAGCTCTGAAACTTGGAGCATCTGAGCACTCCGTGCAGAGCAAGAGGAATGATGAAGGTGGCCTCTGGCTGCCTATTCCGAACTCTGCATTTTTACTAGATGGCTCTTTTGGGGCTGTCTAGATGGGGTGCTCTGCAGGGGAAAGGAGTCTGGAGCTATCTTCTATCCTGGCCACTCCAGCCCCTTCAGCACCCCTCCCCAAGGTAATTTTTCTGACCCTGGAGAGCAGCTAGAGTGTTTTTTCCCCAAGGAGGAGGACCAGTCCTCAGTGCTGATATGGAAAGCTGCCCGTCTTTGACTACAAACCTGGGATCCGAAATCAGCCTGCAGGTGATGCCACAGATGGTTTTCCTTTGTGATCTTCTGCGCCTGCTCAGTCCATGGACTGGCAACTTGAAGACCCTGCTTCTCCCACTGCTGACGATTCTTGATCTTTCAACCAGGCTTGGACTGGGCAGCCATCCAAATAGAAGAGACTCTTCTGCCAGCTTCCCAAAGCAGCAAAATGCCTTGGAAGGCAGGGGACCCATGACAGCCTGCAAAAGTAAGCAGCCACACATACATGAAAGCTTTATGAAAGCAACAACACACATGCGAGTTATAAAATGAATAGCTTTGAATGAATCAAAAAACTATTGCAAATCAGATGAACAATGAAATGAGTGCAGATCTGCAAAATGAAACAAATGAAAAGGTATTTTTTTCATACCTACTTTGCAGATTTGTACTGTTTATACGAGAAATGATAGACACATTTGCTGGACAGCTTGTGGGTATCAGGGTGTCTTAATTTTGAAAAATGTTTGGATCTGGAGGCACTTTGATGGCAAAGGTTGGCTAATCTGAATGCAGTGAACAACTTCTTAGGTCACTGGACTTCATTAAGTAGGGTTTGCATGTCACACCATGCTGTTCCTTCCACAGAAGCTCTCTGATATAATCCAAACATGTGCTATGCTAATTATATGGCAAGTTGCAACTATAAAAAAGTCATGAGTTTCCCTAATCACAATCACCAAAATTACATTACCTAAAATAATGAGTTATAGAACATGGAAAAGGGAACTTTCTAGATGCAGATGGGTTCCAGTTCTCGTGAAGCCTAGCCAGCATGGCCAATGCTCTGGAATGAACTGTAATCTAAGAATGCTTGGGAGGTCATGGGTTCCCCAACCCTAACATAGGGGCAAAACTGTGATTGTATTTATTTTCCAAGTTCTACCTGCAGAATCTTTTCACTGAGTAGAGGAGCTACACACAATTGCAATGCAAGTTGAAGTTACCCATCATTTCATCATGTCATCATTATCTGAGATAAATGCAACTTTCTGCAGCAGAGGTTTTGATGCAGCTAGGCCCAGCGCTTGGGGCTGCTGTCTAGAATCTCACAGCATGGGGTGGGGGGACCCTCCACCACCCATATAACTTCCCAGAAGGTGGCAAGTGATGAGGACATCAGAAGCCAATTCCATGCCATTCCTTTGGTTGTGCTGGTGGTATAATTTGTCTAAAATGCCAGACTGCACACAATCGGGCTGTTCTTCGGTCAAGTTTTGTTGCCCTTGTTCAGGAAGGTAGCAGCAGATGTGGAACATGGATGAGGGAGAAGAAATGCTACGTACATGCCTTGAGTTCAGAGTATTAAACATGACCATCTGAAGTGGGGGTGGCAGGTATCCCTACGAGCACTAAGCCCAGGATGTAAGCTCAGCTACGTGCACCACTGAGCAGAAGTCATCATGCTTCATTGTGATGTGCTGCTGGTAGGGAGGCCAACTTCTGACCCCTACACCTGTCCTGAACAGTAGGAATTAATGGGCAATAATGTTCATCTCTGTGGTACCCGGAGAGCTTCTGCAGATGGATTCTGCAGATTCGACTGCCATGAAAAGCACAAAGCAGGCCAGCCAAGATACTGGTGCATGATTTTTAGCCAGTATTCCTGTAGTAGAGGACACGTCCTGAGTCCACACCTGTTGACTTATCCATGGGCTTCTGAATTGTTGCTTTCCATGAACCAGCATCGCTTGCTTCCCATCATGATCTTAGGCCTTTCCTGGGCCAAAAAATACCTCTAGGGATAACTGTGCAAGGTAAAGGTTGCACGCAGGGTCTCTGAATGCGCCCATCCAAACATGCCGAGGCTGCTTCTGTGCATCCACTGCTGCAGACAGAGTCTTCCCACATGTGTCACTGGGGCTGCTCCCACTGAAATGACCTTGGAGGTACTTCCAGTCCCTCAGTGCTTTTCCTGACCAAACTCAGCTCCTCACAAGGTGGGATTTTGGACCTCTTTCCACATGTCTGAGGGTGATGGGCAAGTGCCGGCTGCATTCTGGTCTCTTCTGTAATTGGTCTGACAGGCCATTTCTACACGTTACTCAGCCCCCAAAATAGAACAAGAGGGAGAGTGCACTCTGGCTGCCACGCTACATCAGTGGAGCATTATTTTACAGCACAGGTCTTGATCCTTTTTCAAGAATTCGGTTGTAGAAAAAGTGGTTGCCATTTTGGTTAAGGCCAAAGGAAAAACAACACCACTTGTGGCAGGGTCCTTTCTTTCTCCTTATTAAAAAAAAATATTTTCTTGTTTGATGACTGCTACATAGTCATGGGCATGGGCATTTACCTCCCCCACATTGCTCCTGAAAGTTAAAAGCAGGGTCTAGAATTATCTAGCGCACTGCTGGGTACTGAACTTAGTGGACAGCCCCATAATAATGATGTGCGCACTGGCCATGCCCCTCTGGTTGCCACACATCTGCGAGAAAAGGCATATGCGCACGCTGCTGTACACAATGGCAAATCTCCCCACCCCAGCCCATTAAGACCAAATGTGTGACCACAAGAGCGATGGCCTGTGAGTGCACCAGCATGTGGGGCATAACCAGCAAGCGTGCTCCCCGCCCATGCATTTGATGTTCATGTGCAGGAAACATCTGCACACATGCTGTTTCACCTGTTAAGAATCACAGATCACATCATCGTCCAATTCCAAAGTGGGCAGCTAACCAGGAGAGGCTGAAATATGCCCAGCAAGTTGTTCATGGTGCGGCATGTGCCCTTCCAGTCTCAGTCCACACTTATATACCACCTTACCCAGGAGAAGTCCCATTGAACTCAATAGGATGTATAAACGGGCAAGCTCCTTTCAATTCAGTGGAGTTTAGTCCCAGGTAAACAGATGCAGACTTGGAGCTTACGTGTATTTTGGCAGTCTGGTGGAGAACACATTTACTCAGAAGTAAGTACCGTTAGGTTCAATGTCTTCTCAAGTGCAAGTAGGACTGCAGACTCACAGCATGACTCTATGCAGGTTTACTTGAAAGTAAGTCCCACAGAGTTCAACATGGCTTACTTCAAGTAAATGCACAGCCTGAATCCTATAAATCTTTTATTAATGTTTGGTATTATACTAATTAAAACTGCCTTCTGTATGTATTATTAATTTTTGTAGCACTTCATGCTAGGGTGACATTTTTAGCTGGCTTAGCAGAATTTAGCACAGTAAATAAGAAGAAACTCATTTCTAGGCAATTAGGCCTGCAGAAAAATCAGTCTGCTAATGGAGGGCATGATGATTACAAATTTTACCTAAGTAAACTGAGTTTTTTTTAATGATAACTCCTCATGCTAAGTAAACAGATTGGTGTAGTAATGTCCTAAGCAATACTTAAATGTAACTGTTTAATAAATTGGTAAATTACTCATTTCATCTTAGAACAAAATGGTAATCCTGCAGTAATAACCCAGTATATATTCTGTAAATATGAAGCATCATCACTTTAGCTCTGAAGAAATCACCCGGGCAATATGTCAGCATTGATCTAAAACTATAGCATTTTATCTCAAGTTTATTACCCATTTTTGAGAATCGCTGAGATTCTCAGAGCATAATGGCAATAAAAGAAGAATTTAAAAAGCGCTTAAATGTGCATAAGTTAATCAGAGGTACCCTCAGGGGGAAAAGGAAATTTGGTAAAACATGAATTATCAGCATCATTTAAACTTACTTTGGACGCTAGAGATAATAAATGGCACCGTAATTTAGAAATAGCTTTTAACATCAGTGACTGTAAGTAGCACTTTGCCGTTCATAAGAATTGCAAAGCAATGGTGCTGCAGCCAATTTTATGAGCCATTTTTTCTTTTATAAAAGCATTCAAACCATTTTCCAAACTGAGGAGACAGGAACAAGAGTTACGTGTTAATATGCAAAATGCATTTGTTTGGGGGGACTTCTCCCACCCCCGTCCTCCAAAAGCCAGCAATAAATCTACCCAAAGATATGGTCTGCAGGCAATTGAATGATCATTTAGGAAGAATAAAACTCTTGGTGAGTTTACATATTTGGGAGGAGGCAAAGCAGGGAGAGAATTAAAGCCCGTGGTCCTGATTTTGCACAGAATCTTGTGGCACTTCTGAGAATGGAAAGGAGCCTGCGCATTTTGAGGCCCTGCAATGTAGCCACAATTATTCCACTCCGAAAGTCCTCATTGCCAACCTGCAGGGCATCCATGCAAGTGGAAACATGTGAGGTAACAGTCAAAGGCCGCAAGCAGCCAAATCCAAATTCTGTTTTGCTTTTCAAAGCAGGCACAATGAAACGATGGGTTATCACAAATGCCACTCTGCGCACGTTTCCAAAGCACGGTGGAGAGAGTGCAGCAAGGCTGCCGTGTGGGAGGGAGGAAGG
Organism: Varanus salvator macromaculatus; assembly: GCA_023646645.1. NCBI lineage: Eukaryota > Metazoa > Chordata > Lepidosauria > Squamata > Varanidae > Varanus > Varanus salvator. The sequence goes on from JAIXND010000798.1 coordinate 2,923,759, forward strand.
CATGGATTGCTTTCAGGGAGAGTGGCCAGCTCTCCTGAGCCACCTCCAGAGCCGAAGCTGTTGCCCTTGGCCCTGATCCTTGCACGGTTGTTCACCTGTGCACTGTAAGCGCATCTTGTCATACATGTGGATCCGGGCATGCACCTGCCAAGCAGATGGCTGGGGCTGTCAGCTTGGATCAGTGCTGCAACCGGTGCTGGGGGAGTGGCCCACACTGACCAACTGCTTTGCAGACACAAGTGCACAGACCTCCACCAGCATGGGCGACTGTGTGTCGGAGCCCTGACTCTTGACCCCACACACAAGCGGCATTTCTTTGCACGCATGAGATGTGACCCAGAGGAACACCTATATGTTAATTGCCGCACTGGATCTCAGTCCAGTGGCACATGCACCCATCTTGCATAACAGGAACATGTGCTAAATGATTAAGGTTAATAGGAAGAAAAAATAACTGTAGAAGGTAACAAGAATGCGACAGGGTCATGGCCATGTTTTTGCTCCCTGACAGGAAATAGGGAAAATGGGGTCCCTATTCAGGTGAATCTATGAGTACAATAATGCCTGAAGGAAACTGAGAAGTGTCAGTGAGGCTGGTCATGTTCTGTGGCATGATCATCTCATGACACTTTATGACACAGGTTGCCATGCAAACAGTATCATGAGCTGATCAGGTGGTCTCCACAGGATAAAAACAGTGACAGGTCTGTATTTGTGATGGAGTTTGCAAGACCCTCTTCCTGTACCTAGTGGACTCTCTTCACCGCCCCAAGCTTTCATGTCCATCCAGCCAGGATATGCTGCAGAAAGGGCCTGGTACAGGCCCCGGAAGTTTGGTTAGTTGCCCTCCAAGAGCTCTTTTGCACCCTTCTCTGATTCCCAACTATGAAGATGCACTTCTAGATTGGGAATATATGCACACCTTAAATCCAGAAGTATGTGTGAGGAACAAATACTGTGGAACAGATTTCTCCAACTTGGTACCCTCCAGATGGACTACAACACCCATCTTCCCAGTCATTGGCCAAGTTGGCTGAGGTGAATAGTGGTTGAAGTCCAAAACTTCTGGAGTTGTGGGAAGACTCTTTTAGGGCAACATGTGTGACACTGAGGGCATTGTTGTATAATGCATTCAAATGTTACCTGGGTTTGGGATTCTCAGGATCTGGGAAAGAGCATACGGGCAGCACAGACTCAGCAATGGTTACAGGTGGTCCTGTGAATGGCCCTCACCTCTTCCTACTCCATCTCCTCCATCACCCTTTAAGTTTGTCCTTTGATGCTCTGCCTCCCACTGAGTTTTTCTCCTTTCAGCACATTATAATTGTAAAAATGAGAGCTGAGAGCAAGTGCTGGTTTGTGAGCAATCAAGCCTTCTTGATTCATTAAAATCCATGCACTAAAAACAGCCATTCCTTCCTATCCTCCTGCTTGTGAATCCTTCAGGAATTCAGCTGCTGGGCGTCTGCCAGCCGCTGTCCCTGCCAGCAAGTTGTCTTCTCCGAGGCACATGCAGTCTAACGAAGCCATGCCGGCCTCTTGCAGCGTGACCCTGATGGACAGGAATACCAGCTGGAGAGCAGGGGGTGTCCGCGGCGTCACTCTGGGTGCTGCCAAGTGCCAAGCAGGCAATTAAATTGTCAGGTGATGCTATGATCACCCCATGCAGATGTCAGCTTGGCAGCCACAGGCCGCAACTAGGACGGTCTCTGCTGACTGGCTCCGGCAACCGCCCCCCACCTGGCCCCCTGCCAGGGTCTTGGATTACACCTTCTTCTTTTTTAATAAAGATTTTTATTTTTAAAAAAATTTAAGGTAAAAAACTAAAAATGTCAATCATCAGATACATCGGGCATACTGGGTCAGCCCCCTACAACATATCTTTTTAACATTCTATAATCAAGTTCAGCTCAATCTATAAAAGTTTGAGAACATCTTTAAATCTAAGCCAAGTCCTGTTTCTCCAGCCAGTCGTAAAAACGGTCCCAAGTTTGATAGAAGTCAGTATCTTCTTTCTCCTTCAGTAATAGAGTCAATCTGTCCATTTCTGCACAGTCCAGAATCTTTTTTAAAATCATTTCCTCAGTGGGTAATTCCTCACTCTTCCAGTATTGAGCAAGCACAATCCTTGCTGCTGTGATTAAATGTAGCATCAAATACATTTCTTGTTTGCTAATATTTTCTGGTATAATGCCTAACAAGAAAATTTCAGGTTTAAAAGCTAAGGATTTTTGTAGCATTTCCTTGAGCCATTTATGTATTTTAATTCAATACTTTTTCACACATTCACAGGTCCACCACATATGGTAAAAAGTACCCACATCATGTTTACACTTCCAACATCCATTTGACATATTTGGAAACATCTTAGCTAATCGATTTGGCGACAAATACCATCTATAAAACATTTTATATAAATTTTCTTTATACAAAGTTGCTAAAGTTACCTTAATGTTTCTTTCCCATAGCTTTTGCCACTTTTCTAATTCAATATTATATCCAAAATTTTGTGCCCATGTTATCATAGTTTCCTTAACCTGTTCCCCTTCCATCTTCCTGTCAAGTTAGAACTCATAAATTCTTTTGATCATTTTCTCATCTGTTTTTAGCATCACTTGATCAAAGGCTGTTGGGTCTTTATAAAACCCCCATATTTTACAATCTTTAGCATATCTTGATTGCATCTGCACCTTATACCACCAAGAGATGTTGAGTCCCTGTTCTTGTATTTCTTGATCTAGTTTCAGGCCTCCATCCTTGTCCAAAATATCATCATATCTTATGATCCTTTCAAAGTTCAATACATTTGGATACACAAAGGCTTCCATTGGTGAAAGCCATCTTGGTAATTTATTATACAATTTTGACTTTAATTTTTCCCACACTGACATTAATGATCTTCTAATAAAGTGACTTAAAAAAGTCCCATGAGACTTAACCTTCTCGTACCACATATAAGCATGCCAACCCATTTGCAAATCATGACCTTCAAGATACAAAATTCTCTTATTTTGCAAAGTTATCCATTCTTTAGCCAAGTTAAAATAGACACTTGATAATACAACATCCAATCAGGAAGACCAAAACCCCTGTTCTTTTTGGTTTCTTGAAGCATTTTTAATTTAATCCTTGATTTCTTTTTTCTCCAAATAAATATCGAAATTTGAAGATTTAAATCCTCAAAAAATTTTTATCAATTTTTACGAGAATCATTTGGAACAAAAACAAAAGTTTTGGTAGTATGTTCATTTTAACAAGTGCTATTCTTCCCATCAAAGACAATTGTAAATTGGCCCATTTTTCCAGGTCACCTTTAATACCCTTCAATAATTTATCATAATTGTCTTCTTTCAAAGTTGTGCATTTAGCTGTAAGATAGATTCCCAAGTATTTAACCTTTTTAACAATCTGCAAATCCACTTGTTCTTGGAGTCTTTTTTTCTGATTTTGTGTAAGATTTTTAACTAAAAGTTTTGTTTTTTCTTTATTTTCATCCCCATAACCTCACCATATTCTTCAATTCGTTGTAAAAGTTTAGGGATTGTTACAAAAGGTTCCTCTGTTATGAAGACCAAATCATCTGCAAATGCTTGCAATTTATAATTTTCGTCTCTAAGTTTAGTACCCTTAATGTTCTCGTCATCCCTAACAATTCTATTCAAAACCTCTAAAGTCAGAATGAACAATAGGGGTGACAACGGGCATCCTTGCCTTGTACCCTTTTGTATCTCTATAGCCCTTGTAAGTTCTCCATTAATTAAAATCCTGGCTGATTGTCTTTGATAGATACTTGATATCGCATTCATGAATTTTCCCCCAAACTCCATTTGAGCCATCTGTTGCTTCATGAATTGCCAATTAACATTATCAAAGGCTTTCTGGGCATCCAAAAACAGCAGAGCCATTGATTTTTCCGTGTGTGTCTCATAGTATTCTAGGATATCCAAGATAGTCCTCAGATTGTTCTTCATTTGTCTTTTAGGCAGGAAACCATTTTGGTCTGGGTGAATAAAGTCGATTAAAAACTTCTTCAACTTTTCTGCCAGTACAGTTTGAGGTTGTAAGCCGCCCCGAGGCTTGTGGCAAGGGGCGGCATATAAATTTGTTAATAAATAAATAATAGAGGCAAAAATTTTATAATCCACATTTAGTAATGATATAGGTCTATAATTTTGAATCTGTGTTAAGTCTGTATCTTCTTTCGGTATTAATGTGATATTTGCCTCTGTCCAAGTATCTGGTATTTTAGCATTTAACAGTGCTTCATTACATATATCTTTAAAAAATATAGCAAAAACTCCCTCAAAAGATTTATAAAATTCAGCAGGTAGCCCATCCGGACCAGGTGTTTTATCGTTCTTTTGTCACATAATTGCTTCTGTTATTTCCATAGTTGTTACTTCTTGATTCAATAATTTGGATTACAGCTTCTATCATCCTTGGCCAGTGTGAGTTGTAGTTCAGCACACCTGCAGAGCACCAGCTCAGAAAAGGGCTGAGTGCCACTAGGCTTTGAGACAAGACCCTTGCAGAGTTGGGTGCCTTGGTCTCTCTGGGTCATCCTTTGAAGGTTGTGTTGCCTTTTTTGGCTGCACACCGGATCCCTTGCATTTTCTTCTTATTGTAACCCACTTGTCCATCTGAGGATCCCTGCTTGGGAAAGGCTGGAGTAACTAAGAAGGTTTTTAACCACTTTGAGCCAGTTACTCTCCCACTTTTGACCTAATCTACCTCACAGGGTTCTTCCAAGGATGAGAAAAGGAGGGATATGGTGGAAGAATATTTTGACTGATCACTAGAATATGTGAAAGTGTTCAGACTCCTCTGTGGTGCAAGAAGCAGTACATTTTTTCCAAGCAAGTGGGAAAAGGATTTATTAATCTTGAGAAGTTTTGTCATTGCAGATCAAAGGGCAGAGAGATCTGACCAGAAAAAACATCACTTTGGGCCAGTCACTGACTTTCAGCCACACCTGCCTCACAGGGTTGTTGTTAGGATAAAATGCAGAGGAGGAGGAGGAGGAGGATCTAGTATGCTGGTCTGGCCTGCTTAGAGAAGATGGAATATAAATAAGGAAATAAATAAGCACCTTGAGAAAGAGTATAAACAGAGTAAAAAGCACTACTCTTACTTCAAAGGTATATTATTAGGTTTAGTAATGACAATAACAACCATAATGTGATAACTTCTACCCCAAAATGACATTTGAGGCAGTTTGCAAACAATTTAAAATACTTGGGGAAAAAAAGAAAGAAACACATTAAAAGAACAGTAAGAGAATACAACAGCACCCAAACCAACAGTCCCCTTTCCAAGCCAAAGTATTCATGCGGGGAGCATCCAAACCCTTCACTGTGTGCTGCAATTGCAGATGTAAGCAAAACACTGGTCCAGTTCAGAAGCTGGCCTCATAAGTCAAAGTATGGACAAGCCTTGTCCCCACTGTTGGGTCCTTCCTCAACATGCCATAACCCAGGAAGTATTCAATTAACCATTGTTTCCCATTATGTCCAAAACCAGGAAGCCATGATCACCAAGATCAAAACAAGCCAGGATCTTAAACCAGCTTCACATTGTGGCTTAAGAATGTGGCTTGTTCCAAACCAGATAATCATCTTCCCAGTTTTGGACATAACTGCAGGCCTTTATATAATAGGAGGTAGAGTGGGGACGTGACCTGCAGAAATACTTTGCTACAGAAAAAGAGTGATCCCTCACCCCACAGCAGCCATACACCTTCATATCTATTCCATTCCTGCTACAATTGCCATATGGATTGTGGCTAGCAGGGACACCTCTTGGCTGCTGTCCCTCATGTCTTAGTGACAACAGTCCCCCATGGCCTGTGTCTATAGCACCTTGCAATGTTTGGTGCATTACTTTCTTCTTTAGGAGGGCTGCATCAGTCTTGACTCTACTGCAAATAAGCAATCCCCAGCACAAGCTTTGTTGAATGTTTAAACATCTGGGGAGAGGACTCAGCTCAGTGGTGGAGGCCCTGCTTTGAATTTCAAAAGCCCAAGGTTTAATCCCAGGCATCTCCAGGCAGAGCTGGGAAAGGCAGAGCCTTGGACAGCAGCTGCCAGTCTGTATAGGCAAAGGACCAAGGGTGTAAGGCTGCTTTTTATGCCCTCAGCCATGGAGAGTTCACCAAGTTTGCCAGCTAGCAAAGTTCTCAGCTACACTTGATGAACTTCCACCTACCAAAATGGGAACAGGTCAATCCTTCCCCACCCTCCTCACCAACATCATCCGTATTTCAGTACAAGAGAATTATATTCACAGATTTTGCTTCCCCATCCTGCCTTCCCTGAAAAGCTAGTAGCTGATTTGGTTTTACTCTTATGTTCCAGCTGTTCAAAGCATTTCTGTAGCTGCTGTCTCCAAACAAAGCCATTATTTTTCCTGTATGTGTTCTGGCCAAATCTGCATCAATCCCAATGAAAGTGGAGATGTTTTTCTTTGATCAGGCAGTCTTTGAACAAATCAATGTATTTTCTCTACTGGCAAATGATCTGCCCTGCCTAAATAAGTTACCAGTCTAGCCTAGAAAATAGAAACAATGCCAAAAGCCCTCCTAAAATGATTCCCACAGAGCAAATGCATGTTGTCTAGAATGACTTTTTGAATCTGTCAGCATGTTGAATTAAGTCTTTCATCAGGACTGAACGTTTGACTGGCCACGGGCCTCAAGGTCTCAGTGGAAGGCAGCCTACCAAAAACTTGCCATGACTATGAGAAGATCATTTTCTGACTTTCTGATACCCACATGTGAGAGCTTCTGCAGCCAAAAAGACACCATCCACATGCAATGCAGAGATAGCAACAAACTCAGTAAAGGGCCCAAGTTTGCAGAAGATCAAAAACCAAAAGAAAAAAACCTGGTGGAAAATTTCCAAAGGGGGCAACACCCCCTCCACCAGACAGCCCAGGGAGGACTGAGCATGCTCAGCACTCCCAGAATGCCAACAGTCCGACTCTTTGTGAAAGGGAACAGAAAAGCAAGTGGGAGGGGAAACGGAATGGAGTCTGGTGGAGGATGTCATGAAAGTGGCTGGCTGATCCAGAGCTCTCAACAGGGCCACTTTTACTGCATGTATGTATTTCCTTTAATGGGACCTATTGAGTTACACTGAGTCACACTGACATAGGTCAAGAGCAAGCAGTCTGCAGATCATGGCCTTGTGATGTAGTTATTCTATGGATGGAGCAGAGATTCTCATAAAAACATAAGAAAGACCCTGTTGGGTAAGTCATCTAGTCCAGCATCATGTTCATACTAGCCCACTAGCAGGACACAGCACCCTCCTTGCCCATGTTCCCCAGCAACTGGAGCACACAGTCCTGCTCCCTCTGATACTGGAGGTATGCACCGCCAGGACTAGTAGTGTGAGAAATGAAAAATTACTGTTACTAAGTGGTAAGATGAAAACTGAAGAAAGGGTGGAATACAGGGCTAGGGTAGGAAATCATTGAAACCTCTTAAGGCCAAAGGGCCTGAGGATAGAACCATGTAGATAGTTGTAATAAAAGTAATAGTGCTTCTTACATCAAAGTCCTGAAAAATACCAGAGGGGGTACAATTGGGGGGCAGTGGTAAAACTGTCACCTTTTGTAAACTCTTAGTAACCCAGCCAGTGGGAGAAAAGAGGCAGGGTCTGCGAGCCGGGAAAAGGGAATAAAAAGCAATGTCTTGTGTGAAAACGGCGCACTGCCTATGTGGTGGGTGCCCGCTCTTGCAAGAACGTATTAAACTATTACTGCTTGGTACTTTGTCTCCCGTATCATCACTGCTTGGATTTCATTCCTTACAGCAGCCATTCTTCTCCATGAATTTATCCAGCCCCCTTTTAAAGCCCTCTACATTTGTGGACATCACTACATCTAGTGGAAATAAATTCCATAATCTCAATATAGGAGGTGTGAAGGGGTGTTTCCTTTGATCTGCCCAGAATTTCCCATCAATCAGATTTAGGCCATGAGTCCAAGGTCCAGTATTACGAAATAGGGGAACAATATCTCCTCATCCACTTTCTTCTCACCATACATAACTGAACACCCCTCTCTCATTTCTCCCCTCATCACAGCCAGTGTGGTGCAATGGTTAGAATGCTGGACTGGGGACTTGGGAGATGCCAGCTCTAGTCCCCAGCTGGCCATGAAGCCCATCGGGTGACTTTGGGCCAGTCACAGACTCAGCCCAATGAACTTCACAGGAATGTTGTGAGGATAGATCTATGCATGCCGCCTTGGGTGCCTCACAAGAATTAAAAGGTGGAACATAAATGTATGGTAATATTAACAGTAATAGCCATAGTCATAGTAATAAGCCTTTCCTCTGAGCTAAAGAATGCCAGGTGTCGTAAAGAAGTTGTTCTACCCCGTTGGTTATTGGAACCAGTTTCAACTCAAATTCAGTTTTGAAGAAGTTCCCAGGGGAAAGCATATTCAAATGGTGAGCAGGGCTAAATGTGGTGAAACCAAAAATGGTTAAAAATACATTTTAGCTCTTATTTCCAGTAATTAATCCTCAGGAGATACATCTCAAACTTTTGAAATGGGGTAAGAGGGACTACATCAAAGCCAAAGGGACACCAAATAATTGGTGCTTGGGGGAAAGGGGAGGGCAGTGAGCTGGCCCCCAAGCTGGAAGTTCACCACCACCTGTGCCACCTCTGCACCTCAGAGCTGGCAGCAGCGATCCAGCAACATTGCAGCTGGTGGAGAACGCGGTAGTGCTGCAAAGCAAAGCTCCTTATTTCCCAGTCTGCTCTCATGCCAGTCTTTGCACCATCCTCTCTGATAAAATTTGAGCTCAGAGCCCCGTAGGACAATATCACCAGAACAACATTATATGGCCTCTTTAAAAATAGAACGGTCCCTCAGCCCCCACCTCAATCCAAATAAAAGGCGTGAGGGCTCTTTAATTATTAACTGTTTGCTTTGCTTGCCCATACAAAACGCTTAGAGGCAGAAAACACCCCATAAACACAGGAGAGAAACCAAATGAAAGCAATCTTGTGGGATGTGCACTGCTCCTGTCCACCTTCTTGGGGCCTGTTCTCACCCAGCATAGTAATGGGAAGCATCAGCAAAGACAACCACAACAGGAAATGGCCCACTGATTTAGCTATGGCCTCCGTGAGATGCATTATCCATGTCATCAAACCTGCAATTCCTCCCAAGCTGTCTAACATCCTTCGCTCACTGTTGCAAGATGTGGAACGACTTTCAATCCAAGGGCCAGATCCAATTTTGGTGATGCTCTAGAGCGGTGTGTTCTAGTGGTAGGAGGGGCCAAAGGCAGAAGGGGTGTGGCCAAATATATTTTAAATGCTCACATCAAAAGCTCTTCCTGCCAATTTAGGAGAGGCATTTCAACTCTTTAGAGGGGAGCAGGGAGCCTGCATATAAGTCAAGAAACCCCTAAACAGAGGCAGTTGGGGAGAATGGGGTGGAGGCAGGGGAAGGGCATGGCCATCTGGGGAACCCCACAGGGCTGGGCTGAGACCACCAGACAGCCAGATTTGGCTAACTGGCCTGAGGTTGAATGCCCCTTCTTTAGTCTTACATCGCTAGAGGATATGTCAGTGACATCACTAACACCACTTTTGTCCCTAGGGGCAATGAAGCAGGCCGTATAGGAAATTCTGCAAGCGTCACTAATCACACTTTGATTTTCTCAGTCTACCTTCAGCAATGGATGTAGCTAACTAAGCTTCCTGCTGCTGCCTCTGCACCTTTGCAGTCCCTGCTTCTGCTTTCTCAGTTTTCTGCTTTACCTTTATGTGACCAGTGAAAGGAAGTTTGGGAGTGTGGTTCTGCATGTAGGACAGAAGCTTTTGCCCTGGAAAACAGTTTCATCCATACTCAACCCCTGTTATTGGTTGCGGCCATGGAAAGAACAGCCAGACCTGTTTCTGTAAACTTGCCCTGCTGCTTGAGACCCCCAGAGTCCAAGCATGGCAGGAGAAATAGGGGGCAATGGTACATCTTATTGGAGGTCAGAGAGCCAGGAGGCAACCTAGGTTGTAAGCCCCTTACCATGGGGAAATAAAGACTGGGTTCAGACAATTGGAGGGCTGAGAACAGGTTGTTGTTGAGTTATATTGCCTGAACCCAGCCACACTAACAAACCAGAGCTAATTAACCATGAATAATACACAGTTCACAGTCTTAGAACAAACTAGGGCTTCTCTTCATGAATTAGTTGTGGCCAACAAACCATCACTTGCTAGCATGGCTGGCTTCAGATATCATAACCCACATTTCAGTAACAGCCCATGGTTCAATGCTAATGCACACTCAACCCTTGCGTGTAGGTTATCATGCTGTCTAGGGGTAAAAGAAGGTACACTGCCTTGTGCTTCTTGGAGTAAAGACAAAATATTAATCTAATAAATAAATAATTGCATCTCATGACTTGTGAATATTTCTGCAAACTTAGAATTGTGTATCCATATACACACTGTCCTGATCTTGTGAAGTTTATTAGAGCCCATCAAAGCAGCACAGGCAACATTTCAGAGCAGCTACCTCAACTTTCCCCAACTCATGGGACCTATCCAGGTTAGGAACCAGGAGAAGGCAAGTCCAGCTTCCATTTCGGAAGGCCATGTGCCCCCACGGCTTCTCCTTTCAGCCCAGTCTTTTGTCCTTGCCACGCAGACATGCCAGGCAAGCCTCCCTCCCTGCTATACTGTAAACCAGAAGGCTTTGGACCTGAACTACTAAAAAAAAGTACCCTTTTCTAAAGCTGTGCTCTCTTAGCTCAGCATAGCTGCTGTGAGAACAGAAGGCCTGTAGCTCAGCGGGGGAGCATCCGCTTTTTCGTGTTCAGTCTCTGGCATCCCCAGCAAGGCCTGCAAAAGGCTCCTGTCTGACGTCAGGCAGTGCTGACTTCTCTGCAGCAGGTTTTTTTATACACTCGTGAGCCTTCCTTGCAGAAGTTTGCAGAGCCATTCCATGGCATCAGCATCCCACAGGGCTTCTCCTGAGTTTTCCAGCCACTTTGCCACTTCATTTACAGCAAGTAAGGTCCACTATTTTCCTGGATGCCACCATTATTTGCTACAGAGGCCTAGTATTTTTACAATTCCACCGTATGCCACAGCTCCACCTTGTGTTGTGCAATGGAACATACAGAAGGCAGAGAGGAGGAGGAGGAGGACACTCCCACCGCCTCAGTAAAGTGCCAGGTTATATGCCTCAAGTGGGGAAGCCCTCAGCTCCCCCTTTTCTTATCACCAGTCTCCAAATATTTATCTCCCGGATATGATTTTGCCTTCATTTAGGTTTTGCCTACAGGTTGTGTCATCTACCCTAGAGGAGCCATCATGACTTCAAGGGCACACGGGAAAGCAATCCAGGACCCTCCACATGTTTTGAACTACAATCCCCATAAGCTCCAGTCAGCATGGCTAATAGCCAGCGCTTCTGGGAGCTGTAGTCCAAAACATTTGGCAGGGACGAGGTCCTTTGTCCCCTGGCTTAATATCGGCAATCTGCAGGTCGATGGCCCACTCAGAAGATGCCAGTGAGCTGCATAAGAGTCACTCTAGAAAATCTTCAAAAGGCTTTCTGAGTTACTGCCCTACCAGACAAAAACAAAAATAACATAAAACCAAACAACATATAGACTTGGGGGGGGGGGGCAAGCAAGAGAAGCTAATGCTAAAGGAAATGTTTTGAACGAAGAATGTAATATACACGGTATTTTCAGACGCAGCCCTAGTGCAATAACTTAAACAGCACAGATTACTACTTGGGGAAATAAAAGGAGCATAACTTTTAAACTTGAAAAAGCTCTCTTTGCTTGTTGTAATCAATCGCAATAATCTGTGACAGTGATTTAGATGAAGATCAACTTTACCTTTCTTTGCTGATGACACAGAACTAGAAGCAATAAAAACTTAAGTGCATTTTGAATGCACACAACTAATGGATTGGATGTGGCACATGCCAGGCTGCAATGGCTGCAAAATGAATGGGATCAATCAAAAGGAATTTGACGCTCAGGAGGACCTGAGGATTCTACCTCAAGTTACCTAACAACGGAGAGGCAGCTGGGTAGAGATGGGCACCCTGCACTGCTTGCTGTTGGTGCCATGCAAGAGACCACTCGGCCCCCTTGACCCTCCGTTGGGAGCTGTGACCATGGCCAGTGTGAGCAACACACATGCCTCCTCCTCTGCTTTTTAGTATCTATAATGTCACCCTGCCTAGATTTCAGGGCACCTCGGGGGAAATGACATTCCTTTGCATGCAGAAGGGCATTCAGAATGAAGGAACATAATAGCTGAAGGTGCATGTTAATAATACGGGCCTTGGGTAAGCAGGGATGTAAATTAGATCAGGACAGAACCAGCACTGGCACCTGGCTGGAACCTTGAGCAGAAGAGTTGAAAGCTCTTGCAGAGGCACGAGGAGGACTGGCCGTTGTTTTTCATTTCTGCAGCGCACTGGATGTAGCATTACTCCGGGTCACAGCAGGGAAGGGTGGCTGCACCCACCCCTTGCTAGAGGGGCCATGTGTCCTCTTTTCCTGAGGACAGTTCTCTATTTGAAGAGCTGCCAGAGGACTGTTTTGAGCTGTCCTCTGTTGGAAGGCAGTCCTGCTCCAGGAAGAGCTTGGCCTTGAAGTTGCCATCAACGATGAGCACCTGGGCAGGCACCTGGTCACCTTCCACCACACTAACCTGAGATGTACTGAACTTCTACTTAGTTACAGTTGTTGTTGTTCATCGTGAAGTCATGTTCGACCCATCGCAACCCCATGGATAGCATTCCTCCACGCCTTCCTGTCCTCCACCTTCCCCTGCTGTCCACTCAAGCTCACACCAACTGCCTCAGTGACTCCATCCAGCCACCTCATCCTCTGCCACCCCCTTCTTCTTTTGCCCTCTTCCCAGCATTAGGCTTTTCTCCAGGGAGTCCTTCCTTCTCATTAAGTGGCCAAAGTATTTGAGTTTCATCTTCAGTAGCTGGCCTTCTAAAAGTACTTGTTTACAAATACACATCTGTATATATAAACTAGCATATACCATTGTGCAAATCAGTATTATTATTACATTGCATTTCTATCCTTCCTTCTTTCCTCCAGTGAGGAACCCAAGATGGCTTACACAGTCCTCCTCCACCCCATTTTCTCTTCATCACAACAACCCTGTGAGGTAGGTTGGGCTGAGAATCATTGACTGGCCCAAAGTGAACTTCAGGGCCAAATGGGAACTAGAATACAGACCTTCCAAGTCCCACTCCAACACAGTAATTAGTGTGCCACAAATAAATATTACCCATATTTATTTATTTGCAATATTTCTAGGCTATGTATTTTAAATCCCTATGTGATTTACTTATAAATATTAACATCATATTTGAGAATCAATATTCAAATCAGATTTAAATACATTTTTAAAACAATTCTTTACATTGGAATGTCCACTGCTTCTGTGCAAGGTTTTGCTATACAAAAGTTATTCCCATGTCAGAGTCATGCAGCATGACACAACCCTCCTTCACTACAATAGGAATTTAGTAGTAACAACACAGCATTACAAACCTGAATGTGTATTAAACTGGTTTTGTCATTCCTCAGTCTAAAAGGTGGCTAGGAATGGAGGTTAAGAACTTATTCAGAGATATCCCTTTTGAAGAACTCCAATTCCCAGGGTGCATCAAGGAGAGACAGAAAAAGTAATGGTTAAAATGAGTTTATTTGTTTAGTACAGACATACAGTTGTTTGTAGGGTGATTAGCAATTCAATACAGAAAGATTGTAACTGAGAGGAAAAATACTCCAAATTTGTTTCTAGCCCTCATGAATGTGAAGTTTTTGTTTTGTTTTGTTTTGTTTTGTTTTGTTTTGTTTTGTTTTTAAGATGAACTCAGCATCTGCTAAGGGCTGTCTTGAGGCTACACAGAGAATATGCTAGATAAGCAACATATTTAGATAACATAATGGCAGTTTATCTATTGCACAATCATGGCCTGTATTTATAAATGATAGCTCCCCAGAGTTGTTGGTTGTGAAAATAGGCAATATGTCTGTTTACATACAAGGTGTACACTCGGTACAATTTATACTGGTCATAAATATATTAAATGATGACAAACTGAGCAACACTCTTTGGTAGACTGAGGTCCCTCAATATTGTAGGGCTTTCCCATTTAAGTATATTGGGCTTTCAGCTCAAAGTGAAGAAGTGTAAGAAGAGCTAATAACCAATTGATTTTCAGATCCATTTAGAAAAACAATTTCCTATAGAGATTTTATTGGCACGCATTTCCTAGGCACACATAATGCCAGGACGTAAAATATAAGCTGAGAGATGCAGATCAAACAGAGCAGATTCCCATGTTTGGAGGGTAATTTGTGAACTGGCCTTGATAGTGTCATTTCCGGTGCCGTGCACAGACAGAGCCAGAGCAATGGACCCCCCAAAAAGTGCTGTTCAGACTCATACTTCAGATTTGAATCCAGGCTACACCAGATAAAACATTCCTTTCAAAAAGGATTCCTACCAGTGCTTACTTGGTAAGCTTCTATTTCACATATGTGGATTCACCCAGCTTGGAATAGCCCTTCGTGTGATCCACTGGACCCTTCCAGTGAACCCATCTAGCTGTCAAGGTGTTTGGTCGTGACTACAGCTGTGCCTGCTGTACCTTGAGACAAGGCCCCTGCCATGGCGCATCTCTGCACCCACCAAGTGATGCATTTGTCCACTCTACTGCACTGGGCAGGGGCCAAAATGGTCCTGAGGAAGGGACCGGCCTGTAACTCTGCCCCTCACCCTGTTCATCACCCTGGCTACAAACTGTCTGGATGGGGAAGCTACTGTGCATGCAGGTTAGAGAGGTCTGCCCCCATAGCTGATGATGTTACAGCATGCGTCAGTCACAGACACACTTACCGTATTTTTCGCTCTATAAGACGCACCTGACCATAAGACGCACCTAGTTTTTAGAGGAGGAAAACAAGAAAAAAAATATTCTGAATCAAATGGTTTACTGAACTATTTAATAAACTATGGGATGTGTTGGGATCTCTTAATCCCAGTTGCTTTTCTCTCATGTGCCTCTAGCATACTGTGTGCATGACCCCCCCATCCCCCACAGACTGTGCATGTAACTGTTAGGGGATGAAAACCTCTTGTATAGAATCCATCTCTGCAGTCCCTTCAATGCCACATGTATTTCCTGTAGGTCTGAATAAACTGTAAATATTCTTTTGAATATTTTTAAGAAAACTAAGATCATGGCATCCGGTCCTCTCACTTCCTGGCAAATAGATGGGGAAGAAATGGAGGTAGTGACAGATTTTATTGTCCTGGGCTCCAAGATCACCGCAGATGGGGACTGCAGCCAAGAAATTAAAAGATGCTTGCTCCTGGGGAGGAAAGCTATGGCAAATCTAGACAGCATACTAAAAAGCAGAGATATCACCCTGCCAACAAAAGTGTGTATAGTCAAGGCTATGGTTTTCCCAGTTGCAATGTATGGCTGTGAAAGCTGGACCATAAGGAAGGCTGAGCGCAAAAGGATTGAGGCCTTTGAGTTGTGTGCTGGAGAAGACTCCTGCGAGTCCCTTGGACCGCAAGGCGATCAAACCGGTCAGTCCTAGAGGAGATCAACCCTGACTGCTCTTTAGAAGGCCAGATAGTTAAGATGAAACTCAAATACTTTGGCCACCTAATGAGAAGGAAGGACTCCCTGGAGAAGAGCCTAATGCTGGGAAGAATAGATGGCAAAAGAAGAAGGGGATGGCAGAGGATGAGGTGGCTGGATGGAGTCACAGAGGCGGTTGGTGTGAGCTTGAGTGGACTCCGGGGGATGGTGGAGGACAGGAGGGCCTGGAGGAATGTTGTCCATGGGGTCGCGATGGGTTGGACACGACTTTGCGACCAACAACAAAATTCTTTTGATTGCACACCCCCAGCATACCTGCTCTCTCTGGTTTTTCTTGCCTCTATCTTAGACAGAGAAGGTGAGCAATGAGGAGAGACCTAAATTCAATCCTCCAACTTTTCTCTCTCTTTTTTTTTCATATTTAAAAGTGATGCTTAAGAAACTCAGGCTGCATCTACGCATCCTTTTGAGTTGAGAGAAATGTTCACTCAGTGGTCTCTTGTGTGTCATTTCTTCCTCTGGACCAAGGGCATGAAAATCTAACATTTGCACAGTTGCAGAGATCACTATAATAATTGTGTTTCTTGTATCCTCAATTGGAAAGGGAACTTTATATCCACATTGTTTTTGTTAAGCATTTAGAAGTCCCAGTTAATTATCCATGAGGTATTAAAAGGCCCAACCCTTGAAAGACAAAGCTGAATTGTGGGGAACTTCCCTTCCATTCCCAAAAGGTATTTCAAGCTCACTACACTTCTGCTGTTGAATCTTTTTTTTTTTTTTTCAGAACAAAGGAGTGATGGGTGTTTTCATGGGGATTAAC
The DNA here is from genome assembly GCA_023646645.1 of Varanus salvator macromaculatus. NCBI lineage: Eukaryota > Metazoa > Chordata > Lepidosauria > Squamata > Varanidae > Varanus > Varanus salvator. The sequence goes on from JAIXND010000798.1 coordinate 2,940,212, forward strand.
CCTTTTTTTTTTCAGAGAGGAGGAAAATGTCCCACTTTCCACTTTTTCACACCATGCATAATTTTGAACATCTTTGCCATGCTTCCCATTACTCATCATTTTCCTAAGAGAAGCAATCCTGGTTGTTGTAACAAAGTCTGATAGGGGAGCTGCTCCAATCCCTTGATTGTTTTAGTTGCCCTTCTTTGCACTTTTTCCAACAATGTCATTTTTCAGGTGTGGTGGCCAGCACTGTACACAATACTTTAAGTATGGTCATATTAAAGATTTGTGTAAGAGGAATATGATCTTGGAAATTTGATTTTCAATTCCTTTCCTAATTATGGCATTTCCTCCTAACATTTGACATTTTCATCAAGCTGTCCCCCACATTCTCAAGACCCTTTCTTGGTCTGTCAGCACTAGTTCAGATTCCATCAGCTTATACTTGAAGATGAGATTCTTTCCCCCAGCATGCTAACTTTACACTTGCTTACACTGAAAGCATTTGCCGTTCTGATGCCCCTTTTTCCCAGCTCAGAGAGATCCTACTGGAATTCCTCACAATCCCTTTTAAATGTTTTATTTTAGTATCATCAGCAAACTTGGCTACTTTATTGCTCACTTCTAATTCCAGATCATTTATGAACAGGTTGAAAAGCACTGATCCTAATGCAGAATCTTGTGAGAATACCATGCATTCTCAATGTTGGCTTTCAATTCTGTAATCAGTTACTGATCCATAGGACAACATGTGTGTGCACACACAGCCCTTATTCCATCACTGCCAGGTTTTCTCAAGAGTCTGTTGATGGATTTTATCAAAAGGCTTTTGGAAGAAACAATGTCTATTTGACTGCTCAGTCCATGTGTCCAGCTCTTTACATTGTCAATTGCTTCTCTCACATCTCAAAGAGAACGCTGCTTCAATGTATACTGTTTCTTAACCTGTTAAACTTTAATAAAAGGATTGTGCTTCTAAAGCAAAGCGTCATCTGTGCCTGCCCCCTGTGGCGTGGGGGGAGGTGGGGGATCGGCGCGGGATGGCAGTGCAGGATGACAGTGCGAGGCGGAGGCTTTAGAAGGATTGTGCTTCTAAAGCGTTGTCTGTGCCTGCCGCGGCAGTGGCGTGGTGGTGGGGGGTTGGCGGATCGGCGCGGGATGGCAGTGCTCGAGCGGCGGTGGCGCAGAGCGACAGTGCGCAGCGGCGGCATGGGGCGGCACAGTGGTGCGCGGCAGCAGCGTGGGGCGGCCGCGCGCGGTGGTGCGCGGCGCCAGTGGCACGGGACAGCGCGGTGCGTGGCGGCGCAGAGCAATGGTGCGGGGCGGTGGGGCGACGGCGGCACGGAGCTTCCCGATGGGGGTGATCAGTTCGCGGAGTTCGAGGTGGAGCAGGGCACGCCGAGCACATGCCGGCCTGGTGGTGCCGGCGGGCGGGCGGGCAGCGTCCCAGGTGTCAGGCACATTCGCTCTATAAGACGCACAGACATTTCCCCTTAGTTTTGAGGGGGGGAAAGTGCATCTTATAGAGCGAAAAATAGGGTAAGTTCACTTGAATCCATGAATGCGCTTGGAAAACGAAACAGCCCTGAAGCACACACCGTGGGGTCCCTTCAGTAGTGCATGCCAAGTGTCAGGTGTCCGGGTTTCCACATTCCAGCACAACAGCACAAACAGACAGCCATGCACACTGCTTCTTTTATGAGGACTGGCAAGGTGCTAAGATTCGGTTTTCCCTTGACCCATTCCAGAAAATCTTACCTTTAATTTGTGCTGAAAAGGAAAAGGAGCAGGGAAATCCCTCTGCGCACTCTCAGAGCTATCGTCACATTTAATTGCATCCCTTACGAGTCCACTTCAAAGGGGACAGTGCTCTTGGAAACGCCATGCATCCAGAGAAGGAAGAGTGGTGGAGCATGTTCTGCTTGACCTCTTGCTCTCATGGAGCAACATTTGCCATCCCTTGGACTACATTCTGCCCTGGGAGATGATGACTGTGGCTGGTTTGTATGGTAAAATTTATCAGTAAATGCAATCAAGTCCCAAACTTTCACCTTGAATATGTTACAGGGTATCAAATGCAAATTTGTGGAAGGAAGGACTGGGGGGAGTGGTGCTGTGCTGTGCTGTGCTTTTTTGGGGGTTGGCCCTGTAGGCCAGGACCTCAGATCCTTTTGGCACCTGGCACAGTGCCCAAAATAACAGGCACTGTCAACAAGTGAGAAGAGAGGGAAGCAAGCACATGACTCCCCAAAGCAGGATGGAGGATATCCGTATAGGAGATTAGATGAGGCTGGGGACTTAGGGGCAGAGATTAGAGTCACCCCCCTTGAAGTCGAGGGGCTCCTCAGGGCATTGGACATTACAAAGGCGCCAGGCCCTGACGGGTTACACCCGAGAGTACTTAGAGAGTTGGCAGGGGTTCTCTCACGCCCGCTGGCCTCCATTTTTGAGGCCTCGTGGAGAACGGGTGAAGTTCCAGAGGACTGGAGGGTGGCATCGGTGGTCCCAATTTTCAAAAAGGGTAGTAGGAAGGACATGGGGAATTATAGACCGGTTAGCCTTACGTCCATTGTAGGAAAAACAATGGAAAGGCTCATAATAGAGAGAGATCTAGTGATGCTAGATAGGGAAGGGAGGCTGACAGCCACACAACACGGTTTCTGCAAAAACAGGTCCTGCCAGACAAACCTTGTGGAATTCTATGACAAGGTTTCAAGATGGCTAGATGGAGGGGATGCAGTGGATGTGGTATACCTGGATTTCTGCAAGACCTTTGACAAAGTGCCCCATGGTATCCTAGTGGAGAAACTGAGGAGTTTTGGGATAGACCAAAGCACTGTCCTGTGGATTAGGGCATGGTTGACTGACCGAAAGCAGAAGGTAACCATTAGCGGGGAATCGTCGGGATGGCAGCCAGTGACAAGCGGGGTCCCCCAGGGCTCTGTCCTGGGGCCGATCCTGTTTAATCTTTTCATTAACGACATGGAAGAAGGGGTGAACAGTCTGCTGATCAAATTCGCAGACGACACTAAAACTGGAGCAGTGGCCACAACTGAGGAGCAGATACACCAGATCCAAAAGGATCTGGACAGACTATGGAAGTGGGCAGGAGACAACAGGATGGCGTTCAATGTGGATAAGTGCAAGGTCTTGCTCTTGGGGCATAGGAATAGCTGTCATAAGTACAGGTTAGGTGACAAGTGGCTGGAGAGCAGCACTTGTGAAAGGGACCTCAGGGTACTGGTTGACCGCAGGCTAAACATGAGTCAGCAGTGTGATGCGGTGGTCAAGAGGGTGAATGCCACCCTTGGCTGCATAGCCAGAAGTGTGGCTTCTAGATCAAGAGAGGTATTACTACCACTCTACACGACTCTGGTGCGCCCGCAACTGGAGTATTGTGTTCAGTTTTGGGCCCCTCATTACAGAAAGGATATAGCCAGGTTGGAGTTAGTGCAGCGTAGGGCCACAAGGATGGTGGCTGGTTTGCAGGGGATGCCGTATGAGGCAAGACTGAGGGAACTGGGTCTCTTCAGCTTGGAGAAGAGGAGACTCAGAGGGGATATGTTGGCGACATACAGGTATGTGAGGGGCTGTCACATGGAGATGGGGAGAGGCCTGTTCTCCCCTGCAGAGGAAGGCAGGACGCGCTCCAATGGAGCAAAGCTCAGGGAGCCAAGGTTCAATTTGGATGCCAGGAAGCACTTCCTGACAGTTAGGACCCCGAGGGCGTGGAATGGGCTTCCACGGGAGGTCGTTGAGGCCCCATCGGTGAGGGTGTTCAAAGACAGGCTGGACATGCGCATGGTGGGCATGTCATGAGCGGAGCCGGCTGGTGCCGGAGGTCAGACTAGATGGCCCGGGAGGCCCCTTCTGACTCGCTCTTTTTCTATGTTTCTATGACTCGGCCAAGATGCCCCCTGCCCTCTGCTCCCAGCTCTACATGGGTTTGCCTCCGTGAGTGCAGATGTTCCTGGGGCCTGCCCCAATCTCCATTGCCCCAGGACAGAGCTGCAGCCAATCTACCCATTACGAAGAATGAGACTCTAAACCATGGGTCCTCAAACCACGGCCTGTGGGATGGATCTGGCCTGCTATGCCCATTTATCCGGCCCACACTGCTGCCCACTGCCTACGCACGCTTGCTGCCGCCTCGCAGCATGGGCGGGGAGGTGGTGGCTTGTTCTCTCAGAGATGGTTTTGGGCTCACTGGGAGATCTCCGAGCAAGCAAGCCAGTGCCACGCACACCCAATGCCACTTCGTGTATGCCCGATGCCACCTCACCGAACCATGCCCCCAGGCACCCCCACCCCACCGGCCCACACCAGACGCCACCGCCTTTCAACTGGCCCCCTATTGAAAAAGTTTGAAGACCTCTGCTCTAAACTGAGGGGGAGAGCAGTAGACTACTTTAGACTTCAGGATGAGGGGGTGCATTTTAAATTACCCACATGGTAGACCACCACCCTAAAAAAGCCACCCGCCTCCACCTACTTACATGTCATAAGCTACCGCGTCAGAAAGAAACTTGGAGGTGCAATTCCTTAACGTGTTAAGGTTTCCAAAGAACCCTGGCGAGCTTTCCAGCTCAGAAGTGTGGCTCTTCTGTCCTGGCAAAACTCTACCTGACCTGTGCAATGCAGGAATGATGTGGTCACACAGCTTGGTTACATATTCCAGACCAAAAAGCAATGAAATGGTGCCGGTGGGAAATAACTCCTGGTGGATACAATCAATCAAGCACTGGTGGGTGCCCACAGTCACGTCTATCCAGGGGCACCAAGGGCTGCAAAGACACAACCTCTTGCCCCCTCTGTGTATGGAGCCTTCTCTCAGTTACCCAGAGAAGCTTTCTGGGATCATCCAGGGCCTGTTACATGGTGGATTCCAGGATACTGTTGAGTATCTCTCGGTGGGTGACTTATAAGTGGCCACCCTAGAGGTTATTGGGCTTCACCCGCAGGCAAAACATCTTGGGCACAAGTGGTGAGGACAGATTCTCCCATGCATACCTTCTGAATGGGCAATTCACCTCCAGTGCTCTACAGAAAAGATTGAGAAAGAGAAAGGGGAGCCGCTGGAAGCTTAATCTGAGTGAGAGAGAGAGTGAGCGAGCGAGAGAGAGAGGTTTTGAGCTTGAGTTTAGCCCAGTAGGACTGTGAAAGACCTCATGTTTACCCTCTTACCAGGCTAGCCTTTTTGCTCCCTGAGCACCTTGCAGCCCCTTCCCCAAGTCAAGGCACAGGGGGCCAAAGGTTAGCCAAGTTACTCTGGCCTCCAAGGCAAACGGTTCCACAAAATGCAATTTATTCAAGTTATTTTTAAAATGAAGTGGCGCCCTGTTTTCTCCCCTTTTGTGACACTCAGAATCAGCAGTCTGAGGGGTTGCCTTGCCTGGTCTCATCTGGGGCCAGGCTGCCTGATCGAGGAACTGAGACAAGGTCACTGGCTTTACAGCCTGCTGCAGGAGCCCCTTTGGCTGCTGCCATGCTCTGTCTGGGTCTGTCTATTTGGAAATAACATAAATTTTAAAAATATACCTGTAGTGCTCCTGCATTCTGCAGAGCATTTCATCTATGGCTCTGGACTTCCTGCTGCTCAGGCAAATGGGGATCATGTTACACTATCCAGCATTTCCTTCTCCTTGTAGTAATCCAAGGGCTTCTATGAAAGGTTACAGGTGCAAAGCTACACATGGTTAGGCACAACAAGTACCACAACTCCCAGCATTCTCCAACCAGCCACAGAAGACATTTTGCAGCCTAAGCCTGGATGGAAGGGAGGCTTAAATTTAGGCTGGTTCCTAAATTTTCTGAAGGAGCAGTTCCTAAATTTTCTCACTTGTACCTAAAGGATTAGTTATTGTAGCAGACCCATGGAAGAGGCTCCCATTGTGATTACATCAGGAGAGCTCTTTGGGAACTGTTGCCAAGGTTGATGGGTCCAACTTAAGATGCATTTCCATACCTGTGTGAAGTCCTCCTTTATTCAGCCATGTGCTTGATCACCTTGCAGCACAGCATTAAAGTTAAACACAATGAATTGCTTTGCTGAATTAGTGGGGGCTTGAGTAACAGAACAGAAACTGGATTCACACCAGGCCTGTGGGCTTCCATTCCAAGAGGCCAGTGCAGCTGATCTGTAGAAAGCTACGCAAGTCCCTACATCATTACTTTCTACTTTGATCCTTCCACCTTCTAGGGTGAAAAATATTTTAACAGCAATGACTGCATGTACACACACCTTGCAGGTCACTTCTTTCAGACTCTAGACTATTAATCAGTTGTAATATTTATTCCCACTTTTTTCCTTCCAAGGAACTCTAGGTGGCTTACGTAATTCTCCTCCTCTCCTCAGTCTTATCCTCATACCAACAGGCCTGTGAGGTAGGCTGAGCTGAGGGAAGTAGGGATCTCCTTGCTATTAGTTCCCACTGATGAAACCTCAGTGCATCACCCTGGACTATTAGCCAGCTGCCAGCCTCAATAAGGATGCACAACCTACACCCGCAATGCCTCTCTGAAGGCTGTATTGTGTGGGCTCTACCAGAAGAAAGGTATGATGGTTCTTATGGTCGAACAGGTAGTGTCGTGGATTTTCCCAGTGTCTAAAATCCAGGATAGTTTCTAGAAGCCATGCAAAGGGCTCATGGCCTTCAGCTTGTTTGGAAGAGCATCTGAGAGAATAGCCTTGAAGATGCCTTCCCCTGTAGATAAATGCTGCTTTTGCTGTGAGAACAAGACTGTTTGACTTACTGAGCTAGCTTTGCCCCCTGGTCCCATTACACAGGAAAGTGGGAGGTGGACCTTGTGTATACTAACAGACTCTGCAATAGAGCAGTGATGGACTTTATAAATCCAGGATAAGAAGCATTCTCTTTTGTTCTTAGCCTGGGGAATGCCATAGTGAGAACCATTCTCTTTTGTATTCACCCAGGTGCCTTTGGAGACCTAGAGATCATTGTCCCCTGACCTACTCAGGGAACTAATATAGTCACAGAGAAGGGGAATGTAAGCTTTCTTTTGTTTGCTTATATTCTGCATCCATATTTGGTCACTACATTCATTAAACCATAGTGGTTTTCTTTCCTCTTAAGTATCCATGGGTCTGATGTGCTTAAAGAAGGGGAGGGGAGGGGAGGGAGAGAGTAAAAGAGTGCAAAATTGTGTGCGCGTTTAAAACAAAGCAGAAGCCACAGTTTCTGCTTTGCACTAATGTAGTTACATGACGTTCTTCCTCTTTAGTGTGCAATGGGGAATGTTGCTGGAACAGAAAATTTGGGTCCAGGGGAATGCTTCTGTGTCATGTGAATCTCTGCCCCTCTCAGGTTTGCAGGCATGATCTCTAAGGCAATTTGCCTCAAAGCTTTACTTCCTTGGGCATTTAACGCATTTAAACCTGGCTGTCTACCAAAATGTCTGCTTCGAAATTCTTTGAGGGATCAACATCAGCTCCTTTACAAGTTCCCTGCTGCCAGGGCTTTCCTCTCTGCCTTTCTATGCATTCAACCACAACCACAAGATGGCACTGTGACAGAACAGGTTTGCAACAAATATATGATCAGTTTGTAGGGTTTTATAGCCTCCTGGTGCCTTAATGGTTCATTATCCTCATTCTCAATTTTAAAAATCCTGCAGAAATGCTCAGAAAGCACGGCAGAGATCCTGGAAGAGGAGGAGATTGTGTAAAGCACTTGCAAACTAGTATGGATGAGGAATCATGATAGAACAATCCATGCTTCATTTAGAAAAGCTCTTGATTTCCCTCTTCCCTCTTAGCTCCACCTTCCATCACTTCTCCTGCCCTCCACCTGTTTGGGAGTAGGCCTATTGAACAAAGTGGACATTACTCCAAAAGTAACATGCATATGATTGCACAGTGACAAACTGAGAGCCAGTGGATGACTTTGGGCCAGTCACAGGCTCTCAGCCTCACCTCCCTCATAGCACTGCTGTTGTGGGGATAGCAGGTAAGCTGCCTTGGGCTCCTCACAAGGGGAAAAAAGGTGGGCTATAAATGCAACAACAACAACAACAATACATTATGTCTAAATGTTCTAAAGAATTCAGAGTAAGGTTTGGAAAATATGAAGATGCATGAAGAAGTATGACATGATTTCCTGGGCAGAATCCAACAGGGCAATTATCTGTCCCTGGGCCCTATAAATTTTCTCTGTTCACTTTTTTTTGGTAAAGAAATAATTAAAATCTGTTTACAATTTCATTCTTAAAAGATCCCAGGAGAAGATTTATGCCCCCTACGACATTTAGCACCCCCTTCCAAACTTTTAGGCTAGCTGTGCTCCCACTGACTCACTTGCACCCATCAGTTCCCCTCCACAAGCAGCACCCACCACTTGGCAGATGGACATTTAGCACTTCCGGAGCAACCTGAAATGTTTGTTTCTAGAAGGCGCAGCTTGGTGAGGCTCACATAAAGAAGCTCTGACAACTCAACCAAGTAAGAAATGTGTCCCTTTATTTGGGACTTCCTCTGGGAAGCACCAAGCCTTTGCTGTGCAACAGTATGTGCTGCTCATTCAGTGGGATCTGCAGGACCTGTCACTTGCCTCACAGAATCTATAGGGCACAGGAGAATGGGTGGGGGCCCAAGGACTCCATTAGGTTCTGTTCATTATATGCTGTCACTAGGAATTCTGTGGATTGACTTAGGTGCTTGGGACTTCAGGAGAAACTTCAGTCGCCTTCCCTCATCTGTATTCTAATAAAGTTGTGACAATGAACCCTGTGGCATTGATTGACTGAGCCAGCATGATGGGATGGGATGGGATGAACTTAAACAGTTTGCAGTTCAGTTTCTTTGTAGGAAGAGACAGTTGCCAGTTTGGCTGGGATTCCAGCATCACATGGAGGAAGCTGAGGACTGGCAGGTCCAGGAAATGAAGGACGGAGAACTCAGAGGCAAGGAGGCTGAAGAAAGGGTGAACCAAGCAAAAAGATGCTAAAAAAGATGTTTTGCAATACAGAACAGAGAAAAAAGATGTTTTGCAATACAGAACAGAGAAGTACAGGAATAGGGAATGTTATGCGAAAGGAAAAGTAGGGAATAGAGTATGAGGTTTGAGTTAGAAAGCAGAAGATACAAGGCACTGAAGCAAGCAGAGGTTAAACTGAGTGGGGCTCTGAAGAAGTAGATCACATTTGGAGCTGCAAGTTTGAGGGTGTGCACCCGGGAATGATCACTCACCAATCCAGTGAGTAATGTGCAGAATTATTTGAGATACTAATTTGAGGCCAAGATGGTTTTAAACCCCACTGTCATGAATGAAATGCCCTCCATTTTACCACAAAATATAAAAATAAGACCTATTAGATCTCTGTGAGCAGATCTATGTTGAAACCGTATTTTGTTTATATGCTCTTATGTCATTGCTTCTCCAAACAATCCTGGGAACTGTAGTTTGGTGAAGCCTGAAAGATCTGTGTTAAAGACGTCTAGCAAGACTAGTAAGAAACCAGTTTAAGGTCCTAGATTTGCCCTGCATCTGGCCCTGTACTGAACATGGCTTGGTTTGCACTTTAGGCCACTGTAAAAGTTTAACCTTTCTAACCCTGCTGGATTCAGGAAATGGGAGGCATGTCTGTGGCAAGAGCTTTTTTTTTTTTTTTTTTTTTTAAGCACTGGTTTTAATGATGCTCAGAGGTTTGTTTCTGAGTTAGATGCATCCTGTCTGAAATGGATCAGATGGCAGAGATCCAGAGATCAATGAAACAAAATAAATGCAGTTTATCGCAAAAGGACTGGCATTCAAGCAACCAGGGAAATGTTCAAATTACACATGATTGAGAAGCAACCACCCGTTATATGGTTATGATCCCCGTTTTTTTCCATGGATGGTATTGTGGGGGGTGGTGCTGGGGAGAAGAAGAAAGAAGCAAGCATTCCTGCATTCTAACTAGATGTTCTCTTACTTTATTTTTTTCTATTCTGCAATGCCAAAAGCTGGCAAATTTTGAAATACTTGATGGGCGGGGAGTGTTTACAAATATAGATAGGAAGTGTCATCTGTGTCACACCAGCCTTTCTGAACCTCATGGTCTCCTCCAGATATTCTGGACTTCAACTCAAGGGATTTAGGAAGTGGACTTCTTATGCCACCGTGATGCAGAGACTGCAAGCAATTTGCCCATATGATAGGAAAGGGGCAGTGAAGCAAATGTGGCCAGCAGTCTCCAAACGTCCCAGATCAGGGGCACTCCTTTAACCTGGACCTGCAACACTTGGCCACTTTATGTCCATGATTCTCATTTCCTCCTCCTCCTTTCTCTCTTTTCTGAGCTCCTTAGCTTTCTCTTTCTTTTTGCCCACAGCCTCCCTTTCTCCAGGTATGTCTTCAGAGGAACAGATACGGACAAAAAATATCTCCTTTGAAAGATGAAGGTGTACATACAGAAGCAAGCAGAAGTCTGGCTGCAGATTTCCCCTTAACATGTAGGAATAGACAAAGTCCTCCAGGCTCAATTCAGATTGGAACCTGTAATTGTAAGTAATGTTGGAGAAGCATTGGGGTTGCAGGGAGAAGTCTTTGTTCCCAAGAATTCGAAGCTTGTTTATAATTTCCACTCTCAAATCTTCTGACCTCCTGGCAGCAGCATGTTTTTTCCCACCCTCCCCCATCCCCAAATTTTCTCTGTGATCCACTCTCATTCTCCCCTCCAGGCAGCCTTCCTCTGCAGACAGCCATCCGGAGCCCTAGAAAATGTACTATTTCCAGGGGCTTAGATTCAGATTCTCATTGGACATCTGGCAGAATAACATGTCACAGGTTCCTGGCTAAAGCAACATGCAGGTGGCTTCTCAAAATTCTCCACCCTGTGGGGAAATAATCTGGGGGGCGTGGGGGAGGGGAGAGAGAAATTCTCCAACAATTTCTCACAAATCAGGTTCACGCTTGCCAGGGGTCTAGCACTGCTTTTTTCTTTCTTCCTGAGAGGGGTGGGTGTGAGAGAGTGTACGTGTGATTGTGTATGCACATTTGCCACTGCAAGTGGCAATAGCATCAACTGTGTTGGTGAGCTGGCCCTCACATTGCACCAACATCCAGCACAATGCAGGCATGAGGAAAGAAGTGTACTGTACGGTAGTAGCCAGACGGTATACAAAAACCTTAAATAAATAAAAAAGGCAAGCCAGTGATAGGCTCAAAAAAGCCCTCTGATTTCCTGAACGTTATTTTCATCCATGAAAGAGGCGTCTACTTTCACTTCTCTGCTTCACACTAAAGGCATTTTAGAATTCATTTTCCATTTATTTGAGTCATGATTTTGATCTTCCCTCGCCACTGCAAGATAGTCTAAGATGCTGCATTTTCTATTGCTCTGCAGCCTCCCGGACTGCCTGCACTCCCTGGGAGGAATTACCACATGCCCTCTTTCCCGGGGCTTTCACTGATATGCAGGAAGCCAAGAAGGCTGCAGAGCCTAGGCAATGAAGGGAACAAAAAAGCAGGTGACGCGGATGCACTTCCCAGCCACCTCCTAGGTGAGGTAAGCACAAGAGCACTGAACGAACCCATTAGAACATCTCTGTGGTTTTCTTTCCCTTTGAATGTCCTTTTCAAAGCATTTCTCCTCCATCAAATCGAAGGAGAACAGTTGAGGGAAAGAGGGTACAGCTCAACTCTTTTGCTATAGCGCTATTCCTGGCACCTGGGCCATGACCTGAGCGGTAGTTTAAGCATTGGGGTGGGGGAGACAGAGAAGGGAAAAAAGGGATTTTTCTTCACCCCGCTGCTGGCCCAGCACTGCAGCAGAAGCAGGCAGGTGTGTGGCAAAGGTTTCCGCTTACTTCATATGAAAGGTGAGCTTTTCCAAAGTACTGATGTTTCCATTCCAAGCCAAGGAATGAAAGACTTTGGCAAGCTCACCACCTGTACCCACCTGTGGAAATTAAAGCGGAGAGAAGGGCATGCAAGTGCTAAACCACAACTTTCTTACGTCACTCAATGACGTATCTCGGGTGAACAGACGTGCCAATACACAGCTACATACACTGCTACCCATGGGAAAAGACAGTGCAAGGACGCCTGCTTTGGTTCAGTACATCCCATGTCCAGTTGAAGGGACTGGGCAACTGCTGGGTATCTGGAAGATCCCTCTCTGTCACAGACCCTGGCCAGCCTCTGCCGGTCCAAGGAAGCCATTGTGGGCCAGTGACCATCAAACAGCCTGAGTGGCTCATTCAAAAGCAGTCAAGTTCTTTGGTCCCTTGCCACCAGCTTTTCTACATCACAGCTCAGACCAGAACCATTTTTAAAGAAAACATTTATTTACACATCTCAGCAAGTACAAAGTATTATACACGGTCTGGATCAACCTCAACCCTTCCTTAGTATTTTTCTTTTAATTATGAAACATAAGGCGCTTTCTCTACACTCTGTTGCGGCAGGGCAAAGGGCTTCGGCTGCAGGGGGGGCAGAGGCAGAGTGGGGGGCGTCCTATTATATTTCCTCACTTGCATGCCCTTCCCTCCCAGCTGTACTTGCTCATCACTCCCACCCACCCCCATGTTCACTGCCAGAAGCGAGGTGGGAAGAACTGAAGGCTGCATTTGCGTGAAAGGGGAACCCTTATTACCATGGTGAATAAATTACGGACAGCAGGAAACTCCACTTGGGGCACAGCTGAGGGCAGGCTGCTTTTCAGCTTCACAGGATTTGGGGGTTTGGTTTGTCTTTTCTTCTTCTAAGGGTAATAAATTTGTTTTCTTTTGCTAAGTGGCTTCCCAGGGGAGGGGCAGGGAGAGGACTGGATGATGGACTACCCAAGGTAAGAGTCAGAGGTGGACCAATCCCCCCCTTACACACACAATTTCCCCCTCTTCTAGAGCCTACAAAAATCTGTCCTGCTTTTCATATAAATAGCCTCTCTCACTCACTTTCTCCGTATTAACAGTGCTCGGCATCTTGGTGCATAAATAAATTGAATTATTCACATTTTTTACAAAAAGAAAAAAAGTAACTCCACAACCTTTCTTGATGTTCCTTGATTGGATTACACGTGGCCAGCCAGGTGAGGCAGGCAGAGGCCAGCAGAGGCACCGTGCGTTCAGACAGGGTGAATCAGACAGGGTGGCATCTCGTATGCCACCAGTGCCCTGCTCAGTGGGCTCTACTCTGGAGCAAAAGATGACATTTTTACACCATTGAAAACTGTGGAGGGCCCGGGCAAACCCTCCACAGGGGCAATCAGAGTGTGTGTGTTGGGGGGAGGTCCACCTTTCTTCTAGAGAAGTCACAAGCCTTCTCTTTGCCCAGCGGCAAAGTTCATGTTTTGCTCATGTCTTACCCAGCCAATCACCCTGGGAAAATTGGAGGGTGAGGCGGGGGTCCCGGTAATTTGGGAAGGGGAGAACAGGGATGGTTTTTCTCCAGTTCCACCCACCCCGCAGCCAGAGAGGCTGTGCAAAGCTTCTGATGCCACTGGGGCTCGAAGGAACATGACTCCCAAGTGACCCTTACTGGGGAGGGGGTAGGAGGAGGGTAAGAATGTGACTGAGAGGGGCGGTCCTCACGCAATAATCCATGCAGTCCCGCCAAGGGGCACAGACGGCTCCGCCCAGGGATGGCTCCCCCGTCCGTCAGCCGCGGGAGGAGGGTGGTCACCGTGGGATGGTTTCCCGCGTCTTCTCCGGCCCACGCGAATGGAGGCGCCCCCCGGCACACGTGGCCTCCGTCCCTCGTGGGAAAGTCCTCGGGGCACTGTCTTGCCTCGGTTCATGCAGGGAGAGGTGGAGGAGAGCGCCTGTCCGTCTGCCGCTCCGAGGCCCACCCGGCCCGGCATGGAGCGTTACACTAAGGAGGTGACGGGCGGGATCTTGGAGCCCTCCTCCTCCCAGGGCTGCAGGTTCTGGAGCGCAAAGAGCGACGAGTTGTGCAAGCAGAGCGGATCGGGCTGGATCGAATCGTTCAGCGACTTCTGGAAGGCGTCGTGCTGGAGCTGCAGCATCAGCCGGCTTGCCTGTTGCCTCTCAGCTTCTCTCTCTTCCGCCGTCTGCCTCCTAAAAGGCAAAGAACAGAGCAGTCGGACCCGTCAGGCAGCCCCACCCCGAGGGACGCAGCGCAAATACCCCCGGGGCCCTTCCGCGGCGCCACAAGGGTCACAGGCCCAGGGCCCTGTTCTGAGCAGTGACCAGAAGGACACCTTTCCGCCCGCCCCCCACCCCCGCAATAGGGCAGGGCTGGCCGGTCGCTGTTAGAAGCTTCCTAAGGCAGTGAAGGACCTTAAGATCAGTCGGCTGAAAGGAAGCTGCAAGCCACCCCGTCCTCGCCTGAGGAGCCGCGTTTCCCCTCATCCTGCCCAATCTGCTCGGCTTCACGCCGAGGTTAATTGTGGCCCAGGTTTACTCGGGAGCAAATCCCAGCCACCGTCCCCAACAGGGGGCCTCACTTCCCGGGGCGTACCGTCACAGTACGGCGCGCGTCTCCTGGGACGCGAACGCATGCCGGACCAGGGGCCTGGTCCCGGGCAATTGGGTTCAAGCTTGCGGCCCTTTTGCTCTGAGCTAAAATCCTTCAGAGATTGTACTGTTATTTTTATTGTGAAGCAGGCAAGAACGCGTGTATCCCCGCTTGGCAATTCGGATCCTTTGGGACTTTATTCCAGGTCGGTGGGGTTTCAGAGACCGCCAAGTGTGTCCAGCTGGCTGCAGGGAGATCAGATGGTGGCGGATCCTCGGATGGGAGGGGTGTCGGTGGCCCTCGAAGCCACACGCATATGAAGGAATCGCCCCCGGCTCTTTTTACAGGCGATACCCCCCATCGCCCCCCCCCCCCCGCTGTTGCTGCCGCCGCCCCAGCGCTTCAGAGAAGCCGAAAGGTGTCGGTGTTTCTGCTCTGCGGGAACGGAGACGCGCGCTATGTTGCCGCCGGCATTTCTTCCAAGGCGCTTCTCCCGCAAATCGGATCCAAAATGAGGTTTCTTCACTGTTCCCTTCGAGGCAGCAGCTCTCTCTACTTCTAAACGCGGACACCATCCCCAAATCTGCCCCGCAATCCAGTCCACCTACATCCACCCAAAACAAAACTAACAACAGTCCTCAGTAGCGAATCTCAACAGGCTAGTTTTCAAATGGGTTAGTTTTACCGAAGGTTTTGCTAGTCCAGTTGGGGAGCAGGGGTTGGGGAGAAACCGAAGGGTGGCTACCAGCAGTCACAAGCCCGTTAAGTCGGACTGCTTGTCGTGTGAAGTCGATGCAGAAGCCCGAATCCGACTATCGAATTCGAAGCTTCCTTGAAGTCGAAGGAACTGATTTTGGCCTGACGGTCACCTGCAGGGCTCCGGCCATTGCGCGTAACCACTTTGTGGATCGCCGCCTTCAGGCCCTGATGTTTTGTTTTTTTCCAGGAATCGTTTCACTTCCGGAAAGTAGCCGGCCTCGGTCTTAGCGGAAATATCAGAGCCGCAAAAAATTGTGGCTGGCTTTTTGGTGTACACGGAATTCCGAGCTAGCATACATATGCACGTTCCAAAAACAATCCAATTTCCTCCTCGAATTTGGAAAACCTTGTCAGGGGAAGGGCTTGTCCAGAAAGTAAAGCCGGGTGGTGGGAGGAACTAGCCAAACCCCTTCAGGCCTCGACTTGCAGCTTAGGGGAACCCCGATGCCAAACGGGTTTATTCGATGAAGCCGCGGCTCTTTCTCCCCCAGCCGTTTACATCGGGTCCTTTAGAAGGACAAGCGCAGCGCACCTCGGGAGTCATGCCCGTTTTGAAACAAACGAGCAAACCGATGGTTTCCAGGCCAGACACGCAAGACCATCCCACGCATATTTACTCAGAAGTAAGTCCCCATGGATCACTGGAGTTTCCTCTCGAGTAAGCAAGTTTGCACAAGATCGCGTCTTCTAAGTCCCTTAGCTTACAAAGAGTATTCTGTCAGGTTTAAGTGGAGTATGGTTTAGCAGAAGCGACCGAAACTTGTTTACTCGGAAGTAAGTCCCACGGGACTTCGCTAGCGAGCAAATTCATACCGGACCCGAGTTCTTGGGCCCTTTGTACCGCAATCGCAGTTTGATTTCGATAAGGTTTCCCCTTCTCCGCGTTCACTTGGTTCAGCCGCGAACCTTTCCAAGCGCATTTTAAAAAATCAAGGGCAAGGATTCAGCGTTACTTTTGGGGCTAGAAGCCTCGGCCGGAGGCTTCCCCACTTGCTGTTGATGTTCTCTGAAATCTGCTGAAGGACCTTGAAGACCCGCTTGAAATGTGAATTGCATCTCTCTGGCTGATATTAAAAAGCAAGTTACAGAGTCCAAAAGTTAATGCAGGGGAGGGGAAAAATGGAACAGAATGGGCTGCAGAGAAAAGAGACCCAAACGAAGAGAAAACCAGATTTTTTGAAAGTTATTTGTTAAATTAAAAGCTAGCCAAAGACACATTTTCTCCAGCCATGAAGGCAACTTAAAACAAGAAAAGGAAAATAATGTAACCGTGCTCAAATAATGCCGGTTTTTAAAATAAACAAAAATTGATTTACATTTCTATACCACCCAGGGGCCAAAGAGAATGTGTGTGATTTTCCCTAAAGTAATTTTAGATGAGAGTGAATGAAATCCATCCATTCTCAGATTCCTAAAATGTGAAAAACTATCATCGACAATATGAATATATCTGTGCGTGTGTATAAGGGATGAGGGGGGTGGCCTCATCGCCTAACAAACTGGAATTATCACTGAAGTTCTATCTCCTTCCCTCTTTCCACCACCCCCACTACCGCACCCAGAGGTCTAACAAAATCTAATATATTCATATTTTCAGCATTGATCATCGACAGAGTACATTCATGTGAATGGGTGTCTTGAAGACTTAATGAAAGCCCCATGGCTGTCAAATGCTTTGGAAGTGAAAGGCGTGAAGAAGGTGATTTCCACCCCTCAACTCCTATTGTTTAGCGATTATTGGGGGGGAGACCCTTCATGAATGGGTTCGAAATGGGAGGAAGGGGGGCTTCTAATTTGACTATTGCAGATGGTTAAGTAGCAAGACAGTTATTTCTATTTAATTTTTATGTTTGTGCATTTTTAGGAGAGGTTGGGGAAAGGGAAAATCAGAACCAAACCTGTTCCTCTGCCATTCTGTGCAGTAAAGGCTACAACTGAAAGAATACCAAAAGGTGAACATCATTTAAAAGTGAAACATCTTAAACGCGTTCAAAGGCCAGGTAGCGAGACTGATGCCCATCAGTTTTCAACTAACAACGAAGAAAACACTGTCCAGAGTGCACTAAGCAAGTTTCAGGAACTAGACTTTGAGCTTCGGGTTGTGGCTGGCACAAGGAAACGCCGGGGCTTCCACCCAGAATAGTTCCAGAGAAAGGCACCTTACCAACTAGAATTTATCAGAGCGATCGAGACATCCCTGCTCAGAAATCCATCTTACCAACTTCAGTGGGCCTCGCTTCCACATAAGCATGCCTAAAATTGCAGCCCCAAATGACCTAATCTGAAATAATTGCAACTGTGGAAATTGTTTTGGCAAGTGTTACCAGCTCATTGGCTAAAACCAAGACTGCGCGCCTTCATGGTCTTTGTTGCAGCCACTTCGTTTCTGCCTGAGCGCCCGTGTTGCAGCCGCTAACCTCCAGTTCTCGGGAATATGAGTACCCGCCCGGCTTGCTGCGTTTCGGTCCAGTCTTCAAGTACCAGAAGGCACCGAACAAGAAACCAGGTGGAAAGAAACCGCTTTGCACAATACAGAAAGGCATCCACCAGCCGCAAAAGATCTGCAGCATTTGAAGCCTGCACTTGGGCATCTGGGTCAGTGGGGCTTAGTTTGAGAAGCGGCAGGCCGAATGGCTGCAAGTCATTCAGGCAACGGTGGCTTAACCGCGCGATCCCAAACATGCTTACACAAAAACAGCTTCACAGGGCTTCACGTATTGAGATGCAGGCTCGATTTCTCCCACAGCTGTTCGGGATCAGTTGGGCATCATCCACCTCCCGGTGTAGGTCTTGCGGTGAGCAGGGCCCACACTTCACGTCCTCTGCCCCTGTGCTCGCATGTTGGGAGTGGCAGGTCCGGCCCAGGCAATAAGGCGCAGCGGCCTCTTCTGAAGTTGATGACACGGAGGGTAGGCACGCAGTGTTGCTGGTGCCTTTTCAAGAAGAGGGCCCGCCTGACCCCAGTTTCAGGACCCCGCACTGCCTTCAGTTCCCGGCTCCCGCCTGGCTCGCTCTTTGCTTGCAAGCGGGGCTCTGCTCCCGCCTTTCTCCTTTGACAGCGAGGGGCACCCTCGATCTTATTTCACTGGCAACTTCGAATGAATCCCATGCTTGGCGTTTGGAGTAGCAGTAAGTAGAAGAGTTCACCAAAAACGCCAGTAGAACTGGGACCGTGACACACGGGGAGGAAATAAATCCTTTTATCCTGCCCCACCTACAGGCCATTTTACAGGAAACGGCCGTGAAAATTGAAGGATCCGAAGTCTGTGGGGTGACTGCATTTCAGTCAGAACTTGAAAGGAGCTGTCCGCAGTGCTGAACTTGTTTTCAGGCTAGGCGTCTAGAATCTGCATCCGCTTGGGGACAAAACAAATGAGAAGCGCAGGGCTAGATGAGTGCCCAGTCCTGCCCCGAGCTAGACTTTGGGGCAGAGGTCTAGGTCCCCACTCTGCCCCAAGCTCATCATGACTGCCTCACCGAATTTCGGAGGAACTGGAGGGAACTGATGCTAATAATAAGCAGAGCCACCTCAATGGCCATTCAGGCTGGAGTCCTGGATCACCTCTCTGCGCCGCTACTTCTCTCTCCAGTGGAAACTCTCACGAT
Organism: Varanus salvator macromaculatus; assembly: GCA_023646645.1. Lineage (NCBI taxonomy): Eukaryota > Metazoa > Chordata > Lepidosauria > Squamata > Varanidae > Varanus > Varanus salvator. Next base: position 2,958,976 of record JAIXND010000798.1, read on the forward strand.
GTCTGTGGAACAGATGAAGAACTGAAGCCTGCCCTTTGTCCTTCGTCGGTCCTAGCTCATCTCCTCGGTTTCATTAATATACTGATCTCTCCTGGCTTTTCGGCGCTGCCATTTATTTTAGCAGAGCGGAAGCAAGTCTGGCCTTGCCACTTAGTCACTGCCTTTCCCGACCATGAACGCAACGAATCCATCAGGCACTGCAGGGATCTCTCTTCCTTTTGTCCATCCCGAGCGTCCTTGCCAAGGGATGCAGAGAGTGACTTTCCCTTGATGGCCTTTCTCCTTGCCGGGGATCTTCCTTTGATAAGCTTCTGCACCTGCCTGATTTTCAGAAGGATCAGAAGGATCAACCAACAAACCAAATCCACGGAGAAACCAGGGCATTTTGCACATTTGCGTGGGTAAGTGCAGCGTGTAGATAGGCAGGGACAGCCCCGTGCCTTCTCTCATCTGTTCATGTGCCTGTCTTTTGAGAGAGATGAGGTGGTCTGAGGAAGGAGTCCACCCTGCATGAGACCAGGCGGCATCCCCATCGAGTACATGTTTGCTTGGGGAAAGAGGCTTCCTCGGTTCCCCTGGGCCTCCCTTCCAGATTGGCAGACTCTCAGGTTGCAGCACTGCACATCCAGAAAAGGAGACTTGTGTGACCCCGCTCTTCCCTCCCCACATCCTCTTCAGGATCTCAGATGCAAGAAAAAGGGAGACAAGCACCCCCAAGGGGTGGGCTGAAGGTCAGGGGATAAGAAGCTTAAAAGGTGCAAGACAGGAGGCCTGTAGGATTTGGGGATCAACTCTGGGGCACGAGAAAGAAGACTTCAAAAGAACAACAAGAATGGGGCCTCCTGAGCATGTACAGAGTTTTCCATTCACTTCCAAGCTGCCCTCTCTGCAATCAGGAAGTTCCGCTTGTCTAGACTGAGGGTCTCCCCTTGGGGATTGGTTCCCAGGCACTCGCCTCGACAGGAGGCGAGGGGGAAGGCAGGAGGCAGAGAGGGGCCCGGCCCCTTTCTACTCGCTCCTGCACCCACCCAGCCACCCGCTCCAGATCTAGGGACTCACCGCCACTTGGTCCGGCGGTTCTGGAACCAGGTCTTGACTTGTGCGTCGGTCATCTTGAGCGACTTGGCGAGCGCCGCCCTCTCGGCTGAGGCCAGGTACTTCTGCCGGTGGAAGCGCTTCTCCAGCTCACAGATCTGCACCCGGGAAAAGGACGTGCGTGGCTTCTTGCGCTTGGGTGGGGTGCGGTTCTGGTAGGGGTGTCCGATCCTCCGCGTCACCGTGAATGGGGTGAGCGCCGCCGCCGCTGCGACACACAAAGAGGCAGGTGAGAAGCGGCCGTGCCGAGGGAGACTCTGCTGCTCGCAACCGGCGCCAGCCCCAGCCCCAGCCCCAGCCTCAGCCCTGTCAGGCGGCCGGGCCACGTCAGGCCAGCCCGCCTGGGTGGCTGGAACATCCGGCTGGGGCAGGGAGGGACCTCTGTCCTCTTCCCTCCCCAGCACATCTGCGGTCAGGAGGTTGCGGAGCTCCACTCAGGAAAGCCCCTTGCATTCCCATCTGGGGGTCCAGGCCAAAGCAGCAGGAGCTGAAGGCGTTCAGGCACCCGGCCCTGGGTTAGGTTAACTACCTCTTGGTGCGGAGTGGCACCCCTTCCCTCCGCCGCCCCGCTTCCATTATCTGGGCAGGTGAAGAAAGGGGTGCCTCGTTCCTCCCATGTTGCAGCCCATGCTATGGGTGGGATGGGGACTCGAACCCTCCCTGCCCCCTCCCTCCCCCTTGCGAGGTTGTGAAGACAGGATCCAAGTGATTCTGGATCTTGTCATGTAACACACAGAGGCGAGTGGGTGTGCCCAGTCCTGGGCGTTTGCAGCAGAAAAGCTGAAATCAAAATACTAACGACAAAACCGAACCACGGCACCAAACCTCGCACATACCCCTCGCCCCCGGCTGCGGCAGGGCCTGGGATGCAGCGAGAGGCCAGGCAGCGCTTCGGAGGATGCGAGCGAGAGCGAGAGCTCCCGACGCCAAAGTTACTCTAAGCAGGAACCATAAGACGACACTTTCCTTTCTTTGCTGTTTATCCTTTCTATAGCGCTTTTCTGGGAATATAAATTGCTTAGTGTAGACAGATATGGGTATAGGTATAGCTATAGAGATACAGAATCGGTAACGCTGAACAATCGTATTTGCCAAGTTAGGCTTCAGTGGGAGCTGAAGTGGACAAACTGCAAACACACCTGGAGAGTTTTCCCAGCCAGTGCAGAAGTATTATTAATTATGATTAGCAGTAATAAGATGCATGTTATTCCACCCATCCCAGAGCTTCCCGTATATTTTCTCTGTCATTCTGTTCAGAGTTTTGTAGATGTCCATCTTCAGGCACCCCAGTTAAATATTGTCTTTCTTCTCTCTCTAACACATATACATGCCTTCACCCTGAAGTGCATGGCAATACTCGGCTTGCGTGGCCCCTTTTTTTATGTGGAGTTTCTGAGCGGGTCCATTTCCCCTGTTCTCACCCTTCATCTAATCCACTTTTTTATTCAAAAGTATTTTGATCACCCAATTTCCTCTCTGTGTCATCCTCGCACGCTCGTTTATTCCCCGTAATTGGATTAGGCATGGAGATTTACTCGCCTTCTTCTCGGGCTCTTATATATGGCGCCTGAAATATATGAGCTCCACGATTAGGATTTTGAGGACATCAGGATTTATTAAGACTTGGTGGGCGGTAGTTTTCCCGGTCGGCATTATATATTTCTAGGGACGCGCGTGCAAGTGTGTATATAAAGCAATCTCTCTCTCTCGGAATCTATCCATAGCTATATACATGGATAAACAAACAGTATAGATGTATACATGCACACATAAACACATAAACTGCAGAAGTATAGTTGACCCATTGTAGGTCCCTTTTGTCGTCCTGACCACCCCAACCTGGAAACCACGGTTTGGTACCACGCTGTACAAAGAAGTTTGCCGATGGGAACGAAATGCTGTACCGCTTTGTATTGTATTTATTTCTCTTAAAACAAATTATCTTTTCGCCCAGCACCCCATGAGGAGCTGAACATATATTTCAGATAAGCAGAGCAAACAAAAGCCCCCTGCAAGACCTGTTTACACGCTGCAGAAGAACTTCGGGCAAAGCGCTGGACCGTCTCTTGCTCCTGTTCTGACCGCCACCCGCCAACCCACGCTTACCTGTGAATCTGTCCTTGACGAACCGCCTGCTGCTCTCCATCCAAGGGAAGTTAAGGCTGCCAAGGCTGGGTACAGCTGGCATGGCTGGGATGGCACTAGAAATTGGAGGTGGCACTGCCCCAGGGATGGGTCTATGAGCTGGCACCCGAATCACGCCAGATGGAGCCAAGCTTAGATTCACACTGTAAGATCCAGAGTCTTCGAATGGGGCCCCGATGCCAGCGAAAGAACCGGGGAGGGAAGGGTACGGGGCGCTCGTTCTGCTGCTGACGGGGCTTCCCAGGTAATTTGTGCTGCCGTCTGATCCTCGGGGGGCGGGCTGGGATGGGGTCTCCTGATCAGAACTGTTTAAAATCTGATCAATCCCGAAGCTGATGGGTTCGTGTTGATGCGGTGTCTGCGTGTTCGTTGGCTGATCCATCCTTGGTGAATAGAAATATTGGCTCAAACGTGGGTGGGGGGAGAGAAAAAACCGTAAGAATTTCCCTATAAAAACGCTCCCCTTTCCTTTTACAGTAGATCCATGTAAGGTCCCGGTTTGTATAGATGTCACACTGAAACTTTGCCAACAGTGGTCCAGCCCGACAGGCTCTGTGTCATCTTTTTTGAACCAAACCTTGAGTTTCAGCTTCTAATTTCTCTCCAGCAGCTGCCATTGGCCACAACAAACAAGCCTCTCTCCTCCCATTGGCTCCCAGGTTTCAATAAAGGCCTAATTCATTGGAATAGGAGCTTAGGGACTGTTCCATGGTGACATCATTTTAACAAACGCACAATAGGTCAAATTTATTAGCTAAGATAATGCGGGGCGGATATTGCAAAGAGCATCTGCGATTGTTGTCTTTGGAAATTAGCGATATGAAATTGAACAAACCTTAGCAATTACTAGGCGAGCGCCTCCGCCCTCCTCCCTTCGCTCCCTTCGCCACCCTTTGCAATCATTAGCAAATACGCTCGTTGAACAGAATTCCAAGCTGAGAGAGGCGCAGCTCGACCCTCCTCGGCGGATTAATCTGGGATCGATATAACTCTTTCCTATAGTTCTTTGTTTATAAACATTATACAGAGGGTGCGAAGGGTCGGGGTGGGGGTGGGAGAAGAGCGAGCGCGTGGGGCCCTCTGCCCCATTCTGCTCCTCACCGCCCGTTCCCGGGACATCCATTTTCAAGAGATTTGCTTCTCCCGATACACGAGAGCGAGGCCGGGGCCGGGGAAGCCTGTCGCCCGCCGGGCGGCGGAGCGCCACCCCTTCCCTCCGTCCCCCTGTCCGTTCCTCGGGGCTCCCAAGGCGGCGAAGCTGGGCACACTTACCAGCGAGCAAGTGCCCATCGGAGCCCGCTCCCGAATTAACGTGCCCAGAGGACGGGCCGTGCGCCGTGCACTGATCCGGAAGGGCCGAGCGTCTCTCTGGCGTGGGAAAGCGGTTTTCGGGTCACGATTAGGGCCAGCACAAGAAGGAGGCTCTTTGAACACATGCAGGCGCGCCTGCCCTCGGAAACGGGCGAGGAAGGCAGAGAGAAGCGTCGCAACGGGCCACCCACGGGAGCGCTGCGCTCTCCCCCAAAATCAGTCTTCGGGGAGGGACAAACCCCCTATTTCTCGAGAGGACGAGACGAGCGCGCCGCGGCGCCTTCTGCGCCCGGCAGAGAAGGCTCTCGGGTTCACCCAACTCCTTTCCCGGGGCCTGGACGGGCGCCCCTGGTATATGCAAGCCCTGCCGGAGGAGAAAGAGCCGGCGACAGTTAGAGTTAGGCGCCTGGGTGCTTGTACACCGGGAGCGACACTCACACGCTCCGGAAAGGAGACCAAGGGGTGCCCTGGGCTGCCCGCGGGCTCCCCTTCCGCCCCTGCCGGCCTCACGTCGAGCTAGCGCCCGCGTCTGCGTCTCGGTTCCCTCCGCCTGCTTCCCTCCGGCCCGGCCCGGCCCGGCTGTGCTGGCACAGGGCAGCCTTCCGTGCCGAGCGTTTGCGGGAGGGAGCAGCCCAGAAAAGGGTTCCGTTTTGGATTAATTTATTGCAATAAAACGTACCGTCACGCCGTCTGGTTTTGTGAGTTTGGAGACGCTCCCTAACGTCCAAATTGGACTAAAAGCGTTAAAAATTAAATAACGCTCAAATGCATTTACTTAGTTTCCCCTTTATAAAGGGAAATGAAAACAGGGAATAGAATTTTCCTTTTAATAGAATGTAATAGTATTTGATCAGCACCTGTTAGGGCCGATTCCGTGATTTCAGAAAGCGGTGACAAGGAGAGAGTATATTAGTTTTTAAAGCTTAGGATTCAATTACCGCAACACACTGAATAATTTAAATGGCAACAGTAAATGCAAACAGACCTGTGGAGTTTATTGGGCTGACTGCACGGAAAGGCTGCGGAAGGGATGCGTTGTCCCTCCTTCTCCGTTTCCCTTCCTCTCCCTTTGCTTTGACTTTCCCCGAATAAGTCCTAAAGGAAGATAGACCGGGTCATCCTCTCATTATTAAAGTGGATATTTGCGGGGGGGGGGTACTTTTATCGCAGATCACGATATTTATTTTCACACAATCACGCCGCTGCCCATCTTTTTTCCCTCTTGTGACAGCCCCGCACCCCTCGCACACAAAGATAAAAAATTGACACAGTTTTATTTTATTTTCCCTTCCGGAAGCGGCGAAAAGATCATTTCACAACCAAGAGGGCTTCGTATTCGGAACTGAGGCCGAGGTAGGCCCATCCATGGGCTTGGCTCTTGCGAGGAGCGTCTGGACGGGGGCGTTGCCTCCCAGCCGGGTTTCGCCGGCGATCAGTCAGGCGCATTGAACAGCAAGGCCTGTCCATTGAGATGAATGGGAACGCCGCGTGCCAAGAGATCTCCCGGTCGGTGGGTTGCTGGTGGAGCGCTGCGTGTCCCCTCCAACCTTGTAACTCGGGTTGCTCGGAAGGAAATCCTTCTGCGTGTGCTAGGAGGGTACTTTTGATTGCAGGGTGTGTGCGGCTCGAGAAGGCACTAACTAACCCGCAGCTCTTAAGCGTTTATAACACCGCCAGCTGGTGTTGTCACATGCGGCTGAGCTGGGCAGGTACCAGGCGCATGTTCGTGTTTCTCCAGCCGTAGCGGGGAGGGGGCGGGGGGAAGACCAACAAACCTCGGAGGGAATTCGGACCTTCAAGGCCCCTTCTCTGGTCTATCAGGAGAACTGATTTCAAGGAAAAAGGGTGCAAACTTGACGCTAGACCATTATTTGGTTTCCATTCTATTGGGCGCAGTTTACATGGAGTACTCCCTACCAATCGCGCTTCGGAACGAGGCGATTTTAAATTATATTCTTGCTGACAACTTCGCACAAACTGTCAGTCAGAGGTCTGGTGTCGGGCAGGGTGGGGGAGTCCTCATATCCAAACCCGAGGAAAAGAACAAAAGAAACAGGTAAAGAAGGAAACTTGTTTCCCAAACAGGAAGAAGTACATCCGAGTCGTCTCTTCCTTCCAATTAGCTGCGTCCTGGGCACCCTTTGCAAATCTGCATGAGCGTTAAACTGAAGGGCGGACCGAAGAAGGGTCGGGTGAAGTGCAGGGCGGGGGACGGCAAAGAAAGGATCCAGGAGACACGAAGTCCGCATCTCGCGACGGCCCTTTCCAAAGGAGCACTCTAGCGGAGGTCAAAAATCATCAGCTTTCCTCTGCAGAGAACAGGAAAGGAGGAAGAGGAAGGAAGGGACAGTGGAAATGTAACTGGTAATAAATTTTCGTGGCCACTCTTTCTTTATAAACACCGCCTTGGCCTGTTTGGAGCAGGGAGAAGGAAAGAAAGAATCGAGGGGTGGGGAGATGGATGTTGGAAGTCCTCTTGCCTGGAGAAGAAAGAGGGACGCGGGAGCGCTGGCTCGAGAAGGCGTCCAGTCCTGGGGAAGTGACCCCAGCTACTGGCGAGGCAGCTCGCCCGCTCTCTGCTCGGGCCTCCTCTTTCCAGGCGGGCGCGCTTAAGAGGCAGTCCGGATGGACCGCGAAGGGCTGATAATCCGGTTAAGGGGAAAATAGGCCGGCGCGGGCAGCCAGCTCATTCCCAGGAGCCCGGCCGCGCTTTCCGAGATGCTTTCGCCACCAGGGCAGCCACAGCGAGGCGCACATCGGCCGTGCCAAGAACGCGGGCAGCGCCGGGGAAGAGCAGGCACAAGCGCCCGCGCCCTCGTGTCTGCTCGAGTCCACGCGGCGCTTGGCGGCCTCTCCGGGCGCGCTCGGGCTTGGAGGAAGATCCCAGGGCCCTTCCAAGGTCTTTCCGCAACCGGGCGAGGAAGCTTTCCCCATTTACCCCCATGGTCTGCGCCCTGCCCCTTTCGCCTTGAAGGGCCTGGAGCCGGGGCGTCCATCGTCTGTGCCGTTCGCTCCGCTGTCCCCGCTTGCACTCATAACCGTGCTCGGGGTTTCGTAAGGCCGCAGTGAGGCGCGTAGCCGTGCATCTCCCCCTGCACAGGACGAGCTGTGTTCATGCCAAGAGGCATATCCAACGCACAGTGCACTCTGCGTGCGTGCGTGCGTGCGTACCTAGTTCCGCCTTATGCACACGCGCGCACATGAAGAGGCAGAGAGGACAGATGTCGCTTTCACGCGTGTATGAGACGAAGCAATGTTTTCATGCATGCGTTTACATTTATATACAGACGCAAAGGCATAGATGCGGGATTATTTTGGCTACCGCGTTCATGCGCACACCCTCTGTGCGCAAGGTGCTTTGCGGAGCGCGCCTGGTCTCTGCCTGCTGGAACTTACACTTTTAAGCCTTGTTCAACAGAGGCGCGCCTGGGGCTTGGAGGCAGGGCAGGGCAAGGGCAGGGCAGGGCAGGTCAAGGAGGGGAGGGCGCGGGGCCCGCACGAGGATCGCTGTGCGCAGCTTGCAAGGAACGCGCGCCCGTCCCCGGCTGCCCATCTCCTTGGGGAGGCCACGCCGGGCGGGGGCGGCTGCGGGCCCCTGGGGAGGCGGCTTCTGGGGCGAAGCTGGGCCGTCGGCTGTCAGCTTGGCCAGGCAGGCGACGTCGGCCGGGCTGCTCGGCGTCCCCGGCGCGGCCGGGCTCGCTCGTCGGCTCCTGCTCTGCCTCCGCCCCGGGCAGGCCCGGCCTGGCCGCCCCAGGGAAGCCGCCGCCGCCGCCGTCTGGGAGGTTGGGCTAATTGGATTCTCGACACTTGCTCTGGCGGCGTGTCTGAGCGGCCTGATCATTACTTCGAGCTTCCTACCAAGCGGAGCTAATTGGATTTGCAGGATACCAGCAAGCTGCCGCCCGGCCGGGGAAGACGGCTCCGGGGCGCAGCGCCGAAGAGGGCCGGGACGGAGAAGAGAGCACCCGCGCGGGTCGCCCGTGCGCCCTTCCCGGGGCCCCTGCGCCGGATCCTGACCGGGGCCCTCAGGGCGGCGGCTGGCTGGCAGGCTCGGCCGTGCGCGCGCGCACCCCCGGCGGGCAGGGCCCGGCGCAGCTCGCTCGAGCGGCGCCGGTCGGGATCAGGGCAGGCTTTGTTAGAGAAAATTGCGGTGTGATCTGCATAATGGCAGCTCTCGGGTGCCCAAGGCTATCTTTTTATTGCGTGTGTGTGTCTGCTGTTATCAATTTTGTGAACGATTTCACAGGGAGCCTGGCAGACTTGAGCTGGAATAATATGCAAAGATGAGCCTTGAATAATGAATGATGTGCTTTTAAACCAATTCCAAAGTGTCTCTGATAGTACAATATGAAAAGGGGTGGTAAGTAATAGTGGGTTTTAAAAGGCGCTAGTATGTTTTTATTACTATATTTAAAAAAAGAGAGATCTATATTATTTGGGCGAAAAGGATAATATATCACAGAGTCTTTGATAATCATATAAACAATACATTTTTCTTTGCGGGAATTTCTCTCTCTCTTCTGGCTTACACAGTTACTTATACAGTCTATCAAATCCAAACAGTCTTATAAGACTGGGCTACCTTATTAAATATTAACTGTATTTTAATATCAGCTTTTTAAGTTTAATATGTTGACGTTCTTTAGTTTTTACTTTAATTATATTTCATAATTAATAACTCAGAATCAATGGAATTCTTAAATGCAACTCTTCCGCACAATTTTTTCATAAGCAATAAACTTGTGTGAATTAATTTTCAAGAACTGGTAGTCCTTCCAGGATCATATCCTGTAAAGAAATGTTTTCTATTCACAATCAGGTGAATTTATGGTGAAAGATATCATTTTTATATTTAATTATAAATGCTTCAAGGTGGTTTATAGAACAATCTTGTAATATATTGCATCCCATTACATAAAACATACAACTCGATCCTGCAAATTGAATTCAGTTTTTAAAGTAGAATATTAAAACCATTGGAAAACAATTGATTAATTCATTAAATTATACTAATCTACATTAAACACATGTACTACATTTTTATTTCTTTGTGTTCTTCATTTTATTTTTATTTTTAATTACTAAGGAAAAGCAAAAAAAAGCAGTGTTTTTTGTTCACTAAGGCAAATTCAGTCATTTACAGATCATTTTTGTTAGCAAAGTTTTTGGTCTGCTCTTCCTGTCAACGAGATTGTAGATGCTGCTAATCTTGGGAAAGGGGTGGGTTGGAGAAGAGACAGGGTGAGAATGGAGGGAGAGAACAGAAAGAAACTTGAGGCAGCCGTACAAAAAAGAAAAGTGTCCAATGCAATTTTGAAGTGGGGACAGGACTTGAAGTTGTAAGTCATTGAATGCTGCCACACACTCACCTGAGCTGATGCTGTCCCAGCACTGTCCTTTGTCTTGCTTTGGAGAGTCTTCATAGGCAGGCAAAAATAATGTTATTAATAATAGTGTTCAGTTCTGATAGTCAGTAATAAAAGCCATCTTCACTAATGATACCAGACTGGTTGGAGCATTTTGCAAAATGGACACAGGCAGTAAGGGACTGGTCCCACTGCAGAAACTAGCGCCTCAAGAAACTTGCTCGATTAATCCTCCGTTGCCATCGCCACTTAGAACTTGACATAGTAAAATCAAGCTAAGTGAAGGGAAGCAAAACAAAAGGGGATCCCAGTGGAGGAGAAGCAGAGGGAGGAGATGGGAACTGAATTTGAGCTTGGCCTCTTTCCTGCCAGTTGTGCCAAATCCAAGAACTGCAGGTTCATGGGGAGTCAGCCCTGGCAGCAACTTGTGTGTGTAAGAGAAGAGGCTGGGTACGTGAATGAGTGTGTGCAAGAGAGAGTCCATGTGTAACACTGTGTGAGAGAGACAATATGTGGCAATGCGTGTTTGACACTCCTTGTGTGTGTGCACTCATGCTAGACAGGCGGAAAGAGACTTTCTGTAACATGCTGCATTTGTGTGTTCATTCCCGTGTCTCTGCATGACACTGTGATACTCTGTGTGTGTGTGTGTGTCAGTGATATGTGATCCTGCATGCATAGGAGAGATTATGTATTATGCGAGTGACACTGTGTGTGTGTGTGTGTGTGTGTGAGAGAGAGAGAGAGAGAGAGAGAGAGACACTGTGTGTGTGAGAGGGCTCAGTGTGACACTGTGTTTGCAACATTGTCTCTGTATGTGGCAATGTGTGTGTACATGCATGCATGTGCATACATGTGTGAGCAAGTGAGGGAGGGACTGCCTTTGTAACATGGTGTATTTTGCTCTTTTAGCCAGCCAAAAGCAGGGGCAGGGGAACTGAAGTGCAGGAGAGGGTCAAGGTAAGCAGCTGGCCCTGGCTGCCTGGCAGTGGTCCCATCTGGCCACTTGGTTGCTCCAAGGTCTCTGGGCCTGATCCTGCATGTGTGTTTGTGGGTGGGGAGGATGGAGCCACCTGCTCTTTTCCTAGGTGTGAGTTTGGCTTGAGAGGGATGTTCCCGGTGGGCTGACAGGAGTGGAAACGAGGGCCAGGCATGGTTCCCACCCTGCCAACCATGAGGCAGAAGGATGCCACACAACCACAATCTTGGAGGGAGCCGGGTTCCAGCAGCACATTTTGAGAAGCTGCCAAGAGCAGAGATTCCGGAGCAGCACATGCTCTTGCCCAGCTTTCCGGCCTTCCTGGAAAGCATATTCTGGGCCTCGCTGCCTTGCTCTAGAGTGGCCCCCTCCAGTTGCTTTGGTCAACAACTCCAAGGCACCTCCAAGCCTTGGTTATGCTGCCTGGGGCTGACAGAAGTCCAAAGAATGTGGAGGGCACCAAGTTGGAGAAGAAAGCTGCAAAGACAGGGCTGCCCACAATCTCTGGACACTTCTGGATGCCTGGCATGTGCCACCTCCCCTTCCCTCTGCAAATCTGGCGCTCAAGGCAGCCAGCAAGCCTAGAATTACAACAGAATTACATGCAAAGGTGTGCTGGTTTAAAACACAATGAGTAAAGAAGAGAAATGCAGCTATTCCTGCTGGAGAGATTGCAGCTGAAGGTGGCAGGGCCCCTCTGAGGACAGCTCTGTGGGCACCATCTGGCTTTGTCCTTGGGCGAGTCCTGGGTAATGCAAAGCAAGTCCTGCTTCCAGGCCACAGATGCTGGAAATATAGAAGGAGAAGTGGGTTACTCGGTGGTGGACTACAGGATGGTAGGAGGAGGGAAGGGGTTGAACCTGAGACTGCTTCTGTGAGTTGGCTTGCTTGCTCCTGAGTTTAAAAACACCTTCCCGCTTATAGAGAAGTAGCATGTTGGGTGGGGGGGGGGAGCAATCTAGGCTAACCTTCGCTTATTCTCTTGTATGCGCAGTAACTGGAAGTGCACTCAGTCAGGTGAGCCTCCACCTGCCATGCGAAGTGATGCAGCCCAGACCCAAGTTGGCCATGTCAGTGCGAAAGGATGCCAAATTCTGGGAGTCTGCCAAGCAAGCATTCCAGGGGGTTTTCCTTGTGCGAACCCTGCTGGTGGGGGCTTCTGATGCTCTCCAGCAGGGCTGAGCTAAAATCCATCTGGGCAGGCCGTAGCAGAGAACGCATAGCAGGCGCATGCCACTGCTGGGCACTGCCTGGATGACTCTGAAAGGCTTCTTGGCAGTACCCAGGTAAAGATCCACCTCCCACCACTGTTCTGCATCAGTTGCTTGCATCAGGAATGCATCTTCTGGCTTTCTTAGCCCCAGAAGCCCAGTCCTCAGCAAACATGTCTTGTCCTTCGGCTCTCCCTGAGAGCAAGGGAAACAACTAGTGCAGTATTCCCACTTCTCCCGGTTGGTGCCGTCCAGATGTTTTGGACTACAACTCCCATCCTCATTGGCCATTGGCCTGCCAGCTGGCACTGAAGGCTTGCTGTGCACTGCATTGGCAGAATACCATTGAAGATGCCTGTCCAGAACATACACAGAGTATTTGTTTTCACTTAATCGGGTTGTATAGTCGTTACCCCTGATAAGCCTATTATTTCAACCTTTTGTTAAAATCTCTTGTGATTGTTCTGCTTGATGACGCTGCAGTGGTTGGGTAGATTTATCCAAGGACTGTGGTGCTGAATCCAGGAGCGAATTTGGCTGATTGGAACAGTTGCAGGAGGTGTCCGTGTTGAAGCGAGGCTACTCTGAAGTAGACCAGATCCCAGTCTTAACTTTTCTGAAGATGCAGAGGAACAGAGTGACACCAGCAGCGTGTCTCCCTCAAATAAATTTCTCCCCCAGCTATCAGATCTGCTTAGGGAAACGCCAGGCCAAGAGATGAGGGGCAGTTCCACTTTTCTGGACACAGCTAATGGTTTTATCAAGGCTTATCACTCAGCGTTTTGCAGGCGGTATGTTGGAGGAATATTTTGCAGCTCTTTGCTGGTTCCCTCTCCTAGGAGCAGATGCATTAAAATAGGTTTGATGGCATCTACAGGACCAGGGAGGGTGTAGGGCTGGGTGCTGGACATTCAGGACTTCCCACCTCAGCTGCTGTTTGCTCTTTACCAGGAGATGGCAGCCAAATGTGGTCCAGGAACTGGATTACTCCACTCCACAACCAGAGGCCACTCTGAAGCCCCACCCCTCTCATGACATCATCCACTCCCACCCACCTTTTAAAAAGTTTGCTCAGGGAGAAGTGCAGAGAAAGGGAGCTGGGTCCTGGCAGGTGCATGAGTGGGCATGGAATGGGCCAGTGTTTGCAGAGATGGAGAGAAATCCCTTGAATATCACAGATCAAACATAACATGGGGATTTCTCTCCTGGGCATGTTTTGTGGTGGGGGGGGGGGGGGCTGAGAAGAGGCAGAAGAAGGGCTGGGGCTAATTAAAGGGGTCCTCCTTATCTGTAGGTCCTTCACTTTCTCTGGTGTCAAATTGTGCTGGGAAAAATGGTTTTACATTGGTTTATATTCACCATAACTCCCCAGGTTGTGCACCTATCCTCCCAAGATTTTACAGGGTTGTAAAAACCTTACAGATACATTATTTTTATAGCAGTTTCCAAAAAAACCATAGAAGAGGAAGTGGTTCAGTTCCCCACACACACTTGGATTCCACACACACACACGCACTACGGCAAACCTTGTGAATTGTTGCAGTTTTCTTAACAAGGGCTTCTGTGCTGTGTGTTGTTTCCATAACAGTTGCTCACAGAACCTTAAGGGAATAATGCATCTCCTTCTTTTCATTCTCTTTTTCACCCTTTCTTTATTTCCTGAGATCTGGAAATTATCAATTCTGCTTCCATGTTCTATCTGAAACTTGGTAGGTTTGATCTCCTCAGAAAGGGGAACTGTTCTGACAAATTTCAGATAATTCTGGCAAGAATTCCTTTTTAAAGTGATTATCATGACAGGTCTCTTAAAAAGACCAATTAAAGATGTGCAATGCAAAATACCTTGTACCTATTTGTCCAAAATAGGCCAGGCAGTGTGCTTCCCATAAAGGACCATGATACCCTCAAATCTCATCCAGTTCTGGAGAACAGAAACCAAAAAAAGTCAAAGCCATTTGTTGTCTTCCACTGACTGTCAAGAAGATTTGGATTTCAGGCCCAAGTCAAAGCAGCCATCTTTTGAATTGGTCCAAGGCAATTTGGGCTCTTTTCTGAACAGGGGTCTGAACCCAATTTTGTCATCAATGCAGGCCCCTAATTTTTTCCAATATAGAGCTATATTAAAGGACACATGCACATAGAAACATAGAAACAGAGCGAGTCAGAAGGGGCCTCCTGGGCCATCTAGTCTGACCTCCGGCACCAGCCGGCTCCGCTCATGACATGCCCACCATGTGCATGTCCAGCCTGTCTTTGAACACCCTCACCGATGGGGCCTCAACGACCTCCCGTGGAAGCCCATTCCACGCCCTCGGGGTCCTAACTGTCAGGAAGTGCTTCCTGGCATCCAAATTGAACCTTGGCTCCCTGAGCTTTGCTCCATTGGAGCGCGTCCTGCCTTCCTCTGCAGGGGAGAACAGGCCTCTCCCCATCTCCATGTGACACCCCCTCACATACCTGTATGTTGCCAACATATCCCCTCTGAGTCTCCTCTTCTCCAGGCTGAAGAGACCCAGTTCCCTCAGTCTCGCCTCATACGGCATCCCCTGCAAACCAGCCACCATCCTTGTGGCCCTACGCTGCACTGACTCCAACCTGGCTATATCCTTTCTGTAATGAGGGGCCCAAAACTGAACACAATACTCCAGTTGCGGGCGCACCAGAGTCATGATCACCACCACCCCAAAATATATTGCCTCATCTCTTGACCTGGCTGCATGCCACCTGCAAGGCCCACAGGAGCCCACCATATTCTGATCCCACCACATGCTCTAGCCAGCCCAGCGTTGCTGACTGCATTTGGGTCTCCAGGGGTTCAGGCAGGAGGTCTTCCAGCTCTACCTAGAAATGCTGGGGATCGAATGGGGGTGTTCTGCATGCAAAGCAGGGGCTGGACCATTGAGCAGCTGCCCCCCGCATCCTGCCTTCAGCCCGTACCTCTCATTATCATGGCCAGCAAACCTCAGTAGCAATTGTGGGTTTCAGGGCGCATCACACCTTCCCTGGTGTAGTTTTCTGGAAGCATAAAACTGGCCAATCCGAAGGAAGGGGCAAGGCAGCACCAGAACCTGCAGTGCCAGTCAATGTTGTTCTTCCAACCATGCAGTGACTCAGGAGTGTGGATATCCAGATTATGGAAATGTCATAAATAAGTTTCAACAAGCACGAGGAATAATTTGGGGGTACCAGCTGGCAAGAGGCATGCCACAGGTGCAGCAAGGTGGCAGCAACAGATGGAGCTGGTGGGTAAGGATATGGGATTTCCCAGGGCTGACATGTGGGAAGTGAGGGTGAGTGTGGCCAGCGAAGAGTGAGGGGCCCACCTCAGATGGGTGGGCATCAGAGATGTGGGTGGACCCAAGGACTGGGTGGAAGGGTGAGGGCATCATGGGGAGGTAACAGAGGACCCTCAGGCTAGGGGCTGGCGTGGAACGTGGGGCTGGTGAGGGATGCCCTATCAGCATGGCTGTAGTAACACGGGCAAGTCTGGTTGGTGGTGGTTCCCCATGCCTTCTTATCTGCACAAGCAGTAAAATGGCTTTGGCCACCCTTGGCTCCTGGGGGCCAGTTCCTATTCCCGGATCAGCCTCGATGCTACTCATATTTTTGGGAGTGGAGGGGAACTGAGGCTTCATGAGGTCTATTCTTTCAGCGTTTCCTTTCCAAGGACCACCACACAATAATTTATGGCTTAATTAGGGCCATGGCTAGCTCAGTCTTTGCACTTGTAACCAAAGCACCTGCTTTAATAACCTTAATTGCTGTGCAGGGAGGGGGTTTTGGGGGCCCACAGTCCTCCCTTCCCTTTCCCACGGTGATCGCTGTGGAAATCCATCCCGGTCCCTGCATGGCAGCTAAGAGTAGGAATCATCTCCCATCAACAGCAACGGAAAGACATTTTCTGAGCTCCATTTCCATGCATGGGAGGGGTTGGGGAGTGTGGAAAGAGGAGGCCGGCATGTCCCCCCTCTGCTCAGCTCCTCCTGGAGATTATCTCCCATGGGGCAGTTGCGCTGAGGAAGTTGCCTCACACTTGGGTCCCTGGGAAACAGAGGCGGGACTAGGACTGCCTGGCCCCGGCCTTGGTCTCGATGGGCGTTGCAGTGCACACTCACGTTGGAGCAGATACGTTTGGATAGCGGAGGGGAAGGCGAGCAGGGTGCCTCGCGAAAAAGAAAATGCGCACGCATCCTGCAATGCCTTCTCTCACGTGTGAGCTGGAGGAGGACCACGCAAACCAGCCTGGTCCCTTGCGAAAAGAAGCCAGGCAAGACTTAAATTAAAGCACACATCCACTGACGAGAAACCCTGCATTGCAACTGTCTTTTTGTGGGGGGTGAGCAGGCTTGACCCCTTCCCTGCCATCACACAAATACCGCCCCCCCCCCCCGAGATGCAGAGAATTGGACTCTCTTTTGTGGAGCAAAAGCCCCTGTGGAGCAGGAGGCCTGTGTTCAGGCAGGCCCTTGGGCTGGATCTCATTGCCTTTGCCCCTGTCTTGGGGCCTCAGTGCCACTGGCTTCCTTCCTTTGATGCCAAGGAGGGGCTGAACCAGGAAATGGAGCACTTGGGAGGGGAAAGGGCCTGAGAGAGCCTCAGAGGTGGATCCTGGGGTTTAGAGGAAGCATTTGTTGTCCTACGCAACCTTTGTCGTGCTTGTTGCATGCATCGTGGTCCCCAGTGATGCCTTGTTCGGAGGAATGGCTTGGAAACCTCTTGATGGGGACAGACAGGTGACATGTGGAGCCGTCTAATGCTGAAATCAGCGCATGAAGGTTTGTCAGGGACATTCATTTATAGTTTGCCTCTCCTCCTTAATCTAGATTGCATGTTAATTATTCACTGTATTTTAATTAATGCTAATGAATGTTTCATAAAATGTTGTAAGCTGCCTTGAGCCTATGGGATGAGGCAACACACACGTGCTTTCCTGCAGGTCTTTCAGCATGATTATAATGAAAGATTAGCAATAATAAAATAATGATAAAGCAAATGTAATCATCAATTATTCACTTTTCCACCATGGCGCATCATCGGAGTGGAAGATGAGAAAGGCAGCTTAAGTCAAGTGCCTCACAGCAGGGCGAGGGCCTCATGTCGTTGCTCATGTGGCCAGTTGGTCTGTGCCAGTCTTCTCATGATGCTCTCCAGTGCTGCTGGACTACAAATCTCAGGGTGCATCAGTCACCAGCTGCCCACCCCTGCTCTGCAGGGCTAAATGAGTCTGTAGCCATTTGCCTGGGAGTAAATCTCTACTCACACTTCACCTGCTGTAACAAACAACTGAGCATGCCATCTTCATCTTGCAGGCAGCTCTGAGGGAACCTTGCCATCAGCCCAAGCCCATGCATGGCTCTCCTCCTGAGTTGTTTCCTCCTGAGTTGTCCTCCCTGTCCCCTACCCATCCTGGTGATAGTGGACTGCTTTTCCCCAGGTGCAGACACAACCAAATCGGCTCATCTAATGGGACTGATGACGTTCCTGACCCTTTTGTGCCTTTGCAACACCCCATAGCTTGGCATCATCCACACAGTTCATCACGGTGCTCCGACTCCTCTCTGCCAGCTGCTAAAAGCCACTGAAAATAGCACAGGCTGAATGACGGATTGGAAAGGGATTCAGCTAGGAAGCCTTGCCCTTGATGGCTGAAGCCCACTGATTTATCTGGGCAAGTTTGGGACTGGTGTGTTATCCACTGCAGAGATGAGAGGGATTCACAGCTCTGCTCTTTCATCGAGAAAATGTAACTGGGAGGCTGGCATGAAGCAAAGTGCTGTGCCATCTAGCAGCTTGGGTCCCTGAGGCACCCTCTGTTTGAAGCATGTGAGCTGCCCAGCAAAACGGGGAAATGGCCTCACCAAATGATGAGATGGACTAAGGCATCTTGGGAGGCTAGAAGTGGCAGCAAAGGGTGGGTGGATGGGGAGATGCTTCTTTCAGTGAGAGAGATCAGGTTCGGTTGTTTCGGTGTGGTGTGAGTTTTGGTCTGGTTCTCTGTGTATAGGGCGGATGGTTCGGTGTGGGGTTTGTCTGGCTTTCAGGTATATGTGCAAGTGTGTTGGGCTGTTGCCTGTGTGTGCTTCTTAATTTTCCCTCTTTGAAATGGGCATATGTGGAAACAAGTATGAGAAATTTGGCCATTCGTGCTCCAGCATTTTGGCCAAGTTACATGTGCCTGAGTTTTGTTGTGCTGTCCATGAAATGGATGTAAGCACAGAAAAACGACTTCAAAAATACATTACTATATTTTGAACATCCGGCACCACCTCTGCTGTGGACTTTGTTCTTGAGCGATTTGCTTTTATCCTTCCCAGCTTGTCTTCTGGGCAATGGGAGTTTTGGGACCAACCACACCCACTCTGGAAGCCAGTTTTTAAGAGTACCCTCAATGTACTCTCAAAATTGCAGACATGCTGAGTGACCCCAAGACAGCTGAGAACCCCTGGGATATGACAGCCCCAGCGCCTTTCATATACTCGGGGTACATCCAGCAGAGATGGGCTCACTCATACTCACTGCTACTGGCCATATTTTTATCTTCAGAAGATGGTGTGAAAGAACAAACACCTAGAAAACTAACTGTACCTGCACTGGCTTTGCTCCTTGAATAGGCAGAGTGGTGCACCTGTTACCTGTGTGGGAGCAAATTGCATAGATCTAAGCTTCTTCAAATCTTCACTTGAATAGGCAAATTTGGGCAGCAGCTGCCAGGACCTGTGACCCTGCTTCTGCTCCATACAGGTGTCTTCAGCTGAGTGTATGAAAGGGACTCTGCGCAATGTATGTATGTATGTATGTATGTATGTATGTATTTAAAACATTTCTATGCCGCCCCCATTGCAACAAAGCCTCGGGGCGACTTACAACATAAAGATAAAATACAATGTAATATATAATACATTTAAAACTGGCCCATCTCGAATTATAAACTAAAACACTATAAATACAATAATAATAAACAATTAAAATAACTTTTAAATAAAAAGGTCTTTGCCTGGCACTGAAAAGCAAATAATGACAGCGCCAGGTGGAGCTCTCTGGGGAGCGCATTCCATAGGTGGGGCGCCACTGCAGAGAAAGCCCTCCTCCGGGTACTCACCCTCTTCACTTCCCTCACCGAGGGTTCCCGGAGGAGGGTCGCCATTGCAGATCTTAAAGGGCGGGAGGGCATATAAGGGCGTAAGCGGTCCGTTAGGTATCCAGGTCCCAAGCCGTTTAGGGCTTTATAGGTCAAAACCAACACCTTGAATTGGGCCCGGACTTCAATCGGGAGCCAGTGGAGCTGACGGAGAACTGGGGTTATGTGAGAACAATGGTATTGTCTCACCTTCCTGGCCAGGTAACATTTGCATAAGAGAACCAAGTACCTGGATCTACCCACATACCTCCAGCTCCTTAATGAAATTCTAGGCAGGCTGTAAAGTGGATCCCACCCAGCGTTCCAACAGGATGCCAGCGGAAGCTGTATAGCTCCTCACATCTGTCATTTAATACTTCACTTTTTTTCTTTCTAAATGAAGAGGTGAGGTGAGATGGACAGGCTCTTGGAAGGCGATCAAGAGCAAGTGAGGCAATGAAAACCTTTTAAAAAGACCGGTAACATTTTATAATAATGGAACATTAATTGATACTACATTACTTTGAGAGTCCTATGGAGTTGCAGATGTTGCATCAACAGCACTGCAAAGAGACTCGGCAAGATGGATAGCATTACAAGAAATGATTCCCATTTCAACATGTAGGAAGCATGGCCAAATATCCCTCACTGGTGAATGCAGCAAAAAGCAGTGGGCAGGTAAGATTGGATTTGTTCTGTTGACTTGCTGAGGTTTTGCTGATGTAGGATTATCATGTTGAAAGGGACTGCAAGGGTAATCTAGACTGGTCCGCAAAGGGGCGGCATGCTGCTCGCTGTGGACTGGTGCTGGGGCTGGCTGTGCTTCACCACCTCTTCCTTGCATTTGCAGGGGGGTACGTTGGTGCTGCCGGGGGTGGGGGGGACACAGAGGGGAGAGACAGTTTGGTGCAAGCTGGCTGGGAGCCATGCTGTGATTTTGGTATTTTGTTCTTTTCTTGGCATTTTTTCTTGCATGGTTTCTGGTTGGTTTGGAGAATTTTAATTTTTTTGGTACTGTGTTTGGAAACTAATATACAGAATACTGTATCATGTGTATGGTGCTTTTTGTTTCTTCCTCAGCAGTCCTCAAGACTGTTTCCCTATTTTTGCAGGTCCCCAGCTGTGGAAAGGTTGAAAACCACTGATCTAGACCAGCCCCCATTGATGCAAAACATCCACTACTACAGCTCATTACCTTACACAATCCATGCTGGACTGTTGTGTTGTGTGAACCTGGGCGGATTCTCACAGGGTGGTTGGGGTTGTTGTACCCACAGTGGATTGTCGTGTCCTCTGAGCCTGGTAGTGAAGCCCATCATGCCAGTGATTTACTTACCAACCACCCCTCTGCCATTTGTGCCAACCTCGCCTGGGCACCTGACAGGGCCAACCACCCCACAAGTGCCCAAGTAGCACTTGGAGAAGATTGGCTTGATGTCCCCTGCCACACTCAGGAGCCACTTCAGGTCTCCATGGCCTTTCTGTCTGTCTGTCTGTCTGCTGAAGGCTCACCACAAAGGGGCTGCCTCCAGAAGTCCCTGTGAAAGAAGCTGCTGTCCTCTGACTGCAGGTGCCCCCCAGGGCATTGACCCAGCCAAGCCTTCCAATTGCTGCTCTTCTGGAACTGTGCGCCTCTGCCATTGCATGGCCACAGCAAGGTTTGTTTACAAGGAAGCATCTAAAAACCTTGTTTCCCAGCCACAAACAGCCCCTGCAATGTGCTGCTTGGGCACTTTGAAGGGACTGTCTGTGGCTGTCAAACTGGGGATCAGAAAAGGCAGCTCTCAAGTAGCTGTTTGCAATGTTAAAGAGAAAAGCTGCAGTGAGCCAAAAATGGTTTTCAATTGCTGTGAGTAGGAGTGGACCAGCCAGGCTTGGCGCAGGGACCCCCGTTAGACCCATGGTTGGACCAAAGGGGAAGGAGCAGGAGGGAAGGGCAAAGGAACCCAGTCAGGTGATGGGCACACCGTGGCTTGTTCAGCGTATTGCCAGGGTGGGTTGGCACAAGCACACCCAACAACTGACTCAGGCCTGATTACAATCGGATCCAATTGCAGTTGCTCCATATAAACGAAGAGTAGTCATTCCACAAATGCAACCTTCCATGCAGCATAGACTTCCGCTGCAGACAGAGATTTCTTTTTGCTGATTTAATTATTTAGAAAACCGTTTCTGTTTCTTAATCCTGAGTATCAGCAAAAATGGCAGGACATGCATTCTGATATACAATGACAAGAGTCGCTGTTTGAATGAATTTCATCTGAACCAAAACCATTCTGTAGGTGCAAATGTGTGCTGTGTGTGTTGATGATGACCGGCCCGAGACAGTGTTCTGTCTGAGGTGGAAGAACAAGATGGTACTCCCTCCAGTCCTTTGTACAAGAGCAGACTGGATCTGCAGAGAAATCAGTCTTCAGGATTGATGGTGGGACCTGAAGGTTAACTTGGGGGTGTAGCAGCACGCTGCTCTTTTCTCCAGGCTTGTTTCTGCACTCTGCCTAATGGTAAGGCTGGCCTAAACAAGCAGCTGCACCTTTCCCAGAAGCCACGCTTTCCACAGTGGAGAGACAAATGAGACAAAGCTCTACCGGCCTAACCTTGCCACCTAACAATGCATTAACAATGTGTAGAGGCAAGACCAGTTAGATAAATACATACATTTTTTTCCTCCAGTTGTAACCCTTTTCAGCATTAGTGTGGGACCAGTGGGGAAGGTGAGAGAAACAAGCATTACAGAGCTTTCTGGTTGGAACTAGACTCTCTCCACAGCATGCCCTTGCCCAGAGAAGAGATGGATACATGGGAAATAGACTTCTGTTGTGCCTCTGTAAAGCCAAAAGGAATAGCATGAGGTTTCAGTAAGGATAATAATGGGGCAGCATCAGGGGTACAGAACCAAGTGTGACCACCAGGACTGCACTGCAGATCCTTTCAGCTCTAGTTGGAACAGCCAATGGCAGGGGATGATAGAAAGTTACAGTTGAACAACCTCCGGAGGGCCACATTTTCCCCATCCCTGTTCTAGGCCAAAAAGAGGAGGCCATGACCCACAAGGAAATGCACTGAGCAAAGCATGGATGGCCAGGTGGGATGGGCAGGGGCAGATATCAAGGACCGCATGCCAAAGGTTGACAGCTCACTTTGGTCTTCTCTAGAATTAAAGTTAGCTCATTAGAGTCAAGCAACGATGGAGATCCTTAGAACTCCACAATTCTGTACATGAAGGTTGTGTATTCTTTAAGGGTAACATGCATCACAGATCTGTGTAATGTGTGGATCAAACATAAACCAGTTAGCACACTGAGCCAACTTGCTCCTCTGTTCCATTTTCTCCTTTGTGTTTTTATATAACACTGTTCAGTCCTTGCCAGATTTTTCTCTCTCTCTACTAAATATAACTTTGTTTCAAACACTTTTGTTGGGCAAATTACATTAGGCTGGATGGTGCAGGTATCCATTAGAGTTTATTTATCGTGATACTGTTTAGATCTCACACTTATAAATAACTTATGCTATGGGGCTTTTGTTTGTAGAAATGTAACTTACATATTTTATTACGCTTTTCTGTAAACCTCAAAAAGAATGTTGTCAAAGAAGCGCTCTTAACAGCAATCTAAACTAAGGTACATAAAATCTACACCACCATTATTTTTTAATACGGCAAGGAGGCATGGTATTTCTCGATAGTTTGAAAGGTTTGCTGTCACCATAAACACACACTACAATAAAACATTAAAAAGTCGGAAGAATTATTTTACGAAGCACATAGGCACCCACAGCCAAGTTCCTCTGAAGCATTCTTATGCAAGCACAAAACCTTATTAACAGGCAACATTTTTCCAAGATGGCTAGCTTTGCTTCTTGCCTTCTCTATCCCTGTCTTGCCTTCTCTATCCTTGTCTTTTAAAGCAAGTTGTAACCCTTTTCAGCATTTGCTAGGCTACATAGATACTTAAAAAAATTCTGCGTGCAAGTCTAGTCAATGCTTGGTTTTACTTCATGCCTATAAGATGTTTAGTAGGGCAATTCAGGTGTATTCTCAAACTGGAAATCCCAATTTGTTAAATTTATAGCTGCAATTTATGTTCCCAGATACTCAATTCAGAAGGAACAACTGTGGCCTAGTTCTTTGCTTTTAGAATAATTCCCCATCCCAATTATTTTACCTCTATAATGTTTATGCCTGGCCCACAGCTATGGAGAAAATAGGGCATAGGAAAAGAGCCATGTAAAAGTAGGACATTAAAACACTTGTGTGAGGGCTCTTCTGCACAGATAAAACATTAACAGGAATTAATTCTGGACACTTCTAATTTTGGCAGTGTTCCTTGGAAAAACAGATAGATTTAATGGCAGCAGATAAAATGGTAAAATTCAGACCACATACTATGGCACCCATTTCCTATCAAGATGTTTGCATACTTATATGTTCATTTGTTCTAATATGTTTCAGCCCTTAACTGAAGTTGAGATGCTATTCAAAATATGAATTACAAATTTATATAGGGTCTTATTTTTTTGGAAGTAGCATGCTAGAAATGAATCTTAGCAATGGATTTCAGTGCTCCAGGGAATCTGTAGTCTTATATGAGGAAGCAGCATTAAATCCAGAGTGCTGAGTTACAAGGCGATACTTTTCAACTTCAGCTTTCAAGAGAGATACTAGCTTAAACCAACAAAAATGACTGATTTGTGCACACAGGGAGACTGCAGGCCAGCAGTATATCTTCCCATGTCATGCTACGGATCAATTAGTCTTCATCCCAATTTTTCAACATAAATGTACAGATTTTCAGGGTAAAGGCAATGGCTTTGCATAGGATCCAGAGTTCTTTACAAGGAGAGAAAAAAGAAAAAGCACTTGTGACTTGAGTAGCTCACACTTTGAAATAACTTGACAGAATGCAGTTTGTCATTTATTTTTTCACTGCCTGTCCCCACCCCAGATCAAAACAATTTAGGGTTAACAAGACTCCTTCCAGTGCATCTTTCTACAGCAACAACAAACACCAGCTTTTAACTAAATGCAATCTGGGTACCTGTGTGCAGCTGCCTTAATGCATGTCAGAGCCCTGGTCTGTCTAGCCCAGAATCATGTACTGAAACTGGCAGCAGCTCCCTGAAGGCTCATCTGTGGGTATTTCTCAGCCCTACTGTCCAAGTGAGCAGCAGACTGAGACCAAATGGTTGTGGGTTCAAAATTTTGAAATGTGCATTATTGTCCAATCATATGAGATGTGGCTTGAAACAGTGACTTCAGGGGATTAGAAAAATGCAAAATAATGTAACATAAGATAACATAGGGGCAGACTAACCAACTGACCAAGTGCAAGTATTGAGGTTTATTTTATGACGTTGTGCTGCTCATACAGGAACTCAGCCCTGTGTGCTGGACTAAAATGGGTGGCAGCACCTCCTTGCTCAGAACTCCATGGACCATCAGAGTGGTTCCTTGTTGCACTGCCCCGACCAAGTGAGCCTCTTGTAGAGAAGCCACAGACGAGCAGGGACAGATCCTTGAGTCTCTTATGCATGCCATACTTGGAGTCACCTAAAATGCACCTGCCCTTCAGGTGTCACAATCACCAGGCAAGTACAGCCAACTCCAGCTTCCTGATAAACAGACCTGTTCGCTACAGGTGCTTCTTATGATCATATATTGGAATGCTGCCACCTGCTTCTTTCGCATCCATACCCTCACTCTTGACCACGGCTTGTGTGAGGTCTTTTGTCAGCATAAACTACCACAACCCCCAAAGAGACAGCAGTTACATTGTGCAGAGGAGTGTGCAATAGGCCACCCACCCTGACTCTATCTGCCTTTGAAAAACCATCGCCAAAGTTAGTGTATATACTTTTAACCTCAACTGCTGAAGCAACCCCTGGTGCTTAACCCATGGGGCGGGGGGAGAACAGTCTTAATTTTGTCTGTGGGAGTATGTGTCGCAAGCCTTTGAAGCGTCTGCTGGTGGCAGAGATTCTAGGCCACTCCTGAGACCTGTCAAAGGCCAACTTCCACACAGTCACTGATGAACTGAAAGGATCCAGTGCACCTACTGAACATCAAGGGTATTTTTTAGAATATGTGAACACGGGCACTCATGGCCTGCAGAATACCTCTTATTAAACCACAGATTAGTATAATCATAGGGTAATTTTAGCTTTGAAATGCAACTTAGACCTATTTTGTTACCGTGTGGTTAAGTGAAAGCCAAATAAAATAGCTTCTGCATTGGATTGTTTGTGTCTTATTTAGCCCAGTAACATCCATAATAGGAAAATAAGAAGAGGACATTACGTGACACCATGTTCCTAAGAAATATTACTGTAATGTTACTTACCTAGGGGAAAAGAAAAACCACATATTCAAATAATGTGTTAAAGATTTTTTTTACAATAAACAGCAGCATGAATTTCAGGAAGCTGAATCAAAATCTCAAAGAAAAATATACAAAAGCAGGTAAATGCTGATTGCACAAAACAGGATGAAGGCAAATACCTCAATATTCTTTCACCTTCCCAAATATTTATTCTAAAAATAAAAGTACTTCCAAGTAAATCCCATTGTTTTCAACAGAATAGCATTTGAAACTAATAGACAAAGAGTCCTTGCTTTTGGATTTCACATTACACTTTGCTAGCACTTAAGATATGCTCTCCTCTACAATAGTAAAATACCAGCTTTTGATATTAGATTCATGTCATGCACTATTTACACACTACATGCTTAAGATAGAAAGCTCTGTATTTGCTGGCTTCTTACAGTGGCACTCGACTTAATTCTTGTTCCAAGAATGCTGTAGTAGTTAACAAATACAGATTGTGGCACTGGTATTTTGCTGCGAATGAAACATTCAAAGCGCATCAGTGTGAAACAAAAAATTATTCACATTCTTCCAAAGGATGTATAACTACCTGTACGCTTCTTAAAGGATCACATTCTGCATTCTCACCTATATTTAACTAGAAGAATTAGTTTTCATTCTGTAAGTATTTTTCTCATCAAAAGGATTTAGATGGAAATTCTTAAAAAATACAGATGTATCTACATATAGCTGCACTGTTTAATATTATGTGCTCTGTTCATTCAAAGGTTCTGGGGAAAGATGAGAAGTCAAAAGACAATCACTGACTTTTTAGAAATTTTCTGAGAAAGTGTTTATTGGTCCAATTGAAACCCAGTCGCAAATGCAATCTTGGGGAAAATAGGTATTTTATTCTTTGGTAAGTTTCATTTCTGTATCATTTTACTGGGAAAAAAAAAGAAATACCAGTCCAGGAATTCAAAATGGTTCTTCGGGCCAAGTCTGATTTCACATTGCTTCCAATGTTACAAATCCTTACATTTATGCCAGAGGTTTAAAAAGGCAGAAATAATTTAAAAAAATATTTTCTATGAAAGTCAAAATTTACCTAACAACATAGCATGGGGCCCCAACCTTCCAAGTGTGTTCATTATTATTGAAACACAATCCAAGTTCAGCATCAACTCATCATTTCTGAACTGCTTGATTCTGACACCCCCTCGCAGCGCAGTGTTTCATTCATATCTCTCCGGAAGACAGACATGTTCTGTGTGAACCTGTAACCAAGAAAACCCCAAACAAGTGTCCTTTGATTAAGGCATTTAGAAGAAATATAACAAATAAATTGTAGCATAACCTCACATCTAATTCCACATGAGTAAGAATGCTGAAAAAAGCCGTCTTCTTGTTAGCATCGAGCTGACAGAAATAAATTCTTGCACATTCAGTATTTAATCAAAATTTTACTCCACCTAGTACTAATTTTCCACAGGGTCCCAAATACTTTTTAAAAAGTTTGTCTACATGGTCATCACATTTCAGTTATTGAATCTGTAATTGGGGTTGGGGGTTTTTTTGCACTGAGTAGGTTTTTTGTTTTTTAACTTTTCTTGGAGTGTGAAGAGAAATTGGGATATTTTATTACATTTCTATACCACACAAGATCTGAAGCTCTCTGGTGGTTCACAAGAGATGCTCCCCAAGCATGAATAAGGCATAGCCAAAAACTGAATTATCTGGCTAATTAATGCAGGAATAACTATTTTCTGTTTTGTTTCTCAGACCACTTCTGCTTTAACACATCATGCCAGAGCTTTAAGAGTTTAAAGTTTAAGAGATTTCACTATCTACACTGTTGCCTTCAAAGATGCAGGTTTTGCAGGCATTTGAAACAACACAAAAACCTTCAGAGACTGCTGACCAGAGGCAAGATTGAGAAGACTGCACACATACACCGTGAAAAGTGATCCTCCTTTAAACTAGTATTAACGCTCTACAGACTGTAGTTTTAGCCATAATTATAGCTCGAGTCTGAATTTCTACCAGAATATATTAAATTGTTTTAAAATTAGAAGTAGCCTTCCAAATCCCTCCCTCTGATCTTCCCAATGGGGATACCATTTTTCATAGAGTTAATGCATCTACTGCACTAGCTGGAACTCTTCCATTATTCTTTGAGCCCAGAAGAATCCCCATCTACAAACAATTCCATGTTTGCAATCCCAAATCAAAGTAGTTTAAACATCTGACAAGCTTAAACATTTCAAATGAGGATGCAGGATGGATGGAAGAGTTTAGTGGCTGACCAGAAGTAGAAAGGGGATAAAATCCCACCATTTTTGTTTGGCCCCCAAAATGTCTACATTTCCAGGCTTTCTATCATGCAAGTGCACATTGCAAAAATAATAAAGGGCCACAAGTCTGGTTTTCTCCATGTTCAGACTTATCTGGTCAAACTAGATTTTTATTTGTCTGTTTCTGGCATAGACACAGAATGTCCCTGCCTCAGTGTCAGTTGACAATTTGGCTGTAATGGCTTGTGGTGAGAACCCGTGTGATGTTAGAGATGGGGAAAGTCCAAGTTCAAATCCCCTTCAGAAGCCTGGTGGTTCAAAGGGTAACACCAGCCAGTCACTATTGCTTAATCTACAGGGAAGATTAAGGGAAGGTATGAAGGGGGATAGAAATCTAGTAAAAATGGCTAGAACCAAACTTGATCACATTTATTTAAAAAAGCCAGATTAGCGGTGCCTGTTAAATTGTTGCATGTCACAGCTATTAAACAGTAACATGATGAAGCTGATCACCACTTTTGGCCATGCTAGTATGTTAGTGAATTACAGAGAAGATAACAGAGTGTCTTGTGTCTCTCCAAAAATCTATTCTGGCATAAGCTTCCACAGACAACCGTCCTCTTCATCAGGTGCATAAGGTGCTACTGGGAGTTTCAATCCTGTTCCAGCTATTGGGCTCACATGGAGATACAGTATATCACAGAAGTGAGTACACCCCTCACATTTTGTAAATATTTTATTATATCTTTTCATGTGACAACTCTGAAGAAATGACACTTTGCTACAATGTAAAGTAGTGAGTATACAGCTTGTATAACAGTGTAAATTTGCTGTCCCCTCAAAATAACTCAACACACAGCCATTAATGTCTAAACCACTGGCAACAAAAGTGAGTACACCCCTAAGTGAAACTGTCCAAATTGGGCCCAAAGTGTCAATATTTTGTGTGGCCACCATTATTTTCCAGCACTGCCTTAACCCTCTTGGGCATGGAGTTCACCAGAGCTTCACAGGTTGCCACTGGAGTCCTCTTCCACTCCTCCGTGATGACATCACGGAGCTGGTGGATGTTAGAGACCTTGTGCTCTTCCACCTTCCATTTCAGGATGCCCCACAGATGCTTGATAGGGTTTAGGTCTGGAGACATTCTTGGCCAGTCCATCACCTTTACCCTCAGCTTCTTTAGCAAGGCAGTGGTAATCTTGGAGGTGTGTTTGGGGTCGTTATCATGTTCGAATACTGCCCTGCGGCCCAAACTCCGAAGGGAGGGGATCTTGCTCTGCTTCAGTATGTCACAGTACATGTTGGCATTCAAGGTTCCCTCAATGAACTGTAGCTCCCTAGTGCCAGCAGCACTCATGCAGCCCCAGACCATGACACTCCCACCACCATGCTTGACTGTAGGCAAGACACACTTGTTTTTGTACTCCTCACCTGGTTGTCACCACACACGCTTGACACCATCTGAACCAAATAAGTTTATCTTGGTCTCATCAGACCACAGGACATGGTTCCAGTAATCCATGCCCTTAGTCTGCTTGTCTTCAGCAAACTGTTTGTGGGCTTTCTTGTGCATCATCTTTAGAAGAGGCTTCCTTCTGGGACGACAGCCCTGCAGACCAATTTGATGCAGTGTGCGGCGTATGGTCTGAGCACTGACAGGCTGACCCACCACCCCTTCAACCTCTGCAGCAATGCTGGCAGCACTCATACGTCTATTTCCCAAAGCCAACCTCTGGATAGGATACGTGCACTCAATTTCTTTGATCAACCATGGCAAGGCCTGTTCTGAGTGGAACCTGTCCTGTTAAACCACTGTATGATCTTGGCCACCATGCTGCAGTTCAGTTTCAGGGTCTTGGCAATCTCCTTATAGCCTAGGCCATCTTTATGTAGAGCAACAATTCTTTTTTTCAGATCCTTAGAGAGTTCTTTGCCATGAGGTGCCATGTTGAACTTCCAGGGACCAGTATGAGAGAGTGAGAGTGATGACACCAAATTTAACACACCTGCTCCCCATTCACACCTGAGACCTTGTAACACTAATGAGTCACATGACACCGGGGAGGGAAAATGGCTAATAATGCCCAATTTGGACAGTTTCATTTAGGGGTGTACTCACTTTTGTTGCCAGCGGTTTAGACATTAACGGCTGTGTGTTATTTTGAGGGGACAGCAAATTTTATACAAGCTGTATACTCAGCTACTACTTGGCTACTACTCAACTACTGTATACTTTGCTACTACTTTACATTGTAGCAAAGTGTCATTTCTTCAGTGTTGTCACATGAAAAGATATAATAAAATATTTACAAAATGTGAGGGGTGTACTCACTTCTTTGATATACTGTAAGTGCCCCAAGTGTGAAATAACCCTTCTGCCCCGCAACTCCTTTGAATGACTTAACTGTGTGAAAAGAAGACTCCACACAGAAAGGTCTCAAGCAGCCACCACAGGGCCACTACGAGACGCCAGCAGCTTCTACTTGACTCAACATGTATCTCTCAAGAGCAGTCTTGCAATGCTTAATGGACTGCACCCAACAATCTCCTGCTTCCCAGATAATAATCTTTCTACTTTCTTCTAGGAATTGGAATTGATAAGACAAGCAAATCCACTCTCAAAAGAATAGGATGCAGGAGATGAATAGGAAGAGCAGCCTTGATGGTCCAAGGCTCCCACAGCAAAGGCACATGGGCAGCAGACAGAGAGAGGTGCCTGATTCTCTCTCACTTCTGAGAATCGGAGCCACTTCAGGAGCAGCACGGGAAGAGGCCAGCTCTAGTGTGGTCAGCATTTTCATCTCCCAAATAAACAAAAGTGGAGTGAGAAGTAACCACATGAAAGCAGCAGACCATGTTAGTTCTGTAATTAAGCTCTTGCCCTAAGTGAAGGTTTGGGCAGTTATGGAAGAACATTAAGGAGAACATTATGTGAGGATGACAAATCATGTGTTTCTCATATACGTTCCTCTGAGTTAGAAAGCAGTACACTGGAAACAGCAACATCCTTAAAAAGATCTAACATAGAAATAATTAAAAATAATTTCAACTTTTATTTCAGTGAACCAAGTGCCAAGTAATGCTGAAACTCTAAGCATACTTACCTGGGAATAAGTTTTACTGAAAACAGCGGGTGGGACCCAATATTGCACAAGCAGACTTCTGATCATATGACAAGAGTTTCTCCTCTTTTCTCCCCTGCAGCCCTCACACTTGGCCAAATTATGTTCTGCAGGGTGGCACATTCGGATGGAAATACATCCTAGAATGTGATCCCAGTGCTATGCTGATGGCAATCCTAATCCAACAACACTGAGAAGTTGCCCAACTTTCCCAGTGTATATGTGAGCAAAAATACTGGATCCTAGTTGTGCATTCACTGTATTCAGCATACTGGTCTAGAAAGCTCCCTGTGTAAGGTTATTTTATGGAGTCTTCTGTCATTATAACTTTAGCTGTCTATTGAGGACATGGTGGACATACCTGTCTCTGTTCTTTATCAGAAGGTTTTGCTCTACTCCTTCCATTAGGTTCCTAAAGCACTGATGAAGCACTTCTTGTTTATCGGCAGGCTGACTGTTTATCAAACTCGCTCTTAATTCACTGAAGTACTGGAAAACCAAAGAATACATTATTAGAATAAACAGTGGGAAACAAGTATTTCTCAAACCCTGGGTATAAATGAGCTTAGTTTTAGGAGTATGAATATCTAGTTCTATCTATAGTTCAGATGGATGCCATTTTATCACTGGAAAGAGTTCCCTAAGGTCATTTAGCCCAATCTTTGCACTGTAGCACTCCCAGATATTTCTAAGATGTCACTCCACAGCATGTGGGAGAGCATGTGGGTCCAACATAACCCACAGCCAAGAGGGCAAGGTGGAATATGATGAACAGAATGCAGACACCACACTCCAGAACAATCTAGTTGTGTGTAAGTATCACTGAAAGCAAAGCAACAAGGTAGGCATGACAAACTTAAGTTCTATTAATTTCTCTAGGGCTTCAACATGATTTTCTCTGAATTGAGGCCGGATACCTCAGGTACCCTGGAAGCAGGCAGGGCATCAGAAACAGATCTGGTGACTATAGGATTGTAGGCAGGCCCTTCATCAAGGGCTTCATGGGCTAGCTCAAATCCCTGCTGGCCATGCTGCCAATTGGTGTGTGTGAGAAGGGGTTGTACACACTCAAGAGCCTTCTCTTTGTGCAAGGGGACAAAGTCTGAGCATTGCTGCCAACAGCACTGGGGCAAACTGATCCCACACCCCATCCCCAATCTGTGAGCTTCTCCCTGAATCTTTTTAATAGAAAACAATGTTAGACGAAAGTTCATATTCTCAACTCCCAAAAAGTTAATTTTTACTTCATACTTTCTACAACTTAACATAATGTTTCCAGCTGCACATAAGAAGTAACACTGGAAGAAACTCACCAATCTATTCTTTCCTGCAATTATTCTGTGAAGAAAAGTTCCATGGAAGTCAAATGTTCATAGGTTCTGAACCAAAACTGAACGCACCCCCAAGACTACAAATTGGGGTGTGCTAGTGCTGATAACTTGAAATTTCTGTGCCTGATTCAGAAGCAGCTCTTGTGATTGCAGAAGAGGGGCTCCGCTGCAACAGCACACACTTTTCTTTGGGAAAGCTGCCCGCAATGCCTGGAGAGTCCTGGCTGTGTGGTCTGGTCCACTCATTATGTCCTCCATGAGATGCATCTACAGGGATAATCAGAATGCACTGCGTGGAGAAGACTGAGTGCCTGCTTCCTTGCGTAAGCCAATGCAATGATTTCTGAAATGGGTTCACTAGAAACTTAACAGGTGTTTCTTGATGAAAAGATCAATAATGGTTTCCTGAAAGATATTTGCTGCCCCATTACTAGTATTCCTCTGCGATGCACATTCTGTAGGAAGTGCTTGACACACTCCAGGGCATTCTTGTGTATTTGTGCAGGTCATTTGCAAGTGTGTGTCCTGGTGGTGGGCAGATATCAGGCTTGCAGGATCTACTTTTTTCTAAAATTACAGTTCCGGGTTCCATCAGCTAGAGTTTTGTGCAAAACACGCATCTAGAATTAAAGAAACCTGCTTCTAGAGTTGAATGGGGAGCAGGCCTTCTAGAGAAACCTACACTGTTGAATATTCAAACCTTCATTCTTTTCAAGAAGGAAATTTTGGTTTACTGCAGGAGGTGGGTGAACCAGGGTTGTCTCAGTCATCAAGCTGTTATGAGGAAACAGTCCACAGCACCCCAACAGACCTTCACAATTAGAGGGGTGGGGAAGGTAGGAAAAAGTCCCTGTTCAACGCAGCAGGAAGACATCTACCAGGAAGCCCCTGCCCTGTCCTGCTGGAAAACAGAAGTTGCTGTTCTTGGCATTGTCCCACATGATAAACAGGTACACAGATGGAGTTCTCCGCATGTCAAAGATCTCTTGCAAAGTTGTTCAGTTACTCATGAAAAGAGAGTCCTCCTGCTTGGTGGGTCCACCAGTGAAATGAACAGCAATCAACATTAATGCTCTTGTCAACACACCAGTCCTGGATCTGGATGGCTAGGCATGTCAGCGAGACTGACTGTGTATTTCCCTGCTTGTATATTGACACAGTCCATGGTGATCTGGCCATGATGGCCAGTGAGAAATGTCTGGAATGTGATGAGAATTTTCCTCACCACAAGCATTTCCAAGTAATTGGTACACCTGTGGGCATAGAAATCATTCCAGGTTCCTTGGGTCATCTGTGTACCACAGTGAGCTTGCCATCCATACAGGGAGGTGTCAGTTGTAACCATGGAGAAGAAAGGAATTCCTCTCAACAAGCTGCTGTGGCACATTCACCAGCCAAGTCTGGAACAGGTCAATTTGGGGGACCAAAGGGCCAGTTGCTGCAGGTCAACCATAGGATGGTAGGTACGGACAAGCCAGAGCTGCAGTAGTTACACCCAAAGTCTAGCTAATGGCGTAGCCACAGCTGCAGTCACTGAATCTGGAGAACCTTTGCTACATGTTGCTGGTGAAGCTTGAAGACATCTTGACAACTGCTGTAGCTTTTGCCTCTGGGAGATATGCTGCTGCTGAGATGGGAGTCTAGCCATGCCCTGATATAGACTGGGAAGGGGAAAGAATAGATCTTTTGCATTTAGGAATGGAGGAATTCCCTGGAGGAGCGTTATACAGAAATATGAAAATATGCATCTTTTAGGTCTAATAATTGTAAACCAGATTCCTCTCTGAAGTAGAGGCAAGATGCTCTTTAGGGTAACCACACTGAACTTCTTCAATGGGATAAAGAAGTTAAGTCTGTTGAGCCCAGGACTGGACAAAGCTCTCCCATCCTGCTCTGGTAGTGTGAAGTGTTTGGAGAAGAATCCTCAGAGATGACAGACGAATTGCTATTGACAGGTTCTATTGCTCCTTTAGAGAGTAAGGATTGTGTCTCCCCAAGCAGGGCTGGAGACTGGGTCATACTTCTTATGGCTCCAAGAGGAGAGAAGTATCGAATTTGATCCAGTAAACTTAGTTGTCCTTCAGGTTCCGGGATCTCTCTGAAGTTGATGGCAACAACTGGTCTGAGGTGTAGGCACTTGCTGCAGGAGGTATGCCTTGAGGCAAGGAGCCAGCAGCTCCAGATGCTGGCAAGTGGGTACGCTCTGGCAGCTTAAGGATGTTGACTGCTCAGAGAGTCTCCTATGCAGAGATAGGAGTTTCCTGGCCTTTTACTGAAGGGCATACAGTGCAGACACTGGTTGACCTGGTACTCCTCACCAAGATAGAGCAGACAGAGTGTCCATCCATTGGCAGGAGCTTGCTACTGCATTTCACACATTTGTGAAATGTTGCCTTTGATGCCATTGGTAAGTCAAAGGAGGAAAAAAGAAAAGCAGTGTGTGAGAGAAAAAACAGTGGGGGTTGGAATAATCAAAGAAGACAAAGAACGTTTCCTTATTTTGCTATAGTTTTTTGTAGGGAGGGAGGGTAAGGAAAAATGGGTGACTGACAAAAATAAGAGAAAGACTGAGATGCAGGTATTTAGAAATGTGTTTTTCAAGAGAGAAGGGGTAGAGAAAAATGCTCACAGCTCATGAACAAATACAAAGAGGAGCTTCCTGAAGCACTAGGGAAGGCAGCTGAAGATGAACTGAGGGAATGGGTGGGAAATCCTCTGATATATAACAGATGTTGGGGTATAGGAGGGGATCCTGCCAAAAGGCTCACAGCTGCAAAATCTTCCTGACAACCGGTTCCATGCAAGTGCAGAGCTCATGTGTATGATGCACAGGGACTACAGGACCACAAGGATTTCCCAATTGCAGAAGCAAAATGAGTGCTACGCATCCTAAATCTCTAGCTTGATCCATCCTACCCACCAACTGAAGAAGAGGAGAATGGGGCTATATGGCACCTGAACTTTACTGCATCCTAAACACAGATCTGATATTTCAGAGGAGAGAGAAGTATGAATAACAATTGCTAAGGCATAACTTGTACTGTAAATATATTATTTTGCTATTTTATAATAGATCCCTAACACAAATACTGAGTAACAGATTTATATGCATACAATTGCTTCACAGGAGAGGAGTAACCTCTCTAATACAAGTCCTCAAGTCAAGTCAAGCCCACAAGTTGAGAGGGGATGCATTACAGCATCTGTATGAGAGCATTGCCTGTTTTGCCTCACTCTGCTGGTACCAAGTGTTTAATGACTATTTTACATCATGTTTAAGGTTTATTGTGGGCTGCAGGAGAAAAGGCAAATCTGGTTGAAAAACTGACAAATTATACAATGTAAGATCCAATGTGCTTCATCATTTTCAGTGGCTGAAATTAGAACTTTAAGTGTTTGAACTTTGGGAACCACAGTTAAACAAAGACAAGTTCAGAAACTAATTTTAAAAAAATCCAAATAGCATTTCTTCAAAAAACACATTTTAAAAACAAAAGTTAAAGTATTTTAAGCTAACATGAATTTCAAGTTCCATGGAACTTTGAAGGCCAGCTGTCTGACTACCTGTTATCCTAGAATTTTGTTAAGCAAATTCAAAGACCCTTTGAAGACCCTGTTGTTGCTGTTGTTGTTAGTCATGAAGTCGTGACCGACCCATCGTGACCCCATGGACAACATTCCTCCAGGCCTTCCTGTCCTCCACCATCCTCCAGAGTCCACCTAAGCTCACGCCGACTGCTCCAGTGACTCCATCTAGCCTCTGCCTCTGCTGTCCCCTTCTTCTTTTGCCATCTATTGTTCCCAGCATTAGGCTCTTCTCCAGGGAGTCCTTCCTTCTCATTAGGTGGCCAAAGTATTTGAGTTTCATCTTCAGGATCTGGCCTTCTAAAGAGCAGTCAGGGTTGATCTCCTCTAGGACTGACCCGTTTGATTGCCTTGCGGTTCAAGGGACTCTCAGGAGTCTCCTCCAGCACCACAATTCAAAGGCCTCAACCCTTTGGCGCTCAGCCTTCCTTATGGTCCAACTTTCACAGTCATAAATTGTAACTGGGAAAACCATAGCCTTGACTATATGCACTTTTGTTGGCAGCGTGATGTCTCTGCTTTTTAGTATGCTATCTAGATTTGCTATAGCTTTCCTCCCCCAGGTCTTTTAATTTCTTGGCTGCAGTCCCTGTCTGTGGTGATCTTGGAGCACAGGAAAATAAAATCTGTCACTACCTCCATTTCTTCCCCATCTATTTGCCAGGAAATGAGAGGACCGGATGCCATGATCTTGGTTTTCTTAATGTTAAGTTTCAGGCCAACTTTTGTACTCTCCTTCACCCGCATCAAGAGGCTCTTTAGTTCCTCTTCACTTTCTGCCATGAGAGTGGTATCATCTGCATATCTGAGGTTGCTGATATTTCTCCCAGCAATCTTGATTCCAACTGGTGATTCATCTAGCCCTGCCTTTCTCATGATGTGCTCTGCATATAAGTTAAATAGGCAGGGCGACAGTATACAGTCTTGCCGAACTCCTTTCTCAATTTTGAACCAATCAGTGGTTCCGTGCCCAGTTCTCCCTGTTGCTTCTTGACCCACATATAAGTTTCTCAAGAGACAAATAAGATGGTCTGGTACTCCCATCTCTTTAAGAACTTGCCACAATTTGTTGTGATCCACACAATCAAAGGCTTCAGCATAATCAATGAAGCAGAAGTAGATGTTTTTCTGTAACTCCCTAGCTTTCCCCATGATCCAGAATATGTTGGCAATTTGATCTCTAGTTCCTCTCCCTCTTCGAAATCCTGCCTGTACTTCTGGTAGTTCTCGGTCCACATACTGCTGGAGCCTAGCTTGTAGGATTTTGAGCATCACTTTGCTAGCATGTGAAATGAGTGCAATGGTGCGGTAGTTTGAACATTCTTTGGCATTGCCCTTCTTTGGGATGGGAATGTAAATTGACCTTTTCCAATCCTGTGGCCCCTGTTGAGTTTTCCAAATTTGCTGGCATATTGAGTGTAGCACTTTTACTGCATCGTCTTTTAAGATTTTGAATAGCTCAGCTGGAATACTGTCACCTCCACTAGCTTTGTTGTTGCTCACACTTCCAAAGGCCCATTTGACTTCACATTCCAGGATGTCTGGCTCGAGGTCAGTGACCAGCCCATCATGGTTATCAGGGATGTTAAGCTTTCTTGTATAGTTCCTCTGTGTAATCTTGCCATCTCTTTTTAATCTCTTCTGCCTCTGTTAGGTCCCTGCCAAACCTCTGTCCATAGTTCTTCAGGCACTCTGTCTATCAGATCTAATTCTTCAGATCTAATTCTCTATTTGTCACCTCTACTCTATATTCATCAGGGATATGATTTAGGTCATACCTG
This sequence comes from Varanus salvator macromaculatus, assembly GCA_023646645.1. Lineage (NCBI taxonomy): Eukaryota > Metazoa > Chordata > Lepidosauria > Squamata > Varanidae > Varanus > Varanus salvator. Next base: position 2,996,621 of record JAIXND010000798.1, read on the forward strand.
AGTGGCCTAGTGCTTTCCCCTACTTTCTTCAATTTAAGCCTAAATTTTGCAACGAGAAGCTCATGACAGGAGCCACAGTCAGCTCCTGGTTTAGTTTTTACCGACTGTATAGAGCTTCTCCATCTTTGGCTGCAGAGCACATAGTCAATCTGATTTCTGTGTTGACCATCTGATGATGTCCATGTGTAGAGTCGTCTCTTGGGTTGTTGGAAAAGAATGTTTGCTATGACCATCGTATTCTCTTGACAAAATTCTACCAGCCTGTGCCCTGCTTCATTTTGTACTCCAAGGCCAAACTTACCTGTTATTCCAGTTATCTTTTGGCTTCCTACTTTAGCATTCCAATCCCCCATGATGATAAGGACATCATTTTTTGGTGTTAATTCTAGAAGGTGTCGTAGGCCTTCATAGAACCCATCAACTTCAGCCTCTTCAGCACCAGTGGTTGGGGCAGAGACTTGGACTACTGTGATGTTGAATGGTTTTCCTTGGATTCGAACTGAGATCATTCTGTCATTTTGGAGATTGTATCCCAGTACTGCTTTCCCTACTCTTTTATTGACTATGAAGGCTACTCCATTTCTTCTGAGGGATTCTTGCCCGCAGTAGTATACCTGATGGTCATCTGAATTAAATTCACCCATTCCTGTCCATTTTAGTTCACTGATTCCTAAGATGTCGATGTGCAGTCTTGTCATCTCTTGTTTGACCACATCCAGCTTGCCTTGATTCACGGATCTTACATTCCAGATTCCTATGGAGTATAGATCTTTACAGCATCGGACTCTCCTTTCACCACCACATACATCTGCAACTGAGTGTCCTTTCAGCTTTGACCCAGTCGCTTCATTCTTTCTGGCGCTACTAGTACTAGCCCTCCACTCTTCCCCAGTAGCATATTGGACACCTTCTGACCTGAGGGGCTCATCTTCTGGCGTCATATCTCTTTGCCTTTTGGTACTGTCCATGGGGTTTTCATGACAAAGATACTGGAGTGGGTTGCCATTTCCTTCTCCAGTGGATCATGTTTTATCAGAGCTCTCTGCTATGACCTCTCCGTCTTGGGTGGCCCTGCACGGCATAGCTCATAGCTTCATTGAGCTACACAAGCTCCTTTGCCACGACAAGGCAGTGATCCATGAAGGAGTTGAAGACCCTACTGGGCACTATCTATCCATAAAATAAAAACAGGAAACACAGACTTGATTAAGATTGATACATACTCTAAATTCAAATAAAATTTGTTTAGATTAAATTTTCTACAGACTGACTTTTAAAAAGAAGACATCACTGTAGAATGGGGGAACTCCTTATTTGGATACATGATTCAAATTGGATGGGAGAGGGCAAAAGTTCTTAAAGATGTTAACAACTCTGCAAAAGATGTTAACAACTCTGCTAAACTTCTAGAAGACTATGATTCACAGACTTATGGAGACCCAGGAGAAAGAAATGATTCTTTTCTTCAAACACTATCACACTTACACCAGGCTAGATTATAACATTGTGTCAAGAATACTTTCACAAAACTTAAAGCAAGCCTCTATAGGACAAAAAACATTCTTTGATCATGCCCCTGCGTGTGCAGTGGTGCATGCAGGAAGGGAAGAACAATATACATATATATGATCCTTAAACTGATCTCTGTTATTAAATCAAACATCTTGTGGAAAAAAATACAAACTGCAATTGTACAATATTTAGAAATCAATAACACTTCAGAAAACTCAAAAGCAATTATATGGAACTCTTTAAAGGTAGTGTGATATGTGGAGTTTGCATCAGTGAGAATAGCTACTGGTATGGGAAAAAATATAAAAGAAACATGTAGCCTAGAACATAAAAGACTTTCAGCAAAAGGATAGACAGACATTTAGTACAAAAGCAGAATAAATACTTTGGAATTAAACAAAATAGCTAACTAATCACACTACTGGGAAAAGAAACATTCAAAATAATTGCTCCTCCAAGTTAAATAATTCAGGAACAAAATTCACGGCATAAACAAAATAATTCAGTTCATACTTCACACAATGCAAGCACATGGCAAAAGCAGGTTGCTTACCTGTAACTGATGTTCTCCGAGTGGCCATCTGTGCAGTCACACATATGGGTGCTGCGCCTGCACAGTGCCTTTGGCCGGAAGATTGAAAGCTAATGATTTTTGGCGGGAAGCTCTGCTCCCCTCCCCCATAGCCTATATAGAGTGGAGCGTCTGCCATTTTGTTTAGTCTTGAAGACCAAACGTTTGCCCCCATTCGGAAAAGATCTTTATAACAGATGAAAATTGGTACCACAGAAGAAATTCATTACTTGGTACTGAAGAGACATTTCCACTCACCGACACCAAGCGGGGCCAGCGGGTGGGTTGTGTGACTGCACAGATGGCCACTCGAAGAACATCAGTTACAGGTAAGCAACCTGCTTTTCTTCATCGTGGCCTCTGTGCATCACACATATGGGTAGATTAACAAGCTTACCCTCATTGGTGGATAGGAAGGTGTCCTTAACGAAGAATAGCAGAAAGAACAGCTCTGCCGAAGGAGTCTTGTCTGGCACGAATGTCCAGCTGGTAGTGCTCAGCGAACATGCATGGCGTTGCCCAAGTGGCAGCTCTGCAGACTTCATAAATTGGTACTCCCGATGCGAAGGCAGATGAAGCAGCAACAGCTCTAGTGGAATGACCCATAGGAGTCACAGGAAGGTCGATCTGAGACAACTGGTAAGATAAAGTTATCGTTTGGACTATCCACTTGGAGATCCTCTGAGGGGTAATTGGAAAACCTTGACTGTGCTCAGAGTATTTCACAAAGAGTTTGTTAGAATGTTGGATGGATTCAGTCCTCGATCTATAGAAGACTAGGCAATGTCTAACGTCAAGAGAGTGTAATGATCTCTCAAGCGGATTCATAGGAGATGGAAAGAATGCCGGGAGGACAATATCCTGCTCCATATGAAAAGGAGTAGCGATCTTCGGAAGAAAGGATGGATTCATTCTCAAGACAACTTTCTCCCTGTGGAAATTCAGATACGGAGGATCCACACGCGGAGCGCAGAGTTCATTAGCCCTTCGAGCTGATGTCACCGCTACTAGGAAAGCCGTTTTCCATGAGACAAGATGGAGATCTATGGTCACTAAGGGCTCGAAGGGAGGCCTTGTAAGTGCCTGCAAGATGATGGAAAGACTCCATGTAGGCATCACTGGCCTGACTGTTGAGTTAATATTATAAAGTCCTTTGAGGAACCTCTTTATGAGCGGCTGAGAAAATATTGATGATCCTTGAAGCGTGCCATGGTAATGTGCAATTGCTGTCATGTAAACCTTTATAGAGGTTTTAGACCCGAATGGTGAAGTTCTAGCAGAAATTGTAGGATTTGAGGTATAGAAGCTGAGAGCGGTACGAACAAACAGGACTCGCCAAAGGTAGAGAAACGCCGCCACTTAGCCGTGTATGACTTCCGTGTAGACGGCTTAAGGGCAGAGTCAAGAATGTGTTGGATGTCCGGAGGAAAACTTGCCGAGTCTAGTTGGGTGTTTGTCGGGCCCGAATGGACAGTTGTCAGGTCCGACAAGCGCGTATAGGCTAATGTGTCAGAATCAAGAGCAGAATGTGATGCACAGGCCTGTGTCATTGGTACCGATTGGACAGCAACAGTCATCAGATCCGTCAGGCTGTAAGTTTCAATGACGCCAAATCGGGGTGTCAAATGGTGCCTTCCTGTTGGGTGATGAGATCAGGAACCAGGGGGAGGTGAAGGTATTCTTCCTGAGAGATGCGAAGAAGTGTGGGAAACCATGCCTGACGTGGCCACCAAGGAGTGATAAGTAGTCTCGTGGCCCATCGTGAATTATTTTCGATATGACCCTCATAATGAGGGGACTTGGGGGAAAAGCGTAGATATTCCGGTAGCTCCATGGAATCATGAAGGCATCTCCTAGAGATCCAAGACCGATCCCCGCCCTCGAGCAAAAAGTCTCGCACACTCTGTTCTGAAGGGTGGCAAACAAGTCTATTTCCGGGACACCCCAACGACAAAATAGATGGTCGCGTGTCTGGGATTCCAGTTCCCATTCGTGAGATGCAGACATGTGTCTGCTGAGAAGGTCAGCTTCCACATTGTTGGTACCGGCAAGGTGTACTGCTACCAAAGTGATGCCTCTCGGGATGCACCAGTCCCAGATTTGCATTGATAGTGTGGCTAACTTCTGTGATTTCATCCCTCCCTGTTTGTTCAGGTAAAAGACTGTAGCTATGTTGTCTGATGTTATCTGAACTACATGGTCCCAAAAAATGGCCTCGAATGAATGCAGTGCCTTGAGTATGGCTAGAAGTTCCAGAAAATTGATATAGTTGTTGGATTCCTCTCGGTTCCATAGGCCCTGAGTCCTCAGGTCGGAGCACATTGCTCCCCAGCCCAGCAGAGATGGATTGGTACCGAGGGATATGGAGGGACATTGGGGCCGGAAGGGCATCCCCACATCCAAGTTCGATGGTATCGTCCACCAGAGGAGGGAATGAAGGACAGAAGACGGGATCCGCAGAAGCTTCGACGGAAAGTTGACTTGTGGCCGGAACACTCTGTTGAGAAAGAGTTGGAGAGGACGGAGGCGAAGTCTTGCATGTGGGACAACCACTATTGACGCGACCATATGTCCTAAAAGGCTTTGCACAGACTTGGCAGAGACGGTACCATCCTGGAGTATCGGATGGATGTGTTGAGCAAGAGTCCATTGTCAGTCCTGTGGAAGGAATGCTCTCATTCGCACAGAGTCGAGATGAGCTCCAATAAACATGATGACCTGTGTAGGAATAAGAGAAGATTTCTCGGTATTAATACACAGTCCAAGATCGTGAAGCAGGGAACACGTTTTCTGAATAGCGGAAAGAAGATCCTGTTCTGTTTGGGAAACCAAGAGCCAATCGTCCAGATACGGGTAAATTTGGATTCCCTGTAGATGCAGAAACGCACAAACAGGCACCATACACTTTGTAAAAACTCGAGGCGCAGTGGCAAGTCTGAATGGTAGTACAGAGAATTCATACACCTCAGAGTCAACAGCAAAACGGAGAAAACGCCTATGAGACGGATGGATGGAAATATGAAAATAGGTGTCCCTCAGGTCCAGTGAGGCGAACCAATCCTCTCTCCTCAGCAGCGGTAAGATGCTCTGAAGGGTGGTCATCCTGAATTTACGTGGGGTGATAAACTTATTAATACCCCCTCAAGTCAAGTATGGGTTGGAGACCACCATCCCACTTCGGAACCGTGAAATATCTTGAGTAGAATCCATGCAGTCCCTCCGTTCGAGACAATTGATGGATTGTTCCTTTACGAAGAAGCTGGTGAACTTTGCCAATCAGCGCCAGTGAAGCCGAGGTGAACCGGATCGGGCTCGAAGGAGGAATGATGTCAAATTCTATTCAGTATCCGTGCTGTAGGATGAATAACATCCACTGATCGGATGTGATGGACTCCCAAATGGGGAGTCAACCTTTCAGCAGGTCCCCAAATGAGAGAGGGGTGGGTGGGTTGTGGAAGAGAGGAGTGGTTCGCCCGTCCCGTCAACGGCATCTCCCGTCGACATCGAAACGACGACGGGCTTGTTGATATCGCTGTGATGGTTGTTGGCGACAGCGCTGTGGTTGTTGCTGTCTATAGGGAGGTTGCTGTCTCTGTTGATAGGGTTGACAGTATGCTGGTCGAGTCCAGGACCACTTATGTTTCGATTGGGGCTGAAGCTACATCCGCCGAGCCGTCATCCTGAACTCGTGAATTTTCTTAAGTTTGTGGTCAGTTTTTGCATCAGTTTTACAGACCAGATCCATCAAAAGGCATCTCCTCTATGCGCCTTTTTGTTTCCTCAGGAAAATTGGAGCTACGAAGCCATGCATGCCTTTGTAGGGAGACTGCCCCAACCAGGGCCCTGGAATCCGAGTCCACATGATGACGTGCCGTGGACAGCTGCTGCACAGCGACCTGCATGGCTTCCTTGATCAGGACCTTGGAAAGGTCAGCCTGGTTGCCTGGGAGCGATGACATTACACTGTTCAACAGCTGCATAATAAAATATTGATAGCGGGCTAAAGTCGCTTCATAATTGGAAATTCTTATTCCCAGTCCAGACGCAGCGTAGACCCGGCAGGCCAGGGAGTCAATTTTCCTGCCCTCCTTATCACGTGGCACGGTGTGACCCCTGGATTCCCTGCCCTGGGAGGATTCAACCATGACCGAATTCGGTCTGGGATGGCGTAGCAGGAACGGGATGTCCTCCTCCCAAACCTGGTACATTGATATGAACCTCCTCGAAGTTGGCTGCGGTTGACTAGGCAGGTCCCAGGGTTGCGCCATAGCTTGCAACAGAGTAGTAATGAGCGGCAGGTCTATTGATGTAGACTGTTCACCCCGTACGACATCGTAAAACTTGTCTGTGCTCAGCCCAGGTCGTTGGATGGCATTGATGTCTAAGGATTGTACCAGGCGTGACATCAGCTCCCTGAAGGAGGTGTAAGATTCATCGGGGAACCCAGGGCCCTGGGAGGTGATCACGATGTCTGGGGACGTGGAGTCCATCTCGGAATCGCCGGATTCAACCCCATAATATGGGGGCACAGAGGAGGAGGACTCCGCAGGTGACATTGAACCGCTACTCTCTCTTGCTGGAATTGTTGAAGTATGCCTCGGGATCGAAGAAGACAGGCGGTCTCGAGGGGGAGAGAAGTCCCTAGGTGCTGGGTAGTGGCCAACAGAGTGGTAATTGCCCCATCCATATTGGGGGTACCAGTCGACAGACCTCTGCTCCGACAATCTGCTCCTGCATCGATGAGGAGACATCTCCGTCTCAACATCATGGCCAGTTGCGGGCATTGGAGTCAGAGACCTGGCCCTAGGAGGGGAATCCTGAATTTCCCCGTCTGAGATGGACTCTCTAGGTGGAGCAAGGATAGGTTCCGCTGCCAGCTCCAGCACACGCCTGGGAGACCTGGGGGGAGTCACTCTCATCACCTCTTGAAGCATCAGGCCCGGTGGTGTCGGTACTGTAAGGGCTGTCAGTACCGAGGGGGCCGAGGAACCCGAGTCTCTATGCCTAGAGCGCTCCGAATCCTTAGGCTTCCGAGACTTATCAGCCTTATCACATCTAGGCTTCTTGTGCTCCGATGGTTTGTCTGAAGCGGCATGCTTTCTCTTTTCGGTTTTTTTCTTAGGAGCAGAGGCGGGTTGATCAGTAAGAGAGGACACAGCTCCTTCAGAGGCGCGGGAAGGCGGTGCCTTAGAAGATGGGACCAGCAAGGCAGGCGGGGCCGGACGAGCAGCCGTAGCCATGGCCGGTGCAGGGCGGGAGACCAGTGGGTCGGACTGCAGGAGAGCACGATCTCAAAGAAGCCTCCTGAGGCAGTTCTCCCGGTTCTTCCTGGCCTGTTTGGAAAAGGCCAGGCAGTGCGAGCACTTATCTGTCCTATGCCCCTCTCCTAAGCAGAGGAGGCATAGGTCGTGGGGATCTGTGGGAGACATTTTAAACCCGCAGTCCACGCACTTGCGGAAGGCTGCTCGTTGCGCCATCGTGAGAAAGGAAGAAAAAGGAGATAGTACAGAGGGTAAGTACATATTTTTGGGGGGGGTTTTTTAGATAAAAGAAGAACGAAGAATAGAACAACAAGAGAATAACAAGAATAACAAGAACAATTGGGAATTAAACTTGAAGATTTAAATGACGAAAAAAGGGCAAACGAGGAGCGTCACAGCGAGAGCGAAAGCAGCACGAGGCACAACGAACGGTGGTTGCAAAGACTAAACAAAATGGCAGACGCTCCGCTCAATATAGGCTATGGGGGAGGGGAGCAGAGCTTCCCGCCAAAAATCATTAACTTTCAATCTTCCGGCCAAAGGCACTGCGCAGGCGCAGCACCCATATGTGTGATGCACAGAGGTCACGACGAAGAAAGGCAGGTTGCTCACCTGTAACTGATGTTCTTCGAGTGGCCATCTGTGCAGTCACACAACCCACCCGCCGGCCCCGCTCGGTGTCGGTGAGTGGTTATTTTTTCTCGGTACCGTTGACATTTCCCACTGTATACGATACCGAATGGTGCTGAAGGGTTCCTACTCCATTCTGACTTTGCAAATTAGCTCGGTACCATGCCACCTCGGTATCCCTTTACTTTATATTTTCAATAACGACGAACGTTCGGTCTTCGAGACTGAACAAAATGGCGGGCGCTCCGCTCTATATAGGCTACAGGGGGGAGGGGGAGCGGAGTGCGTCCCGCCAAAAAGACATTAGCTGTCAATCTTTTCCGGCCAAAGGCACTGCGCAGGCGCAGTACCCACATGTGTGACTGCACAGATGGCCACTCGAAGAACATCAGTTACAGGTGAGCAACCTGCCTTTCTTCTTCGTGGCCTCTGTGCATCACACATGTGGGTAGAGTAACAAGCTTACCCAAAAGGATGGTGGGGAAGGTGTCACTATTGAAGGACAGAGGAGAGCACCGCTCTGCCAAAAGAAGCGTCACGACGTGCACGAACGTCCAATCGATAATGTTTGACGAAGGTACTCGGATTCGATCAAATGGCAGCCTTACAGATGTCCTCCAAAGGGGTTCCAGAGGCAAATGCAGATGAAGTCGCGACAGCCCTTGTTGAATGTGCTGTGGGTATTATCGGCAAATCAATGTGTGAGATCTGGTACGCCAGTGTAATAGTCTGTACAATCCACTTGGAAAGTCTCTGAGGTGTGATAGGAGAGCTGCGGTCGAATTCAGAGTATTTGATGAACAAACGTTGAGATCGACGAATGGATTCGGTGCGAGATCTATAGAAAGCAAGGCATCTACGCACATCCAGAGCATGAAGAGAGCGCTCCAACGGATTCGACGGCGATGGAAAAAAGGCCGGCAGCGTAATATCTTGGTGAAGATGGAACGGTGTGGAGACCTTCGGAAGAAATGAGGGGTCCATTCGCAAAACCACCTTATCTCTGTGAAAGATCAAATACGGAACATCTATCCGCAGAGCACAAAGTTCACTCGCTCTACGAGCCGAAGTGATAGCTACTAGAAAGGCAGTTTTCCAAGATACCAGTGAACTATAACAACGTGAACAAGAGAAGTGAAGAGGGAAATAAACTTGGAGAAAAACACTGGAAAGAGCAATCAGAGCGAGAGCGAAGACGGCACAAAGGCACGACGAACGGCGGTCGCAGAGACTGAACAAAATGGCGGGCGCTCCGCTCTATATAGGCTACAGGGGGGAGGGGGAGCGGAGTGCGTCCCGCCAAAAAGACGTTAGCTGTCAATCTTTTCCGGCCAAAGGCACTGCGCAGGCGCAGTACCCACATGTGTGATGCACAGAGGCCACGAAGAAGAACTATATTTATACTTAGAAAAGACACAGTTAAAAAAAACTAAGTGAAGTTCATTCCTCTGCATGGAATGATTCAAAAATAATAATGATCCCTAAACCAGGTAAGGCTGAGCGCCAAAGGAATGAGGCCTTTGAATTTATTATTATTATTTATTAACATATTTGTATGCCGCCCCTTGCACACAAGCCTCGGGGCGGCTCACAACATGACCACATGAATTGTGGTGCTGGAGGAGACTCCTGCGAGTCCCTTGGACCACAAGGCAATCAAACCAGTCAGTCCTAGAGGAGATCAACCCTGACTGCTCTTTAGAAGGCCAGATATTGAAGATGAAACTCAAATACTTTGGCCACCTAATGAGAAGGAAGAAGAGAGAAGAGCCTGGAGAAGAGTCTAATGCTGGGAACAATAGATGACAAAAGGAGAAGGGGATGGCAGAGAATGAGGTGGCTAGATGGGGTCACTGACTTCGGGGGATGGTAGAGGACAGGAAGGCCTGGAGGAATGTTGTCCATGGGGTCACGATGGGTCGGACACGACTTCGCGACTAACAACAAAGATGAATCCTAAATCTCTAGCTTGATCCATCCTACCCACCAACTGAAGAAGAGGAGAATGGGGCTATATGGCACCTGAACATAACTGCATCCTAAACACAGATCTGATATTTCAGAGGAGAGAGAAGTATGAATAACAATTGCTAAGGCATAACTTGTACTGTAAATATATTATTTTGCTATTTTATAATAGACCCCTAATACAAATACTGAGTAACAGATTTATATGCGTACAATTGCTTCACAGGGGAAGAGTAACCTCTCCAATGCAAGTCCTCAAGTCAAGCCAAGCCCACAAGTTGAGAGGGGATGTGTTACAGCTTTCCGATCCTGTGGCCACTGTTGAGTTTTCCAAATTTGCTGGCATATGGAGTGTAGCACTTTTACTGCATCGTCTTTTAAGATTTTGAATAGCTCAGCTGGAATGCTGTCACCTCCACTAGCTTTGTTGTTGCTCAGACTTCCTAAGGCCCATTTGACTTCACATTCCAGGATGTCTGGCTCGAGGTCAGTGACCACCCCATTGTGGTTATGAGGGGCGTTAAGCTCTTTCCTGTATAGTTCTTCTGTGTAATCTTGCCACCTCGTCTTAATCTCTTCTGCCTCTGTTAGGCCCCTGCCATTTAAGGTCCTTTATCATGCCCATCTTTGCATGAAACGTTCCCTTCATATCTCCAATTTTCTTGAAGAGATCTCTGGTCCTCCCTATTCTATTGTTTTCTTCTATTTCTTTGTACTGTTCATTTAAGAAGACATTCTTATCTCTTCTAGCTATTCTCTGGAATTCTGCATTCAATTGGGTGCATCTTTCTCCTTCTCCCTTGCCTTTCGCTTCCCTTCTTTCCTCAGCTATTTGTAAAGCTTCCTCAGACAGCCATTTTGCTTTCTTGCATTTCTTTTTCTTTGCGATGGTTTTAGTTGCTACCTCTTGTACAATGTTGCAAACCTCCGTCCATAGTTCTTCAGGCACTCTGATCTAATTCCTTAAATCTATTTGTCACCTCTACTGTATATTCATCAGGAATATGATTTAGGTCATACCTGAGTGGCCTAGTGCATTTCCCTACATTCTTCAATTTAAGCCTAAATTTTGCAATGAGAAGCTCATGATCTGAGCCATATCATGATCTGAGTGGTTTAAACCACTGTGCTGCTGGGCTGGTAGATCGAAAGGTTGCCGATTCGAATCTGCACAACGGAGTGAGTTCCCGTTGCTCCGTCCAAGCTCCTGCCAACCTTGCAGTTCGAAAGCATGCAAATGCAAGTAGATAAAAAGGTACAACTTCAGTGGGCAGGTAACAGCGTTCCGTGCGCTTTGGTGTTTAGTCATGCCGGCCACATGACCACAGAGACTGTCTGCGGACAAACGCTGGCTCCCTCGGCTAGGAAACGGAGATGAGCACCGCCCCCTAGAGTCAGGCATGACTGGACGTAACGTCAAGGGGAAACCTTTACCTTTACCTTTTTAGAGCTTCTCCATCTTTGGCTGCAGAGCACATCGTCAATCTGATTTCTGTGTTGACCGTCTGGTGATTTCCATGTGTAGACCCAGAGGTCTACCAGTACATTAAAATTTACCTTCTGCCCAGCTCTACCCTAGAACACTACCTGGAGTCCACTGCAAAGTTAGATGTCTCCCCTGCAGAGGAAGGCAGGATGCGCTCCAATGGAGCAAAGCTCAGGGAGCCAAGGTTCCATTTGGATGCCAGGAAGCACTTCCTGACAGTTAGGACCCCGAGGGCGTGGAATGGGCTTCCACGGGAGGTCGTTGAGGCCCCATCGGTGAGGGTGTTCAAAGACAGGCTGGACATGCACATGGTGGGCATGTCATGAGCGGAGCCGGCTGGTGCCGGAGGTCAGACTAGATGGCCCAGGAGGCCCCTTCTGACTCGCTCTGTTTCTATGTTTCTATGTGGCATAGGGGTTGGGGAGAAAAATCAGTGCAGAATGGGCTTTCTGAGGGAATCTGAACATCAGTGATATATGCCAGTCACACTGTATGTTTTATTTTTCTCTGAAATTAAAGAGAAGTGAAAAAGAAACTTCTCATGCAAAATTAGGTGTGCTGCCAGTGCTGAGAGAAGGTGATATCTTTACAGTGGAAGAGTTACCTGAGGAAAGAAGTTTTTACCCCCTGTAACAGACAGGTACATTCAGATAACTTTACCTGGTCCCGGAACAGCATATTCCTCATGGGAGTAACCCTTTACCTAAATGGCCTACACTTCAGTATATTCACTGGCCTAGAAAAAGTTGCTTGAAGCCAGTGGTCTATGGATATTTGCTACTGACATGGACTGACACTACAGAAGATGAAACTATGGCCAAGACTAACCAATGCGCAGAGTAAATTTTAAGTTCAGTTAGGTCGTATTTTAAATATGAAGTTCAGTTATGTCAGCCTTTCCAAAGAGTTCAACACTGCAGAACTAAAGAGGCAACATTTCGCATGTTTTCCATGCCTTGCACATGAGGTACTTGCTACCTAGAGACAGCATCGTGCCACAAATATCCACTGTCCTATCTCCTGTGAAGCACTGTTGAATCTCTTACAAGACAACCAGAGTGGTTTGCAGCTTAACACAAGCAAACCACATCAATCTCACTAAGAGTAGCCAACATGAATGTGCATAACCAACCAGCATCTGCCACCCTGATCCTTTCCCATGCTGCACAAAGCAAGGTTACTGAATACAAGGCAAAAATGGCCAGCGAAAACATGGAAGAAAATGTGAGCATGAAATGCAACATTCTCAAATCATACAGACATGATGGAACATGATGCTTGGTTTGTGCCAGGCTGCCCATAATAAAAACTAAAAATAAGCTGTTTACACTGGAAATGTGCACTGTTTTTCAGTTATGCTACAGCTTTAGTCCACAGTCCAAAATTTTCAGGGTGATATCACTGTCATGCTCTCCTGAGAGCATGAGGCAGCTTTAGATCAGAAGGTGGCTGTGCTGCACCACTAAAATACTCAATTTGGAGGCCGAATGCTTGCCACAGTCAGTAGGAGCCCTGCCAGCTGTAGCTCTCCATGGGTGGAACTGAGCCCCTAGAATGGACCCTCCCGATCAGCAAAGCTCCTTTCTGCATCCCATCCTTCCCTTTCATCCTTCCCTTTCCTTCCCTCCAACCTGGCAGATGTGGAGGTTAAGACTGCTCTGCCCACAGTTGACTTCCATCTTCTACTATGATCTGGCCATAGCGCGAGGGCAAAGGCACTGGGATAACTGACCAGGCAGATTTTTAAATGCAATAAAATGTTTTGTTAATATTTAATACAAATAAATGCCTGTAAGTATATTTGGTATCTGCATTTAGGTTCTGGCTGTTCTGCACTGAGTTCCTCCCTCCTCACTCAGCTGTAACTTTAGGCTCCCTTGATACAAAATGCCTCAAAGATGCCTGCAATTTGGACAGCCTTCCCTTCTGAACTAACACCACTTCAGCCTGCTGATAATAGCCCAGATGTTCACAGGCTCTGAACCAGTTATAAAGCAGGGGTTCAACACACTCACACACACACAGAGAGAGAGAGAGAGAGAGAGAGATAACGCAAGAGAGAGACCAATGCAAGCACAGGACTAGGCTAGGAATGGAGGCCCATTTGAGCAAGACTGTTTGTATTTTATTTGGAGAATATCCAGACCCAAAGGAGAGCATAAGAGCTAAAATAGCACAAGGCTGTAATTTTATTTTATATATTGAAGTGAGTGGAAATTTATGAACTTGTTACTGTATATTTAGAAAAAGAAGACACTCTCTATCATGTGACTTTAAATATTAGACTTGGTACAGTGGGTTGTACTGGGCTTGGGCTGTGAAGCTGATTGTGGGAACCTGAGTCAATCCTGTCCAGTCTCGCCTACCTCACCGAATTTGTGGGAAGAGAAAACAAGGAAAGATATTGTGTGTGCTGCCTCAAGCTCCTTGAAAAAGGAGGGGATAAAATGCAGTAAAATTATAATATTAAATATATATTGCATAATCTATTGTGATGGCTTTGGAGTAACTGGCAGCACAACCCTGTGTGTGTTTACCTGGAAGTCCAACTGTATGGGGTGGCGTATATTCCCAGGAAAGCATACATAGGATTGCAGCATGCCTCATCTCCAGGCTGCACCTAAACTATTGCTGGAACGGTGCACTTGAAACAAATTGCTTTGCATCATGATATTGCTGGCTTTCCAGAAACCAGAGCAGTGACTGTTATGCGTACTGGAGGGCACACAGAGTATTTTCTGTTTGCATCTTCTGTATCAACCCATTTTTTTCAATAGACAGATTAACAGAAATGCCTGCCTCCTTAATGCATACAAGTCCAAAGTGAATGGACTTATAGAGGACCTGCTGATAAATAATGGCATACATACAGTTTCTGCAGCTAACCAAACTCCATGATCATTAGAATGCAATATTGTTCCAGCAGAAAAGAAAATTGTGCTAGCTTCATATTTCTTACTATTCATGATTGCATGGCTGTATCTCCTTGTGAAATATTTAATTCCTTCTTACACTAAAGCTTCTAAAATCAAAACCACATAATTAATATGGAGTCAGGCTAATATTTAATACTATAAATCAGAGGCATTGGCTAAACAAAAATGTTGCCAACAACAAGATTGGGAATGCATATGACTACTTATTTCTGCCTTTTATAATGATGCAGTGACTCAGGGCAGATAGAAAATGATTAGTTTTCCTCCCAAAGTAGGAAATATTGCTTCCATCTGTAAAGGATAATATTGTGATGTCATAAACTTTTTCTAAACACTGAATTTGCCCTTATTCCCTCTCAATCATTTTAAAAGAACTGCTCCTCGTATGGAACTTGGATTTAAATCACAATAATACACCAAGAAGATGAATGACAGTGCTATTGGATATGGTTAAAATTGGATCCTTCAGCACAGGTGAATGATGAGACGGCGCTTCTATACTTGATATATTTCCTTCTTCTATTAGTTTCCTACCAGGGCTGGGATTTCAGTTTGAATTTTAATGTATGCGGCTGTAGCTAATCTTAGTGTCTTATTTTTTCCCAGCACCATCTTATTGTATAGACAATTCATTCTCCAAAGCAGTAATGCACTCCCACTTGTGACTGCCCAGGAGATAAACGAATTTGGAATAAAGTCAGAACTCGCACTGAAGTATGGAGAACAGTACAGGTCAATATCTTCAGGAACAATCCCTTAGCATCTGCAGCAAGCTGATACACACTCCAACTGGCTCACACTATTTTACCGAAACAGGTTCCTTTTCAGCCGGATACTGTTGGCCATCAGTCTCAGGCCTATAGATCTACACTTACATGGGCAGGTCCTGCAAAGGCAGCTTGTCTGAAAAACATTAAAATTGTCTGCCGTTGAGGCAGGCAGTTCAAGGTGGGGAGTATCATTGGCTGGAATGTCAACATTCCACCAGGAATCTGAAGATGACTGAACAACAGTTTACTGGTAATGTTTGTTTTTTGTGAGGCTGTGGGTGCAATTGCATATTTAGGGCTGTGCCAGCACAGGCTAGCATTGTAAACCATTTTGGGAGATTCTAGCGAAGTGCAAGGGGTTGCTCTTGTGCTGCTTTGATGTGCACATTAACTTGATGTGCATGATCACAAAGTGGCTCATAAGCCATCATGGCTTGCTAATCATGGCTTGCTAACTGGGAGGGGGGATTTGCATAAATGCCCTTGGCAGCACAGCTTCCCATGCTGTGCAAACCTGACCATGGTAACCTATTGCTGTGGTTAACAAGCCACCCAGAAGACTCGGGCTATTGTAGTGTTCTTGCTAAGCATCAGAACAAGCGACCCTGGCCATGTTCAGGGAGCTGTGCTTCCAAGGGCCATTATGATGGGCTGGCACATGTGGCAGGGAAATAAGCCTCTGTGACTTTTTTACTCCACCATGATCATGGAAACAAGCCCACAGCTTCTGTTCATTTTCCCTTCCAGTTGCCATATTAATAGCAAACTCAAAACAAATTATGCAACCAGTGGCAGCACTGGTAAGATGGGCAAAGGCACATTCAAGAAATACTCAGATAAGCACCTCATTTTCTCCAGGGAGGAGTCTCAACAGGCATGGGAAATGCTGAAGCACAACCCATTTGTGTTCAGTGGATCTCAGTGCACCTCACTGGCTTGACAGCTCTGGAAACAGTTTGAACTGAGAGATGGTTTTTGTAGCTTCTGCTTTTAAAGCAGGACACAATCAGCCTATTCTTTAAAAGGCAGGAAAATCTGCATACAATACTGTGGCAATTTGCACCAAATATAACTGTATTTTATGTACTTTGCACAACCTGTGGCTGTATTTTGTCCACATTTCTCTGCCGTAAAAAATACACAGATCATGAGCTACTTTAGAAAAGGAAGAGCACATGCTGGCTTGACTTGCATCCAAGTGAGTTGATGCCAGAGCTAGATAAATGGCCCAGAATCCAGGAGGCTATGCCTGGCCAATCTACCAAACTTTGAGTGTTCAGAGTACTCACTGTATAAGTCAAATGTCAGGAAAGCCCTCTTTTTCTATAGTGAGAGCTAAGGGGTGGGAGGAACCCTTTCAGAATCCATCCCTCTAACATCCACAGGCTTCCTCTTGTTCTTGGTCTGGTCCTGTAAAGTGAGCCAAAGTGCAGCTGTAGGAGGTGGAAGCGGTGCGCTGCACGTGGGTGCACCAGGCACCACTCCCAGTGACCAATCCTTTTTTTTCCCTGCCCGGTGGTGCCAGCAGTGGTGGTCCCAAGGCGCTTTGAGCATGCACAGCAGGTGTCAGTCTTGGCAACCAACCTTCTTCCTTGCCTGCTGCCACCAGAGCCAGCAGCACTGAGCATGGAGGGGTGTGTGGCTTGTGCAGGGTATGAGGGTCAGTTTCTGACAAATGCCCCATGAATGCTGGGAGCACTTGCCAGGATTGCAGACTCTGGGCCACTGCAAAGCAAACTGGAGTCTGGGGAGTCAAGAGCAGGGAATTCAATGGATTCCCACCTCCAAACAGATTCTATGCATTCCTAGTGAGAACTGTAGAAAGGATTAGTTATTTTACTTTTAAACTGCCAAAAGATTTTTGGGCAACTCAGAATACATTAAAAACAGAATGCAGACATTTTAAACAAAACCAGAGTCCTAAATAAAGATACTGTCATGGATGACTAGGGCCAAACCAGAAACTTACTGATTTCTGGGGGCCCAGAAAGGGGCCCCACTTTCTACATAGAAAGAAGACTCTTTCTTTCCAGCTTAGGGTCTCTCTGAACATGATTCATGATTTTGGAGATGTATTCCCCCCTTCCCTGCACCCTCATGAGTGGATAACAAAAAGAAGCTCATTTATTAGGATCCAACACTAACACCCTAAGTAGCCTTGAGTAATTTTTGATCTAACAGGAGATCCTACTTCTGAAATACTTACTTTCTCATTGAGCAGTATGAGACCCAAGAGGGGTCTTGACACAGACCACTGGTTTCTGCAGTCCTCAAAAATTATGGTGTTCATAAGAATTGACATCATCTGAAAGAAATAAAAAAAAAATCTTCAGGAAAAAAATCTGACCCCAGTTTTGCCATGCTGACTTGGTGTCAAAAGCAGGAAGACTACTCAGTCAAAATACAGGATACCAATGCAAGTATAATGAGACAAGTATATTTTTATCGAGGATGTGAAGCCACAGACGCCTGCTAGAAGGGATCAGATTTGTTGACTTTCAGATGATTCAAATGCTGTGCAGACAAGAACTCTCTGTCCACTTCTAAGAGTTTAGTTTGGAAGACACTCTTATTTGTTTAGAAATCCTGAATGCACCCTATGCCTACACAGGCAAGATCTTTACAGAGAAAGGCAAGTTGCTCACCTGTAACTGATGTTCTTCGAGTGGCCATCTGTGCAGTCACACATATGAGTACTGCACCTGCGCAGTGCCTTTGGTCGGAAAAGATTGACAGCTACCGTCTTTTGGCGGGAAGCACTCTGCTCCCCCTCCCCCCTGTAGCCTATATAGAGTGGAGCGCCTGCCATTTTGTTCAGTCTCGAAGACGTTCGTCCCCTAGTGAAAATAGAGTGTGAAAGGAAATACTAGGGAAACTAGATAGCAACACGGTACCGAGGAAAAACCTTAAGCCATGGTACCGAGAGAAACACCATTCATTATACACGGTACGGAGCAGAAGAATTCATTTACCGATACCGAAGAACAAGTCTCACTCACCGACACCGAGCGGGACCGGCGGGTGGGTTGTGTGACTGCACAGATGGCCACTCGAAGAACATCAGTTACAGGTGAGCAACCTGCCTTTCTTCTTCGTGGCCTCTGTGCATCACACATATGGGTAGATTAACAAGCTTACCCTAAAGGAAGGCTGGGAAGGTGTCGCTACTGAAGAACGGAAGAAAGCACTGCTCTACTGAAAGACGCGTCTCGTCTTGCACGAACATTCAGTTGGTAATGCTTGGCAAACGTGCTTGGTGTTGCCCAAATTGCCGCTTTGCATATCTCATCTAACGGAACCCCCGAGGCAAAGGCGGACGAAGTTGCTACAGCCCTTGTGGAATGGGCTGTGGGAGTCACTGGCAAATCGATGTTTGACAGTTGATAGGCTAAAGTGATAGTCTACACAATCCATTTAGAAAGTCGTTGGGGGGTTATGGGGGACCCCTGGTCTTGCTCTGAGTATTTGACAAACAGTCTTTGTGAATGACATATAGACTCAGTTCGAGATCTGTAGAAAGTGAGACATCTCCGCACATCTAAGGTATGAAGAGTATGTTCAAGCGGGTTCGATGGTGACGAGGAGAATGCTGGCAACGTAATATCCTGATGGAGATGAAATGGAGTGGAGACCTTCAGAAGGAAAGACGGATTCATCCTCAAAATAACCTTGTCTCTATGGAAATTTAGGTATGGAGGGTCCACACGAAGGGCGCAAAGTTCGCTCGCCCTTCGAGCCAAAGTCACAGCCACCAGGAAAGCAGTTTTCCATGACACGAGACGCAAGTCCAATGTGGCCATGGGTTTGAACGGGAGTCTAAGAGCTTGCAAAACAACGGATAAACTCCAAGTCGGAACAGTAGGTTTAACAGTCGGATTAATGTTGCAAAGTCCCTTCAGGAATCTTTTTATAAGCGGCTGCGAGAACAGCGACAGTCTTTGAAGAGTACTGCAAAAATGGGTGATTGCTGCCATGTAGACCTTGATGGACGAGGGTTTCAGTCCGGAGCGATGCAAGGACATAAGGAATTGTAAAATTTCTGAGATAGACGTCGAGAGTGGTCGAAATCCTTGAGACTGCGCAAACGTAGAAAAACGTTGCCACTTAGCCATATATGACCTCTGTGTAGAGGGTTTTAGAGCTGAGTCAATGATAAGTTGGATCCCTGGAGGAAGAGATGCCGGATTTGATGAGCTATATGACGGGGCAGAAGCAGTGAGTGGTGGTACCGACAGAAAGTGGCTCCGAAAGACGTGTGTTGGATGCGAAGTAGAATCTGAATCCGAGGCGGTCGGGACCAACGTGGTCGAAGAAGACATCGGGTGTATCCTGGTTGGGTTCGACGTGTCAATAATAGTCACGGGATGTACCACGCCGTTAGTTTGAACAAGTCCAGATCTGGATGACGGATAGTCCCGTCCTGCTGAGTGATGAGGTCCGGGATTTTCGGAAGGTGCAGAAAATGTTCTCAAGAGACCTGGAGTAGGGTTGGAAACCAAGGTTGTCGAGGCCACCACGGTGCGATGATTATCCCCGTCAACTTCTCATAGAGGATTTTCGACACTACCCTCATTAATAGAGGTGTGGGAGGATAGGCATACAAATTGAGAGCAGTCCAATCCAGCATGAACACATCTCCAAGAGAGTTCCGTCCAATCCCTGCCCTCGAGCAATAACTGTTGCATACTCTGTTCTTGTCGGTAGCGAATAGGTCCACAGCTGGGAAACCCCATCGACAAAAAATGTCCTCGCGTATCTGGGGCTTCAGTTCCCACTCGTGGAAAAGGCAGGTTGCTCACCTGTAACTGATGTTCTTTGAGTTGCCATCTGTGCATCACACATGTGGGTACTGTGCCTGCGCAGTGCCTTTGGCTGGAAAGATTGACAGCTAACGTCTTTTGGCGGGAAGCGCTCCGCTCCCCCTCCCCCCTGTAGCCTATATAGAGCGGAGCACCCGCCATTTTGTTCAGTCTCAAAGACCGAACGTTCGTCCCCTATCTAAAAGAATGAGAGAACTAGAAAGTGACACGGTACCGAGGAAAATTTGAAAAAGCTCGGTACCGAGGAAGAATTGAAAAAACTCGGTATCGAGGAAAAATCCACTGGCAGCACTCGGTACCATATGGGGAGAAACTGTTAGACGGTACTGAGAAAAAAATTTCCACTCACCGACACCGAGCGGGGCCGGCGGGTGGGTTGTGTGACTGCACAGATGGCCACTCGAAGAACATCAGTTACAGGTGAGGAACCTGCCTTTCTTCTTTGTGGCCTCTGTGCATCACACATGTGGGTAGATGAACAAGCTTACCCGATAGGATGGTTGGGAAGGTGTCACTATTGAAGTACGGAGGAGAGCACCACTCTGCCGAAAGATGCGTCCCATCTTGCACGAACGTCCAGTCGGTAATGTTTGGCAAACATGCTTGGTGTTGACCATATAGCAACCTTACAGATGTCATCTAAGGAAACTCCCGATGCAAACGCAGATGAAGTCGTCACTGCTCTTGTAGAATGCGCTGTAGGCATCACTGGCAATTCGATGTGCGAAAGTTGATATGCCAAAGTGATAGTCTGCACTATCCACTTGGAAAGTCTTTGGGGTGTAATGGGAGACCCTTGGTCATGTTCAGAGTATTTGACAAACAATTGTTGGGATCGACGAATAGATTCAGTGCGAGACCTGTAGAAAGCAAGGCATCTGCGCACGTCCAAGGCGTGAAGAGAGCGTTCCAACGGATTCGATGGAGATGAGAAGAATGCCGGTAATGTAATATCTTGATGAAGATGGAACGGTGTGGATATTTTCGGGAGGCATGAAGGATCCATTTGTAGAACAAACCTTGTCCCTGTGAAAGTTCAAATATGGGACGTCTACTCGAAGAGCACAAAGTTCACTCACTCTTCGAGCTGAAGTTATGGCCACAAGAAAGGCGGTCTTCCAGGAGACTAGACGTAAGTCTGGTGTGGCCATGGTTTCAAATGGAGATTTCGTAAGAGCCTGTAAGACAACGGACAAGCTCCACGTCAGAACCAAAGGTTTCATGATCAGATTAATGTTAGTGAGTCCTTTGAGAAACCTCTTTAGAAGCGGCTGCGAAAAAGGGGTAATCCTTGAGGAGCACCACGGAAGTGCGCAATAGCCGCCATGTAGATCTTGATCGACGAAGGTTTAAGTCCAGAACGATGTAAAGACATCAGAAATTGTAGAATTTCTGGTATCAAAGCCAAGAGCAGGCAAAACCCTTGGGTTTGTGCAAATGAGGAGAATCGCTGCCATTTAGCCAAGTATGACTTTCGAGTCGAAGGTTTCAATGCCGAGTCAATAATTAATTGAATATCCTGAGGAAGAGATGTGAAGCCCATCAGTCCAAGGGACGATACAGCATCATGGGACAATGGAACCGATGAAATCTGGCTGTGTGCAGATGGTGCCGGACGCGATAAAGGCTGGTCTTGTTCGAATCCAATCGGATGCGATGTGCGATATGGATTCAAAGTGGATGGAACCGGTCTAGTTGGGGCCGAGGTCCCAGTAGTAGTCACGGAATGAACCAAACTGTCAGTTTGAGTACATCCAGATCCGGATGGCGGAGAGTCCCTTGTTGTTGAGTGATAAGGTCTGGTACGGTCGGTAAACGCATGAAATGTCCTTGCGAAAGTTGAAGCAGTGTTGGAAACCACGGTTGACAGGGCCACCACGGAGCGATGACTATCCCTGTCGGTTTCTCGTACAAAATCTTGGACACCACCCGCATCAATAAGGGGGTGGGAGGATAGGCATAGATCTTCAGTGAAGTCCAGTCCAGCATTAGGGCATCTCCGAGGGAGCCTCATCTGATCCCTGCCCTCGAGCAGTAGTCTTTGCACACAGTGTTCTCATATGTTGCAAACAGATTGACAAGTGGGAATCCCCATAGGCAAAAGATTTGTTTGCGAATCCGAGGCTGTAGTTCCCATTCGTGAAAAAGCGTTAGACGCCTGCTCAGAATGTCCGCTTCCACGTTGTCGGTACCCGCCAAATGTACCACAGTTAGATGTATCCTTCTGGGGATGCACCAATCCCATATCTTGATGGATAAGTTGGCAAGTCTCTGGGACGTCGTGCCGCCCTGTTTAAGTAGAACACTGTGGCGGTATTGTCCGAAGTAATCTGAATCGTTCGGCCGTGAAGGACATCTTGAAATGTTCGTAGTGCTTTGAATACGGCGAGTAACTCCAGGAAATTGATGCGGTTGTTCGCTTCCTGTGGACTCCACCGGCCCTGTGTCGTTAAGTCTCCGCACACGGCGCCCCATCCTTGGAGGGATGCATCTGTACCAACCAAAATCATCGGGCGCTGAGGCTGGAATGCGGTCCCGACAGTCAAATTGGACGGATGCGTCCACCATTGAAGTGAGTGAAGGACCGAGGATGGGATTCGAAGTAACATCGAAGGGCTGTCTCGGTGCGGATGAACGTTCCGTAGAAAGAACAACTGAAGAGGTCTGAGGCGTAGTTTTGCGTATGGCACAACCGAAACAGCTGCAGCCATATGGCCCAAGGATCTTTGGATGGTCTTGGCGGACGAAATCCTGGTGCGAAGAATCACGCGAACGTGATGAATAAGCATGTGCATACGATCCCAGGGTAGGAACGCTCGAGTCCGTATGAAGTCCAGACGTGCCCCGATAAAGTTGATCACCTGCACAGGAGCAAGGGTAGATTTTTCAACATTAATGCACAGGCCAAGATTGTCAAGTAAAGAACTAGTGACCTGAAGGGACTGTAGAAGCTGTTCCCGAGATTGAGCGACCAATAACCAGTCATCTAAGTATGGATATACTTGTATGCCCTGGAGTCGTAGGAAGGTGCAAACTGGCACCATGCACTTGGTAAATACCCGAGGCACAGTGGCCAAACCAAAGGGAAGCGCCAAGAATTCGTAGATATCGGATTCGATGGCAAAACGAAGAAAACACCTGTGCGATGGGTAGATCGAGACATGAAAATAAGCGTCTTTCAGATCCAGTGCAGTGAACCAGTCCCCTCTCCTCAGCAGCAGAAGGATGTTCTGAAGGGTGGTCATCCAAAACTTATGTTGAGTAATAAATCTATTTAAACCCCGTAAGTCAAGAATGGGTCAGAGCCCACCGTCCCGCTTCGGAACCGTAAAGTATCTTGAATAAAATGTGTGCATTCCCTCTCGTCGATGGACTTGTTGAATCGCACCTTTCATCAACAATTGCTGTACTTCATCCAGAAGCGTTTGTGAGGATGGAGTGGCACGAATTGGAGTCGGAGGAGGAATGACATCGAATTCGATACGGTATCTGTGCTGAATAATAGATAACACCCACCAGTCAGATGTAATGGACTCCCAAATGGGGAGCCGGCTATGGAGCCGACCCCCAGATGAGAGAAGGGTGGGTGAAATGGAGGACAGAGAAAGGGTCCGCCCGTCCCGTCAACGGCGCCTTCGCTCGGGATCGAAGCGGCGGCGAGCCTGCTAGTATCGTTGGGGCTGCTGCTGTTGTCTACGGCGCTGCTGTTGCTGGGGCGATAAGGTGGCTGTCGTTGACCCTGGTAGCCTGGGCGGTACTGCTGTCAAGGCCATGTCCACTTACGGTGGTTCGGTGGTTGGAGCTTCATTCGATGGGCGGCCATCCTGGATTCGTGGAGACGTTTGAGCTTCCGATCCGTGGCAGAGTTGAATAGATCGGATCCGTCGAAGGGCATATCCTCTATTCTTCTTTTTGTCTCCTCAGGAAAATTCAAATTGCACGGCCACGCATGCCAACGAAGGGCCACTGCGCCCATAAGGGCCCTGAAGTTGGTGTCGACATGGTGGCGCACTGTGGACAGCTACTGTATGGCCACGTGTATCACCTCCTTAATCAGCAGCTGTGCCACATCCGCCTGGTCATGTGGCAGGGCAGCAACCGCAGTGTTCAGCCGATCCATAAGGAAATACTGGTATCGGGCCAGGGTAGCCTCGTAGTTGGAGATGAGGATACCCAGGCCCGACGCAGCATAGACTTTTCTGGCTGCGGCATCGATCTTCCGCCCCTCCTTGTCTCTGGGCGCTGTATGGCCATGCGATTCCCTTCCCTGGGACGACTCAACCATCACGGAGTTGGGTCAAGGATGCCGAAGGAGAAAAGGGATGTCTTCCTCCCTCACTCGGTACATCCCCTCGAATCGGTGCACCGTGGGCTGAGGTTGATTAGGGAGGTCCCAGGGTTGGGTCATCGCCTGTTTCAGTGTTGTTATGAGAGGGAGCACCACGTTGGTCGAGCACTCACCCCTCACAATGTCATATATCTTGTCTGTAGTAGGTCCTGGCGTGGACTAGGCGGGACATGAGCTTTCCAAAAGATGAGTATGATTCATCAGGCGACCCAGGACCTTGAGCTGTCACCACTGCATCAGGAGAGGTGGAGTCTAGGTCAGAACCTTCCGATTCGGAGGGGTAACGTGGTGGGTCAGAAGATGAAGAGCTCACCGGCGACCTGGAGACTGTACTCTCCCTAGAGGGGCCCGGTATCGAGCGTCAGGAGCTTGATGGCAATGGTGGCCTATCCCTGAACTGAGGAGGTTGCACCGTGCCTCGGTGTGGTAGTCATACCAATCTGGTCTGGGGTACCACTCAGGCAAGCCTCTGTCAGGGGATGCACTACGTCGTTCACGTGGCAAGATCTGAGTTTCTGCATCCCGACCCGGCGGCATGGGAGTTGGCGACCTCGGTCTGGGCGGAGAGTCAGGTATCTCGCCATCCAAGCTAGGCTCCCTCCTCGGTACAGTAGTCGGATCCGAAGGTTGGGTTCGATGGGGCGATCCCAAAGGGGTGACCCGTATTGCTTCCTGTAGCGCTGGCCCTGGTGGAGTCGGTACCACCAATGCTGATGGGACCGATGGGACTGACGAACCCGAATCTCTATGCCTGGGTTTTTCCTGGGCTTTCGGCTTCTTTGGCTTCTCAGCCTTGTCGCGCTTGGATTTCTTATGACCCTTATCGGGTTCAGCATGTTTGCACTTTTCTGCCTTCTTGGCAGGAGGAGGCGA
The DNA here is from genome assembly GCA_023646645.1 of Varanus salvator macromaculatus. NCBI lineage: Eukaryota > Metazoa > Chordata > Lepidosauria > Squamata > Varanidae > Varanus > Varanus salvator. The sequence goes on from JAIXND010000798.1 coordinate 3,021,796, forward strand.
AGCCATGGTGGCGGTTGGCTCAGCCGAGGCACGCGGTGGTGCGACCTGAGTAGAGGAGGCCGGTCGTTGAGCCGCAGTTGCAGCCGCGGCTGGGCGGGAAGCCACAGGATCAGTCTGGAGGAGGGCGTGGTCCCAGAGCAACCTCTATAAATGATTTTCCCGGTTTTTCCTCACCTGTTTGGAAAAGGCGAGGCAGTGGGAACATTTATCGACCCTATGCCCCTCTCCCAAGCAGAGCAGGCATAGGTCATGCGGATCTGTTGGAGACATTTTTGATCCGCATTCAGAACATTTTCTGAATGCCGTCGCTCGCTGAGCCATCGTGCCAAAAAAGGAAAATATGAAAGACAGAAGACAGAAAGAGGGTAAGTATATATTTTTGGGGGGTTTTTTTACAGAGGAAGTGATAAGTGAAAGGGAAAAATGTGAAAATACGAACAAGTGCAGAATGAGTGAATTATATAACTGTGAATAAGGTAAGTGAAGATAGAAGTATCGAGAATAAAAACTTGGAGAAGAACGCTGGAAACAGAAGTCAAGTGATAGCGAAGGACGGCACAAAGGCACGACGGTCACAGAGACTGAACAAAATGGCGGTCGATCCGCTCTATATAGGCTACAGGGGGGAGGGGGAGCAGAGCGCTTCCCGCCAAAAGACGTTAGCTGTCAATCTTTCCGGCCAAAGGTACTGTACAGGTGCAGTACCCACATGTGTGATGCACAGAGGCCACGAAGAAGAAAGTGATAGACGCCTGCTTAGTATGTCCACCTCCACGTTGTCGGTACCCGCCAGATGTACCGCTACCAGATGAATTCCTCTGTGGATGCACCAATCCCAGATCTTGATGGATAAGTTGGCTAACTTCTGGGATTTCGTTCCGTCCTGTTTGTTTTTGTAAAACACTGTGGCGGTGTCGTTCAAAGTGATCTGAACTGTGCGGTCGTGTAGAGGACATCCTCGAACGTACGAATTGCCTTGAAGACGGCAAGCAGCTCCAAGAAATTGATGTGATTGCTGGCTTCCTGAGTGCTCCATCAGGCTTACGTCGTCATGTTTCCGCATGTGGCGCCCCATCCCTGCAGGGACGTGTTGGTACCGACTGAAACTGTCGGATGTTGATGCTGGAAAGGGGTTCCGACAGTCAGGTTGGACGGTACCGTCCACCAATGAAGTGAGTGAAGGACTGAGGATGGGATCTGAAGGATCTTCGATGGACTGTCTCGATACGGATGAAACATTCTGACGAAGAACAACTGCAGGGGCCGGAGGCGTAACTTCGCATATGGCACAACCGAGATAGATGCGGCCATGAGGCCCAACAGCTTCTGGATAGACTTGGCGGATGTCGTTCTGGTCCGAAGAAGCATGTGAACACAGCGAACGAGGGTCTTCACGCGGTCCGATGGTAGGAACGCACAGGTCCGTACTGAGTCCAATCGAGCTCTGATAAAGGTGATGACCTGTGCGGGAATGAGAGTAGATTTGTCAACGTTGATGCATAGTCCAAGGCGATCCAGTAAGGAACAGGTTACTTGAATAGAATGCAGAAGCTGTTGTTCTGACTGCGATACCAACAGCCAGTCATCTAGGTAGGGGTATATCTGTATCCCCTGTAGTCGTAGAAAGGCACAAACTGGTGCCATACACTTGGTGAAGACCTGAGGTGCAGTCGCGAGACCAAACGGGAGCGCCAAGAATTTGTACACCTCGGATCTGACGGCAAAGCGGAGAAAATGCCTATGAGAAGGATGGATCAAGACGTGGAAGTAGGCGTCTTTCAAATCCAATGCGGCGAACTAATCCCCTCTCCTCAGCAGCTGTAGAATGTTTTGCAAGGTGGTCATCCAAAACTTACGTGGAGTAATAAATTTATTTAAGCCTCGCAAATCAAGGATAGGTTGGAGTCCACCGTCCCGCTTCAGAACCGTGAAGTATCTTGAGTAAAAACCGTGCATTCCTTCACTTCGAGAAACGTGGCGGATCGCACCCTTTGCCAATAACTGTTGAACCTCATCCAGAAGAGTAGATGAGGACGAGGTAGTTCGAATCGGAGTCGAAGGAGGAATGACATCGAATTTGATACGGTACCCATGCTGAATAATGGATAACACCCACCAGTCAGATGTAATGGACTCCCAAATGGGGAGTCGGCTTGTTAGCTGGCCCCCAGATGAGAGAGGGTTAGGTGGGATGGAGGAGGGAGGAGAGGTTTGCCCGTCCCGTCAATGGCGCCATTTGTCAGATTCAAAACGGAGGCGGGCCTGTTGGTAGCACTGAGCCGGTTGTTGCCTCCAGCGCTGTTGTTGCTGTTGGAAGGGTGGTTGTCTCTGGGCTTGGTAGGGAGGATGGTACGATGGCCGGGTCCATGACCACTTACGTCTTGGAGGTGGTTGGAGCTCCATCCAACGAGCAGTCATACGGAATTCATGAAGGTGCTTGAGTTTGCGGTTCGTCGCTGCACGGAAGAGGCCAGTTCCATCGAAGGACATGCCTTCTATTCTGCGTTTTGTGTCCTCAGGGAAATTGGAACTTCTTAACCATGCATGTCGGTGCAGGGAGACCGCACCCATCAGAGCCCTCGAGTTGGTGTCAACATGGTAGTGTGCCATCGAGAGCTGTTGTATGGCGATGTGCATAGCCTCCTTAATTAACAGCTTGGTGACGTCAGCCTGGTCATGTGGGAGGGCGTCAATCATGTTGTTTAGATGATCCATAAGGAAGTATTGGTACCGGGCCAGGGTAGCTTTGTAATTCGAAATGCGAATACCCAGGCCCGATGCAGCATATACTTTCCTCGCTGCAGAGTCAATTTTTCAGCCCTCCTTATCCTTGGGCACTGTGTGTCCTAGAGATTCCCGACCCTGGGATGATTCCACCATGACGGAGTTGGGACGAGGGTGGCAGAGGAGAAATGGAATGTCTTCCTCTCTGACCCAGTACATGCCCTTGAACCTCCGTACTGTCGGTTGAGGCTGGTTAGGGAGGTCCCAGGGCTGGGTCATTGCCTGTTTCAGGGTGGCTATGAGCGGGAGCACGATATTGGCTGAACGCTTGCCTCGAACCACATCGTATATTTTGTCCATGCTAGGTCCCGGACGTTGGATAGCATCAATGTCCAAAGTGTGGACCAGACGGGACATCAGTTTGCTGAACGATGAGTAGGATTCGTCCGGCAACCTCGGACCCTGCGCTGTAACAACCGCGTCCGGGGACGTAGAATCCAGATCGGATCCATCCGAGTTGGTGGCATAGAGTGGTGGTGCCGAAGATGAGGTACCCGCTGGTGATCTTGACACTGTGCTCTCCCTGGACGGGTAAGCTGACGAGCGCCTCGGGCCCGATGGCAGGGATCTATCTTTGGTTCGAGCAGCTTCCTGAGCTGGATACCGACCCTCGGAGTGGTAGTTGAACCAGGCTGGTCTGGAGAACCACTCAGGGGAGCTCCGATCAGGGAACCTGCTTCGTCGATAGCGTGGGGAGATCTGGGTCTCCACGTCACGACCTGCTGGAGGCATTGGTGTTGGGGACCTCGGTCTCGGTGGGGAATCCAGAATTTCCCCATCTGAGCTGGGTTCTCTCCTCGGTATGGCCGTCGGCTCTGGGGCGGGCTGGACCCGTCGAGGCGATCCAGGAGGGGTCACCCTCATTGCCTCCTGCAAGGCCGGTCCCGGTGGTGTCGGTACCGCTAGAGCTGACGGTACCGATGGGACCGAAGAGCCAGAGTCTCAGTGCCTGGGTTTATCCTGGCTCTTAGCCTTCTTCGGCTTCTCAACTTTGTCCCGCTTGGACTTCTTATGGCTCTTTTCGGGCTCGGTGTGCTTGCGTTTCTCAGATTTTTTTGCAGGAGCCGTCTGAGTCATAGTGGTAGTGGCTTCGTCCAAAGCACGTACCGGAGTGGCCTTGGTGGATGGAGCCACAGAAGCCGATGCAGAAGGGGCTGGCCGTGGGGCTGTAGTTGTAGCCAGAGCTGGGCGGGAAACCAGCGGATCAGACTGGAGGAGGGCGCAGTCCCAGAGCAGCCTCCTTAGTCAGTTTTCCCTATTCTTCCTAGCCTGCTTAGAGAAGGCTAGGCAGTGGGAACACTTGTCGGTCCTATGCCCCTCTCCCAGGCAGAGGAGGCATAGGCGTGCGGATCGGCAGGCGACATTTTCGATCTGCAATCCATACACTTTCTGAACGCCGCTTGTTGAGCCATTGTACCAGAAAGAGAAGAAGAAGAGGAGACAGACTAGAGGGTAAGTATATATTTTTTTTGTTTTGTTTTGTTTTTAGGAAGGAGTGATAAGTGAAGGGAAAGAAACGTGAAGAAGTGCTGAACGAGGAACAAGTGCAGAACAATGTGAACAATATGAACAGGTAAGTGAAGGGAATAAAACTTGGAGAAAAAGTACAGAAAAGTCAGAGTGATAGCGTAGACGGCACTAAGGCACGACGAACAGCGGTCGCAGAGACTGAACAAAATGGCGGGCGCTCCACTCTATATAGACTACAGGGGGGAGGGGGAGCGGAGCGCTTCCTGCCAAAAGACTGTCAATCTTTTCCGGCCAAAGGCACTGCGCAGGCGCAGTACCCATATGTGTGATGCACAGAGGCCACGAAGAACAGCAAAAACAGAAACCAAAAGGGCAAGAACACACAGCTACACTATCCCACATACAAATACAGAGAGTGTATGAGTAAATTTAGAGTGCTACATTTGTAAAGAAACCGTGACACACTGCTGCAACACACAATATCCCTCCCCAATATCAAAAGTAAGGAAAATGTGGGAAATCCTTACATTATTTCTTCAAGGGCAATGAGTATCAGTGAGTTGAGTCCCCAGAGAACTGGCACACACTCCAAACCAGACTGTAATAACTGCCCAAGACTAAGTCAAACAACATGTTTCATTAAATGAAAAGAGATAATCATAGTCCTGTAAATCACACAGAACAAGGAAATTATTGAAGTAGCTTCAGACAAGAAGTGTACTGCACAGTGAAAGCAAGGCCTTCCTTGGCTATTGCCAGCATATGTGATAGCAAACTCAAGCAAACAGAACATAGGTTATATAATTGGTCATAAATCTAATTCACTTGCATATCCCCTACATACATGCAGTTCCAAACAATGGTACAATTAAAAAAACATAAGAATGTAAGAAGAGTCATGCCAAGTCAGTTCAAAAGTCTGTTAGTACAACATTTGTTTGCACAAGCAGATACCCATGGAACCTGCAACAGGTCAGGAATGAAACAGCACACTCTTGCCCATGTTCTCCAGCAACTGGCATACACAGCCACATGGTCCCTGTACCATCTGTGAGGCAGAATTCCACCAATTAACACTAGACTGTGTAAAGCAGAACTTCCTTCCCACCACTGGGATGACCCCAGGTCCTAGTATTATGAGGCAAAAATGGAAATCAGTAAAGAGTTGTTAGAATTTTTTTGCTGAAAGGTATCATTTTACACTTGCTTACACCAAACCACATGCTACTTCAATGCCCATTCATCCCATTGGGATAATACCTTTTGGAGGGAATTACAATCAATAGAGGGAATAGGAATACAATTTAATCAAACAGTTTTGATAAAAATGGGACATTGAACTGTTGTAGAAATGTGTGTGTGTGTTCGTTCTATACACATGCATGCACAGAAACAATGGAGGGTTCTTCTCAACATTTATATTTCAACTCTACTATGCCTTTTGGCTGTACATCAAACAATATTTTAATAATGTTTAATATTTATAGGTTTTAATTGTGCAGCCAGGGTGTTTCCGGGTTTTAATTGTATTGTATTATATTTCTTTCTTTCTTTGAGTCATCCCGAGGCTATATAGCAAGGGGACTGCATATAAAAACTTAAAAGAAATAAATACCTCAGACTCCAAAGCGATCATGCACTAGGCATATCTGATATGCCTGTTCAAGTATCAGCATGAAACATTTCAAACATATGCTGACAATGTGACATCCAAAAAGAGAAGGAATGATGAAGGCCATTTTAGATTTTTTTCCAAAAGTGTTGTATGCAAGTATAAGAAAAGTTTCTTTAGCTTTTGTATCAGAGAGTGTATGTGCCATTGTTAAGCTTTGAATATATTATTTTAAGAAGAGTACTAACAAATTTGAAGGGATTCAGATGAAGGCAACAATGGAAAGGACTTTTGAACAATTTACAAATGAGGAAACTTTGAAGGAAAAAGAAAATGTGAATTTACTGCCTATCCTCCAAAGTTGAGCTTTATTCTCTAGATTGGATAGATATAATAGACTGATACTTTGGTACCAGAAAAAGGCAATCCCACCAGTTTCTCTACATATATAAACATAATCCTAAGGAGTACAATACAATCAAATGCTAAAACAAAGTCATTAGCAGAAAATATAGTGCATCAAAATAAGATACAGCTATGTCCTCTATAATGCAATTCTATAAACAGAATTCAGATAACACTTCTATTAATCTTGTATTTTACCTTACAATGGAAATACAATGACTTCAATTCAGAGTGTAACATCAAAATAAGTTGTTCAAGTCTTGGTTGTCACTACTGTACATCAAATATAAATGTCTATCTTAGATGATTTGATAATTTCTCACAATTCTAGGTTGCATTAGAGGGATATGAAACCTCCTAAATGTCACACATTTTATAAATACACCAACACTCTAATCTGCACATTCATTTAACAGTGACATATAAATAATAATGCTGTTATCTATGGTATAACAGCGATATATAAAACAAACAAAAGTGTACACACAATCACTGGATTCAGCAGGTGATCTGCTGGATTCAGATCCAGCTGCTGTGCACATGTCACGAGCTGGAAAAGGCATCAGACAAATGTGCTGTATTTCTCACTTTCCCTGCCTCCCATTCCATGCAATTGGAAAACCCACATCTCAATGGCACCAGGACATAGTTTGCAAGCAGGACATCTCAAGTTCAATTCCCAGCATATCTAGTTAAAAGTACCTCCATCAACAGGGTTTGGAAAAAACTCTGCCCAGGACCTTGACCATTAAACTTTCAAGTACTAATAAAATGCTTTTGGTCTTGCTGAATATATGACTATTTTATGTTGTTCTCCTAGTCTCTTTGATAGGAATGTTACTTTAAATTTCCTAGTAAGGATTATTTCTACATGAATAGTAATGGCACTAAGTTGAGAAATTGGCTGTAATTTCTATTTTCTAGGTAACTTAGGCAAAGAAATAACCCTGAGGACATGCAAGTTAGGAGATGTGAGAGAGCACAAGAGTCAGTTAAAGGGGACTTGGCTTCATTTCTTACTGGTTTTAGAATTTCACAAGGAGTCATGGTTTGCCTAGAACTGGACAGGCAAGGGGTAGGCAGGCTTATTGGTTTCAGAAGCCCATAATGTGGCAATAAGGGGCCAGATAGACCCAACAGAACATACATGTAGAACCTGCATATAATTAAGCTCACTGTACTACTTGGAAACAGATCATTTTAGGGTGCAATCCTGTGTATCTTTAGACTGAAAAAAGTCCTACAAACCCCAGAATTCCCTAGCCATCCATGCTGGCTCAGGAACCCAGAGACTTGTAGGATGGTTTTTGGTCTAAACAGGCATTCCATTGTCTGCTTAACCTATTCACTATAATTCTTGCCTTACACTTCAGTTGTTTCTGTGCATGAAGGTAGAAAATCACTCGATCACTTTGGATTGCAATGTAGGTAATACATTTTTAAGTCAATTTCACAGCAGGAAAAATTCCCATCATATGAATCTTGGGAAACAGGGATAGAAAGAACAGTGAAGAGCTTTTGACCTCTTAAAGACTAAAAACTTATGGCATAAGCTTTCATGAAATTCAGTCCACCATCAGATGCATGAGGTGTTATCCTGAGTTACAGGCTGGGGCAAAGAAATAGCAAACACTAAGAACTGAGGGAACTATGTATTCTGTCGGTATAGGCACTGACAATTATATTATTAATAGTGGCAATTCACAAAACACTTGTTGGTGATAACACAGGCATCCTGCCACTGGTAAGCTAATTAACAAGACAGACCCCTTGCTGTCTTTGCTGCAATAGACTAACATGGCTAACCAGCCGGAAACTGTCACAAGGGTAGGAATCTCTCACCCTTAGATAAAAGCTGACATCCACAGTGACTTGGTTCACACTTCATGCTAAGTCACAGTGGGCTGTTGCAGAGTGGCTTAGCATGACATCTGCATCTAGAGCCATTTTTCTACTGTGGATTAATTTACACAATCACACCACCCTGAGAACCTATTGCCTGTAGCAACATTATTCAATGAAGCATGTTCTCGGGGTGATTTTAGCATCAGTTGATAGGAACATCTAGAAAGGCGGATGGCAAAATTAGTGGAAATTCCTGTCACCCCCTCACAATCTTGCTAGTGCTACCATCATTCTGCCTCATCCCATTTCAACTCCCTCCACCTCAGGATAGATTTTTGTTTTAGTTCATAGAAATCTTGAATAAAAGGCACCAGGGAATGATCATTAACATATTTGCAATACCATGCACCCCAGTCCACAGGAGCAAATGTCTGCTGCTAAAAAATTTGTGCAATTTTCCTGTTTTGTCTTGAAACTTGTGCCACTACCACTCTGCCATGATGTTTGCACAATTTCTCCCTTAGTTTTATTGTTCTGCCTTGAGATGTGTGAAAATTTTCACCTAGCTTTACTGATTTGCCTTCACATTTGTGAAATTTCCCCCTTAGCTTTACTGTCTTGCAGTGACAACAGTGTTATGCTTAGCAATCCACCACACTGCTCTGCAACCCTCATACATCTGACAGCTAGCAATGGGAGACCCGGGGAGAGAAGTGACAAGCATGGGAATGGGGGAACTGAAGTGCCCTGTGGTCACAGAAGGCAAGGAGCTTTAGGGGCAGATGTCTTTGTTTCAGCAAAATGCAAAGAAGCTTTAAACAAAAAAGAGGTGCTTGCAAAGCAGGAGGATGAAATTGACAAGCCCATTGACAAGTATGAGTATTGGCACGCATGGCTAAATGCTGCTCAAGCCCATGTTCAGAAGTGCTCAGAAAAGTACTTCCTTTTTGTGATCTGATGAGAGGTGGAAGTGCCAAAGTGAAGGACAAAACTGACAGCATTGACAAGAGGGGATATTGCTATTTGGGCTCAATAGGCAGTCTGGTGCACTTGGTAATACCCTCAAAAAACTGTGAATATGTTTCCATAGTCCTAAGGACTCAGAAACCTAAATTCTTTTTGCAATCTGATGCCAGGGGGAGGGGGGGTCCCTTAGGAGCTGTACCTCCAGCAGATCAACTACAGAAAGGGAATAAGGAAATTAGGATTTTTGCCATAAAGCTCTCTAGGTTACTTGCTGGTATAGTCAACCCCTGATCATGGGTTGTCATGTCATGCAAACTGATTTGGCATGGGTAATGCATCACCCGTGGTCCCTTGTACAATTACACAGAAGATTCTCAGTTCTGCCTCCCAGTTTTCAGGTAAAATCATCAGTAAGCAAGTGTGCCTGAGATGCCAAAGAGCTGCTGACTAAATGGACAGTCTTACCTGATATGGTAACTTCCCAAATTGTCCTTCTTTTGATTTAGGAAGATATTTAGCATAAAGGTTGTGCCTAGATGAGGCCTTTATATGTCAATGCTCTACCTAATTCATAGAATTCCACAAGGGGTCTAGAGGGCATCATTTCCTACTAATAATCCTCCTGTGCTTCCTTACCACTTCTTCCATCTGTTTTGGTACTGCTGAAAAAGCCATTAAGAAGGAAAGGATGGAATAGCTGCACAATGTATTTTGATTGGTAGCTATAGAAGTCGACTGCCTGGAAGCACCCAGGAGCTCAGAGTTCAGTTACACCTATCTATTATCTTCCAATTTTACATGATGACATAACATAATGTAATGACATTTCTCTACTGATTAAAAAGCTACCATCATTTTATATCTAATGTTTTATTACTGAATATTTTGACAATTGGCAGATTGCCTTTCATATTGCTGACTAGATAATAAAGCAGATGTCTGCATTTTATCTGAAAGTAAATACAACAGGAATGGGAAAATGGGAAAACAGGAAGCAGTTGTGTGACTGCACATGTACCTCTCAGAAAGAAAACAATGAGGACTAAAAAAAATAAAATAAAATCATGCCCTTTCAGCTTGATTGACATCCATATTGTTATTTATTAAATATTAAATGTATTAAATGGCCTCATAAAATACTTTTCTGCAGGCACTTTAGAATGATGATAAAAATACAACTAAAATCACAATAACATCAACAACATAAAACTAATAAATGTACCAATGCAGCATACAATGCAGCATCAAATTGAGGGGACTAGGACAATAAAGAACACTGCAGGGATAAAGATAATAACACACAATGATACTAAAGCATTTTTAAAAGACTTTAAAAGGCTTAGAAAAATGTAAAATTCTAGCAAAACAGGAAAGTCTTAGTGCAACACTAAAACAACAGCAGCGTGTCAGACAAGCTTCCTCTGGAACAGCATTTCAGAACTGGGGGCGGGGGGGGGCACTACTGAAAAAGCCTCACTCTCATTAGCATTCTCCAAGTCTTAATATGAGGGGGCAATTGAAGAAAGGCTTACAGGGATGATCTTAGAGTACAAGAGATACATGTGAGAGGAGACGTTTCATCAGGTACTGCAGTCCTTAGCCATGTAGAGGTTTAAAAGTCAACAGGAGCACTTTGCTTTGGGAGAAAAATACTAGAAAATAGAGAATAACTGGGAGCTGGCACAGTCTAAAGAGCAATATAATCATACTTCCTAGTCCCAGATACAATTCTCAGCTAAATTTCCAGACCATCTTCAAAGGCAGCCCCAATATTACAATAATCAAAATATGAAGTTAGCAGGGCTTGAAAACCCGCAGCCAGGCTATCCACCTATAGCAAAGTCTATCAGGTGACCATGCCCTGCCATCAGTCCATTATTCCCAGAGTGCTGTGTAGATCTGAAGAAACAGACCTGTGTGTCACCCATATACAGACAACACACTGTAAACCCCTGAAGGATGTCACATAGCAGTTTTATGTAGAGGTTAAAAAGCATGGGGCCCAAGATTGAACCTTGTGGGGCCCTGAAGTAAAGATGACATTGCACCACCATCTGAAAATATCCACCCAAGAGAGGAACCTGTGAGGCAGTCCCACCCACAGCAATCTCCAACAGACCTTCTTCAATCTCCAACAGATACCATGGTTGATGGTGAAAGCTACTAAGAGGTCAAGAATCAATAGTTTCACTCTCCCTGTATCCTACATCCTACAAGGCTATTTCTGTGCCCTAATCAAGCTTGAATACTGACTAAAATGGACTCCAGCACAGCTGAAAGATGACATAACTCGGAACCATAGTATATATGATGGCAGCAGCCATATTTGTTTTCATGTACCAGTATAAAGAGAAGTGCCCGTGTGTGTTTAAATCCAGTTTTAACATTAAAAAGGATGGGTGGGGGACTGTAGCTGAGGAGAAATAATTTCTCCATCTCCCACCCATCTTCCTCCTCAAAACCCCTTTGATCTGCTTTCCCTCTGGCCTAGGTGCAATATCAAACATGAGCAAAGTGCCTGGGATTACAAAGCATGGGGAGATACGTGTGTGTGTGTGTGTGGGGGGGGGTGGGCATACAGCTGATCCAACATGTAGAAAGGGCAAACACATGAACATGGCAGCAGTCATGTCTGGTTTGGTGATTCCAGGGCAACAGCAGCCTGAGTTGAGGTCACTGCTGTATTAGAGGTGAAAGCCCACCTTACATTTGCGGTGCATGCTCACATTTCAAAAAGTAGCACAGTTTATCCACTGCAGGAGAAAACATGTCTCTTGAGAAAATAAGCTCATAATAGAGGAAAGATTCCTAGGAGCTGTGGCTTTACCTCAGCAGTATGGCGGGATGTACACTTATTTTCCCAAAAGTCAAATAGGTGATGCATGGCTGTCCTGGCCACATTCCATATAACAACTGAAATGTATAATCTGAAGAAGCGCCACTTGCTTTTGTCTACATGGAATTCCCCATAAGTTCTCTATTGAGTATATAGTCCTTTCAGGCTGTTTTGCTCTTGGGTATATGATGTAGCTGACAAGATTTTTTCAAGTCAAAGTGCTTGTGCCTTTCCATCTGTGCTTTTGGATGTGAACATTTTTCTTCCTCAAGGCTGGAATAAGTTATCACTTCACAAAAGGGGAGCTGCTCATTTGGATGATGCCTTGGCATTATTCAGCTTACACACTCTGGCAAGTCAGTTTCAGTTAGTGCATATAATATTGCAGTCTGGTCTATTTGGAAATTATGACGTGCTCTTTAAGCATGGGATCAAAACATCTTCCACCTTTTGGCAGTACTGACATAGGCCTCTGTAGAACACACTCTCCACATTTTACCGTATTTGCACTGCATTTCCACTACTGGGATTGGCAAACAGTCCCTTCTTTGAACAATCACTATCACATGATTAATGAGGGGAGAAAACAGCATCCATTACAAGTGCCTCTTGAGAGAAGAAAGGTGCAGACAGCCTGATCCCTTTAATAGCAGTGTCACACGCTTCCTCTGCCAATGACCTTGGCAGCAGTCTATCAGTGCAAAGCAAGCTTTTAACCTACCAGCCTCTTCAGATCTGGCCCTAATCTGTGGAACCTTCAGTGCCTGCTTTACTGGGATATAGACCTTTTGACATCTTTTCCCAGGATCTTCCCTCCTCCTTAATGCTAATCAACTGAAAATTGTTCCTCATTCACACGAGACAGAGATCAAAAGAGTTTCCCAGCATGGGTAGGGAGGAAGCATGCAAACTACATATTTTAAAACTTGCTTACGTTTTCTCATGAATATCAACTATTGATAGTTTTTATTCTCTTCATTGGTGTGCAGGTAAATGCTTATGCCCTTGAGAGAAAATGCAGGAAGATCTATAGAAGTATCTATATTTTATTTCATTCACAGAGTCTTCCAGAAGACCAGCATGTTTTGTTTTGGGTAGCAGAACATTTAAGAAACATGCTAGAACAGTTTGTGCCAGTATACAGACATCATTAGTGTCTCCATTCACAGTAAGTGCACACACTGATTCTAAATATTGATGGAACTGCACTGGAAACAAATGGCACTTCTCACAAAATGTCTGGTGATGAACTGAACGGTAACAGCATCTATTTCAGGTAAGGATGGAAGACAGACATGATGAGGGTGGCAACAAGTGCCTGCCTCTTATATAACCAAAAAAGGAATCAGAATCTTTTCCAATTAATATAGTTCGTCACAATTGCCACCTATCAAAAGTAAAAGTAAGAGCATATACTGGCATTACTTTTTTAAAAGAACCTTTTAAATATTCCTTTTCTTACTCACTGACCTGACCTGCATTTCTATACTGTCCTATAGCCCACAGAGCTCTCAGAGCAGTATACAATTTAAAACATATTCAACAAAATCCAACAATAGAACAATGAAAACCACTAGGAAACACTATTAACCCCACAATAAATAACTACAAAAGTCCATGGCTACAATGGTAACATGGCTTGACTGAGTGTGTAACAACCCTCAAACTCAGCAGCAGGCCATGGGTTATGTCAGGGTTACTTCCTTCTTCAACAAGTCATACCAGCTGGGTTTGCACAACAGGGCTAATTGTGTCCAGGCAGATATAGGCACATGGTGTTCAGCATGTGGGGCAGCTTAAACAATCCGTCACACAAATTGGGTCACTGTTTCTGAGATTCTAGTCACTCTGGATTTCTCTGATCACTAGAACCTTCATTACAAATAGAATGTATGTATGTATTGGCATAAAAGGCAAAAGGAGCTAAGTGCTTTTATGTCAATAAAATTAACCTAAGTACAACTAAAAGGCACTATTGGTACTGCTCAAATGGCAACACAAATCTCAAAAGTTCTTGGCCTAAGTCGCCAACAGAGGGTGACTGAAGGGAGGGTTTCTTAAACAGCAGGCAGAGCTCATGTGAGGCAACAGAAAGGATAAAGATCAGCCCAATCAAGGCATATCTGATGTGTGCAAAGAGCCACTGGACAGGGTCACACAAAATGAAAGGCGCTGTGGGTGAATTTCACCAAGCAGCTTCTTACCATGACAGTGCACTGCACTGCAGCTTGTCTGGGGTTGCTGGGGTGCCTGACAAGCCACCCAAAATCTAGTGGCTGTTTTAGGATTGCTAATCATTCCAACAACCAGCTCTCATCAGCCCAAATATTTTAAAATGGCAGTAGCCACAAGAGACCCACAAGGAAATTCCTACATACATACATACATACATACAGACCAGTTCAGTTCAGTTCAGTTTTCAGTTCAGTGAGCTGTACTCCTTCAACAGGTGGCTCCATTCCCTTGGGGATAATTTGTTAGGGATCAGATGCTAGCAGCTGCCAAAGCTGAAGCCAGTGATGGGTGGCACCAGAGTCTCTTCTGTTCCATTCAGTGAGCTGCTGGGAAAGCATCAGATTGCTATTGCCAGAAGGCTGAACTGATCAGAAAGCTTTACCGTTTGATGATGAGCCACATACTGTTTAGGGCTACAAACTGCCTACCCCTCTCCAAATATCTTGCAATAGACTAAGCAGACTTGAGTTCAAATCCCAATCCAGCCACAAACAATACTGAGTGACCTCACCTTAACCATGAGAATAACAGGGGCATCTGCCATGTAGTCCATCTTGAGCTCCTTAGTGGGAAGATAGTATGTAGCAAAGTGCAGCCAATGGGGAAAAATATGATGGCCTAATTGATGAACCAGATGTGGGCCCAAGATATTAAGCTTTACTGTGAAACTCTGTCTCTCTTTAAAGAAAAGGACTCACCTAAACATGCCCCAATGACACTGTAACAATGTTCTTCAAGTTTCAAGTGGAAACAGACTAGGCATGGCTCCCATTATAACAGCAGTGGCCTATCTAGACCAGCAACCTGTTTTCAACCATGGCTAACTGGTACCCTCCAGGAATGAAAGCAAGAGCCTTCCCACAATGCTTGTTTCCCAGAACATATATTTAGAGGTACACCAATAAACACTATTCACAATCCTTGGGGAACTTAAAATAATATGACATTCAAGAATGGATAAATCCATCAATGTTTGTCTAATACTCAAAAGAGAGAGAGTGAGAGAGAGAGCGCGCGCACATGTTTTAGAAAAAAACCCTAGCTGTCTGGAAGGCATTTGAAGAAGGAAAGTCTAACAACTGAGCCATTCAATAAGATGCTTCACTTTTAGCATTTGGCAATATCATTTGTATTCTGAAACCAAAATTTCTACCAATCCCAAAAGTCTTCTATCCTTGCATTTAGAGTCAAAGCGCAGTCAATGGAGGAGGACATTCCTCCTAATGAGTCTGCTTTAAAGAAGCAGACACATTAGGCTACAAGCATCTGTTCTGAAATGCTGTGTCATATGTGTTACTATTTTTAAGAGTGACTGCATAGAAAATTTCTATTACTGAGCAAGCAGAAAAGGTTTTCTTTGTAAAATTTTGCGTATCTGTCTTTCCTTCAAATATACTATAAAGCAAGTAATGTGTTATAAATATGCAACAAAGTTACAAATAAGATGCAAACACCAGCATCCTAATGTTTTCATTTAATTACCCCTGAAATGCATTCTATTTAATATTCATTACTCAAAAGCCAATTTAAAAGCGAAAGAGGTGATGCTACTTATTCAGAAAGACATGCTTTCATTCACAGCAATAGTTATCTAATATACGGAAGTTAATAAAGCAGATTAATCTACAAGTCCCTTTAAGCCATCACTGAGTTTAGAACAACTGCCTCTTTGACCTTTAACCCTCCTGCTGTGCACCAGTAGCAGGTGCCAGCTGCGCTAAAATGATGGCTGACATATTTTAACGCAAAGTCTTTTCTTACCCTGCTTCTGACCAGCAGCTGACCCTGTAGGAGCAATTGTTTCATCTGTTGCCCTAAAGGGTACATAAACACAGATAGGGATAAACAAAAGCGTGTGTGCCTGCACACACACACCCCAGCTGCCTAGCCTTAGGGTACACCTCTCCCACTGACACCTCCAGCAATATTTTCTGAATGCCACATTACAGCCTTTTTGTCTCCATCCACGGACTGTAAAATACTTGTTATTTTATGAAGCTAAACTTCAACACAGCCTTTGAAAGAGCTTATTGTTAAAGGCTGAACATGGCCCAAAATGAGGGATGTTATTCCTAGCTTGATTCAACTGTTTGTTACAAAAATTACAAATGCTTCAAGTAACTATAAAAACTTAGGGTTTGGAATAAAAGTTGCAATTTAGGCAAGAAACCAAATAAGGCAAGGGCTATAGGGTTCCTTCATCCACTCCACTCACCATTTTATAATTTTATGTAGATAATGGTAAGCACAGCATTTTGGATAGTTTGCAGTAGACCCTTACTGCATTAGTATTAAATCTACTGACACTTTCATGTCCTGAAGAAATACCACTTTGTACATTGGGTTTCTTTGGCATAAAATGAGAAGACAATTCTTTGCTGATAAAAACCACACAAGTACAAAAGCAAAGTAATGAATAGGTACACTTAGATTTGTGACAAACTGAAGTGCAAATGTTAATATGTTTTTAAAGCTATATACAAGTTTTTTTTCTTCTTCATTAAAATTGTTGATATTACACTATCAATCAATGCCAAGTTGCCTCAATGTAAAGTCAGTAGTTATACTAAGTGGTTTTGAGACTGAATTCAATATGGTGCTTTTTGCCTATCTCATAGCCACCCAAGTCTCTACTGAGTTGGCCTATAGCTGTTACATTTCTCTCATTCCAATTAAATGAAGTTATGATACTAGTGAATATCATCAAAATATGTTAAAATTCTGAACACAGATATGGTATCCTAGGAAACTGTTTGGGTCCAACATACAAATATTCTATCGACTTCAGTTAGTACAAGGCATTAAGTGTGTCCATAACTTTAGACAGATTCAATTCACCAACAACCTGAAGCATGCCCTAAGATGCAGCTGCTTTCTCAAGTCTTAACTCCTTGTAGGACCCATGTTCTTAGATTATGTGCTTTCTCCTTTGTTGCCATTCTGTATTACTGAGTTCACCCATAGATTTGTTTCCATCATTAAATCATATATATTAAATTCTTTCTTTGCTTCAAGAGCACTACTGTACACTCAACTTTATGGAAAACTGCACAAAAGCACACCTATTTCAATATATTAAACAAGGCCAGTGAAAAAACTGGCAATTTGGAAGAAATTCTGAAGACCAAAATGATTTCCTTTCCTATATAAACAATCCTAATTTCCTCACTCAACACAGCACAGTGGAGAAGTATGTTATTTTATTGTGCTTATTTTGTTAAAAATGATTTCTTCAAAGTTTACTGAGTAATCACCACACAGAAACACAGGCAATTTGTTTAAACAGATGTGCTGTTTGTGCTACTACCACCCACATCCCATTCCCAATCCTATCAGACAGTACACGAACCACAAAGTAAAGTTATTACTTGTCCAAATTGCAGTCTAATGTTACAAAAATGGCTGTCATGTCAGCTGAAAAGATTGCACCAGTGAGTAATGACAAAATAAATACGCTTCTATGGTCTCTGCTATACATTGCCATACATCCAAACACAAGTAAGGGTAACGTTCATTCATTATGAAAAGCACAAGAGTAAAATATTGGGGTATTTTATTAATTACTTAGCTTAGCACCTTTCCTTGTGAGGCCAGGCTAATTCTAATTCTTCTATAAGTTGACAGCCTCTGCTGCTTCTCCCATAACTCACCACCATGAGCAGCAATCAGAGTCTTAAGTGGGAAGCACATCCCACAAAGTGTGCCAAAACACAATGCGTACCACAAGCTACTCCCTAGGCCAAAACAAAGGTAGGCAGGGGGATTTTCTTTAGGAGTTGTTATTAACTCTGAGATGGGCAACACAAAAAACACCATTGAGAAGTAATTCCCATTGACTTGCTAACATAAAATAAAAATCACATGGATTCTGTTTACATTACAGTAAGCTACAGCTTGTGGAAGCTATTCAAGCATTAGTTAATTAAACTGAAAGCTTTTTAATAGTTGGGAGGCATTGCCTTTGTTTAGCCTTAGCAAGAACTGAATAGCAACAGTTGTAATAAAAGTAAAAGCACAAACAAGCACAAAGAGGCATTGTTTACATTTAGCTACAATGAACAGAACCACACTAGCATTTTTAAAAAAGCTGTTCTAGCTAGAAATGCAACACAAATTGTGCATAACAAGACTTCTTTCATTCTATCTATGTGGAAAATATTTTCAAGAACATTTCCACTGATGGGAGCAGGGCAATACCATTTGCATTCTATATAAATTTGTTTTATTTCTTCAGTAGACAAGATCAGCCAACTGAAAGAGATAAAATTCCTTAAAGCACTTGGCTCCAGGTCTACAATCTGATATACACTCTCAGAATTAGTTTCCATTCTATGGCATAATTAAATAAACGCCTTTCACTGAAGTTCTAATACTCTTAATAAGACTGACTATATCCATAATATTATTCCTATTGTCAAAGCTTTAGTAAAGGATGTGTCTTTTATATAACAGCAACCAGATAGTCAGCATGACATTGCAGTTCAAGTGCTGGAATAGGACATGGAAAATCAAGGTTCTCATTCCCATTTGCCCATGAAGCTCATGGGGTGACTTTGGACTAGTCACCAACTCTCAGCCTAACCTACATCACAGAGTTGTTCGGAAGACAAAATACAGATAAAGAGATTGGCTATGTAAACTTCCTTGAGTTCCTTGCAGGTGAAAAGTTGGGATATAAGTATAATCACAACCAAGAAATAGCTCAATAGAGTGAAACAGTGAAGGATCTATTCTAGACATTCCACTCTTTACTGGATAAGAGCAGGTTGCTTACCTGTCACTGATGTTCTTCAAGTGGCCATCTGTACAGTCACACATATGGGTGCTGCGCCTGCGCAGTGCCTTTGGCCGGAGATTACAAGCTAATGGTTTTTGGTGGGAAAGCTCCGCTCCCCTCCCCCCTAGACCTATAAAGAGCGGAGCGTCCGCCATTTTGTTCAGTCTTTGCGACCGAATGTATGCCCCCTTTTGGCAAATAACGCTAAGAAAGATTCGATACCGTAAGGATCGGTATTGAATATCGGTACCAAGTTGAATATCCATTCACCGACACCGAGCGGGGCCGGCGGGTGGGTTGTGTGACTGCACAGATGGCCACTCGAAGAACATCAGTTACAGGTAAGCAACCTGCTCTTCTTCATCGTGGCCTCTGTGCATCACACATATGGGTAGATTAACAAGCTTACCATAGTGGAAGGAGGGAGGTGTCCTCAATGAAAAATAGAGGAGAGCACAGCTCTACTGAAAGTACAGTCTTGTCGAGCCCGAACGTCAAGATGATAATGTTTGGCAAAGGTGCAGGGGTTCGCCCAAGTAGCTGCCCTGCAGACATCGTCCAGCGCGACTCCAGATGCAAAGGCAGAAGAAGTTGCAATGGCACAAGTCGAATGGACTCGAGGAGGTGACGGTAAATCCAGTTTAGCCAACTGATAAGACAGAGTTATGGTGAGGACTATCCACCTGGAAAGTCGTTGAGGCCCCATCGGTGAGGGTGTTCAAAGACAGGCTGGACATGCACATGGTGGGCATGTCATGAGCGGAGCCGGCTGGTGCCGGAGGTCAGACTAGATGGCCCGGGAGGCCCCTTCTGACTCACTCTGTTTCTATGTTTCTAAAGTCTTTTAGGAGTAATAGCAGCTCCTTGGTCAGTGGTAGCATATTTGACAAAAAGTCTATTCGTACACCTGACAGACTCTGTCCTGGACCGACAAAAAGCCAAACAGTGCCGAAGGTCGAGGGAATGGAGCGATCTTTCCAGTGAAGTTGATGGTGATGGAAAGAATGCCGGTAAGACGATATCCTGTCCCAGATGAAAGGATGTGGAAACTTTAGGTAAGAAGGAAGGGTCAAGTCGAAGAACAACCTTTTCCCTATGAAAGTTCAAGAATGGAGGATCTACATGGAGTGCGCATAGTTCACTGGCTCTCCATGCCGAAGTGATCGCAACAAGAAATGCAGTCTTCCAAGAGACAAGACGCAGGTCTACAGTTGCCAGCGGTTCAAAAGGAGGTCTCATGAGCCTGCAGGACCGCCGATAAACTCCATGTAGGCATAACAGGTCGTATCACCGGATTTAGATTGTGTAGACCCTTCAGGAATCTCTTAACAATAGGTGTTGAAAAAAATGGAAGAACCGTTGACTAAACCTCGATGATAAGCGATAGCTGCCGTATATACTTTAATAGAGGAAGGTTTCAAACCTGAGTTATGAAGGTCCATTAGGAAGTGAAGAATCTGAGGAATGGATGATGTGATTGGAGAAAAAGAACGAGACTCAGCAAACGTACAGAACCTTTTCCACTTAGCCGTGTAAGATTTCCGTGGAAGGCTTTAATGCAGAGTCCAAGATATGTTGGATATCCGGGCCAATGGGTGTCGGATCCGACGAAATGATATTCGAGCAGAGCAGCATAACATCATGCAAAGAGGACGTAGCAGAGGGCTCGGTATCGTCTGCTCTAAATGGAAAGTCAGGATTCGAGAGAGAAGTCGTCTGTGGTACCGATGAAGTAATATGGGTCATCGGATGCGCCAGGCAGTTAGACATAGGGATAACACGTCCAGATGACGAAGTGTGCCACCCTGCTGTGTTATGAGATATGGAAGCTGTGGAAGAGGATAATGTTTCACCGAAATGTTCAGGAGTGTCGCGAACCAAAACTGTCGAGGCCACCAAGGGGTGATCAGAATCCCTGCGGCGCGATCGTATACAATTTTCGCTACCACCCTCATTATGAGTGGGATCAGAGGGAATGCATAGAACTATCGAGTGGTCCACGGTATCATGAAAGCGTCCCTTAGGAACCCCTGTCTGATCCCTGCCCTCGAGCAGAAGACATCGCACACCTTGTTCTGTTGGGTGGCAAATAAATCCACCTCCGGAATCCCCCAGTGATGGAAGAGATGGGCTCGTATGGAAGGATTCAGTTCCCACTCATGGGAAATAAGCATGCGCCTGCTGAGAAAGTCTGCTTGGACATTGTCCAAGCCTGCCAGATGAACGGCTACAAGTGTAATGTCTCTCGGGATGCACCAATCCCAGATCATCATGGAAAGCTTGGCTAGAGTTGGGGATTTCGTCCCGCCTTGTTTGTTCAGATAAAAGACCATGGCAATATTGTCCGAAGTTATCTGAACTACTTGATGGCAGAGTAGATCTTCGAAAGATCTCAGGGCTTTGAATACCGCCAGCATCTCCAGGAAGTTGATATGATTCATTGATTCCTGGCGACTCCATATGCCCTGGACGTGAAGGTCGGAACACACCGCTCCCCAACCCAGAAGAGATGCATCGGTACTGAGCGTTACTGATGGGAACCGAGGCCTGAAGGGAACTCCGGAGGAGAGGTGCCTCGGAACTGTCCACCACAGAAGAGAGTGAAGGACCAAAGAGGGGATTTGAACAGGTTTCGACGGTGAATCCCATTGTGGGTGGAATCGCTTGTTGAGGAGTAGCTGAAGTGGATGGAGTCGGAGCCTGGCATAGGGTACTACTGCCACGGAGGAAGCCATATGCCCCAAAAGTCTTTGCACGGTCTTTGCTGGGACTGTTCCGTCTTGTCGAATGCGGTGGATATGTCAGATGAGGGTCTTCTGTCTGTCCCGAGGGAAGAAGGCTTTTTCCACCATCGAATCCAAGCGTGCTCCAATGAAGGTAAGTGTTTGTGTTGGAAAAAGAGAGGATTTCTCCACATTAATGCAAAGGCCCAAGTCATTCAAAAGGGCACAAGTCGTATGAATTGATCGGAGGAGTCCAACTCTCGAGTGGGAGACCAGCAGCCAGTTGTCGAGATATGGATAGACTTGCATGCCTTGGAGGCGAAGGAAGGCACAAACTGGGGCCATGCATTTGGTAAAAACCCTCGGAGTGGTGGCCAGTCCAAACGGTAAAACACCGAATTCGTAGGCGTCCGACCCGACAGCAAAGCAAAGGAAGCGCCCATGTGTATGATGGATCGAGATATGAAAATAGGAGTCCTTTAAGTCTAAGGAGGCGAACCAATCCTCTTTCCTGAGCAACAGCAGAATGTTTTGAAGAGTGGTCATGTGAAACTTCATTAGAATGAAACGGTTTAAGTTCCATAAGTCCAAAATTGGACGAAGACCACCATCTCGTTTAGGGACCGTAAAATATCTGGAATAGAATCCATGAAGTCCCTCGGATTCATGTATTTGATTAATTGCTCCTTTACGAAGAAGTTGTTGTATTTCATCAAGCAACATCGGCAAGGATGGTGTAAACTGGATCGGGCTCGATGGAGGAACAATGTCGAATTCCATCCAACAGCCGTGCTCTATGATGGATAATACCCACTGATCAGATGTGATGGACTCCCAAAAGGGGAGTTGGCTTCGGAGCCGATCCCCAGATGAGAGGGGGGTGGGTATTTGAGGAAAGAGAGGAATGGTTCGCCAGTCCCATCAGCGTTGGCGCCTGTCGTCGAAGCGACGGCGACCCTGTTGGTATCGCTGCTGGGGTTGCTGGGGTTGGCGTTGTTGCTGCTGTGGCCGATGTTGGGGTTGTTGCCTTGGCTGGTACGATTGGTGGTAATGCGGCTGGGACCATGACCATTTATGTCGTGGTTGCATTTGAAGTTCCATCTTGCGCACTGTCATCCTGGACTCATGCAGTTTCTTTAATTTATGATCCGTGCGGGAATTGAAGAGGCTGGACCCATCGAAGGGCATCTCTTCAATTCTGCGTTTCATCTCGTCCGGAAAATTACAGCTGCAGAGCCAGGCATGTCTCCGCAGCAAGACTGCTCCAACCAAGGCCCTCGAGTCGGTGTCCACATGGTGTCAGGCTGCGGACAGCTGTTGGACAGCGACTTGCATCGCCTCCTTTATGAGGACCTTGGCCAGATCTCCCTGGTGGTCCAACGTTGTGCAAACGTTGTAGGATAAAGTATTGGTACCTAGCCAACGTCACCTCATAGTTTGAAATGCGGAGCCCCAAGCCTGAGGCTGCATAGGCACTCCTCGCCAGGGAGTCAATCTTCCGCCCTTCTTTGTCCTGGGGGGTGGTGTGTCCTCTGGCCTCTCTGCCCTGGGAGGATTCCACAATGGCAGAATTGGGTTTTGGGTGGCGGAGGAGAAAGGGGATGTCCTCCTCATGGACCCGATACACAGATTCATAGCACCTCGATGTCGGCTGGGGGTAGGAGGCCAGGTCCCACGGTTACATCATCGCCTGCTTCAGGGTAGTAATGAGGGGCAGAACGATGGCGGTTGACTGTTCCCTGCGGACAATATCATAAAACTTGTCCGTCAAGGGGCCCGGGCGCTGAATCGCGTCAATCTCGAGGGACTGAACCAGTCTCCCCATGAGTTCTGCAAAGGGGACATGGGATTCGTCCGGTGAAGCGGGCCCTTGGGAGGAGACGACCACGTCCGGGGAAGTCGAGTCCACCTCCGAGTCCTCAGAATCTGGGGCGTAATAAGGTGGGGCGGAAGATGACGATTCCGCCGGGGAGAGAGATCGGCTACTCTCATCCCTGGGAGGCCGCGGTGATGGATGCCTGAGGCCCAAGGATCGAGGTTGGTCAAGACGGGACAGAGAACGACCCCGAGGCGGTGGATAATAGCCAACGGAGGTTGACTCCTGTCATGGATCATAGTAGCGGAGAGGCCAATCAGACGGCGGCCGGTCGATGGAAAGGCTCTGATGGGCCCAAGGTGGAGACACTGCCATAGTCGGATCCACCATCACCGAGGGCATAGGGGTCGGTGACCTAGCCCTAGGAGGCGAGTCTTCGATCTCCCCATCGGAGATGGAACCTCTCGGAAGTGTTGAAAGAGGTTCGGAGGGGCGATCGGGAGCTCGGCGTGGGGAGCCCTGCAGGGTAACCCACATCACCTCCTGTGGCGTCAGATCCGGTGGTGTCGGGACAGTCGGAGGCGCTGGTACCGACGGGGTCGTTGGATCCGAGTCCCATTGATGAGGGCGCTTGGAATCCTTAGGGCGCTTGGAAGGCTTTTGCCCCTTGTCCTTCTTGGACTTCTTGTGGGTCATAGGCTTCTCGGCATCAGAATGTTTGCGCTTCTCTGCTTTTTTCTTAGGAGAAGCTGATGGGGCAGACCCAACACACACGCCCTTGTTGGAGGGGCGCTTAGGTGGAGCCACTGAAGACGAGCCCGGCTTCGGGGTAGTCACCAGTGGGTCAGACTGCATTAGAGCCCGATCCCACAGCAGCCTTCGCAAGCGGTTCTCGCGATTTTTCCTAGCCTGTTTAGAAAAGGCCAGGCAATGCGAGCATTTATCCACTCTATGCCCCTCTCCAAGGCAGAGGAGGCATAGCTCTTGCGGATCAGTGGGTGACATCTTTGAGCCACACTCCGCACATTTGCGGAAGGCCACTCGCTGTGCCATCGCAGAAGAGGAAGAAATAGAAGACAGTGCAGAGGGTAAGTATATATTTTTGGGTTTTTTTATAGAAAAGAAGAAGAAGAGGTTCAAGAAAGAAACAGCAGAACAAGGACAACTAGCAAGGGGATATAACCTGGAGTAATCAAGAGAAGAAGGAGAACAAGGCCAACAGTAATGGTCAGAGAGATAGTCAAAAGCGGCACGAGGCACAGTGAATGGCGGTCACAAAGACTGAACAAAATGGCAAACGCTCCGCTCTTTATAGCCCCAGGGGGGAGGGGAGTGGAGCTTTCCCATCAAAAACCGTTAGCTTGTAATCTCCGGCCAAAGGCACTGTACAGGCGCAGCACCCATATGTGTGATGCACAGAGGCCACGACGAAGAATCAAATGTTTTAGGAATATAGTTGGCCCCTGGAATCCTCTCTCTTTCAGGAGACCACTACCAGTGGCACGATACCTTTTTCTACTCTGAATATTTATGAAATTCCTATGGACCCACTTAGCAGAGGATCCTCCTTGTATGTTGCAGCATGATGTAGCCCCTTGTGAACCAGATCAGAAAGTCGAAGTCTGCATACAGGAGAAGGCCATGTTTATCCAGCAGTCTTCTGATCCTGTTCACTACCCAGCCATACCACAGCTCAGCTCCTGCCCCATGAGCCAGCTGGCTACACTGGATGGCTTCTTGGAGCAGAACCTTCAAGGGAACCAGAGGGGAATCTTCTCCCTCTGGTCTACTGTAAGCTCATCTACAGCTTGTGACTTCAGCACAATCATTTCTCACTTCTCTGTCCTCCCTCTTTCCTTTGTCTTAGGGCCTATTACCCTGTGATGGACATGGGTGAACCTCTGACAAGGGAGAAAATTTGCCTGACATTCATGCCTAGTTGCAACAGTGCAGGTTTTTTGCCACCATACTGATTAATTTGCTGCTTAATTGCATTGTCATCTATGTTTCTCATAGATTCTTGTTAGAGGCACTGACAAGATTCATAGCAGGAGTAAGAACAGGGTAGATTCGCTTGCCTTCTTCTAAAGAAAGACCATAAAACAGAGATGTTCAACTTGAGGTCCATGAGCCAGATGTGGCACTCTGGGATTTCCCAGAAGGTCCCACTTCTTTTCCCCTTATCGCTTATTTGGTTTTGCAGCTTCTGCACAGCCTTTTCTTCAGGTTGAAATGCTTTTCTAAAGGCTTAGTTATTAACAGTAAAAACCACAAACTACAATATGTTGTTTTTGTTCTTGTTTTAGTATTTTGGCCCCACCTCTTTTGCCTTGCTCTCAGCTGGAATATGGACCCAAAAACTTCTTTGAAATTTAATTTATCCTTCAGGACACCCTTGTCACAGGGGATCTTGCAGTGTTGCTTCAACCATTCAAGCCCAACCAGGGCTAGCATGCCTGCTGCACATCCATAGTGCAGGCCTGCACCACGTTGGGTCTAAGGATTCTGCCATTGCCATCAACACAATCCAGGCATCTGGACTGGGATGGTGGCTTGAGACAGCAGTTGGGCTGCCTGGTATCTGGATCCTTTGGCCTGTGTCATGCCAAACCCTTTGAGCTGTAAGACATTACAAGTTGTGGCCATCTGTATCCTACTTCAGAATATAGTTACTCTTCCCATGCTCTGATTCACTCCATGGTACCAGTATGGTGATCCCAGCAAGCAATACCATGGTAGTCATTACAGGAAATTACCTTCAAGGTTCCAAAGAGCAAATGTTGTTTCCCCTGGCCCTTCATGACATGAGAATACCACCATGAGGCCACCATCCTGCCATTTAACTAGCCAAGAATTGCTACATGAGACTATTCCATTTGTGTATGGGGGGGTGGGACTGGTAGTGGCAAATGCCACAATATATTAAGATCATTTATTCACCAGAATCCGGATTTTACAAGTGAAGAGTGTAAACAAAGTTCATGAAGAAGAGGCTATGGAGCCAAGGAGTAGAAAGTAGTAGAAGAAGAAGAAAAAGGTAATAAATGCTGAAAAATTACATGAATTGAGCAGAGACGCACTTCCTAATCTAGGCAAGCAGGTAGCTGGCAGGAGCCCCTCCCATCAATGCAGAGAACAGGAAGGGGAGGGGCTCCCACCCAAACTGATGCTTTGCTGCAGAATCTTCCTGACAGCAGGCTCCATGCAGACGCAGAGCCCATATGAGTGATGCACAGAGACCATAA
The DNA here is from genome assembly GCA_023646645.1 of Varanus salvator macromaculatus. Taxonomy (NCBI): domain Eukaryota; kingdom Metazoa; phylum Chordata; class Lepidosauria; order Squamata; family Varanidae; genus Varanus; species Varanus salvator. The sequence goes on from JAIXND010000798.1 coordinate 3,048,510, forward strand.
AGAAGAACACTTGATACTCATTCTACATGAGCAGTAAATTACTTTTCTGATCTAGATCTTGAACTTATACAATACCTCACTGACAACATCACCATGTTATATTTAATTACAAAATATTTTTAATTTATTTAACAAGAGAACATTATTTTAATAAGTGATTCTACACTTGTGCTGATATGTAAAGGTATTTAGAGATGTTCTCTTCCTATTTTAAAAGAAACACAAGCAACAGTGCTTCCATTAAAAAAAGACAAAGTGGGGAAATATCCAGCTTCATTGCATCACTTTAAAGAACTGACAAGCCTCTAAGCTCACAGTACAATTAGTCATTAGGGTCTAGTTTTTTTAGCACTGTTAAGCAATTTGTAATAACCCTTTCCTTTTAATAGGGTTAGGCATTACTTACAAGACACAGCTGTCTGGAAAACTGAAACCACTAGTTGTGAATGTAACAGCCTTGTTCATTAGCTTCCTTGATAGTCAAATCAGCTCTAAAGCCACGGTTTAATGGCCTGCCGATGAATAATCAATGGCTCACTTTTCATCTGAGTGTGAAAATGAGAATAATCTAATTCATTGTCCCTCTGGTAAGATGCAAAGCCTTGGGTTCTGTTTCTATTCAGGGCTGATTTATAACCCAATGGAAACCTGATGTAAACATATAATCAATGAGTCCCATCACTGCAGATAACCACCCCCAACTGGCTCACTCCCTCATCTCAAAAAGCCATCCCTTTAGGCTATTAGCTTCGTCCAGCTAACTCTTTCAACTATTCCTGCCTGCTGCTTTTACCTTGGCTATTCGTTCAGACCAGCAGAGTCAGAAGTAATTTTATACGCAGCAGAGAGCGGGCGGAATTGATTTTTCACTCAGCACTCAGTTCCCATCTGAATAATTATCAATTTTACTGCCTCATAAAGGGAAGAGTCAAAATTTCGAATCAATTCAAAAGAGCTTCTGAGACTGGAGAAACGGTGCACAAGGAGAAAGGTCAAAGTTGGCAGTGACCTCAGGAGATGATGTCAGGTATTAGTACACTGAATGGTTGACATCAGAGGCACTCAATACAGTATGACTTGTGCTAATGCAAATCATATTTATGCTGACTACTGGAGACCAGTCATTAATATTTAAAAGAGTACCTGAAAGCCTGTATTCAAACTAAATATAATGTATACTACAAACTGTGAAGCTAATAAAGACAGATTGCTGCTTATTCATATGTTATAAATTTCAGGATTGCCAAGCATCATTGATACAAAATAGGCCATTAAGGTCATAAGAAAGGCAAGTATACCAGCGTCCAGATCAGATTGGAGGCCAGCATTCTAGTCTTCCTGATCATACTGCAGTGCTTATCAGATACTAACTACTGTACTCAGTCACTGGCCATGTTCTAATCAATTTTGACTCTGAAATAGCTACTTCAATGTAGTTGCAATGGGAGGCAATAAAGGAAATGATCATTTGCCAATGATAATGTCAGTCATATACATGCTTAAATAATAGCCTTTGTACTGGCTCCCAATTTTGTTTTATTTGGAAGCAAAGTGTGCCCAAAGTAACTGGCGCATGAAATAAGAGTGATAAATCTGGTAAAGTTAAATGACAACCACTATTCCTGTTTTGTAACCACCAGTGCAATCTCCAGGTCACTGAAGATCATGCCAACTCTTCCACTACTGTTAATGTATCTTGCTTGCAGTCCATAAATCCAAACAGTTATTTAAACATGGTACTTGGTTAACAGTCTGTTGTTAAAATGCCCAGCAATTGCTCATTGGAGAAACAGTTGAAATCCCTCACTAAGGTCAAAAGTGACAAAGGAGCTGTCAGCATTCATGGGTCCTTTCAGCAATAATGTAACCCTTAACAGCAACAACAGATACAACTCTGTGCTTTCTTTGGATCAGGCCATTTTAATTGCTCTAGTAGTATTTGTCTTGAAAACAAAAGGTAAATGAAAATGTATACAAATAATTTATGTTAGGTGTTAGTAACATCAAGTTATTTAAAAGATTTATACACCACCTTTGCATCTGATGGTCCTCAGTGGCTTACGTAAAAGATAAAATACTAATAAACTCAAATACAAAGTGATCAAGTTACAGTTAATAATATACCCCATAAAAGAAAAGCCAGCATAATAAGCAGTGGCACTAAAAGCCATCTTTATTTAAAATATGCAAGAGGTGAGGATATAAAACAGATTTCATCTGACACCTTCATGAGATTAAAGTAGGCATTAAACAAATATGTTTTGGGGAGTGTGCCATAGCTGGGCTGCCACAATAAAAAAGACCTCATCAATGGTGGCCACACACCTAACTTTCAAAAGTGGAGGTAGCTGGATCAAGTTCCCAGCTGATTTTAGCAAACAGGCACAGACATAGAGCATACATTTCATTTGTTCCTTTAATGACTTCTGTACATCACATTTAGAATTTGTTAATGAAGATGGATTAATTATTTGTTAATAGACAAATGCAATAATGGATGATGATGAAGATGGTGGCATTGGTGGAAGCCTGTTCAGGTTGCCACAAGCCAAAGCCAGCATTTTAAACTGCATTCAGAAACTAATTAGAAGTCAGTAATATAGCCTTTGGTATCAGTTCAATATGGTAGGTCCCACTTAATAACTTGGTCACGATGCTCTACACCAGCTGAATGTTCTTCCCTTGGTCAGCCTTTTCTCCATTATTATTTTGCTTAGCTGGTTTCTGAAGCTTCTTCACTGTCAATTTTCCAATAGTATGCATTGTAATTGTTTAATGTATATGTTACTAAGGCCTAAGTATTTGTGGCAAGATTCTGCTGCAACTGACATACCAAATAAAGGCAAAAAGCACCCCAAACTAGAGATATCATTTGAGTGTTTATAAGCCAAGCTGGACCTAAAAGGATCCCCCACCCACAAACTTCCTTAAGAGATAGCAGCACAGGCCAAACACTCAACTGTGGCTAATCATACTAACTGTACTTCAGCTTTGCCTTAACTGGGGTTAAGTTTATAATCCTGGCACAAATGGTGGCAGTACAGAAGCATGTAACTTTTACAATGTACTGGCTATACTAGTTTCTGGTATATTTCTGTGCCCAAGTTAAAGTGTTGGCATTGACTTTTAAAGTCCCTAAATTGTTTGGGGCCAAGCGATCAGGAAGACTGCCTGCACCAATGGAAGTCTGCCTACAATCTTAGGTTAAGTGTCCTAGGCCCTGCTTACATGCTTGTAACAGGCATGTAACAGAGGGACTTTTTGCCAGTAACTTCCAATTTGTGGAAATCAGTTCCAGTGGGGGTATGACAGGTCCCATCATTGCAAGTCTTTAAAGGTTGGTTTGTTTAGTGTTGTCTCCTTTTAAATAATGCCTTTATTGGACTGCTATGTTGCAGTTTAAAAGTTAATTATTTTATATTACTGTTTCAAATGGATACTTTGTCGACTCTTTCAATGTTACTACTGGCCCTGATTAGTTATGAACCTTGTTTTGCATAAAGAAATAAAACACATTAGGCCTTACCCAGTACATTACAGATTCCTGTCCCAGGCAACCATCACCACATATGGATTTAACAGAAATAACTAGATTGGGCATCATTAGTGTACTGATGGTGTTGTGCTTCAAATCACCAAATGATCTCACACAGTGGTTTTCTATAGATGTGAAGCAGCATATAGAAGAGGACAGATGTGGCCTTAACAGGAAAAGTGAGGTCAAGGGGGAGACACACTTAACACTTCTGAGCAGAGAATAAAGGGGAAGAAGAAGAAGATGGTCATCCTTATTTCTCTGGATTTCTGAATGCTGGAATGCAGAGGTGCTCTTGTCCTTCATGGCCCCCACCTCTTCAGTGAGAAAGACAGACTGTGCCTTCTTCCCTTTCTCCCACTGTTCCATATTGGACTGCCCATGGCACTTGCACAAAGCAGAGCGCCTATACTGATTTCTTGTTGCCTCTGTTTTTGAAACTACTGGGGATGAACAAAGGACAGGACCTTTGGAATACTTCTTCATTCTTCATCTATCTGGTTGTTCATAATGAATATATTATAAGAACAGTCTTGTCGGATCAGATCATTTGCAACAACATTCTATGAGCATCCTCGTATTTACATCCAGTCCAATAAGGCATTGCTAGACTTGGGCTTCTGGGCTCCTATTTCTTAAAGCCCTGAGCATCCTTAATGCCTTGTCATATAAAGGGTCATATTTAAGGTGGCTTAAAGATAGGGAAGGCATGACAACTGTCTTGGAAATTTTTTTCCCATTAGTTTGGGATGATCAGGGTCAGGAGGCATATTAAGAGAACAATTAGTTTTATTTGAAATATCAGGGTGCAAAATTAATTAGATTTGCCTACTGTGAAATTTAAAACAATTCTATTAACTATTTCTACATTTGTATAGAAATGAGCATATACAAATCAGTGCAAACTTTTGTAACCTGTGGGTCTGGAATCCAGATCATTTAAGTGCCAGTCAATACATCAAGCAGCCACCAGTGAGAAGCAACCAGAAAAGTCACAAACTGCATCAAGAAAGCAGTATGTTCACTCCCAGTAATAGTGTCATGGCTGATAGCCATTGGCAGATCTATCCTGTATGAATTTGACTTGTTGTTTTCTTAATGTCACCTGAGCTAGTGGCCATCACTACATCTTATGGAAGTGAATTCCAAAAATCAGTTCTGTGTTGTGCAGAGAAGTTCATTCTTTATTATGCTCTAGATTTTCAGCAAGTTAGTTTCACTGGGTGACCTTGAGTTCTAGTACAATTAAAGAAAGTTTTTCCTACCTTCTTTTAATATGCACCGAAGTGCACGGAACACCTGCCCACTAAAGTGGTACCTTTTTATCTACTTGCATTTGCATGCTTTCAAACTGCAAGGTTGGCAGGAGCTGGGACAGTGCACGGGAGCTCACCCCGTGTGCAGATTCGAACTGGCGACCTTTCGATCAACCAGCCCAGCAGCACAGCGGTTTAAACCACTGTGCCACCTGTAGTCCCTTTACAGTTCTATATAAACCTCTCTCGTGCTCCCTAGTTTTTTTCCTAGTGAATACTCACAAAACCAGTGTCCTTTCTCATAGAGAAAATGTTGATTTTAGTTATGCCTTTCTGTACCTTTTCCAGTTCTATTATATATTTTTAGGTGAAGTGGACAAAACTCTGAAAAATATCCCAAATGCAGATTCATCATACATTTACAAAGGCCTCATGAAGGATGAGGAATCCTTTTACTAATAATTCCCAATACTAAATTTGCATTTTTCACTGTCACTGTGCCTTATTTTTGACAATTTTTACTGAACTACCAAAAGTATTTTCAATATCATTTTCCAGGATAGTTCTCATCAGTTCAGACTCTGTGTGTGTGTCCATGTGAAGTTTTTAAAGTTCTAAAATCAAATAAATTTATCAGAGTATTTCCCGGTCACACAGATATGACCACTGTTTCCTTTCCTGCAAAGATGCAGACATCTGGTTTCCACAGGCCAATAAACAAGACAATGATTAGGATGATTGACAATGGGGTCATGAATGGAAAACAATCTTCTCTTACTTCAATTTCATCACTAAGTCAGATGCTGTTAACTGTCTTACAAAATAAAAATAATTCAAAACATCTCAACTAATTCATAAACCAATATATTACTGTGAACTTGCTTTGCAAAGAAGGCTGGAAAAGCAGAAAACCTTTGCTCAGACCATCAATGCAAGTACAAGATAGGTGAACAATACTTGTGTTTACCTGCTGGAGCACCTCTGAGTTTTGTTGCATAAAGTGCAGTAATCTTTGCCCATCTTGAGAGATCTCTCTACATCTCAGGGGTTTCTTGCCTTCTTTTGCTATATGCTTGAAGAGGTAGGTGACAATATAGTCTAAGCTTGCACAACAGCTGGAGGAGACAATTGTATCTGTACACAGAAAAGGAAATAAAAGGTCATCATTTATTATTTTTAATGTTAAGACTATGCACTAGAAAAGTGAAGTCACAAGACTATAGTGAGACTAAATATGAGGACAAATTGTTTCACTACATCACTGTTCTTGTTCTGCTGGTTTAACATATTCCAAATATGCTTCTCTGTGACAGATCCTTCCCGTTCATTCTACACAGCACAGGGGGACTTTTCTACCCCACTGGTATTCTGCCTAGTTATAAGCACTCCTGCTGGCTGTTACAAATTGCAGGATTCCAGCTGTTTCCCTATTGCTATGAAATTATGAATTCTGAAGGGTCTATACTTGGAGGGAAAAGAAAAAAAATGTTCTCTTTTCCTGTGTTAAAATTCATACTGAAAAGCCACTGACACAATTGAATTAAAAGGAATGTACAAGTTGAACACCCTGTGTCGTTCAGTTTTTATTGCTAGATATTCAGAAAAAATGACCCAGATATTCCAGTTATGAAAAATATTTAATCTATATTTAGATATGAAACTAAAGGTTAGGATGACACCAATGTTGGGATATATACTGAGAAATAAGGAGGGCAATTGGCTAGTTGGGTACTTTTATTACCAGAATATAAACAAGGATAATTAAACATACAAAGGCAAAATGTCTACCAGAACTTTTGGATTATGAACATTTCAGTGGAAAAGTGATGGCTGAGAAAAAGGAGAGCAAAGGCCCATGTCACAATTTTACTCACAGGATTTATAGTAAAGCAAACTTTTGAGAATAAAACCTAGCCATATTTGATGTAATATTTGTAAGTCTATCTGAATCACACATGTAATTCTGTTCTTTGCTGTGAGAAGGATCGGCATAGTTTATCTTTCTCGCTTTGACATCTTTATTTATACCCGCTTTGCAAACAGGATACCATCTCCAGTGCTTTAACAGCAAAACCTTTGTATGCTCAATACAGCGAAATGCCCCCAACCATACACTACCAATTCAGTGGATCTGCCCATTCTTTGGAGAATGTTGCAGAAGCTAGAATTATCTCCTCAGCTTGTATTTTTGATTTTAAAAAACCCACTATCTTTCCCTTACATGTTCCCATTCCACCAGTATCTTTTTATTCCAGTGCATGTTGCAAAACAGTTTATTTGCTTATATGTACCAGCACATGGCAACAGAAGGTTGTTTGTAAGTTGTACTCTTCGTCATGAATTTAGCCCATTTCAAGCAGCTTTCCATGACTGGATTCTGTGGTCTCCTTTTCCCACAATACTGACATCTCTGGGATCATTCTGTATCCAAGAACAGCTTCTCTTCCAATTCTAGTTATACTAGTAGATATAATTTATTCTCCTTATTTCTTAGGAGAACTTGAATAGATGCTACCATGAACAATGCAGAAGAATCAAGGTAGATTGGCAACCTCTAAGGATTCAACGTATTATTCCCAAGCGAGGGCAATACCACAGCCTCCACTAACTCTAAGAGGTACTTTCTCCTAGGTTACTTTCACAGAACACATAATTGGTTTTGGATGCTTTACTTTTGGAGGGGTGCATGCATGTGCAAACAGCAAACTGTTAAAATATTCATTTGTAGGAGAAAAACAAGGTGTATGAGAGACTCAATTAAGTGCATCCCCCTAAACTGCGATAAGTGGAAGCCTGCCAATATTGCAGTGAGCATTTGAGAACTTCCCTCTAGACACCAGAATGCTGATCTGTGCCAGTTCTGCTTTATAAATGTTGTTTTGAAGTTTACTTGTATTTGAACATCACTGCAATATATTTTTCCTAAGCTAAGTTCTCTTGAGGTCTTGGAAAGATTTTGCAGACAATATAGCCACAATTAGTCTCAAGACTCTCTTAATCTTACCAAGTATGAAACATTCCTGTGCATTTCTGACAATCTCCATTTCCACTGGCTTCAAATGGAACTGAACATTCATATCTCTACCCTCAGAGTTTCATTATTTGGAACATCTTCCCACCCTATTCATTATCTGTCTTAACGGAACGATGTTCCATCATCGTACCAGCTCAGGATGGCATACATGATCTTCCCATTTTATCCGCACCCCAACCCTGTTAAGTGTTGAATTTAACAAGGATAAGCACACAGCTCTTCCTCCTCCTTGATCTTTATGAAAAAAATCTTACATAGTTAATTCTATTAATTGCAGAATTAAAGCTTAATCAAGAGATTCTAACACCCATTAAGAAAAAAATGCAAACCCAAGCCTTTCCTCCTCCTAGGACAAGGTAATCTGAATGAACTTTGTAGTGCTACCTGAGCTAACAAGGAAATTCATGTTAGGTCATGTTGTATAAATGAATACAAGATCATGTAGCAATGTACAGCTACAATTTCTGAGAGCTGTGTCTGCTTAAACACATCATCAAATAAATAGCAGATAAGACATCTATTTAGATTACTTATACAGAATTTTATGCCTATTTTCTCTTCCAACATGTGCCTTATGATTCAATTTCCAATATGCTCTGTCATGAATATTCTTTTCACCTTCAAACTCCAAATATACTTTTCTCCTTCTTCATCCCCTCGTTCCCTCTACCCTTCTCTATTCTACTGTTTGCACTTTGTTATTTAATCATAAATTTTTAAAAAATGAATAAAATATATTCACCACATCCTTGGTCTTGACCAATAGAGAGGAGCTGATAGATGAAGTATAGATTAGGGGAGCTCTGGATGCGAGTGATCACTCCATCCTTTGCTTTGAGATCAGGGGAATGGGGACGTGCAGCAGGTCGAGCACTAGAAGCTGGGACTTCAAGAGGACCAACTTTGGCCAACTGAAGGCCAGACTGGGGAAAGTCTCCTGGGATAGGTTACTGGAAGGTAAGCGAGTTGAAGAGGGGCGGATGGCACTCAAAAGGGAGGTTTTGGAGGCGCAAGCCTTGACGATACCTCTAGTTAGTAAGGTGGGGAGGCAGAGGAGAGCGCCACCATGGATGGGAAAGGAGGTGGTTAGAGGGATTAGATGAAAGAGGAACCTCTGTAGGAAATGGGTACTGGGGGAAATAGACAAAAGAGTACACCGGGAGGAGGCCCGTTGCAAAAGGGTTTTTCGCAAGGCTGATTACGAGCTGAGACTTGCCAAGAATATCAAGAGCAACAAAAAGAGCTTCTTTCAGCATGTAAATAGGAAAAGGAAGGGGAGACAAGTGGTGGGACCACTAAATAAGGAGGAAGGAGATTCAGTGACTGATATGAGGGAACAGGCACAGATGCTAAATGACTATTTTGCCTCTGTGTTCTCTCCAAAGCTGGACGGGGGAGATCTGCATAGGAGATTAGATGAGGCCGGGGATTTAGGGGCACAGATTAGAGTCACCCCCCTTGAAGTCGAGGGGCTCCTCAGGGCATTGGACATTACAAAGGCACCAGGCCCTGACAGGTTACACCCGAGAGTACTTAGAAAGTTGGCAGGGGTTCTCTCACTCCCGCTGGCCTCCATTTTTGAGGCCTCATGGAGAACGGGTGAAGTTCCAGAGGACTGGAGGGTGGCATCAGTGGTCCCAATTTTCAAAAAGGGTAGAAGGGAAATGGGGAATTACAGACCTGTTAGCCTTACATCCATTGTAGGAAAAACGATGGAAAGGCTCATAATAGAGAGAGATCTAGTGATGCTAGATAGGGAAGGGAGGCTGGCAGCCACACAACATGGCTTCTGCAAAAACAGGTCCTGCCAGACAAATCTTGTGGAATTCTATTACAAGGTTTTGAGGTGGCTAGACGGAGGGGATGCAGTGGACGTGGTATACCTGGATTTCAGCAAGGCCATTGACAAAGTGCCCCATGATATCCTGGTGGAGAAACTGAGGAGTTTTGGGATACACCAAAGAACTGTCCGGTGGATTAGGGCATGATTGACTGATCAAAAGCAGAGGGTAACCATTAGTGGGGAATCGTCAGGATGGCGGCCACTGACAAGTGGGGTCGCCCAGGGCTCTGTCCTGGGGCCGATCCTGTTTAATCTTTTCATTAATGACAATGAAGAAGGGCTGAACAGTCTGCTGATCAAATTCGCAGACGACACTAAAACTGGAGCAGTGGCCACAACGGAGGAGCAGGTACTCCAGATCCAAAAGGTTCTGGACAGACTATGGAAGTAGGCAGGAGACAACAGGATGGCATTCAATGTGGATAAGTGCAAGGTCTTGCACTTGGGGCATAGGAATAGGTGTCATAAGTACAGGTTAGGTGACAAGTGGCTGGAGAGCAGCACTTGTGAAAGGGACCTCGGGGTACTGGTTGACCACAGGCTAAACATGAGTCAGCAGTGTGATGCAGTGGTCAAGAGGGCAAATGCCACCCTTGGTTACATAGCCAGAAGTGTTGCTTCTAGATCGAGAGAGGTATTACTACCACTCTATATGACTCTATACGACTCTGGTGCGCCTGCAACTGGAGTACTGTGCTCAGTTTTGGGCCCCTCATTACAGAAAGGATATAGCCAGGTTAGGGTCAGTGCAGCGCAGGGCCACAAGGTTGGTGGCCAGTTTGCAGGGGAAGGGGTATGAGGCGAGACTGAGGGAACTGGGTCTCTTCAGTCTGGAGAAAAGGAGAGCCAGAGGGGATATGTTGGCGACATACAGGTATGTGAGGGGATGTCACATGGAGATGGGTAGAGACCTGTTCTCCCCTGCAGAGGAAGGCAGGACACGCTCCAACAGAGCAAAGCTCAGGGAGCCAAGGTTCCATTTAGATGCCAGGAAGCACTTCCTGACAGTCAGGACCCTGAGGGTGTGGAATGGGCTTCTACGAGAGGTCGTTGAGGCCCCAACGGTGAGGGTATTCAAAGATAGGGTGGACATGCACAGGGTGGGCATGTTGTGAGTGAAGCTGGCTGGAGCCAGGGGTCAGACTAGATGGCCTGGGAGGCCCCTTCTGACTTGTTCTGTTTCTTGTTCTGTTTCTGTGTTTTCTATGTTTCCCCTATGCTCATCAGGAGAAAAACTACAAGGCCTTGGATCATTTATTTCACAATATTTTTCAGAAATTTATGCAGGAAGTATAAGTATAAGAAAAACCAGTGCTTTTTTTGTAAAAAAAAAAAAAGGTGCCGGAACTCACCTCTTGGGGTAAGTCACTCTACACACACATAAACATAATGGTCACTGCTGGCAGTAAGCACTGAGCGCACGACCACATGACCGATTCCAAGCCGAGCAGTGTCCTCACAACCAGCGCTGACACACACGCAGCCCGCAGGCACTATTTTAATGCTTTTTGCTGCCGACCTGCTACGCCCAACAGGGCGATTCACAATCACATGGAAAAATCCATCAAAAAAAGGTGCCGGAACGCTGTTCCAGTGTGTTCTATGACAAAAAAAGCCGAGAAAAACAATTCAAGATTGGTACTGACATTCAGAAACATCCAGGAACAAAAAAGCCCTGCTGGATCAGACCAAGAATCCATCTAGCCCAGCATTCTGTTCACACAATGGCCAACCACCTGCGCATCGGAAAGTCACAGGCAGGGCATGAGTACAACACCACCCTCCCACCCATGTTCCCCAGCAACTGAACTACATAGACATACTGTGTGATACCAGAGATATCATATAGCTACTAGGACTATTAGCTGCAGCTAGACCACTCCATTCGTTTGTTAAATCCCCTTCTAAAACCATCCAAATTGGTAAAAATGACTACAGCTTGTAGAAGTGAATTCCATAGTTGCAGTAAGAACATAAGAACGTAAGAAAAGCCATGCTGGATCAGACCCAAGGTCTGTACTCCAGGTACCCAATAGCTGTAATCCATACCCAGTGGCAAAAAGCTGTACACAGGATCCCTCAGGCAGGATAGGTGCAAGACCTTTGCCTGTCCAAGCTCCTCAGCAACTAGTGTATGTAGGCACGCTGCCTCTGGTAAAGGAAGCAGCACATAGCCAGCAAAGCTAGTAGCCACCAATAGCCTCCTCCTTCATGAATCTGTCCAATCCCTTTCTAAAGCCATTCAGATTGGCAGCCCTCACTACTTCCTGTGGTAGCAAATTGCATAGTTTAACTATATGCTGTGAAGAAGTACTTCTTTTTATCTGTCCTATATCTCCCACACATCAGCTTCATGGGATGGCCATGGGTTCAAGTATTATGGGAAGGGGAGAAAAAAATCTCTATTTTCTCTATAGCATACATTATTTTAAACATCTTTATCATGTCTCCCCGTACTCACTTTTTCCCAAGGTATAGTTGTAGCCATTCCTTGAAGGAAAGTGGATCCAGCCCCCTGATAATTTTTGTTGCCCTTCTCTGTACCTTTTTTAGGTAAGGCAATCAAAACTGAACACAATATTCTAAGCGCAGTTGCACCAAAGATTTGTATAAGGTAACTATTATTTTCACAGTTCTACTTTCTATTTTTATTTTTATTTATTTTTTTATTTATTACAGATTTATATTCCGCCCCCTGCAATAAGCCTCGGGGCGGCTTTCTATTCCATTCTTAATTATGCCTAGCATGGAGTTTGCATTCTTCGGAACACTGGACTGACATTCTCATCAAACTGTCCACCACTTCTCCCTTTTTGCTCAGTCACTGCTAGCTCAGATCCCATCAGGGTTGGGATTTGTTGCCTCAGCATGAATTGTTTATATTGAATTGCATTTGCCCTTCTGATGCCCATTCTCACAAGCTTGGAGAGATCCCTTCGGAGCTCCTCACAATCCCTTTTGGTTCTAATTGCCCTAAAAAGTTTAGTGTCATTAGCAAAACTGGCCACTTAAACACCCACTCCTAATCCCAGAGGATTCATGAATAGGGTGAAAAGCATTCATCCCAATACTGAACCATGTGGGCTGCACTGGTGATATCTCTCCATTGGGAGAAGTTGCCATTTATTCCCACCCTCTGTCTTCCATTCTTTAGCAAGTTAGTGATCCATACGAGGACACTCCTCCCCCTTTTATTCCAAGACTGCTTAGTTTGCTCAGGTGTCTTTGGTGAGGGACTCTGTCAAAAAAAACCTTTTGGAAGCCCAAGTAAAAACAGGTTGCTTCCCTGTAACTGGTGTTCTTCGAGTGGCCATCTGTGCAGTCACACATATGGGTGCTGCGCCTGCGCAGTGCCTTAAGCTGGAAGATTGAAAGCTAGTGACTTTTGGCGGGAATGCTCCCCTCTCCTCCGCCATAGCCTATATAAAGCGGAGCGCCCGCCATTTTGTTCAGTCTTGGAGACCAAACGTTCGCCTTTGTGTGGAGAAAAACCCGTAGTACAAGGGACTATTGGTACCATGACAAGAAGCTCTGTACTCGATACTGAGAATAGGCTATCGGTACCATGAAAAAAAGAAACTTAGTGCTCGGTACCGAGAATAGAGTTCCCCCTACCGACACCGAGTGGGGCCGGTGGGTGGGTTGTGTGACTGCACAGATGGCCACTCAAAGAACACCAGTTACAGGTAAGCAACCTGTTTTTCTTCTTTGTGGCCTCTGTGCATCACACATATAGGTAGATTAACAAGCTTACCCGTATAGGAAGGCTGGGGAGGTGTAGTCAATGAAGAATGAAGGAGAGAACTGCTCTACCGAAGGAAGCATCTCGTCGTGCACGAACATCAAGTCGGTAGTGTTTGGCAAACATGCATGGTGTTGTCCAAATAGCAGCTCTGCATATTTCATCCATAGGCACTCCAGAAGCAAAAGCTGAAGAGGTGGCAACTGCCCTAGTAGAATGAGCCGTCAGAGTTACAGGTAAGTCAATTTTGGATAACTGGTATGCCAGCGTAATTGTTTGCACAATCCATTTAGAGATCCTCTGAGGGGTTATTGGGAGACCCAGATCCCGCTCGGAGTACTTAACGAAAAGTTTTTGCAACTAAGAGACTCAGTCCTCGATCTATAAATGGCAAGGCATCTCCGAACATCCAGGTTGTGTAGGGATCGTTCAAGCGGATTCATCGGTGACGGAAAGAATACTGGCAGCATGATATCCTGTTGCAGGTGAAAAGTGGTGGAAACCTTTGGAAGAAAGGCTGGATCGATTCGTAAAACGACCTTGTCTCCATGAAAATTCAGGTAAGGAGGATCCACACAAAGGGTGCAAAGTTCACTAGCCCTGCGAGCCGATGTTACTGCTACCAGGAATGCTGTTTTCCAAGAAACGAGATGCAGCTCCACGGTGGCCATAGGCTCAAATTGGAGGCCTTGTGAGTGCGTGTAGAACGACGGACAGGCTCCAGGTAGGAATAGCTGGTTTAATTGTCGGATTGATATTATAGAGTCCTTTGAGGAATCTTTTCAGAAGTGGCTGAGAAAAAAGGGATAATCCGTGAAGTGTGCCACGAAAATGAGAAATCGCTGCCCTGTAGACTTTTATGGAAGACGGCTTTAGACCAGAGCGATGTAGTTCCATTAGGAATTGAAGGATGTGAGATACCGAGGCCAAATGTAGAAGAAAAGAACGAGACTCGGCAAAAGTTGAAAAACGCTACCATTTAGCTGCGTAGGATCTCTGTGTGGAGATTTAAGGCAGAATCAATAACAAATTGAATGTCCGGAGGAACTGTTGTGCATTCCCATACTTGAGGGTTCAGTTCCCATTCGTGGGACGTTGACATCTGCCTGAGTAAGTCAGCCTCCACATTGTTGGTACCGGCCAGATGAACCGCCACCAAAGTGATGCCTCTTGGGATGCTCCAGTCCCAAATCTGCATGGACAACTTTGCCAGTTTCTGGGATTTCGTTCCACCTTGTTTGTTGAGGTAGAACACCGTGGCAACATTGTCCGAAGTGACCTGTACTACTTGATTCCGAAGAATGTCTTCGAATGAGTGGAGTGCCTTTGATACGGCTAGGAGTTCCAAGAAGTTGATGTGATTGTTGGACTCCTGTAGGTTCCATAAGCCTTGAGTCTTTATGGGGCCAATTACCGCTCCCCAACCCTTGAGGGATGTGTCAGTACTGATAGATATAGTTGGGCCTCGAGGTCGGAATGGAACTCCTGTATTCAGGTTCTGCGGTATAGTCCACCAATGAAGAGTCAGAAGGACTGATGATGGGATTCGAAGGAGCTTTGACTGACTGTCTTGCTGTGGCCGCAATATTCTGTTGAAGAACAGCTGAAGAGGTCTGAGACGAAGTCTCGCATACGGGACAACCGCGATGGATGCTGCCATATGCCCTAAAAGTCTTTATATATTTCTGGCAGATGTGGTCTTGTGTCTGAGAATCGCATGGATACATCGCATAAGAGGCTGTTGGCGATCCCACGGGAGGAACGCTCTTGTCTGGACAGAATCGAGACTTGCTCCAATGAATGTGATGATCTGTGTGGGAACAAGAGAAGATTTTTCAAAATTGATACGTAGTCCGAGATCGTCGAGCAAGGAGCATATGGTTTGGATGGCCAAAAGAAGGTCCTGTCTGGAATGCGAAACTAGAAGCCAGTCGTCCAAGTAGGGGTAAATTTGAATGCCCTGTAGACGGAGGAAGGGACAAACAGGAGCCATACATTTGATAAAAACCCGAGGTGCCGTGGCCAGCCCGAATGGTAGTATGGAAAATTCATAGATGTCAGAGTCAACAGCAAATCTGAGAAAACGCCTATATGACGGATGAATGGAGATATGAAAATAAGCGTCTCTCAGGTCTAGTGAGGTGAACCAGTCCTCTCTCCTCAGCAGCAGCAAAATATTCTGAAGAGTGGTCATCCGGAATTTACGTGGGGTAATAAACTTATTAACATCCCTCAAGTCAAGGATGGGTCGGAGACCCCCATCCCGCTTCGGAATCATAAAGTATCTTGAATAGAATCCATACATTACTTCCCTTCGAGCAAGACAACGAATTGCTCCTTTTGCGAGCAGTTGGTGTATCTCATGAATGAGCGTTGGTGAAGATGAAGTAAAATGGATCGGTGTCGAGGGAGGAATAATGTTGAATTCAATACGGTATCCATGCTGGATAATGGATAACACCCACCTGTCAGATGTAATGGACTCCCAAATGGGGAGTTGACTGTTTAGTCGATCCCCAAATGAGAGAGGGGAGGGTGGGTGGGTGCAGAAAGGAATGGTTTGCCCGTCCCGTCAACGGCGTCACTTGTCGGTGTCGTAGCGATGGCGGACCTGCTGGTACCATTGGACTGGCTGTTGACGATGGCGTTGTGGCTGCTGTCTAAATTGGGATTGTTGTCTTTGTTGATACTGAGGACGGTAGGTGGGTCGAGTCCAGGTCCACTTACGTTTGGATTGTGGCTGAAGTTCCATGCGCCTTGCTGTCATCCTGGACTCATGTATCTGTTTCAGTTTTCGATCCGTCCGGAAATGGAAAAGGCCGGTACCGTTGAATGGCATGTCTTCTATTCGACGTTTAGTCTCGTCTGGAAAATTTGAGCTTCGCAGCCATGCTTGTTGCCACAGAGACACCGCTCCTACAAGGGCTCGAGAGTTGGAATCGACATGGTGGCGTGCAGTAGAGAGTTGTTGCACTGCCACATGCATCGCCTCCTTAAGCAGGACCTTTGCAGTGTCTGCTTGCGCATCGGGAAAGGTAGTCAGCAAGTTGTTAAGCCGTTCCATAATAAAATATTGGTAGCGGGCGAGGGTGGCCTCATAATTAGAAATCCAAATACCCAGGCCAGCTGCGGCATACACCTTCCTTGCGATGGTGTCTATTTTTCAACCTTCTTTGTCCCTCGGAGCGGTGTGGCCTCTGGACTCCCTTCCCTGGGAGAACTCAACCATGACCAAGTTCGGGCAAGGATGTCTAAGGATGAACGGAATGTCCTCCTCCCGAACCCGGTACATGGCCTCAAATCTGCAGGATGTTGCTTGGGGTTGGTTGGGCAGATCCCAGGGTTGGGCCATGGCCTGGCGAAGGGTGGTGATCAGCGGAAGTACAACTGATGCTGAGTGTTCGCCTCGTACAACATCGTAAAACTTATCGGCTTATCACCCCAGATAGGCACCAGTCCAGAGTAGAAACTGTCTCACCTGGTTCAGAGGTAAAATGAGAGGTAGAGCTGAGTGTACTGATGACACTTCAGCCCAAACCTCCAGATGACCTCTCTAAGCAGTTCCATGTAGATGGGGGATAGCATGGGGGATAGGATGGAACTCTGTGGCACACCATGGCATAACTGCCAGCGGGCCCAGGTGCTATCTCACAGTGACACCATCTGGGATCAATCGGTTAGGTAGGAACAGAACCACTGCAGAGCAGTGCCTCCAACTCTTAGCCCAGCCAGCCTGGCATTATGAGAAAGGAAGAAGAATGTCTCTGTATCCACCTTCTTTGGACAATACACACTTCTATATATATCTAGCATGACTTCCCATTTTTCTAAACTGGATAAGAAAGTATTTGGGATGCAGATTCTGGAGAAAAGTTAGGTACATATGCCTTCCCAAACCCTGCTCCCAATAGGGTTGACCTCTTTGGCAGTAGTGTTCTGCCAATAAACATAAAGTGTTTTTCTATGTGTGTGCATATGCTGTGGGCCAGGGTGGGGGTAGGGAATGGATCCAGCCCTCCTAAGGTGGCCCACTCTTGATTTACCAGAACAGGTATGTATAGTGGGCAGGGAACACCACTCTTGTACACCATGACATATCAGAAAGAGGTCAGGCAAGAGTATTTCCCAAACCCAGTCAAGACATAGAATAGCTACTTTCTCTGGATAACCTAAAAAGAAGAGGATTCTTTTCTAGCTCTTTCCTTGTTTGAATGGAGTACTGGCTCCCTAACAGTCCTCTTTCTTTATTTAAAAAGTTGGTTCAGAAAGAAGGACAGGTTGCTTACCTGTAACTGGTGTTCTTCGAGTGGCCATCTGTACAGTCACACGCACGGGTTCTGCGTCTGCGCAGTGCCTTTGGCCAGAAGATTAACAGCTAACGGATTTTGGTGGGGAACTCCGCTCCCCTTCCCCCCAGTAGTATATAAGGAGCGGAGTATCTGCCATTTTCCATTCTTTGAACGACCGGACGTTCGCTTTCTCAAAAACTTGAAAAGAAAAAAGGAAAAAAGGCCAAAAAGGGGCCTGACCACCCATGACACCACGTGGGGTCGGTGGGCGGGTTGTGTGACTACACAGATGGCCACTCGAAGAACACCAGTTACAGGTAAGCAACCTGTCCTTCTTCTTTGTGGCCTCTGTACATCACACACATGGGTAGAATAACAAGCTTACCAGAATTTGGAGGAGGGAGGTGTCATCACTGGAGAATGGACGATAAGACAGCTCTGCCAAAGGAACAGTCACGTCTGGCCCAGACATCCAGTCTATAGTGTCTAGCAAAGGTGCACGGGGTAGCCCAGGTGGCAGCTCTGCAGACATCCTCAATCGGAACCTCCGATGCAAAGGCTGAGAAAGTAGAGACAGCCCTGGTGGAATGACCTCTTGGAGTAGAAGGTAAGTCCAATTTTGCGAGCTGGTAAGACAGTTCAATTGTAGTAACAATCCACTTGGATATATGCTGGGAAGTGACTGGATAGCCACAATTATGCTTTGAGTATTTCACAAAAAGTCTGTCAGAATGTCGGATAGACTCTGTCCTGGATCGATAGAAAGCCAGGCAATGACGAACGTCGAGCTTATGTAAAGACCTCTCAATCGAATTCGATGGAGTTGGGAAAAAGGCCGGTAAAACGATCTCTTGGTCCATGTGGAACGAAGTAGCAACCTTTGTAAGAAAAGATGGATCAAGCCATAGAACAACATTTTCCTTGCGAAAGTTGAGAAAAGGAGGGTCTACCTGAAGGGCACAAAGCTTGGATGCTCTGTGGGCTAAAGTAACAGCTACAAGGAACACTGTCTTCCAGGAGACAAGGCGCAGGTCAATTCTCATCATTGGTTCGAAGGGCGGTCTCGTGAGTGCCTGCAAAACCACTGAGAGGCTCCATGTTGGCATCAGGGGTCTGATGGTTGGATGGAGATTAGAAAGGCCTTTCAAAAAATTTTTGATCAGAGGCTGAGAAAAAACAGAAAAACCCTGCACAGGCCCTCGGTAGGAAGAAATCGCTGCTGTATAGACCCTGATGGAGGAAGGCTTAAGTCCAGATTGGTGCAATTCGAACAGGAACTGGAGGATTTGTTTGATCGATGCCGATGATGGGGAAAAAGAACGTGCTTTGGCAAAGCTAGAGAATCTACGCCATTTCGCAGCATACGATTTCCTAGTAGACAGTCTTAGAGCAGAGTCGATAATGTATTGCACGTCTGGATGTAGTGACTGTGAAGCAGGATCAGCAGAAGCGACAGTGGTATGAATTGCATTTTGTGTCAGTACCGGTGATAAAGGCATGGTCACCGAATTCGCCAGGCGGTGAGGTTCAATGACTGTAAGTCCGGGTGACGAATCGTGCCCCCCTTCTGAGTAATGAGGGAGGGAAGTATGGGAAGTTGTAGGAACTCCTCTCGAGACACACGGAGAAGCGTGGAGAAGCAAGGTTGGCAAGGCCACCAGGGAGTGATTAACGACCCTGTGGCCCCCTCGTGAATGATCTTTGCCAACACTCGCATGATTAGGGGAATCGGTGGAAACGCGTAAAAAGTCATGCCTGCCCATGGGATCATGAAGGCATCTCTGGACGAACCTCGTCCTATTCCCGCTCTGGAGCAGTAATTTACGCACATCCTGTTCCAATGGGTTGCAAACAGATCTATGTCCGGGGTACCCCAGTGGTGAAACAGTCTGTCTCGAATCCGACAGTCCAATTCCCATTCGTGCGAATGAGACATCTGCCTGCTTAAGAGGTCTGCCTCCACATTGTCCGTGCCCAAGAGGTGTACTGCTACAAGAGTTATGTCTCTCGGGATGCACCAATTCCAAATCTGCATGGCTAAGCGGGCTAGCTTCAGGGATCTGGTTCCTCCCTGTTTGTTTATGTAAAACACTGTTGCTATATTGTCCATGGTTACCTGGACAACTTGGTGTAGGAGAACGTCCTCGAATGTGGACGCGCTCCAATGGAGCAAAGCTCAGGGAGCCAAGGTTCAATTTGGATGCCAGGAAGCACTTCCTGACAGTTAGGACCCCGAGGGCGTGGAATGGGCTTCCACGGGAGGTCGTTGAGGCCCCATCGGTGAGGATGTTCAAAGACAGGCTGGACATGCACATGGTGGGCATGTCATGAGTGGAGCCGGCTGGTGCCGGAGGTCAGACTAGATGGCCCGGGAGACCCCTTCTGACTCGCTCTGTTTCTATGTTTCTATGTCTGTAGGGCTTTGAATATAGCCAGTAGCTCAAGGAAATTTATATGGTTCCTGGAATCGTGACGGATCCAAACTCCTTGGGTGCGTAGGATGGAACATATGGCTCCCCATCCCAGAAGAGATGCGTCGGTACCGACAGTCATTGTAGGGTACCGAGGTCGAAACAGGACACCAACATTCAAACTGATCGGTTCCATCCACCATAACAGGGATTGTAGAACAGTGGCCGGGAGTCACACCCTTTTGGTGGGTGGGTCGCTTTGAGGACGAAACGCTTGGTTGAAAAATAATTGCAGAGGGCGCATTTGGAGCTTGGCGTAGGGGACTACGGCGATGGCTGCTGCCATATGCCCCAGTAGACTTTGAATAGCTCACGCCGGAACGATGCCGTCTCGTCGAATCCGAGCGATTTGGTGAATAATAGTCCGCTGTCTGTCTATAGGCAGGAAGACTCTCATCGTTATGGAATCGAGACGTGCTCTGATGAAGTCAATCATCTGTGTAGGAATAAGAGAAGATTTCTGCTGGTTAATACAAAGTCCAAGGTCTTGTAGTAGAGCACACAAGGTACGGATATCCGCCATAAGTCCCTCCTTAGTCTCAGAAACCAACAGCCAATCATCAAGGTACGAGGCAAATTTGAAATCCATGTAGGCGAAGATGTGCGCATACGGGAGCCATGCATTTCGTGAAAACTCTCAGTGCAGTGGCTAATCCGAACAGTAACACCTTGAATTCGTAGAGTTCGGAGGCTACCGCAAAGTGAAGAAAACGCCTATGAAGTGGATGTATTGAAATGTGAAAATAGGCATCTTTCAGGTCTAGTGAAGCGAACCAGCAGCGGAAGAATATTTTGGAGTGTGGTCATCCGAAACTTCTTTGGTGTTATGAATTTATTAAGAGCTCTTAAGTCCAATATTGGCCAGAGACCTCCATCCCTTTTCGGGACAGTAAAATATTTGGAATAGAATCTGTGAAGCCCATCTGATGACGATAAACGACAAATCACTCCTTTAGCAAGGAGTTGACGAATCTCATCCAATAACACCGATGAACCGGGCATAGATTGGATCGGGCTCGGTGATGGAACAACGTCGAATTCAATTCCATATCTGTGCTGGATAATAGATAACACCCATCCATCAGATGTAATGGTCTCCCAAATGGGGAGCCAACTTTTCGGTCGGTCCCCAAAAGAGAGGGAGAAGGGTGTAGTTGGGAGTAGGAGAAGGGTTCGCTCACCCCATCAGTGCTGCCACCTATCCACATCGAAGCGGCGGCGGCCTTGCTGGAAGCACTGGGATGCCTGTTGTCTGCAGCGTTGCTGGCAGTGGATTGGCTGTTGTTGCCGAGGCTGGTACTGGTGGTATGGTGGACAGGACCATGACCACTTACGGCGGGGTTGAGATTGAAGCTCCATATGATGGGGCCATCATCTGGGATTCATGGATTTTTTTCAACTTGCTGTCTGTCTTGGAATGGAAGAGGCTGGACCCGTTGAATGGCATCTCTTCGATTCGTTTGGTTTTGTCTGGGAAGTTACAATTACGTAACCAGGCATGCCTGTGGAGAGAGATGGCACCCAGAAGTGACCAGGAATCAGTATCTACATGGTGGTGGGCTGTAGATAACTGTTGCACCACCACCTGCAAGGCCTCCTTCACGAAGGTACGCGCCAGGTCGTCCTGGTTGTCGGGGAGGGTGGCGATGATACCACTGAGGCACTGCATTAGGAAATATTGATACCGCGCCAGGATAGCTTCATAGTTCGAAATGCGTAATCCAAGGCCGGCTGCCGTATATACTCTGTGTGCAAGGGAGTCCACTTTTCTCCCTTCCTTGTCGCGAGGTGAGGTATGACCGTGAGCATCCCTCCCCTGGGAAGACTCCACAACCATTGAATTCGGTTTGGGGTGGCGGAGGAGAAACGGGATGTCCCCCTCGTGGACCCAATACATGGATTTGTATTTACGTGATGTCAGTTGTGGCTGGGCTGGGAGGCCCCAGGGTTGGGTCATCGTTTGTTTCAGAGTTGTAATAAACGGCAGTGCGATGAACGTAGACTGTTCGCCCCGGACTACGTCATAAAACCGGTCCGTGCTCGGACCTGGTTGTTGGTGAGCCTCGATGTCGAGAGACTTTACCAGTCAGGCCATTAACTCCCCGAAGGAAACATGCGGTTCGTCGGGCGATGCCGGACCCTGGGAGGTAACTGCCACATCCAGCGAAGTTGAATTGGCTTCAGTCATCAGATTCCATCCAATAAGGAGGTGGCACACTGGAGGAGGAATCGCTCGGTGATTCAGACCTGTTGTTTTCTCTAGATGGAGCCCTCAGGGCATCCCTAGGTGTAGACTGAAGATGGTCCCTGGTTGTAGGCAGCGAGAAATGTTTCCTGGGAGCAGGATAGTAGGTCATTGATTGGTATTCTTCATGTCGAGGGACGGAGGAATATTGAGCGTGGTACCAATCATCAGATCTAGCCTCTGAGGAATGGCTCCTACGGCTCCTCAGAGGAGAGACAGCCATATCTGCGTGCATGGAGATGGGCGGCATCGGGGTTGGAGACCTAACCCTCTGAGGTGAATCCCGTATCTCTCCATTCGAGATCGAGCCATGGTGAGGATCCTGAAGAGGCTCAGGCACTGGCCGGCGTGGTGAACCTGGTGGCGTAACCCTCATAGCCGCCTGAATGGTCGGTACCGAGGGGGTCGGTACCGTCACTGGGGTCGGTATGGAAGATGCCGCCGAACCCGAGTGGTGATGTTTTCCATGCTCAGGATCCTTCGGCTTTTTAGCCTTTTTTTCCGCCTTCTCTTTTCTGGCTTTCTTGTGCACAGGTTGTTTTCCAGAGTCACTGTGCTTCCTCTTCTCCTTATGCTTCCTTGGAATGGGATCCGGCTGGTCAGCCATGCCCAAAGCTCCTTCGCTGGAAGGGTGTAAGGGCGGAGCAATGGAAGAAGAGGCGGGACACTGTGGCGGATTGGTCGAAGCTGGGTGTCCTTCAGGAGGAGCCACAGGTGTAGGATTGGCCACCAACCGGTCCGATTGGAGAAGAGCCTGGTCCCACAAAAGCTTGCGGAGGCGGTTCTCCCGATCCGTGCTTGCTTGGAGAAGGCCAAGCAGTGGCGGCATTTATCGGTCCTGTGCCCCTCCCCCAGGCATAGGAGGGACAAGTCATGCGGATCCGCAGTGAGCATTTTAGAATCACACTGTCTGCATTTGCGGAACGCCACCTGCTGCGCCATCGCAGAAAAGGGAAAAAAAAAGGAGATAGTAAAGCGGGAAAGTAATATTTTTGTGTTTGTTTGTTTGTTTTAGGAACTAGAGAAAAGTGCAAACAACGAGAAAACGAAGAAATGAGTGAAGAGTCAACAAGAGAAAATACTAACTTGGACGAGGAACAAGGAAGGATTATACAATGAGCAAGGTAAGTAAGATCTAAGCGAGAGCGAAGCGGCACGAGGCACAGCGAACGGCAGTTGCAAAGACTGGAAAATGGCGGACACTCCGCTCCTTATATACTACTATGGGGGGGGGGTGGAGTTTCCTGCCAAAATCCTTTAGCTGTTAATCTTCCGGCCAAAGGCACTGTGCAGACGCAGAACCCATGTGTGTGATGCACAGAGGCCACGAAGAAGAAATAAAAGTTTTGAAAACAGGAAGGAGATATACTCCAAACAATTTTAACAGTGAAAAATAAACTGTATAGGCCTGAAGTTGTTTATGCACTACAAAAGTTTGAGCAAAACAAACAAGTTTTTAGCTCTCTTGTTTAGGTCAAATGTCCCTCTAAGTAACGCCAAGAACTGAACACAAATTTAGTTGCAAGTATTAAGCTGCTGCTGAATAATCCAGGGAACCTGTTGATGTGAACGCTATAGGATCTGGCCCATTATGTTTTCTTTGCTAAAACTTTTTTACCTTGCAGCTGCATATGAAAGTAATGAACACTTCAAGAAATGTATTTGGAAATGCATATTTCATAAGCGGGTTTTGCAGTACTTTTGAACCAGTGCTTTGACTCTATTTGTTTTAAAATTGAATAACACAAAGTAAATCACTAATGTCCATTTAGAAACTCAGTAGCTGCTCTAAACATGCTGATACTGTACAAGTAGATATTTTATATTCTTCTGTAAGTGATCTTAGCAGCACCGTGGAGAGGTCTACCCTCTCATCTGCTCACAAGGATGCAATTTAAGTATTAAGAGCTACTTATATTTTCCCATAACTGTGTATCAAAGACGCTTGTGGTGCTCATTTTTCTTCTTATTGTAAGGGTGTAACAGAGGAGAATGTTATGCAAGACCTCCACAGTGATTTTAATGGACGAACAGAATCATTTCTTGAACCTGAATGGAGTTCTTACTGCATTTTACTCAAGGCAGACAGACAAACAACAAGAAAGCAAGTTAAAGGGAGGGGGAATGACAATTGTTGCTCAGGTAAACACAGAGGGAGAGGGAAAATGTCTCAAGGTGCTTCTGTTCGTTGGTCTTAACTTTTTATGAATAAGCAAAGATGAAATAATTTTTAAGGATGGCAATACTATTGAGAATACTATAATGTAAGAGCGTTATTTAAGATGAAGCTAAACTGAAGAGGTTTAAGCCTAATGCTCCCTGATCAGTTTTTTTAAAATACCATATCAGAACAAACTTCCTTTAAGACAGTCAATTTGGAAAGTAAACAAGTTAATCTATATAATATATGGCTGGACATAGAAAATGTCATGCTTTCATTTTAGTCAATGAATGATAGTATATTATCCATCACAGGAGAATTAGAGAGGCTTCACATGGCGGTTAGCGAGAACATGTCATACAGGAAACATTAAAAGGTTCCAATCCACTGAGTCAGCTGTGAAAAAGCCAGGTAAACACTTTAGAAAAGGGTTCTTGAAGTGTTTATCCTGACTATGAAGTCTCAGTAAGGGCTTCCATTACACATGATTTACAGCTAAGGTATTCCAAAGGAATAAATATTGTTGCAGAGTATGGAATATAAAGTGTGGAACCATAGTGTTCTATTTGAGAATTTAAAAAATAAGTTTAAAGATGCATGTTTTTATATCTTTTGTTCTTCTGTTTAATTCACAGTATTATACTCTTTTTCAAACATTTCAGTGACTCAAGGGAAAAGCAGATAAAACTTAAAAAGAAAGAAAGAAATCTCAGCAGATAATACTTTTCTGTGGGTAATGACATGTGCCAACTGTCTGCAATCTTGACCACCTCCTTCTATTTTACTAAGCAAAGGATAAAGCTTGCTTATTTTAATGCTTCAATGTTAGCACATCTGAAGGCATTACTTGCATTTAACTGTCAAACATTGTTTGCTGCTGCTCATGCATTTTAAAATTATAACTGTACTCTCAGAGAGTGCTTATGGGTTTTGCTCCTTTTAAAGTGACTGATAATTGAATGGCTAGCATTCTGGTCATTCACTTACATCATCCTTACAAATATCCAGCTCCACTTTAGGAACAAGAAATGTCATTTGCATTTTATGAAACGCATAATTGTGAAACCATTTTCTGCTAAACAATTGCTCTTGGATGAGGAACCTTGAATTCATACCCCAGTTTGCTTATGAACTTACTGCATAGACTTGGACAAACTGCTATCACCTGATTGCTCCAATTCTGTAAAATGGCAATTGGGTTTTTTTGCGAGGATTGAAGAAATATAGAAAAGATATCTAGTCATTGTGACAAATGGTATGCTTACACTCTCAACCTTGTGAGATAAGAGAAACTGCAAGACACCATTTGCTTATATTCCATAGAGGTGGACTGCCTCACCCCATAACTTTATGGAGTGGATATATATAGGAATCCAGATTATGGAACCCTAACCCTTTCCAGGACTTCATCTGAATGCTTTGGAACCCGTGTGTTTGCCAAGATGTCTAGTTGTGCTAGGTAAAGTTAGCAAATAACTAAATCAACATCTGTTTCCAACCGAGTATAATTTTCAAGATCCACACAAAGAGAATAGGTTGAGGGGCAGTGTGTGTGTGAAGCGAAGAATCAATTTAGGATGAGTAGAAATGCAGATTCTAGATGGCTGTGGTTGCTTAGCCATGTCTCTTGTCCTAGCAGAGGTGGGGAAAGTTAGATTCATGATAATCAAACTACAGCATGAGGAGGGCAAATTGAAGATTTTAAAAAAGATGGCATGGATTCACTGTGTACAAAGGGTCAAAAGTTGCATTAAAAGTCAGATGTTCATTTTAAGAATATGAATCATGATTTAGCATCAGACACTCTTAACTATGAAGGGAAATATGCATATTTGGTTCTATTACATCCATTAGTAGCTTTATCACTGGTGTCAGTAGGCTGAAGGTTGTAACCACATCTATTCATTATAGTCAGGTGGGATAACTGGAATTTCTTTCCTAACATAGGTATATTAACACTATTAATTATTTATTTATTTATTCATGAAACAAACATAAATTAAAATTACAAAACAAAATTCTTGATGATTCTGGAAATCATACTATATTGCTTTTGACTGGTACACGGTACTATTTATATTATTCCTTGGCTCAGTTGTAGGCTGTACTTACCCAGTGCAGTAAGTCCTTCAGATATTGAAGTGAATATATACATTAGTACATGAGGCTCCAAACTGGTGATGAAACTCATATGGTCCTGAGTGAGACATTCCAGGAGTGGGTAATAAGACTGGCTTAATTTTCGATATTGCTTAGAATAAAAGGAAGGAAAATAGAAAAAATATTTAAAAATTATTGTATTAAAATATTTTGATGCCTGCAAAAGTAGCCCCAATATATTCCAAAGAATATATTCCAAAGAATTAAATTCCTTTTAACATAAAAATACCCATAAGATGTATTATAGCCTATTTTTAATGATATCAACCAAACTAACAGGTATAAATACACATTTTGCAACCTCTATTAATTATACACTCAGACACACATCAGATTATTTTCCTGTTGTACTAATTATAGAAACAGGGTTTAGCTGTGAAAATTTACCCACTAGAAATCTATAAATCAAAGACCAAAATTGTGGCATACACAGAATCCTGTTTGTATATTTTTCCTGTTACAAAATTCACAAACATGAGTGTGTGTGTGTGTGTGTGAGGGAGGGAGGGACAGGGGAAGGAAGGAGGGAAGAAACTGAGTAAAAGAAATTACAAAACTGAAAATGTGGAAATGGGCCCCTGTGACAGACTATGAGCACATCTGGCTGAATGCAGTTACACTCCTTCGCACTGTCAGAAGCCCTGGGCATCCCTTCCTGCTCTGAATTTTGTAGCCCGGGCATACTTCTACTTCTCAACTAGTCAGAAGCCTCCACAACATTGCGTCTAAGAATTTGCCAGTTGTTTAGTACAACTTTTCAAAATTCCCAACATCCATGTCTCTTCTCGTTCATTCAGCGTGGAAACTCTTGGGCCAAACTACTGTACCTCAACTGTTCCTCTCCTTTTGTTTGGCATATGCAGAGCAGCTGCGCCTCAAAGTAACACTTCAGCCAAAAAATTCATGTACTACTTTTGGGGGGGTAAGTCACATTTTCCCATATATACATGCATACATATGAAAAGGCTCCTTGCAGAGTACATGCAGATCAGATTACAGAATTAAAAGTTGCTACTGCAAAAGACTATTTATACTTTCGCTTTTAATAGGATAGCACATCCGTGCCTCTTTACTCTGGTTGGACATATAGCACACTTGCCTTCATTTTCCCAAAATTGTGATTCTTTTTCTCCAGGAGGAGTTCTATAAATCAAGATACAGCCGAGAAAACTAGATGAAGCTCACTGTTATGCACTGCTGTACTGGAAAAAAAGCCTCACTTGATTCAGTGTAAAGTCTTAATGACGGCAGAATTTTTCTTTCTCACTTGCCAGGTAGTGGATTGTGCTATCATTCCTACTAAAGCCAATCATTATGACTAGCTTCCAGAGGAGAAGAGAAGTGCTATTTTGGAAAATATGCTCCAGATTTCCCAAATAAATGGTTTTCCATGTACTCTGTTACAGAAAAAGTGCCATGGAAGCTAAGCAAAATTAAACTGACACCATGAAAAATAATTGTCCTGCCATTTGAGGGTTATTATGGATATACAAGCTAATTTTGGCCAGCCCCCTCTTATATTGATGACATATTTTAAATATTCTGAAGTGCATGTTCATCATTTCAATTAATGGAAATATTCATGGAACTTTTGACTGCAAGAATGGAAACAGAGGCAAGTAGCTGAGACTAAAAAGAAGTATGTTTGAGCTGTTCTAGATCCCCCTCTCTCATCTTAAGCCTGTGGTGGTGATTTTGTATTTTGCATAAAGACTCCCAAGATGAATAATTGCTTACTAGCAAGTCACTGTGGGATACTGAGAGCAGCATTTTGACAAAGGCCTGAAGTACATTGTCAAAGTGGTTGTCCCCATACAACTTGAAGACGCCAAAGCTGACATAATTTCCACACAAGGCAGATTTGAGTGCAGAATAACAGATGGAAATACCCTTGAGTTTCAGTGGATAAACTTGATCTTTTGACAGAGTCCCAAGGGATAAGATCTGATTGCCTGTTTGCAAGAGGGGGAAAAAGGGGAGAGATAAATTGACATAAGTAACTGAAAATCTTAGTAACTGTATCACTTAGCATTTCACATCACATTTTTTATTAGTATTTCTATATTCTTTAAAATTTATGATACACAATAGCAATCACTATATTTAAAAAGTATTCCCATAATCCATTTCAACATAATGTATAATTGTCCCCAATAAGGCAGCAGCACCAACAATGACTTTGTTCCGTATGAAGGGGCCTGATACACATTCCAGAGCTTTCACATACTAGAAAATAATGAGTAATCCTAAACTGAACATAAACAAAGATGCTTCATTACTACAGCTATACTACTGTACCAAACTAGAAGGATGAAGCATTGGTTTACAATGCTTTTTGCAAGGATCATAAGAACATAAGATCCATGCTGGTTCAGATGACAAATTCTTATAGTAGCCAGTTGCCTCATTAAAAGGAAGTCATTCAACTTATACATTTCCTCAGGAACACTGAGGAAACAGTGCCTTCAAAACACTGGGTGATATACAGACTTGTCCAATCCAAGGGTGCTTTTGATGAATAAAGCCTTCAACCTGAAATGCTGTCCTATGCACTATGCATGCATTGACCTACCAATACAGCTGACAAAAACTCATGATGGTAGAGCATGGCATATGGGCCATCCTTCCACAGCCTACCTGCTTACTAGAGGATTCAGTTTACTGGTGTTAAAATCTGAAGAAATATACTACTTTGATAACACAAACCTGTGCTTGCCTTTGCAAGGCTTCTCATCTCCTTGGAAAACACAAAGGACTCAGCAGGTGTCATAGACACCATCTACTAATTGCATGATTTCCTTTTAATGTGACAGCTGGCACAAACAAGTGTAATACCTTGTACTGTGCCTTCCACTAGCTGTGTCATAACGTTGACACTCTTCTGGATGTTGTAAGGAAAAGAAAAAGAAAGAAAGGCAGCACCTCCAATAAGCTATGCTTATGGGACACAGAGGTGATCTTAACAGTGGGCAAAACTGGAGTGATTGTCAGGGGGAAAAATGATTCAAATGAAACATGCACACAATTTCAAGTGAACTTACTTTTCTTTGAATGGTATATAATCACAAGTTTGACCAGCACAAAATATGGATGCCAAGCAACAGAGCCAAGACTATTGTTTAAACCAAGCTGTCATGTTTAAAAGTCTCTTTAAAAGGTAAATAGGAATTAGTGTAGTATTGAAATATGGAGTAACTTATCACTTCCTACATCTATGAACATCAGTCTTCAACATGTTGATGCTAGGAGCACACAATACAAAGGAGCTAGGGATAGTAATTGGGCACAAAATTGGTTCCATTATTAAAAAATGGGCAATGGATTAAAAAATTAATAATATGTATTGCACAACAAAGAACTTAACTTTTTTTTAAAAGATGCACTATTTTATTAAGTTGCTAGGCTGGAATGGATTACAACACTAAGCTTTACACAATAGATGTTCTAGAAGCAATTTAAAGCTCATTAGAAATAATGTCCCTGGCTACTGGAAAATGTGGTAAAATGTAATCCTCATCCAAATGTTACCTGGGCTATGAGAACAGGAAATTGTTCTGTGCTACTGTGGCTAACCTTGATGTTGACCCTGAACAGTAACTGCTAGAACAGCTGAAAGCTGCAACAAAATTAAAAACTTACATCAAAGTATATCATGACAGAATGTAGATAAATAAAATACAGCATATTGAAAATATTATTTTTCTGTCAGTCTTCCATAAGGATGAGATAGAAGACTTACTAAGAAAACAAGGATTCTATTCACAAACACTAGAACAAGACATATACTGAGGTCTAGAACAAATATTTTTTCAGCTTCTTGTGCTGATATTTAGCACATCTGAATTTATTATATCTCTATACAAGCAAAGCCAGAGCTTTCAAGTAGCCTAAACTCTTATGAGACACACCTAGAAACCAGTTTGGTGCAGGGCCAGGTAGGACACAAGGTAAATGGCAGCTTATCAGTGGTCCATCTGGAGCCTGCCAGTTGCTGAGGTTTTCGAAAAAAAATGCTGAAATAGAGTGGACTCTGACATGATAGCACTTTTTATGTTTTGAAGTCAAAGCACACACTCAAGCTTATTTAATCCAGACAAGTAATGCTCCACTAAAGATCCTTTTTAAAATTTAAGACACATGAGTGGACACTGGAATTATAGTTTGGAAAGAGAGTCCATAACACATATGAAACCAACCCACTTGTGGCATGAACACC
Organism: Varanus salvator macromaculatus; assembly: GCA_023646645.1. NCBI lineage: Eukaryota > Metazoa > Chordata > Lepidosauria > Squamata > Varanidae > Varanus > Varanus salvator. Next base: position 3,079,462 of record JAIXND010000798.1, read on the forward strand.
TTCCACCACTGAGACTTGTGTCCAGTTTTGCCAGAGTTTAACCATGCTGTAATAACTTCATGGTTATTACATGAGTTTAACCATGCTGTGAAGGCTACTATAATACAATGTGTGTAGCAAGCTACCTTTGAAGACAACCTAGCAACTGCAATTAGTGCAGAATACTGCTGTGAGGTTACTAAATAGGACCGGATGTTGGGGACATCTCTTACCAATAATAAAATCAATCTAATTAAGTGACAACAATGAAGTAAATTGTTAACTTTACTAAAGAAGAAACAGAACAACAAGAGAATCATTACCACAACAGAACTGGTGAATACATAACAAAATTGGCAGGAGTGCAGTGCCCTGTTGCATACTGCCCATTATATGTGAGAACACTGCCGTTATTATATAAATATAACATTTCCTTGGTTATTAACACAGAGAAATTTGCCATAATGTGTTAACACAACTAAAATAAAGTGCTCTGATTAGTATGAACAAAAAGGATAGTTCTAGTCAGTTCAGAACAGTGAAACAGCTTGGCCAGATCCCTGAGGAAACAGGATCTAACTAATAATTCTGGAAATCTGAGGGATTATACCCATTCCTTCAGGTAGGATAGCAACATTGGAAAGTATGAATCTGAAAACTTCCCCTCAGACATGGAGAAAGTATAACTGGAAGCAGGAACTCATTCAAGAAGGTAGAGCGCTCCCATCCTACACACAGCAACAAAAAGAGGTTTCTTCCCTTAACTGGCAAGGAATCTGAGCTCTGCACCAGTGCTATAGAAAGTCATAGACCACTGCAGTTCTTAATAGCACTTCCCATCTGAGACAGAATTGATTTTCCACACCTAACTCTCAAAAGTCACATTTATGTGAATACTTTGGTATTACTTGCAGAGATACCAAGTTAAATGCCACTCTGTGCTCATCATGGTCAACAGCAGCTTTCAGTTTTTACCAGAAGTTCAAACTCTGTATCATTCCAGACATTTTCTACCTTTACAGATTTGCTTCTTCCTTTCTTGTAGGCTGGGGCTGACCTGGGAGTATATCCTCAGCTGAGAAAACGATTCTAGACAGCCTGTAACAGAAGCACTATAGTGCTGTTTGGAGTCAATGGATGGGTGGGGGCTCACAAATTTTTAAAACGTGCTTCCTATTGTCTAGAAATAGTGCTTGTTCTTTCCTGTAAGGGGCTTAGCTTCAAGATGGGCTACCTGAAGCCCTGAGCTTTATAGCAATATATTAAGAAGTGTGTTTCTGAAGAACAGAAGATATAGCTCAGAGGTAGAACACATGCTGCATATAAAGCATCTCAGGTTGGATCCTGACATCCCCAGGTAAGGTTGGAATAATTCTAATCTGGAACCCTAGAGACCTACTGCCAGTTTGGGTCAGTCAGTGTAAGGTGGCTTGATATGTTCCCAAAAGTGAAAAAAGGTGTTCTCCTCTCCTCTTTGACCCTCCCTTACTCCAAACAGGAAGAGAGAGTCTTCCTTTGTTTTTTTTCACTTTGTGGCATATATTCCCCTAGCCATAATTCCCCCTGCAAGTTATTTTGTCTTTAGGGATGCTCACCTTCCAAGTTCACTTCCAAATTGATAGGCATAAGATCACCCTATTTTGCTATCACAGGGAATGATGATTACTCTTCTGGAATTTGTCACTTAACTTAATAAACTTCCAACCAAGTGGTCTACTGTTCCAAGGTATTCTAAATGTATCATTTCTCACAGCTGGAGCTGTGGCTATCAACATCTTCAGCATAAACAGGGAAGCTAAGCCCTATTTAATTAGAACGAAGATTCCTTTCTTACTAAATAATCAAAGAATTATATATAGCAAAAGCAACAGATACTCACCATAAGTGCAAATCATCTTACTAGCCTCCCTGAAGAGGAGAATCCCATTAGGAGATGACACATCAAAATTTAAACGCTGTGATCTGGTGGGGAAAAGCAGCAGCAGCACATCATTAAATGAACCAATCAAAGAAACATTTATCATATACATTAATACCAGACTCAAGGGCTGAGTTATGTTAGCTATGTGGCAAAAACGCAGTACTGAGAAAAAAGAGGAATGTATCGGCATCCTTAAGGATGCAACAAATGCTTAACCAAAAAAAAAAAAAAAAGCCTAATGGGCAAATAACAGCCCATCCCACACCCCTTGCACAATGAAATGCCCAGTGTAGACCGAGCACATTCAGGGGCCACAAAAAATTGAGTGTCTGTTGCGGGAGAGAAAATAAAACTGAAGTGGGGGAGAGAAAATTGAAGAGTTTGTTCTCAAAGAAGGTAGCTTGTTGGCTGGCAGGAAGGATGAACTGGCACACTCCACATTGTAATGTTTTGTTACAAATTCCACTTTGAGTTTCAACTCTGGCACATTAAAACTGTCTGAGATAGGATCAAACTACTGCCCGTTTAGAGGGCATTCAGGATGGCTCTAGAAAGTTACCAACTCTCTATTCTCCCCACAATACAGTGGTACCTCGGTTCACAAACACATTGGTTCATGACCAAATTGGATCGCGAACAAAAATGTCATGAAAATTTTGACGTGCGTTGCAAACTCCACATTGGGTGGCAACCAAGATGGCAGCCAACTCCCCCTGCACCCGAGTGGGGAGATGGCCGAGATTGTGCTGGGGGTGGGGTGGGGAGATGGCCAGGATCACACCTGTTTTTCCCTCCCCCAGTGCGCCCTGTTTGTATCTGTCTCTCCGTCCCCCAGCGCACCCCTTTCACACCCGTCTCTCCCTCCCCCCAGTGTGCCAGGATGACAGGCGTATGCAGGGAAGATGGGCATGATCTCGGTTGTGCTGTGGGAGTGGGGAGATGGCCGCACTCGTGCCGGGGGGGGGGGGATGGCAGTGATCTTTGTTGTTCTTTGTCACTTTGCTTCACATTTTTCTGATTAAAAAAAAAACAGTTACAGAATGATTTAACCTTATTTACACTGAACCTTATGGGGAAATTTAACTTGGTTCATGACCAATTTGGGTCACAACCAGAGTCCTGGAACAGATTAAGTTTGTGAGTCAAGGTACCAGTGTAATTTGATAAACCTCTATCCTAAAGAAACTATAAAACGTTAAGTACATTAGTCTTTCTTTGTTGGGAAGGTGCTTTGACTTCTTGTTATTTTTGTTGCCTTTTTGAAATTTTATGATGGCCTTTTTTGGATGGGGAAACCAGAACTGTTCACAGTATTCCAAATATTTTATATAGTTATAGTTGCCAGGTCAGATCATAGTCTGGATGGGGATGGGAAGCTAGAATTATACTATCAGTATTAGTGTATAAACAGGTGTGGAAATGATGTAGGAGCAGCTCGCCCTTCTCCTGCCAGAGTGCAAGCGTGTGGAATGTGGCCCAACAGACTCATCTCTGAAGTCTGCCTGCCCACTGGGTGCCCCCAACTCCATATATTTGGTAGGACCTCAGGAAGGACTGCTTGTATTCTTTATAGCTGCATACCTATAGACTACCCATACAATCAGGAAACTAGTGTGGTGGAGCTCTTGATCAGATACAAAGCCTAAGCATGAAGATCCGTTTTAGGGTTGAAAGGTGATGTATGCCACGATTTTGAAATATTAAGCACTTAGCCGAGACCGACTGACTGGCACATGAGGCTGCTTTATGCATACAACTCCTCCTACGCTGCAGCACTCATGCAACTGCATTAAAAGCACCTATTTGTGTAGGGAACAAATCAGGCTTCAGTATAGCCGAAATAGCTGCTACAGCAGTTCATCACCACAAAAGCAGGTTGCTCACCTGTAACTGATGTTCTTCGAGTGGCCATCTGTGCAGTCACACATATGGGTACTGTGCCTGCACAGTGCCTGTGGCTGGAATGATTGAAAGCTAACAGATTTTGGCGGGAAAAAACTCCGCTCCGCTCCCCCTCCCCTATCGCCTATAAATAGTGGAGCGTCCGCCATTTTAGTCAGTCTTGTAGACCGATGTTCGCTCTCTGTTTTTTTTTTTTTTTTTAATTACCAGTACCGGACCGAAATAAATTCGGTACCGTAAGCAAGAATTGCATAGTCCGGGTGTCACGGAAAGATCGAAATTGGAGCTAGATATTCGGCGTATCGGTACCGATAGATGGAACCGAACACCGAGCCACCCTTCGACACCAAGCGGGGCCGGCGGGTGGGTTGTGTGACTGCACAGATGGCCACTCGAAGAACATCAGTTACAGGTGAGCAACCTGCTTTTCTTCTTCGTGGCCTCTGTGCATCACACATATGGGTAGACTAGCAAGCTGACCCGTGTAGGATGGTGGGAGGTGTCAGCAGTCGTCAATGTAGAATCGAAGAGAGCACTGCTCTACCGAATGAGCATCTTGTCGCGCACGAACATCGAGGCGATAATGCATTGCAAATGTGCAAGGTGTCGACCAGGTTGCAGCTTTACAAATATCGTCCATTGATACTCCCGCAGCAAAGGCAGACGAAGTGGAAACTGCTCTGGTAGAGTGAGTGGTTGGAGTTTCTGGCAGATCGATTTTAGCCAGTTGATAGGCTAAAGTTGTTGTGTGAACAATCCATTTAGACATCCTCTGTAGAGTAATAGGGAAACCTTGGTCTTGCTCCGAATACTTAACGAAGAGTTTCTGGGATTGGCGGAGTGATTCAGTCCGTGATCTGTAGAATGCAAGGCATCTCCTAATATCCAAGCTATGTAGACAGCGTTCCAGCTGGTTCGTTGGTGAAGGGAAGAATGCCGGTAGAACAATTGGTTGTTGAAGATGAAATATGGTGGAGACCTTTGGAAGAAAGGTCGGGTCCATACGGAGTACCACTTTATCTTTATGGAAGTTTAGGTAAGGCGGATCCACTCGGAGCACACAAAGTTCACTGGCCCTCCGTGCTGAAGTAATCGCAACAAGGAAGGCTGTTTTCCACAACACCAATCGGAGGTCCACCGTGGCCATCGGCTCAAAGGGAGCACGTGTAAGCGCATGCAAGACAACCGACAGGCTCCAAGTTGGCATAGGAGGCTTGATGGACAGATTCAAGTTGAATAATCCCTTCAGAAAACGCTTTAGGATAGGATGAGTAAAAAGCGAGAGCCCTTCAAGGGTACCTCGGTAGTGGGCAATCGCCACCATATAAACTTTAATGGAGGATGGCTTGAGTCCTGTGCGATGCAGTTCCATAAGAAATTGCAAAATGTCCAACGCAGAGGAGGACCGTGGAAGGAATGAATGTGCAGCAGCAAAAATGGAAAAACGTTTCCATTTGGATTCATAGGAGAGGCGTGTAGATGGCTTCAAGGCTGCATCGATTATCATTTGAATGTCCATAGGGAACAAGGACAGAGCAGGTGTGGAATTATCCAGTGTTGGTAGCGAGCGTGTTGGAACTGTATAAGTCGGATCTGTGTGAGTCAGATCCCGGGAACCCATAGAAGACATAGTAGCCTCTGGTACCGAAGTAGCACGGGCCGCGGTCGTCGATACCGACGCGGACAGAAAAGACAGCCCTTGTTGAACGTCTGGCACCGAACTAGAAGTGAGGGTTAGTGGATGCACCATGCCGTCATCTTCAAGGAGTCCAGGTCTGGGTGGCGCATTGTGCCATTCTGTTGCGTCAGGAAATCTGGGATAGGCGGAAGTGGGTAATGATCCCCTTGTGACAGTTGCAACAGGGTCAGGAACCATGGCTGGCGGGGCCACCATGAAGTAATTAAAACTCCCGTCGCTGGTTCCCGGAGCATCTTCGATACCGTCCTCATAATTAGCGGGATCGGAGGGAAAGCATAAAACCTGGTGTTGGTCCAATCCATCATGAAGGCATCGCCCAGAGAACGTTCCCCCATCCCCGCTCTGGAGCAGTAACGCGGACAGACTGCGTTGTCGGCTGTCGCGAAGAGGTCCACTTCTAGGGGGCCCCAGCGAGTGAAGAGCTCTGCAAGGATGCGAGGGTTAAATTGCCATTTGTGAGATACCGACATGTGTCTGCTCAGTTGATCGGCTTGGACGTTCTCGGAACCAGCAAGGTGAATTGCCATCAACGTGATCCCTCTGGGAATGCACCAGTCCCAAATCGTCATGGACAGATTGGCTAACTTGTGTGACTTTGTTCCCCCTTGCTTGTTCAGGTAGAACACAGTAGCCACATTGTCCGACGTAATCTGAACAGTCTGATAAAGTAGAAGGTCCTCGAACGTCTGAAGGGCTTTGTAGACAGCCAGAAGCTCCAGGAAGTTGATGTGGTGGAGTACTTCTTGGGAATTCCATCTGCCTTGCGCTGTAAGAGAGCCGCAAGTCGCACCCCAGCCGAGCAGAGAGGTGTCGGTACCGAGGGATATGGACGGTTGTTGAGGGCGGAACGGAAGTCCCTTGTTGAGATTCAAAGAGATCGTCCACCAATGGAGAGTCCGTAGGACCGACGAAGGGAGTCGAATCTGAGTGGATTGTGCATCGCGTTGAGGATGAAACACACAGTTGAAGAAAAGTTGTAGAGGACGGAACCGCAGTCGTGCATACGGCACTACCAGTACCGAGGCGGCCATATGTCCAAGGAGTCTCTGAATAGTCCTGGCTGACGTGGTCCCTTCCCGAAGAAGGTGCTGTGAACGGCCAACCAGGGTGTCCAGTCGGTCCTGTGGGAGGAAGGCTTGGGTTTGTACCGAGTTCAATTCTGCTCCTATGAATTTTATGACCTGTTTAGGAATAAGGGAAGACTTTTGAAAATTTATACACAGTCCCAGGTCCTGAAGCAGGGAGCAGGTCGTCTGGATAGCAGCGGACAATTCGTGGTCAGTTTGGGAGACTAACAACCAGTCATCGAGGTAGGGGTAAACCTGGACCCCTCAAAGCCTGAGAAAGGCGCAGACCGGGGCCATACACTTGGTGAAAACCCTTGGGGCCATGGCTAGTCCAAATGGAAGGGCTAGGAATTCATAGACCGTATCGTCAATGCAGAAGCGTAGGAAACGTCTGTATGCAGGATGTATTAATATATGAAAATATGCATCCCGCAAGTCCAAGGAGGCGAACCAGTCCCCTCTCCTCAGCAGCGGTAGAATCTGTTGTAATGTGGTCATCCGAAATTTACGAGGAGTAATAAACTTGTTAAGTCCCCGTAGATCAAGAATAGGTCGGAGTCCACCGTCCCGCTTCGGAACCGTAAAGTATTTTGAATAAAATCCGTGTAGTCCTTCACTGGAAGAGACTCTACGAATCGCATGCTTAGCAAGTAGGAGGTGCAACTCCTCAACAAGAGTTGGCGAAGCCGAGGTTATGTGAATCGGAGTTGAATGAGGGATGACATCGAACTCGATACGGTATCCATGCTGAAGAATCGACAACACCCACCGGTCAGATATAATGGACTCCCAAATGGGAAGCCGGCTTCTCAGCCGACCCCAATCGAGAGTGGGGTGGATGGGTTGTAGGAGAGGAGAAAGGTTTGCCCGTAGCTTCAGCGACGGCGTCTATCGGTGTCGTATCGACACCAGGCCTGTTGGTACCGAGGACCTTGTGGTTGCCTACGACGCTGCTGGGGCGGTTGGCGGTATTGCTGGGTTTGCCTCGGGAATTGGTACGGTGCACGGTAGGTGGGGCGAGACCATGACCACTTACGACGGAAGGGAGGCTATTGTTCCATCCATCGAGCGGTGATGCGGGATTCGTACAGGTGCTTAAGTTTTCTGTCGGTTCCCGCGTGGAATAAGCCCATGCCGTCAAACGGCATATCCTTGATATGCCGTTTAGTGTCGTCAGGGAAATTCGAGCTACGGAGCCATGCATGCCGCCGGAGGGACACAGCTCCCATGAGCGCCCTGGAGTCAGTATCGACGTGATGACGAGCGGTCGACAATTGCTGCACGGCGACATGCATAGACTCCTTTAGAAGAATTTTCGCCGACTCTGCTTGGTCCAGAGGAAGGTGTGTCAGGAGATTCTGCAAACGCTCCATGATAAAATACTGGTATCTTGCCAGGGTGGCTTCATAATTTGAGATTCTGATGCCGAGCCCTGACGCAGCATAAATCTTTCTGGCAATAGCGTCGATCTTTCGGCCTTCCTTGTCCTTGGGGGTTGTATGGCCCCTGGACTCCTGTCCCTGCGACGACTCCACCATCACCGAGTTTGGGCGGGGATGGCGGAGCAGGAACAGGACGTCCTCCTCCCGGACACGGTACATCCCCTCGAAGCGACGGGTAGTGGCCTGTTGTTGGTTGGGGAGGTCCCACGGCTGGGTCATCGAATGTCGTAGCATGGTGATCAGAGGTAGGACAATCGATGCCGAGCGCTCCCCACGGACGACATCGTAGAATTTGTCCATGGTCGGCCCAGGACGCTGGACTGCATCGATGTCCAGCGACTGGACCAACCGGGACATCAACTCCCTGAAGGAGGAGTACGATTCGTCCGGTGAATCAGGTTCCTGCGGTGCCACCGCCGCATCCGGGGAGGTTGAATCCATGCCCGATCCCTCGGAGTCGGGTTCATAGTACGGTTGAGGGGATGAAGAAGATTCTGCCGGAGAGCGAGAAGCGGAGCTGGCCTGGGACGGATAAGCGGAAGGGCGCCTTCGGGTCGAGGTCGCTAGGTGCCCGAGAGAATCACCAGGCAATGGTGGCGGGAAACAGCCTTGAGATTGGCGCTCACGGTAGTGGTACTCACAGTACCAAGCTGGAGAACTACGGCCCGAGGAGCAGCTTCGTGAACGTCGAGGCGATATCTGGGTGCCTGCGTCATGTCCCACAGGCATCGGAGTGGGGGACCGTGCAGGTGGGGGGGAGTTGCATATCTCCCCGTCAGAGCTCAGCTCTTGTGGCGGTGGTGGAGCCAGCTGCAAGGGTGAACCGGGTGGGGTCACCCGCATAGCCTCCTGGAGTGCTGGTCCCGGAGGTGTCGGGACCGAAAGCGTGGTCGGAACCGACGGGACCAATGACGAAGCCGAGTCCCGGTGGCGGGGACGATCATGCTTGGGCTTCTTAGACTTGTCCTGCTTGGACTTCTTGTGCCCCGACGGCTTGCTTGGTTCCACATGCTTGCGTTTATCGCCCTTTTTAGCAGATGGAGGAGCCGGGGGCACAGCTTTGGCCGAAGCTGGGGGAGGTGGCGCGGAGAGCCTCGAGGAGGAAGCCACAGATGGTGGGGCAGAGGCAGATGGACGAGAGCCCGATAGCAGGGGCTCAGTCTGCATAAGGGCTCGATCCCACAATAGACGCTTGAGCCGGTTCTCCCTGTTCTTACGCGCTTGCTTTGAAAAAGCAAGGCAGTGGGAGCATTTATCCACTCGATGGCCCTCACTCAAGCAAAGTAGGCACAAATCATGAGGATCTGCAGGCGACATCTTCGACCCGCAGTCCACGCACTTCCTAAAGGCCGCACGCTGCGCCATAGTGCCAAGAGGAGGAGAAGAGAGTATAGAAAGAAGGTAAGTATATATTTTTGGGGTTTTTTTTTTTTTTTAGGAAAGGGAGTGAGGAGTGATAACGAACGAGCAAGAAGGTAAGTCAACCGAGAGCGTTAGACGGCACTAGGCACAGCGAATGGCGGTCGGAGAGACTGACTAAAATGGCAGACGCTCCGCTATTTATAGGCGATAGGGGAGGGGGAGTGGAGCGAAGTTTTTTCCCGCCAAAATCCGTTAGCTTTCAATCATTCCGGCCACAGGCACTGTGCAGGCGCAGTACCCATATGTGTGATGCACAGAGGCCACGAAGAAGAACCCAAAATATTGCACTGATATTGCTCTGTAGAAACATAGCCTAGCATTACAACCTGGTATTACTAGAGATACCGTATATATTGACATGGAAGCATACAGAGGCGATGTAGTTGCATAGAAGGATGCAGTGAGGACATGTAATCTAAACCAGGAATAGAAATGGAAAGGCAGATCAGTTTCTGGTGCTGCTGACATTTTGCTGGGATTCTACTGAAGAATGTTAGATGAAACGGACCTTGTTCAGCTCCACCACGGCACTTCTGAGAATGCAAGCAAGATGGCATACTTGTGCACAATTAACACAGATCAGACATGCCTTAACTCTTAAGTGATCCTGCATATATAAATGTGCTCTATAAATTCTAAAGTGAATGGCTCTAAGGCAAGGCCACGCTATATTTCTGAGAATGATGAATTACACACTAAAGGTAACTCTTTAACAAGAAGCAGCAGCAGCAGGTCATGGGCAGGTAGTTTTCCAGCCTTGGAGCAATTAACTGACAGAGAAAGCTGTAAGGGATTCCTCAACCTGGTGTACTCTAGATGTGTTAGATTACAACTCCTACAACTCTTTTAAACTGAGGCTGTGAATCTCTTATATGAGAAAGCAACTAAGACTTATTTCAGACAAACTTAGTATTCAAATATTAGCCCTACAAGGCTTACCAAGGTGATAGCCTTAACTCCCAATCAATGGTAGATTCTCTATATGGATTATCGTGGAAAAGCAAATTTGAAACAATCACCCTGAGAATAATTATTTTTATTTACATAGCACCATATAAGTATGGAATGTTTTCCAAAGAATGAGTGTAAAGTTCCCTGCACTCCAGCATGGAGTTCCTCAGGGGTCTGTTCTGTCCTCCATGCTATTTAGCATCTACATGAAACTACTGAAGGGTTGTCTGGAGTTTTGGAGTGTGTTGCCATGTGTATGCTGATGACACACAACTCTATCTCTTTTTCACCTTCAGCAAGTGAGACTGTGGATGTGCTAGACTGGTATTTTGCTGCAACAATGGGGTGAGTGAATGAATAAAAATAATAAAATGAAACTAAATCCAGATAAGACCGAGATGCTGTTGGTGGGTGGTCCCTCTGACGGAATGCAGGGAGCTCAACATGTTCTACTAGATGGGGTTGCATTCCCTGTGAAGGAGCAGGTTTCCTGCTTGGGGGTGCTCCTTGATCCAGCCTTGTCACTTGAGGCTCAAGTGACCTCAGTGGCTTGGAGTGCCTTCTATGAGCTTCAGCTGGTGGCCCAGATACATCCCTATTTGGACAGGGATAGCCTGGCTTCAGTAATCTGTGCTCTGGTAATCTCTAAATTAGATTACTGCAATGCACTCTACATGGAGCTGCCCTTGAAAGATGGTTCAGAAGCTGCAGCTGGTGCAGAATGTGGCAACCAGATTAATAAATGTGACCCACAGGCCTGAACACTTAAGACCATTTCTGCTCCACTTGCACTAGTTGCATGTACGCTTCCAGCACCAATTCAAGGTGCTAGTTTTAACCTATAAGCTTAGGACCACAATACCTGCAATCTCTCCTGGTTGCAATCTACTTGGACACTACTCTTAACCTCTGGGGCCTTCCTCCAACTGCTGACTCTCTGTGCGGTGACCCCCCACTTACAGAACAACCTCCCCACTGCTGAAATCAAGTTTGTCATCTTTTCCAAGTAAGGTTAAGATGGGCCTTTAAACCAAGAATTTTAAAGACTTATCTGAATACCCAGGGGCTTGAGGGGACTGCCATTACAGGAGTTTTACTGAGTCTTTCCTTGTTACTGTTTAGTTTTTGCAGTATTAAACTTTTAATTTTTTTCTGATTTTATTTATTTGTATTTGTATGCCGCCCCATAACCCAGGGACGCTCTGGGTTGCTCACAAAAAAGCAGAAACAACAACATAATACAACTGCAATAAAATAAAACAATAGCACATAAAATAGCATAAAATCAACTAATATAGGGTGTGAAACAGGAGGGTAATATGAACAACAATAAAACAACTATAAAACCAGCAGCAGAAAGCAAATCTTTCTAGTTCTAAAAGCAGGTACTAAATTAAAAAAGTCTTTATATACTTTTACTGTATTTTATTATGTTTTATGGACTGCTGTAAACCACCCAAGGAAGCTTAATATAGAATATATTAATAATATAGAACATAATATAGAACATAACAGAGGAAGAGGAAATAATATAGAACATAACAAAGGAAGGGGAGGGAAATGGAGACAAATAAATAGGGAAAGATGTGATTATTTCAATAACACATATGTAAAAGATTTATTACAATAGGGTATTTTGACTATTGTATTCTATAGGCACTTGATTCCAAAGCAGCTACAAAACAGATACATTTTGAGGAATTCAACTTGATACAAGCATGGGAGGTAGTCTCATGAAGCATTCTGTTTTATGAAGACAGGAAAGCAAGCTAATGTTCCTTCATGGAACAGAAGTCTTTCTGACAGCTGAAGGGGTAATGGTCACAGCTACGTATGCACTAAGTCATAAAAGTGGAGCAATATATGGGGCAGGAAAGAACACAGAAGGGGTTGAAAGTAAGGATAAGCCTACACAGTAACCAGGAACAAACAGGAAACCTGTACAGGGATTTAAGAAGGGACATTTCATGGTCTGAGCAATGAGAAAGATGAATGCTTTTGGCAGCAGGAGAGTACTAGACACTTATATGGTACTCCTGGCCTGCAGCTCAACAGAAAAACCTCAAGAGAATGGTTGTGTTCATGCTCTTGCTTCTGAGGTTCATGTACAGGTGGCAGAATGCCTCTTCTAAGAAGCAACTCACCTCCCATATCTTTGCTAAGTATTGGCATTAAAAGATCTAATATATATATATTCTAGATTCTAAAAACATGAGACAAGGGGATTACTCTTAATAGAAGGAAAGCCATCATGAAGGGAGAGAAGGAAATGAATGTATCTTAAGGTCTCTGTGCCCACATATACCTGCTCCCCTACACAGATTCATACTGCTGAGGACATTTCTTTGGTTCCTTACAAGTAAATGGATCAGTTATTCAGATGGACATGCCCAGGAAAAAGCTTTGAGGTTTTCAAAAAAAAGTTAGCTGAATTTTCAGTTTTGCACCCACCAAAGCTGCAATTTTCCAAAACATTTTACAATATCTGTGTATTCTGCAAAGTACAAAATGATAACATCTGGCAGATGGAAAAAAAATGGAAGCAAACCCTTGTTCTATCATAATGCACAATTTGATACCCTGTAACATATTTTCACCATGTCAAAGTGTATTGTATTATGCGTTTTAACCTGTAAAACTTAATGCAATACACAACACAGGAAAAAGCAAACCCATCCCTAAAGATGTTCTCCAACGGGAACAATAGAGACTTTCTGCATACCAATAGGTAAATGAATATAATGAATATTCAAAGCAGTTCAATGAGCTCCCCCTCACTGGAGATTTAATCTAGTAGTACCTCTTTGTTCTGTTTCCCACTGTCAGTATTTATAAAGGTGTCTTTCTTTAGCTTTACTAATTTTGGAAGGACATGATACAGGCAATTATATGTTAAAATTACACTATAACTATCTGTAAAAGAAAAAAAAACACCTATGTGATATAAAATACATCAGATAAAGCCATGGCAAGAACATCAATAGACTAAACCCTCTTTCAGAGTTTAGTGACAGGCCTGAGTTGATTTAAATGGGAAAATATTAGACACCTCAAATTTTTCAACTTCCAATTTCCTTTAAAGATAAAATATCTAGGTATCCAACTATGCTAATTATATCTCACTGACATCTTACCCAACTAGTTTACACATGAACTGCAGAGAAATGGTTATCCTTTTCTTTTTCAAGTCATCTCTCCAATCCTGGGTACAAATTCAGTAACTTTATTCCAAACTGCATTTCTTATCCATCATCAGCACTATGCAATAGGGGAATAATACCCAGAGAAGTCAATAGAAGGAAGAAAATACACGACAGCCACAAGAGTAACCATGCTGGATACTTCTGTCAGAAGTATATGTTCTCCTTTTCTATTTATCATGTAATTTTTTCAAGCAGGTGTACACTGGGCTCCTGTCTTGAAGGGCAGAGTGAGAATCACCATCACAGAAATCCATTAGTTACCCATTAGTTGTTATCCATTAGTTGTTCTTGGCTCTGCTTCCTACAGCGCAACTTGCCATACTCTTGGTGGTAAACAGAAGCATTCTGGAAAGAACAGCAGGCTCTGTTCCTATAATGATTACAGGAATAAGGCCGCTACTTCACTTTAAAAAGGGACCATCACATCGCTTTTCTTAGGTGAATGCCCAGAAACAGTTATCTGCTCACACAGCAGTCCTTTACATGTTTACTCAGAAGTAAGTCACACTGTGCTTAATGAGGTTCACTTCCAAGGAAGTGCATGTAAGACTACACACGGTTTTAAGGCCCGCTGAACTCAGCTGGATTTACTTCTGAGTGAATGCACATAGATTGGGCTGCCAAAGAGCTTTAACAACTGAAATTGTATCTGTGAACATGGCCCTGAGCATGGCTTTTCAGCACCACAGCTGGGTGCACATCATCAGGCTGCCTTCTTTACTTTGCTCCTGCAGTGAGCTGGTTGTACACCATGTGATTTGCCTATTATTCTTTTCATGGCATCTGAACCTGCCAAGCTGCATGGCAGGTTGGGCTTCCAAAACACCCCATGACTTGTTATATGGTTCTGGGCTGCTTTGGAAGTCAGGCCTTGGTGGCCCAACTTTACTGGGTAAAGTCCTTGGAGGCATCTCAAATGAAACTTCAACAAAAATGATGCCTGTTTTGGAGCAATTCAAAGCAGTGTTAATGAAGTTTGTATCTGTCTAGTTTGACCATACACTGCAGTTCTTGCAGAGCATCTCAGTTAAACAAGAGTGGGGGAACTGTACCTGTTTTGCATCATCTCAGCCATGAGCTTCAAGATAGGAGTCGTACATGCTGGTTCACGATACCAGAGCTCAACAGCTCTTTGCAGAATGGGAAGATATGATGGGTATCTTTCATAATGTAAGTTAAAGATAAAATTCAAAATGAAATAGTCAAATTTACTTTACAAATAAGATATTGGGGAAATTTTTAGTTGGCATAAATGGTCACTGAAACTGAGCAAAGCTCTTTAACATACACTGACGGAGAACCAGTGAGGTGAAGTGCTGTGAGTGCTGGGCTGGGAGCTGGGTTCTAGTTCTTGCTCAGCCTTGGAGCTGAGGGGGTGACTCTGGGCCAGCCTAACACAACTCACAGGTTGCTGGAGCCATGCAAGCCACCTAGTGCTCATAAATTACCGGAAGTTAGGTGTGAGACGTGAAACATCCCTATTTGCTAATGACACCCAATTATTTAGATCAGATCACAGATCCTCCAGGGTTTGAGGCTTGGAAATCAAGCCTCAGTCACCAGAAAAGCCTTCAGTGGCTTTACAGGCTAGTTGAGGAACCTCTGAGGGCAGTGGCTCCCCTCCCCTGCATTATAACATTTGGGGCTTTTCATTTTAGAAAAAAGGCTTCCAGGGGAATATAATAGGGACATATGAAATTATGCATGGGGTGGATAATTTTTTTTCTGATTCCCAAATAATCTTAAACCCAGGATTATCTTTCAACTGCATGTGCCCTTCATACAGCACATAGTTTAACAGTGGAATTCTGTGACCATAAGAGGCAGCGATGGTTGCAAACTCAACAAATTCAAACCATGATTATACAAACCAGTGCCTACTAACCATGATGGCTAAATATTACATCTACAGAGGCAGTATCTGCAGAGATGCATGAGCTGGAGGGTCTATTGCACTAAAATCCTACTCCTGGACTTTTTATGGGCATCTGGTTAGCCACTGTAGTCTGATCCAGCATGACTCTTACATTCCCCAGTTATGAAGCCACTGATTTGAAAGCAACTGTTAAGAAGTTCAAATGCATCAGCAGGAAATGCTATTGTCCAAGGATGCAGAGCAGTTGCATTTTGGGAGTCCTGATAATATGAATTGTGGGGAGCTTTGGAAGGTGCAAATGATGCCCATTCTAGGGATGGGTGATATTCTGGTGGTAAGGCTTACTCTCCCAACACAAGGCTTCCTTTTCCTTGCATAGACAGGGAGAAATTGCTGCAAGCCAAATCCAGCATCCTTTCCATACAGTGTCCAACCTGTTGCCTGTGGAGAGCCCAGAAGTAGGGCAAAAATTGAACAGCCCCCTCCTGCTTGTGTTCCCCAACCATTAATATGCAAAGGCAAGCTGCCTCCAACACTGGAAACAGCATATAGCCATCATGACCAGTAGTCACTGATAGCCTTATTCTCCGTTTACATCCATTAAAATAAACACAGTTTATATTAACCCTAATAATAACTGGATCCTGTGATGTAGCCAAGGCACATGCAGTTTCTTGGCATAATTTTAAAAAATACACAAAACTTACATTGTTTACTTTAAAAAAAACTCAGTTAATGGGACTGCATCTTGATTTTTAGGGTTGGTGGCACATACTTTGATAAAACATTGCTTCTGTATATTTAGGAATGCTCTGTGCTCCCTGTATACCATACTGCTGACTGTATAAGGCAAATCAACTTCCAAAATGTAACACTCGAATCAGTGACAGCTTGACATATCAATATTTCAGGGGAAATGAATGACTTTCATATTCATGATATTTTTATTTCCATATCCTATATACCTTTCCTTAGCACAATATGCCAAGAGCAGCCTATACCTTACCACCAGAAATGCCTTTAAAAGATTTGGAGATATTTTAATAAAGCGTTATGAGAGATCAAATAACAACTTTGTAACAGATTTTTCTATTATTGCACATATTTGCTCTTCATCCCTTGCCCAGAGGGAAAAACTATAAATCTTTTCTCAACTGAATGAACACCATTTATCATATTCATTTTCTTGTCAATACAATTATGAAAAGCCTTTGGCCTTTTTCCAAGGAGTCTGATTTGTTACGGAAACCCAATTAGTATAAGCAAGCCTGCTACAAACAATCCTATTTTGCTGGATAACATTACTATTCTGCTTGCTTGGCTATTCACTTCTAAACATACCCAAGAATGGTTATAATATATAAAATATAATGATTCCTAGGTCAAAGACCAAGTCAAAGATGTTATAAATTTTGCTCATGTTTGCCATCTAGTGGACAGAAGAAACAATCCAGGCTGTTTTTTCAAATCTGAAGGAAATCTAAGGAGGCTACCAGAAGTGATTCTAAGAAAACTTTTTGGTCCAATATATTCTTCATGTTCAGACAAAAAATAGAAGCAAGCCATCTTTATACAGAACATGCATGCTATGCTTAACAATTGCTGCTTTGCCGCTTGCTTTCTTTTTATTTATTGCTGTTGAATAATTCTACATACTGATTTGATATTTTCTGTTTTTAATTTGCACACTGTATGAAATATTTTTGAAATAAAGGAGATAAATCAGTTTTATATGTAAATTAAATTCTAATGTTAAGAAAAGTTTAAAAAATAGAAGGGAAAGACAAAAGCCAATTTAAGCATTATTTATGAATATTAGCAACTAGATCCCCTTAAAAATGCTGAAGTCCTAAACTGCCTGAGGTGACTTCAGTGAAACACAAATCCTCCTTGGGCAGAACAGTTTGCAATAACTGACCCTAATCCTACCCTTTGAAGACCATGGTAAACTTGAGATCCAGATGGATAGTATCTCAAGTGCTCTCTAAAATGAGCTTTGTTGATTTCAGTAAGGTGGACAGCTTGGAGGATTCTAGGAAGGCATATTACTTTTTACTCTTGAGACCCACATACATTTAAACCCAACTTAGGATTCAAGCTGCTCAACCTACCCACTTCTGCTCTTTCAAACTCAGAAGCAATTATCCAACATTTGTATTTCTTGTACAGTGAAACAGAGAATCCACACAATTGGAAGAAGCCTGAAGTATGTATAAAATAATGCAACAAATCTCAGGATGACTTGCACAGTGGCATATTAAATATCAGAAAAATTTAAAAAATGATTCTTGCAATGGATTACCTGAAGTGGAGCTCAATCTATATTTTACCTAATCAGAAGTACATCACATTGTAAATTAAAGGGCCACAGAATTATGCAACAATGGTTTAGGAGAATATTTAAAGATTAATGGAGAATAACCTCACCCCTCCCAAAAGTGACCTCTCTGTGGTCTCTCTCCAAATGTTGCCTTCCCAAGTTAATGGCATGATTGCAACTGTACTGTAATTTTAGCTGATTACACATTAGTTCATTTAGCTTTGTTTCCTCTTCCCCACTGTGCCACACTATTAAACTAATGCAAGGGACCTGGTATCCCTCTGTGCACAGAGCCAGTATTGTCATAGTGTAATAAGGATACATCCAGTCAAACAGCATGGTGTAGCTGGTCTTTGTGTTCAGAGCAAAGGCAATCCCTCTAAGATCTCTTGCCAGTCCGATCAACATACGCTGTCAGTGGGAAAGAGACACAGTAATTGATTTTCACGTTAGTGAAGAGCAGATGGAGTAATGATCAGCCAATAATGAGCACAATATCTGATTTTAATTCATTAGTGTAAATGTCTTCCCTTGCCCCCTTAAAGAACACTGGAGCTTAAGTCTCCAACTTAAATATTAATATTAATAAAATGTTTACTGGTCTACTAAAGGTATCCATAAAAATAATAAAATTAGTTTAGCTTGACATAGTAGATATGAGATCATATAATAAATTAAAGCTCAGACAATGCATTTAGAACATAACTTCCATTATAAACCCTTTTTTTCTATTCCTCCCTTCTCTTTTTTTTTAACTGGGCTTGGGGGATTTTCACTGATGTCACTTTTCCAACTTGGTCATCACTCAAAAGTAATCTGAACAAATCTCTTTAGCAGTTTCACTTGTACATTTCAAGTATAGGTAACTGCAGAATATAAACCAGGAGCACATAATCATAAATGTTACCGAGTATATTCAATATATTAAAATTCAATTCACTGAAAATATTTCATGATATAAAATTCTTTAATATTGACCCAGTAATGATTTTTATTAAACAGCTGCTGAATCTGTTTAGGAGACACTTCTTAAAACCATATGGAAAGGCATTTGGGTGCCTTCCCTTCAAAGCAGGATTTTTAAATAATCAATTAAACTGGCAAATTTGGCTATTTCTTTTTTAGACAGCACAGGTGAACAAACAGGAGTTGACTGCTATCAGAGTATAGTTAGCCTTAATACCAGAATGATAAATCTGGTATTAAGCAACAATCAAATTAAGTAAGAATTTTTGGGTTGAAGATCATAAGATACATCCACTTTGCCTGTAGTACATTCAGCACAGGTCAGTGTTAATTTGAGGCATCTGTTATGCTCAACCACCCTACTGGGTCTTTAATGTGACATGTACCCAGCCTACATCACCTATGCTGGTCACATATGAAAATCTATGTATGCTGAAAGTATCAAGCCACACAAGAATGAAGAACACATTTTTTTAGTTTGCTTTTTACAGAAATCAAGCAAAACCACCACAATTATCAGTGTAATTGTTTCAATTCAGCACCAGTTGTCCGATTTCTCAGCCAGAGGGACTAAATACAAATGCAGCTGTAGAACAGCTATAGAACATAGCTGTAGCTCTTCAACTCTAGATCTTAATGTTGTTTTCCTCATCTTTGATTTGCCAATTGCACAACTCCAGAAAGACTTCTGACTGGGAGCTGTGGGGGGTGAGGAGAAGCCAGAAGAACATGCAATCACCAAACGAAGGCACAGCAAGAGCTTCCAAACAAGAGAGAGATGACCAGACCAAATCCATTCCAAATCTCACTTGAAGTTTGATGATGCATAATTTTGATGGAAGTAAAAGTTAATTCTCAGCCATACATCTGGAATACCTTGGACAGTCTGCATATTCCAGTATTCTGAGTAAGTGTAAAGATGGTATAAATTTTAGTATCAGGCAACTGGATAATAGATTTGTTTTTGCCAAATTTCTAGTCTTTATGACTGTGAAAATATGCTTGGAAGTCATTTGGCCAACACCTTTGGAAA